>CM038146.1:127535062-128867152 GCA_021437245.1 Aegilops speltoides
GTATGGAATTGTCCATCGGAGTGATCACTAAAACTTCCATGACCAAGTCGACCACAGTGGGACCTCAACCTCGATCGGTCTGTGGCACTCTTAGGTGTGGAGTTTCCTCCGTGAAGGATCTTCTTTAATCGGCGGAGTGTGTATATGCTCCAAAAATACACCACTCGGAATGGCTTCTCTTTTGGAACCTATCTTTGCGGATCATCTGCTGCTTGATTTTTCGGTCGGGGATGTGATGGAGCTCCAACCCTCGAACTTCTTTTTCCAGCTTCCTCACTGCATTGCAAGATCCAATCATAATTGGGCTTCTTACGTCCACTCCTTCATCACAGTTGACCACTAAATCTGAGTCGCCATAGACCATCGAGCGACGGACACCGAGTGAGATGGCCATCGCAATCCATATAAGAGGGCCTCGTACTCTGCCTCATTGTTGGAGGAATCAAAGTGAATCTGGAGCACATACCTAAGCTTATCTCCTCTGGGGAAACCAGAACTACCCGACAGACCGTAACCATTCACATCTTAGAGCCATCAAAGAACATGGTCCAATGCTCAAGTGAACTTCATCGCTGCTGTTGTTCAATCCACTCGGCGAGAAATCCGCTATAGCACAGGACTTAATGGCTTTCTTTGCCTCAAATTTGATATCAAGGGAAGAAGTTCAATCGCCCATTTCGCCACTCGACCGGTCGCTCTCTGTTGTGCGAGAATCTCGATAAAGGGCGTCGGCGGCAGCGGTGATAGAATGATCGGAGAAATAGTGAGCAACCTTCTTCGTGGTCATGTATATACCATACACAAGCTTCGATAATGCGGGTATCGCTGCTTGGATGGAGTCAAGACTTGGACAAATAATACACGGGCGCTAAACTTTGAAGGCCTTTCCTTCCTCTTCCCGCCGACCGTAAGCCTTTGACTTGACGACTTGTCCTGTGGCTGCGATATAGCAACAGAGGCTCTTTGCTGATTGGAGCAGCAAGCACCGACCGGGTGGAAAGCGAGCTTTAGCTCGGCAAACGCTGCATCGACTTCGAGTCCACTCGAACTTGTCGGCCTTCTTCATCGATCGGTAAAGAGGCAATGCCTTTTCACCGAGTCGGAGATGAATCGACTTAATGCGGCCAAGCATCCATGAAGCTTCGGGCGTCGTGCACTCGCACGTAGGCGTTTCATTAGGAGAATAGTGGCGATCTTCTGCGATTAGCGTCGATTCCTCGTTGGAAGCGAGAAAAACCGAGTAACTTGCCACGGGAACTCCGAATGTGCACTTTGTGGATTGAGCTTGATATCGTACCTTCCGAGGTTGGCAAATGTTTGGCGAGGTCGGCAAGTAGGTCGGAACCTTTTCGCGACTTAATGACGATATCATCCATATCGCTTCCACATTCCGACTGATTTGAGTGAGAAGACACTTCGAATCATTCGCATAAATGTGGCTCCGGCATTCTTGAGGCGAATGGCATGGTGATATAGCGAAGCACCCGAATGGAGTGATGAAAGCTGTTTTTATTTCATCGGGTCCATCTGACGGATCGATGATACCGGAATATGCATCTAGAAAAGACAATCTCTCACATCCGCGGTTGAGTCAACAATTTGATCTATCGGGGAGAGAAAATGATCCTTCGGCAGGCCCGATTGATGTGCTTAAAGTCAATGCACATGCGGAGTGAGTTGTCCTTCTTGGGAACCATGGCGACATTAGCGAGCCACTCGGGTGGTATATCTCTGGATAAATCCGCCGCCAACAGTGAGCCACTTCTTCACCAATAGCTTTTCTCTTACGGGCGGCGGACCACCAAGATGCTCTTTAACGGTTTCACTGACTTGTCGACTCGGGCGATGCTCGGCCACCCCTGAACACGGCATGTCGGTGGCTTCCATGCGAAAATGTCCAGTTCTCACGGAGGAACTGGATGGCGCTTCTTCCTATTTGGTCGAGTGTCGTGGAGATGTGGGTCGGGGCTGCATTGGGATCGATCGGGTGAATATGGGTAACCGTCTCACGAGACGGTGAAATCTGGTCTGTGGCGGCTTCTTTGATCGCAACAAATCACTCGGATCTGCGTTTTGCTTGTATTCCTCGAATTCGACCGCTGTCACTTGGGAGTCGGCAATCTTGAGCCCTTCGAAAGCACTCTTACGCCTTCTTCCGATCGCGGTGATGATGATCACTCCCTTGGGGCTGGCATTTTCAGTTTGAGGTACCGTAACATGGTCGAGCCATGAATCGTGCATAGGCTGGCCTCCCCAAAATGGCGTGGTATGCACTCAAAATCCACAACCTCAAAGGTCAACTTTTCCTTGCGAAAGTGCTTGGAATCACCAAAACCACGTCGAGCTATTTGGCCGAGTGAGTTGGCCTTCTTCCTGGTATGACTCGTGGAAACTCATGTTCTTTGGTGCTCGGTCGGGACATCGGAATGGCCATCCCTTTCAATGTATACGCATATAACAAGTTCAGCCCACTACCACCATCCATCAGCACTTTCGTCGACGGCAGTGCCTTCGACAATCTGGATCGACCACCAGCGCTTGCCGCCCGGGGTGGCTCGTGAGTCGGATGGTCGATTGGTCAAATGTGATGGGTGTTTGGGACCACTTCACATAACTTGGCTTCTTGGGGCAACCATGTTCACCTCACGGTTAATGACTTTCAATCGACTTTTGCTTTCCACATCCGCGAAGATCATCAGTGGAGTTGACATGCGGATATTCTTCCTCACCGTCCTCTTTGTCTCCGGCCTTGTCGGCTCCTTCTCCTTGTCCTTAGACTGTTTTCCTGGCCGCTGGATCGAGTCGACACCTGGCGAGTGGTGTGCTTTGGGTAAATGATGTTGCCCTCTTCATCTTTCTTCGTGTGAATATGGCATGGCATATCCATCACGTCATTGCCTTCTTTATCTTTTACTTTCTTAGGATTCGAGGATCCTTCGGCTTCCCTTGAACTTCCCCGAGTCACGGCGGGGCCTCTCCGAGCTCTTGGCTCGGCTTTCGCTCTCCTTCCATTGGAATTTCCCTTTTCCGATGACTTGGCTTGTACTTGCCGCTTGGTCGGTCTTCTTCCTCGCCGTTGGCGTGCCAGTGGCAATCTCCATCATTCGACTCGAGGGTCATGTCGCGGTTCGACCAACTTCAAACTCAATTCTCTTTTTTGGCGCCATCTTGGAAGGCATAAACGCCGATGGTCGGGACACATTTTCCACAGTATGGTGCGAGTAATCCACCTCGAATGTACTCTCGGAGAGTTTCATTGGTCTTCGCACACAAACTTGCAGCTCTGTCAAACCAGCCGGTCGCTTGCAAGTCCCTTCAAAAGTCCTGACGAACTCTCGGGACAAATCTTCCCAAGTATATATCTTTGCTAGGAGGTAATCGATTCAGCCATGCTCTGGCAGAACCTTCCAACATGAGGGCAAGTGTTTCATGGCCACCTCATCATTCCCGCCACCAATCTGAACAGCCACTCGGTAATCTTCAAGCCAAGTTTGTGGCTTGGATTTCCCGATGAACTTGTCGACTCTCGCTGCCAATCTGAAATTGGGGGATTCTCAAGGCTCGATAGCCTGCTAAAATACTCGGACGGAGACATGCACTCATTGTTGGTGGGTGCATCTCTCTCGGGTCCGCCTCGATGGGCTCTGTTCCGGTCGATCAAGCCTTGCACGATAATGGATCGCGCGTCAAAGCCTGGTTCTCTGGGGTCGACTAGAACTCTTCGCCCGTCTTGAATCGGCGTCTGTCATCTTGCCGCCGAGGAGCGTCGACCCTTCCTCGGAGGGGAAAGGGGCACTCGGCGCTGTCATCCCGGTCTCCATCTGATCTCGCCGGTTGTCGCGCCCTTCTCGCCGCGGAGGTGATCGAGGACTGTGAGCCGGTCGGGCGGTATTCGCAGCGACGGATCGACCGTGAATTCTGTTGCGTGGCTGCGACACGGCTGAGTTCGGTCTCCTGCTGCTCGGAGTAAATCTCGATCGCATCAAGCCTCTCCCACTTCCGACCGGCGGCTGGATGGACTCTGCTATCTGAGTTGCAGTTGCTAAATTCTGAATCGGCGGCGGTATACGAGTCGGTGGGAAGAGTCGGTAGCCGGGGCTCGTTGCAGCAGCGCCGTCGAGTGCTCGCTAAAGATTCTCCAAGCGGCGCGTTCAGCGACGTTAATGACGTGCTTCCTCCAAGGCGCGAGCCTCGGGGTTTCTCCGGCGATGGGAGTATCAGGGGCATCCATGTTCTGCGGCGAAGCTCTTCTCTCTGCAGAGTCGAGTGTCTCGGGTTGGTACTCCTCGTGCTCTTGTACGGGTCTCCTCCTCCACTGCTCCGCCGCCATGGGCGGCCGGGAGGACTGCGAGGCGTCGACCATGAGGATTTGGCCCATTTGGATCACTTTGCTATCACACTTTCGGATCACGCTCTCTCGAACCGGTCGATGACGGTCGAGCAGTCAGTAGAGGGACTCGTCGGGCTCAATGGCGCGACACTGGCGATGGCTGTCTGGCGAGCCACGCGTGCTTCACCCACCGCTGGAGTCTCGACCACAGGCGCTTGCGCTGGTGGGAGCTGGGTAAGCGACCGACGGGAGTCGACCGTCTGAGGTCGACGGTTGCCGCAGAACGCCCACGAACACATGCTTGAAGTCGTCGCCCAGCAGACGGGGCGCCTCGATGTCAAGTGGAGCCTCCCGGAGCCATGCGGAGTCGTCGGCGACAAAGGTGAGAAGCACCGAGGCGGATCTCGCCCTCAACCAAAACTCCAGCGTCATCATGATGAAGGTACTGAAATCTTGCAACTCCTCCACAAATCGCTAAAACACCGCCCCACGGTGGCGCCAACTATCGTGGTTCTAAGTCCGACAAGTAGAGTGGGGTAGGTAAGGATAGGCAAGGTCCTAGCTATGGAGAGGTTGTGAACACAAGCGATGTACGAGTTGAGCCCTTCTCGGAAGAAGTAAAAGCCCTCGTCTCGGAGCCCCGAGGCGGTCGAGTGGATTATCGGTGTAGATATTACAAGAGTGCGAACCCCTCTATCTGTGGAGGGGTGGCTTATATAGAGTCTTGAGGACCCACCCAGCCCACATAATGGAGAGGTTAAAGTACATTAAGCCTGGGGCGTTACTGGTAACGCCCTCATAAAGATCCTTAACTATCATTAAGTCTATTCAATTACAAGCCGTTGCGTTGCAGAGTGCCTTCTGACCTTCTGGTGGTCGAGTGTATCTTCATGGTCGAGTGAGTCTTCCATGGTCGAGTCCTTCCAGTCAGTCGAGTGGGTTCCTCTTTGGTCGACTAGAAGATGATCTCTTCTAAGAGTGCCCCTGGGTAGGACGTTTAGGTCAGGCCCATGACCCTACCCTAGGTACATGAATCCATCAGCCGCCAAGAAGGAATTGGAGGTGAAGATGACGCAGCTGGAGGCTGATCTGAAAGGGAAGGATGAGGAGCTTGCCGCGCTCAGCGCGAACGCGAGAAGGATGCCCTCGCTCATGGTGATCTGCAAGTCCAACTCGCTGACAAGGGAAAGGAACTGAACGCCGCCAAGGACGCAAATGCTGATCTAGACCTGAAGCTGGCCACGCTGACGGAGACGCTGGGCGGCGCCAAGAAGCGAGAGGAGGATTTGAAGAAAGAGATCAAGGCCAACGAGGAGCTGCTAACGAGGGCCGCTGAGACTCAAAACACCTTCAGGCTACGGTGGAGCTACGGGCGGAGAACCTCGTCAACATCGCTGCTGATCATCGGCGAGTGGGCGAAGCCCCGGACTTGGCGGGCTTGGTACTCCTCCGCGAGAACCTCCAGCCCCAGTGCCAAGCTTACTTTTTCTTCAAGGGTGTGGCGGCGGCTCTCCAGCAACTCCAGGAAAGGATCCCAAAGCAGCTGGCTGACGAGTCGCGCGCAATCTGTGCCAGAGTCTTGGAGAAGGTGTTGGTGAAGGTGCTCTTCCGCAATCCGAACCTCAACCTCACCAACGTCCTCAAAAAGCTTCCGGCAGGTGCTGATCTTGCAGAACTCAAAGCCCTTGTCGCACCCATTGTGGACAAGGTGAATGAAGTCAGGAGGATCAACGGCGAGCGCGTGGATTAGGCTTCCCTTTCTCTTCTTTCCTTGCCGCTGCCATTTACATTATGAGAACAATTTAGTCAGTGCCACGACATGTTTCCTTTGTAATATAACTTTATCCTTGGCAGTATTTGCTATGTTATTTCCTGTACTTGATTCCTTTCCTTGTATGTTTTTACCCTACGCTTTTAGGGAACTTGCCGGCGCGGGCACCCTTGCCATGACGCTGAGTCGAACATCAGCAGTTCATTGGCGGTGTTGCCTCCGGCAAGAAACCTTGTCGGAACTAGTCGCAGCACACTTACATTGTTGAGCGGACTCCAAACAAAGTAAGGGCGCAACTAGCCACGAGCAGGTTCCTCCGTGCACAGGTTTTCCATACAAAGCACGGTCGTTCAAGGAATATAACTTAAGAAATTTAAAACTGATTGTGCTCAAACTTTGGTAACTTAGCTTTTCTGTCGTCTGCGTCCCGGCAAGGCTATAATTCTTTGAACGACGCCTGGTCCACACCATTATCTTCTCCTCCCCCCCCCGGTGAACTTGTGGGCGAAGGAACCTTCTTTTTGAGGAAAAGAAAGAAGAGAAAATAAAGATACGGAGCCTCAAGGCTCGTTATTGCTTACCGGGGGCAAGTTCTGCACAAAGTGTCAGATAATACATGCAAAAAAGAAAAAGGCATGAAATTTGACAAGATGCGCGAAGCACACGAGCTTTATTTATGCACGGGATCTGCGCTCGGCTTTGTACAAAGGGTTACATGCAACTGCGGCAAGGCTTGTACAAAAGGTGGTTGCCGGAAGATGTTCCGGCAACCGCGCCTTATGGGTAAAACTTATGAAGATGCTCAATGTTCCAGGAGTTGCTCACTGGAAAGCCATCTTCGGTCTCAAGGCGGACAGCGCCAGGCCTAGTGACTCGCTTCACCCGATAAGGGCCTTCCCACTTCGGCGTCAACTTGTTGGAATTCTTGGCGGATTGAACGCGCCGAAGAACAAGGTCGCCTTCCTCGAGACTTCTGGCATTGACTTTGCGGCTGTGATAGCAGCGCAAAGCTTGCTGATATCGAGCAGCTTGTACAGCAGCCTGAAGACGATCTTCCTCAAGGAGCAGCGCGTTATCTTGTCGCAGCTGCTCTTGCTCAAGCTCATCATAAGCGAGCACTCGAGGCGATACGTATATAAGTTCCGTGGGGAGAACTGCCTCTGCTCCATAGACTAGAGCGAAAGCCATCTGGCCAGTGGCTCGATTTGGTGTCGTCCTGATCGACCAAAGAACCACTGGCAGCTCCTCGATCCAATTTCTTCCGCACTTGTGCAGCCTGTCGAAAGTTCTGGTCCTGAGCACGCGCAGCACTTCAGCGTTTTCCCTCTCCGCATGACCGTTGCTTCTCGGGTGAGCAACAGAAGCGAAGCAGACCTTGGCGCCAAGATCTTGAACATACTGCATGAAGGTGCGGCTCGTGAATTGTGTGCCATTGTCGGTGATGATCCTATTAGGGACTCCGAAACGGCAAACAATTGACCTGAAGAACTTGATCACGATGTCGGCTGTCACCTTCCTTCCTGCTTCCACCTCCGGCCACTTCGTGAACTTGTCAATCGCCACGTACAAGTACTCAAAGCCCCCGACAGCTCGGGGAAAGGGGCCGAGAATGTCGAGCCCCCAGACCGAAAATGGCCAGGATAAAGGGATCGTCTGGAGAGCTTGAGCTGGTTGATGTATCTGTTTGGAGTGGAACTGGCACGCTTCACACTTGGTTACTTGTGCAGTTGCATCCTGGAGGGCTGTAGGCCAGAAGAAACCTTGCCAGAAAGCTTTGCCGACAAGTGCTCTTGCGCCGATGTGGTGGCCACATATGCCTCCATGTATTTCCGCCAACAACTTCTATCCTTCTTCCCGGGGAATACACTTCAATTTCACTCCGTTAAATCTTCTTCTGTACAGTATGTCGTCGACAAACTGGTACATACTTGACTGCCGGGCTACTCTCTCTGCTTCTTCTTGCTCTTCAGGAAGTTCTCCTGTTTGAAGGAAACGGACAATCTGCTGCGCCCATGCCGGAGCCTATGGCTCAACAACAAGGACTAAAGGCACAAATGCTGCTGCGGGAACATCAGCTTCTACGGCAAGAACCTGAGGTTCATCTGGAGCTTGATGTTCCCCAGCAAGCTTGCCGGAGCAAATCTTGTCGGGAGCGTCTGCTTCAACGGAACAAACCCTTGGGCTTGTCGGAGCAGACTGCCCCTCAGCATTCTTTGTGTTGATCTTGGGCACCTTCTTGGCGGCAGCTTCGGGGAGCTCTGCTGGAAAGTAGTCACCAGAAACCAACTTCCTCTTCTTGCCCGGTCCAGTTGATGGTGTTACAGATGGCTGAGCCAGCTTGAGCACAAAAATTCCTGGTTCCACAGGTAACTTGAGTGCGGCGCACTTTGACAGGCCATCTGCAATGTCATTCTGAGCTCTCGGAATATGTTCCATCTGTAGGCCGTCAAAGTGTTCTTCCAATTTTCTCACTTCATCAATGTAGGCTTCCATCAATGGACTCTGATAATCTTTGTTCACTTGGCGGACGACAAGCTGCGAGTCACCCCTGACAATAAGCTTCTTGATCCCAAGGTCTGCCGCGATCCTGAGTCCGGCAAGCAAGCCTTCATACTCTGCAGTATTGTTTGTCGCTTGCTCCTTAGGAAAGTGCATCTGGACCATGTACTTGAGGTGCTCTCCGGTGGGTGCGACAAGTAACACTCCCGCACCAGCACCTTGCAGCGAAAAGGCACCGTCAAAGTACATGATCCATTCTTTGATTGCTTCCTTGACGGGGATGCTCGTCTCCGGAGTTTCTTCATCAGGTGTTGGCGTCCATTCTGCTATAAACTCTGCCAATGCCCGGCTCTGGATAGTTGAGGTACTCTCAAATTTGAGGCCAAAGCTTGACAATTCCAGTGCCCACTCGACAATCCTGCCTGTTGCTTCTGGATTCTGCAGTATCCTCTTCAACGGAAAGCGAGTGACAACTGTGATCTCATGTGCTTGAAAGTAATGGCGCAGCTTTCTCGAGGCCATGAGAAGGCCGAAAAGCAATTTCTGCACTCCAGAGTACCTTGATCTAGCCCCCCAGAAGGGAACTGACAAAGTAAACTGGGCGCTGCACCATTTTCTTCTGCTTCTCTACTTGTGGCTGCACAGATTCATCCTTGTCGGGACCAGAGCTTGTCGGGGAAGCCCCCTGCTTGTCGCTGGATGCGCTTGCCGTGGCTGCTGGCTCATCATCTGCCTCCCTCTCCGCTACTAACGCAGCACTAACCACTTGATTGGTTGCTGCTAGATATAGCAACAACTTCTCTTGTGGTTTAGGTGCGACAAGTATTGGAGTGGAGGACAGATATCTCTTCAAGTCCTGCAGCGCAGCCTCCGCTTCCGGAGTCCATTTCATTGGACCTGCCTTTTTCAAAATTTTGAAAAATGGCAGGGCGCGCTCAGCAGACTTAGAGATGAACCTGCTGAGGGCAGCTACGCAGCCGGCAAGCCTACGTACATCCTTGACGCGCTTCCGTGCTTCGATCTGCTCAATGGCCTTGATCTTGTTGGGGTTGGCTTCGATCCCCCGCTGAGACACAAAGAACTCGAGAAGCTTGCCGGAAGGGACTCCAAACACGCACTTCTCGGGGTTGAGTTTGAGATTGATCTTGCGCAGATTTCCAAAGGTCTCGTCCAAATCTTGAATCAGAGTTGCTCTGTCTTTGCTCTTGACCACTATGTCATCCATGTAAGTTTCTACATTTCTATGCAGCTGTGGCTCAAAAGCTTCGTGAACTACCCTTGCAAATGTTGAACCGGCATTCTTTAGTCCGAAAGGCATCCGTACGAAGCAGTACGTGCCACATGGAGTAATGAATGCGGTTTTCTCTTCATCCTCTTCTGCCATGAAGATCTGATGATATCCTGAGTATGCATCAAGAAATGAAAGCAAATCACATCCCGCCGTGGAGTCGACAATCTGGTCAATGCGCGGCAAGGGAAATGGATCTTTGGGGCAAGCTTTATTAACATCAGTGAAGTCAATACAAAGCCTCCACTTCCCGTTCGCCTTGCGCACGACTACTGGATTGGCTAACCACGTTGGATGGAGTACTCCTCGGACAAGGCCTGCTGCTTCCAACTTCTTGATCTCTTCTGCAATGAATTCTTGTCGCTCCACTGCTTGTTTCCTTACCCTCTGCTTGACGGGCCGCGCGTGAGGACAGACGGCAAGGTGGTGCTCAATTACTTTCCTGGGAACACCGGGGATGTCAGATGGTTGCCATGCAAACACATCGACATTCGCCCGCAGGAAAGCAACGAGCGCGCTTTCCTATTTAGGATCAAGCGTGGCACTGATGGTGAAGGTACCACCAGTGCCGTCCTCCTTGGCGGCCACTTTCTTTGTCTCTGGTGAAGCTGTCTTTGCCTTCTTGCACTTGCCGGTGGAGCTCGATGGTGCGTCCTCGACGGTAGCGCAGCACTCCGAAGAGGTGCGCTTGCCGGAGTGGGCATCAGAGTTCTTGCCGGACTTGGTCTTCTTCTTCCCCCCGGGAGCTACAGCAGCAAGTGTCTTGCGATCTGCTGCGGCTGCTACTTCCCGGTAGATCTTGTCGGTACAGATAAGGGCATCTTTCTTGTCGCCAGGGACAGAAATGACACTTATCGGACCGGGCATCTTGAGCACGTTGTAGGCATAGTGAGAGGCTGCCATGAACTTGGCGAGCGCTGGACGGCCGAGTATCCCATTGTAGGGCAATGGGAAATCGGCAACGTCAAAGGTGACCTTCTCTGTCCTGAAGTTCAGCTCGCTGCCAAATGTCACTGGCAGTGTGATCTTCCCCTTCGGCTTGCTCCTTCCCGGATTGATTCCTTGGAAAGTACCAGTCTCTTCGAGCTCGCTGTCGGGGATTTGGAGCTTCTTGAGTACCGCTGAGGAGATCAGGTTCAAGCCGGCCCCGCCGTCGACCAGCATCTTCGTGACCTTGAGGTTGCGGATAGTTGGTGAGACCAACATCGGCAAGCACCCGACCGCAGTTATGCGATCAGGGTGATCCTCAACATCAAAGATGATAGGCGTGCTGGACCACTTCAAAGGCTTGCGCGATTCAACTGACGGTTCTGCTGCATTAACTTCTCTCACCCACTGTTTGAGCTGGCGGTGCGAGGTATGCAGAGAAGCACCACCGTCAACGCACAAAACCTCCGTAGCTTTCTGAAACTCCTGCTCGTCGGCCTCATCCTCATCCATCTCTTCATCTTCGTCTTCGTCTTCATCCTTGTCGCGGCCGCGGGGAGGCCTGTCTCCTTGCCGCTGCTTAGCCTTGCCGCGGCGCCCTCCCCGGCCGGGACGCTTCTTGCCAGATCCTCCTCCACCTTCTTGGGCCTTCTCCTTGTCGCGACGCTCGTATTCAACTTTCTGTAGTTCAACGAGCTGCTCAACTTTCTTGCAGGTCTGGAGATCGTGGCCCTTGGTGCGATGGATCTTGCAGTACTGCTTGCCGGAGCCGTCCTGCTTGTCGGCAGCCACCACAGCCTCGCCGGAGTTACCAGCTTTGGCCTTCTCGGCGCCACCTCCGTTGCCGGACTGCTCGACGACTAGCACATCTTTAGCTTTCCTCTTTCTGTTGTTCCGCCTCCTGTTCTTCCTTGCCGGGGCGGCATCCTCACTGTCAGACCCTTCTGCTCCTGCGTTCTCTCCGGGGAGTTTCCTCCCCTCCTCAGCATGTGCACACTTGTCGGCCAGAGCATATAGCTCGCTGACATCTCTGATTTTGCACATCGCCATCTCCTCCCTCATCCTGCGATTACACACGTTCTGATGGAACGCGCTGATAACCGCGGCGGGGTGGACGTCTGGGATGTTGCGTTGCACCTGGCTGAATCTTTGAATGTACTTGCGTAGAGGCTCTCCTTCCTTCTGGGCGAGTAGATGAAGATCGCTCTCCTGGCCATGGGGCTTGTGGCCGCCTGTGAAGGCGCCGACAAACTGATGGCACAGATCTGCCCATGAAGAGATGGAGTTGTCCGGCAAGTGCATGAGCCAAGATCTGACATTGGGCTTGAGCACCAATGGGAAGTAGTTGGCGAGGATCTTCTCGTCGCGCCCCCCGGCAGCCTGCACCGCGATGGTGTAGATGCTGAGGAACTCCGACGGATGTATCCTGCCATCGTACTTCTCGAATGCGTCGGCTTGAAGTTCTTGGTCTTGGGCCACCGGACTTGCCGCAGCTCACGGGTAAACGTGGGACAACTCGCGCGACGACAAGTCGCTGGTTCTTCGGGCGTATGCATGTCGACAGTGGGCCCAGCGCGCTGGTCTGATTGACGTCGCGCTTCTCTTCGACGCTCGATGCAGGTACGAGCGTCCTCTTGCTGTCGTTCTTGAAGAACTTGGCGCTGATCACGACAAGCCCGCGGATCTGACGACGCCGTGGAGTCGGTGTCGAGGTTGACCCGGCGAGTCGGCGATCTTGGCCTTCAAGGCGGGGAGTGCACGGTTATTGCACCCCCACCGGTCTTATCGCCATCGGCCCGTGCCTGGGCGTCTTGCCGCGGCTTCGATGTGCTCGGTTGCCGGGGAGTGTCGCCGTTGGCGAAGCCGATGAGGCTCTGGATGGTGGCCCTCCAATCGTCAATCTTGTCTGGCGCTGGAGGGTAATCTAGAAGTAGTTGGGCTCAGGCCAATGCTTCTTCTGGAGTCTTGGGTGGCGGCGGCGAACGGCGCGAGGAGCGAGATATGCTCGCACTTCTAACAGTGTTAGAAGGAGCAGCATCTCGTCCAGGCGACCGTGCCGTGCTCGTTCCAGCATGTTGACGTGCATGCTGATCTTGAGCGTCTCGAGATCCACCAGCTTGGCCTTGACCCAACGAGCGTATGCTATTGCGAGCACCATGACTTTGTTGGTCCCGCGCCTCCTGAGACGGGCGCGGTGCATGCACGGACGCCGAAGTTTGCGCGGCCTTGTCCTTGGACTTGGCAGCATCGTGAGCTCCCTCGTCGGCGCCAGTTCCTCCGCCGGCGTCCACCCCACCGCCCGTTTGCTCCGGTGGCGGTGGGATCGACGCGGACGGACCAGCCACCTCCGAAGCCTTCTTCTTTGGTGGCATGTCGAAGATGATGATGAAGAAAACGAAGATCTGGCTCGCATGAACGCCGGATCAGGTTCACGCAACCTGGCGCGCCAAAGATGTCGTGGGGAACGAACACCTATGGGGCAGGGCCCCTTCTCGGTCCGGCAGGGAGCGGAGGGCGCCTGAAGAGCGGTCGGGCGAAGCGCGAGGGATTTTTACCCAGCTTCGGAGCTCTCCGGAGAGATAAAACTCCTACTGTTGCTTTGTGGTTATATTGTGTTCTTGCTCGAGAGCGTGAGCGTTCTGCAGTTTCGAATGAGTCGAACCCCCTCTACGTTGCGCATGGGCCTCCTTTTATAGGCTAAAGGGGTCACCAACAGGTGGCAACGCAGATAGGGGTATAAAAGTAAAAAGAGGGGTTGGTACAACCACTATCTACAGTGGCCCCTACCTAAATCTGACGGCAGGGGACAAGGGCATTCAATGCCCATCCAGTCGCCCAAACAGTGCAGGAAACGACCATTAGGGGCGCCACCGATCGCCACGATGGCCTTCTCATCATCTCCACTTGCCACCTCGCACCGCTTGGCTGCACAGCTACCCGCCACGTGCGCCAGGAACGATCTTGGGGCGACACGTCGTCGGATCTTGCTGGGCGTGGGCAGCAAAGCGGTTTCCGCGCGGCAAGCGCCTTGCCACGGTCGTTGTCTTGTCGCACCCGAAAGCTTGTCGCTCGCCGGGTCTTGCCGGGACGCGCGGCGCGTCGCGGCAAGTTTCTTCAAATTCCTTGGTTGGCCTTCCCGGCAAGCTCCTCTTGCCGGGGCCTTGTCCTTCCCGGCAAGCTCCTCTTGCCGGGGCCTTGTCTTCTTAGTTAAAACACTTTGTTCTTGAATGGCATCAATATGAGCTACGGAGGATCTTAGCGGACGCCCGGCAAGCCTTGCCGCGGGGCGCTGCGACTGCCCGTGCACAAGTTCGGGATACTAAGGCACCCCTACTTTAGTACACCGACAAATTTGAGGTGTCTTTTCCCCGCAGCAACGGGCGTGCCGTCCTTATCGTTCTTTACCTGCAAGTCTCCCACGCCATGTATTTTGACCCTTCCAGAGACTACGAGAAAAAAGACTATACCCACATAATGAATATTCTAGATGATGCTCTCCAAGGCTTCAGCTTTAGAGGTGGCCACGTGCAGATCAGGAAATAAAGGAACAAGAAGATGGGTTTCGCGCATAAAACTAACTTCTCCTGCATCCATGTCCCAAAACCAAGCATGAAGGATGGATTCTACATCGTCCATCTCGTGATTCAGTTCAACACGGATCACCAAAAGCTTCGCATGAGAAGCAGAAATGATGATCATATCCACAAGTGGCTAGAATCTCATGGATAAGTGGATTATAAACTTAGAGATGACTTCTTTCGCATCCAAAGCGACATTGCAACGATCATCATGAAAGAAGTCGTCGACGAGAAGGGGATGTTCCACCACGGCCCTATATCGCGAGCTGACGTCCGAACTCGCATAGGCATGCAACGCCAAGACCTCACGTCGTTCAAGAAGCTAGGGTTCATCCTTGATGATATGGAAGGATGGAACTTCTAGTGATTTATGATGCCGATGATGATGATATGTGTCGGTTGAACTTGTATACTTTTTGTAGCGATGAAACTTTGTGATGTCCATGGTCCCTGCCGAACTTGCCTAACGCTACTTTGTTAGTTTGCGTACGATGACCTGTGTACCTCTAGTTAATTAATTTGTGTACTGTATGTTGCATCTAGTTGCTAACCCTTTCTTTTTCGGTGTTGCTCTAGTATATTTTGTTGCATATATATGATTGTACATTCTCTTCATGAACATGCATCTCTAACAGGTACCTAGTTTCTTGATGGTGAGATGGAATTGCTATGTCGTCTACAAAGGGAAGGTTCCGGGGGTGTATAACGAGTGGCATGAGTGTCAGGCGCAAGTGAATCGGTTCACGGGCGCCAGCCATAAAGGCTTCAAAAGCAGACAAGAAGGAGAAGCTAGTTACTTGAGGTTCACGCTAGCGCGAGAGAGGACTCGTAATCGCCACCTCATGTACTGCATAGTTCCGCTCTCACTCATAGTGATAGCTCTTCTTGCGTATACCTTTGTTTAGATGGATGACGTTGTTGTAGTTGCAAGTATTCGAGACTTGCATGTATCACTATTTTCGAGATGATGACAAGATACCACTTTGTGTTGGATGATGATTATGATGAGACTATTTGTATGTATATGCTATGATTACATTTGTGGTCTCACAGGCATTTGTACGTGTATCATGATGACATTTCTATGTGCTAAAGATTCTTCTATAAAGCCTGTTCAAATACAAAACAAATATGCCAAAAAAACAAAAAACTACTTAAATTAGCAGTAGCGAGTGTATAAAAGTTAGCAACAGTGTCGCAATAGCAAGATGGCGCGTCCGAGCAAAGCGCTAGAGCTACTAGCGATGTGAGCTTCCACTAACAGCTACTTTGCTACACTTGTGTAGCAGTAGTGCCGGTGAGCACGCGATACTGCTATGTGTTAGCTGTAGCGCCTTATTAGTAGTGCCACTCCCCGCGCTACTGATACACCTAAAACCCGCTCTGCTGCTAGCCTTTTCCCTAGTAGTGTATGGTTAAAGATCTCTTGGCTGATAATATTGATGGGCATGTTATTTACTTCTGGGATGAAGCTGCTAGAATTGCTAGACGAGATACTAAGAATAAACATAGACCTGTTGTAGGCATGCCTGTTATTTTTGTTAAAATAGGAGATCATTGTTATCATGGCTTATTTGATATGGGTGCTAGTGCAAGTGCAATACCTCATTCCTTATACAAAGAAATTATGCATGATATTACACCTGCTGAGATAGAAGAAATCGATGTTACAATTAAGCTTGCCAATAGAGATACTATTTCACCAGTTGGGATTGTTAGAGATGTTGAAGTCTTGTGTGGGAAAGTTAAATATCCTGCTGATTTTCTTGTTCTTGGTTCCCCACAAGATGACTTTTGTCCCATTATATTTGATAGACCCTTCTTGAATACTGTTAATGCTAAGATAGATTGCGAAAAGGATATTGTTACTATTGGGTTAGGGGATATGTCTCATGACATTAACTTTGCTAAATTTCGTAGACAACCCCATGATAAAGAATTGCCTAGTAAGGATGAAATTATTGGTCTTGCTTCTATTGCCGTGCCTCCTAATGATCTTTAGAACAATATTTGCTAGACCATGAAAATGATATGTTTATGAATGAAAGAAGGGATATAGATGAAGTATTCTTCAAACAGGGACCTATTTTGAAATACAACTTGCCTGTTGAAATTCTAGGGGATCCTCCACCACCCAAGGATGATCCCGTGTTTGAGCTTAAACCACTACCAGATACTCTTAAATATGCTTATCTTGATGAAAAGAAGATACATCCTGTTATTATAGTGCTAACCTTTCAGAGCAAGAAGAGGAGAAATTATTGAAAACTCTGAAGAAGCACTGTGCTGCTATTGGATATACTCTTGATGATCTTAAGGGCATTAGTCCCACTTTATGCCAACACAAAATAAAATTGGAGAAAGACGCTAAACCGGTTGTTGATCAACAACGACGGTTAAATCCTAAGATGAAAGAAGTGGTAAGAAAGGAAATACTAAAGCTCCTGGAGGCAGGTATAATTTATCCCGTTGCTGATAGTCAGTGGGTAAGTCCTATCCATTGTGTCCCTAAGAAGGGAGGTATTACTGTCGCTCCTAATGATAAAGATGAATTGATCCCGCAAAGAATTGTTACAAGTTATAGGATGGTAATTGATTTCCGCAAATTAAATAAAGCTACTAAAAAGGATCATTACCCTTTGCCTTTTATTGATCAAATGCTAGAAAGATTATCCAAACATACACATTTTTGCTTTCTAGATGGTTACTCTGGTTTCTCTCAAATACCTGTGTCAAAAGAGGATCAAGAAAAGACCACTTTTACTTGCCCTTTAGGTACTTTTGCTTATAGACGTATGCCTTTTGGTGTATGTAATGCACCTGCTACCTTTCAAAGATGCATGATGGCTATATTCTCTGACTTTTGTGAAACGATTGTTGAGGTTTTCATGGATGATTTCTCCATTTATGGATCTTCTTTTGATGATTGCTTGAGCAACCTTAACCGAGTTTTGCAGAGATGTGAAGAAACTAATCTTGTTTTGAATTGGGAGAAGTGCCACTTTATGGTTAATGAAGGTATTGTCTTGGGGCATAAAATTTCTGAAAGAGGTATTGAGGTTGATAAAGCTAAAGTTGATGCTATTGAAAAGATGTCGTGTCCTAAAGACATTAAAGGTATAAGAAGTTTCCTTGGTCATGCCGGTTTTTATAGGAGGTTTATTAAGGACTTCTCTAAAAAATTTAGGCCTCTGACTAATCTCTTACAAAAAGATATTCCTTTTGTCCTCAATGATGATTGTGTATAAGCATTTGAAATACTTAAGAAAGCTCTAATTTTTGCACCTATTGTTCAGCCACCTTATTGGAATTTACCCTTTGAAATTATGTGCGATGCTAGTGATTATGTCGTAGGTGCTATTCTAGGACAAAGAGTTGATAAGAAACTAAATGTTATTCAATATGCTCATAAAACTCTAGACAGTGCCCAGAGAAATTATGCTACTAGTGAAAAAGAATTTTTAGCAGTTGTATTTGCTTGTGAGAAGTTTAGACCTTATATTGTTGACTCTAAAGTAACTTTCCACACTGATCATGCTGCTATTAAATATCTTATTGAAAAGAAAGATGGTAAACCTAGACTTATTAGATGGGTTCTCCTACTACAAGAATTTGATTTTCATATTATAGATAGAAAGGTAGCTAAGAACCCCGTTGCAGACAACTTGTCAAGGTTAGAGAATGTTCTTGATGACCCACTACCGATTGATGATAGCTTTCCTGACGAACAATTAGCTATCATAAATGCTTCTCATACTGCTCCATGCTGATTATGCTAATTACATTATGATTTAAGACATTACTTCTAGGATGACCCACACCTTTATAAGGAAGGAGTAGATAGTTTTATTAGACGTTGTGTACCTAAGCATGAATAGGAACAGATCTTACGCAAGTGTCACTCCGAAGCCTATGGAGGACACCACACTGGAGATAGAACTGCACATAAGGTATTGCAATCCGGTTTTTATTGGCCTACTCTCTTCAAGGATGCACATAAGTTTGTCTTATCTTGTGATGAATGTCAAAGAATTGGTAATATTAGTAGACGTCAAGAAATGCCTATGAATTATTTACTTGTTATTGAACCATTTGATGTTTGGGGATTTGATTATATGGGACCGTTTCCTTCCTCTAATGGGTATACACATATTTTAGTTGTTGTTGATTACGTTACTAAGTGGGTAGAAGCTATTCCAACTTGTAGTGTTGATCATAACACCTCTATTAAGATGCTTAAAGAAGTTCTTTTTCTGAGGTTTGGAGTCCCTAGATACCTAATGACTGATGGTGGTTCACATTTTATTCATGGTGCTTTTCATAAAATGCTTGCTAAGTATGATGTTAATCATAGAATTGCATCTCCATATCACCCACAGTCTAGTGGCCAAGTAGAACTGAGTAACAAAGAGCTTAAATTGATTTTGCAAAAGACTGTTAATAGATCTAGAAAGAATTGGTCCAAGAAACTTGATGATGCATTATGGGCTTATAGAACTGAATATAAAAATCCTATGAGTATGTCTCCATATAAAATGGTCTATGGTAAAGCATGTCACTTACCTCTCGAACTAGAACATAAGGCATATTGTGCCATTAAAGATCTCAATTATGATTTTAAACTTGCGGGTGAGAAGAGGTTATTTGACATTAGCTCACTTGATGAGTGTAGAACTCAAGCCTATGAGAATGCCAAACTGTTTAAAGAAAAAGTTAAAAGATGGCATGACAAAAGGATACAAAAGCGTGAGTTTAACATAGGTGATTATGTGTTGCTTTTCAACTCTCGTTTAAGACTTTTTGCAGGAGAACTCCTCTCTAAATGGGAAGGCCCTTATGTTATCTAGGAGGTCTATTGTTCCGGTGCCATAAAAATCAATAACTTCAAAGGCACAAGTCCGAAGGTGGTGATCGGTCAAAGGATCAAACATTATATCTCAGGTAATCCCATAAATGTTGAAACCAATGTTATTGAAACCGTAACCCCTGAGGAATATATAAGGGACACTTTCTAGAATGTTTCAGACTCCAAAAAGGAATAGGTATGTCGTACGGTAAGTAAACCGAGTCCAAACAGTTCTAACAACATTTTTTCTCCGTTTTGGAATATTTAAGAAACTAGGAAACTAAGTAGTCTGGGAAGGACACGAGGCATCCACGAGGGTGGAGGGCACGCCCTAACCCCTTGGGCGCGCACCCTGCCTCGTGGGCACCTCGTGTGCTCTCCGAACTCCATTTTCTTGCACGATACTTCTTTTGGTCGGTAAAAAATCATTATATAATCTCCCGAGTTTTGACCACCGTATCACGCAAATATCCTCTGTCTTTGTTTTAAGCTGTTTTCTGTAAGAGTTGTCAACGCCAGGCATCATGTCGTCACCCTCCTCCAACAATGAAGGCAATGATGCTTGGCTAATGAAGATATAGCTGAAGAAAGAAGAACCCGTGGAGATCAACAAGGATGATAGGATCAAGAAGGTCATGGAGGATCAAGCTCCAGCGGCAGAAGAAGAAGACATCCTTCAACCTCATCACAACCTTCTTACCCCAACTAAGATTGAAGCTTTCAAGATGATTGAGTTAGCTCGCATAAAAAACAAGTATCTCGCACGTGAAAATATTTTGTTGAAGGAGCATATCACCGCACTCAAGGGCATTATCCGCAAACTGGAGGAGCTCCTACGCTCGATGTGCGACTATCCATCATCACGACCACCTTCATCACCTCCGAAGAAGGAGACATAAACACATGGGTATGGGCACCCCCCTTGGCAACTGCCAAGCTTGGGGGAGGTGCCCCGGTATCGTATCACCATCACACTCCTATCTGTACCGTTTTTCTTAGTTCGATCCTTTTGATAATATCTTTATCTAGTAGAATAAAGTTTTAGAATGGTCTAGTTTTGAGTTTTGCTTTATGATTCCTCTATGTAATCGAGTCCGTGAGCTATATATAATAAAGATTAGCATTGAGTCAAGGGCCTGATTATCTTACTTTGATCTTGAGGGAATAAAAGAAAGAATAAAAAGAAAAAAAGGAGATCATGTTGATCTTATGGAGAGTAATGACTTCACATATAAAGAGTATGATGAATAAAAGTTGTTGAGGGTTGACAAACATAGTTTTGGTCATCGTTGCAATTAATAGGAACTAATAAAGAAAGAGAGGTTTTCACATATAAATATACTATCTTGTAAATCTTTTATGATTGTGAGCACTGATTAAAATATGACATGCTAAAGAGTTGATGTTGGACAAGGAAGACGACGTAATGGGTTATGTTTTCGTATATCCGAAATAAAGTATATTGTCATGGATCATCCAACATGTTGAGCTTGCTTTTCCCCCTCATGCTAGCCAAATTCTTTGCACCAAGTAGAGATACTACTTGTGCTTCTGAATATCCTCAAACCCACTTTTCCCATGAGAGTCCACCATACCTAGCTATGGATCGAGTAAGATCCTTCAAGTAAGATGTCATGTTGCATGCAATAAAAATTGCTCTCTAAATATGTATGACTTATTAGTATGGAGAAAATAAGCTTTATACGATCTTGTGACGTGGAAGCAATAAAAGTGGCGGACTGCATAATAAAGGTCCATATCACAAGTGGCAATATAAAGTGATGTTCTTTTGCATTAAGATTTCGTGCATCCAACCAAAAAAGCACATGACAACCTCTGCTTCCCTCTGCGAAGGGCCTATCTTTTATTCTTGTCTTATACATTATGCTAGAGTCATGGTGATATTCACCTTTCCTTTTTACATTTTATCCTTTGGCAAGCACATTGTGTTGGAAAGATCCTGATATATATATCCAATTGGATGTAATTTAGCATGAACTATTATTGTTGACATTACCCTTGAGGTGAAAGGTTGGGAGGTAACACTATAAGCCCCTATCTTTCTCCGTGTTCGATTAAAACTCCATACCCATAAGTACTGCGTGAGTGTTAGCAATTATGAAAGACTAAATGATAGTTGAGTATGTGGACTTTCTGAAAAGCTCTTATATTGACTCTTTACGATGTTATGATAAATTGCAATTGCTTCAATGACCAAGAGCATAGTTTGTTAGTCCTCAATGAAGTTTCTGATTCATACTTGACATTGTGAATAGATTATTACTTGAGCATAAGAACTTATATGAAAAAAAATATGTTGCTGTTATAAGAATGATCATGATTCCCTCATGTCTGTATTTTATTTTATCGATACCTCCACCTCTAAACATGTGGACATATTTTTCGTTATTGGCTTCCGCTTGAGGACAAGCGAGGTCTAAGCTTGGGGTAGTTGATATGTCCATTTTGCATCATGCTTTTATATCGATATTTATTGCATTATGGGATGTTATTACACGTATGTCACAATAACTATGCCCATTCTCTCTTACTTTACAAGGTTTACATGAAGAGGGGGAATGCCGGTAGCTGGAATTCTGGGCTAAAAAAGGAGCAAATGTTAGAGACCTATTCCGCAAAACTCCAAAAGTCCTGAAACTCCACGGAAGTTATTTTTGGAATTAATAAAAAATACTGAGCGAAGAAAATACCAGAGGGGGCCACCCACCGTCCACAAGGGTGGGGGGCGCGCCCTACCCCCTGGGCGTGCCCCTCTGCCTCGTGGGCCACCTGGTAGGCCTCCGGTGCCCGTCTTCTGCTATATGAAGTCTTTTACCCTGAAAAAATCATAAGCAAGCTCTCGGGACGAAACAACATCGCCACGAGGCGGAACCTTGGCGGAACCAATCTAGGGCTCCATCGGAGCTGTTCTGCCGAGGAAACATCCCTCCGGGAGGGGGAAATCATCACCATCGTCATCACCATCGATCCTCTCATCGGGAGGGGGTCAATCTCCATCAACATCTTCACCAGCACCATCTCCTCTCAAACCCTAGTTCATCTCTTGTATCCAGTCTTTGTCCCAAAACCTCAGATTGGTACCAGTGGGTTGCTAGTAGTGTTGATTACTCCTTGTAGTTGATGCTAGTTGGTTTATTCGGTGGAAGATCATATGTTCAGATCCTTATTGCATATTAATATCCCTCTGATTATGAACATGAATATGATTTTTGAGTAGTTACGTTTGTTCCTAAGGACATGGGAGAAGTCTTGCTATAAGTAGTCATGTGAATTTGGTATTCGTTCTATATTTTGATGAGATGTATGTTGTCTTTCCTCTAATGGTGTTATGTGAATGTCGACTACATGACACTTCACCATTGTTTGGGCCTAGAGGAAGGCATTGGTAAGTAATAAGTAGATGATGGGTTTCTAGAGTGACAGAAGCTTAAACCCTAGTTTATGAGTTGCTTCGTAAGGGGCTGATTTGGATCCATATGTTTCATGGTATGGTTAGGTTTACCTTAATACTTGTTTTGTAGTTGTGGATGCTTGCAATAGGGATTAATCATAAGTGGGATGCTTGTCGAAGAAAGGGCAGTACCCAAGCACCGGTCCACCCACATATCAAATTATCAAAGTAACGAACGCGAATCATATGAGCGTGATGAAAACTAGCTTGACGATCATTCCCATGTGTCCTCGGGAGCGTTTTCCTTCATATAAGAGTTTGTCCAGGCTTGTCCTTTGCTACAAAAAGGATTGGGCCACCTTGCTGCACCTTATTTAATTTTTTTACTTGTTACCCATTACGAATTACCTTGTCACAAAACTATCTATTACCGATAATTTTAGTGCTTGCAGAGAATACCTTACTGAAAACCGCTTGTCATTTCCTGCTGCTCCTCGTTGGGTTTGACACTCTTACTTATCGAAAGGACTACGATAGATCCCCTACACTTGTGGGTCATCACTATCCTGCAACTTAATTCGTTCAATTTAGAACTGTCGCGTGTACTGAATTTGTGAGGTATGCCTGGTTTTCTGTTGATGTAAGAACCGTTAATATGTTGACCTTGATATGCTGTCAGCTCAGGCAATGAATATGAACTGTTTTTTGTTGTTGTTGTTGTTCTTATTATTATTATTATTATTATTATTATTATTATTATTATTATTATTATTATTATTATTATTATTATTATTATATCACAGAGGCAGCACACTCAATTGATCTCACTACAGTATGTGTGAACAAAAATATGTATGCAATCTGGTTTGCGAATAGCACACGGTTCATTTATGAAAGCTGTGGGCCAACAAAACCCAGCCCACGATCTGAGTCATGTGTTCTGATTCGATAGAATCCAAACCCCACGAATCGTACGTCTGCGCCATTGGATGCACCCAGAATCCAAACCCCACGTTTCCCTTTCGATAGCACATGCAGTTCCGATTGTAATTTTATTTTTATGCACAAAATGCACGTTAAACTCAAAAAATGTCTTAAATATAGCTAACTGTACCCAAAATGCACCAGAAAATGAAACCCGTGGTATAATGGTGATTGCATACTGTGGAAATATTTATGAGGCCAAACGATGAAGTCACCGGCCACAGGAGTTTGAATTGACACATCTCCTTTGGGAAACCATGATCCTTCATGTGAGATGCTCTGATTTGGAAGAAACGATCGTCAAAACTTGTGCCAAACTTTACCATTTTTTTCCATGGGGTCATGATTGCACGCCACGGGCACACATAAATTTTGATGATGTCCGGACTCCATCTGAAATTCCTGTAATTAGAATACCAACTAGGCCTACGCCAGTGGCCGCACCTCGCGGCCGAAATGTTTGAAACTTCTCCCCGCTTCTCGAACAAACGGATGAAAACACGCAAAGCGACGTACAAATGATTTGTACACATTCTTTTCTCGGCTGGTCGTAATGGGATATCATAGCTAGTATCATGCCAACTAGGCAATTTTGATGAGCTATCATAGAATTAAGGGATAATTGTATTCATGCCACTAGTTGTGTCCCACTTGGCTGATTTGCCCCTAGTTTTCGAAAATCCTCGGTTTTGACGAAGTCAGTTTGCTCCTCTTGTGTTTTTACCCTTCCGTAAGTTTCCGTCCAGTTAGTGCCATTTGACCGTCAGTTGACCATCCATGGACTTTTTGCTGGACCATTTTGCCCCTACTTCCTCGAACTATTGTGAGACACTGCCAAGTACGAGGATGAGCTCGTCGGAGCCAAAGGATTCGTAGTCGGAGCTGACCAAATCCTCCTCGTCGGACGAGAGAACGAGAATGAGCTTGCCGGCGCCATTGGTGACGATTCCTTGGCGGATCTCGCCGGATCCGCAGGAAAATGGAGATGGGGCAGTGAGGCATGCAGGTCCTGCAACGGAACAGAGCTCGATCTGGGGCTCCTGGCGCCATGGCCATGGCGGGGAGGTCCATGTGCTCAACGGAGGAGTAGGCAGACGGCAACACGTCGATGAGGTTGGCACGACTTGTCGCCCTCGGCCTGCAGCCCGGCTAGGATCCGCTTAAGCTGTGCGGAGGTGGTGGAGGAGGCCGCAGCCACCGCAGTGGAGCCCGGGAGCAGGTCGTCGAGCCCGGCGCCTAGCCTGCGGAGGACGGGGACGGGTCCATTGCGGGCGGTCCGGGGCGGGGGGCGGTGCGGGCGCGCTTGGAGGAGGAGGCTGAGGGGGAGGAGGAGGAGGGGGTGCTGGCGGCGGCGTGCTTGCAGCTGTGTGTTTCCATGCACGCGGCGGGGCGGCTCGCTGCCATGCCTAGGCGGCCGGTGGCGGCGGGCGCATTGGGCGGATCTGCGCCTGGTCGATCCCAGCGACAAGGATCACCGGCGGCTGGAATCGATCCGACGATGGCGCGGGGGAGAGGAATGGATCCCTAATGGAGGTGGGAGGTAGCGCTAATGGCGTGGGATTTGGGGATTTGATTTGATAGATGGGGGAGGGGATCTCGGGCTAGGTTCTGACCAGCGGGAGAGAAGGCAGATAAAATCTGGAATGGTTTTCACAGTGATGGCCCCACTTGGAAGTGTCTCGTGAGAGTGTGAGGAAGCAGGGGCAAAATGTTCCAGAGAAAAGTCCAAAGATAGTCAACACATGGTCAAATGGCACTAACTGGGCGGAAATGTGACAGAAGGGCAAAAATATAAGAGGAGCAAATAGACTTGGGCAAAACCAAAAAATTTCAAAAACTAGGGGCAAATCAGCCGAGTGGGACACAACTAGTGGCATGAATACAATTATCCCTAGAATTAAATGAAGAAAGAGAGGGTTAAGTATAATATCATGAAACTTTGTCATAATAAATGCTATGCTACTATGTGCCATGCATGATACTAGTATATGATCGATACTAGCTAGCTACCTCTGTAATGTGCGCATAGTATCATAAGTTAGACTACCCACAAGGGGAGTAAGACTAGCCACAGTGGGAGTAACTTCAGCAGTAACATCGAGTCCAACTCAGCAAATTTGCTTATGTGGCAATGAGTTAATGAGGAGAGAGGTAGTTATAGTAACTTAGCTAGTTATTGTAACATCGCATGCCCCTATGCAATATGAGTCTATAACCTAATAAATGAAGCTTTGCATGTTACCACACTTACGTTACTACCCACTATGAAGGCAGTAACAAAGTCTAGGGATATGTGTATGCTACTCATCATTGTGGCTAGTCTAACATAGGTAGTAACATCACACATATCTAGATAAAATAGATGATGTGGCAAGCAATAAATGAAGAAAGAGAGGCATGTGGTAACATAGCTAGTTACTAATAGTATGAGTAACATCACACATATCAAGGCAAGATGAGTCTATAGCTTAATAAATGAAGTGTTGCATGTTACCACACATATGTTACTCCCCACTATAGAGGTAGTAACATAGAGTAGTAACATGGGCATGCATGTTACTACTCTATGTTACTACCCATTATGGCCATTCTTAGTATCTTAGGTTGCCTTATTAATTGCCATGCATGACACAAAGTAGTACAACATTTAATATGTGATACAGTATATCATGATATGATATCCGGCCCACACCCTCTCTTTCCTCATTTAACTGTGTGCCACATCATCCAAAAAGTCTAGTTGGCATGCATATGATACTGCTTGATACTCCCATTACGACCAACCTTAGGGTGGCCATAGTGGGGGTATCATTGCCGGTATCATGCACTTGAGAATAGCAAATATGATGATGTGTGGTAGAGAAGTAGTAACATAGATACTGTAACATATATAATATAAATGCTATACTACTGTGTGTCATGCACATGGCCATAAATATGGTCATCTATGGTATATATATATTAGCTCTATGATACTATATATATGCACTATATGAAGGTATGTACGTAGTATCATACACTATATAGTATCATATGCATGATACTATAGTATATATATGATGCTTCCCTACTATACAAAGGTTGTCCATAGTGGTGGTATATATCATAGCCGATGATACCATGCACTCCAAAAAATAGCAGACAGCCTAAATGGGCCGGAAAATCAAACCAAGGGTATATCCGCGATTTTTTTACCATGATTTTGTTCAAGGCGCTACGATGTAGAGTAACTGACGATTTGTAGTCGAAGTCTCACGTCTCCTTTTTGGAAACTATGATCCTTCTTGTGAGATGCTCCGGTATGGAAGGTGCGAGCACCAAAACTTGTGCCAAACTTTACCAAAAAAATTCCATGCGAGCGTAAGGACACGCCACAGTGGCACAATTATGTTCGTTATTTTTGGGACTCTATATGCATTTCCTGAAATTAAAATACCAACAAGGCCTATGCCTCAGGTCGCACACTGCGGCCGAACTGTATGAAGTTTTTTCCCGTTTCTCGCACAATGAATGAAAACTTGCAAAGCGACACCCAAATGATCTTGCGCTAATACGCACATGTATTTGCGACTATATATATAACAAGATCTCTTTTCTTTTAGCATATTCAAAGTTTGAGATTGCTAGCGAGGCCTGCTGCTTGGTAAAATGTACCAGAAAATCGAAACCTAGGGTACAATCGGGATTTCTTACCGTGGGAAAAAAATTGGAGGCAAAACGATGAACTCATGTTTTCATTCAAACAAAAGAATGCTGCTAGTTAATGTAAATGTTTTCAAATAGCACACGGTTCACTCACAGAAGCCATGTGTCCACTAAACCATGGCCGATGCTGCCCTGCCACGCGCGCGATCTGAATCGTGCGTTCTAATTGGCCAGAATCCAAACCCCACTGATCGTACGTCTGCACCGTTGGATGCTCCCAGACCGAACGACGATCCTCATCCCTTTCGATAGCAGATGCAGTTCCGGTTGTGATTTTTTATGCGGTTCCTCCTCCAATGACGACTCCTTCACCACCCAGGTATGCTGTTAGTTAATGTAAATGTTTTCAAATAGCACATGGTTCACTCACGAAAGCCGTGTGCCTACCAAATCGTGGCCGATGCCCCCTTTGCTGCGCGCGTGATTTGAGTCGTGCGTTCTGATTGGCCAGAACCCAAACCCCACGGATCGTACGTCTGCACCGTTGGATGCTCCCAGATCCAACGACAATCCTCATCCCTTTCGACAGGAAATGCAGTCTGCCTAGGAATTGATTTATATGCCGAAATGCACAGTAAATGCCAAAATATGTCTTACATATAGCACACGAGACCCGAAATGCACCAGCAAATCAAAACCATGGTATAATGGTGATTGCTTAACGTGGGAAAAAATTTAGAGGCGAAACGATGAACTCACATCTTCATTTCAAAATTAGTACATCTTCATTTCAAACGAAATTTTTCTCTTTGTGCACACGAGCGCTTAGTGGAAACCATTTGCATAGGCCTTCCCGCGCGGCGACCGGGGATATTTTCCACCCTTTTCACATAGGCCGCAACCCCCCCCCCCACGGCCCTCACGCATTTCACTCAACTAGTCCATCCAACCTCCATCGCCAGCTCCCCCCAGATCCACAGCAGAACCCTCTCCAGTGTCGGCGTGCTCACCCAGGCCGTGTGCTCGCTCTTCGGCGTCAAGCCTACCTCCACTGCCGTTCCCAACACGCAGCTGCCCGCACCTCGTCGTCTTCGTTTGCTCGCCAGCCACCCTCGAGCATATCGATGCTGTAATCCTCGCCTCTCCTATGGTCCGGCCGGGTGGTCATTAAGAAGCCTGTTAGTTACTGCTCTCCATCACGGTGAGGCATATTTCCTCGCAATCCCTCTTCCTATTTTGTTTCGTATGTTCCCAAATTGGCTATAAAATAACGGAGAGCGTATATATGTTAATTATCTACCTTCCTAACTAGTACATATAAGTTGTATTTGTTCTAATAAGTTACTGTTGATTTACAGATCGCGGGCGCCCGAGTCACACAAACTTAACAAATTAGCCGTACATTTTCTAAATTATTGCATGAAATGTTTAGAAAGCTTGATATCAAGTTGTTAGTTTTATGCTTATCCTCCTTTCCTGAGTTTCGCATGTGTTCTCCGTAGATGCCGAATAGCAGCGATAACACTCATGCTTCAGGCAATGTATCTTCATCTGATTCCGACAACCCTAGGTCTTCAGAAGATGGTGAGGGATCAAGTAATCTTGAACGGGATAGAGCTGCAGCAATTACCCTTCCGGTCGGGACATGGAGGTACGCTCCAAGGAAGCCCACACACCAGCCTAAAGGTGTATATGAAGTAACTGACATCGATTTAAAGTCTTGGGCTCCAACTAAACCAGATAAAGCACGCACAAGGTTTAGGAGTGTGTGTGGATTTGTTGGCAGGGCAAGTCTCGACATAAATCTGTCGGGGTTTCGGAAGGCTGACACAAAAACACGGCGATGGATAGTCTAGGAGATCATGGATCACTTCAACGTTCCAGAGCAGTGGAGAATGCAGGTGGAACACGCTGCACTGAAGAAGGCTAGGGATGCTTGGAGAAACTGGAAGCACGTGATGTACAAGAAGTACTTGAGTGAAGGCAAGGACCCAATCCGCGCATACCCCCAAATTACAAAGGCAGACTGGGCAGAATTCAAAAGGGTCAGGGCAACTAAAGAGTTTGCTAAAAAGAGTTTCAAGCAATCAGAACTTCAGAAGAAGAACACACACCCCCACCGTATGGGTGTGGCAGGATACTATGGCATGAAACCAATATGGGACCATGAGGACAGAGAAGCAGTAGCGGCGGGTGGGGAACTGGCCTTTAGTGAAATCAGTGGCAAACGCGCCAGAGACTACTTGCGGGCACGTGTAATGAGGCGTGATGACGGAACTTATTAGGCTGGTCGTAATGGCGAGTATCATATACTAGTATCATGCATATGATACTAGTGTATGATACTACATCCGTAGTGTATAGTATCATAAGTTAGTATCATAGCTAACTTCATTTATTGTCATGCATGACACATAGTAGTACATCATTTAATATGATACGGTATCATGATATGATACTCAACCCTCTCTTTCTTCATTCAATTCTATGCCACCTCATCAAATTTGCCTAGTTAGCATGCATGATACTACCTATCATACTATCATTAAGACCAGCCTTACTTTAAAAACTCACATGACGAAAAACTGTATCAAGTGATGGTAGAGGATTCCAATATCCCTGGAAGGTTCTACAGGAACTCAGGGCCATGTGACATTTTGTCCATTGCTCTGGAAACAAAAGAGCCCCCTGGCCATGCAAGGGGTATAGGTGTTAATGTCCCGCACAAGAGGGCTTTCACACTCAGCAAAGAAGATAGGCTCAACATGAAAAAAGCGGAGAGTGAAATGAAGAAGAATGAATTGTATGAAATGTTGAGGAAGTAAATGTATCCGGCTGTTTGAAAGGATCTTGAGCAGTCAATGATGATTGCGAAGACTCTAACACTGACAGATAGCTAGCAAATGGGAGGGAAGGTGGGCATGGAGGATGCTGCTTATTGCACGACAACACAACACAAGAGTAGTTGTGCATCAGCTGACCCCAGCGACACTGAGACTACAGCTGCTTGTGATGATGATATATCTGATCTATCTAGAATGAAAGACAAACTGAAGGGTGTGCTTACACATTATGAAGGTACATTAAAATGTGCAACAGCCTGGGTTTTCCCACCCTTCTTGGAAGAGGGCATCTTGTTGGACAATGTGCCATTGAAGCCGGGCTGTGTGAAGTGCTACGTGACTGAAGTAAAGCCCAGATTCAATGAATTTGCCCTCACGAATGTCCTAGGAGACTTTGATGAGCAAAGGACCTTGGGAGAAATATTGTTACATCACATCCAGTGGCCACGAAAGAAATAGAGTTCATTGATGAGATCCCTGAAGCCCCGCCAAGAGCAACCAATGTCGCCACTCAACCGGTGATGCTCTCCTTGCCACAACAACTCTCGTGTGCTTCCCCCAAAGAACCTAATACTCGTAATCCGACGGTGATACATCTCCAACGTATCTATAATTTTTGATTGTTCCATGCTATTATATTACCCATTTTGGATGTTTATGGGTTTTACTTTACACTTCTATATCATTTTTGGGACTAAGCTACTAACCGGAGGCCCAACCCAAATTGCTGTTTTTTTGCCTATTTCAGTGTTTCAAAGAAAAGGAATATCAAATGGAGTCCAAACGGAATGAAACCAGGAGACTTGGAGTGGACGTCAAGCAGTGAACGAGGCGGCCACGAGGGCACCCGGCGCGCCCTAAGGGGGTGGGTGCGCCCCCCACCCTCGTGGGCCCCTCGTGGCTCCACCGACCTACTTCTTCCTCCTATATATATCCACGTACCTCGAGAACATCCAGGAGCACCACGAAAACCTAATTCCACCGCCGCAACCTTCTGTATCCGCGAGATCCCATCTTAGAGCCTTCGCCGGCGCTCCGCCGGAGGGGTAATCGACCATGGAGGGCCTCTACATCAACTCCAAGGCCTCTCCGATGAGTTGTGAGTAGTTTACCACAGACCTTCGAGTCCATAGTTATTAGCTAGATGGCTTCTTCTCTCTCTTTGAATCTCAATACAAGGTTCTCCTCGATCTTCTTGGAGATCTATTCGATGTAACTCTTTTTGTGGTGTGTTTGTCGAGATCCGATGAATTGTGGGTTTATGATCAAGTTTATCTATGAGAAATAATTGAATCTTCTCTGAATTCTTTTATGTGTGATTGGTTATATTTGCAAGTCTCTTCAAATTATCAGTTTGGTTTGGCCTGCTAGATTGATCTTTCTTGCAATGGGAGAAGTGCTTAGCTTTGGGTTCAATCTTGCGGTGTCCTTTCCCAGTGACAGTAGGGGCAGCAAGGCACGTATTGTATTGTTGCCGTCGAGGATAAAAACATGGGGTTTATATCATATTGCATGAGTTTATCCCTCTACATCATGTCATCTTTCTTAATGCGTTACTTTGTTCTTATGAACTTAATACTCTAGATGCATCTTTGGATAGCGATCGATGTCGGAGTAATAGTAGTAGATGCGAGGCGAGTCGGTCTACTTGTCACGGACGTGATGCCTATATACATGATCATGCCAAGATAATCTCATAATTATTCGCTTTTCTATCAATTGCTCGACAGTAATTTGTTCGCCCACCATAATACTTATGTTATCTTAAGAGAAGCCACTAGTGAAACCTATGGCCCACGGGTCTATCTTTTATCATATAAGCTTTGAATCTACTTTTATTTGCATCTTTACTTTTCCTATTTATATTATAAAATACCAAAAATATATTTATCTTATCATACTATCTCTATCAGATCTCACTTTCGCAAGTGGTCGTGAAGGGATTGACAACCCTCTTGTGTGCTCGTGTGTTAAATTGTTTATCTCGTCATTATGGCTAGTCCTCCTATTATCGTTAATACTCCCGATCATGAAGTTCTCACTTTTAAACAAAGGGAGGGAGAAAATCTAAAAGATGCTTGGCATAGAATTTACAATGCTCAAAATAGATCTACTAGGAAGCAATCTACTTCTGTTCTTCGTCACAATTTTTATGTAGGAATTACTCTTTGAAATAGATGCATTCTTGATGCCATTACCGGAGGGAATTTCTTGGGTAGCCATACTTTTGATGCTTATAATGCTATGTTAGATTTGTTTGGTCCACCACCTCTATTGGTTAATGGAACTGTTTTAACTTTGGAACATGTAATGCAAAGGCTTGAAATTACTGAAAATAAAGTTGCCACTATTGAGTTAATAGAAAATTTGGATAAGAAGATCCAAAACCAAATTTCCCAATATGGATCTAAGGTTGGAGTCACTCTGAAATTTTTTAAAGAGAAGGAACCTATAGTTAACGAAAGAATAGATCAAGATTCTTCAAGAATCGGTAAACTTGAGGATATTATTACTAACTTAGGGTCTGCCTTTTCATCCATGAAAAATACTCCAACTCCCCCTACCAAAATTGCCAAATTGATGTATGTTCCTAAGAATAAGGGTGAATCTTCTAGTGAGGAAAATGCGGATCTTAAATCCATAAGTATTCATCCCAGCTTTTTCGCTATCATTAAGGAACCTTTTGCTACAAATGAATCTCTTGATTTCTTGCCTAGAAGTTTAATAATTACTAAGAAAGAAACTTCTAAGGGTTATAAGTGTTTTGTTGAAGAATTGAATGCCAAAGATGGCAATACATAGATCTATTCTCGCTTTTATGCCTAGCTAGGGGCGTTAAACGATAGCGCTTGTTGGGAGGCAACCCAATTTTATTTTTGTTCCTTGATTTTTGCTTCTCTTTAGTAATAAATATTTCATATAGCTTATGTTTATATGTGGTTTTATGTTTTAATTATTGTTTGTGCCAAGTAGAACCAATAGGATAACCTACGGTGATAGTTAATTTGATTCTGCTGAAAAACGAAAACTTTTGCACAAACGAGAATAATTTTAATAAATCACAGAAACGTGATTTTGCGTTGATTCTTTTTTCAGTAGATCAATAGACAAATTTTCCAGGACTTCCTATTTTGGTAGGATTTTTAGAGTTCCATAAGTATGCGAAAGTTACAGATTTCTACAGACTGTTCTGTTTTTGACAGATTCTGTTTTTCGTGTGTTGTTTGCTTATTTTGATGAATCTATGGCTAGTATCGGGGGGTATGAACCATAGAGAAGTTGGAATAAAGTAGGTTTAACACCAATATAAATAAATAATGAGTTCATTACAGTACCTTATGTGGTGGTTTTTCTTTCTTGCACTAACAGAGCTTACGAGATTTCCTGTTGACTTTTGTGTTGTGAAGTTTTCAAGTTTTGGGTAAAGATTTGATGGACTATGGAATAAGGAGTGGAAAGAGACTAAGCTTGGGGATTCCCATGGAAACCCAAGATATCCATGGACAACCAAAAGCCTAATCTTGGGGATGCCCCAGAAGGCATCCCCTCTTTCGTCTTCGTTTATCGGTAACTTTACTTGGAGCTATATTTTTATTCACCACATGATATGTGTTTTGCTTGGAGCATCTTGTATGATATGAGTGTTTGCTTTTTATATTACCACAATCATCCTTACTGTACACACCTTTTAGTAGATACACACTTGATTTTGAATTTATTAGAATACTCTATGTGCTTCAATTATATCTTTTGAGCTAGATAATTTTTGCTCTAGTGCTTCACTTATATCTTTTAGAGCACGGCGGTGGCTTAATTTTGTAGAAATTGTTGATCTCTCATGCTTCACTTATATTATTTTGAGAGTCTTTTAGAACAACATGGTATTTGCTATGGTTATAAATTTGGTCCTAGAATGATGAGCATCCAAGTTGGGTATAATAAAAACTATCATAGAAAGTGAATTGGATGCTATGATCAATTTGATGCTTGATAATTGTTTTGAGATATGAGGATGGTGATATTAGAGTAATGCTAGTGGAGTAATTATGAATTTGAGGAATACTTGTGTTGAAGTTTGTGATTTCCGTAGCATGCACGTATGGTGAACCGCTTTGTAATGAAGTTGGAGCATAATTTATTTAATTATTGTCTTCCTTATGAGTGGCGGTCGAGGACGAGTGATGGTCTTTTCCTACCAATCTATCCTCTAGGAGCATGCACTTAGTACTTTGTTTTCAATTACTTGTAGATTTTTGCAATAAGTATATGAGTTCTTTATGACTAATGCTGAGTCCATGGATTATACGCACTCTCACCCTTCCACCATTGCTAGCCTCTCTTGTGCCGCGCAACTTTCGCCGGTACCATACACCCACCATATACCTTCCTCAAAACAGCCACCATATACCTACCTATTATGGCATTTCCATAGCCACTCCAAGATATATTGCCATGCAACTTTCCACCGTTCCGTTTATTATGACATGCGTCATCATTGTCATATTGCTTTTGCATGATCATGTAGTTGACATCGTATTTGTGGCAAATCCACCTTAATAATTCTTCCATATATGTCACTCTTGATTCATTGCAATCCCGGTACACTGCCGGAGGCATTCATATAGATTCATATTTTGTTCTAAGTATCGAGTTGTAATCTTGAGTTGTAAGTAAATAAAAGTGTGATGGTCTTCATTATTAGAGCATTGTCCCAAGTGAGGAAAGGATGATGGAGACTATGATTCCCCCATAAGTTGGGACGAGACTTCCGACTTTATAAAAAAAAAGAGAAAGGCCAAATAAAAAAGAGAAAGCCAAAATAAAAAAATGGGAGAAAAAGAGAGAAGGGACAATATTACTATCCTTTTTACCACACTTGTGCTTCAAAGTAGCACCATGATCTTCATGATAGAGAGTCTCCTATGTTGTCACTTTCGTATACTAGTGGGAATTTTTCATTATAGAACTTGGCTTGTATATTCCAATGATGGGCTTCCTCAAAATGCCCTAGGTCTTCGTGAGCAAGCAAGTTGGATGCACACCCACTTAGTTTCTTTTGTTGAGCTTTCATACATTTATAGCTCTAGTGCATCCGTGGCATGGCAATCCCTACTCATTCACATTGATATCTATTAATGGGCATCTCCATAGCCCGTTGATACGCCTAGTTGATGTGAGACTATCTTCTCCACAACCACCATTCTATTCCACATATAGTGCTATGTCCATGGCTCACGCTCATGTATTACGTGAAAGTTGCAAAAGTTTGAGAATACTAAAGTATGAAACAATTTCTTGGCTTGTCATCGGGGTTGTGCATGATTAAATACTTTGTGTGATGAAGATAGATCATAGCCAGACTATATGATTTTGTAGGGATAACTTTCTTTAGGCATGCTATTTTGAGAAGACATGATTTTTTGTTAGTATGCTTGAAGTATTATTGTTTTTATGTCAATATGAACTTTTATTTTGAATCATTTGGATCTGAACATTCATGCCACAATAAAGAAGATTACATTGATAAATATGCTAGGTAGCATTCCACATCAAAAATTCTGTTTTTATCATTTACCTACTCGAGGACGAGCAGGAATTAAACTTGGGGATGCTTGATACGTCTCCAACGTATCTATAATTTTTTATTGTTCCATGCTATTATATTACCCGTTTTGGATGTTTATGGGCTTTACTTTACACTTTTATATCATTTTTGGGACTAACCTACTAACCGGAGGCCCAGCCCGAATTGTTGTTTTTTGGCCTATTTCAGTGTTTCGAAGAAAAGGAATATCAAACGGAGTCCAAATGGAATGAAACCTTCGGGAGCGATCTTTTTGGAAAAACGCGAACCAGAAGACTTGGAGTGGACGTCAAGCAGCGAACGATGCGGCCACAAGGGCGCCTGGCGTGCCCTAAGGGGGTGGGCGCGCCCCCACCCTCGTGGGCCCCTCGTGGATCCACCGACCTACTTCTTCCTCCTATATATATCCACGTACCCCGAGAACATCCAGGAGCACTACGAAAACCTAGTTCCACCGCCACAACCTTCTGTATCCGCGAGATCCCATCTTGGATCCTTCGTCGGCGCTCCGCCAGAGGGGGAATCGACCACGGAGGGCCTCTACATCATCTCCAAGAGGTAGCATAAGTGGCATCATCATAAGTATCATGCATAGTAGAAGTGGCATCATCAATAACATGCGACATATCAGAATTAATAGCAGAAGCAGGTTTAGGTGTCGCAAGCTTACTCATAACAGAAGGAGAATCTAGTGCAGAGCTAGATGGAAGTTCCTTACCTCCCCTCGTAGTTGAGCGATAAATCTTAGTTCTATCATCATTCAAGTCCCTCATAGTGATCAGCAGATATAAATCCCAAGTGACTCAAAGAATAGAGCTATGCTCCCCTGCAACGGAGCCAAAAAATAGTCTTGATAACCCACAAGTATAGGGGATCGCAATAGTTTTCGAGGGTAGAGTATTCAACCCAAATTTATTGATTCGACACAAGGGGAGCCAAAGAATATTCTCAAGTATTAGCAGTTGAGTTGTCAATTCAACCACACATGGATAACTTAGAATCTGTAGCAAAGTATTTAGTAGCAAAGTAGTATGGTAGTAACGGTAATAGTGGCAAACGTAACGGTACCAGTTTTATAGTAATTGTAAAAGTAGCAACGGTAAAGTAAATAAGCAAAGCCCAATATGTGAAAAGCTCGTAGGCATTGGATCAGTGATGGATAATTATGTCGGATGCGATTCCTCGTGTAATAGTTATAACATAGGGTTACACAGAACTAGCTCCAGTTCATCAATATAATGTAGGCATGTATTTCAAATATAATCATACGTGCTTATGAACTTCCATGACATCTTTTGTCCTACCGTCCTGTGGCAGCGGGGTCCTAGTGGAAACTAAGGGATATTAAGGCCTCCTTTTAATAGAGTACCGGACCAAACCATTAACACATAGTGAATACATGAACTCCTCAAACTACGGTCATCACCGAGAAGTATCCCGATTATTGTCACTTCGGGGTTGTCGGATCGTAACACATAATAGGTGACTATAGACTTGCAAGATAGGATCAATGATGACCCACAAGTATAGGGGATCTATCGTAGTCCTTTTGATAAGTCAGAGTGTCGAACCCAACAAGGAGCAGAAGGAAATGATAAGCGGTTTTCAGCAAGCTATTCTCTGCAAGTACTGAAATAAGTGGTAACAGATAGTTTTGTGATAGGATAAATTGTAACGAGCAACAAGTAACAAAAGTGAATAAAGTGCAGCAAGGTGGCCCAATCCTTTTTGTAGCAAAGGACAAGCCTGGACAAACTCTTATAATAGGAAAAGCCCTCCCGAGGACACATGGGAATATCGTCAAGCTAGTTTTCATCACGCTCATATGATTCGCGTTCAGTACTTTGATAGTTTGATATGTGGGTGGACCGGTGCTTGGGTACTGCCCTTACTTGGACAAGCATCCCACTTATGATTAACCTCTATTGCAAGCATCCGCAACTACAACAAAAGTATTAAGGTAAACCTAACCATAGCGTGAAACATATGGATCCAAATCAGCCCCTTACGAAGCAACGCATAAACTAGGGTTTAAGCTTCTGTCACTCTAGCAACCCATCATCTACTTATTACTTCCCAATGCCTTCCTCTAGGCCCAAATAATCGTGAAGTGTTATGTAGTCGACGTTCACATAACACCATTAGAGGCTAGACAACATACATCTTATCAAAATATCGAACGAATACCAAATTCACATGACTACTAATAGCAAGATTTCTCCCTTGTCCTCAGGAACAAACGTAATTACTCACAAAGCATATTCATGTTCATAATCAGAGGGGTAATAATGTTCATAAAGGATCTGAACATATGATCTTCCACCAAATAAACCAACTAGCATCAACTACAAGGAGTAATCAACACTACTAGCAACCTACTAGCACCAATCCCGGACTTGGAGACAAGAATTGGAAACAAGAGATGAACTAGGGTTTGGAGATGAGATGATGCTGGTGAAGATGTTGATGGAGATTGCCCTCTGCTCATGAGAGGAGCGTTGGTGATGACGATGGTGATGATTTCCCCCTCCCGAAGGGAAGTGCCCCTGGCAGAACAGCTCTGCCGGAGCCCTAGATTGGTTCCGCCAAGGTACCGCCTCATGGCGGCGGAGTATCGTCCCGAAAGGTTGCCTTCTATTTTTTTCTCATCGAAAGACTTCATATAGGAGAAGATGCGCGTCGGAGAGCCACCATGGGGCCCACGAGGTAGGGGGCGCGCCCAGGGGGAGGGCGCGCCCCCCACCCTCATGAGCAGGGTGTGGGCCCCCTGGCCTTCATCTTTGGCGACGATTTTTCTTTATTAATTTTAAGGTATTCCGTGGAGTTTCAGGACTTTTGGAGTTGCACAGAATAGGCCTTCAATATTTGCTCCTTTTCCATCCCAGAATTCCAGCTGCCGGCATTCTCCCTCTTCATGTAAACCTTGTAAAATGAGAGAGAATAGCCATAAGTATTGTGACATAACGTGAAATAACAGCCCATAATGCAATAAATATTGTCATAAAAGCATGATGCAAAATGGACGTATCAACTCCCCCAAGCTTAGACCTCGCTTGTCCTCAAGCGAAAAGCCGATAACAATAAATATGTCGTCATGTTTAGAGGTAGAGGCATCGATAAAAATAAAATACGTACATGAAGGCATCATGATTATTTCTATAACAGCAACATAAATAAATTTTGTCATATGATTACTCATGTTCAAGTGATGATCTTTTCACAAAGCCAAAGCATGAATCAGAAACCATATTGAGCACCAACAAATTATAACCTCAGTCATTGAAGCAATTGCAATTTATCATAACATCGGAAAGAGTCTATGTCAGAGCTTAAAAGCAAGTCCACATACTCAACTATCACTTAGTCCTTCATAATTGCTAACACTCACGCAATACTTGTGGTTACGGAGTTTTAATCGGACGCAGAGAAAGATAGGGCTTATAGTTTTGCTCCACAACCTTTTACCTCAAGGGTAATGTCAACAATAATAATTCATGCTCCCCTACATCCAATTAGATATATATATCATGTTCTTTCCAACATGCTGAGCTTGCCAAAGGATAAAATGAAAAAAGAAAGGTGAGGATCACCGTGACTCTTGCATAAGGTAGAGGATAATAATAAAAGATAGGCCCTTCGCAGAGGGAAGCGGAGCTTGTCATGCGCGTTTAGGGTTGATGCACAAAATCTTACTACAAAAGAACGTCACTTTATATTGCCCCTTGTATGTGGAGCTTTATTATGCAGTCCGTCGCTTTTATTGCGTCCACAACAAGTTTGTACAAAGCTTATTTCTCTGCACTAATAAGTCATGCATATTTAGAGAGCAATTTTTATTGCTTGCACCGATGACAACTTACTTGAAGGATCTTACTCAATCCATAGGTAGATATGGTGGACTCTCATGGCAAAACTGGTTTAAGGGTATTTGGAAGCACAAGTAGTATTTCTACTTGGTGCTAAGAATTTGGCTAGCATGAGGGGGAAGGCAAGCTCAACACGGTAGAAGATCCATGACAACATACTTTATCTCAGATATAAGAAAACATAACTCATTATTTTGTCTTTCTTGTCCAACCTCAACTCTTTAGCATGTCATATTTTAATGAGTGCTCCCAATCATAAAAGATGTCAATGATAATATATCTATATGTGAAACCTCTCTTTCCTTATTACTTCCTATTAATTGCAACGATGACCAAAGCTATATTTGCTAACTCCCAACAACTTTTAATCATCATACTCTTTCTATGTGAAGTCATTACTTTCACTAAGATCAATATGAACTCTTTGATTTTTTTTATTCTTTTTCTTCTAATCACCCAAGATCATGGCAAAATAATCAAGCCCTTGACTCAACACTAATCTTTATTATATAGCTCATGGACTCGATTACAAAGAAGGATCATAAAGCAAAATTCAAAACTAGATCATGCCATGACTTTATTCTACTAAATCAAGATACTACTAATAGGATCGAACTAAGAAAAACGGTAAAGATAGGAGTTGTGATGGTGATACGATACCAGGGCACCTCCCCCAAGCTTGGCAGTTGCCAAGGGGAGTGCCCATACCCATGTGATTATGTCTCCTTCCTTGTTGTTGGTGGTGGAGGTGTTGATGATGATGCAAGCTTGTCGTCCACCTTCCATGGCATAGGCTCACCATCATAAAAGGATGATCGAGTCTCCGGAATCCTCAAATCTGCAGCCAAACTCATCCTTTTGAATCTATATTCATACTCACAGTTTTGGTTTTGCAGATCATAGATTTGGGCTTGGAGGTGCTCGATTTTCTCATGTAGCTTGAAGATGGCCTCCTCGGTCTTCTTGGCATCTGGTTCGTAGTTGTTGGTGAACTCCGCAAGCATCTTGTGGGTAGCATCGATTCCACGCTCCACCATCCCCTGGCACTAGAAAATTGTTGCTCCATTGCTTCGAGCCTCGACTCCACGCTTCCGGTTCCCTTTGGTCCCTCAACATCACAGATGTGCAGCAACCCATCACGCATCTCAATGGTTTGAGGGTGTCGCAGCACCTCCGCGAGGTAAGGGTTGATCACCTTCTCGAAGAACTTGTCCTTGGAAGCACTTGTGTCGTCATGATGATCTAGACCTGTCAGAAAAATGGCTCGAAACAAGAACAGGGGATATTTGCGTGATACGAGAGTCAAAACCTTCGGGAGTATATATAATGAATTTTTACTGACCAAAATATGTATCGTGCAAGGAAACGGAGTCCGGAGGGCACACGAGGTGCTCACGAGGTAGGGGGCGCGCCCTCCACCCTCGTGGAGGCCTCGTGTCCTCCCCGGACTACTACTTATTTTTCTATTTTTCTAAATATTCCAAAACGGAGAAATATTGCCTTAAAAATTGTTTTGGAGTCGGTTTACTTACCGTACCACATACCTATTCCTTTTCGGAGTCTGGAACGTTCTGGAAAGTGTCTCTTATGTATTCCTCCGGGGTTACGGTTTCAATGATATTGGTTTCAACATTTGTAGGATTACCTCAGATATAGTGTTTGATCCTTTGACCGTTTACCACGTTCGGATTTGTGCCTGCGAAGTTGTTGATTTTTATGGCACCGGAACGATAGACCTCCTCGATAACGTAGGGACCTTCCCATTTGGAGAGAAGTTTTCCTGCAAAAAATCTTAAACGAGAGTTGTATAGCAACACATAATCACCTACATTAAACTCACGCTTTTGTATCCTTTTGTCATGCCATCTTTTAAATTTTTCTTTAAACAACTTGGCATTTTCATAAGCTTGGGTTCTCCATTCATCAAGTGAGCTAATATCAAATAACCTCTTCTCACCGGCAAGTTTGAAATCATAGTTGAGCTCTTTAATAGCCCAGTATGCCTTATGTTCTAGTTCGATAGGTAAGTGACATGCTTTTCCGTAGACCATTTTATACAGAGACATACCCATAGGATTCTTATATGCAATTCTATAGGCCCATAGTGTGTCATCAAGTTTCTGGGACCAATTCTTTCTAGACCTATTGACAGTCTTTTGCAAAATTAATTTGAGCTCTCTATTGCTCAATTCTACTTGACCACTAGACTGCGGGTGATATGGGGATGCAATTCTATGATTAACGTCATATTTAGCAAGCATCTTATGGAAAGCACCATGAATAAAGTGTGAACCACCATCAGTCATTAAATATCTAGGGACTCCAAACCTCGGAAAAATAACTTCCTTAAGCATTTTGATAGAGGTGTTATGATCAGCACTACTAGTTGGAATAGCTTCTACCCACTTAGTAACATAATCAACAGCAACTAAAATATGTGTATATCCATTAGAGGCAGGAAAAGGTCCCATATAATCAAATCCCCAAACATCAAATGGTTCAATAACAAGTGAATAATTCATAGACATTTCTTGACGTCTACTAATATTGCCAATTCTTTGACATTCGTCGCAAGACAAAACAAACTTACGGGCATCCTTGAAGAGAGTAGGCCAATAAAAACTAGATTGCAATACCTTATGTGCAGTTATATCTCCAGCGTGGTGTCCTCCATAAGCTTCGGAGTGACACTTGTGTAGGATCTGTTCCTGTTCATGCTCAGGTACACAACGTCTAATAACACCATCTACTCCTTCTTCATAAAGATGTGGGTCATCCCAAAAGTAATGTTGCAAGTCATAGAAAAACTTTTTATTTTGCTGGTATGTGAAGCTAGGTGGTATAAATTTAGCAACAATATAATTAGCATAATCATCATACCATGGAATGCTACGAGAAGTGCTTATGACATTTAATTGTTCATCAGGAAAACTATCATCAATAGGTAGTGGATCATCAAGAACATTCTCTAACCTAGATAAGTTGTCTGCAACGAGGTTCTCATCTCCTTTTCTATCAACAATATGCAAATCAAACTCTTGTAGCAAGAGAACCCATCTAATAAGCCTAGGTTTTGCATCTTTCTTTTCCATAAGATATTTAATAGCAGCATGATCTGTGTGGATAGTTACTTTAGAATCAACAATATAGGGTCTGAATTTATCACAAGCAAATACAACTGCTAAAAGTTCCTTTTCGGTAGTAGCATAATTTCTTTGAGCACTGTCTAGAGTCTTACTAGCATAATGGATGACATTTAATTTCTTATCAACTCTTTTCCCTAGAAAGCACCTACAGCATAATCACTAGCATCACACATAATTTCAGAAGGTAAATTCCAATCAGGTGGCTGAACAACAGGTGCAGAGACTAATGCTTTCTTAAGTATTTCAAATGCTTCTACGCAATCATCATCAAAGAAAAATGGTACATCTTTTTGTAATAAATTAGTCAGAGGCTGAGAGATTTTTGAGAAGTGCTTAATGAACCTCCTATAGAATCCGGCGTGACCAAGGAAACTTATTATACCTTTGATGTCCTTGGGACATGGCATCTTTTCAATAGCATCAACCTTGGCTTTATCAACTTCAATAACTCTTTCAGAAACTTTGTGCCCTAAGACAATACCTTGATTAACCATAAACTGGCACTTTTCCCAATTCAAGACAAGATTAGTTTCTTCACATCTCTGCAAAACTCGAGCAAGATTGGTCAAGCAATCATCAAAAGAGGAACCATGGACAGAAAAGTCGTCCATGAAAACCTCACAAATCTTTTCGCAAAAGTCAGAGAATATAGCCATCATGCATCTTTGAAAGGTAGCAGGTGCATTACATAGACCGAAAGGCATACGTCTATAAGAAAAAGTACCAAAAGGGCATGTAAAAGTAGTCTTTTGATTGATCTTTAGCCGACACAGGTATTTGAGAAAAACCGGAATAACCATCTAGAAAGCAATAATGTGTATGTTTGCATAATCTTTCTAGCATTTGATCAATAAAAGGTAAGGGGTAATGATCTTTCTTAGTAGCCTTATTTAATTTACAGAAATCAATTACCATCCTATAACCTGTGATAATTCTTTGCGGAATCAATTCATCTTTATCATTAGGAACAACAGTAATACCTCCCTTTTTAGGGACACAATGGACAGGACTTACCCACTGACTATCAACAACGGGATAAATTATACCTGCCTCCAGAAGATTGAGTATTTCCTTTCTTACCACTTCTTTCATTTTAGGATTGAAACGTTGTTGAGGATCACAAACTGGTTTGGCATCCGCTTCCAAATTTATTTTATGTTGACATAGAGTGGGACTGATGCCCTTAAGATCATCTAGAGTATATCCAATAGCGGCACGGTGCTTCTTCAGAGTTTTCAATAATCTTTCTTCTTCATGCTCTGAAAGGTTAGCACTAATAATGATAGGATATATTTTCTTTTCATCAAGATAAGCATATTTAAGATTATTAGGCAACGGTTTAAGCTCAAACACGGGATCACCCTTGGGTGGAGGAGGATCCCTAGGGTTTCAACAGGCAAATTGTGTTGCAGAATAGGTTCCTGTTTAAAGAATACTTCATCTATTTCCCTTCTTTCATTCATGAACATATCATTTTCATGGTCTAGCAAATAGTGTTCTAAAGGATCACTAGGAGGTACGGCTATAGAAGCAAGACCAATAATTTCATCCTCACTAGGCAATTCTTCCTCACGATGTTGTTTACTAAATTTAGAGAAATTAAACTCATGAACCATATCATCCAAGCCAATAGTAACAACATTCTTTTTGCAGTCTATCTTAGCATTAACAGTATTCAAGAAGGGTCTACCAAATATAATCGGACAAAAGCTATCTTGTGGAGAACAAAGAACAAGAAAATCAGCAGGATATCTAGTTTTCCCACACAAGACTTCAACACCTCTAACAATTCTTATTGTAGATATAGTATCTCTATTAGCAAGTTTAATTGTAACATCAATATCTTCTAACTCAGCAGGTGCAATTTCATGCATAATTTCTTTGTATAAGTCAATGGGTATAGCACTAGCACTAGCACCCATATCACACAAGCCATGATAACAATGATCTCCTATTTTAACAGAAATAACAAGCACGCCTACCACATGTCTATGTTTATCTCTATCACAGGGTTTAGCAATTCTAGCAGTTTCACCACAGCATTGAATAACATGCCCATCAATATTATCAGACAAGAGAGCTTTAACAATAGCAATATTGGGTTCTACTTTGACTTGCTCAGGAGGTATATAAGTTCTAATATTGCTTTTACGGACAACAGTTGAAGCTTTAGCATGATCCTTCATTCTGACAGGGAAAGGTGGTTTCTCAACATAAGAAGTGGGAACAATAGGATCATTGTAAGTGATAGTCTTTTCTTCAACTTTAATAGGTGCAGCTACTTTTACTTCTATGGGAGGATGATATTTAAACCACTTCTCCTTGGGGAGATCAACATAAGTAGCAAAAGATTCCCAGAAAGAAGCTACTATCTCAGAGTCAAGTCCATATTTAGTGCTAACCTTACGGAAAATATCGGTATCCAGAAAAGATTTAACACAATCAAACTTAGGTGTCATACCTGACTCCTTACCTTCGTCGACCCAATCTTCAGAGATGCGTTTAACTCTATCCAATAAATTCCATCTAAATTCAATAGTCTTCATCATAAAAGAGTCGGCACAAGAAGTATCGAGCATGGTGTGATTGTTATCAGAAAGTTGAGCATTAAAACTTTGCATAATCACTTCTCTTGCGAGCTCATGATTGGGGCATGAATATAACATTGACTTAAGCCTCCCCCAAGCTTGAGCGATGCTTTCTCCTTCGCGAGGCCAAAAATTATATATATAATTGCGATCACGATGAACAAGATGCATAGGGTAATACTTTTGATGAAATTCCAATTTCAATATTTTATAGTTCCATGATCTCATATCATCACATAGCCTGTACCATGTCAATGCGTCTCCCTTCAAAGATAAAGGGAAAGCCTTCTTCTTAATAACATCATCGGGTGTACCTGCAAGCTTAAATAGTCCACAAACATCATCCACATAGCGTAGATGTTCATCAGGATGTGCTTCGTTCCATCTCCTGTAAAAGTGTTAGCCAGCAGTTTTTCCATCAAACCAGAAGGAATATCAAAAGGAGTTTCATTTTCAATAGGTTCAGTAGGTTGAGTAGCAACTATTTGCTCTACTGGACGGGGTGAAGATACCCTGAACAAGCCCCTCAGACAATTACATTCCATAGTAACAAGTGACAGAAAATTTCAGCACACTAAATAAATTTTTAATTACCAAATTCCACCTACCAAAGGCGCTTCACTCCCCGGCAACGGCGCCAGAAAAGAGTCTTGATGACCCACAAGTATAGGGGATCTATCGTAGTCCTTTCGATAAGTAAGAGTGTCGAACCCAACGAGGAGCAGAAGGAAATGATAAGCGGTTTTCAGCAAGGTATTCTCAGCAAGTACTGAAATAAGTGGTAACAGATAGTTTTGTGATAGGATAAATTGTAACGAGCAACAAGTAACAAAAGTGAATAAAGTGCAGAAAGGTGGTCCAATCCTTTTTGTAGCAAAGGACAAGCCTGGACAAACTCTTATAATAGGAAAAGCACTCCCGAGGACACATGGGAATATCCTCAAGCTAGTTTTCATCACGCTCATATGATTCACGTTCGGTACTTTGATAATTTGATATGTGGGTGGACTGGTGCTTGGGTACTGCCCTTACTTGGACAAGCATCCCACTTATGATTAACCTCTATTGCAAGCATCCGCAACTACAACAAAAGTATTAAGGTAAACCTAACCATAGCATGAAACATATGGATCCAAATCAGCCCTTACGAAAACGCATAAACTAGGGTTTAAGCTTCATCACTCTAGCAACCCATCATCTACTTATTACTTCCCAATGCCTTCCTCTAGGCCCAAATAATGGTGAAGTGTTATGTAGTCGACATTCACATAACACCACTAGAGGCTAGACAACATACAATTTATCAAAATATCGAACAAATACCAAATTCACATGACTACTAATAGGAAGACTTCTCCCTTGTCCTCGGGAACAAACGTAATTACTCACAAAGCATATTCATGTTCATAATCAGAGGGGTAATAATGTGCATAAAGGATCTGAACATATGATCTTCCACCAAATAAACCAACTAGCATCAACTACAAGGAGTAATCAACACTACTAGCAACCTACTAGCACCAATCCCGGACTTGGAGACAAGAATTGGAAACAAGAGATGAACTAGGGTTTGGAGATGAGATGATGCTGGTGAAGATGTTGATGGAGATTGCCCTCTGCTCATGAGAAGAGCGTTGGTGATGACGATGGTGATGATTTCCCCCTCCCGAAGGGAAGTGCCCCTGGCAGAACAGCTCTGCCGGAGCCCTAGATTGGTTCCGCCAAGGTACCGCCTCATGGCGGCGGAGTATCGTCCCGAAAGGTTGCCTTCTATTTTTTTCTCATCGAAAGACTTCATATAGGAGAAGATGGGCGTCGGAGAGCCACCAAGGGCCCACGAGGTAGGGGGGCGCGCCCAGGGGGAGGGCGCGCCCCCCACCCTCATGAGCAGGGTGTGGGCCCCCTGGCCTTCATCTTTGGCGACGATTTTTCTTTATTAATTTTAAGGTATTCCGTGGAGTTTCAGGACATTTGGAGTTGCGCAGAATAGGCCTTCAATATTTGCTCCTTTTCCAGCCTAGAATTCCAGCTGCCGGCATTCTCCCTCTTCATGTAAACCTTGTAAAATGAGAGAGAATAGCCATAAGTATTGTGACATAACGTGAAATAACAGCCCATAATGCAATAAATATTGTCATAAAAGCATGATGCAAAATGGACGTATCAATCAAGAACTCACATATATTCATGAAAACATAATAGGTTCATATCTGAAATCATGGCACTCGGGCCCTAGTGACAAGCATTAAGCATAGCAAAGTCATAGCAACATCAATCTCAGAACATAGTGGATACTAGGGATCAAACCCTAACAAAACTAACTTGATTACATGGTAAATCTCATCCAACCCATCACCGTCCAGCAAGCCTACGATGGAATTACTCACGCACAGCGGTGAGCATCATGAAATTGGTGATGGAGGATGGTTGATGATGACGACGGCGACAAATCCCCCTCTCCGGAGCCCCGAACGGACTCCAGATCAGCCCTCCCGAGAGAGATTAGGGCTTGGCGGAGGCTCCGTATTGTAAAACGCGATGAAACTTTCTCTCTAATTTTTTTTCTCCGAGAAAGCAAATATATGGAGTTGGAGTTGAGGTCGGTGGACGTCCAGGGGCCCACGAGGCAGGGGGCGCGCCCTCGTGGACAGGGTGTGGGCCCCCTGACACTGATTCTTTCGCCGGTATTTTTTATTTATTCTGAAAAGTTGCTCCGTGGATTTTTTGTCATTCCGAGAACTTTTATTTCTGCACAAAAATAACACCATGGCAGTTCAGCTGAAAACAACGTCAGTCCGGGTTGGTTCCATTCAAATCATGCAAGTTAGAGTCCAAAACAAGGGCAAAAGTGTTTGGAAAAGTAGATACGACGGAGACGTATCAACTCCCCCAAGCTTAAACCTTTGCTTGTCCTCAAGCAATTCAGTTGACAAACTGAAAGTGATAAAGAAAAACTTTTACAAACTCTGTTTGCTCTTGTTGTTGCAAATATGTAAAGCCAGCATTCAAGTTTTCAGCAAAGATTATGAACTAACTATATTCACAATAACACTTAGGTCTCATGTTTACTCATATCAATGGCATAATCAACTAGCAAGAAATAATAATAAAAATCGGATGACAACACTTTCTCAAAACAATCATAATATGATATAACAAGATGGTATCTCGCTAGGCCTTTCTGAGACCGCAAAACATAAACGCAGAGCACCTTTAAAGATCAAGGACTGACTAAACATTGTAATTCATGGTAAAAGAGATCCAGTCATAGTCATACCTAATATAAACTAATAGTAATGCATGCAAATGACAGCGGTGCTCTCCAGCTGGTGCTTTTTAATAAGAGGGTGATGACTCAACATAAAAGTAAATAGATAGTCCCTTCGCAGAGGGAAGCAGGGATTTGTAGAGGTGCCAGAGCTCGATTTTGAAATAGAGATGAATAGCATTTTGAGCGGTATACTTTCACTGTCAACATAACAACTATGAGATCTCGATATCTTCCATGCTACACACATTATAGGCGGTTCCCAAACAGAATGGTAAAGTTTATACTCCCCCACCACCAACAAGCATCAATCCATGGCTTGCCCGAAACAACGGGTGCCTCCAACTAGCAACAATCCTGGGGGAGTTTGGTTTAATTATTTTGATTTGATTTGAGCATGGGACTGGGCATCCCGGTGACCAGCCATTTTCTCGTGAATGAGGAGCGGAGTCCACTCCTCTTGAGAATAACCCACCTAGCATGGAAGATACAGACAGCCCTAGTTGATACATGAGCTGCTCGAGCATACAAAACAGAATTTCATTTGAAGGTTTGGAGTTTGGCACATACAAATTTACTTGGAATGGTAGGTAAATACCGCATATAGGAAGGTATGGTGGACTCATATGGAATAACTTTGGGGTTTATGAAGTTTCGATGCACAAGCAATATTCCCGCTTAGTACAGGTGAAGGCTAGCAAGAGACTGGGAAGCGACTAACTGAGAGAGCGACAACAGTCATGAACATGCATTAAAATTAATCAACACTGAGTGCAAGCATGAGTAGGATATAATCCACCATGAACATAAATATCGTGAAGGCCATGTTGATTTTGTTTCTAATACATGCGTGAACATGTGCCAAGTCAAGTCACTCGAATCATTCAAAGGAGGGTACCACCCTATCATACCACATCACAACCATTTTAATAGCATGTTGGCACGCAAGGAAAACCATTATAAGCTCCTAGCTAATTAAGAATGGCATAAGCAAGTATAATCTCTAATTGTCATTGCAAACATGTTTATTCTTAATAGGCTGAACCACGAACGATGAACTAATCATATTTACAAAAACAAGAGAGGTCGAGTTCATACCAGCTTCTCTCATCTCAATCAGTCCATCATATATCGTCATTATTGCCTTTCACTTGCACGACCGAACGGTGTGTATAATAATAATAGTGCACGTGCATTGGACTAAGCTGGAATCTGCAAGCATTCAAATTCAAGGGAGAAGACAAGGTAATATGGGCTCTTGATTAAATCAACAATCATGCATATGAGAGCCACTTAAAAAATTTCATTATGGTCTTCTTCTCTCGACCCCCAAAGGAAAGAAAAGAAATAAAACTATTTACACGGGAAAGCTCCCAACAAACAAAAGAAGAACGAGAAATCTTTTTGGGTTTTCTTTTAATTACTACTACAAGCATGGAAATTAAACTAACCAATTTTTTTTGGTTTTTCTTAAGGTTTATCAAACACACAAGAAGAAAGCTAGAAAAAAGAAAATAAACTAGCATGGATAATACAATGAAAAAGTATGAGCACCGACAACTAGAATTAGTGTGTGAACATGAATGTAATGTCGGTGGGAAATACGTCCCAATCTTAGGCTTTTGGCCTAAGTTGGTCTATGCCCATGGATCATGGCTACTCTCTCTAGTGTACTGAGGAGTGTCATCATATTGCCACTGGCTGGCGATCTCCTCCAGATCCCACTGATAACAGGATGGACGATAAGGGTCAAGTGGTGGTTCTGGCTTGGGCTCTGGAGCTGATGTCTGGCCACAGAGTGCTTAGACGGCCTCCGGCAAGACGAGGTAAGGGCCTGTAGTTAAATCAAACAAAGAGGGCGCAGGCAAGATAATAGTCTCACTGTGTTCCTTATGAAATCTCAAATTATACAAAAGCATCTTATCATCATTTTTAACAATAAACTCATGTGCTACCATGCTCTTATAATATAGAAAGGTAGGGGGCAGCAGTTTTTCCTCTTTCTCAAAATGCCTAATAGGTATCCTGAAATGTTTAGCAAGGCGTGCAGCATAGATACCTCCAAAGATGGGGCCCTTTGTACGGTTCAGGCTTAATCGTTTAGCAATAATAGCGCCCATACTAACAGAGTTATCACGAAATAAAGCATGGAACAAAATAATAATATCAGGAACACTAAGGTTTCCACCGTTTCCGCGACCAATTAAGCATCGACTAGGACATATTGCAAAGTAGCATAAAACAGGAAAATGTATGCTAGTAATTCTTGCATCGGAAACCTTCCTCGTTTCCCCTACAGTAATAGTACCAATAAATCCATCCACATCTTTACGATGTGGTTCCTCTAAGCTGCCCCCGAAAGGTATCTTGCAAACCGTGCAAAATTCATATAGTGACATCTCCCTAGCAACATCATATAAATGAAACTCTACTGAAGGAGGTGATTTCTTAGGATAGAAGTAGAAATTTTGCACGAAAGTATTGGTGAGTAAGAGATACTGTTCGGCCTGGTCGTGGAGGAAGTCGGTGAGGCCAGCATTATCAACCAACGAATAAAAATCATCATGAATCCCGGCTGCTCTCAAGAAATCATCACAAGGCCATTCACAGGGCCGTACTTCCACCACACGAGGGAGATTATACTTGGGATTTTCATTCTCCTTACTTTGTTTATCCTTAGACACTTGGCTAGAAGAGCCCCTCAAGAAAAATCTCTTCATCGTTTTTTGAAAATTTCTGAATTTTTTAGTAACTCAAAATAAAAGTGAACCAAACTAAAAAAGATTGATAGCAACCACTCCCACAAGTGCCTAGAGGCTATATCATGCATTAGAATTACTTGGGACCATATAAATTTCACATGCAAGCTCAAGAACAGGGTCACCTAGGAAGCAAAAATTTGCAATGAATAAAGCACTAGAACAAAAACTAATTGGACCATTGGAGGAGTCACATACCAAAGAACAATCCCCCAAAGCAGTTTTGTCAATGGAGCTTTGAGCAAGGAGATCGAAAATGGCAGCAAAATAAGCTAGAACTCGTGCTTGAGCTGGATGATGAATTTTTTGGGAGGAAGAAGAAGTGTGTGGGTGCAGGAATAAGTGGAGGGTGGCCACTATGGGCCCACGAGGCAGGGGGCGCGCCCTGTATGGGTGGGCGCGCCCTGGACCCTCGTGGCCAGGTGCCAACTCCCCCTGCTATGTTCTCAGTGCCAGATATTCTCAAATATTTCAGAAAAAAAATCATACTAAATTTGCAGGGCATTTGGAGAATTTTTATTTTCGGGTATTTTTTTATTGCATGGATAATTCGGAAAACAGACAGAAAATACTATTTTAACTTTATTTAATCTAAATAATAGAAAGTAAAAGGAGGGTACAGAAGGTTGTGCCTTCTAACTTCATCCATCTCATGCTCATCAAAAGGAATCCACTAACAAGGTTGATCAAGTCTTGTTAACAAACTCATTCCGACTAACATGGAACCAGAGAAATTTCGAATAACACTAGGTTACCTCAACGGGGATATGAACATCCCCAATAATAAGAATATCATATTTCTTCTTGACAGTAGGAAGAGGAAATCCAAAACCTCCAATAATAATAGTTGGAATTTTTCCAATAGAATTGATGCTATGAACTTGAGGTTGTTTCCTCGGAAAGTGTACCGTATGCTCATTACCATTAACATGAAAAGTGGCATTGCCTTCGTTGCAATCAATAACAGCCTCTGCAGCATTCAAAAAGGGTCTACCAAGGATAATCGACATACTATCGTCCTCAGGAATATCAAGAATAACAAAGTCCGTTAAAATAGTAACGTTTGCAACCATAACAGGCACATCCGCACAAATACCGACAGGTATAGCAGTTGATTTATTGGCCATTTGCAAAGATATTTCAGTAGGTGTCAACTTATTCAATTCAAGTCTACGATATAAAGAGAGAGGCATACACTAACACCAGCTCCAAGATCACATAAAGCAGTTTTAACATAGTTTCTTTTAATGGAGCATGGTATAGTTGGTACTCCTGGATCTCCAAGTTTCTTAGGTATCCCACCTTTAAAATTATAATTAGCAAGCATGGTGGAAATTTCAGCTTTCGGTATCTTTCTTTTATTTGTAATAATATATTTCATGTACTTAGCATAAGGATTCACTTTAAGCATATCAGTCAAACGCATACGCAAAAAGATGGGTCTAATCATTTCAGCAAAGCCCTCAAAGTCCTCATCATCCTTTTTCTTGGATGGCTTAGGAGGAAAAGGCATGGGTTTCTGAACCCATGGTTCTCTTTCTTTACCGTGCTTCCTAGCAACAAAGTCTCTCTTATCATAATGCTGAGTCTTTGATTGTGGGTTATCAAGATCAACAGCAGGTTCAATTTCTACATCATTATTATTGGTTGAGCATCAACATGAACATTATCAGTAGCATTATCACTAGGTTCATGTTCATCACCAGATTGTGTTTCAGCATCAGAAATAGAATAGCATTGGGATTCTCAGGTGTGTCTACAACAGGTTCACTAGAAGCATGCAAAGTCCTATCATTTTTCTTTTTCTTCCTTTTAGAAGGACTAGGTGCATCTACATTATTTCTCTGAGAATCTTGCTCAATTCTCTTCGGGTGGCCTTCAGGATACAAAGGTTCCTAAGTCATTCTACCCGTTGTAGTAGCCACTCTAACAGCAAAATCATGTTTATTATTTAATTCATCAAGAAAATCACTTTGAGCCTTAAGTACTTATTCTGCTTGAGTGGTAACCATAGAAGCATATTTACTAATGAGTTTAAGTTCGCCTTTAACTCTAGCCATATAATCACTCAAGCATCCAATCATGTAAGAATTACTCTTTAATTCTCTATCAACATAAGCATTGAAGTTTTCTTGTCTAGCAATAAAGTCATCAAATTCATCCAAGCATTGGCTAGCAAACTTAGTACATGAGATTTCAACTTTATCATACATATAGAGAGAATTTACCTTTACTACCTGTGTCGAGTTATCAAGACCATGTGTTTCTTCAATATGTGGTACATTAAGGCCATGTATTTCTTCAATAGGAGGTAAATTCTTAACTTCTTCAGCTTTAATACCTTTTTCTTTCATAGATTTCTTTGCCTCTTGCATATCTTCAGGACTGAGAAATAGAACACCCCTCTTCTTCGGAGTTGGTTTAGGAGTTGGCTCAGGAATTGGCTCAGGAGTTGGCTCAGGAAGTGTCCAATTATTTTCATTAGTCAACATATTATTCAATAGCAATTCAGCTTGACCGACTGTTCTTTCCCTGAAAACACAACCAGCACAACTATCCAAGTGGTCCTTGGAAGCAACAGTTAGTCCATTATAAAAGATATCAAGTATTTCATTTTTCTTAAGAGGATCATCAGGAAAAGCATTAAGTAATCAGAGAAGCCTCCCCCAAGCTTGTGGGAGACTCTCTTCTTCAATTTGCACAAAATTATATATTTCCCTCAAGGCAGCTTGTTTCTTATGAGCAGGGAAATATTTAGCAGAGAAGTAATAAATCCTATCCTGGGGACTACGCACACAACCAGGATCAAGAGAATTAAACCAAGTTTTAGCATCACCCTTTAATGAGAATGGACATATCTTAAGGATATAATAGTAGCAAGATTTCTCATCATTAGTGAATAGGGTGGCTATATCATTCAATTTAGTAAGATGTGCCGCAACAGTTTTAGATTCATAGCCATAGAAAGGATCAGATTCAACCAAAGTAATTATCTCAGGATCGATAGAGAATTCATAATCCTTATCAGTGACAAAGATAGGTGAAGTAGAAAAAGCAGGGTCATATCTCATTCTAGCATTCAGAGTTTTCTGTTTCAGTTTAGCTAATAACTTCTTAAGATCAACTCTATCATTGCAAGCAAGAAAATCTCTAGCAGTTTCTTCATCCATAACATAACCCTCAGGAACAACAGGCAATTCATACTTATGGGGAGAACCTCAATCATCACTTTCTTCAATAATTTCATTCTCTCTAACCCTAGCAAGTTGTTCATCAAGATATTCACCTAATGGCACAGTAGTATCAAGCACACAAGTAGTTTCATCGTAAGTATCATGCGTAGTAGAAGTGGCATCATCAATAACATGCGACATATCAGAATTAATAGCAGAAGAAGGTTTAGGTGTCGCAAGCTTACTCATAACAGAAGGAGAATCTAGTGCAGAGCTAGATGGCAGTTCCTTACTCCCCTTGTAGTTGAGGGATAAATTTTAGTTCTTTCATCATTCAAGTTCCTCATAGTGATCAGCAGATATAAATCCCAAGTGACTCAAAGAATAGAGCTATGCTCCCCGGCAACGGCGCCAGAAAATAGTCTTGATAACCCACAAGTATAGGGGATCACAACAGTTTTCGAGGGTAGAGTGTTCAACCCAAATTTATTGATTCGACACAAGCGGAGCCAAAGAATATTCTCAAGTATTAGCAGTTGAGTTGTCAATTCAACCACACCTGGATAACTTAGTATCTGCAGCAAAGTATTTAGTAGCAAAGTAGTATGGTAGTAACGGTAACAGTGGCAAACGTAACGGTAGCACTTCTGTATTAATTGTAGTAGTAGCAATGGTAAAGTAAATAAGCAAAGCACAATATGTGAAAAGCTCCTAGGCATTGGATCAGTGATGGATAATTATGTCTGATGAGAATCCTCATGTAATAGTTATAACATAGGGTGACACAGAACTAGCTCCAGTTCATCAATGTAATGTAGGCATGTATTCCAAATATAGTCATACGTGCTTATGGAAAAGAACTTGCGTGACATCTTTTGTCCTACCCTTCCGTGGCAGCGGGGTCCTAGTGGAAACTAAGGGATATTAAGGCCTCCTTTTAATAGAGTACGGGACCAAAGCATTAACACATAGTGAACACATGAACTCCTCAAACTACGGTCATCATTGAGAAGTATCCCGATTATTGTCACTTCGGGGTTGTCGGATCATAACACATAATAGGTGAGTATAGACTTGCAAGATAGGATCAAGAAATCACATATATTCATGAAAACATAATAGGTTCATATCTGAAATCATGGCACTCGGGCCCAAGTGACAAGCATTAAGCATAGCAAAGTCATAGCAACATCAATCTCAGAACATAGTGGATACTAGGGATCAAACCCTAACAAAACTAACTTGATTACATGGTAAATCTCATCCAACCCATCACCGTCCAGCAAGCTGATATGTCCATTTTGCATCATGCTTTTACATCAATATTTACTGCATTGTGGTCTGTTATTACACATTACATCTCAATACTTATGGCTATTCTCTCTTATTTTACAAGGTTTACCATGAAGAGGGGGAATGCCGGCAGCTGGAATTCTAGCTGGAAAAGGAGCTAACATTGGAAACCTATTCTGCACTGCTCCACAAATCCTGAAACTCCACGGAACTTATTTTTGGAATTAATAAGAATTAATGAGCGAAAGAAACACCAGAGGGAGCCCACACCCTGGCCAGGAGGGTGGGGCGCGCCCACCCCTACTGGGTGCACCCCCTGTCTCCTGGGCCCCCTGGTGGCCCTCCGGTGTCCATCTTCTGCTATATGAAGGCTTTTACCCTGGAAAAAATGGTGGGCAAGCTTACGGGACGAAACTCCGCCGCCACGAGGCGGAACCAATCTAGAGCTCCGGCAGAGCTGTTCTGCCGGAGAAACTTCCCTCCGGGAGGGGGAAATAATCACCAATGATCCTCTCATCGGGTGGGGGTCAATCTCCATCAACATCTTCACCAGCACCATCTCCTCTCAAAACCCTAGTTCATCTCTGATGTATACTACACAACCTTCTTCTTGTAGATGTTGTTGGGCCTGCAAGTGCACAGGTTTGTAGGACAGTCGCAAATTTCCCTCAAGTGGATGACCTAAGGTTTATCAATCCGTAGGAGGCGTCGGAAGAAGATGGCCTCTCTCAAGCAACCCTGCAACCAAATAACTAAGAGTCTATTGTGTCCCCAACACACCCAATACAATGGCAAGTTGTATAGGTGCACTAGTTCGGCGAAGAGATGGTGATACAAGTGCAATATGGATAGTAGATATGGGTTTTTGTAATCTGAAAATATAAAAACAGCAAGGTAACTAATGGTAAAAGTGAGCATAAACGGTATTGCAATGATAGGAAACAAGGCCTAGGGTTCATACTTTCACTAGTGCAAGTTCTCTCAACAATAATAACATAGATAGATCATATAACAATCCCTCAACATGCAACAAAGAGTCACTCCAAAGCCACTAATAGCGGAGAACAAACGTAGAGATTATGGTAGGGTACGAAACCACCTCAAAGCTATTCTTTCGGATCAATCTATTCAAGAGTTCGTACTAGAATAACACCTTAAGACACAAATCAACCAAAACCCTAATGTCACCTAGATACTCCATTGTCACCTCAAGTATCCATGGGCATGATTATACGATATGCATCACACAATCTTAGATTCATCCAACCAACATAAAGGTACTTCAAAGAGTGCCCCAAAGTTTCTACCGAAGAGTCCAGAAAATGTGTGCCAACCCCTATGCATAGGTTCAAGGGCGGAACCCGCAAGTTGGTCACCAAAACATACATCAAGTGACACGTGATATCCCATTGTCACCACAGATGAACACGGCAAGACATACATCAAGTGTTCTCAAATCAAAGACTCAATCCGATAAGATAACTTCAAGAGGGAAACTCAATTCATCACAAGAGGGTAGAGGGGGAGAAAATCATAAGATCCAACTATAATAACAAAGCTCGGGATACATCAAGATCGTGCCATAGAGAGAACACGAGAGAGAGATCAAACACATAGCTACTGGTACATACCCTCAGCCCCGAGGGTGAACTACTCCCTCCTCGTCATGGATAGCGCCGGGATGATGAAGATGGCCACCGGTGATGGTTTCCCCCTCCGGCAGGGTGCCGGAACGGGCTCCCGAGAGGTTTTTGGTGGCTACAGAGGCTTGCGGCGGCGGAACACCCGATCTATCTTGATATTCGATATTTTTAGGGTACGTAGGCTTATATAGGCGAAAGAAGTTGGTCGGGGGGTGCTCGAGGGGCCCACAAGACAGGGGGCGTACCCAGTAGGGGGCGCGCCCTCCTATCTCGTGGCCTCCTCGAGGATCTTCTGACGTGAACTCCAAGTCTCCCGAATCATATTCTTCCAAAAAATCACGCTGCCGAAGGTTTCATTCCATTTGGACTCCGTTTGATATTCCTTTTCCTCGAAATACTGAAACAGGCAATAAAATAGCAATATGGGCTGGGCCTCCGGTTAATAGGTTAGTCCCAAAAGTAATATAAAAGTGTATAATAAAGCCCGTAATCATTCAAGACAGATAATAAAATAGCATGAATGCTTCATAAATTATAGATACGTTGGAGATGTATCAATCTCTTGTATCCAATCTTGTATCAAAACCACAAATTGGTACGTGTGGGTTGCTAGTAGTGTTGATTACTCCTTGTAGTTGATGCTAATTGGTTTACTTGGTGGAAGATCATATGTTCAGATCCTTAATGCATATTATTACTCCTCTGATTATGAACATGAATATGCTTTGTGAGTAGTTATGTTTGTTCCTGAGGACATGGGTGAAGTCTTGCTATTAGTAGTCATGTGAATTTGGTATTCATTCAATATTTCTATGAGATGTATGTTGTCTTTTCCTCTAGTGGTGTTATGTGAACGTCGACTACATGACACTTCACCATTATTTGGGCCTAGAGGAAGGCATTGGGAAGTAATAAGTAGATGATGGGTTGCTAGAGTGATGTGCTTAAACCCTAGTTTATGCGTTGCTTCGTAAGGGGCTGATTTGGATCCATATGTTTAATGATGTGGTTAGGTTTACCTTAATACTACTTTTGTAGTTGCGGATGCTTGCAATAGGGGTTAATCATAAGTGGGATGCTTGTCCAAGTAAGGGAAGTACCCAAGAACCGGTCCACCCACATATCAAATTATTAAAGTACCGAACGCGAATCATATGAGCGTGATGAAAACTAGCTTGACGATAATTCCCATGTGTCCTTGGGAGCTCTTTTCTCATTATAAGAAATTGTCCAGGCTTGTCCTTTGCTACAAAAAGGATTGGTCCACCTTGCTGCACCTTATTTACTTTTATTACTTGTTACTCGTTACAATTTATCTTATCACCAAACTATCTGTTACCTACAATTTCAGTGCTTGCAAAGAAAACCTTACTGAAAACCGCTTATCATTTCCTTCTGCTCCTCGTTGGGTTCGACACTCTTACTTATCAAAAGGACTACGATAGATCCCCTACACTTGTGGGTTATCACAAGCCTACGATGGAATTACTCACGCACGGTGGTGAGCATCATGAAATTGGTGATGGAGGATGGTTGATGATGACGACGGCGACGAATCCCCCTCTCCGGAGCCCCGAACGAAAACAAATATATGGAGTTGGAGTTGAGGTCGGTGGACGACCAGGGGGGCCACGAGGCAGGGGCGCGCCCCCCACCCTTGTGGACAGGGTGTGGGCCCCCTGATGCTGATTCTTTCGCCAGTATTTTTTATTTATTCTGAAAAGTTGCTCCATGGATTTTCAGGTCATTCTGAGAACTTCTATTCTGCACAAAAATAACACCATGGCAGTTCTGCTGAAAACAGCATCAGTCCGGGTTAGTTCCATTCAAATCATGCAAGTTAGAGTCCAAAACAAGGGCAAAAGTTTTGGAAAAGTAGATACGACAGAGACGTATCAACTGCTAAGCAGTCTAATGCTTCAGAACCGCCTGCTAAGCAGTATGTTGGTCCAGAACCGACTGCTCATCATTTTGTTGGTTCGTAGTCGCGTGATCAGCATACCAATGCATCAGCACTTGCTGCTCAGCAAACCAACGCGTTGGCACAGCCTCCTCAGCACACCGGCAAGTTGGCACCACCTGCGCAGAAACCGGACTTAGCTTCAATGCATGGTCAGCAGTCTGATGCCTATGATCCTACAGCCCAGCAATCTATCATAGCAGCACTGCCAGCTCAGCGGTCTGGCAAAGATAAACCGTATGCTAAGCAGTCTGTCAAAGCTTCACCGTCTGCTCGGTAGTCTACCTTGCAGGCAACCAGACGTTCTGCCACAAATGCTTCAAGTACCAAGAAGGAAGTGGCCAAAAAGCCTACACCCGCGAAGAAGCGCGGCGCGAGAGTGAAGAGGAAAGAGAACGATTGCCTCTTGCTTAAAGCACTCATCGCCCGGAACCAAATTAATAGCATGTTGTTCGAATCGGGGAGTAATATTATTTCTGACGACATGGATGATGAAGAAATAGAATTTATGCTTGCTAAAAGTAAAGCAGACATACCTGAAGTACGCAATTACGTCCATGGCCAGCCATTTCTTGTTGGCGAATACTTTGATGATTGCAGCTCCAGTTGCCGCAAGTTATATGAATATCGCATGGATCAAATGTCACCAGGTCTAGGTCATCATGGTTTGCTAGTTCACTTCAATAGAGATCATTTCCGACACAATGCTGGTTCATTCGATGTGAGTTTTGAGGACTTACATCTCTTCTTCAACTTCAACAAGCTCGATGCCACTCTTGTTAGATGCCTGATTTTGTAAGTACTTAACAAACTCTGATCAACTTCTCCATACAAGGCTATAAATGATAAACAGCTAACTACATTTTATTCCTCTCAGGGGATTGAACGCGCGGAGAAGAAAAAGGGAGTGTGTGTATTCCATAGATCCTTCATTAGCAAATGGCACAACATTACACTACTAGGGAAAGCCCTAGTAGTAGCGCGGGTTTTGAGGCTAGCAGCAGCGCGGGAGGCGGCACTACTAGTAAGGCACTACAGCTAACTCTTAGTAGTAGCACGGTCAGTACCCGTGCTACTACTATTGACTGTATCAGTGGCGCTTTTTTGGAACGCGTTACTATTAGTTAGCTGTAGCGGCTTCCTAGCCCCTCGCTACTGCTATATCTTTCATCATTTTCCCCAGCTTCCTACCCCGTTTCGGTCTAGATACTAGGTACTACTAGATATCAATTTCATAAAGCATCAAGGTACTAGGTAGTACTCCCTCCGTTCCAAACTCGTCGTGGTTCAAACCACGATGAGTAATTTGGAACAAAGGGAGTACTAGATAACAATTTCATATATAGTCAACATGCATCCTCAAGCAGTACTTGGTGATATCGACCATGATCATCATGTGTAGTTCTAGATGATATCGACGATGATCATCATATGTAGTTCTAGATGATATCGACGACAATCATCATATGTAGTTCTAGATGATATAGCCACACACACATATGTAGTTCTAGATGATATCAAAGACGGTCATCATCCTCAAGCCTGGGCGGTTGGTGTTCCTGATAGTAATTAGGATGGCCTGTCCAACACGAAGATTTTTGCCATCGAGGAATCTCTTCCACCCAACCGAGTTTAAGTGTGTGCGACCGTCCGTGTCCACGCGTTAATTACAGATTGTGACGGAGCCCCTTGCGGTAAGGCGTAGTCGAGCTGAGCCTTCTTCATCAGGCTCGATACGATAACTCACAGATAAGTATATATCAATTAATAAATAGCCTGGCACATACTCTTGCAAATAAGTATATATGGATTATCTACACTATTAATAGTTCCTTAGATTATACACTAATAAGCATGTGATCAAACTCTACACTAAAGCAAATCATCGACTAGATTCCACACAACATATCATTGGACTCTATACTAAGCATATCATCGGATAATTTGCATTTGTAAGTATAACATACCATATCATGTCGATCGACCATGGTACTTGTCAGGCGGGTCACGAATGGCACCCCGACAAAGTCAGCACGTGGCGGAATTATGTCCAATAGGTTGCACACCTCCTCCTCGCCCAGCCTCATTCTTTGAGCTAGATGGCTTCATGAGGTGGGTCCTCATCATCTTCATCAAGTGGGTCCTCATTATCTTCATCATCTTTGTCATCTTCATCATCTTCCACCAGGTTGATATAAATGACAGCCAGCTTGGGTCTTTCTGCTCTAAAGGAGAAGCTGCTCAACTCAACACCAGTAAGACGCATGCGGGCGAGGAAACAGGCCCATCCATCTCCTCCAATCTGCGAAATATTGCGTCCTTTCTCGACCTCCATAGTGTACGGCCCCCCAAGAGCCTCAAATGTCATAGTGTCTCCTGTCAGCTTGTTGAATTTCAACCTCGCATTGCATGGGACGACCTGTGTAAAAAAAGCAAAATGACACAATGCAGTAATGCCAACACTAAAAATAAAATAGTTGTTACATTTCATATAATTTCTAACCGCCGATGACTAAAACTCGGCTGAAGTAGATGCCTAACAGCTTGCTGGGCAAGGGCTTGTCGCACCTTGACTTGCACAATCAACATGGTGGTGGTGGTGGTGGCGCCATTTTTCTAAAGCAATATGAGCAAAGGATTAACGATCCACTTCACACGAAAGAAAAACAGTAGCATGTGATTTTTTGGTTCTTCTTCACTTATATTTTCATAGCTTACTAACACCATCTAGCTAGGTGGTGCCAAATCTTCAGAGCTATCAACTAGCATACTAAATCAACTAAATCAAAATGTTCTATAAATCAACTAAATCAACTAGCCTATTAAATCAACTTGCCTACTAAATCAACTAAATCAAAATGTTCTATAAATCAACTAAATCAACTAGCCTACTAGATCAACTTGCCTACTAAATCAACAAAATCAAAATGTTCTAAATCAACTAGCCTACTAAATCAACTAAATCAAAATGTTGCTTATGACCTAGCCTACTAAATCAAAATGTAGTAGGGAGGAGGGGTTGTGGATGGAGGAGGGAGGAGGGAGAAGGAGGGGCGACTGGAGGAGGGAGGAGAGAGTAGGACGGAGGAGGAAGGGCGGAGCGAGGAGGGGCTGGCCAGCGGCAAGTCGAGGGAGGACGGAGGAGGAGGGCGGTACCGGGTCCAGCCAGGAGGAGGAGGTGATGGCGGTGCAGAGGGAGGAGGGGTAGGCGACGGTAGCCAGCAGGGGAGGACCGACGCGGGGGGGTTGAGGGGGAGATCGAGTGAGTGTGACTGTGAGTGTGGATCGGATAGAGAGGAGAGCGTGTGGGTGGCGAGATAGCTAGTTTTAGCAGTAGCGCGGTGTACATAAAGGTGCTACTGCTAAACTACCTAGCAGTAGCGCCCTTCTAGTTAACGCGTTGCTGCTATAACTAGCTCCGCGGCGGGGTCGTGGGAATTATAGCAGTAGCATGGCTTAGAGGTGGCGCGCTACTGCTACTTTTCTTTCAGCAGCGAGTTCTGGTGGAGCGCGCTACTGATAAATTGCAGCAGCGCCTTATTTTAAAACTCGCTGCTGGTAAGATCCTGTGTATAGGCTTTTCCCTAGTAGTGTTACATGGTAAGGATGAACAGGACTGGGCCATTAACACGGTCGTTCGTATCTTCGAAAACACGTCCTCACTGGCCATATTGATCCTCTCTGGCCATATTGATATCTGCTAGAACTACGTCGGTATTTCCCCAAAGAGGAAGGGATGATGCAGTATAGAGACGGTAGGTATTTCCCTCAGTGATGAGACCAAGGTTATCGAACCAGTAGAAGAACCTCCTCACACCACGTAAACAGCACCTGCAAACAAATAACAAATACTCGCAACCCGACATGTTAAAGGGGTTGTCAATCCCTTTCGGGTACGGTGCCTCTAGTGGGCAAATAACGTGAGGTAAAAAGTGGTAGATAGGATAAATAGATCGCGGAACAAATAAATTGCAGCAAGGTATTTTATGTTTTTGGTTTAATAGATTTGAAAATAAATGCAAGAGAAAATAGATCACAAAGGCAAATATGATGAAAAGAGACCCCGGGCCGTAGGTTTCACTAGTGGCTTCTCTCGAAAAAAAGAGCAAACGGTGGGAAAACAATTACTATTGGGCAATTGATAGAACTTCAAATAATCATGACGATATCCACGCAATGATCATTATATAGGCATCACGTCCAAGATTAGTAGACCGACTCCTACCTGCATCTACTACTATTACTCCACACATCGACCGCTATCCAGCATGCATCTAGTGTGTTAAGTTTATGAGAAAACCAAGTAATGCAATAAGAATGATGACATGATGTAGACAAGATCTGTTTATCTATTGCAGCAGATATTGATCTCATCTTATTATCCTTAGTAGCAACAACACATACGTGTCGGTTCCCTTTCTGTCACTGGGATCAAGCACCATGAGATCGAACTCACTACAAAGCACCTCTTCCCATTGCAAGATAAATAGATCAAGTTAGCCAAACAAAACCCAAATATCGGAGAAGAAATACGAGGCTATAAGCAATCATGCAAATAAGAGATCAAAGAAGACTCAAATAACTTTCACAGATAAAAATGTAGATCTGATCATAAACTCAAAGTTCATCGGATCCCAACAAACACACCGACAAAAGACTTACATCATATGGATCTCCAAGAGACCATTGTATTGATAAACGAGAGAGAGAGAGAGAGAGAGAGAGAGAGAGAGTAAGCCATCTAGCTACTAACTAAGGACCCGTAGGTCTACAAAGAACTACTCACACATCAATGGAGAGGCACCATTGGAAGTGGTGAACCCCTCCATGACGGTGTCTAGATTGGATCTTGGTGGTTCTGGACTCTGCAGCGGCTGGATCAATATTTCGTCAACTCCCCTAGGGTTTCTAGAATATTTGGGTATTTATAGAGCAAAGAGGCGGTTCAGGGGGCACTCGAGGTGGGCAGCACCCACCTGGGCGCGCCTGGGCCTCCTGGCGCGCCCTTGTGGGTGCTGCTCCCCTCGAGCAGCCTCCAGGTGCTTCCTTGGCCCACTGTCTTTCTTCTGGCCCAAAAAAATCCTCTAGGAGTTGCGTTGCGTTTGGACTCCGTTTGATATTGATTTCATGCAATGTAAAAAACATGCAGAAAACATCAACTGGCACTGGGCACTATGTCAATAGGTTAGTACCAAAAATGATATAGAATGACTATAAAATAATTGTAGAAGATCCAAGAATGATAATATAACAGCATGGAACAATCAAAAATTATAGATACGTTGGAGACGTATCACATATCATGAAAGGTGAGTCAAGTAAACAACCACGCATACACTGATTGTCTTTCAGATTTCGACATTAATTCATAAGTTCATGGCTTTCTTAATATGTAGCGGTCGCTAGATATTGGTATTCATTGTTCCAAACAAGAACGCAGTTTACTACATTGATTCTCTCAGAGAGTCAACAAACGCTCAGGATCGGACACATCTTCAGCAATTCATGGATAGGTATTGAATTCTATGATGTTGAAATTAATTTGCATTCATATCTGGTTCAATAATTGATGTTGTCAAAATTCACCTTCATTTGCAGTGTGCTCGCATTGTGGAAAACTAAACCAGGGAACCTGTTCAAGAGGGAACTACCTCTGCAGCACGAGATCGTTTCTCCGGTAACACGCCGAAATCCGTTATTTTTGGAAAATTTATCCAATAGTGTGCAAATACCTTTTCTTATGCTAGTTAAATGTTCAAGCTTCTAAATAAATCTCTTTCTATTTTGTCCAAAGAAAAAATAATACATCTAACACCGGTTAGGTTGTTCCTAATAGAACAAATACATGATTAATTCTGTACAAAAAAATTCAGTGTCCTCAGCAAGAAGCAGGGACCAACCTTTGTGGATACTATGTTTGCAGACAGATGATTTCCATCTGCAAATCTGCTGATAGTTGTGATGATCCTTGCAAATTAGTACCAGTAAGTCTATCTTAATTAATATCTTCTACTCCACTCATATGGCACATTCTGATCGTAAAAATACTGCAGCTCATCTTAGAACCGAGGACCCCTGAACCACTCCTGGCTGGTGAATTGCTGATGGTTCGGAAATTTTATCAGCAACTTCTTCCTGAATCACTACATCTATCCCACTAGTGATAATGAAGATTTCAGCATGCCTTCTCCTGAAACTTTGAGTAAGAGTTAGCCGCTAAACATATACGCATGGATCCATTGTTTTCCATCTGATGAGGTCTTCATATTTCGTACACTATGATTAATTATGTAATGCATATATGTGTGCACAAATCATTGGAATTTAGCTACCATATGTTCAATTGCCATTGTTGCGAAATCTGATGAATGTTCTTCCTATGGACACTATTTGTTCAACTGAATATTGTGGTTGCGTGCCGATTCAAAATGGGATATTCTTGTTTATTTGTTCAATTGAATATTGTGGCCAATTTACTTTATGCGTGCCGATTCAAAATGGGATATTTTTTATTTGTTCAATTGAATATTGTGGCGAATTTGCTTTTTTGCATGCCGATTCAAAATGGGATATTTTTGTTTTAACCTGGCACTTGCTCCGCACACCGTTCAACTAAATGAGTGTGTGCGATCCACATTGGAAAGCATACGTCAATCATAGCAGAACCGTAGGTGATACACATCAGATCGCAAATGATTTGCAGCGCTACTACGTGTGCGTAGGCTCTCCGGAACCGTTTGTGATATCAAGTTATCACACACGAGAACTCGAAGTAAACCGTGTCCAATGTAAAATACAATCCCAGTCGTAATTTTTTCAGGAAACGTGCGGGATCCCAAACGAAAAGCACATGTCACTCTAGTCGCAACCATCGGTGATACACAACAAATCACAAACGGTCTGCAGCACTTGTATGTGTGCGAAGGGGCTCCTGAACCGTTTGTGATAGAACATTATCGCAGACGGTAAATGTTGGGAGAACGTGTGCGATGGAGTCTTGCATGGCAGCCTGGTTCCGCAGAAATCTCGTGTGTGACAGGGCACATTTCGCATACAGTTCATATGTTGGCCCGTGTGCCTTACATACTATTTCCCAAACGGTTCATTATGACACACCGTTAGGTTTCACTGCGTCATTAGAAATGTTAATCACCGATCCTACACGTGCGAAAGAATTTAGTGTGTGTTGCATCGCACACGATTACGTTTTGCAAGGCCTCTGGATCATGGCTCCATATCCCCGATGGTTTCTGGGTCGTGTGGGAAGGACCCCCTATCACCCACAGTCACTTGGCGACGGTTCCAAATGTCGTCGCGGAAAGGGGTTTAAAACCGTTTGTATAGCACCGACGCGTACCAATGTAATGCAATTTTGCACTTAGGTTGATGTGGCATCTTTCTTTGTTGTGAGCTACCAATTTCCTACTGCGAATCACAGGCATGGGGGAACAGGTGATGTTGGCCATCCTGACAGTAGATTGCTGTGTTTGGTTCTAGGAAGATTTGTGCATGCGAAGAAGCAGTAGCTTTGGTTGAAGGCCTGAATCCTAGGAAGATATGTGTAACCTGGGACTACTTAGGAGTTGTCAAGGAGATAAATCAAGGAGGAGAAGAGAGAGGAGTTTTTCGTATGATCATTAAGGAGATTCAAACCTGGAGTAAGAATTTTCAGATGTCCATCTTCAGACACACAACATGAAGCAAATGGAGATGTACACAATTTAATTAGAGCTGCCACTTCTCTTGGTATTGGTAGGCATGTTTGGTTAGTGATGAATCCACCAGACAATCTTATCTCAGTCATGTAGCATATTTTTTAATCATTAAAGCTCAGCCGTTAGGCTAAAACAATGACTGGCTTGCTGGGTTTGGTTTTTGTTTGTAGAACCTCAGTCATGTAACCTATTTTGTGTGTGTGTTCTCAGAAAAAATGTAGTATGTTTGAAGTAGCTGTCTCTCATGATCTTTTCATGAGTAAAAGAACTTGTGTATGGAACGTGAAGTATCTGGTCACGAGCACACAGGAGCTCATTATCTGGACCATCACAGATGGTCTGGGGATCTGTATCGCTATGCAATATCGGGGAATATGGGGAAATAGAAAATGGGATGGGCATGTTGTATGTACGCACGCGTTGGCCCAGGACGTCGCCCTCCGTCAGTTTGGTGTGTCGGCGATTCGGGCGGCCGTCGTAGGTGTTCATCTGTGTCGTGGCTCGGTGTTGGAAATATGAGCAATTTACCAAATGATTTTATTAACGAAAATAGTAGATAAAACATGACTATTGTAGCAGAGATAAAACAAGTCATGCAATCCGATAGAGAGAAGGAAAATAGCATATCAATATATGAACTAGAACCAAACATATGTAGAGCAGACACTATAGCAAGAAGCTGTGACAGAACATCAAACGGAAAGAGCATGAGAACGTACGGTACAGCAGCGGAAGCACCGGTCTTGAGGTCGGTGTCGTTGCCAGCCATGTCGCCTAAGAGGTTGTCGATGTCGCGGAAGAAGTCGTCGTTGGGGAAGTAGTCATTGGAGTCCGGGGCATCCATTACGAAGAAGTCAGTAGTCGCGTGGAGCGCTCCCCAAAAACCTTATCACCCTTCTCCCGTACAGGACCCAAAGAGGTGCGATTTCGGAGGCCTACTGTCCTGACCTGCGGTGCATGCCGCAAGCCGGGATGGGGAAGAACATAGCAGCAGCGCAGTGCTTAGGAACTTGGTGGCGAGAGGGGGATGGTCTTCTAATGTGTCTCTCTGGAGAGGAGCGACCTCTCTTATATAGGCACGGGAGAAAGAGGCGAACAACCTGCGATGGGAGGTGAAGCAATAGAGGGAGACGAAGCAAACATGCACCGTTCAAATTCAATCTCCACTACAGCAAAAACGCTTTAGTTCCCGAGTGACCTTTCATATTCCCATAGTGCGTGGCAAAAATTTAGACATCGGCTCATTCCCGCAACCCGCGGCGCGTCATGACGAGGCATGGCGTGGCGAGGCGGGCGGCAGGGGAGGAGCGCGCGTGAATGTCCTCTTGTTCTCATGCTCATACATGTGGGGAAACATCCTCCCTTATAAGGAGGTACAACTCCCACTAAACTAGCAATGTGGGACTAAACTTTAGTTCCACCTCTTGCCTTGCATGAATGGGCTGCGTGGCCCTCTAGGATTTATTAGGAATTTCTGAAACTGCTATTGGGGTGGCCCAAAATAGACAAAAATCCAACAATCCCCCACTAGATCCCAGAGGCACACAAAAATTGCCTTTGATTCCAAAACATTGTATTATATACCAGTACTACAGTGGAGACTGTCAAGTTGAAATTCCACCTAGAACTCTATGCTATACTAGTAAGCAACTTGAACAGTGGACTGGGCCTTGAACTGCAAGTTTTCTACCAATCTAGCTTCACACAAAGCCTTGACCGATACTAGGCTACCGTGGGTCTTCCCAGCGGGTGGAGCTTATGCGTCATACTCCATGACCTTTCTTGAGTTTACTACAGAGAACCCTACTCTCATAGATTGCGACGTTTGACAATCAGAATCATATAGGTATGTTCTTCAAAAGATGTTATGCAGGACAACATCTCTGCTTAAATGAGCCACTTAGAACACATTAAGATATACATCAACCTGCCATGCAGATTTAGGAGAGTATTGCATCTTAATGGAGTGGTATTGTTAACAGTAAGGATACTGTAGCGACCAGAGCTCAAACAGTTTGATCTCTTTGCTCAGTGTCATCCCTGGATCAGTAATGCTGACACCACACAGTACTTGGAGGATTTATAACAGAGTAGCAATCACACACTTATTACATCGAATGTCTCAAAAGAGAACTTATTGAAATAAATATGGCTTAAGGCCATCTAAAACAATAACAGCGGAAGGCTTGGAAGATAAGCGAGTCCATCAACTCCAACGGCATCACTGAGTATAGAACCACGACCTAAAAGCACCTTAATCGTCTTCTGAAAAGTCTGCAACATGAAACGTTGCAGCCCGAAAACGGGTCAGCACATGGAATATGCTGGCAATGTAACACATAGAGAATAACAATGGAGATAGGCTATACTGCATGCATATTTGGCTGGTGGTAAAGCTCTATGGTTACAGTTTTTGCATAAAGCCAATTTTTCCCTACTGCAAAGGAATAAATTTATTTACCTATCATGGTGGTTGTTAAACATTGAGAATGGTTGACAGCATTCTCAATCCCAATTAAAAAGTACTCATTAAAACCCAACAATATTAATTATAGTAACATGATGAGATTCACATGATAATCAAGTACTAGATACTCAAGATGTCCATAACCGGGGACACGGCTAACCATGATTAGTTTATACACTCTGCAGAGGTTTATGACTTTTCCCACAAGACTCGATCGCCTCCGTTTGATTCCTCGCACTACATGATGTTTGAGAAACGGATGACCGAGACATAGTCTTTCGGAAGCACTAGCACCTTACATGTGGGTAGACCGGTACACCTACTTTCCCCTACATCTACTAGTCTACCCGTAAGAGTTCGCACAACTTAGTCAACTATGCCAGAGCCCATAATGGCTTGTGGCTGCACACGTAAGTTTCTAGTTTGAATAATCTCATGATCCCTTTGAGCCTGGGTGGCGGTCCGAAGAAATACAGGCAAGTCCTGATAGAAACCAGGTGCCTCAATCCACCCAGATGTGTGTTTAAGTTGCCACCTTAAATCAACCATTAAATTAACAAACTCACATCTTTCATGGATACACTCACCCAATCCACGTCTACGGGCATAGCATGGCACAATAAGCAAACGTAGAAGTAACTCCACGGGTTTGAAAATAAAACAGGTAATAGGTACTACCTCAACTACTTCCCATAACCCACAATTTAATTCAGATCCTAATCATGCAATTGTTTGGAGGATTGAACTAATGCAATAAAACCGGGTATGAGAAAATGTATGATCAAAGTGTTACTTGCATTGCTGATGATCCGCGAGACCTAGAGACTCGAAGTAACAGGCGGCGCACTCCGGGTATTCTATCGCAGACAAACAAACAAGCATACAATAAGTACTCATCTAATGCATAGGTAAAACTCGAACAAAAGATCCAACCAGAATGTTCAACTTAAGAACTCCGGTTTGCAAAAGAAATCCAATCAAAAGAAGCAACAAAAGTCAAATGGCGAAAGAAAACAGCTTCGTTATACTAATCTGGATCTAAGTCAAATTTTACAAAAGCAAAAACTTGTTTAAGTAGATTATTCGGAAAGAGGGTTTTGACACGAAACTCCACGCGCTTGAATCGCCTGATTCCGATAAACGAGTGAAAAGTTATACTAAATCGAAAATTGGATCAGAAATCGCGATCAGAAAATAACCGCGGAAAATCCGAGAAAAAGAAAAACGACGAACAGATTAACGAACGAACGTTCGTTAATCTAACGAATCTGACGAAAAGTGTTCGCTAAGATGAACTAACGGACGAACGTCCGCTAATTAACCTAAACCGAAAAAAAAACGAAAACTAAAATAAAACGAACCTAACCGAAAAAAAAAACATAAAGAAAAACCGCCTGGTTTTTAAGAAAACCGGCGGCACGCGATTCAAGGCGGTGGCAAACCTCGGGATGCAGGGCGGCGGGGCGGCGGCTCCGGCGGCGGCGGCATCTAGCGGCGGCGGCGGCGGCTGGCTAGGGTTAGGGTTTATGGTCGGGCGGGCGGCGAACGGGTCGGGCGGGCGGGCGAAGGCGGGCTGGCGGCGGGGTCCCGCGCTTTATAAAGTGCCCCCCGAGCGGAGTCCCGCTCGGGTACGGCCCGGAGTCGGTGTGCGCGTTTTTTTTTAAACATTACGCTCGGTAGAAAAATAAAAAGAAATACTAAACGGACTCCAAAAATCCCGAAATAAATTCTCCCCGACTTCTAAAATCAAGCCGGATTAGATGAACATTTATTTGGGGCCTAAATGCAAATAAAAAGCGAAAAACTCCAAAATAAATATCTTTTGATTTTTTTTTATTAAATCTTCATTATTTCTTTATTTTGGGAAAGTCATTTTATTCCCTCTCTGAATTTTTGGTAGTAGAAATAATTGATGATAAAATAAATAAAATCAATGATCCTATTTTCAAAATTTGAGAAAAACCCCAAATATGAAAATAACGAAATCCCCAACTCTCTCCGAGGGTCCTTGAGTTGCGTAGAATTTCTAGGATCGAGCCAACAATGCAATAAAAATATGATATGCATGATGATCTATGTATAACATTCCGAATTGAAAATTTGGGATGTTACAAACCTACCCCTTAAGATGAATCCGCCCTCGAGATTCGGGTTGGCTAGCAAATAGGTGAGGGTGGTCCTTGAGCGATCTTCCTCTCGCTCCTGTGTGGCTTCCTCCTCGTGTGGTGGCTCCACCGAACCTTGCAAAACTTGATAACCTTGCCGCGGGTAACTCACTGGCATAATCCGAAATCTTAACGGTTTCTCTTCGTAGGTCGATCTTCTTTCAATCAATCGCTTCCAATGGCACCGTATCTCTCGGTGGTATGTCGGCCATCTCTGCGTGACACTTCGCAGAATCGTGAAACATGGAACACATCGTGAACTCCTGACAATCCCTCGGGTAATTCCAACTTGTATGCTACTTCTCCCATGCGTTCCAAAACCTTATATGGCCCCACAAAACGTGGCGCTAACTTTCCTTTAACTCCAAAACGCTTAACTCCTCGAAGTGGAGATACTCAAGATAAACTCGCTCTCCATCACGTATTCGCCTCCTTGCGTTTGAATCTGCATAGCTCTTCCGCCTTGATCGAGCTACCTTGAGCTGTCGCGAATCAACTTTACTTTCTGCTCGCACTCCTTCATCAAATCTGGTCCAAACAATGGCGGTCTCCAACCTCATCCCACAACAACGGGTTCTCGCACCTCCTTCCGCATAAGGCTTCGAAGGGCCATCTTCAAACCGGATCGATAATCGTTGTTGTAAGAAAACTCCGCGTATGGCAGGTTGTCGTCCCAACTTGATCCATAATCCAAAACACAAGCTCTAAGCATATCCTCCAAAATCTGATTGACTCTCTCGGTCATCCATCTGTCTCGTGGGTGGAAAGCTATGCTAAACTCCACCGGTTCCCAATGTTTCGTGTAACCGCTTCGAACTTGATGTGAATTGGGTTCCTCTATCCGATCGATACTCCTCGAACTCCATGCAAACATACAATTCTTGTCATGTATATCTTAGCCAATTTGGCACTGCTGTAGGTAGTCTTTACTGGGATGAAATGAGCTACCTTCGTCAAACGATCAACTACAACCCAAATCGAGTCATAGCCTGAACGAGTCCTCGGCAATCCCATGATGAAATCCATGCCTAGTTTATCCCACTTCCATTTGGGTATAGGCAATGGCTGCAACAATCCAGCTGACTTCTGATGTTCTGCTTTCACCCTCTGACATACATCACAAACTGCTACATACTCTGCGATATCCTTCTTCATTTCGGTCCACCAGAATGTTTCCTTCAAATCCAAATACATCTTTGTATTTCCGGGGTGGATCAAATATGGTGAATCATGTGCCTCTTGCAGAATCAACTTCCTGATCTCCGGGTTATTGGGCACATAAACACGGTCATCAAATTGTAGGGTATCGTACTCATCCTCACGAAATCCCTTAGCCTTTCCTTTGCTCATCCGTTCCTTAATAATGGCAACCTCCGTATCTGCCTTTTGAGCTTCTCTGATTTTATCCATCAACGTAGACTAAATCTCCAATGCTGCTACATAGCCTCTCGGAACTATCTCCAAACATAGCTCTCGAAGGTCCTTGGCTAACTCCTTGGGTATTTCTCCCGTCATTAGAGTATTGACATGGCTCTTGCGGCTCAACGCGTCTGCTACAACGTTAGCCTTCCTGGGGTGATAATGCAATCTCATATCATAATCCTTAATAAGTTCCAACCATCTCCTCTGCCTGAGATTTAATTCCTTCTGTGTGAAGATGTACTTCAAACTCTTGTGATCCGTGTACACCTCACAATGATTTCCAATGAGAAAATGTCTCCATGTTTTTAGTGCATGCACTACGGCTGCTAACTCCAAATCATGAGTAGCATAGTTCAACTCATGGGGCTTAAGCAGTCGTGAAGCATACGAGACAACTCTCCCTTCCTGCATAAGCACTGCTCCAAGTCCTCTACGTGAAGCGTCACAATACACTTCATAATCCTTAGTCTGATCTGGCAAAATTAACACTGGTGAGGTAACCAATCGTTTCTTCAACTCCTGGAAACTGGCCTCACACTCCTCAGTCCAAATGAACTTAGTATCCTTCTTCAACAACTCCGTCATAGGCTTCGCAATCTTCGAGAAATTTTCAATGAATCTTCGGTAGTATCCTGCGAGTCCAAGGAAACTCCTGATCTCTCCAACTGTGGTTGGTGCTTCCCAGTTTGTCACAGTGACTACTTTAGTGGGGTCTACTGCGATACCTTCTCCGAATATAACATGTCCGAGAAATCCAACTTCCTTTAACCAAAACTCACACTTGCTGAACTTGGCGTATAGCTGATGTTCCCTGAGCTTCTCGAGTACTAATCGCAAGTGTTCCTTGTGTTCCTCTTAATTCTTCGAGTAAACCAAGATATCATCAATGAACACTACGACGAACTTATCCAAAAACTCCATAAACACCTTGTTCATCATGTTCATAAAATAGGCTGGGGCGTTAGTCGCACTAAATGACATAATCAGATACTCATACAGCCCGCACTGTGGTAAAAGCTGTCTTCGGTATATCTTGCTCCCGAATCTTCAACTGATGGTACCCTGATCGCAAATCGATCTTGGAGAACACCTTAGCTCCTTGCAACCGATCAAACAGATCATTAATCATTGGTAGCGGGTACTTGTTCTTAATGGTTACTTCATTCTATCCGCGATAGTCAACAACCATTCTTAACGATCCATCCTTCTTTTCCACTAGAAGTACTGGCGATCCCCAAGGCGAAGAACTTGGGCGAATAAAACCTTTATCCAACAACTCCTTAATCTGCTTCTTAATTTCCTCCAAATCTTGGGCTGGCATCCTCTACGGTCTCTTGGATATAGGCCCAGTGCCTGGCAGTAGCTCAATTAAGAACTCAATGTCTCTATCCGGTGGCATGCCTGGCAACTCTTCTGGAAATACATCGGGGAAATCCCTTACCACTGGTACTTCTTCCTGCACAACTCCTGATAATGAATTTACATGGGCTCTCCTCGGCTCATGCCGTGATACATACTTGATCCTTATCCCTTCTGGTGTTGTAAGCAAAATTGTCTTATTGGCGCAATCAATGTTTCCTCCGTACATCGACAGCCAATCCATACCAAGAATTACATCCAATCCTTGGGATTCCAATATAATCAAATCCGTGGGGAAAACATGTCTTCCTATACTCAATGGCACCTGGAAGCATCCTTGGCTGACCATAAACTCAGCTCCCGGTGAACTTACTTGCATGGGTGTCTTAAGAGTCTTAGTGGGCAGGCTAAACTTATTCACAAATCCCCTTGATATGTATGAATGCGATGCACCAGTATCAAAAAGAACAACTGCAGTAAATGCCTTAACCAAAAACTTACCTATTACTGCGTCTGGCTGAGCTTCAACCTCCTCCACGGTAACGTGGTTCACTTGCCCTCTGTTGAAAGGGTTCGGCTTCTTTCCTGAGCTTCCATTGCCATTTCCATTTTGGGCTTCTGGGCAATCATTTGCATAATGCCCTGTCTTGCGGCACTTATAACAGGTGATATGGCTCAGGTCTGCTTTGGATGGTGTTGACAGGGTGGTGCGGCTTTGTCCATTGCTTCCTCCATTCCCGTTCCCATTCTTTGTGCCATTGTGATTGTGCGAGCTGCCTCCTCCATGAGTATGCTGAAAATGTCCTCCTGACTTTGGGGTAAAGTGTGGCTTCACGAGCTCCAATTATACTTCCTGTGCATACTTCCTCTTATGATTATCAATCTGCTGCTGCTTCCCTTCAATCATAAGAGCACGATCTACTAACTCGATAATTATTGAAAGTGGCTACCATCAATCGCATGCTCAGCTCGCCATTCAGTCCTTCTAGAAACTTCTCCTGCTTAGTCAGATCCAGTAGTAACGCTATCCGGGGCATAACGTGCTAGCTTACTAAAATCATCCACATATTGCCAACCGTCTGTCCCTCCTTGGCGTAAGTTGCGAAACTCACGCTTCTTCATGGCCATAGCTCCTGCTGAAACATGGGCGACGAAATGCTTGTTGAAACCGATTCCATGTGACAAAGGTGTCTCTGAGGTAAGTGGCTGTAAAATTCTCCTACCATGCTGCTGCGGGTCCGTCAAGCTGATGCGCGGCAAACTTCACCTTCTCTCCATCTGTGCATCCTGCAGTGGTCAACTCCCTCCCTATCTTGCGGAGCCAATCATCTGCTACTATCGGCTCGGTGCTACTGGAAAACACCGGCGGATTCAACCTTAAGAAACGGGCCAGATGGTCAACAGGTGGTGGTGGTGGATTGTTGTTGTTGTTGCCTTGGTTCTGTACCAATGTTTGAATCAAGGTATTCTGCTGCTGAATCAACTGAGTGATCTCTGGCGGGAAAACAAACTCGGGGTCGCGTCTCGGAGGCATCTGAGGGTTTAAAGGGGAGAGTTAAGAATAGAATGAGGTCTAGTGAGAAAACACTACCCATATGCACATGAGACAAACACACAATATCATTCCAATCAATTCAAACAAGGGCATACAACGGTCTAACTATCGTTACAAAAGTGCTTGGACTAAAACTAGTTAAATGGTGGAAAATTCTACTACTGTTATGGTGGTCAACTAGAAAAACTGCTCCGATGCAGATTCCATGATATCTGCTCTAGCTTCATCAACATAGTCATCATCGCCGCCGCCGGATCCGAGTCGGTGTCGTCGATGATGATATAATTATCTGGACATGTAGGTTCATCCTCTTCTCCTCTGGGTGCTGAACCTCCCATGAATACTCCAATCTTCTCCTTAAGGTCACCGTTCTGTCTTACTAGAGCGACGATAACTTCCATATAGTCTTTACGTGTAGCCTTGAGTTCTGCTTCTAGCTCCTTGATCCTGGTCATAGCCTTCTGTAGCTCCTCCATATCTGCGCACATCTGGTTCTCCTGGCGTCGGATGTGTTGATTTAACTCCTGAATATAAGCTGCAATTGATCTGTCCCTCCTGGTGACGATCATCTCCCAATGCTCATCTCGGCGCCCACAAATCTGGTAGATAGTATTCTTGAGATCGTTGTAGTAAACTTCTCCAATTCGTCCCATGGCGATGTGAGCTGCCATGCTTTTTCCTAGGCTCCATGTTGGTGCATCAAAGGTAAACTCTATTGGTTCCGTGATTGGTGCAAACGTCCTTCCTGGAATGTAGACTTGAATCCTCCAGCGCTCCTCTTCGAGTAAAGTGGCGTTGAAAGTTCCAGTGAAGCTTGGTACTCCTACGTTCAAGTATCTAGCGGCTTCCTTCAAGTGACATCCAAAAGGTGAATTCTCATCGGGTTGCGCGAACTTGATCCTTGCATCCGCCATCCTAAAGAATAGAAAAGATGAGGAGTCAGAAATGGGAAGAAAGAGTAGTGATCTAGGGCTTAAGCTTAGTGGCCGCGTCCTACAGTCAGCGTGTGCTCTGATACCACCTTGTAGCGACCAGACCTCAAACACCGATTCTCGTCCTCGTTGTCATCCTGGATCAGTAATGCTGACACCACACAATACTTGGAGGATTTATAACAGAGTAGCAATCACACACTTATTACATTGAATGTCTCAAAAGAGAACTTATTGAAATAAATATGGCTTAAGGCCATCTAAAACGATAACATCGGAAGGCTTGGAAGATAAGCGAGTCCATCAACTCCAACGGCATCACTGAGTATAGAACCACGACCTAAAAGCACCTTACTCGTCGTCTGAAAAGTCTACAACATGAAACGTTGCAGCCCAAAAACGGGTCAGCACATGGAATATGCTGGCAATGTAACACATAGAGAATAACAATGGAGATAGGCTATACTACATGCATATTTGGCTGGTGGTAAAGCTCTATGGTTACAGTTTTTGCATAAAGCCAATTTTTCCCTACTACAAAGGAATAAATTTATTTAACTATCATGGTGGTTGTTAAACATTGAGAATGGTTGACAACATTCTCAATCCCAATTAAAAAGTACTCATTAAAACCCAACAATATTAATTATAGTAACATGATGAGATTCACATGATAATCAAGTACTAGATACTCAAGATGTCCATAACCGGGACACGGCTAACCATGATTAGTTTATACACACTGCAGAGGTTTATGACTTTTCCCACAAGACTCGATCGCCTCCGCTTGATTCCTCGCAAGACATGATGTTTGAGAAACGGATGACCGAGACATAGTCTTTCAGAAGCACTAGCACCTTACATGTGGGTAGACCGGTACACCTACTTTCCCCTACATCTACTAGTCTACCCGTAAGAGTTCGCACAACTTAGTCAACTATGCCAGAGCCCATAATGGCTTGTGGCTGCACACGTAAGTTTCTAGTTAGAATAATCTCATGATCCCTTTGAGCCTGGGTGGCGGTCCGAAGAAATACAGGCAAGTCCTGATAGAAACCAGGTGCTTCAATCCACCCAGATGTGTGTTTAAGTTGCCACCTTAAATCAACCATTAAATTAACAAACTCACATCTGTCATGGATACACTCACCCAATCCACGTCTACGGGCATAGCATGGCACAATAAGCAAACGTAGAAGTAACTCCACGGGTTTGAAAATAAAACAGGTAATAGGTACTACCTCAACTACTTCCCATAACCCACAATTTAATTCAGATCCTAATCATGCAATTGTTTGGAGGATTGAACTAATGCAATAAAACTGGGTATGAGAAAAGGTATGATCAAAGTGTTACTTGCCTTGCTGATGATCCGCGAGACCTAGAGACTCGAAGTAACAGGAGGCGCACTCCGGGTATTCTATCACAGACAAACAAACAAGCATACAATAAGTACTCATCTAATGCATAGGTAAAACTCGAACAAAAGATCCAACCAGAATGTTCAACTTAAGAACTCCGGTTTGCAAAAGAAATCCAATCAAAAGAAGCAACGAAAGTCAAACTCCGAAAGAAAACAGCTTCGTTTTACTAATCTGGATCTAAGTCAAATTTTACAGAAGCAAAAACTTGTTTAAGTAGAGTATTCGGAAAGAGGGTTTCGATACGAAACTCCAGGCGCTTGAATCGCCTGATTCCGATAAACGAGCGAAAAGTTATACTAAATCGAAAATCGGATCAGAAATCGCGATCAGAAAATAACCGCGGAAAATGCGAGAAAAAGAAAAACGACGAAAAGCGTTCGCTAAGATGAACTAACGGACGAACGTCCGCTAATTAACCTAAGCCAAAAAAACCGAAAACTAAAATAAAACGAACCTAAAAAAACCGAAAAAAAAACGTAAAGAAAAACCGCCCGGTTTTTAAGAAAACCGGCGGCATGCGATTCGAGGTGGCGGCGAACCTCGGGATGCGGGCGGCGGGCGGCGGCGGCATGGCGGCGGCGTGGCGTCGGCGGCGGCGGCTAGGGTTAGGGTTTATGGTGGGCGGCGTAGAACGGGTGGGGGCGTGGCGAATCAAGGGGCGGCGGGTTCCAGCGCGATTATAAAGTGCCCCCGAAGCGAGTCCCGCCGGTATGGCCTGAGTCGGTCGCGCGTTTTTTAAACATTACGCTCGGTAGAAAAATAAAAAGAAATACTAAACGGACTCCGAAAATCCCGAAATAAATTTTGCCCGACTTCTAAAATCAAGCCGGATTAGATGAACATTTATTTGGGGCCTAAATGCAGTTTTGAAAAACGCGCATTTTTCCTAAATTCAAATAAAAAGTGAAAAACTCCAAAATAAATCTCTTATGATTTTTTTATTAAATCTTCATTATTTCTTTATTTTGGGAAAGTCATTTTATTCCCTCTCTGAATTTTTGGTAGTAGAAATAATTGAAGATAAAATAAATAAAATCAATGATCCTATTTTCAAAATTTGAAAAAAAAACCCAAATATGAAAACAACGAAATCCCCAACTCTCTCCGAGGGTCCTTGAGTTGCGTAGAATTTCTAGGATCGAGCCAACAATGCAATAAAAATATGATATGCATGATGATCTATGTATAACATTCCAAATTGAAAATTTGGGATGTTACAGATACTCTCCTCTCAGTTGATCAACAGCTTGTCTTCCACATCTAATTCACGGGATCTCCGATCACATAGACTAGGTTACCACTGTGAACAACTCATATTGTGGGTCTCATACCCATCTCCCTCGATGCATTATCTATCACATTACATGATAGACCCTTAGTAAAAGGATCTGCCAGATTTTTAGACATTTGGATATAATCAATGCAATAACTCGAGAGTTTTTCACTTTTCTGACAGAATTTAACCGTCTGTGAACGTGTCTTGATGACTTCATGTTATCCTTTGAGCTGCTCACTTTCGTGATCACAGTTTGATTGTCACAGTTCATAAGGATATATACCCGGTACAGGTTTCTCAACAACCGGTAAGTCATTCAAGATCCGACGAAGCCAATCTGCTTTGACCGTAATTGTATCGAGTGCTGTGAGTTCTGCTTCCATTGTTGACCTCGTTAAGATGGTCTGCTTGCAAGACTTCCAAGAAACAGCGCCACCTCCATGAGTGAATACATATCGGCTCGTGGCCTTTATCTCATCAGCATCTGAGATCCAGTTTGAGTCACTATACCCTTACAGTACCTTTGGGTACCCAGTGTAGTGAATTCCATAACTCGCAGTGCCTTTCAAGTAACACATAACTCTCTCTAGAGCTTTCCAATGCACATCTTCTGGTTTTGAGAGAAACCGTCTTAGTTTGCTAACAGCAAAAGAGATGTCAAGTCTTGTACCACTGGCTAAGTACATAAGAGAGCCAATAATCTGACAATATTTTAATTGATCTCTAGCAATTCTTCGATTTTTTCGAAGCAACACGCTAGCATCATATGGTGTTGGAGAGGGTTGCAGTCATTGTAACCAAAACAACTCAAGATCTTTTCCGCATAGTGAGATTGAAGCAATGTAATCCCACCATCATCGTCTCTCAACAACTTGATGTTCAGAATGACATCAGCCACTCCTAAATATTTCATCTCAAAACAACAAGATAGGAAATCCTTGACCTCCTTAATAACATTCAGATTTGTTCCAAAAATCAGTATGTCATCAACATACAAGAAAGGATAACTCTCGCGCCCCCACCATGGTGATTGTACACACATTTATCAGCTTTGTTTACAACAAAGTCCGCAGCTGTTAAAGTTCTTTCAAACTTCTCATGCCACTGCTTGGGTGCTTGCTTGAGTCCATACAAAGACTTCAGCAACTTGCACACTTTTCCTTCCTGACCATCTACTACAAACCCATCTGGTTGTTCCATATAAATTTCCTCGTCCAACTCTCCATTTAGGAAAGCAGTCTTAACATCCATTTGATGAACGAGAAGACCATGTGAGGCAGCTAGTGAAAGTAGTACTCGAATAGTGGTCAGTCGAGCCACAGGTAAGTATCAAATAAGTCTTCACCTTCCTTTTGTGTATAACCCTTAGCAACGAGCTGAGCCTTGTACTTCTCAATAGTACCATTAGGCCTAAGCTTCTTCCTGAATACCCATTTGCATCATATAGGTTTGCACCCATAAGGACGATCAGTTATCTCCCAAGTTTCATTGCCAAGATGGAATCCATCTCACTACGAACTGCTTCCTTCCAGTAGTCAGCATCCTCAGATGCATAGGCCTCTGAAATAGAACTGGGAGTGTCATCTATGAGATACACAAGAAAATCATCACCAAGAGACTTTGCAGTCCTCTGTTTTGCTCCTAGTATGAACTTCATTGTTGATACACAAGAAAATCATCACCAAGAGACTTTGTAGTCCTCTGTCTCTTGCTCCTAGTATGAACTTCATTGTTCTCCTCCACAGGATTTTCAAAGTGTCATCAAAATGGCAGGTTCAGTAATTGTAATTGTTTCCTGATTCGATGAACTAGGCATCTCCAGATTAGATGAGGTAGCCATATCCTTCATGGGAAAGATATCTCCAAAGAAATTCGCATCATTCGACTCCATGACCGTACCGACATGCATGTCAAGTACCTCAGATTTTACAACCAAGAATCTATAACCAATACTATGAAAAGCATATACCAGGAAAACACAATCCACAGTCTTTGGTCCAAGCTTGGACTTCTTTGGAATTGGCACATTGACTTTTGCCAAACAACCCCAGGTTCGTAGATAAGAGAGCTTTAACCTTTTCTTCTCCCATTCCTCAAATGGAGTTATCTCTTCTTTGCGGGAACTCGGTTTAGGACATGACATGCAGTCAATATCGCCTCCCCCACCATGCCTTGGAGAGACCCGATGTGTCTAACATGGCGTTAACCAAATCAGTTAGAGTACGGTTCTTTCTTTCGGCCACCCCATTTGACTGAGGTGAGTAGGGAGGCGTCATCTCATGGATTATACCATGTTCCGCACAGAAGGAATCAAATTCATTTGAGAAGTACTCTCCACCATGATCGGACCTAAGCCTCTTAATCTTTCAATCAAGTTGGTTTTGCGCTTCAGCTTTATAGATCTTGAAATAGTTCAAAGCCTCATCCTTAGCTTTCAGAAGATACACATGGCAGTATCTAGTGGGGTCATCAATTAACATCATAAAATACTTCTTTCCACCTTTTGTCAACACACCATTCATTTCACAAAGATCAGAATGTATGAGCTCTAGTGGGGCAAGATTTCTTGTTCCCACAGTCATATGAGACTTACGTGGTTGCTTAGCTTGCACACACACTTGACACTTTTAGATCCCTTGACAGTGGTGAAACTAGGGATTAAGTTCAACTTCGATAGTCGTGACATGCAACCAAAGTTAACATGACAAAGACGTGAATGCCACACATTTGATTCACTATTGTTGCAAACATGATTAACAACTTTATTGCAAACATATGACAAGGATAAACGAAATAGGCCTCCTGCCTCTTAGCCTTTACCAACAAAGGTTCCATACTTGGATATTATAAATTTATTCGACTCAAAGACAAGCGTGTAGCCATCTCTACACATAAGAGATCCGCTAACAAGATTTTTATTGACGGAGGGGACATAATGCACGTTCTTCACCCGCACAATTTCCCCGAAGTAAACTTCAGATCGACCGTGCCAACACCACGAACAAAAGCACTTGAACCGTTGCCCATCAGCACGATGAAAGTCCCTGCGGTCTGATAAGATGAAAACATGGAAATATCACCGCATACATGCACATTAGCACCCTTGTCAATCAACCAATCAGGAGAATGACATACTGAAAGAATAGCGGGAAATATACGATACCCAACATCCTTCATGTCAGTGTCTGCAATGACAACATTAGCAGTTTTGCCACCTTTCCCAAGATGACGCTTGTCATAGCGATTAGGGCAACTAGGAGCCCAATGATCAGGATCTCCACACACATGACAAACACCTTTCTTCTTGTCATTCTTCTTCTTGAAGTTCGTGTGTTGTACAGCCTTGTTCTTCCCATCAAACTTTGCTTTACCATCAAACTTGCCCTTGTTCTTGAACTTGTGGGGCTGGAAGTTTTTCTTCTATACCAGATTGGCACTAGATCCTCCTTCAATACCTCGAGCACGTGTATCCTTTGCTCTCGCCTTTTCTTCCACATCAAGAGTACCAATGAGATCTGGAACAGAAAACTCTTGCCTCTTATGCTTCAGTAAGGTAGCAAAATTCCTCCACAAAGGAGGAAGCTTAGTGATGCTACCTCTGGCAACAAACTTCTCCGGTAGCATACAATTGAAGTGCTCAAGTTCTCTAGAAAATGACTGTATCTCATGAGCTTGCTCAACCATGGAGCGCTCTTCAGTCATCCTATAATCATAGAATTGCTCCATGATGTACAGCTCCGTGCCAGCATCCGAGACCCCAAACTTGGCCTCGAGTGTGTCCCACATATATTTTCCATTATCAATTGACGCATAAGCATCAACTATGTTCTCACCGAGGACACTCAGAGAGCGGCCTTAAACAGGGTATCCATTTTCTGAAAAGTTTGTTCCTGTTTAGCATCATACTCTCCTTCAGGTTTGCCAAGAGTGGCGTCATAGCAACTCATGGTTTGAAACCATAAAACTGCTCTCACGCGCCACCTCTTATAGTGGATATCCTCAAACATAGGAGGTCTCATGGAAGCAGCAAAACTACTCGGGGTAAATTGTGGTAATAAGGTTTTTGGATTGTTGGAAATATGAGCAATTTACCAAATGATTTTGTTAACAGAAATAGTAGATAAAACATGACTACTGTAGCAGAGATAAAACAAATCATGCAATCCGACAAAGAGAAGAAAAAATAGATCTGAATATATGAACTAGGACCGAAGATATGTAGAGCAGACACTATAGCAAGAAGTTGTACCAGAACATCAAACGGAAAGAGCATGAGAACATACGGTACAACAGCGGAAGCATCGGTCTTGGGGTCGGTGTCGTTGCCAGCCATGTCGCCTAAGAGGTTGTCGATGTCGGGGAAGAAGTCGTAGTCGGGGAAGTAGTTGTCGGAGTCTGGGGCGCCTGTGATGAAGAAGTCAGTAGTCGCGTGGAGCGCTCCCCAAAAACCTTATCACCCTTCTCATGTACATGACCCAAAGAGGTGCGATTTTGGAGGCCTACTATCCCGACTTGTGGTGCACGCCGCAAGCTGTGATGGGGAAGAACGTAGCAGCAACGCAGTGCTCAGGAACTTGGTGGTGAGAGGGAGATGGTCTTCTTCTTTTTTTTGAACAAAGAGGTGGCGCCCCAGTCGCCTTTCTTTAACTTGAAGAACAGGTTACAATCATAGTTTTACAATGCCTGATATTCAGGTTGCCCAGCTTCAATAGCATGGGACAGTGATCAGCTAAGTCCCCTCTGGTTCTTGGCTCCCATGGCTTGGGAGGGGCGAGAGCCCCTCCGAGATTGGATCTATCTCTCTGTTTCCGCGTTCTCAGATTCTACCCCTTCACCGTTTCCTTTATACCTGGAGATCCGTAATCCGATTGGGGTGAATCTTTCACCAGATCTTTCTCATAAAATTATCTTTCTTGCGCAAAAGAAGAGCATCAACCGCCTTACGGGTGGACCACGAGGTTAGGGCGCGCTGGGGGGGGGCGCCCCTACCTCGTGACAACCTCGGACACCGTCTCGCGTTGATTTTACTTCCCAAAAATCTTAAATATTCCAAAAAAATCTTTGTTCGTTTTTATCCCGTTTGGACTCCGTTTGATATTGGGTTTCTGCGAAACAAAAAGCATGCAACAGACAGGAAATGGCACTGGGCACTGGATCAATAAGTTAGTCCCAAAAATAATATAAAAAGTTGCCAAAAAGTAGATGAAAGTGAATAATATTGGCATGGAACAATCAAAAATTATAGATACGACGGAGACGTATCAGCATCCCCAAGCTTAATTCCTGCTCGTCCTCGAGTAGGTAAATGATAAAAAAAGATAATTTTTGATGTGGAATGCTACCTAGCATAATCTTGATCATATGTCTAATCATGGCATGAATATTAAGACACGAGTGATTCAAAGCAATAGTCTATCATTTGACATAAAAACAATAATACTTCGAGCGTACCAATAAAGCAATCATGTCTTTTCAAAAAAACAATGCCAAAGCAAGCTTATCCCCACAAAATCATATAGTTTGGCCATGCTTCATTTTTGTCACACAAAATGCCCCCATCATGCACAACCCCGATGGCAAGCCGAGCAATTGGTTCATACTTTTTAACGCGCTTCAGCTTTTTCAACCCTCACGCAATACATGAGCGCAAGCCATGGATATAGCACTATAGGTGGAATAGAATATAATGATGGAGGTTATGTGGAGAAGACAAAAAAGGAGAAAGTCTCACATCGACGCGGCTAATCAACGGGCTATGGAGATGCCCATCAATTGATGTCAATGCGAGGAGTAGGGATTGCCATGCAACGGATGCACTAAGAGCTATTATTGTACGAAAGCTCAACAAAAGAAACTAAGTGGGTGTGCATCCAACTTGCTTGCTCATGAAGACCTAGGGCATTTGAGGAAGCCCATCGTTGGAATATACAAGCCAAGTTCTATAATGAAAATTCCCACTAGTATATGAAAGTGACAACATAGGAGACAATCTATATGAAGAACATGGTGCTACTTTGGAGCACAAGATATGAAACTCACTACATGAAGAACATGGTGCTACTTTGAAGCACAAGTGTGGAAAAAGAGATAGTAACATTGCCCCTTTTTATTTACTTTCTTTTTTTGGGTGGGCTTCTTTGGCCCCCTTTTTTTATTTAGGCTTCTTTGGCCTTTTCCTTTTTTTCATGGGGCAATGCTCTATAATGATGATCATCACACTTTTATTTACTTACAACTCAACATTACAACTCGATACTAGAACAAAGATATGACTCTATATGAATGCTTCCGGCGGTGTACCGGGATGTGCAATGATCTAGCATAGCAATGACATCAAAAAACGGACAAGCCATGAAAACATCATGCTAGCTATCTTACGATCATGCAAAGCAATATGACAATGAATGCTCAAGTCATGTATATGATGATGATGGAAGTTGCATGGCAATATATCTCGGAATGGCTATGGAAATGCCATGATAGGTAGGTATGGTGGCTGTTTTGAGGAAGATGTAAGGAGTCTTATGTGTGATAGAGCGTATTGTATCACGGGGTTTGGATGCACCGGCGAAGTTTGCACCAACTCTCGAGGTGAGAAAGGGCAATGCACGGTACCGAAGAGGCTAGCAATGATGGAAGGGTGAGAGTGCGTATAATCCATGGACTCACATTAGTAATAAAGAACTCATATACTTATTGCAAAAGTTTATTAGCCCTCGAAGCAAAGTACTACTATGCATGCCCCTAGGGGGATAGATTGGTAGGAAAAGACCATAGCTCGTCCTCGACCGCCACTCATAAGGAAGACAATCAAAGAAACACCTCATGCTTCAAATTTTTCACACAACGGTTACCATACGTGCATGCTACGGGACTTGCAAACCTCAACACAAGTGTCTCTACAATCCACAACCACCCACTAGCATAACTCTAATATCACCATCTTTGTATCGCAAAACTATTGCAAGGAATCGAACATATCATATTCAGCGATCTACAAGTTTATGTAGGATTTTATGACTAACCATGTGAATGACCAATTGCTGTCATCTCTCTAAATAGATATAAGTGAAGCAAGAGAGTTTAATTCTTTCTACAAAAGATATTCCCACGCTCTAACAAATATAAGTGAAGCAAAAGAGCATTCTACAAATGGTGGTTGTCTATATGAAGAGAAACAGGCAATCCAAACTTCAAATGATATAAGTGAAGCACATGAAGCATTCTATAAAGCCACACTCAAAAGATATAAGTGAGGTGCAATGAGAATTCTATAAATCAACGAAGGACTATCTCATACCAGCATGGTGCATAAAAGAAAAAGAAAAACCTAATTGCAAAAGACGCTCCAAGACTTGCACATAATGCATGAACGAGACGAATCCGAAACATACCGATACTTGTTGAAGAAAGAGGGGATGCCTCCCCAGCATCCCCAAGCTTAGATGCTTGAGTCTCCTTGAATATTTATTTGGGGTGCCTCGGAAATCCCCAAGCTTGAGCTCTTGCCTCTCTTCCTTCTTCTCACATCGAAACATCCTCGATTAGACACTACATCCACACAAAACTTCAACAGAAAACTCGGTAAGATCCGTTAGTATAATAAAGCAAATCACCACTCTAAGTACTGTTGCAAACCAATTCATATTTTGTTTTTGCATTGTGTCTACTGTAATATAACTTTTTCATGGCTTAATCCACTGATATAAATTGATATACTCATCAAAACAAGCAAACTATGCATCAAAAACAGAATCTGTCAAAAACAGAACAGTCTGTAGCAATCTGAACATCCACCATACTTCTGGTACCCCAAAAATTCTACCAAAATTAGGAAAAATAAAAAAGTTCTATGGAAAGACATTGCAAAAGTAATCAGAACCAATTGACGTTCTAGTTAAAAATGTAAAATCGTGCACTACAGCCAAAGTTTCTGTCCCGCACCGTACAAACCAACAAGCATTGTAAACATCCTAAAGGCAAACCTTAGCACATTATTTTTATAATACAATGGAATTATACAAGGGGGTAATTATTTTTGTTGAAAAGTTTCTGTAATCAAGATTCACAAAGTTTCCGTGAGCATGAACAAAGTTCAAGGCTAGCTCCCACTTCAACAATGCTTGTCTTTCTCACTTTCACTTTCCTTTTTAAAAAGTTTTTAGGTTCCCCTCTCTATTTTTTTGTTTTTAAACTATAAGAAAACACTCAGCATAAATAAATGACTCTCCAAAACTTCCGGGTTGTCTCCCTAGCAGCGCTTTCATTAAAGCCATTAAGCTAGGCAATTAGTGCTCAAGTAATGGATCCACCCGGATCCCAAGGTATATCAAAGCCAATTTGAATTAACAATGATTTGTAATTTAGTAGTGAGCACAAAGTAACATATATCATGCAACAACGAAGTCTAACTCTCTTCCTATGCATCGGCATGTCATAAAAGAACAATTCATGCACACATAGTAAAGGCCAATGCAAAGTATAAGCAGTTTCTTGCAATTCTATCGTGTTGGAAACATAGAGAGGTGGAGATATAGTTCCTCTCTCATAATAATTGCAAGTAGGAGCAGCAAGCACATGCATATTATATCTATCAAAATTATCATGTGCAACGGTAAAAGGCAACCCATCAATATAATCCTTAATAAGCACAAACTTCTCCGATAAAGTGTAGTTTGGAGAATTCAAAAAGATAATAGGACTATCATGTGTGGGTGCAATAGCAAAAATTTCATGTTTAACATAAGGACCTATAGCAAGTTCATCTCCATAAGCATAATTCATATTGGCATCTTGGCCACAAGCATAGCAAGCATCATCAAAAAGGGATATTTCAAAAGAATCAACGGGGTCATAACAATCATCATAGCAATCATTATAGCAATCATCCTTCGGTAAGCACGAAGGGGAATTAAACAATGTATGAGTTGAAGAGTTACTCTCATTAGAATGTGGGCACGGGTGATCAATCCGCTCTTCCTCCTTTTGTTCTTCGCTCTCCTCATCATCTTTTTCATCCAATGAGCTCACAATTTCATCAATTTCTTCTTCCATAGCTTCCTGCAAAATATTAGTCTCTTCTTGGACAGCGGAGACTTTCTCAATAAATGCATTAATATAGTAATTGTATTTATAATTTTCATAGAAATATCTAAGTATAGCAAGATTTTCAGGCCTATAAACATCATCATCTAAAGCTTCATACTTTTCAAACAAAGATTCAATTTCATAAGCAGCCTTAAAAGCAACAAATTCTTCTATTTGTTCCACATCATAGTAATCATATATACCATTAGCATAAGCAGCTAAGGTTTCATTATCATTAAATTCGCATGAAAAGGGAAGGTGTGGAGCCTCCATCCTAGAGCAACAAGTAATATCATATCTCAAGCATAGATTCCAGGCATACCAACGCAACATAATAAATTGATCCCATAATAGTTTCCCTTTTTGTGTCGAGCGATAATCCCTAAAGTATTCACGTTGATCCAACGTGTCTCCCATTATAAAGTTGAATGGGGTTTTCTCAGGATTATCAAAGTAGTACATAATATCTTTCGCATAATGAGAATCGATGGTTTTAGGAGTTACCCCATCCTCATGAGTAGCAAGTACAGCTAATTTGTTTGGTATTTTGCGTTCCATATCCATAACTAAAGATAGAGAACAACAAAGAACAGCAAATAAAAATTACTTAGTGATAAATCAAACAAGCACACACGAGAATATTCACCCCACGCTATTGCTCCCCGGCAATGGCGCCAGAAAAAGGTCTTGATAACCCACAAGTATAGGGGATCGCAACAGTTTTCGATAAGTAAGAGTGTCGAACCCAATGAGGAGCTAAAGGTAGAATAAATATTCCCTCAAGTTCTATCGACCACCAATACAACTCTACGCACGCTTGACGTTCGCTTTACCTAGAACAAGTATGAAACTAGAAGTACTTTGTAGGTGTGATAGGATAGGTTTGCAAGAAAGTAAAGAACACGTAAATATAAACTAGGGGCTGTTTAGATAAAGAGCAACAAAGTAAATATAGCGAGTGTGGAAAAGTGGTGGTAGGAGTTGTGGAATTGTCCCTAAGCAATTGACTATGTTACTAGACCGGTAATCACTACTGCAATTCTATTTGAGGGAGAGGCATAAGCTAACATATCATCCCTTACTTGGAATTCCATGCACTTATGATTGGAACTCTAGCAAGCATCCGCAACTACTAAAGATTCATTAAGGTAAAACCCAACCATAGCATTAAAGCATCAAGTCCCCTTTATCCCATACGCAAACAACCTACTTACTCGGTCTCAGCTTCACACTCACGCCACCCACCATAAGCAAATCATAAGCATATTGCAAACCCTACAGCGGGAATCCCTCACGCTTGCGCGACAGGGAGGGCACAATAGGACAGCACCAATAAAACATGCAACTCAAACCAATCATAGCAATTCACCAATCACCGATAGGACAACAAAAATCTACTCAGACATCATAGGATGGCAACACATCATTGGATAATAATATGAAGCATAAAGCACCATGTTCAAGTAGAGGGTACAACGGGTCGCGGGAGAGTGGACCGCTGAATATAGATGGGGGAAGGTAATGGAGATGTTGGGGAAGATGGCGGAGGTGTTGGTGAAGATCGCGGTGATGATGATGGCCCCCGGCGGCGTTCCGGCGCCACCGGAAGCAAGGGGGAGAGAGCCCCCTTCTTCTTCTTCTTCCTTGACCTTCTCCCTAGATGGGAGAAGGGTTTCCCCTCTGGTCCTTGTCTCCCATGGCTTGGGAGGGGCGAGAGCCCCTCCGAGATTGGATCTATCTCTCTGTTTCTGCGTTCTTAGATTCTACCCTTCACCGCTTCCTTTATATCCGAGATCCGTAATCTCGATTGGGGTGAATCTTTCGCCCAGACCTTTCTCATAAAATTATCTTTCTCGCGCCAAAAGAAGAGCATCAACCGCCTTATGGGTGGACCATGAGGGTTAGGGGCATGCCTGGGGGGTAGGGTGCGCCCCCCTACCTCGTGACCACCTCGGACACCGTCTTGCGTTGATTTTACTTCCCAAAAATCATAAATATTCCAAAAGAAATCTCCGTCCGTTTTTATCCCGTTTGGACTCCGTTTGATATTGGGTTCTGTGAAACAAAAACATGCAATGACAGAACGGCATCGGCAATCGGATCAATAAGTTAGTCCCAAAAATAATATAAAAAGTTGCCAAAAAGTAGATGAAAGTGAATAATATTGACATGGAACAATCAAAAATTATAGATACGACGGAGACGTATCAATGGACATCTAAGAATATCCCTTACTTGTGCAGCCTGGGCCAAAACCTGGTTGTCCATGAAGAAGATGATGTCTCCTGTTGTGATTTCAGTGACCACTTGAGCAGCTACCTGAAGTGCCATAGCTTCCGCTTGAAGAGGCGATAATGTTTGCTCCTCGGATACATGTATACTAATATTGACCCCCTACTTTTCTTCAAGCATTTGTATGAAGATTCCTATGCCTGTAGTATTTTGTCTTTCGACTTTCCATGCTGCATCTGTGAAAACCCTGCACTTTGTGTTAGTAGCTTGCATTGTACTAGCATGATCCAGCTGTTGTGAGCTTAATGCTAGATTGATGTTATACTCATCTTTACAAATACCCTGTTGTGTTTGTTGTGATTGAAATGCCAGCTCTTGATTGCTTAGAATGGCCTGCATAACCTGGAATACCTGCATAGGCTTGTTCTCTTTCGTATCAAAAAGTGTATCGTTCCTTGCCTTCCATATGCACCAAAGAAAAGTCATTATATTTACTAGAGAGGCTTGTGGGTGCCCTGAGTTAAGAAGCGCATGAATAATTTCTATAGTACTAGCATAGTTATTACAAAGAGTTTCAGATTTGATGAACCAAGGATGAGCAACCCAGGCTGCTCTAGCATAGTTACCATAAAAGAAGGATTTTTCCAAGATTTAAGGTTAAAGGAATGAGTAATTTCTTGAGCAATAATAATGTTATTACTAATCCTTTTGCCAGGCACAAAAGCTTGTTGAGAGTGATGCATATAGTTAGGCAAGTGCAGTTTAAGCCTGTTCGCATTTTAGCGATAATTTTGTAGATTAAATTGCGAAGGCTAATAGGCCTAAAATCTTGAGGGATGAGTGGCGCAATTTTCTTGGGAATCAAAACAATATTAGTATCATTCATATGATTAGGGAGATTACCTTGTATGTAGAAATCTTTGACTACCTTGGTTACGTCGTCACCTATCCATTCCCATGCAGCCAAATAGAACTCCACATTAAATCTATCTGGTCCCGGTGAAGCATTCCTTTTCATGGTCTTTAAGGTCTCCAAGATCTCATTTTTATCTGGGATGCTATAAGTAAAGTCACCTTCCTTTTCCTGATAAGATGTGTGCAAGTAAGGCCTGCCATCACTCACATTAGAGGAGGAAAAAAGATTTTGAAAATAATTGATGAATGTCTTGGCAATAGCATGAGGTTCAATTTGAATTCTCATTCTCATCCTTAATTGAAACAATTCTATTTTTTCTTCTCCTTTTAATAACAGCATGATGAAAGTAAGTAGTGTTCCTATCACCATTAACAGCCCAATGTTTTTAACTCTTTGCCTATAATATTCTGTTAATCTAGTTATGTTTTGCTCATACTTACAAATCAGAGAGGCCTCAAGAGAGTGGTTCTGTACCTGTGGTGCCTTCATTTGAATATTTTTTATTTGCTCACCTAGATTGTCCAGCTCTTGTTGAATTGGTTTTTTCTTTCTGCACCATGTTCTCAAAGATCCTGCAAGGTTAGTTGTCCTATTGTGGAAAGCTTTATTTCTAGAAGCAATCCAGACATTTTTTGCATATTCATGAAAATCATTCTCCATAAGCCACCAATTTTCAAATTTAAAATTTCTTCTAGGTTTGCGCATATGGGCATCCGTAGAGAGTAGAATAGGAGCATGATCACTAAGAATGATAGGCAAATTGTAAACAAGAGTTGGGAAATATCGTACACCATTCAGTGTTAACCAGACATCTATCAAGTATTTCCATGGTCGGATTAGAAGCATACCTCTTGTTTGTCCAAGTATAAGCAGGGCCACTATATCCTAAGTCAATAAGACCACACTTTTTCACAATACAACAGAAGGCATGCAAACGAGAGTAATTCACAAAGGGAGAACTTCTATCAGCATCATAAAGTATATCATTAAATCTCCCATACATAGGATAGGATTGCCTTGGTTATCATACACAAAAGAGGCAATACGATCCCATATATCACTAGTTTGACGATGGTACGGGTCACCATAGATACAAACAAGAGCAAAAGATATGCTAGATTCTAGATTAACTACAGAGGCAAGGATCACATGGAAGTCCACAAAATGAACACGAACTTGTACATCATCCGTCCACATCAACCACAGACCTCCTGATTTGCCTCTGGAACGAACAATTACGCTATCTCCAATGTCAAAACGATTAAGAAGGTCAGCTCTATTAGTTTTGGAAGATTTAATTTCAGAAATAAAAGTTACCTGAGCATTACTAGAGCGCATAAGGTTGGCAAGGTAGGTCATCTTCTCACTGCCTAAGCCCTTGCCCTGCCTCGGCAGTTCCAAACTATAAGCTTCATGGCGCCTGTGGTGCCTTATGGGCAGGCACCATTGCCCTATCCAGTTCCATTTATTTTACAAGAAGAGGTTCTGACACAGCCATAGTATCCCCATGTACCATCAAGCTAGGCTTACTCTCACCTTGAAAAGAGGATGAAGTCCCAGCCTTGTAAGTGTCAAGATTAACATCCAGAGCCGACTGATGGTAATCAACAAAGTGAGATTGTGAGAAAGTTCCCATATTAGAGCTAAAAGAAGCTTCACTGGAAATTGGCGATGAAGCACAAGGAAGTCTATTTGCAGGTGAATCATACTTAGTAGGTTCCATCACTAGACCTTCGCTCTTGCGTGGAGGGGGGTAGGGTGAGCCATTTGCCCCATGGTCTGACGCTTGTTTCTGCGCACAGAAGGACCAACACCCATCTTCCTTGATGCGCAATAGCGGTGGTCAGAAGAAGAGCCAGTCCCAAAAAAAGTACCCTCTAGAGGATTGGAATTAAGAATTCCAAATCCAGGGGGTGGGACATCCCACCCACTAACTCGACCTCCATGATATTCTCTGTGATCTCCTCCTCCTTCTACCTTAGCTTCTACTTGTACTCCTCTCGCTGATCCACCATGACATGCTCGCTTGGCCCGTGTTTCTTCTCCTTTATCAATGTGTGTTGAAACCCCCCCCCCCCTTTTCTCTCTTCCTTCACCACTATTGGGTTCAGATTGCATCACATATGCACTACTTTCATCTGCTCTGTCCGTATTTCCTTGGCCAACATTGATTTGGTGTTGTGGAACTTTATGAGTACAGTCAGGGGTGGTCCACTTCAGTGGCGGAGATAGGCTATTTTGCATATGTTGTTGGGACATAACAGGTTCAAGCTTCTGTACATTATTCATATTTTGAAATGGCGTTGCTTCTTCTCTCACTGAGTTAGGTAAATTCTCCATATCATAATCTTGTAGCCCGGCCCTGTCAGCTGGAGTTGTCTTGCTTATTCCGGCACCACCAGATTGTTCAAATTGTCTCTCATGACCGTTAACACTCTGAACTGGTTGGCTTGCAGAAGTAATTACTTGCTGACCCTGATTCGCTGCTTTCAAAGATGGTATGGTGCTGCCACTAATTATGAGATGTTGGTCCTTAATTATAGGATTGGCTGCTGATGAACTCTGACCCATAAAAAACTCCCCTCCGACTACTTTTCCATAATTAAAATGATCTGGGGGTAATGTAGAATGCAGAATTGCTTTCCCAAGGGCTACTTTTCCTTTTTCTGTTCTGTGATCATCTTGAAACATCCTTTGGAATCTACTAAGAATGGGATTTGTGTCCTTTTCTTCTTCACAAACCTGTAGTGGAATTTTTCCTGAGTCCATTACACATTCTCCATATATGAAAAATGGGATATCTCCTGCTGATTTCCCGCTCCTGACCCTTGCCATAATAATGTCATTCCTCTTCTGGCAATGTTGAACTGTATGAAACATAACTCCACAGAATAAACAGATTCTGCCAATATTCTCATAATGAAGATAGACCATTTTAGTAGTCTTTTCATCCAATGTCAAGTTAATTTTGTCCACAACTGAATCGTATATTCGAATCTTAGTAATTCCCCAAATATAGTCTGGTCTAGCAAACAACATGCTTTCTTGCAGAGGATGAAATTCAGACGGCTTCCCGACAATAGAGAGGATTTGCTGTAGGAGTTGAAGAGATCTGTGATTTTTTGGTACTCCATAAACTCGAACACTCGCATAGATGTACTCAAATTCGTAGTCTTCCTTTGTCTTGGATTCATCTACTAGGTGAAAGGATCGATATGGTTGACTAGAGGGGGGGTGAATAGGCAACTAACAATTTTTAAGCTTTTCTTTACCAATTCAAACTTTGAAACAAAATAGGTTGTCTAGATATGCAACTATGTGAGCAACCTATATGATGCAAATACAACTAGCACATAAGCAAGCAATGGAAACAACAAAAGTAGGCTTGCAAGAGTAAAGGCACGAAGTAACCAAGAGTGGAGCCGGTGGAGACGAGGATGTGTTACCAAAGTTCCTTCCTTTTAAGGGGAAGTACGTCTCCGTTAGAGCGGTGTGGAGGCACAAGGCTCCCAAGAAGCCACTAGGGCCACCGTATTCTCCTCACGCCCTCACACAATGCAAGATGTCGTGATTCCACTATTGGTGCCCTTGAAGGCGGCGACCAAACCTTTACAAACAAGGTTGGGGCTATCTCCACAACAATTGGAGGCTCCCAACAACACCACAAAGCTTCACCACAATGGAGTATGGCTTCGAGGCGACCTCAACTGTCTAGGGTGCTCAAACACCCAAGAGTAACAAGATCCGCTAGGGATAAGAGAGGGAATCAAATTTCTCTTGGTGGAAGTGTAGATCGGGGCCTTCTCAACCAATCCCGCGCAAATCAACAAGTTTGATTGGCTAGGGAGAGAGATCGGGCGAAAATGGAGCTTGGAGAAACAATGGAGCTTTGGGGGAAAGAGGTAGGTCAACTTTGAGGAAGAGGACACCTTTATATAGTGGGGGAACCAATCCAACCGTTACCCCACTGAACATCCCTGCACAAAGCGGTACTACCGCTTGGGCAGGGCTGTACTACCTCTTAGAGCGGTACTACCGCTCCCACCCAGCCGGGTACTACTGCCATTGCCGAGGAAGACAGGTCTCGCCCTAGAGCGGTACTACAGCATGGAGTAAGAGCGGTATTACCGCTTGAGCGGTACTACCGCCACTACTATCGCTCCTAGTACCGCAAAACCCGACACTTAAAAACATCGGTCTCGAATCAAGGCGGTAGTAGCCGGAACCATCAAGGTATTACGGTCGAAGCTTCACAAGCGGTACTATCATGTGGGAGCGGCATTATCACCGAGAGCGGTACTACCGCTTCGTGGAGCGGTACTACCGCTTGAGAGCTTCGCGGTACTATCACGAGGACCGCATACTACTACTGGATAGAACAGAGCAGGTACGGAAAAAAAGGCAGCTCCAATGATGCGGAAGGAAGACGTCGGGTGTGATAAGGAGGTGTATGTGTTGACTCCACCCTAGTCTTACCAAAGCGTATCCCCTCTTGTTAGTACGGTGACTCCTACGAAACTAGTCCACCAACAATGAAACGAAGGAGCTACACCGTCTTGAATAAAACACCAAGGGGAGGTAATCCTCTCATGCCAATGGATGAATCTCTGAAAGAACTTAACGCACGCGATTAGTCCGCAAAAGCATTGTCATCAATCACCAAAACAACTTGGGGATAAATATGCCCTTACAATCTCCCCCTTTTTGGTGGATTGATGACAATACGGGATTTGCACAAACAAGAGAGATATAGGACAAGCGCAAAAAGCCACCGTCCTAAAATGTAGATGGGCTCCCCCTAGATGTGTGCTATCTTGGTAAGTGCTTTGGACTGCATGGCACACATACTAGGATCAATGCTCCCCCTACATTTTAGAGACCGACCAAACACCTAAGCATGGTATATGAGAGGAGCATAGATAACTTAACAAGATAAGCATGCAACTCATAAGTTAGATAGTGACATAGATAATGATACTGGAAAGATAAGGTAGGATATGTCTCACACCATATGACGGGAACTTAGGTCTCACTGACACAAACCAACCAAAGCAAATAGCAAGGAAAACACAAACACAGAAGACGAAAGACAGAAGACACAAAGCACAAATCCCTAAACTCTCTCCCCCTTTGGCATCGAGACACCAAAAAGGAGAGGGAATGTTGCTATGGCTCCAGGTGATAGCAATAGACGGACACACACATCAGATCTCAGCGGGATCATCTACGCCACCGTCGTCGGTCGGGAAGTGCTCGGCATCAGAATCGGTCCATGGGCAGTGCTGCTGAATCCACTCCTCCTCCTCGAAGCTGGCCCTCGATCCATCGTTAATCAGAGCACCTAACCGACGATGAGCTCCTTGTGGTGACCTCGGGCCTTCTTCTCAGCCACATGAGTCATGTACTAACCGTGAGCCTCCATGCAGAACAACTTCTTCATCTTAAACTTGAGCTTCTTTGCCCAAGAGGCTCTGCCTCAGAAGGCAAGTAGTCATCATCATCATCCTCAGCCCCGCCTCCTCCTCGGTCTCCATGGCAGAGCGCATTTAAGGAACTCCAGTCTTAGGGGCCCGAGTGCCCCAGCTTATCCTTCTTCCTCGACGCTTGATGTCGTGAGAAACCAACTCTCCGCCTCCAAAGATCACCTTGGGATAGACACGAGCCCGTGCCTTCTCAATAAGCGGCATGATGAACGGATCAGAATCGGCACTTGCGCCGGAGATAGCAGATAACATCTCGCACCACATAACGTGAGAAAATCGGGACTCTCCGTGTTCTGCTCCTTCCGACACAAGCGTAAGAGAAGCATGTCCACGAGATAGGAGGAACCTGATCCAGATTCTCGATGCGAGGGAAAAGAGTCTCTCCAAGACACGGTGAAGGATATCCAGATAGGCGAGCAGCTCATAAGTTTCCTTCTTCGCCTCGTGGTTGATCCTCAAAGTGCAAGAGGGCCATAGAGCTTGCTTGTGAGTGGCATTGGTGTTGCGGTGTGGGCAAAAGCCGACAGAGACTCAAGTCCTAGATCTTGCACCCCAATCAACTCCATGAAAGCTTTCCACTTGATCGAAAGCAACTTGCCATTGGTCATCCAAGTCGTTGTCCCGTCATCATCGGTCCTCGAGATGAACCGTGGCATAGAATTGAGCCACAATATCAGATCATAATCTTTGTTGAATAGCATGACCCCAAGAATGTTCAGTTGAGTGCACATCTGAAGAGCTTCACCAAAGTATTCAGGATCCTTCTCCATATGGTCGGTGTCGATGGAGTGCATGTTGACAAAGAGGTTCTTCTTGGCTTTGAGAACATCAAAGAAGATGGCAAACTGGAACCTGTTCCAGAACGGACGGTTGACCAAAGTGGGATCTTGGTCAGCCTCATAGGGGTTGTGGCGACGCCTTGCCCAAAACTCCTTGGGTTGCATTTCTGTCACGGTTTTGCCAGAGTGCTTCAGCTTGACACCAGTCTTCTTTTGGAGTTGAGGTGGAGATGGAGCACTTGAGGAACCTCCGGCAGACTCAGTGGTGCGATAACCCTTGGACGTGGCACGACCGGGGTTGACACGACGAGCCGGATGCTCAGGAAGCACATCACCTGGAACCACACACAAGAACACGCAAACAACCAGAAAGAACGAGCATAAGCCACAAAACATGAGCAAAAAGATCACTGAGAGGTAAGAGCATGATGGAAACTGGTAGGGGGCGGTACTACCGCGACCTGCTAGCGGTAGTACCGCCCCAAGCGGTAGTACCGCTCCACAGAGAGCGGTAGTACCGCTCCAAGCGGTAGTACCGCTCTGGAGAGGGCGGTAGTACCGCTCGAGACGGGGAAACAGCAGTTTCCTACTACCGTGGTCAGATCCGGCACTACCGTCCTACCAAATTCAAAAATACTCCAACCAAACATCAATCCAAACTGCCTAGAAGCATTCTCCATCCTACTCAAGCCTAGATTTGGCCAAAAATCTAGAGATGCAACTGCTGCTGCCCCTAAGATGCTAGATTGGAAATCCAGACAAAAAGAAAGAGGGAATGGGGGCAATACCGGCATCCATGGCAAGAGGACAAGGTGGGGATCGTCTCCACCAAAGGAAATGGAGAGGAATGCCCCAGAGAGGGAGATCCGCCGGAGCCCTCCCGCGGCGCCGGTTGCTGGAGAGAGAGGAACAGAGCGAGGGGTCGTGCGAATGGGTATGGGGGAGAAGAAACTCCCCCGCCCGAGCAACCCCCGCCGCACCTCACAGCGGTAGTACCGCGTTGGAGGGCGGTAGTACCGCTTGGAGCGGTACTACCGCTCGCCAGCAGCGGTAGTACCGCTCAGCAACCAAAAAGGCCTCTAGACAAGCAGCCCAAGAAAAACAACAAAAAAACGAGAAAGCAAGGCCAAGAAGATAAAATACCAACAAGGCAACACACACACTAACAACGATCCAGAACCCACTCCTTCAAGACAATCACACGAAAGCAGAGCGAGCTCTGCCCTCTCTCAAGAGAGGGCGGTGGCCGGAGCCACCTATGTTTGAGTTAATTGGTATGGCACCACGAAGAATTATCCTTGGGCCCATGACCAAAACTCGCCTTTGAAGCACAAGTACCATCAAAAATGGCTAATGTGAAAGAGTTGATCGTTTTATGCATAATGGGGGGAGGGAGAGTTCATTGAGAGAACAACACTCCCCCTATGTCCATGCCTACACCTAAACTAGACAACAAGATGAGTGTGGTGGGGGGTGCAAGGGTTCAAGTCACATTGCTCGAATCAATGATATTTAGCTCATGCCTTAACTCGTGAAATCTTGCTTCATCCAAGGGCTTCGTGAAAATATCTGCAAGGTTATCATGAGTGTTGGCATACTTGAGCTTGATCTCCCCTCGCCTAATGTGATCCCGGATGAAATGATACCGAATCTCAATATGCTTCGTCTTGAAGTGTTGCACCGGGTTGAGAGAAATCTTGATGGCACTTTCGTTGTCACACCAAAGAGGCACTTTATCACAAATGACACCATATTCCTTTAAAGTTTGCCTCATCCATAAGAGTTGTGCACAACAACTACCGGCCGCCACATACTCCGCTTCGGTGGACGAGAGAGACACACAACTTTGCTTCTTGAAGACCAACTCACCAAAGAGCACCCAAGAAATCGGCACCTCCTAAGTGGACTTCCTATCCACTTTGTCTCCGCCCAATCGAATCAGTAAATCCTTCAAGCTTGAAGTTTGCCCTCTTGGTTACCATAAGCCAAAGTTTGGGGTATGAGCCAAATATCGAAGATTAGCTTGACCGCCACATAGTGACTTTCCTTCGTGCGGCTTGAAACCGTGCACACATCCCCACACTCAACATGATATCCGGTCTAGATGCACAAAGGTAAAGCAAGGAGCCAATCATGGATCGATATACCTTTTGATCCACCGCTTACCATTGGGATCAATGTCAAGTTGGCACTTGGTGGGCATTGGAGTAGTAGCCGGCTTGACATCACTTAGCTTGAATCTTTTTAGCATGTCTTGAGTGTATTTGGCTTGGTTGATGAAGGTTCCTTCTCTTCTTTGTTTGATGTCAAAACCAAGGAAGAACTTAAACTCTCCCATCCAAGACATCTTGAACTTGGAGGTCATGAGAGCGGCAAATTCCTCATTGAAAGCTTTGTTAGGAGAACCAAAGATAATATCATCAACATATAGTTGGCATACAAACAACTCCCCTTTGACCTTCTTAGTAAAAAGAGTGGGGTCGATTAGCCCCACCTCAAATCCACGATCTTGTAACAACTCGGTAAGGTGGTCATACCATGCATGTGGGGCTTGTTTAAGGCCATAGAGTTCCTTATCGAGTTGATACACATGATCCGGAAAGTAGGGATCCTCGAACCCGGGGGGTTGCTTGACATAGACCAACTCATTAATAGGACCATTAAGAAAAGCACTTTTCACATCCATTTGTTGCAACTTAAAGTTGTGATGGGAAGCATACGCGATCAACAAACGTATGGATTCAAGGCGAGCAACGGGAGCAAAGGTTTCACCATAGTCGATACCCTCGACTTGGGAGTAGCCTTGTGCTGCCAATCTTGCCTTGTTGCGAACGATGTTCCCATGAGCATCTTGCTTGTTCTTGAAGATCCACTTGGTTCCAATGACGTTGTGGTCCCCCGATGGCCTTGGCACCAATCTCCATACTTTCTTGTACTCAAAGTTGTTGAGTTATTCATGCATGGCATTGAGACGATCCGAGTCTTCGAGCGCCTCATAGACCTTTTGGGGTTCAACACAAGAGACAAACGCGTGATGTTCACAATAGTTTTCTAATTGTCTACGAGTGCTTACCCCCTTTCTTAGGCTTCTGTAACACCCCGGATCCGATGCGCCAGGTGTCCGCCAGTTAATTGCCGTTGTTGCCATGTCATTGCTTGCGTGTTGCATTTCACCATGTCATCATCTGCATTTGATCCGCATGTTTTCCAAAACTTGCATCCATTCGGGTTCCGTCGCTTCTCTCCGTTGTCCGTTCCGAGCCCTTTCACACTCGCACGCGCCCGCGGCACCTCCGAATATTATTTTATAAGTGGCCGGAAAATGTTCTCGGAATGGGACGAAAGTTGGCGTGCGATGTTGTTTTGTTTTCAGTAGGCCGCCTGCCAAGTTTCATCGCATTCGGAGTCCGTTTGACGCCCCATCGGATAACTATAGCGGCAGATAGCCGGTCTAACGCCGGACGCTTTCGTCTCCGGAAACCGTGCCGGCTGCACCTCTCCCTCTTCTCTCGCACCAGCCCACCTAGTCTGTCCTCCTCCCTCTTCGCTGGAGTTGTTCGACGCGACCGCACGGCCTGAAACCCTCTCTGCTTAGTGCTTCGAACCCCTCACGTGCGCGTCCGAATCTGTCCCGAACCCGACCCGGATAGTCGACACCGTTGTGTCCGGATCATCCCCTAACGTCTACAAAACATCTCTGTTTTGTTATTTGGGCTCCCTATCTATTTATTCCTTGGACCGTTCGATTATGATCGAAGGGCCCGAGTAGCCCCTAACCTAACCACTCGCTATTTAATCAGTCTAACCCTAAAACCTAGGCCGGCTGTCCCATCCCCATCCTAGCCGCCGCCACTCTCTCCAAAATCCCTCGATCCATCCCTACCCAACCATCGCCGCCACCCACCTCTCCTCCGATCCCTCGAACCATCCATCCAATGATCCACCCTCCTCCTCGCTTTGCAAACCGAGCCAACCACCTTCTATTGTCGCCTCCTCCCCGCCTTCTTAGCCAACCACCAGATCGAAGCCCGTGCTCCCCACCACCTCGCCCTCACGAGCACGACCACCGGAGCTTCGCCCGCCCGCTCCGGCTAGCGAGCCGACGCCGACGAGCACCAGCAGGAGCACGAGCTCCCTCCTCCTTGTCCCCGTGCCCGCAGCAGCAGAAAGCAGGATTCGCCGCGACGCCTCCTACCCCGAGCTCCTCCCATGGCGCCCTAGTTCACGAGCTCCCGTTGCTGACCGCACACGGCCTCCGCACTCCTGCGCCTCGCCACAAGCTGTGGTCAGCCGACCCCGCCTCCTTCTCCTTCCTTCTCGCCCGAGCTCTCCTCACTCGCTCTCTCTCTTCTCCTCAGAGAATCTGCCGCCGCCAGGAAGCTCCGCTGACGCCGGTGGCCCTCACCGATGCCGGAACGGAGACCCGCCTGCTCTCCACCGGATCCGCCACTGCGGCCCGTCCCCCCCCTCCGCTTTTCACTGCCGGAGGGCCTCCACCGCCGCCATGCCATGCCTGCTCCGGACGAACGGAGCCTCTCGATCTCAAGGCCTGTTGATCACGCCAGGGGCCTCCCAGGGCCCCTCCTCGCCCAACCGCGCCTCCTGCAGAACCTCCTCCACTGGCCATGCCCTGAACGGCCCAGCCTTCCAGCCTCGGCCAAAGAAGCCGGCCCACCCGGCCCGCCACCTCTCCACTGGCCTCACCATGGTGAGCAGCCTCCAGCGCCCTGCTCTGTTGGGCCAGCCAGCAAATTCGCCCACAGACATTTTTTTTTTTCCATTCTGCGAATTTTTCTATTTATCCAGTTAACTGCAGTTTTACAGATTGGCCCCTAAACTTCATGCATTTAATAACTCACAATTGGTGCATCGGATTAAAATAAGTTATATATGTAAAATGCTTAGAATTTCATCTAGTTTCGCAATATGCCATTTTCATCCATGTTTAAAATGTTTAAAATGATGTTTGTTTAAATTTGCTAAAATGCCATGTTAAAATGATTTATTTCATAACTAATTAACCGTAACTCGGAATTTAATAAACTTTATATGTATTTGGGGTGGAAAAATGCCTAGATCAACATGGTGCACTCATCTTGCATGTTTAACAACTTTAAAATTGTGTTTAGGGCAGAACAGTACCAAACCTTAAAATATGCACATGGGGATTTTCCGGACTTGTTGTTTGTTGTTCCGGCCTCATTTAAACTTGCCTAGATAGGTAGTTTTCATTTGCTTCACCCCTTGCCATGTTAATCAACATTTAATATTGTTGGGTAGCATAACCGAGATCAAACGAAATAATTGATGTGGTGTTTTGTCAATATGCAACTCGTTGCATATTGGGCTCCACTTAATTTGTAGTGTTGTTTGTTGCACTTTGCCATGCCATGCCATGCCTCATTAAACCGGACATGCATCATACTTGGTTGTGCATCATGCCATGATTGTGCGATGGTTGTTTACTATGTTGTTTGCTTCTTTCCGGGTTGCCTCTCTCGTTAGCTTCGGTTTCGTTCCGGAGTTGTGAGGATCCGTTCGACTTCGTCCGTTTGTCTTCTTCATGGACTCGTTCTTCTTCCTTGCGGGATCTCGTGCAAGATGACCGCTACCGGATCTCACTACTATCATTGCTATGCTATTTGCCTCGTTTCTTTCGCTATGTCATGCAACCTATTACCTGCTTGTCAAGCCATCCCATATTGCCATGAACCTCTAACCTTTGACACCATGCCTAGCAAACCATTGATTGGCTATGTTACCGCTTTGCTCAGCCCTCTTATAGCGCTGCTAGTTGCGGTGAAGTTGAAGATTTTCTCCATGGTGGACAGGATTTTGCTTGGGATATCACAATATCTCTTATATTATTAATGCATCTATATACTTGGTAAAGGGTGGAAGGCTCGGCCTTATGCCCGTGTTTTGTTCCACTCTTGCCGCCTCTAGTTTCCGCCATACCGTGTTATGTTCCCGGATTTTGCGCCCCTAACGCGTCGGGTGATTTATGGGACCCCCGACAGTTCGCTTTGAATAAAACTTGTCCAAAGAAGGCCCAACATTGCCTTTTACCATTTGCCTCACCACCACCTATTTTTCCTTTGGGAGTAATTAACCCAAGGGTCATCTTTATTATAGCCCCCGGCCGTTGCTTGTCTAAGCGCTGGTCCAAACTAGAGCACCGTATGGGACCATCCCTTGGCAACTTGGGTTACGCTTACCAGACGCTTAGCTCATCCGGCCGTGGCTCGAGACGAGATACGCTGCGCTACTATCAGATGTCGGCACGCCGGGCGGCTTTGCTGGTCTTGTTTTACCATTGTCGAAATGTCTTGATGTACCGGATACCGAGTCCGATCGGAGTGTTCGGGTGAAGGTTTATTCTTCGATGATCGCGAGAGCTTGTCATGGGCTGTTGGGACACCCTGCAGGTATAAACTTTCGAGAGCCGTGCCCGCGTTATGTGGCGATGGGAATTTGTTAATGTCCGTTGTAGACAACTTGACACTTGATCCGAATTAAAACGCATCAACCGAGTGTGTAGCCGTGATGGTCTCTTCTCGCGGAGTCCGGAAGTGAACACGGTTTCGTGTTATGTTTGACGAAGTAGGTGTTCGTGATCACCTCTTGATCATTGCTAGTCGACGACCGCTCCGCTTTGTTCTCTTCTCGCTCTTCTTTGCGTATGTTAGCCACCATATATGCTTAGTCGCTGCAGCCTCACCACTTTACCCCTTCCTTTCCCATTAAGCTTTGCTAGTCTTGATACCCATGGTAATGGGATTGCTTTGAGTCCTCGTGACTCACCAGATACTTCCAAAACCAGTTTGCGGTGCCTCGTTACGAAAGGGTGACGCAATCAAGCTTAAGGAGGAGCTCGATGAAGATCTTGCCCTTTGTGTGTTTCGCTCTAGTTGATCAAGAGTGGAGCCCAGCTTGGGGTCGATCGTGGACCTTTTGTCGCATTTGGGGTTCTTCTTTTATTTTGGTTATGAGTCGGACCTTGATTGTATCTGGATGATGTAATGCTTTATTTATGTATTTGTGTGAAGTGGCGATTGTAAGCCAACTATGTATCTTTTTCCTTATGTATTACATGGGTTGTGTGAAGATTACCTCACTTGCGATAATGCTTTCAATGCGGTTATGCCTCTAAGTCGTGCTTCGACACGTGGGAGATATAGCCGCATCGAGGGCGCTATAAGTTGGTAATCGAGCCATCCCGACCTTAGGAGCCCCACCGCTTGATCGCTTTTAGTGGCCGAGTTGTGTCTAGAAAAATGTTTTGAGTCATTTAGGATTATATATATCGGAGAGTAGGATTCTTTTACTCCCCCCCTTCGACCTTCTCGGTGAGGTATCCCGACGAGAGTTTTGACTCTTCTCTTCTCAAATTTCACTAACGCGAGGCTCGGCCGGCGGACTCCTGCCAGAGGAGTCGCACGAGCAGGCCTTACGTACTGCGATGCGCGCATGAAGTTCCTGTGAGCACTGACCGGAGAGATTCGAACGCAGGCGGGCCTGCGATCGATGCCCGTCGTTGCACGAGCTGCGGCTGCCGAGCCTCCGACTGCGCTCCGAGAGCGCGACATGACGGGCTGCGAGACGCCGCGAGCGCCGACTCGCCGAGGCGCGGCGGAGCGTCAGGCTGCGACTTCGCGCGCGGACCGCGAGAGAGGACGCACGAGCCCGCCAGCGCGTCCAAGTCGCGGGCCTCGCGAAGGGCCTCGAGCATGCAGCCTGCCCGGGAATCGCGCTGGGAAGTCGCGCAGGATCTGCGAGCGTCCCTGCAGGAGCCCGACAGGCCGTGCTCGCTCGGTCCCTGGGGCGTCAGGACGCGCAAGCCGCTGCACGCAGCCGCTGGATCGGGCACACGCGGGTCCAGTGAGCAGCTGCAAGAGGCAGAGAAGGTCGCCGGAGTGCGAGCACGAGCTGCAGCGGATGAGCCGAGAGCCATGCTGAGAGTGCGACGATGCTGAGGTGCAGCGCTCCGAGCAGCCAGAGGAGTTGTCGCGAAGACTCGGAGCCGCGACGGCAGCCTTGCGGCAGGAGCCGGAAGAGATGCGGTCAGCAGGCAAGACCAGGCCGGAGATGCGCCAAGGCCGAACACGCCGAAGTGGACGGACGAGACCAGCCGTGACTCGACCGTCCGCCGCCAAGTCCGACGACCGACATGGACTCAAGGTAGCGCTTCAGGCGAGACTCAGCATCGTGCAAGGCTCGCAAGATAGGCTCAGGACCGATTCGGATCCAGGCCAGGACTAGCCGTGACTCGGACCAGGAGCTAAGACGTCCAGTCGGTAAGCAATGCCCGACGATATGACCGTTTGTTCGCAGCTGATCGACGAGCTTTGAGTTCTACAGACCCATCATCCCAAGCTGCACCTCCAGGCCAAGCTCCATTTTGTTCTTCATATCACATTCTCGGTTCGAGATGCTTCATCTTTTCTTTTCCGGAGTTCAAAGTTTTCTCGTTATATCGTCCTGAAGCTCCATCTAAATCATTGCAAGGCTTCACCTTGTGTTTTCAACTTCTCTTTCTTTGTATCATCCTTTTATACCGGAGTTTCTACATGGTGGTTCATCAAGGATTCTCTTCATTCTTCAATTGTTCTTCAAGATTTCTCTTGAAGTTATGATCCGCCAAGCTATACTCTAAAATAAACAGGGTGCCCAACACATGTTTTGTTTTGAGGAGTTCAAGCATTCTTCTTCTTGCAATCCGAAGTGCAATTCTTTCCACCTTATCTTTTGAGATGGTGTTATGTCATTCTTGAATATTTGAGTTCGTGTTTCATGATTCATATTGTTGTCAAGAATGAGGTATTTTAAATCCATCAATCCCTTTGTTGGAGTTATCTTGTGTCAGATTTCACCTAAAGCCTTTCCTTAAGGGATGTTGCTATTTGTGGTGTTTATCAATGATCCAAGTTATCTCCTATCCTCTTGGTGAAAGAAGTTTTCATCTCTTTGGTGCTCTCAATCAAATCATTGGTTTCCATTTGTAGCCGGTTGTCACCTCATAATGTTGAGATGTTTCCATAAGTCCACTTCAAGCTTATTCTTTTCGTTGTTGGTTTTCCAACAACTCCGTTCAATTCTTCTTTGCAAGGATGCTTTCCGAGCTCATTTGTGGCAGAAGTTTGCATTTTCTCCTACATTCTGTTATTCCAGTGATCTATCTTCTATTCTTTCGTTCCGGAGGCTTTGTGATGTTGCTCTTTTCACTCATCATCTCGATTGTGAGGATCGTGTTCTTTTCATGCTTATCCATTTAACCGAGGTGTTGTGTTCTCATTCAAGTTCTTTCATCTTATCAAGCCTTGCATTTCTTCTCTTTCGGATCGCTGTGCAAATCTTTCTTGCCCCTTGTGCCATTCTTTCAATAGTTCCGGAGGCAGTGTGTTGTTGATTTCATCAAGTATCCTCTCATCTTGTCAAGTTCATGTTCAATTCCTTCCATTTACAGTCGGAGTGCTGCCCAAATTATATCATTCTTCCCCTCTCATCTTGTTTTAACCGGAGTGGTTTCGAATTCCATCTTGTCCATTAAACTCTTGATTCATGTCTTTGCAACCTTCAAGTCCTCGTAATACTCTTTGTTCCTCTTTTCTAACGGATTTTTGCAATCTCATTCATCTCTGTTGTACTCTTTCTTCTAAATTGCTCAACCTCTCAAGGTTCATGGTTTCACTCGTTCGTCAAAGAAGCAACTTAGTTTACCTCTTATCTTCCTCTTCCTTTTTTCTCCGGTGCCATTCTAGATCTCGGGACGAGATCCTCTCGTAGTGGTGGAGTGTTGTAACACCCCGGATCCGATGCGCCAGGTGTCCGCCAGTTAATTGCCGTTGTTGCCATGTCATTGCTTGCATGTTGCATTTCACCATGTCATCATCTGCATTTGATCCGCATGTTTTTCAAAACTTGCATCCGTTCGGGTTCCGTCGCTTCTCTCCGTTGTCCGTTCCGAGCCCTTTCACACTCGCACGCGCCGCTGCACCTCCGAATATTATTTTATAAGTGGCCGAAAATGTTCTCGGAATGGGACGAAGTTGGCGTATGATGTTGTTTTGTTTTCGTAGGCCGCCTCGCCAAGTTTCATCGCATTCGAGTCCGCTTCGACGCCCATCGGATAACTATAGCGCAGATAGCCGGTCTAACGCCGGACGTTTTCGGTCTCCGAAACCGTGCGGGCTGCACCTCTCCCTCTTCTCTCGCACCAGCCCACCTAGTCTGTCCTCCTCCTCCCTCTTCGCTGGAGTTGTCCGACGCGACCGCACGGCCTGAAACCCTCTCGCTTAGTGCTTCAACCCCTCACGCATGCGTCCGAATCTGTCCCAACCCGACCGGATAGTCGACACCGTTGTGTCCGGATCATCCCTAACGCCTACAAAACATCTCTGTTTTGTTATTTGGGCTCCCTATCTATTTATTCCTTGGACCGTTCGATTATGATCGAAGGGCCCGAGTAGCCCCTAACCTAACCACTCGCTATTTAATCAGTCTAACCCTAAAACCTAGGCCGGCTGTCCCATCCCCATCCTAGCCGCCGCCGCCACTCTCTCCAAAAATCCCCTCGGGATCCATCCCTACCCAACCATCGCTCGCCACCCACCTCTCCTCCGGATCCCCTCGAACCATCCATCCACCGATCCACCTCCTCCTCGCTTTGCAAACCGAGCCAACCACCTTCTATTGTCGCCTCCTCCCGCCTTCTTAGCCAACCACCAGATCGAAGCCCGTGCTCCCCACCACCTCGCCCTCACGAGCACGACCACCGGAGCTTCGCCCGCCCGCTTAGCGAGCCGACGCCGACGAGCACCAGCAGGAGCACGAGCTCCCTCCTCCTTGTCCCGTGCTCAGCAGCAGCAGAGAGGGATTCGCCATGACGCCCCTACCCCGAGCTCCTCCCATGGCGCCCTAGTTCACGAGCTCCCTGTCGACCCCGCCCGGGCCTCCCTCACCCTCCCTGCGCCCAAGGCCGGCCAGCTGACCCCGCCTCCTTCTCCTTCCTTCTCTGCCCGAGCTCTCCTCACTCGCTCTCTCTCTCTCTCCTCAGAGAATCTGCCACCCGCCTCGTGAAGCTCCGCTGACGCGGTGGCCCTCACTGATGCCGGAACGGAGACCCGCCTGCTTCTCCACGGATCCGGCCACTGCGGCCCGCCCCCCCTCCAAGGCTTTCACTGTCAGCTGAGTGGCCTCCACCGCCGCCATGCCCTCGCTTCCCGGACGAACGGAGCTCTCGATCCTGCGGCCCGTTGACGCGCTGCCGTGGCCTCCCAGCCAGCCTCTCGCCCAACCCAGGCCCCCCAGCAACCTCCTCCACTGGCCATGCCTCGAACGGCCCGGCTTCCAATGGGCCTCGGCCCGGCCCGGCCCGGCCGGCCTGCCACACCTCCTCCAAATTGGCCTCACCCATGGTGAGCAGCCTCCAGCGCCACTGCTCTGTTGGGCCAGCCAGCAAATTCGCCCACAGACATTTTTTTTTTTTTTCCATTCTCATGAATTTTTCTATTTATCCAGTTAATTGCAGTTTTACAGATTGGCCCCTAAACTTCATGCATTTAATAACTCACAATTGGTGCATCGGATTAAAATAAGTTATATATGTAAAATGCTTAGAATTTCATCTAGTTTCGCAATATGCCATTTTCATCCATGTTTAAAATGTTTAAAATGATGTTTGTTTAAATTTGCTAAAATGCCATGTTAAAATGATTTATTTCATAACTAATTAACCGTAACTCGGAATTTAATAAACTTTATATGTATTTGGGGTGGAAAAATGCCTAGATCAACATGGTGCACTCATCTTGCATGTTTAACAACTTTAAAATTGTGTTTAGGGCAGAACAGTACCAAACCTTAAAATATGCACATGGGGATTTTCCTGACTTGTTGTTTGTTGTTCCTACCATTTAAACTTGCCTAGATAGGTAGTTTTCATTTGCTTCACCCCTTGCCATGTTAATCAACATTTAATATTGTTGGGTAGCATAACCGAGATCAAACGAAATAATTGATGTGGTGTTTTGTCAATATGCAACTCGTTGCATATTGGGCTCCACTTAATTTGTAGTGTTGTTTGTTGCACTTTGCCATGCCATGCCATGCCTCATTAAACCGGACATGCATCATACTTGGTTGTGCATCATGCCATGATTGTGCGATGGTTGTTTACTATGTTGTTTGCTTCTTTCCGGGTTGCCTCTCTCGTTAGCTTCGGTTTCGTTCCGGAGTTGTGAGGATCCGTTCGACTTCGTCCGTTTGTCTTCTTCATGGACTCGTTCTTCTTCCTTGCGGGATCTCAGGCAAGATGACCGCTACTCTGGATCTCACTACTATCATTGCTATGCTATTTGCCTCGTTCTTTCGCTATGCTGCGCAACCTATTACCTGTTTGTCAAGCCATCACATATTGCCATGAACCTCTAACCTTTGACACCATGCCTAGCAAACCATTGATTGGCTATGTTACCGCTTTGCTCAGCCCCTCTTATAGCGTTGCTAGTTGCAGGTGAAGTTGAAGATTTTCTCCATGGTGGACAGGATTTTGGTTGGGATATCACAATATCTCTTATATTATTAATGCATCTATATACTTGGTAAAGGGTGGAAGGCTCGGCCTTATGCCTGGTGTTTTGTTCCACTCTTGCCGCCCTAGTTTCCGTCATACCGGTGTTATGTTCCCGGATTTTGCGTCCCTAACGCGGTCGGGTGATTTATGGGACCCCCGACAGTTCGCTTTGAATAAAACTTGTCCAAAGAAGGCCCAACATTGCCTTTTACCATTTGCCTCACCACCACCTATTTTTCCCTTGGGAGTAATTAACCCAAGGGTCATCTTTATTATAGCCCCCTGCCGTTGCTTGTCTAAGCGTTGGTCCAAACTAGAGCACCGTATGGGACCATCCTTGGCAACTTGGGTTACGTCGGTACACAGACGCTTAGCTCATCCGGTCGTGGCTCGAGACGAGATACGCTGCGCTACTATCAGATGTCGGCACGCCGGGCGGCTTTGCTGGTCTTGTTTTACCATTGTCGAAATGTCTTGATGTACCGGATACCGAGTCGATCGAGTGTTCGGGTGAAGGTTTATTCCTTCGATGATCGCGAGAGCTTGTCATGGGCTGTTGGGACACCCCGCAGGTATAAACTTTCGAGAGCCGTGCTGCGGTTATGTGGCGATGGGAATTTGTTAATGTCCGGTTGTAGACAACTTGACACTTGATCCGAATTAAAACGCATCAACCGAGTGTGTAGCCGTGATGGTCTCTTCTCGGCGGAGTCCGGAAGTGAACACGGTTTCGTGTTATGTTTGACGAAGTAGGTGTTCAGGATCACCTCTTGATCATTGCTAGTTGACGACCGTTCCGCTTGTTCTCTTCTCGCTCTTCTTTGCGTATGTTAGCCACCATATATGCTTAGTCGCTGCTGCAGCCTCACCACTTTACCCCTTCCTTTCCCATTAAGCTTTGCTAGTCTTGATACCCATGGTAATGGGATTGCTGAGTCCTCGTGACTCACCAGATACTTCCAAAACCAGTTTGCAGGTGCCTACGTTACCGAGCAAGTGACGCAATCAAGCTTAAGGAGGAGCTCGATGAAGATCTTGCCCCTTTGTGTGTTTCGTTCTAGTTGATCAGTAGTGGAGCCCAGTTGGGGTCGATCGTGGACCTTTTGTCGCATTTGGGGTTCTTCTTTTATTTTGGTTGCGTAGTCGGACCTTGATTGTATCTGGATGATGTAATGCTTTATTTATGTATTTGTGTGAAGTGGCGATTGTAAGCCAACTATGTATCTTTTTCCCTTATGTATTACATGGGTTGTGTGAAGATTACCTCACTTGCGACAATGCTTTCAATGCGGTTATGCCTCTAAGTCGTGCTTCGACACGTGGGAGATATAGCCGCATCGAGGGCGTTACAGCTTCCAACCACATTTTCCATGAGATGGCCTTGGGTTGTGATCTTGGAAGCAATCTTCGCGGCACGATGCTCTAATTCCTCCTCGGGTGTGGAAGGATGAGGGTTGACTTGATCATCTTGAGCGCCATCTTGAGCTTGTTCTTGATCTTGAGCTTGCTCCTGATCTTGAACTTGCTCGAGGGGGAGAACTTGACCTTGGGCGTCATTTAGAGGTTCACCACCATCTTGAGGTTGATCTTGCCCTTGGTCTTGTTCACGAGGTTGAGGGCCTTCACTTTGTTCTTCGGAAGCGTGTGGGTCTTGGTGAGGTGATGGCTCCACTTGAGTAGAGCATTGTCCTTCTCCTTCGGCCACAAGGGGTTCCTCAATGGGTAGAATTTGACCAATACCCATTCTTCTTATGGCTTGGGGAGGAATTTCATCACCTACATCACAAGTACCACTTTGCTCCACTTGGGAGCCGTTATTTTCATCAAACTCCATGTTACACGTCTCCTCAATGAGTCCGATGGACTTGTCGAGAACACGGTAAGCATGAGAGTTTGTAGCATAACCAACAAATATGCCCTCATGAGCTCTAGCCTCAAATTTAGACAAACGAACACCTTTCTTGAGAATGAAACACTTACAACCGAACACCCGGAAGTACTTGAGGTTGGGCTTGTTGCCGGTGAGTATCTCATAAGGGGTCTTGTTCAAGCCTTTGCGGAGATAGAGCCGATTGGATGCATGACATGCGGTGTTGATGGCTTCGGCCCAAAAGTTGTATGAAGCTTGAACTCCACCATCATGGTCCTTGCCGCATCCATCAACGTCCGGTTCTTCCTCTTTGCTACACCATTTTGTTGAGGAGTATAAGGTGCATCATATTGATGCTTGATCCCCTCATCACTGAGAAACTCATCCAAGGTGTAGTTCTTGAACTCGATGCCGTTGTCACTTCTTATTGTCAAGATCTTTGCATTATGTTGACGTTGAGCTTCATTTGCAAAGTCGATGACGGTTTGTTGAGTCTCACTCTTCCTCTTGAAGAAATATACCCAAGTGTATCTTGAATAGTCATCCACAATCACCAAGCAATACTTTCTACCTCCAAGACTATCAAAAGATGGAGGCCCAAAGAGATCCATGTGAAGGAGCTCCAAGGGTCTCTTCGAGTAGATGATGGTTGATGGAGGGTGAGCCTTTTCATGAAGCTTTCCTTCGATACAAGCACTGCAAGCACGATCTTTGGCAAAACTAACATTTGTTAGTCCACGGACATGGTCCCCCCTGAGAAGACTTTGCAAAGATCTCATATTGACGTGGGCCAAACGGCGATGCCAAAGCCATCCCACGTCAACTTTAGCCATTAGGCATGTCGCAGTCTTAGTGGGTCGCTCCGAAAAGTTAATCACATAGACACCATTCTTGACGTGCCCAACAAAGGCTACTTTAAGAGTCTTGCTCCACAAGAGGGCCACGGTATCAATATCAAAGAAAGTAGCAAAACCCATGAGTGCAAGTTGACGAACAAAAAGCAAATTGTATGCAAGGGACTCAACAAGCATGACTTTCTCGATCGTTAGATCATGAGAAATGACAACCTTGCCAAGACCCAATACCTTAGAATGTGAAGCATCACCCCACTCAACATTGGTGGGCATAGATGGAATCTTTTGGACGTCCACCACCAAGTCCTTGCTCCCGGTCATATGATTTGTTGCTCCACTATCGAGCAACCATGATCTCCCACCGGAAGCAAACACCTACAAGAGATCAATGCTTGGTTTTAGGTACCCATTTAGTAATGGGTCCTTTGATGTTAGAAACAAGGGTCTTGGGAACCCAAATAGACCATTCAATGTACTCATAAGGAGAACCAACAAATTTAGCATAAACATGTCCATCACTAGCACGGCACAACACATATGACCGGTTAAAGTCGCCGGCTTTGTTTGAGGAAATGCTTTTGCCCTTTTGGACATCAACTCCCTTCATGTTTTCCTTCTTATCCTTAGGAGCACCCTCTCCCTCTTTCACAAACGTTTGCTTGAGAGGAGGAGGACGTTTGGTCTTGTTGTTCTTCTTCTTCTTGCTCTTGGACTTGTGAGCAAACCCAATTCCTTCCTTGGCCACAACTTCCTTTTGATTGCTCAAAAGGTCGTTGAGGTTCTTCTCACCTTGAATGCATGTCACAAGGCCTTTCTCAAGTTGATCCTTCAACTTGGCATTCTCCTCCACAAGATGCACATGCTCACGGGTTAGTAGCACATGCATTATCAATTAATACCATATGAGGAAAGGTGGCCTTTTCCTTGATTAGCTTAACTTGGAGTTGAGCATGAGACTCCTTGAGGTTAGCGTGAGCACCCTTCAAGACCTTGTGGGCCTTGTCAAGTATCTCAAACTCCTCTTTGAGTCTAGCATGATCAACCCCAAGTTTAGCCTTCTCGGAAGTTAGCACACGAGACACGACAAGAGCATGATCAAGATCTTTCTTTAACTTAGCATGGTCATCATTGTGTGACTCCTCAAAAGTCAAACGATGCACACGCTCTTCCTCAAGAGCATTAGAGAGATCCGATATCTCATCGGCATAGTCACGACTATGACCTTCCATCGTAGAGATGGTTTCTTTGTGAGCCTCGATCATGTCATTGGCCTCACCAAGTTGTTCCAAGAGAGCAACAAAATGCTTCTTGGACTTGCCCTTGAGCTTACTCATAAAAGACTCAAATTCATTCACTTCCTCATTAGACTCAACATGTTCATCAATGCAATCCTCCAAGGAGGGATTAGTAATGATGGTGGTTGTGATGTTGGGGTTACCTTGTTTGAAGCTTTAGCCATGAGGCACTTGGCGGTGATGTTTTCATGGGTGAATCAAAGAGAGACACCGGGGAGTAGTAGTAATGGCAACGGATGCCATGGCCATTGCTTCTCCACTTTCATCATCATCGCCATCCTCTTGGTATTCTTCTTGAACCACCAACCCACGAGTTGGAGTCTTCTTGGCGGTTGTTCTTGTTGGGGAAGGACTTGGCTTTGTCTTTTCGGATGAATTTGCCACCATTGTCTTCCCGCTTCTCGTAAGGGCAATCCGCAACGAAATGGCTCACATTGCCACAGTTGAAGCAAGTTCTAACTCGTTGCTTGCCCTTGACGCCACTTGAGTTGTTCTTGTTGAAGTTGGGTCTTGAATTCTTCTTGCTCCAAAATTGTCTTGAAGCAAGGGCCATGTGCTCATGATAATCATACTTAGTGTCTTCGGGATTACTCTCCTCATCTTCCACTTCTTCCTCTTCTTCCATGATAACCTTGGCCTTCAAAGCAAGGTTGGGCTTCTTTGCCCTTTGAGAACGGAGCACCGCATTGTCGGCGGTCTTGTCCAAGATGCTCATTGCAAACGAACTCATCCAACACTTCACTTGAGGTCATGGAGTGGAAGTCCGGTCTTTGACGAATGACGGAGGACATGGCCTTGTTGTAGGGCATCATGGCCTTGAGGAACTTGCGCTTGATCCAATTGTCATCCGTGTCCTTGCTTCCATGATCTCGGAGTGAGACCGCGAGTTTGGTCACTCTTCGAAAGAGCTCACGAGGTTCTTCATCTTCTTTCATTGCAAACTCATCGGCTTCATCTTGCACCACTTCATAGTTGGAGCGTTGAATGCTAGCACTCCCTCAATAGAGAGACTCAACACATTTCCATGCTTCTTTAGCCATGGCATGAGGTCGAAGATGAGGGAGATCTTCGGGAAGGATTGCATCTTGGATGATGAAGAGAGCACTCTCATTGAATTGATTGTCCACGGCTTCTCGAGGGGTGAAGTTGCTTGGGTCATGAGGATAGAAACCTTCTTCAATGATTCTCCAAAGGTTAGTGTTCACATGTTTTAAATGACGCTTGAAGCGATAAACCCAAGAATCAAAGTCTTTATGTTTCTCATATTTAGGAGGAGGACCGGCATGATTCAAATGAGTGGAGGGGATCGGCCCTCCATAAATTGGGGGTTCCACATGGGCAAAGATGTCGGTGCCATTTCTACCACTAGTAGAAGGACTCTTTTCACTGTTAGCTTCCCCCTTGTCGGAGGTAGCATCCGTCACCTTGTTAGTGGGATCACCCACTTTCATCGGCGAGGTAGATTGCTTAAGTCCTTCTAGGAATTCAGTAAACATGCTTTTAACCTCGGCCGTCATGGAGGTTTTCAATGTGTCTAAAGCCACATTGAATTCCTCACGTGAGACCGAGGTTCCCCCTTCGGCCGAAGACGAGATGGGATTCACACCGGAGTGCTCCTCCGCACCGTCGTTGGTGTCAACCATACTCTTCGGACGGCAAAGTCCTTAATAAAGAGACGAGGCTCTGATACCAATTGAAAGGATCGATATGGTTGACTAGAGGGGGGGTGAATAGGCAACTAACAATTTTTAAGCTTTTCTTTACCAATTTAAACTTTGCAACAAAATAGGTTGTCTAGATATGCAACTATATGAGCAACCTATATGATGCAAATACAACTAGCACATAAGCAAGCAATGGAAACAACAAAAGTAGGCTTGCAAGAGTAAAGGCACGAAGTAACCAAGAGTGGAGCCGGTGGAGACGAGGATGTGTTACCGAAGTTCCTTCCTTTTAAGGGGAAGTACGTCTCCGTTAGAGCGGTGTGGAGGCACAATGCTCCCCAAGAAGCCACTAGGGCCACCGTATTCTCCTCACGCCCTCACACAATGCGAGATGTCGTGATTCCACTATTGGTGCCCTTGAAGGCGGCAACCGAACCTTTACAAACAAGGTTGGGGCTATCTCCACAACAATTGGAGGCTCCCAACAACACCACGAAGCTTCACCACAATGGAGCATGGCTTCGAGGCGACCTCAACCGTCTAGGGTGCTCAAACACCCAAGAGTAACAAGATCCGCTAGGGATAAGAGAGGGAATCAAATTTTTCTTGGTGGAAATGTAGATCGGGGCCTTCTCAACCAATCCCGAGCAAATCAACAAGTTTGATTGGCTAGGGAGAGAGATCGGGTGAAAATGGAGCTTGGAGCAACAATGGAGCTTTGGGGGAAAGCGGTAGGTCAACTTTGAGGAAGAAGACACCTTTATATAGTGGGTGAACCAATCCAACCGTTACCCCACTGAACATCCCCGCACAGAGCGGTACTACCGCTTGGGCAGGGTGGTACTACCGCTCCCACCCAGTGTCATGCGCGATGGAGGGACGACACCTATGGGGCCCGGGAAGGCCCCTTCGTGTGTTCGGTACGAGGGCGGAGGATGCACGGAGAGCAGATCGAGGCGATGCACGCGCGCTGGATTTTACCCACTGGGGCGCGATAGTCGCAGAAACCCTATCGCTGCTTTTGTGTTGTATTTGATCTTGCCCAAGAATGCGAGCAAATGGTGGTGTGGTGAACGGGCCACCAATCCCAGCGCTTAGAGTTGCCAAGGGTTCGACCACGCGAGGGTTGCAAATGATCTAACCTCAGCGCGAGAGTTGCCCGGTGTCCGAACCCTTCTACGCCAGCATGGGCCTCCTTTTATAGCGCAAGGGGTCACCGACAGTGTCAACGAGGAGAGAGGGGTAAAACGTAAAAGAGGTGGTAGTTGGAGCAGTGCGGAACAAAGGCCGCCACAAAGATTTGAACAAAGGATTCTACCTACTTTTGACAGAGGGGACAAGGGCATTAATGCCCGTCGCCGTCGCCCAAAAGCTCCCGCCTTGCGTCTCCGCTTGCCACGGCGATGGAGCCACCACTGTGGAGTGCCACCGCACCCCTCATGCAAAGACAGACCATCCGCCACGCGTCTCTGGAGAGGGCTGAAGGCGACGCGTGGGCAGATGAGCTGGAGTGCGGGCACACAGTGCGGCTCTCCCGGCAAGCACCTTGCCGGGGTCTTGATCTTGCCGGGCCCGGGAGCTTGTCGGGCTCTGTAGCTTGTTGCTCCCCGGGCCCTCGCCGGGACGCGTATAGCGCCAAGGCGTGTCTTCTATGATATAGTCTTCTAGTCTCCCCGGCGAGCTCCTCTCGCCAGGGCCTTGCGTGGGTGATGTAGTCTTGAGCCTGGAACGGCCTTCCCGGCAAGCTCCTCTTGCCGGGGTCTTAACCTTCTGTCTTGTACACTTTGTTCTTGAATGGCTTGGTATAGAGCCGGAATGGTCTCCGGCAAGCAAATGGTGGATCCAGCTGCGGGGAGCTGCGGCTGCCCGTGCACAAGTTGGGGTACTGAGGTACCCCTACCTTAGTACACCGACAGAGCCCCGGCCTGGGCCATACACGGTGCCGAAGCGCCAAGGGCTGTGCCCAAGACAAGCAGACGGGCACGCGCAGCCCATGGCGCGTCGAATCCACTTCGCCTCTGCCGCCTCCCCATGCAACAAAGACGCGTCGATTGCGGCGTCGTGGATGGGACGTGCCCACGCCCTTAATGGGAAAAGCGAACGCCCCACTTCCCCATAAAAACAGAGGAAGCAGCGCGGTTCCCTCCATCGCTTATTGCTTCTTCTTCTTCCGCCAAAACCCTCTTCGGCGCTCGCCTCCGCATCTCCTCCGCTGTTTCTTTACGTTCAAGCGGCGTCGTCGATTTCTTCATCCCCTTCCTCGCCGCTTCCGCCATGGCCCCGAAAACCAGGAAGGGGAAGGAGAAGGTGGAGAGTACCAAGAAGGAGAAATCCGAGCAGGCGGAAGAGCTCGCCCAGATGCGGAGGGAGAACGTCGTCTTCCCGCCGCGGCTCGGCATGGAAGAACTCTGGGGCAAGTATTTCCTGTTCTGGGCCAAGAGGACCTCGGCGCATCCTCGGACCAGAGCCCACCCGGCCGATCTCATGGACAACTATCCTGGCGGGTACTATTTCTTCGCAGCCTTCTTTCACTGCGGTCTTTGTCCTCCTTTCTCTGAATTCTTCTGCGACATCATGCACACATACGGCTTCCACCTTCTTGATTTCACCCCCAACGCCGTCCTCACAATGGCGGTTTTCGCACATATGTGCGAAAACTTCATAGGGATATACCCAAATGTAGCTCTGTTCAGGCACTTCTTTACTCCTAGAACAGAGCCCGGCTCCCCCCTTTCCGGAGGGATTTCTTGGGTTTTCCGTCTGAACTTGAAGAGGTCGTACTTGCCGGGGGAGCTCCGCGTCAAGTGGGAAGAGTGGCCTTGATTGGTGCTGGATCGTCAAGACGAGCCGCAGTTCTTTCACCGCACCGCGCAACGCCTGCTTCGCGGCGGCCGAGACTGGAGCGAGCTGGATTCGGATGACATCAAGCTCGACGTCGCCTATCCGGATTCTTCGTCTTGAAGCGGGCTGTCCATTGCGGTGGGCGCAGATTCCTCCGCCGCCGCATTGCCCTCTCCAAGACAGAAGAGGCCGGCCGGGAGTATGGCGGCGCGAGGGATATAATGCGGCTGCAAGACCGGCTGAACTCCAACTTCACGACGCTGGAGCTGAGGGGATGGTCCGGAGCTCTTCAGTATGACCCGCCCATCCAGAGTGGTTCAGCTTCCCGGGAGTGGTGCCCTTTGCAACAGCTGGCTCGATCGCCTCGCCATGATGCCCGTGTGACTCACACGGCGTGAGCGCTCATGGATTCCGCCCGAGCCATCAGACATCTCAACTTCTTCGACACCCTTGAGGAGGTGGCGAAGAACAAGGACGAGATCCGGGATCGACACGGGACACCACGGACGAGGAGCTCACAGACATAGCTTCTCGGGCGAAGAGGCGCGCAGCCGCCAGCAGCGTGGAAGTTCGGTTGTACGCCCGAGGAGGCAGAGGCCGCGGAGGCGTCCTACCAAACGGAGGCGGCGGAGATCTGCAGATTGCTGAAACTTCCTCCCGGCGCGCTTGCCGGGGTCCCCTCTCTGAGGCACTCCGGGATCCCAGGAATCGTGGCCGAGGCCGCGGCGAGAGGCGGCGCCGCCGGAGGGAGCGGGGATACCAGAGGAAAAAGGGTCGCAGCGCAGGGCGCCGGGTCTGGCGAGCCAGCCGGCGAGGAGGAGGAGGAGGATGTCGTGGCCGCCGAGGACGCCGGCGGGTCTACGGACCTTTATGCTGACGACCTCTCCTCGTCGTCGAAGACCTCCCCGCCCCGGGCGAGCCCCAGGCGCTCCCCACTGAAGCGCCTCCGCAAAGCTGCGACGGAGGCGAGTACGCAGGTCCCCCGGCAACTACCAGCTCGCCGGGCAGCGCAAGCTTCCCGAGGGAGTCAAGCTGTGCCGAGGGCGACCGTCGCACCAGCCGCGGAGGGAGCGACTCGCGTGCAGGCTACGGCAAAGGCGCCTCGCAGGTCGGCGCCGGGCGGGCAGGGGTCTTCTCGGGGCGGAGCGGCGGCTCCGCCCGCTTCTCGGGTCTCGACTGCCACAGGGGCTGGATCTTCGCAGCCCCCAGCCCCGAAGACCGCCAAGCGCCCGAGAGGGCCTTCGCCTCCTGCTCCTCGTGCTGACGCGACCCAGGTGGAGTATGATTTCTCCGCCTTGAGCGAAGACGACGAGGAGGATCCGGAGTAAGTACCCTAGACCTTCATCTTTTTAAATTTTGCCTTGATTGTTGCTGAAGCTAATCTTGTTTCTTGTGCTGATCTCAGGCCCTTGGTCCGGCGCACAAAGAAGGCCAAGGTGCCCGTGGTTGAAGTTGCGGACAACCCGCCTTCCGCGGAGATCGGGGACGCGGCGGAGCCAAGCTTGCCGGACCCGAGCACTGTCCCGAGGAGCAGCCCCCAGCGCAGCCCCCAGCGTAAGTTTGGGTCCCGCACTTTCGCTTGCCGGGCGCGTCCGGAGATTTCATCTTGTTTCAATATCTTGACGTGTTTGTCTTGATTTGTGTAGAGATGGGGCCGCAGCGGCAGGAGCATCCGGAGGTCGCCCTTGAGGAGCCGGCAGTCCCTCCATCCCCGCCAAGGTTGGGCTCCCCGGCAAGGGAGAGCGTCCCGCCAAGGGCGGGTACTCCGCCAAGGGTGATCAGTCCGGCGAGGGCGGCTACTCCGGCAAGGGATGGTTCCCCGGCGAGAGAGCCCACCGCTGAGGATGTCCGCCAAGGTAAGTTCTGCAACTTTGCCTTCTTGGCGTCGCCTCTTTTTGGATATTTGCTTGATCTGCTTTTTCCTTTTCTTCTTCTTCAAGATCCTCCTCCTCCCCCCGAGCAGATGGAGACGGAGGAGGAGGACAGGCAGGGTGGCGGCGACGACGCCCCTGTCGTCGAGGACGCGGCGGGAGCCGCCGAGCCACACGTGCCGGAGGCTGCTTCGGCTGCAGACGCAGTGGCCGGAGAGGGGGACGGCGACCGCACCTCTGGCCCGGAGGCTGCGGGAGCGTCAAGTGCTGCGCCGGTCACCGACCCCTCCGCCGGAGAAGAACGGCCCGCTACTACTTGAAGCCCCCAACGGCGCTCTTCATCCAGATGCCGTGGGGTTCCTCGTCATGAGCCCTGCGGAGGGCGAGGCCTTCGACGGGAGATCCTCGCCTCGCTGGTTTGAAGGTCGTCGAGGGACCGGCGGGAGCGGCGGGTCGATGAGGAGAAGCTGCTTCACCAGCTTCGCCCTTTACTGGGCAGACAGCGGCTTCGCTTCGGAGGCCCTTGCTGCCAAGGCCAAGAGATGGAGAAACGCTGCGGGCGAGCTCAGCGCCGCTAATCAGCTGCTCTCCGGTGGCGGAGAAGCGCGAGCAGCTCGCGGGCAAGACGAAGAGTGGTGGCTGGAGAAGGCCGAGGCGAAGAGCAGCAACGGCTCGCCGGAGTGGAGCTGTCCCACGAGAAGGAGAGCTCATTCAGCGGAAGGTTGTCCTTGATGCCCACGAGGAAGACCTTGCCGCCGGGCAGCCCTTGGTGGGGAATTGAAGGAGGCGAAGACGCCGCGCGGCGGCATGGAGACCGCCAAGGAAGATCTCGCCGCCAAGGTCGCAGAATCGGAGGAGCTGCTGAAGGTGGACTCGAGAAGATCGCCGCGCCACCACGGAGCGCGAGAAGTACACTCACACCAACTCGTAGCTCCAGCGCGCTTTTCGAGAAGGGCGACGAGCTGAAGGTCGCCAAGGACTCCGCCGAGGATCTCGAAAGAGGATTTCTCGCCAAGGACTCGCTGACGCTGCCCGGACCGGAAACCAAGTGAAGGAGGAGCTCACAAGAGCGGTCCTTAGTGGCCGGTGCCAACAAAGGGGCCGAGGATTTCCGCCGCATTGTCGAGATATGGACCGAGGATTTTGTGTCTTCGTGATCCGCCATTGACCAGAGCTGTCGGGCGCCAAGCCGAGCACCTCATCTATTCCCGGATCCAAACCTCGCCATAGCGCCAAGCTCAGCCTCTTCTTCGGGGGTCGCGCCTCTTGCAAATCTGCGGAAGAAGATCCTCGCAAGCTCGCCGAGGAGGCGCCCACCTGTCTTGCTGGAACCATGGAGCTGCGGTCTTGATTTAAGATCGATACCGCAACCCCGGTATAAACCTCTCCAACGCCCTTCGCAGCTTGCCGGCCGACGCGACATGGAGGCTCAAGGAGCAGTAGCCCACATCATCGCCAAAGTGAACAAGATCCCGGGATGGAGGGCGACCGCGTGAGACTAGGCCTCTTTATCTTTATTTCCTTTTGTTGCTGCACAGTCGCCATTTAACTCATTAGTCATCGCGACAAGTTATTCCGTGTAAGATATTACCTTTATTCTGATCAGCAGATGTAGTGCCATCTCCCTTGCCTTGATCCTCAACTTCGCACGTTTTAACTTTATGCTTCTAGGAGTCTTGCCGGCAAGGAGCCCTTGCCGCGAGTGCTGAGTGTCAAACTCGAAGCATCCTGATAGCCAAGGTCTTACCGGCAAGCAACCTTGCCATGGCTCGCCGCAACGCACCTAGCTTGCTGAGCGGGCTCGAAACGAAACAAGGGCGCAACACTTTGTCGCGGCTCACTTAAATCGTTGAGCACGCTTGAAAACAAGATGAGGGTGCGGCTATCCACGGGTAGGTTCCTCCGAGCACAAGTTTTCCATACGAAGTGTGGTTGTTCAAGGAAGGCAACTTAAAATTTTTAAAACTTTGAGCTGCTCTCCGGCAAGCTTCTCTTTCTTGAACAGCACTTGGTTCATCCTCCACTTCCTTCCCCCCCGGCAAACTTGTGCACGAGGAATGTTTCTTTTGCTTAAGAGACAAGGAAAGAGAAGAAGGAAAAAGTATATGGCCTTTCGGCGTGCTATTGCTTGCCGGATATGCATGCCGTACGAAAGATGCCAAATAACTCATGCAAATAGCAAAGAAGAGCATGTGAAAAGGCAAATAACGCAAAACACGGAAACTTTATTGCTGCACGGGGTCTGCGCCCGGCTTTGTACAAAGGGTTACATGCAGCGGCGGCAAAGCTTTTGTACAAAAGGTGGTTGCCGGAGCGGATCACGGCAACCGCGCCTTATGGGTAAAACTTGCGAAGATGCTCTATGTTCCAGAGTTACTCATCGGCAAGCCTTCTTCGGTCTCGAGGCGGACAGCGCCGGGCCTCGTGACTTGTCTCACCCGATAAGGGCCTTCCCACTTCAAGGCCAACTTGTTGGAATTCTTGGCGGATCGAACACGCCAAGAACAAGGTCGCCTTCCTCGAGACTCTGGCTTTGACCTTGCGGCTATGGTAGCGGCGCAAGGCTTGCTGGTATCGAGCAGCTCGTCAAAGAGCTCGAGACGCCCTCCTCGAGGAGCAATCGCCATCTTGTCGCAGCTTGCTCTTGCTCGAGCTCATCATAGCGAGCACTCGAGGAGATCCGTATACGAGTTCCGTGGGGAGAACTGCTTCGCTCCATAGACGAGAGCAAGGGTGTCTGTCCGGTGGCTCGATTTGGTGTCGCTCGATTGACCAAAGAGCCGCCGGCAGCTCCTCTATCCAATTTCTTCCGCACTTGCGCAGCCTGTCGAAAGTTCTTGTCTTGAGTCCGCGCAATACTTCAAAGATTGACTCTTTTCGCTTGACCGCTGCTCCTCGGGTGAGCAATGGTTTAAACAGCACCTTGGCGCCAAGGTTTTGGATGTATTGCATGAAGGTGCGGCTAGTGAATTGTGTACCGTTGTCGGTGATAATCCGATTAGGGATCCCGAAACGGCACACAATCGACTTGAAGAACTTGACCGCTGACTGTGCTGTCACTTTTCTCACTGGCTCCACTTCGCCACTTTGTGAACTTGTCGATTGCTACGCATAAGTACTCAAAGCCCCGACAAAGACGGGAAGGGGCCGAGATATCGAGCCCCTGCATCGAGAAGGGCCGGGATAAAGGGATTGTTTGGAGAGCTTGAGCTGGTGATGAATTTGCTTTGCATGGAATCGCACGCTTCACACTTGGTTACTAGTGCAACAGATCTTGGAGGGCTTCTTGCCAAAGAATCCTTGCCGGAAAGCTTTCCCGACAAGCGCTTTGCGCCAATGTGGTGGCCGCAGATGCCTCCGTATCTCTCGCCAACAGCTTCATCCCATCTTCCCCGGAGATGCACTTCTGCCGACACCATTGAGTTTTCTTACGATGCAGCTCGTTATCCACGAACCGGTACATACTTGATCTGTCTCGGTTATCTTTTCTATTTCTTCCGGTCGCTGGAAGTTCTCCGGCTTTGTGAAACGGACGATTCTGCTGTGCCCATGCCGGAGCTTGGGGCTCGACGGCAAGGACTAAAGGCGTGAGGGCCGCTGCAGGAACCTCGGCTTCTACGGCAAAGATCTCTGGCTCTGCCGGAGCTGAAGGTCCCGGAGCGCTTGCCGGACTTGGTCTTCGTCTTCTTTCCCCTGGGAGCTTCAGCGGCAAGTGCATCCTTGTCGGCCGCCGCTGCCGCATCCCAGTAGATCTTGTCGGTACAGATAAGCGCATCTTTCTTGTCGCCAGGACGGTGATGACGCTTATTGGCCCCGGCATCTTGAGCACGCGTTAGCGTAATGGGAAGCTGCCATGAACTTGGCGAGAGCAGACGGCCGAGTATCCCGTTGTATGGCAACGGAATATCGGCGACGCCGAAAGTGACGCTCGATCCCCGGTTGAGCTCCCGCCAAAGGTCACCGCAAAGTGATCTTTCCTTGGGCCTGCTCCTTCCCGGTTGATTCCTTGAAGGAACCGGTCTCTTCGAGCTCGCCATCCGGATTTGGAGTTTCTTGATCACAGCAGAGGAGATCAAGTTCAGCCCGCCCGCCGCCAACCAACATCTTGGTGACCTTGAGGTTGCGGATGGTGGGTGAAACCAGCATCGGAAACACCCGACCGCGGTGGTGCGGTCGGGTGATCTTCAAGATCAAAAATGATGGGCGGTTGGACCATTTGAGGAGCTCAAGGCCCTCCATGGGCGGCTCTGCAGCATTCACCTCACGTGCCCACTGCTTTAGTTGGCGGTGGGAGGTGTGTAGCGAGGCGCCACCGTCGACGCACAGGACCTCCGTGGCCTTCTGGAACTCCTGTTCACTGTCATCCTCATCCTCCATGTCCTCGTCGCCATCTTCTTCATCCTTGTCGCGGCTCCGAGAAGGTCGATCACCTTGTCGCCGCTTGGCCTTGCCGGGGGGTCCTCCTCGACCAACGAACGGCCGCTTCTTGCTCGGTTCTCCCCCGCCACCTTGGGCCCTTTCCTTGTCGCGCCTCTCGTACTCAGCTTTTTGCTGTTCGACGAGGTAGTCGGCGCGCTTGCAGTTGTAGAGGTCGTGGCCCTTGGTGCGGTGGATTTTGCAGTATTGCTTGCCGGGACCGCCCTGCTTGTCGGCTGCCGCCACAGGGGCAAGCTCCTTGCCGGAGTTGCCAGCCTGTGTTTGCTTGGCGGGAGCTTCCTTGCCGGACTTTTCGACGGCAAGCACATGTTCCTTGTTCTTCTTCTGAAAGTTCTGCCGCCACGGCGCTTCTTTCTTGGCGGCGCTGTCGAGTCGCTTCCTCCTGCGCCAGCGTCCTCCCCGGGAGCCTCCTCCTCTTCCGCGCGTCGATTTATCGCCAGAGCATAAAGCTCGCGACATCCCGGATCTTGGTCATCGCCATCTCTTCACGCGATGCGGGCGGTTACGCACGCTCGTGGAACGCACTAATAACCGCAGCAGGTGGACGTCGAGATGTTGTGCTTTGCACGGCTGAAGCGTTGGATGTACTTGCGCAGGATTCTCCTTCCTTCGGGCCGTAATGTGGAGATCACTCTCTGGCCGTGGGGTTTGTGGCGCCCGGTGAAGGCGCCAACAAACCGATGGCAAAGGTCCGCCAGAAGAACGGAGCCCTCGGCAAGTGCATAAGCCAAGAACGAACGCTCGCCTAAGCACGAAGCGGAAGTAGTTCGCCAATCTTCTCGTCGTGTCCCCGCAGCTCGCACCGCGATGGTGTAGATACTTGAGAAACTCCGAGGGTGCGTCTTGCCGTCGTATTTCTCCGCACGTCGGGCTTGAAATTCTTCATGTTTGGGCCACCGACGCGCCGCAGCTCACGGGTGAACGCAGGGCAGCTCGCCACAGACGGACAAGTCGCTGGCTCGCCGGGCGGCGACGTCGACAAGGTTCTCAGCTCTGACTGGTCCGATTGTCGCCGAGTCTCGGCGGCGCCGATCGTGGTTCGGGCGTCTTCTTGTCGCCGCTGCCGAGGACTGGCGTTGATCCCGACGAGCCTGCTGGTCCGACGACGCCGTGGAGCCGTCTGCCGGCATTGTTCCGGCGGGCGGCGCTTCGCTTCAGCGGCGGGGAGTGCACGGTGGTCGCGCTTCAGCCGTCTTGTCGCCGCCGCCGCCGTTTTCTCGCTTGCCGCTGCCGCGAGGCCAGCTGCTGCCGGCGGCCGTTGTTGGCGAAAGCGACCAGGCTCGATGGTAGCCTCCGCCTCGGCCTTGTCCGCTGCCGGGAAGTCGAGGAGCATTTGCGCTCGTGAGCGCTTCGCAGAGTGGAGGAAGCGGGAGCGAATGGTGCGGGAGCGGACGCGCTTCGGACTCCTTGCAGTGTTAGAGGGAGCAGGTCCTCCCCGCGCCTTCGCTTTGCCTGTGTCCGGACGGGGGTCCGGAGCATCCCGCGAGCCTCCGGCGCGTCCCTGCTCCAGCAGGCGGATACCACCTCCCGTGGTATGGCGCTGCTGGGTCGCCGTGTGCTGAGATGGACGTGGATCTACGGAGGCCGAGGCGCGGTCCTCCGTCCTGTCCCTGGATCTGGCGGCACCGCGAGCGCCCTCATCGGTGTCCACCCTTCCGCCGGCATCTCCTCCGCCCGCCGTTGGCTCCGGTGGCGGTGGGGAAGACGGAGATGGGTCTGCGACCCTCGAAGCTCTCGTCTTCGGGGCCATAGCGCGTTGTCGGCGAAGCCGCTGGCGAAATCAAGAGGTTGATGAAGAGCGCTGCCGCTAACGCCGGATCAGTCCGCGATAACCTCGACGCCTCTACTACCGCGCGCCAAAGATGTCGTGCGCGATGGAGGGACGACACCTATGGGGCCCGGGAAGGCCCCTTCGTGTGTTGGGTACGAGGGCGGAGGATGCACGGAGAGCAGATCGAGGCGATGCACGCGGGAGGATTTTTACCCGGCCGCCGCGATAGTCGCGTAAACCCTCATCGCTGCTTTTGTGTTGTATTTGATCTTGCCCAAGAATGCGAGCAAATGGTGGTGTGGTGAACGGGCCACCAATCCCAGCGCTAGAGTTGCCAAGGGTTCGGGCCACGCGAGGTTGCAAATGATCTAACCTCAGCGCGAGAGTCGCCCGGTGTCCGAACCCCTTCTACGTTGTGCATGGGCCTCCTTTTATAGCGCAAGGGTCACCGACGGTGTCAACGAGGAGAGAGGGTAAAACGTAAAAGAGGTGGTAGTTGGAACAAGGGGAACAAGGCTGCCACAAAGGCTTGAACAAAGGATTCTACCTACTTTTGACAGAGGGGACAAGGGCATTAAATGCCGTCGCCGCCGCCCAAAAGCTCCCCGCCTTGCGTCTCCGCTTGCCACGGCGATGGAGCCACCACCGTGGAGTGCCACCGCACCCTCATGCAAAGATGACCATCCGCCACGCGTCTCTGGAGAGGGTCAAGGCGACGTGTGGGCGATGAGCTGGAGGCGGGCACACAGCAGCTCTCCGGCAAGCACCTTGCCGGGTCTTGATCTTGCTGGCCGGAGCTTGTCGGGCTCAGAGCTTGTTGCTCCCGGGCCCTCGCCGGGACGCCAGAGTAGCGCCAAGGCGTGTTCTATGATATAGTCTTCTAGTCTCCCGGCGAGCTCCTCTCGCCAGGGCCTTGCGTGGGTGATGTAGTCTTGAGCTCGAGCGGCCTTCCGGCAAGCTCCTCTTGCCGGGTCTTAACCTTCTGCCTTGTACACTTTGTTCTTGAATGGCTTGGTATAGAGCCTAATGGTCTCCGGCAAGCAAATGGTGGATCCAGTGCGGGAGTCATGCTGCCGATGCACAAGTTGGGGTACCGAGGTACCCCTACCTTAGTACACCGACACCCAATGATACTACTGCCATTGCCGAGGAAGACAGGTCTCGGCCCCAGAGCGGTACTACTCATCTGGAGTAAGAGCGGTATTACCGCTTGAGCGGTATTACCGCCACTACTACCGCTCCTAGTACCGCAAAACCCGACATTTAAAAACATCGGTCTCGAATCGAGGGTAGTAGCCGGAACCATCGCGATACTATGGTCAAGCCCACAAGCATACTATGGCCGAAGCCCACAAGCGGTTCACCGCTCTGGGAGCGGTACTACCGCTGAGAGCGGTACTACCGCTTCGTGGAGCGGTACTACCGCTTGAGAGCTTCGGCGGTACTACCGCTGAGGACCGCGATACTACCGCTGGGACAGAACGGAGCAGGTACGGAAGAAAAGGCAGCTCCAATGATGCGGAAGGAAGACGTCGGGTGTGATAAGGATGTGTACGTGTTGATTCCACCCTAGTCTTACCAAAGCGGATCCCCTCTTGATAGTACGGTGACTCCTACGAAACTAGTCCACCAACAATGAAACGAAGGAGCTACACCGTCTTGAATAAAACACCGAGGGGAGGTAATCGTCTCGTGCCAATGGATGAATCTCTGAAAGAACTTAACGCGCATGATTAGTCCGCAAAAGCATTGTCATCAATCACCAAAACAACTTGGGGATAAATATGCCCTTACACTAGGTCTATCCACTCAATGAGAAGATTATCCGAGCCCATTGTCCACGGCTGACGCGTGAGTACAAACATCATGGATTCTTGAGATTTAAAATGAGCCATGAAAAGATGCGCAGACACTTGAAAAATTGCGTGAAAATGGTGCCTCCACGCTCCAGCCATTGCTTGAGAGATGGCTTGCTGAGATATTGATCTCGGAGAGCCTCCTGTACAAGCTACTTTAATTAAGAGATTGTAGCAAGATTCAATCTGTGGATCTTGACACACCTGAGTTGCCTGCAAACTATGAACTCTTGGTGCCGAGATGCTCAGCGTTTGAAGATTCAATCCTAACTCTGGATTGCATGTCTGCCATTGATTTAGAGCAGATCTCAAAAGGGATGCGTGGATCTAGCAGAACCTTGAAAGTGTAGAAGAGATTCAGCTGCGATTTTTGGTGGAGAAGATTGAGAACTGAAGGATTTGAAAGTGGAAAATGGATCTAGGTCGCTCTAGAAAGGAAGGGGCTAGAACGACATTACGCCAAACACCACGAAGGCAACTCTAGAAAGCACGACATGGAGACGGTCTTCTGATGTTTCCCGAGTGACCTTTCGTATACCCGTAGTGCGAGTGACCTTTTGTATACCCGCAGTGTGTGGTAAAAATTTAGACATCGGCTCGTTCCCGCAACCCGCGGCGCGTCGTGCCGATGCGGGTGGCGGAGGAGCGCGCGTTAACGTCCCTCTTGTTCTCATACTCATACATGTGAAGAAACATCCTTCCTTATAAGGAGGTTCAACTCCCACTAAACTAGCAATGTAGAACTAAACTTTAGTTCCACCTCTTATCTTGCACGAATGAGCTGCGTAGACCTTTAGAATTTATTAAGAATTTCTGAAACTGCTATTGGGTGGCCCAAAATAGAAAAAATTCCAACACTCGGGACCTCCGGTCGTCCTCCGGGGAAGTTGGTCGTGGACCAGGAAAGTCGCTTCTCGGGCAAAGATGGGTGTAGGGCATTAGTTGAAACTTAATCCCCCTCGCCTGTGGCGCTGGTGTGAGGTCCTGGTTTGAGAAGACAATTGCGTTTGAAGGCGTGAACTCCATTGCCGGCGATGGAGTTCCTGATGCAAACAATTAGCAGGTAACTACATGATTTCTTTGTTTGGGAAGTGAATGCGGCTGGTTCGTACTTGATTTTGTTTCCTTGCTTTCATCGGTGCCCGGATCCAGATTCCCCTTGATCTTGATTGAAGAGGTGGAGCCCCGATGGGTCTGGCGCCGTACGTCGCGAGAGTTGCAGCCCAGCCTGCGGACCAAGACCCGGGCGGAGCCGCAAGTGAGCGCAGATCTGGGAGCGAGAAAACGGTCGGGCGGATACGCGCGAGTCCTCACCACAGGCATCTGAACTCTCCACTGCCAAGAAGAACCCGCAGGAACCTGGCTGGGCTAAGAGGTGCGTTCGATCGTACACGAAGAGTGCCTGTATGCTGCGTAACAGCGTCGAGTGCCTGTTGATCTGCGTGAGATTTGTGCTCTAATTTGTGGGTTCGCACTGCTTAAAATCAGTCCAACCACAGGAGACAGTTAGAACAATTTGGGTCCTTTACCATAGTTTTGGGTTATGGTAGAATAATTAGTACTAGTATAAGTGTGTTATTACTGGAAGGTAGAACTGAGTGAGGCTGGGTGCAGCGACTAATTTAGCAAATATTGTGTAGTGTGAATGGGCTGAGCAAGTTCTTTTGGCATGAAGGATGAGGATGTAAGATCCTCTGAATATGTTGATGGTGAGATACTGGAGCAGTTGGATCATTAAATATAGCCATGGGATTTGTTAGTCCGTTTTTTTGTAACTGAATGTGCTTGCATTAGGCTGTGAGCTTTGTACTAAAATCCGCGCGTATGATTCGACATGTTCGGTTGAGTAGAGTTCTGACTGTAATTGTTTTGTAGAGGTTAGTAGTGTTTGGATTGTTGGTTATCATTCTCGAATAAGGCATTCATATCAATCTCTGCACCTGCCAGAAATAAAAAATGTGGAATGTATATGGGTTTTTTTCCGTTTCCTTTGTGATTTTTGTGTACCCTGTAGACATAATTCTATTTTCCGCACATTGAAAATGTCAAACAATGTTTCTTTGTTGTGAAGAAACTCTCTTGCAGGTTGAGGTTTGTTGCAGCAGCCCCTAGTAGGATGCTCTGCCCGGTGAGGGCTTGTTCTGTTAGACCCGACTGGGGTTCGAAACCCGATCTGGCTTGTAACAGGCTTCGGTTATACCTCGTCCAGTACGAGAGGAGGAGAGGCGTGAGCGACGGCGGGCCTGCAGCAGATCCACATGCGCGGCGGCCTTCTCCGGCGCGAGCACGATGGGAGCGGACGGCAGCAGCGTGCCCCAGAGGCGTCCTACTATTGCGTCCGAGAGAGGTGACGACGGCGTCCACACCTACGATGTTGGATTTCTCGCTGGTAAGGTCCTATTTCTTCCTCTCGCTTATCCGAATTTCTGAGCCTTGAGGTTTCTCGGTTCAGGCGAATTATAAGGTTCTTGGTTCCCGTCTGCCTGCTCAAGTCATTTGTTTTTCCAGAAATATTCTCTGGATCAAGTGTCTTTTTTATGTCATACTGAACTGTGTTATAAAACACTGGAGGGGGAAGCATAAATCTGAACATCTAAATTTTAGTTAGACGGATAGTTCTTTTTTCCCTGATAGTTCATAATTGCATGAGCACAATGTCAGTGTTGCATTAACTTTTCTTGACCGCTTTCTTGAGCACGCATGACCTGGTCTATTTGATTGTTAACTTCTATGGGGTTAATTAGCCAGGCCTGGCACAAATACTTTCTATTTGTACAATTTAGGCCAGGAAGAGAAGCCAGCAGGCTGCTGATCGTTTGGCACACTGCAAGTTCTCAACTGAATTCAAGCTTCATATTCATGCCATGTTACAGTTTGCATTTTTTTTCTTTTAGAAACTGTCTTCAATATTATCCAGAAAGTAATGGAAATGGCACATCTTTCTGGTAGTTTGTGAAGTTGCTAACGGATGTAATTTACTAATGACGCGATGACACTTCATTTGGATAATGTATGTAACTCGTGAGTTAGTTCATGATTTTGAAATTCTTGAAATCAAGTAATACATGGGGGCTATGCTGGGTTGGGTTGTGTGAGTTACAGGTTTGTTGCCGTTGCTTCTCATTATTAGAAGAACATGTTTCCATACACTTCAAAAAAGCTATTTTACATTGTTGCCTTGCCTGTTCATCTTGAAAACCGTAATTCTTTTTCAACCATGAGAGGGTATTGAGGCATTTTATATACTCCTTGAGCTAGAAAATTTTGATTCTGAATCTCCGGATTACTATAAGCAGAGGCTGAGCGCGCAGGTGGTCAAGCTGATCACGCCCAAGGCCAAGCCTGACGCCCTTGACTCTACCATCCAGGAGCTAGTCTATATTGGCATTGTCTGCCATTTCTCCCCACTTGCCACTGATGATGCAGTCCTAGAAGAAAATGACATGGTTTTTTAGAGAAAAGAAAATGGTCAAATGTCTTACTTTTAACCTTTTGTACCATGTGTTTATCCTTTTATTTTACCATGAACCTTAAGGATTCTGCTCTCATTTGATAGAGATATGGCTTGTCATATTGATGGTTTTATTCCAGTGGTGGCTCATCATGTTACTAGGAAAGTAGGTACATCCAGTAGAGATTATGACTGATACTTCTGAATTTCTCATCGATTTCTTTTTCACATGTTATCTTGTTTCTGTTACTGTATGGTTGTTGATAGTGCTCCTTGGATGTACCAGTCTTCCCCCTCCTATTCGTAGTGGTCTGCTGGCTTTATTAGTAATCCACGGCTTAATTTTCTTCGAAACACAGAAGTTACTAAAGCAAATTCTGTGCGATTTGTCGACAGCAAGGCCACAAGAGGACAACATGCCCAGACCGGGGCGATGTTCCAAAACCAGTAAGGAGACCTGCTCGATGCAAGAACTGTGGTGTGGAAGGCCATATAGGCATAACAAGTGCCACAAGGTTGGGGAGCTACGCCTAAGCAATGTATGATAATGGAACTCTTAGACAGGCAGTGCCTGGGTTCAGTGCAGTGTGATGTGTGCGCTGTGTGTGTACATGGCCTGGTAGTTGGCACCTAAGATTGCGGTCGAAACTACTCCCTCCGTCCCATAATGTAAGACGTTTTTTGACACTACACTAGGGAGTACTATGCTTGTGGTGTATCCCAGAAGTTGTTCTTCTGAACTTGCGTTTTATTGAAATCCCCAGCATCTCAAGTTCTTCTCATTATTTCCGGACGGAGGGAGTAGAAGATTACATTTCTGAAAGTTGTAATGATTTGGGTGGGTGGATACTGTTGTTGACCCGAATCCTCTGGTGAAGAAATGCTGCTTGTTGAGCAGGTGCGGGGTCTGGAAACTGCTGAGCGCCGTAGTGGCGATTCAGGGCCCCACGGTAGGTCTCGTTTGATCTCATGAATCCACAAAGATCGGCCTGCAAGAACAAAACTGATTAGTAACCGGGAAATCAGTAATGAGATTTCAGGACAGCCAAATCATGGTTTGGATGAGGGGTCGCTGTGTGAGGCATCGATCTGCGAAGCTCTTGCTCGTGGGATCGATTGGAGGTCAGGGATCCTGGGCCCGTGAGACAGTGGGGGACGATGGGATAGGATTAACCGCCGGAGAAGATTAGATAGCTGTTGGAGTTACTACCCCAAAAGACCGATCTGATCGAATAGACTAAGGGGGTGTTTGGTTCAGGGACTTTTTAGTCCTAGAGACTAGAAAAAGTCCCTAGGAACCAAACGGAAGGGACTTTTTCTACAGGGACTGAAAAAAGACTCTACTGGAGAGTCTTTTTTGATTAGTCCCTGGGACTAGAAAAAGTCCTAGGACTTCTAAACCAAACACCCCCTAAGCAATACACTTAACTTCAACACTCATGACGTTCTTTAGTTCCATGTTAGCTACAACCCCTCCATTAGTGTGTGTGTACGCCTGTTTGCAGCTGTCGACGTCGTTGCTAGACTCAACATATTTGTATCTTGCAGAATAATGATACACCTGAATGTTACCATAATACTTCTGGCATTCTTTACTCTACCCTGAGAACAAACACATCACACAACAACATCACAAGGCAAAAAGCTCATAGAGATTTGTACTTAGTTTCCTCTAACAAAACACAAAAGAAAGAGAGAAGCGTCATGCAATAACTTCAGAAGACAAATAATAGATGGAGATCTTTATGAAGCTTCATTTGGGAAAAGAAATAGATGCGGTTTTTAGTACTTAGTGGAAATTCAGAGAAGTTTGGAGCCAATGTAATTGGTCATATTTACCAAGAAGTGACTTCATTCTTCAAATACCATCTGATAATAGTGGCATGTGCAACAAGTGTATATCCGAATCATGTTTGAGGTAGAATTCAAAATAAACAGTAGGATGTGGTTTAGGAAGTAAAAGAGAAATAGTATGATGTGGTTCAGGAAGTAAAAGAGAAATAGTATGGACTACTTACTGCCACTTCAACTAAAAAGATGCAAAAAGACGCCCCATGATGTTGCTGTTCATCTATAAGATTTTTCTTTAACAAATTTGTAAGAATCTATATAAGATACGCCAGTTTAAATTGGACTCATGCATGGTGGCAGCCTGGCAGGCACACTTTGCCGGTTGGGTAAATACTTATTTCATTTCTTGTCCACTGACATGACAATACCGGCTTGCATCAGACACTGGCCACTCCTCAAAAGAACGGTCGATTCATCTGATTGCCGTTCTTTTTTTTTTTGAAAAGGGTTTTACTCGCCTCTCGTGATCGATCGATGCATACGGCCTCTTATTAATAAAAAGGTGGTCCGAACAAAAGTCTTACAAACAAAAAGCAAAGGTATCGCAGAGCTCACACAGAGCAGCGAAAAAACACAAACGGATAAGCCACAAACCGGTGGCATAATATGAGGTAGGTAAACTAGATCCCTATCCTATTACATGATCGCCATCCAAACCGGTTGAAGATATCCCACAAGAACGCTCTCCCACCGAGAGATCCAAGAACCAAACGCCTCGGCCTCCGCCGGAGTGAGTAAGGACCAAGTACGGATCAGCCGCCGTGGCCGGAACAACACCGCAAAAATGAGTATTTGATATTCGTTAAAACCAAGTCATTCCTACAGTTCCATATTGCCCATAATAACGCATATACTCCTACACGAATTTGTCTGGCTGTTTGGGCTCCGTCCCGAGCAACCACGCCCAAAAAGCGTGTTTACCGATCTTGGTGGAGTAATATTAAAGGCAATTTGCACGGTGCGCCACAACCCTTGTGCCAACGGGCAATCAAAAATAAATGTTTGATAGACTCATCCCGATCACGAAGCTTACACCTAGTAGGTCCCGTCGATTATGCTTAACTAGATTGTCCTTTGTAAGAATTACTGCTTATGCACAAACCACATAAACACCTTAATTTTCAAAGGAACCTTAACGCCTGCATCACCTTGGACGAGGTATCACGGAGGTATTAATAATGTCAAGATACATCGACTTGACAAGAACGCCCATTTCTAGTTAGTTTCCAAAACAACTGGTCGGGCTGAGTATTTAGTCAGACGTCCATTAGCCTACGGACCAAGTGAAGCCATGCTTCCCATCTCGGTCCAAAGAAGCACTCTTCAAATCGGATGTTAAGAGGAATCGTCGCAAAATCAGGCCACAAGGGCATCCCTACGCCGACAATACGATACAGCGTTGGATATTGAGAAGCCGAGGCGTGTCACCCAGCCACGTATCCTCCCGTAATCGCAGACGCTCCATTCCCAACAATACATTTCGCTCGTTAAAGAAAGCTGATTTAGCCCTCATTAGTCCTTTCCGAACGGCGAGTCTGTAGGTCTCATAGTGACCGGGATAAAGTCTTTGAGTAGAGATATTTACTCCGTAAGATCTGCGCCCAAGTTGCCTCTGTCTCGGAAGACGACTTAAACAACCACTTACACAGAGACACTTATTTTTGACTTCAAGATTTTCAATGCCAAGTCCTCCTTGTTCTTTCGGTCGCAAATAATATCCCATTTGGCCAATCTATACTTCCTCTTGGATTCATCACTCGCCGTAAGAAGCGAGAGCGATAGAAATCTAGTCTCTTCCTCACCCCAATTGGTACTTCAAGAAAGATAGCAGAAACATAGGTAAACTCGTTAGCACCGAGTTAATGAGAATCAACCGCCTCCATAAGACATGAGTTTTCCTTTCCAACAACTTAGTTTCTTCTCAAATCTATCCTCGATGCTCTTCCACTCAAAGATTCGTTAACTTGCGATAGTGTATTGGAATCCCAAGATAAGAGAAAGGAAGAGACCCACTCTCACATCCGAACAATTGTGTATAAGCTTCCTTTTCGTCATTGGCTCTACCAAATGAATAACTCACTCTTATGGAAGTTAATCTTCAGCCGACAATTGTTCAAAAAGGCACAAAACTAGTTTCATGTTCCTTGCCTTGGCCAAATCATGTTCCATAAAAATGATTGTATCGTCAACAGACAGCAGGATAGATAAACCACCATCAACCAGATGAGGCACCACTCCCTCCACCTGACCAGCCTCTTTGGCCCTCCCAATCAGGATCGCTAACATATCAACCACAATATTGAACAAAATGGGTGATTTGCTCGATTAATTAGGTGATTGCGTTGTCACACATGTAGTAGTTTTCATTGGAATGCATCAAGGTGACCCTGCCATTCTAATCACCTCCTCTGCCATTCTGTTGGCATGCTGATTTACTTTAAATAAAATCATACACATGCAAAAGCATATTGCCTAGTCTTTTGGTTGCATTGACTAGAGCATGCACTTTTACAAGATATTTAGCAGAGGGGGCCAATGCCCCCATCATCCCAATTGGAGTTATGGATCTCCGGGAATATAATAAACGGTTTTCGGCCAGAAAACGGGAATGTGAAACAGAAGAGAACAGAGGGATAGATCCAATCTCAGAGGGGCTCGTCATGGAGGCCATGGACCAGGGGGAACTCTCCTCCCATCTAGTGGGGAGGCCAAGGAAGAAGAAGGAGGGGGATCTCTCCCCCTATCTCCCGGTGGCGCTAGAACGCCGCCGGGGCAAGGATCGTGACGGCGATCTACATCAATAATATTGCTACCGTCAACATCAACTTTCTCCTCCTCTATGCAGCGGTGTAACACCTCTTCTCCCCGCTGTAGTCTCTACTTAAACATAGTGCTCAACAATATATATTATTTTCCAATGATATGTGGTCATCCTATGATGTTTGAGTAGATCCGTTTTGTCCTATGGGCTAATTGATGATCGTGGTTGGTTTGACTGTATATTTTATTATGGTGTTGTCCTATCGTGCCCTCCGTCTCGCGCAAACGTGAGGCATCCCCGCTGTAGGATGTTGCAATACGTTCATAATTTGCTTATTGTTGGTTGCCAGAGTGACAGAAGTCTGGACACTGATAAGTTGGTTATTGCGTATGAAAGTAAAGAGGACTTGATACTTAATGCTATAGTTGGGTTTTACGACCTTAATGATCTTTAGTAGTTATGGATGCTTGCTAGAGTTCCAATCATAAGTGCATATGATCCAAGTAGAGAAAGTATATTAGCTCATGCCTCTCCCTCATGTAAAATTGCAAGAATGATTACCGGTCTAGTTATCAATTGCCTAGGGATAAATGACTTTCTTGTTGACAAAATCTATTTACTTTTATTACCTCGCAATTTATTCATAGTTTTATTCTCGCAAAGTACTCATAGTTTTATTCTTGCAAAATAGTTTCATACTTGTTCTAGGTAAAGCAAACGTTAAGTGTGCGTAGAGTTGTATCAGTAGTCGATAGAACTTGAGTGAATACTTGTTCAGCCTTTAGCCCCTCGTTGGGTTCGACACTCTTATTTATCAAAAAAGGCTACAAATGATCCCCTATACTTGTGCGTTATCAGGTGATACTCAAAATAGACTTTGTAAAGGCTTATGACAAAGTCAAGTGGCTCTTTCTTCAATAGTCTCTCATAATGAAATGATTTTCTACAGAGTGGTGCGCTATGATCCATAGCTTCATTTCTGGAGGTAGTGTTTTCATCAAGGTCAATGATAACGTTGGACACTATTTCCAAACCAAGAAGGGATTGCGACAAGGTGACTCGTTATTGCCCATGCTGTTCAATATATAGGCGGATATGCTAGCGGTCATGATTGAGTGTGCCAAGGTTGATGGACAAGTTGATAGCATAGTAAATCATCTAGTTGATGATGGTCTCTCTATACTTCAATATGCCGATGGTACGATTCTCTTCATGCATCATGACCTCGAGAAAGCGAGAAATCTGAAACTGACTTTATTAGCATTTGAGCAACTCTCGGGTCTTAAGATCAATTTCCATAAAAGTGAATTGTTTTGCTTTGGCGAGGCTCGAGACGAGGCCCACCTGTACGCTTGACTATTCAGATGCGAGTTGGGCCAATTTCTGATCACATATTCGGGGATACCGATACATTATCAGAGACTCACAAATGATGAATGAAAACACGTCGAGGAGAGACTACAAAAAAGACTTAGCAGTTGGAAAGGTAAACTATTGTCTCTAGGTGGAAGATTAGTCCTCATAAATTCAGTACTAAGTAATATGGTACTATATATGATTCCCTTCTTCCACTTGCCGAAAGGAGTTTTACATAGATTGGATTCCTTTCGATAAAGATTTTTTTGGCAAGGAGATAACGAGAGAAAGAAGTATCGACTGACTAAATGGAGTGTGGTCTGCCATCCAAAAGACCAAGGCGGGTTGGGCACTCATGACCTTGAGGTTAAGAATAGGGCCCTCCTTGACAAATGGTTGTTTAAATTACTAACGGAAGATGGTGTATGGTAAACCCTCCTAAGGAGGAAATATGTGGGTTCTAAGGCGGCATCCCAAATATACTGAAAGCATGGGGATTCCCACTTTTGGGCAGGTCTAACGGCTACGAAGAAATATTTCTTCTTCTATGGATCCTTTTCGATTAAGGACGGCTCGGAAATTAGATTCTGGGAGGACAAGTGGCTAGGAAATGATACACTTTGGGAACAATATCCGGCTCTATACAACGTTGTGCGCCACAAGGGTGATACCATCGTCATGGTAATGGAATCATTTCCGCCGAATGTGATGTTCAGAAGAGATTTAATTGGACTCAGACTACAATCATGGAACATTCTGCTTCAGCGGTTGTCCATGGTGCAATTGTCACATAGGTCTGATGTATTCCAATGAAACCTCCATGGTAATGGACAATTCTCAGTGGAGTATGTATAGAGTGTTAATCTAGTTTGATGTGCTAGTTGATAATAACAAGAAGATCTAGAAGATGAAGATACCTCTTAAGAATAAAATCTTTGCATGATATCTTACGCTGCAGAGTCATTCTTTCTAAAGATAACCTTATTAAGAGAAATTGGCGTGGAATACGATTCTCTTCGTCTATGGTCCTCTGTCAATGCCTGTAGAATCAAGACCTGTTTATGGAGGTGTGTACATGATTGGAGGATACGGCGAGGGGTACTTTTACCCAATATGGGTGGCAGCATGATCTTAGTATTGCCCCCCCCCCCCCTCCGCTTTAGGCGTTATACAGACTCTAAATGTTTCTTTGTATTTCGCCTTTTTATTTTTTGTTTGTGTGAGAGGACCTTATTTGGTCGTGTGCATATTAGTTATGCAGGAGGCGGGTGTAATGCCTAAATCTTTTAAGTAATAAAAGCGCCTCTTTTCAAAAAAATAGGATATCCAGAAAAGAACAAGTGTAGCTGCTATGTACTACTGGAGCAAAGGCACTAACAACTGGACTATTCAAACCATGTTTCTCCAGGTTCCTCACCCGTCCAAACTTCTCCAAAGTGATCCGATTCATAAGGAGCATCACAAAGTAGGATTTTTTTTTAGCACTTTCTAGTGGCTGCACTGAGTAGACTATACGTTCTTGTGGCTCACTTGCTCCCCATGTGTTGCTACTGATCCTGCCAATGAAATGTTGATGCTTTCTTTGGAATTGAATGGAAAACTGGAAGAGGATATTACTGTAACAACCGCTAGCATACGAATAGTGTAGTCGTGAACAGAAGAGTGCCACGGAGAATTAAGCTGAAAAATTGTCCAACACTCCCGTGATTCTTCAGTTTCAAGCACCAGGGCCACTTGTGCACCATACCACGCAGGGAACGTCCAGTAGATTCTCAACAAAAACTGAGTGTTCAACTAATGCACAAACAGACTCAAACTCACCTCCAGAAGATAGATTTTTACCTTGCGACGTTGAGATACTTCGGTGAAAAACTTGGCAGACTAAATGCTTGGTATTTTGATACCTTTTGATGCATGTTTTTTTTCTTTCTGAACAGAACCAATTTCACACGAAATTTCCAGAGTCAAGAGAGAGCCGAGACAAACAATTGTTGCTCTGCTCATTGCCCACTGAATGTAGCTCCACTAAGTGGCCCCAGATATTCACACAAGGAAACATTACATTCCATTAGTTCTGACTTCACATTTTCCCAAGGTGTTTCTCTTGCCGCGCATCGTTGCTTCTTCCCGTACTTGCAAAATCTTTTCATTCCGCCCACCATCATCATCTCCGCGGAGCTCGTCACGCAGTTCTTCACTCTTTGGGCGCTTTTGCATGAGGTCCAACTTGATGATCTCACCGAGGATGACATTGTTCATGGCCGGATCTTGTCGAGATGCGGTGACTGATGCTTGCGGGCATGACGCTTACGTTGCTCCGGACTGCCGCTTAAAGGAGCGGAGCAGTGCTGAGGCCGGCCCTTCGCTCGCGATCGTTGCAGTAGGTATCCTCGAGTCCGCAGCACGATTGCGCCGTGCCCAGGTCCCGTTGTGGCTCCTGACGGCGGTCTCGCAGATCTGCGCTCCGATAGCCGCCTGTGGTCGTCCTGACTCAAGCCAGTGCGCGGCACGAACATTCATGATGGTCGATGGGAACCATTCATCGGCCGATCCCGCCATCTTGGCTACGGATTGTGTTAGCGAATGGGCAACCGACTGGCCGTGCGCTCCTCCTCGGCGCCAGACTCTCTGTTCCCGTCGATGTTCTTGATTACCGCCTGGCTCGCAGTCCTCGCGCTGCCTCGGTGCACCTTCCCTCGAGCGTGTCCACGCTCCTCGCGCCATCGTCTCCGTGTCCGCTTCGAGTGTTCCTGGCTGACCTCGCTCTTCGCAGTAGGTCGCGTGCTGAGTTCTTACCGACTTGGTGTCAGTTTTTCCAGCGCTGCTTGGCTAGTCCGCCAGCGCGGACTGCCTGTCCAGGAGTTCGGCTATCGTCTGTTGCGACTGCGTTTGGCGACGCAAGCCTGGCTTGCTAGCCGGCTGCTTCGCTGGTCGGTCCGTCGCTTTCGACGCTACATGCTCTGTCCTCAGGCCTCTCCCGATTCCTCGTGGGCCTGCGCTTGCGGCCTCCGCCGCAAGCCGCATTCGATCTCTCTGCATCGCGTCCGAGCTCGCATGTCGAGTGCTCGGGTCATGCCTGCGTGCCCGACTCGACGCGGACTTCCATCTAGGGCGCTCTGTCGCTCGCTGTAAGCGCGTATTCCGGTTGCCTTGTCCGCGCGCCCTAGTGCGGCTATGCGGCGACTCGCCTACGCCAGAACAGTGCGCCTGCAAGTTCCATCGAGCCTGTGTCCCAGGACATCGCTTCTCGAAGCCACAGTAAGGTTTGGTCCCGATGAAAGCTTCGGCCAGTCATGAACTCCCAAGTACTTGCTTGATCAGGTGGACGCTGGAACATGCAAACTATAGCAGCGTCGACTTCCTTCTGTTTCAGATATGCTCGAACAACACCGACCGCAAAGTAACAGGTTGGTTGTACTTACTGAATATCTGATGGTTGCACCATTTTTGAATCGATTTCTCCATAAACCATGTGACGCTTCTCTAACTTTCCTTCTTAATGTCCATTTCTGATTATCCAAGTGCATGGCAAGGGATTGACAGATAGCTACCCATTATTTCTTTCTGTAATGACCAGTATGCAGGCTTTGGAAAAGTGCGATTGTGGACATCTTATCAAAACGGAGGCATGTAATATATTGTTGGACCAGGGATGTGTCTGTCACGGAACCAGATCCTCTAACATTAAGAAGGAAAGTTAGAGAAGCTACAATTCTCTAACTTTCCTTCTTGCAATTCATATGATTAAGGCTAAAATGATTTAAATTAATATGCAAATTACAGATTTAATGTTTACATTCATAATCATTACATACAAACAATTTGATGGTGAAATAAAATCAATTATAGATTATTTATATCTACAGTAAATATCAATAGTAAATAATCCGCTAAACGTCTCTAACATTCCTTCTTCATTTTACACTATGATTACACTGTAGCACCGCGACTTTGCTTCTCTAAGTTAGAGGAGGCATCTGGAGATTCCAATGGCCCACATTAGTACAGCAGACCTCTGATGGCACAACAATTCCAAACAACGGCCATGGAGTGGGTCTAATCTCATTCCCCTCTACACTATGATGCACGAGAAATGAGGCCATGGTGTCAGCCGTATCGGCAGCCCTTCGTGCCTTGTGGGAGGCGAGACGTCCAGGTCACGGTTCCAGAATGGCGATGAAGGTGTGATTTGCAACGTGAGTGACGGTGTGGCGATGACTTGGTTCGCGCAATTGATGCCCGCCGACACGTAGGTGTAGATGGCGCCGGCGGACTTGTCACTCACGGTGATGTCGATGGCCTGAGTCGCTGTCGCCACAACCAGGTTCTCCTCCTGTATCTCCCCTTCGTCTATTGGCGGGATAGGGATGGTGCTGTGGAGGTCAACCGAGGGCCCGGCCTCGATTGCGGTGGTGCTGTGGCGGACCTCCTTGTCGCTGAGGTCGACGACGGCTCGGGTAGATGGTGGTGACCTTGTTGACGCTATTGGTGGCGACAACTTGGTCCGAGCCATCCGTCGAACAGGTGATGTGCGTGTCAGGACCTAAGCCGAGGTGTCTCTGAAGAAGACGCTCACTGTCGAACTCGTCTTCAGTTATCCAACGGCTCGGGGGGAAGGAAAACTCACGAAGGATGATCCACGGCTCGGATCAAGTCCTCACCGTTTAACCTTTAAATTGTCACGCTTACTTACCGTTGTACTCGCTTGTCTCTTTTACCGTGCTGAGCTGGAAAGCCAGTATTTAGCCCCTCCCGTCGATGTAGGAATGCAGCTTGTAAAACTTTTCCCCAATCTAGAGTAGTTGTAGAATCTTAGCGATCGTACTCTCCCAACTCAGGGTATTTTCATTTTAAAACTATCGATTTATCTTCCAAATTGCTCTATAAAATTCCGCTGGTTGAGCAACTGGATCGATTCATGGATTTTTTTTTGAGGGTGATTCATGGAATTTCTGGTAGTCGATCCTTACAAAGGTACCAGATCGATGGTCGAATCCTTGGCAGTGAGTGCCAGGCAGCAGATCATGCAGGGAGATCTGGAGGTTGGGATCTATCGTAAAATTTCTCATGTCCCTTCTTGTTCGCGGCGCTTGCAAGGAGACACTCTCCTGATAGTAAAAATTCCGGCCTCTGACCTGATCCCAACCATCACATGAACGAATGCTGATGCATGACCGCGGACCACCCTTGTTTGACCGAACAGAAGTTGGGACCACGGATTAGGTTGCATGTCCGCGAGGCCGATCCAATCCTTTAGCATGTTTCCGAACCATGGTTTGAAGAAGAGATGAGCTGCCGTTCCCTTTCGCAAAGATGAGCAGCTGGGGTTGAATGTACCCATGAAAAGTTTGTCGGCGACTGAACCGCTTGCTCACTTGTTGGTTACGACACGAATACACCGCATCTTCCTACGCATTCCGGTGGAGCGGTGCTCAGTTCAACAATGGCGTGCGGCTTGGTTGTTGTATCCCAGCCACTGGCTTCCACTCCACCCATCTCCTCTCCTATAAATACCAGCCCTCCACTCCTCCTTACAGCACCAGCAGCTAACTGTTGGAACCGCCACTCCCTTGCGCCTTGCCCTAGCTCTCCTCTCCCTCTCACTCTGCTCACTCTCTGTTGTCGTGGATCGATCAAATGAAAGAGGAAGAAGAAGATAAGAAGAGTGGTGGACACACATGCTTTTCGGGCGCACGAACGCCTCCTTGTCCCCTCGAGCACGAACTCAACCGTGTCAATCTGTTACAATGCCACCGGGCGGCTTTATACCCCGAGCTAGCGCACTGGGCACACACCACGCCTCCACCCGCCCCTGATCATGCCCGCGCTCTCCGCGCTCTGACCGTGCCCGCGCTGCGCCCCGACGCCCGCGTCACACGGCCAGCTCCAACGGCTCGCGCCCGATCAGGCCGCCTACAGCTCGCCAAGAGACACGCACACACACTACCGTGGTGCACGGACACACCCGTGCACCCAACGCACGCACACACGCACGCCCTAGTCCTCGGACCCGACACGCCCGACGCCCGCCCATACCCGCGCTTGACATGCGCGGCTCATCGCCGTGGCTTATTTGCCGAGCACTTCGTCCCACTCTTACCACGTAAGATATTCTACTCCTTCTAGTGTTTCTGAGGGTGATACGTCAGTCACATCTTTATACCAATGGTGACAATGTGTATCTCTCCCTCTCTCTTGATAGTAGCCAGCTGAAGCGATGGCCTCCGGCGGCGGCATGGCAGCACTTCTGAAGAACAAGATGTTCGTCTCCGGCGTGATGCTCCTCATGGTCCTCCTGATGGCCACGCAGATAGCGGCGGCGGGCGGCGGTGTTGTTGCCGCTCTCCCTCTCTCACTCAAAACTAGAGGTAGAAGAAGGAATAACATACACTGGAATTTTCACCCGGCTGAACACAGCCTCGTTTCTTTACTTTCCAGAGCACCAACTCTCGTACAAACACACACTGCGGCTTTCTAGTCCACAACAACGTGGCCCCTACGGTTCCGTTGCGTATGTACGCACGAACGCATAGCTATCTCCGCTGCATGCATGCGATCCGCCCGGCACGCGCACGACTCGACCAGCTCCACCGGTTGATGCTAACAGCCTGCTAACCAACTAGCTAGCTAACTCACACCACCACTCACACACGCACGCCACGGGCACACACACGCACGCACACCTATGAACCTGACACGTCCACACACCGCCATAGACACACATACGCTACACTTTCGTTGTGTCCCACACGTCCCGCGCACTACCGACACGCCCGACGAACCCGACGAGCCCGACGCCACCAGTGCGTCCCGCACGTCCCGCGCGCATCCGACGCGCTCGACGAGCCCGACCACATCACGCGACGTGGCTTATTCCAACACACACCCCCTAAGCCACGGCCTAGAGGAGTCCGTCATCGTCGATGTTGGCACCGGCCAAGAGAGCCTGCTCCGCCGCCGGTCCTTTCCGCAGCTGCGGGCACTCGCGCCGGCAGTGGCCGTGCTCCCCGCACTTGTAGCAGTGCTTGCGCCTGTTGCCGCCGCTCCCCGACGCCACGCTGCACCCATCGTTGTCATCCTATGCTCCGCCTTGCTGCCGCTCCCGCGCCCGCCATTGCGTCGCCGTAAACAGGAGCTGTCCGTCCGCCCGCTCGCCGTTGTCTCCGTCGTCGGACGCCAACTTCGCTGCGTCGAACGCGCAACCGCCGAAGCGCTTGTCAACGCCATCGTCGCCACGTCGTGGAACTGCTCGATGCCGACGACGACGGGGAAGAGCCGATCCGGCACCGTATCCAGCAGCTTCTTGACGAGAGCCGCGTCGCCCAGCGTCTCCCCGAGGTTGGCGTACCTCGCCGCCATCGCCGCGAGCCTCCCGCCGTACACGTCGAGCTCCTTGCCGTCCACCATCTTCAGATGGTCAAATTCGCCGTGCAGCGTCGCCAGCCTCGCCGCGCGGACCTGATCGGCACCGACGAACCTCACCTTCAGGGAGTCCCATACCTCCCTGGCGGTGAGCTTCGTCGACACCTGCAGTAGCACATCCTCCGGCAACGCCCCGAGAAGCAACGCGCGCGCCATCTTGTCCTTCCGCGCGTTCACCGCCGCGTCGCCCGGCGCCATAGCCTCCCATACGATGTGGACGTCGAGGATCGGCCTGCGCCTTGATGGCCCAGACCGTGCAGTTGTCCGCGGTCAGCATCGGCATCGCCATCGTCGCTGATCCACCCGCGCCGCCGCCGTGTGGGACGAGCGCCATGGTCGCCGGTGATCGCCCGAACCGAAGCTCTGTATACCAATTGTTGTTTCCGCTCTCCCTCTCTCACTCAAAACTAGAGGTAGAAGAAGGAATAGGATACACTGGAATTTTCACCCGGCTGAACACAGCCTCGTTTCTTTACTTTCCAGAGCACCAACTCTCGTACAAACACACACTGCGGCTTTGTAGTCCACAGCAGCGTAGCCCCTACGGTTCCGTTGCGCATGTACGCATGAATGCATAGCTATCTCCGCTGCATGCATGCGATCCGCCCGGCACGCGCACGACCCGACCAGCTCCACGGGTTGATGCTAACAGCCTGCTAACCAACTACTCCCTCCGTTCGGGTTTATTGGGCCCAAGAACAAAATTGGCAGGACCAAGGCAACAAGTAATTAGGTGCGTTATTTTAGGCATTAAGCGCTCCAGCAGTTAGGTGATGCCTCGTTTTCCATGGCACTTTATTGCTGGCGATGCATGCAGCCAGGGTTCCACCGTCTCTCCACCAATGACGTTCATGCATGCATGCTCACACGCATGAAGGAACGCATGCTTGGCGTAGATTCTGGAGTTTAGCCTCCTTTTAAGTTACACTTAGCAATTAATTCGAGGGATACACGATCTTCAAAGGGGCCTAATAAAAACGGACGGGATCCTTTTGCTCAGGAGTCAGGAGGGAGTAGCTAGCTAACTCACGCCACCACCCACACACGCACGCCACGGGCACACACACGCACGCACACCTACGAACCTGACACGTCCACACACCGCCATACACACACATACGCCACACTTTCGCTGTGTCCCACACGTCCCGCCCGTCCCGCGCGCTACCGACACGCCCGACGAACCCGATGAGCCCGACGCTACCAGTGCGTCCTGCATGTCCCGCGCGCATCCGACGCACCCGACGAGCCCGACCATATCACGCGATGTGGCTTATTCCAACAGGCGGGTCACGCCAGCTCCTGTGATGCGGCTACAGAAGCTGCAACTGCCGCACTTGCCCCATATATGGGTGGGCGTGCTGCGGCATGTGTTGCCCATTGTAGGGCGCGAGCAACAACACGCACTACAAGGTCGCACCTTTGCTTCGATGGCTCTGTTAAAGGTTTGAATAACGTGCATGTACGAGGTTACATGTGGCTGCTGCTTTTCAACGGTACTACTCCCTCCGGTCTTTTTTACTCTGCACATTGGATTTGCCGAAAGTCAAACTTAGCTAAGTTTGACCAAATTTATATTAGAAATTATTAGCATCTATAATATCTAATAAATATATATGAAAATATATTCCGAGATGAATCTAATGATGTTGGTGTTGTTATGTAAATGTCAATAATTTTTTATATAAACTTGGTCAAAGTTGGATGAGATTGACTTCAGACAAACCTAATATGCAGAGTAAAAAGGACCGGAGGGAGTACGAGTAGTAGTGGTCATCGGTGTGGTTCTAGACTTCTGGTGGCGCTCTTTACAGTCTATTACTACTAGTATATCAAACTTTGCGTACAACTGTTGTTAGATGTTGGCCTTTTGTAGCTGTAAAATTGCTTAAGATATCGCGAACGATTATTATTTTTAACTCCGAGGCAATAGCTTTGGTCGTTCAGTTAATCAAAAAAGAAAAAATATTGCTCAGTTTATTATTAAAACCCGGATAGAAAATGATGCAATGATACAACAAGCATATGCCAAACCTCCTATTGCGGACTACGCGCCCGAACCAATTGCAAAGCAGATGGACAAACACGCTCAATCTATTAGTTTTGATCACACTGGTGGATTTCTGCGAGCCAGGATTACCATTGAAGTTGAGAAGCCTTTGAGGAGGTGGATTCTCATCGATTCTGTCAGAGGAAGAAAGTGGATATGTATGACATACAATATGAATAGGTTCCATACTTTTGCTTTTCTTGCGGCAGGCTGGGACACTCGGATCCTTCTGCCCAACACCGGGATCGCAAGATGAGAAGGGATAACTCCCTTTTGGATCTAAGCTGCGGGCACCTGAGGACTATCGAAAGCCGGCGTCGTCAGAAAATTCTTTTAGAGATCATTCGGGGGCCAGCAGCAAACATGCGACAAAGAATTCTAGTAACAAGAGAGATACAGTGAGGAGGTGAATTCCCCAGTCAAGAATAGGCAGCGGCAGAAACGGAAAGATGAGCCGACCCAAGTCTACAAGCCTGTGGCTAAGACCACACTGCTGCTCACTGATGGTGGAACTGAAACTGGTGTTGATGGCAATATCCTGGCCAGAACTGATACAACTTCAACAAGCCATGAAGTGGGAGAGGAATTTGGCAGGGAATCAAAGAAGAAGAAACATACACCGGAGAACTCGGTAGAGACCGCTTCGCGGTCCTGCCAGTCCCAATGAGTTGCATCAGCTGGAACTGCCGGGGGCTTGGGAACCCCGAGGCAGTTCAAGAACTTCGCAGTATTGTGAAGTTGGAAGGCCTCGCTCTTCTCTTTGTCATAGCAACAAAAATAAGAGCTAAAAGAGTAGAGGATTTGCAGAGCTGTTTGGGTTTTGCTGGTAGTTTTGCAGTAGACAGTGCAGGCCTTAGTGGCGGCATTGGTCTATTTTGGTCTCGAGATGTGTCAGTTGAACTTAAGAATTGCAGTCAACGTCATATCGATGTTTTGGTTACTAACAAGCTGCTGAACTCTCCACCTTGGAGATTCACGGGTTTCTATGGAGCACCGCGTGCTGAAGAAAGGCATCATAGCTGGCAGTTTTGGCGTTCGCTCCACTCTATTCCTCATGATGCATGGCTGTGCATGGGGGATTTTAACAAGACCTTGTACTCAAATGAACAGTTTAGCTGGGCGGCTCGTCCGGAGCGACAAATGCAAGCCTTCAGAGAGGTTACAAATGATATTTCCTTCCAGGATCTGGGTTGGTCAAGTGATGACCCACAAGTATAGGGGATCTATCGTAGTCCTTTCTATAAGTCAGAGTGTCGAACCCAACGAGGAGCAGAAGTAAATGACAAGCGGTTTTCAATAAGGTATTCTCTGCAAGCACTGAAATTATCGGTAACAGATAGTTTTGTGATAAGGTAATTTGTAACGGGCAACAAGTAATGAAAGTAAATAAGGTGCAGCAAGATGGCCCAATCCTTTTTGTAGCAAAGGACAAACCTGGACAAACTCTTATATGAAGGAAAGCGCTCCCGAGGACACATGAGAATTATCGTCAAGCTAGTTTTCATCACGCTCATATGATTTGCGTTCGTTACTTTGATAATTTGGTATGTGGGTGGACCGGTGCTTGGGTACTGCCCTTCCTTGGTCAAGTATCCCACTTATGATTAACTCCTATTGCAAGCATCCGCAACTACAAAAGAAGTATTAAGGTAAACCTAACCATAGCATGAAACATATGGATCCAAATCAGCCCCTTACAAAGCAACTCATAAACTAGGGTTTAAGCTTCTGTCACTCTAGAAACCCATCATCTACTTATTAATTCCCAATGCCTTCCTCTAGGCCCAAACAATGGTGAAGTGTCATGTAGTCGATGTTCACATAACACCACTAGAGGAGAGACAACATACATCTCATCAAAATATCGAACGAATACCAAATTCACATGACTACTTATAGCAAGACTTCTCCCATGTCCTCAGGAACACACGTAACTACTCACAAATCATATTCATGTTCATAATCAAAGGGGTATTAATATGCATAAAGGATCTGAACATATGATCTTCCACCAAATAAACCAACTAGCATCAACTACAAGGAGTAATCAACACTACTAGCAACCCACAGGTGTTGGGTAACGTAGTAATTTCAAAAAATTTCCTGCGCACACGCAAGATCATGGTGATGCATAGCAACGAGAGGGGAGAGTGTTGTTAACATACCCTTGTAGACCGAAGCGGAAGCGATCACAACGTAGAGGAAGTAGTCGTACGTTCTCCTCGCGATCCAACCGATCCCAGCGCCGTTACTCCGGCGCCTCCGAAGTTCTTGACACACGTCAGCTCGGTGGCGCTCCTCGGGCTCCGATCCAGCAAAGCTCGGGGAGAGAGTTCCGTCGACCTGACGGCGTGGTGACGATCTTGATGTTCTACCGGCGCAGGCTTCGCCTAAGCACCGCTACAATATTACCGAGGTGGAATATGGTGGAGGGGGCACCGACACGGCTAAGGAACGATCTCAAGGATCAACTTGTGTGTTCTAGGGTGCCCCCCGCCTGTATATAAAGGAGCAAGGGGAGGGCCGGCCGGCCCTAGGAGGCGCGCCAGGGAGGGGAGTCCTCCTCCTAGTGGGAGTAGGACTCCCTTTCCTAGTCCAACTAGGAAGGAGGAAGGGGAAGGAAGGAGAGGGAGAGGAGAGGGAAGGGGGCCGCCCCCTCCTTGTCCTATTCGGACTCCCCATGGGGGCGCGCCACTCTGGCGCAGCCCTCTCTCTCCCTCTTGGCCCATTAAGGCCCATTACTTCCCGGGGGTTCCGGTAACCCCCAAGGCACTCCGGTTTTCTCCGAAACTTCCGAACCTTTCCGGTGTCCGAATATAGCCGTCCAATATATCAATCTTTATGTCTTGACCATTTCGAGACTCCTCGTCATGTCTGTGATCATATCCGGACTCGAACTCCTTGGTACATCAAAATACACAAACTCATAATATAACCGCCATCGAAACCTTAAGCGTGCGGACCCTACGGTTCGAGAACAATGTAGACATGATCGAGACACGTCTCCGGTCAATAACCAATAGCGGGACCTGGATGCCCATATTGGTTCCTACATATTCTCGAAGATCTTTATCGGTCGACCGCATAACAACATCGTTGTTCCTTTGTCATCGGTATGTTACTTGCCCAAGATTCGATCGTCGGTATCCAATACCTAGTTCAATCTCGTTACGGCAAGTCTCTTTACTCGTTCCGTAATACATCATCTACAACTAACTCATTAGTTACAATGCTTGCAAGGCTTAAGTGATGTGCATTACCGAGAGGGCCCAGAGATACCTCTCCGACATTCGGAGTGACAAATCCTAATCTCGAAATCGCCAACCCAACATCGCCTTTGGAGACACTGTAGTACTCCTTTATAATCACCCGATTCGTTGTGACGTTTGGTAGTACCAAAGTGTTCCTCCGGCAAGCGGGAGTTGCATAATCTCATAGTTATAGGAACATGTATAAGTCATGAAGGAAGCAATAGCAACATACTAAGCGATCGTGTGCTAAGCTAACGGAATGGGTCATGTCAATCGATCATTCAACTAATGATGTGACCTTGTTAATCAAATAACAACTCCTTGTTCATGGTTAGGAAACATAACCATCTTTGATTAACAAGCTAGTCAAGTAGAGGCATACTAGTGACACTCTGTTTGTCTATATATTCACACATGTATTATGTTTCCGGTTAATACAATTCTAGCATGAATAATAAACATTTATCATGATATGAGGAAATATATAATAACTTTATTATTGCCTCTAGGGCATATTTCCATCAGTCTCCCACTTGCACTAGAGTCAATAATCTAGATCACATCACCATGTGATTAACATCGATAGTTCACATCACCATGTGACCAACACCCAAAGGGTTTACTAGATTCAGTAATCTAGTTCACATCGCTATGTGATTAACACCCAAAGAGTACTAAGGTGTGATCATGGTTTGCTTGTGAGAGAGTCTTAGTCAACGGGTCTTTCACATTCAGATCCGTTATGTATTTTGCAATTTTTCTATGTCTACAATGCTCGCATGCGAAGCTACTCTAGCTAATTGCTCCCACTTTCAATATGTATCTAGATCGAGACTTAGAGTCATCGGATCGGTGTCAAAACTTGCATCGGCGTAACCCTTACGACGAACCTTTTGTCACTTCCATAATCGAGAAACATATCCTTATTCCACTAAGGATAATTTTGACCGTGTCGATGATCTACTCCTAGATCACTATTGTACTCCTTGCCAAACTCACTGCAGGGGTATACAATAGATCTGGTACACAACATGGCATACTTTATAGAACCTATGGCCAAGGCATAGGGAATGACTTTCATTCTCTTTCTATCTTCTGCCGTGGTCGGGTTTTGAGTCTTACTCAATTTCACACCTTGTAACACGTGCAAGAACTCTTTCTTTGATCGTTCCATTTTGAACTACTTCAAAATCTTGTCAAGGTATGTACTCATTGAAAAACTTATCAAGCATCTTGATCTATCTCTATAGATCTTGATGCTCAATATGTAAGCAGCTTCACCGAGGTCTTTCTTTGAAAAACTTCTTTCAAACACTCCTTTATGCTTTGCGAATAATTCTACATTATTTCGATCTACAATATGTCATTCACATATACTTATCGAAATGCTATAGTGTTCCCACTCACTTTCTAGTAAATACAGCTTCACCATAAGTGCATGCAAAACTATATGCTTTGATCAACTCATCAAAGCGCATATTCCAACTCCGAGATGCTTGCACCAGTCCATAGATGGATCATTGGAGCTTGCACACTTTGTTAGCTCCTTTGGATCGAAGAAACCTTCTCGTTGCATCATATACAACTCTTCCTCCGTAAAACCATTCAGAATGCAGTTTTACATCCATTTGCCAAATTTCATAAATTGTGGCAATTGCTAACATGATTCGGACAGACTTAAGCATCGCTACTGATTGAGAAAATCTCATTGTAGTCAACATCTTGAACTTTGTCGAAAACCTTTTGCAACAAGTCGAGCTTTGTAGATAGTAACACTACTATCAACGCCTGCCTTCCTCTTGAAGATCCATTTATTTTCTATGGTTTGCCAATCATCGGGCAAATCCATCAAAGTCCATACTTTGTTCTCATACATGGATCATATCTCAGATTTCATGGCCTCAAACCATTTTGCGGAATCTGGGCTCATCATCGCTTCCTCATAGTTCGTAGGTTTGTCATGGTCAAGTAACACGACCTCCGAATGTGATTACCGTACCACTCAGTGCGGATCTCACTGCTTTACCTACGAGGTTCGGTAGTAACTTGATCTGAAGTTTTATGATCATCATCATTAACTTCCTCACTAATTGGTGTAGGTGTCACAGAACCAATTTCGTGATGAACTACTTTCCAATAAGGGAGCTAGTATCATACCTCATCAAGTTCTACTTTCCTCCCACTCACTTCTTTCGAGAGAAACTCCTTCTCTAGAAAGGATCCATTCTTAACAACGAATGTCTTGCCTTCGGATCTGTGATAGAAGGTGTACCCAACTGTCTCCTTTGGGTATCCTATGAAGACACATTTCTCGATTTGGGTTTGAGCTTATCAGATGAAACTTTTCACATAAGCATCGCAGCCCCAAACTTTAAGAAACGACAACTTTGGTTTCTTGCTAAACCACAGTTCATATAGTGTCGTCTCAACGGATTTAGAAGGTGCCCTATTTAACGTGAATGCAGTTGTCTCTAATGCATGATCCCAAAACGACATTGGTAAATCGGTAAGAAACATCATAGATTGTACTATATCCAATAAAGTACGGTTATGACGTTCGGACACACCATTATGATCTGGTGTTCCAGGTGGCACGAATTTGTGAAACTATTCCACATTGTTTTAATTGAAGACCAAACTCGTAACTTAAATATTTGTCCCCGCGATCAAATCGTAGAAACCTTATTTTCTTGTCACGATGATTTTTCCACTTCACTCTGAAATTCTTTGAATCCTTTCAACTATTTCAGACTTATGTTTCATCAAGTAGATGTACCCATATCTGCTCAAATCATCTGTGAAGGTCGAAAAATAACGATACCCGCCATGAGCCTTAACACTCATTGGATCGCATACATCGAGATGTATTATTTCCAATAAGTCGGTTGCTCGCTCCTTTGTTCGAGAACGGAGTCTTAGTCATCTTGCCCATGAGGCATGGTTCGCAAGCATCAAGTGATTCATAATCAAGTGATTCCAAAATCCCATCAGCATGGAGTTTCTTCATGCGCTTTACACCAATATTACATAAATGGCAGTGCCACAAATAAGTTGCACTATCATTATTAACTTTGCATCTTTTGGTTTCAATATTATGAATATGTGTATCACTACGATCGAGATCCAATGAATCATTTTCATTGGGTGTGTAACCATATAAGGTTTTATTCATGTAAACAGAACAACAGTTTATTCTCTTACTTAAATGAATAACCGTATTGCAATAAACACGATCAAATCATATTCATGCTCAACGCAAACACCAAATAACATTTATTTAGGTTCAACACTAATCCCGAAAGTATAGGGAGTGCGCGATGATGATAATATCAATCTTGAAACTACTTTCAACACACATCGTCACTTCACCCTTAACTAGTTTCGCTTATTCTACGCAACCCCGTTTGAGTTACTACTCTTAGCAACCTGAACCAGTACCAAATACCGAAGGGTTGCTATAAACACTAGTAAAGTACACATCAATAACATGTATATCAAATATACCTTTGTTCACTTTGCCATCCCGCTTATCCACCAAATATTCAGGGCATTTCCGCTTCGATGACCATTTCCTTTGCGATTAAGCACTCGGTTTCAGGCTTTGGAGCTTCTTGGCGGGAGTGACAACTTGCTTGTCTTTCCACTTGAAGTTCCCTTTCTTTCCCTTTTCCTTTTCTTGAAACTAGTGGTCTTGTCAATCATCAACACTTGATGCTCTTTCTTGATTTCTACATTAAATCGATTTCAACATCACGAAGAACTCGGGAATCATTTTCATCATCCCTTGCATACTATAGTTCATCACGAAGTTCTACTAACTTGGTGATGGTGACTAGAGAATTCATCAATCACTATCTTATCGGAAGATTAACTCCCACTTGATTCAAGCGATTGTAGTACCCGCACAATCTGTGCACATGCTCACTAGTTGAGCGATTCTCCTCCATCTTTTAGCTATAGAACTTGTTGAAGACTTCATATCTCTCAACTCGGTATTTGCTTGAAATATTAACTTCAACTCTGGAACATCTCATATGGTCCATGACGTTCAAAACGTCTTTGAAGTCCCGATTCTAAGCTGTTAAGCATGGTGCACTTAAACTATCAAGTAGTCATCATATTGAGCTAGCCAAACGTTCATAACGTTTGCATCCGCTCTTGCAATAGGTCCGTCACCTAGCGGTGCATTAAGGACATAATTCTTACGTGCAGCAATGAGGATAAACCTCCGATCACGGATCGAATCCGCATCATTGCTACTAACATTTTCAACACAATTTTCTCTAGGAACATATCAAAAACAAACATATGAAAGCAACAACGCGAGCTATTGATCTACAACATAATTTGCAAAATACTACCAGGACTAAGTTCATGATAAATTTAAGTTCAATTAATCATATTACTTAAGAACTCCCACTTAGACAGACATCTCTCTAGTCATCTAAGTGATCACGCGATCCAAATCAACTAAACCATAACCGATCATCACGTGAGATGGAGTAGTTTTCAATGGTGAACATCTTATGTTGATCATATCTACTATATGATTCACGCCGACCTTTCGGTCTCCGTGTTCCGAGGCCATATCTGCATATGCTAGGCTCGTCAAGTATAACCTGAGTATTCTGCGTGTGCAAAACTGGCTCGCACCCGTTGTAGATGGACGTAGAGCTTATCACACCCGATCATCACGTGGTGTCTGGGCACGACGAACTTTGGCAACGGTGCATACTCAGGGAGAAAACTACTTGATAATTTTTAGTGAGAGATCATCTTAAAATGCTACCGTCAATCAAAGCAAGATAAGATGCATAAAAGATAAACATCACATGCAATCAATATAAGCGATATGATATGGCCATCATCTTCTTGTGCTTGTGATCTCCATCTCCGAAGCACCATCATGATCACTATCGTCACGGGCGCGACACCTTGATCTCCATCGTAGCATCGTTGTCGTTTACGCCATCTATTGCTTCTACGACTATCGCTACCGCTTAGTGATAAAGTAAAGCAATTACAGTATGCGTTGCATTTCATACAATAAAGCGACAACCATATGGCTCCTGCCTGTTGCCGATAACTTAGGTTACAAAACATGATCATCTCATACAATAAAATATAGCATCACGTCTTGGCCATATCACATCACAACATGCCCCGCAAAAACAAGTTAGGCGTCCTCTACTTTGTTGTTGCAAATTTTACGTGGCTGCTACGGGCTGAAGCAAGAACCAATCTCACCTACGCATCAAAACCACAACGATAGTTTGTCAAATAGACTCGTTTTAACCTTCACAAGGACCGGGCGTAGCCACACTCGGTTCAACTAAAGTGAGAGAGACAGACACCCTCCAATCACCTTTAAGCACGAGTGCTCGTAGCAGTGAAACCAGTCTCGCGTAAGCGTCTGGCGTAATGTCGGTCCGGGCCGCTTCATCTCACAATACCGCTGAACCAAAGTATGACATGCTGGTAGGCGGTATGACTTATATCGTCCACAACTCACTTGTGTTCTACTCGTGCATATAACATCAACGCATAAAACCTAGGCTCGGATGCCATTTGTTGGGGAACATAGTAATTTCAAAAAATTCCTACGCACACGCAAGATCATGATGATGAATAGCAACGAGAGGGAGAGTGTTGTCTACATACCCTTGTAGACCGAGCGGAAGCGATCTGGCGTAGTGGAAGTAGTCGTCGCGTTCTCCTCGCGATCCAACCGATCCCAGCGCCGTTACTCCGGCGCCTCCGAGTTCTTGACACATGTACAGCTTGGTGGCGCTCCTCGGGCTCCGATCCAGCAAAGCTCCGGGAGAGAGTTCCACAAGATGACGGCGTGGTACGATCTTGATGTTCTACCGATGCAGGCTTCGCCTAAGCACCGCTGATATTACCGAGGTGGAATATGGTGGAGGGGGCACCCCACACGGCTAAGGAATGATCTCAAGGATCAACTTGTGTGTTCTTGGGTGCCCCCTGCCTCGTATATAAAGGAGCAAGGGGAGGGCCGGCCGCCCTAGGAGGCGCCAGGGGGGGGAGTCCTCCTCCTAGTGGGAGTAGGACTCCCTTTCCTAGTCCAACTAGGAAGGAGGAAGGGGAAGGAAGGAGAGGAGAGGAGAGGAAAGGGGCGCGCCCCCTCCTTGTCCTATTCGGACTCCCCATGGGGGGCGCCACCTCCTCTGGCGCAGCCCTCTCTCTCCCTCTTGGCCCATTAAGGCCCATTACTTCCTGGGGGGTTCGGTAACCCTCCGGCTCTCCGGTTTTCTCCGAAACTTCCGAACCTTTCCGTGTCCGAATATAGCCGTCAATATATCAATCTTTATGTCTCGACCATTTCGAGACTCCTCGTCATGTCCGTGATCATATCCGGACTCGAACTCCTTCGGTACATCAAAATACACAAACTCATAATATAACCGTCATCGAAACCTTAAGCGTGCGGACCCTACGGTTCGAGAACAATGTAGACATGATCGAGACACGTCTCCGGTCAATAACCAATAGCGGGACCTGGATGCCCATATTGGTTCCTACATATTCTCGAAGATCTTTATCGGTCGAGACCGCATAACAACATCGTTGTTCCTTTGTCATCGGTATGTTACTTGCCCGAGATTCGATCGTCGGTATCCAATACCTAGTTCAATCTCGTTACCGCAAGTCTCTTTACTCGTTCCGTAATACATCATCTCGCAACTAACTCATTAGTTACAATGCTTGCAAGGCTTAAGTGATGTGCATTACCGAGAGGGCCCAGAGATACCTCTCCGACATTCGGAGTGACAAATCCTAATCTCGAAATCGCCAACCCAACATCCGCCTTTGGAGACACTGTAGTACTCCTTTATAATCACCCGATTCGTTGTGACATTTGGTAGTACCCAAAGTGTTCCTCCGCAAGCGGAGTTGCATAATCTCATAGTTATAGGAACATGTATAAGTCATGAAGGAAGCAATAGCAACATACTAAGCGATCGTGTGCTAAGCTAACGGAATGGGTCATGTCAATCAGATCATTCAACTAATGATGTGACCTTGTTAATCAAATAACAACTCCTTGTTCATGGTTAGGAAACATAACCATCTTTGATTAACAAGCTAGTCAAGTAGAGGCATACTAGTGACACTCTGTTTGTCTATATATTCACACATGTATTATGTTTCCGGTTAATACAATTCTAGCATGAATAATAAACATTTATTATGATATGAGGAAATATATAATAACTTTATTATTGCCTCTAGGGCATATTTCCTTCAACAGGTACCAATCTGAGGCTTTGGGACAAAGATTGGATACAAGAGATGAACTAGGGTTTTAGAGGAGATGGTGCTGGTGAAGATGTTGATGGAGATGGACCCCCTCCTGATGAGAGGATTGTTGGTGATGACGATGGCGATGATTTCCCCCTCCTGGAGGGAAGTTTCCCCGGCAGAACGGCTCCGCCGGAGCCCTAGATTGGTTCCGCCAAGGTTCCGCCTCGTGGCGCGGTGTTTCTTCGCGAAAGCTTGCTTATGATTTTTTTTCCAGGGTAAAAGACTTCATATAGCAGAAGATGGGCACCGGAGGCCTGCCAGGGGGCCCACGAGGCAGGGGGTACGCCAGGGGGGTAGGGCGCGCCCCCACCCTCATGACCAAGGTGTGGTCCCCTCTGGTGGATTCTTTTGCCAGTATTTTTTATTAATTCCAAAACGTGCCTCAGTGAAGTTTCAGGACTTTTGGAGCTGTGCAGAATAGCTCTATAATATTTGCTCCTTTTTGAGCCAAGAATTCAGCTGTCGGCATTCTCCCTCTCCATATAAACCTTGTAAAATAAGATAGAATAGGCATAAGTAATGTGACATAACATATAATAACAGCCCATAATGCAATAAATATCGAAATAAAAGCATGATGCAAAATGGACGTATCAACTCCCCCAAGCTTAGACCTCGCTTGTCCTCAAGCGGAAGCCGATAACGAAAAATATGTCCACATGTTTAGAGATAGAGGTGTCGATAAAATAAAATACGGACATGAGGGCATCATGATCATTCTTATAACAGCAACATATATGGATATTGTCATATGATTTCTTATCCTCAAGTAATAATCTATTCACAATGTCAAGTATGAATCAGAAACTTCATTGAGAACTAACAAACTATGATCTCGGTCATTGAAGCAATTGCAATTTATCATAACATCGGAAAGAGTCATTATAAGAGCTTTTCAGCAAGTCCACATACTCAACTATCATTTAGTCTTTCATAATTGCTGACACTCACGCAATACTTATGGTTATGGAGTTTTAATCGGACACAGAGAAAGATAGGGGCTTATAGTGTTGCCTCCCAACCTTTTACCTCAAGGGTAATGTCAACAATAATAGTTCATGCTAACTTACATCCAATTGGATATATATACTTGGTGCAAAGAATTTGGCTAGCATGAGAGGGAAAGGCAAGCTCAACATGTTGGATGATCCATGACAATATACTTTATTTCAGATATAAGAAAACATAACCCATTACGTTGTCTTCCTTGTCCAACATCAACTCTTTAGCATGTCATACTTTAATGAGTGCTCACAATCATAAAAGATGTCCAAGATAGTATATTTATATGTGAGAACATCTCTTTCTTTATTACTTCCTATTAATTGCAACGATGACCAAAACTATGTTTGTCGACTCTCAACAACTTTTATTCATCATACTCTTTATATGTGAAGTCATTACTCTCCATAAGATCATTATGATCTCTTTACTTCTTTTTATTCTTTCTCTTTTCTTTTATTCCCTCACGATCATAGCAAGATAGTCAAGCCCTTGACTCAACACTAATCTTTATTATATATAGCTCAGGGACTCGATTACATAGAAGGATCATAAAGCAGAACTCAAAACTAAATCATACTAAAACTTTATTCTACTAGATCAAGATATTACCAAAAGGATCGAACTAAGAAAAACGGTAAAGATAGGAGTGTGATGGTGATACGATACCGAGGCACCTCCCCCAAGCTTGGCAGTTGCCAAGGGGAGTGCCCATACCCATGTGATTACGTCTCCTTCCTTGGAAGTGGTGGTGATGGGGTTGTTGATGATGTAGGCTTGTCGGCCATCTTCCAAGGCATAGGTTCACCATCATAGAAGGATGATCGAGTCTCCGGGATCCTTAAATCTACAGCCAAGCTCATCCTCTTGAATCTATATTCATACTCATAGTTTTGGTTTTGCAGGTCATAGATTTGGGCTTGGAGGTGCTCGATTTTATCGTGAAGCTTGAAGATGGCCTCCCCAATGTCATTGGCGTCCAGCTTGTGGTTGTTTGTGAACTCCGTGATCATTATGTGATTGGTGTTGAGTCCATGCTCCACCATCTCCTGACACTTGTAAACTTGATGCTCCATTTCTTCAAGCCTTCTCTCCACGCTTCCGGTCCTCCTTGGTCCCTCAACATCGCGGATGTGCAGCACCCCCTCATGCATCTCAATGGTTAGAGGATGTTGTAGCACTTCCGCGTGGTAGGGTTGATAACCTTCTCGAAGAAATTGTCCTTGGGGGCACTTGGAGACGTCATGGTGATCTAGATCTGTCAGAAAAACAACTCGAAACAAAAACAGAGGATATTTGCGTGGTACGGTGGTCAAAACCTTCGGGAGATTATATAATGAACTTTTACCGACCAAAAGAAGTATCGTGCAAGAAAACGGAGTCCGGAGAGCACACGAGGCAGGGGGGCGCGCCCTCTCCTATGTCTTGAGCTTGCGTTGGTTTTCCTTGAATAGGAAAGGGTGATGCATCAATGTAGCATAAGTATTTCCCTCAGTTTTTGAGAACCAAGGTATCAATCTAGTAGGAGGCTCCTCAAAAGTCCCATGCACCTACACAAACAAATAAGAACCTTGCAACCAACGCGATTAAGGGTTGTCAATCCCTTCACGGCCACTTGGGAAAGTGAGATCTGATAGAGATAATAAGATAAGATAAATATTTTTGGTATTTTTATGATATAGATTGGAAAGTAGAAGATGCAAATAAAAGTAGATGGAAAAAAAGATAGACCCGGAGGGCATAAGTTTCACTAGTGGCTTCTCTCAAGATAGCATAAGTATTACGGTGGGTGAACAAATTACTATCGAGCAATTGATAGAAAAGCGCATAGTTATGAGATTATCTAGGCATGATAATGTATATAGGCATCATGTCCATGACAAGTAGACCGAAACGATTCTGCATATACTACTATTACTCCACACATCGACCGACTCCTGCCTGCATCTAGAGTATTAAGTTCATGAAGAACAAAATAACGCATTAAGAAAGATGACATGATGTAGAGGGATAAACTCATGCAATATGATATAAACCCCATCTTTTTTTCCTCGATGGCAACAATACAATACATGCCTTGCTGCCCCTGCTGTCATTGGGAAAGGACACCGCAAGATTGAACCCAAAGCTAAGCACTTCTCCCATTGCAACGAAAGATCAATCTAGTAGGCCAAACCAAACAGATAATTCGAAGAGACTTGCAAAGATAACTTAATCACACATAAAAGAATTCAGAGGAGATTCAAATACTTCTCATAGATAAACTTGATCATAAACCCACAATTCATCAGATCTCGACAAACACACTTCAAAAAGAGTTATATCGAATAGATCTCCAAGAAGATCGAGGAGAAATTTGTATTGAGAATCAAAGAGAGAGAAGAAGCCATCTAGCTAATAACTATGGACCCGAAGGTCTGTGGTAAACTACTCACAACTCATCGGAGAGGCCTTGGAGATGATATAGAGGCCCTCCGTGATCGATTCCCCCTCCGACGGAGCGCCGGCGAAGGCTCCAAGATGGGATCTCGCGGATATAGAAGGTTGTGGCGGTGGAAATAGTTTTTTGTGTTGCTCCTGGATGTTTTCGGGGTACGTGGATATATATAGGAGGAAGAAGTAGGTCGCTTGACGCTCGAGCGGCCCACGAGGGTGGGGGCGCGCCCACCCCCAGGGGGCGCATCGGGCACCCTCGTGTCCGCCTCGTTTGTTGCTTTACGTCCACTCCTGGTCCCCTGGATTGCGTTTGTTCCAAAAAGATCGCTCCCGAAGGTTTCATTCTGTTTGGAGTCCGTTTGATATTCTTTTCCTTCGAAACACTGGAATAGGAAAAAAAACAGCAATTCGGGTTGGGCCTCCGGTTAGTAGGTTAGTCCCAAAAATGATATAAAAGTGTAAAGTAAAGCCCATAAACATCCAAAACGGGTAATATAATAGCATGGAATAATCAGAAATTATAGATACGTTGGAGACGTATCAAGCATCCCCAAGCTTAATTCCTGCTCGTCCTTGAGTAGGTAAATGATAAAAACATAATTTTTGATGTGGAATGCTACCTAGCATAATTCTCAATGTAATATTCTTTATTTTGGCATGAATGTTCACATCCAGATGATTCAAAAATAAAAGTTCATATTGACATAAGAAATAGTAATACTTCAAGCATACTAACAAAGCAATCATGTATTCTCAAAATAACATGGCTAAAGAAAGTTATCCCTACAAAATCATATAGTCTGGCTATGCTCTATCTTCATCACACAAAGTATTTAATCATGCACAACCCCGATGACAAGCCAATCAATTGTTTCATACTTTAGTAATCTCAAACTTTTTCAACTTTCACACAATACATGAGCGTGAGCCATGGACATAACACTATATGTGGAATAGAATGGTGGTTGTGGAGAAGACAAAAAGGGAGAAGATAGTCTCACATCAACTAGGCGTATCAACGGGCTATGGAGATGCCCATTAATAGATATCAATGTGAGTGAGTAGGGATTGCCATGCAACGGATGCACTAGAGCTATAAATGTATGAAAGCTCAACAAAAGAAACTAAGTGGGTGTGCATCCAACTTGCTTGCTCACGAAGACCTAGGGCATTATGAGGAAGCCCATCCTTGGTGTTGGAAATATGCCCTAGAGGCAATAATAAAAGTATTATTATGTTTCATTGTTCATGATAATTGTCTTTATTCATGCTATAACTGTATTATCCAGAAATCGTAATACACGTGTGAATACTTAGACCCCAATATGTCCCTAGTGAGCCTCTAGTTGACTAGCTCGTTGTGATCAACAGATAGTCATGGTTTCTGACTATGGACATTGGATGTCGTTGATAACGGGATCACATCATTAGGAGAATGATGTGATGGACAAGACAATCCTAAGCATAGCATAAAAGATCGTGTAGTTCGTTTGCTAGAGCTTTGCCAATGTCAAGTATCTCTTTCTTCGACCATGAGATCGTGTAACTCCGGATACCGTAGGAGTGCCTTGGGTGTATCAAGCGTCACAATGTAACGGGTGACTATAAAGGTGCATTACGGTATCTCCGAAAGTATCTGTTGGGTTGACACGGATCGAGGCTCGATTTGTCACTCCGTATGACGGAGAGGTATCTCTGGGCCCACTCGGTAATGCATCATCATAATGAGCTCAAGGTGACCAAGGTGTTGTACACGGGATCATGCATTACTGATGCGAGTAAAGTGACTTGCCGTAACGAGACCGAACAAGGTATTGGGATACCGACGATCGAGTCTCGGGCAAATAACGCATCGATTGACAAAGGGAATTGCATACGAGGTTTGATCGAATCCTTGACACCGATGAAATCATCGAGGAGCATGTAGGAGCCAACATGGGTATCGGACCCGCTGTTGGTTATTGCCCGAGAGTCGTCTCGGTCATGTCTGCGTGTCTCCGAACCCGTAGGGTCTACACACTTAAGGTTCGGTGGCGCTAGGGTTATTAGGAAGACTAGTATGTGACTACGAATGTTGTTCGAGTCCGGATGAGATCCCTGACGTCACGAGGAGTTCGGAAGGGTCCGGAGGTAAAGATTTATATATGGGAAGTTGTTAAAGGACACCGAAAGTTTGAGGGCATACCGTATTGTCTGGGGCCACCGGAAGGGTTCGAGGTCCACCGGAGGGCCACCTCTCCGGGGGCCACTGGGCTGCGTGGGGAGTTGGCCAGCCCCGGTGGGCTGGGCGCACCCCCCTTGGGCCCTTGCGCCTAGGGTTGAGGGAACCCTAGAGGCGCCTTGCTTGGGAGGCAAGTCCCCCCCCTGGCCGCCGCCCCTCTAGATGGATCTAGAGGGCCGCCCCTCTCCCTTCCCCTATAAATAGAGGGGTGAGGGAGGCAGCCGCACCACAAGCCAAGGCGCAGCCCTCCGCTCCCAACACCTCTCCTCCTCCGTTGTGTGCTCGTGAAGCCTCAGCCGAGTCTTGCTTCTCCACCATCACCACGCCGTCGTCTTCGCCGGTGGAGCTTTCTTCCTCAACCTCTCCTTCCTCCTTGCTGGATCAAGACGGAGGAGATGTCACCCGTACCGTACGTGTGTTGAACGCGGAGGTGCTGTCCGTTCAGCACTTGGTCATCGGTGATTCGAATCACGTCGAGTACGACTCCATCATCACCTTGCAAGCTTCCGCACGTGATCTACAAGTGGTATGTAGATGCAAACTCTCTCCCGTTACTCGTTGCTTAGATGAACTCATAGATGGATCTTGGTGAAACCGTAGGAAAATTTTTAATTTTCTGCAACGTTCCCCAACAATGGCATCATGAGCTAGGTCTATGCGTAGTTCTCTAATGCACGAGTAGAACACAATTTGTTGTGGGCGTGGATCTTGTCAACTTACTTGCCTCTACTAGTCTTTTCTTGCTTCAACGGTATTGTGGGATGAAGCGGCCCGGACCAACCTTACACATACGCTTACGTGAGACCGGCTCCACCGATTGACATGCACTAAGGTGGCTGGCGGGTGTCTGTCTCTCCCACTTTAGTTGGAGCGGATTCGATGAACAGGGCCCTTATGAAGGGTAAATAGAAGTTGACAAAATCACGTTGTGGTGCTTCGTAGGTAAGAAAAACGTTCTTGCTAGAACCCAATCGCAGCCACGTAAAAGATGCAACAACAATTAGAGGACGTCTAACTTGTTTTTGCAGCGATTGATCATGTGATGTGATATGGCCAGAAGTTGTGATGAATGATGAATTGTGATGTATGAGATCATGTTCTTGTAATAGGATTCACAACTTGCATGTCGATGAGTATGACAACCGGTAGGAGCCATAGGAGTTGTCTTTATTTTTTGTATGACCTGCGTGTCATTGAAGAACACCATGTAAACTACTTTACTTTATTGCTAAACGCGTTAGTCATAGAAGTAGAAGTAGTCGTTGGCGTGACAGCTTCATGAAGACACGATGATGGAGATCATGATGATGGAGATCATGGTGTCAAGCCGGTGACAAGATGATCATGGAGCCCCGAAGATGGAGATCAATGGAGCTTTATGATATTGGCCATATCATGTCACAACTATATAATTGCATGTGATGTTTATTATGTTTATGCATCTTGTTTACTTAGGACGACGGTAGTAAATAAGATGATCCCTTACAAAATTTCAAGAAGTGTTCTCCCTAACTATGCACCATTGCTACAGTTAAATGGGTTCTAAGCACCACGTGATGATCGGGTGTGATGGATTCTTACGTTCACATACAACGGGTGTAAGACAGTTTTACACAGCGAAAACACTTAGGGTTAACTTGACGAGCCTAGCATGTGCAGACATGGCCTCGGAACACGGAGACCGAAAGGTCGAACACGAGTCGTATGGAAGATACGATCAACATGAAGATGTTCACCGACGATGACTAGTCCGTCTCACGTGATGATCGGACACGGGCAAGTCGACTCGGATCGTGTAACACTTAGATGACTAGAGGGATGTCTAATCTAAGTGGGAGTTCATAATTTTGATTAGAACTTTATTATCATGAACTTAGTCTAAAACCTTTGCAAATATGTCTTGTAGATCAAATGGCCAACGCTAATGTCAACATGAACTTCAACGCGTTCCTAGAGAAAACCAAGCTGAAAGATGATGGCAGCAACTATACGGACTGGGTCCGGAACACGAGATCATCCTCATAGCTGCCAGGAAGCAATATGTCCTAGAAGGACCGCTAGGTGACGCTCCCGTCCCAGAGAACCAAGACGTTATGAACGCTTGGCAAGCTCGTGCTGATGATTACTCCCTCGTTCAATGCGGCATGCTTTACAGCTTAGAACCGGGGCTCCAAAAGCGTTTTGAGCATCACGGAGCATATGAGATGTTCGAAGAGCTGAAACTAGTTTTCCAAGCTCATGCCCGGGTCGAGAGATATGATGTCTCCGACAAGTTCTACAGCTTGTAAGATGGAGGAAAACAGTTACACGGTGAGCACATCCTCAAGATGTCAGGTTGCACAACCGTATGACCCAAATGAACATTAACCTCCCTGATGAGGCGGTCATTGACAGAATCCTCGATCGCTCCCACCAAGCTACAAGAGCTTTGTGATGAACTACAACATGCGAGGGTATGGTAAAGACCATTCTGAAGTGTTCTCGATCTTTGAAGTCAGCAGAGGCTGAAATCAAGAAAGAACATCAAGTGTTGATGGTCAATAAGACCACTAAGTTCAAGAAGGGCAAGGGTAAGAAGAACTTCAAGAAGGACGGCAAAGATGTTGCCGCGCCCGTAAGCCGATTGCCGGAAGAAGTCAAAGAATGGACCCAAGCACGAGACCGAGTGCTTTTATTGCAAGGGAAGGGTCATTTGAAGCGGAACTGCCCCAAATACTTAGCGGATAAGAAGGCCGGCAACACCAAAGGTATATTTGATATACATGTAATTGATGTGTACCTTACCGATTACTCGTAGTAACTCCCGGGTATTTGATACGGTGCCGTTGCTCATATTTGTAACTCACAGCAGGAGCTGCGGAATAAACGGAGACTGGCGAAGGACGAGGTGACGATGCGCGTCGGGAATGGTTCCAGAGTCGATGTGATCGCCGTCGGCATGCTGCCTCTACATTTAACTACGGAATTAGTTTTGAACCTTAATATTGTTATTTAGTGCCATGTTTGAGCATGAACATTGTATCTGGATCTCGTTTAATACGAGATGGCTACTCATTTAAGTCTGAGAATAATGGTTGTTCGATTTATATGAGAGATATGTTTTATGGTCATGCTCCGATGGTCAATGGTTTATTCTTAATGAATCTCGAGCATAATATTACACATGTTCATAGTGTGGATGCCAAAAGATGTAAAGTTGATAATGATAGTCCCACATACTTGTGGCACTGCCGCCTTGGTCACATTGGTGTCAAGCGCATGAAGAAGCTCCATGCTGATGGACTTTTAGAGTCTCTTGATTATGAATTGTTTGACACATGCGAACGATGCCTCCTAGGCAAAATGACCAAGACTCCGTTCTCCGGAACAATGGAGCGAGCAACCAACTTGTTGGAAATCATACATACCGATGTGTGCGGTCCAATGAGCGTTGAGGCTCGCGGATGATATCGTTATGTTCTCACTCTCACTGATGACTTAAGTAGATATGGGTATGTCTACTTAATGAAACACAAGTCTGAGACCTTTGAAAAGTTCAAGGAATTTCAAAATGAGGTGGAGAATCAACGTGACCGAAAGATAAAGTTCCTACGATCAGATCGTGGAGGAGAATACTTAAGTCACGAATTTGGTACACACTTAAGGAAATGTGGAATCGTTTCACAACTCACGCCGCCTGGAACACCTTAGCGAGACGGTGTGTCCGAACGTCGTAATCGCACTTTATTGGATATGGTGCGGTCTATGATGTCTCTTACCGATTCACCGCTATCATTTTGGGGATACGCTCTAGAGACAACTACATTCACTTTAAATAGGGCACCGTCTAAATCCGTTGAGACGACACCGTATGAATTATGGTTTGGGAAGAAACCTAAGCTGTCGTTTCTAAAAAGTTTGGGGATGCGATGCTTATGTCAAGAAACTTCAACCTGAAAAGCTCGAACCCAAGTCGGAAAAATGTGTATTCATAGGATACCCTAAGGAAACTGTCGGGTATACCTTCTACTTAAGATCCGAAGGCAAGATCTTTGTTGCCAAGAACGGATGCTTTCGGAAAAAGAGTTTCTCTCGAAAGAAGTAAGTGGGAGGAAAGTAGAACTCGATGAAGTACTACCTCTCGAGCGGGAAAGTGGTGCAGCGCAGAAACCGTTCTGTGATGCCCACACCAACCAAGAGGAAAACAATGATGATGATCAAGGTACTTCAGATCAAGTTACTACTGAACTTCGTAGGTCCACAAGGACACGTTCCGCACCAGAGTGGTACGGCAACCCTGTCCTAGAAATCATGTTGTTAGACAACGGTGAACCTTCGAACTATGAAGAAGCGATGGCGGGCCCGGATTCCAACAAATGGCTTGAAGCCATGAAATCCGAGATAGAATCCATGTATGAAAACAAAGTATGGACTTTGACAGACTTGCCCGATGATCAGTGAGCGATAGAAAACAAATGGATTTTTAAGAAGAAGACGGACGCGGATGGAAATGTTACCATCTATAAAGCTCGACTTGTCGCTAAGGGTTATCGACAAGTTCAAGGGATTGACTACGACGAGGCATTCTCTCCCGTAGCGAAGCTGAAGTTCGTCCGAATCATGTTAGCAATTGCCGCATACTATGATTATGAGATATGGCAGATGGACGTCAAAACGGCATTCCTTAATGGACATCTTAAGGAAGAGTTGTATATGATGCAGCCGGAAGGTTTTGTCGATCCTCAGAATGCTAACAAAGTATGCAAGCTCCGGCGATCCATTTATGGACTGGTGCAAGCATCTCGGAGTTGGAACATTCGCTTTGATGAGATGATCAAAGCGTTTGGGTTTATGCAGACTTATGGAGAAGCCTGCGTTTACAAGAAAGTGAGTGGGAGCTCTGTAGCATTTCTCCTATTATATGTAGATGACATACTCTTGATGGGAAATGATACAAAACTTCTGGACAGCATTAAGGCCTACTTGAATAAGTGTTTTTCAATGAAGGACCTTGGAGAAGCTGCTTATATATTAGGCATCAAGATCTATAGAGATAGATCGAGGCGCCTCATAGGTCTTTCACAAAGCACATACCTTGATAAGATTTTGAAGAGGTTCAAAATGGATCAGTCCAAGAAGGGTTCTTGCCTATGTTACAAGGTGTGAGATTGAGCTCAGCTCACACCCACCACGACAAAAGATAAAGAAGAGATGAGTGTCATCCCCTATGCTTCAGCCATAGGATATATTATGTATGCCATGCTATGTACCAGACCCGATGTAAACCTTGCCGTAAGTTTGGTAGCTAGATACCAAAGTAATCCCGGCAAGGAACACTGGACAGCGGTCAAGAATATCTTGAAGTACCTGAAAAGGACAAAGGACATGTTTCTCGTTTATGGAGGAGACGAAGAGCTCGTCGTAAAGGGTTACATCGACGCTAGCTTCGACTCAGATCTGGATGACTCTAAGTCACAAACCGGATACGTGTATATGTTGAATGGTGGAGCAGTGAGCTGGTGCAGCTGCAAGCAGAGCGTCGTGGCGGGATCTACGTGTGAAGCGGAGTACATGGCAGCCTCGGAGGCAGCGCATGAAGCGATTTGGGTGAAGGAGTTCATCACCGACCTAGGAGTCATACCCAATGCGTCGGGCCGATCAAACTCTTCGTGACAACACCGGAGCTATTGCCCTTGCCAAGGAGCCCAGGTTTCACAAGAAGTCCAGGCACATCAAGCGTCGTTTCAACTCCATCCGTGAAAATGTTCAAGATGGAGACACAGAGATTTGCAAAGTGCACACGGATCTGAATGTCGCAGATCCGTTGACTAAACCTCTCTCGCGTGCAAAACATGATCAACACCAGAACTCTATGGGTGTTCGATTCATCACAATGTAACTAGATTGGTGACTCTAGTGCAAGTGGGAGACTGTTGGAAATATGCCCTAGAGGCAATAATAAAAGTATTATTATATTTCATTGTTCATGATAATTGTCTTTATTCATGCTATAATTGTATTATCCGGAAATCGTAATACACGTGTGAATACTTAGACCCCAATATGTCCCTAGTGAGCCTCTAGTTGACTAGCTCGTTGTGATCAACAGATAGTCATGGTTTCCTGTCTATGGACATTGGATGTCGTTGATAACGGGATCACATCATTAGGAGAATGATGTGATGGACAAGACCCAATCCTAAGCATAGCATAAAAGATCGTGTAGTTCGTTTGCTAGAGCTTTGCCAGTGTCAAGTATCTCTTCCTTCGACCATGAGATCGTGTAACTCCCGGATACCGTAGGAGTGCCTTGGGTGTATCAAACGTCACAACGAATCGGGTGACTATAAAGGTGCATTACGGTATCTCCGAAAGTATCTGTTGGGTTGACACGGATCGAGGCTCGATTTGTCACTCCGTATGACGGAGAGGTATCTCTGGGCCCACTCGGTAATGCATCATCATAATGAGCTCAAGGTGACCAAGGTGTTGGCCACGGATCATGCATTACGATGCGAGTAAAGTGACTTGCGTAACGAGACCGAACAAGGTATTGGGATACCGACGATCGAGTCTCGGGCAAGTAACGCATCGATTGACAAAGGAATTGCATACGGGTTTGATCGAATCCTCGACATCGTGGTTCAACCGAAGAACTCATCGAGGAGCATGTGGGAGCCAACATGGGTATCCAGACCCCGCTGTTGGTTATTGCTCGAGAGTCGTCTTGGTCATGTCTGCGTGTCTCCCGAACCCGTAGGGTCTACACACTTAAGGTTCGGTGACGCTAGGGTTATTAGGAAGACTAGTATGTGACTACCGAATGTTGTTCGGAGTCCCGGATGAGATCCCGGACATCACGAGGAGTTCCGGAAGGGTCCGGAGGTAAAGATTTATATATGGGAAGTTGTTAAAAGGACACCGGAAAGTTTCGGGGGCATACCGGTATTGTACCGGGGCCACCGGAAGGGTTCCGGGGGTCCACCGGGAGGGGCCACCCCTCCCGGGGGGCCACTTGGGCTGCGTGGGGAGTTGGCCAGCCCCTGGTGGGCTGGGCGCACCCCCTCCCTTGGGCCCTTGCGCCTAGGGTTGAGGGGAACCCTAGAGGGCGCCTGCTTGGGGGCAAGTCCCCCTCCCTTGGCCGCCCCCTCTAGATGGATCTAGAGGGCCGCCCTTCTCCCTTCCCCCTATAAATAGAGGGGTGAGGGGAGGGCAGCCGCACCACAAGCCAAGGCGCAGCCCTCCCCTCCCCAACACCTCTCCTCCTCCGTTGTGTGCTCGGCGAAGCCCTGTCGGAGTACTACTTCTCCACCATCACCACGCCGTCGTACTGCCGGTGGAGCTGTCTTCCTCAACCTCTCCTTCCTCCTTGCTGGATCAAGACGGAGGAGACGTCACCCTTACCGTACGTGTGTTGAATGCGGAGGTGCTGTCCGTTCAGCACTTGGTCATCGGTGATTCGAATCATGTCGAGTACGACTCCATCATCACCTTGCAAGCTTCCGCACGTGATCTACAAGTGGTATGTAGATGCAAACTCTCTCCCGTTACTCGTTGCTTAGATGAACTCATAGATGGATCTTGGTGAAACCGTAGGAAAAATTTTAATTTTCTGCAACGTTCCCCAACACTTGGAATATACAAGCCAAGTTCTATAATGAAAAATTCCCACTAGTATATGAAAGTGACAACATAGGAGACTCTCTATCATGAAGATCATGGTGCTACTTTGAAGCACAAGTGTGGTAAAAGGATAGTAGCATTGTCCCTTCTCTCTTTTCTCTCAACTTTTTTTTATTTGGTGGTCTTCTTTGGCCTCTTTTTTATATGGGCTTCTTTGGCCTCTTTTTTTGTAAAGTCCGAAGTCTCATCCCGACTTGTGGGGGAATCATAGTCTTCATCATCCTTTCCTCACTTGGGACAATGCTCTAATAATGAAGACCATCACACTTTTATTTACTTACAACTCAAGATTACTACTTAGAACAAGATATGACTCTATGTGAATGCCTCTGGCGGTGTACCGGGATATGCAATGAATCAAGAGTGACATGTATGAAAAATTATGAAGGTGGCCTTGCCACAAATACGATGTCAACTACATGGTCATGCAAAGAGCAATATGACAAGGATGGAGCATGTCATAATAAACGGAACGGTGGAAAGTTGCATGGCAATATATTTCAGAATGACTATGGAAATGCCATAATAGGTAGGTATGGTGGCTATTTTCAGGAAGGTATATGGTGGGTGTATGGAACCGGTGAAAGTTGTGCGGCACAAGAGAGGCTAGCAATGGTGGAAGGATGAGAGTATGTATAATCCATGGACTCAACATTAGTCATAAAGAACTCATATACTTATTGCAAAAATCTACAAGCCATTGAAAACAAAGTACTACGCGCATGCTCCTAGGGGGATAGATTGGTAGGAAAAGACCATCGCTCGTCCCCGACCGCCACTCATAAGGAAGACAATCAATAAATAAATTATGCTCCAACTTCATCACAAAGAGGTTCACCATACGTGCATGCTACGGGAATCACAAACTTCAACACAAGTATTCTTTAAATTCACAATTATCCAACTAGCATGACTCTAATATTACCATCCTCATATCTCAAAACAATTATCAAGCATCAAATTGATCATAGCATCCAATTCACTTTCTATGATAGTTTTTATTATACCCAACTTGGATGCCCATCATTCTAGGACCAATTTTATAACCATAGCAAATACCTTGCTGTTCTAAAATACTCTCAAAATAATATAAGTGAACCATGAGAGATCAACAATTTCTACAAAATTAAACCACTAGCGTGCTCTAAAAGATATAAGTGATGCAATAGAGCAAAATTATCTAGCTCAAAAGATATAAGTGAAGAACATAAAGTATTATAATAAATTCCAAATCAAGTGGGTTTCTCCCAAAAGGTGTGTACAGCAAGGATGATTGTGGTAATCTAAAAAGCAAAGACTAATATCATACAAGACGCTCCAAGCAAAACACATATCATGTGGCGAATAAAAATATAGCTCCAAGTAAAGTTACCGATGATTTAAGATTTAAGAGGGATGCTTTCCGGGGCATCCCCAAGCTTAGGATTTTGGTTATCCTTGAATATCTTGGGGTGTCATGGGCATCCCCAAGCTTAGGATCTTGCCACTCCTTATTCCATAGTCCATCAAATCTTTACCCAAAACTTAAAAACTTCACAACACAAAACTCAACAGGAAATCTCATAAGCTCCGTTAGTGCAAGAAAGAAAAACCACCACATAAGGTACTGTAATGAACTCATTGTTTATTTATATTGGTGTTAAACCTACTGTATTCCAACTTCTCTATGGTTCATACCCCCCGATACTAGCCATAGATGCATCAAAATAAGCAAACACTACACGAAAACCAGAATCTGTAAAAAATAGAACAGTCTGTAGCAATCTGTAACTTTCTAATACTTCTGTAACTCTAAAACTCCTATCAAAATAGGAAGTCCTGGGAAATTTTTCTATTGATCTACAGCAAAAAGAATCAATGCCAAATCACGTTTCTGTGAATTACTAAAATTGTTTTCGTGCGCGCCAAAGTTTCTGTTTTTCAGCAGAATCAAATTAACTATCACCATAGGTTATCCTATAGGTTTTACTTGGCACAAACACTAATTAAAACATGAAAACACATCTAAACAGAAGCTAGATTAAATATTTATTACTAAACAGAAGCAAAAAGCAAGAAACAAAAATAAAATTGGGTTGCCTCCCAACTAGCGCTATCGTTTAACGCCCCTAGCTAGGCATGAAAGCGAGGAAAGATCTAAGTATTGCCATCTTTGGCATTCAATTCTTCAATAAAGCACTTATAATTTTTAGGAGTTTCTTTCTTTTTAGAAATGATTAAACTCCTAGGCAAGAAATAAAAAAATTCATTTGAAGCAAAAGGTTCCTTTATGGTAGAGAGACAATTGGGGTGAACACTTATTGATTTGAGGTCCGTGTTTTCCTTAATAGAAGATTCACCCTTATTTTTAGGAACATACATTAATTTGGCAATTTTAGTAGGCGGAGTGGGAGTATCTTTTATGGATGAAAAGGCAGCCCCTAAGTTGGTAATGATATCCTCAAGTTTACCGATTCTTGAAGAATTTTGATCTAATTTTTCGTTAACTATAGGTTCTTTATCCTTAAAACTTTTCAGAGTAGCTCCAACCCTAGATCCAAATTGGGTGATTTGATTGTGGATCTTTTTATCCAAATTTTCAATTAACTCAACAGTGGCAACTTTATTTTCAATAATTTCAAGCCTTTGCATCACATATTCTAGAGTTAAGATAGTTCCATTAACCAAGAGAGGTGGTGGACCAAACAAATCTAACATAGCGTTATAAGCATCAAAAGTGTGGCTACCCAAGAACTTCCCTCCGGTAATGGCATCAAGAATACATCTATTCCAAGGTGTAATGCCTACATAAAATTGTGAAGAAGAACGGAAGTAGATTGCTTCCTAGTAGATCTATTTTGAGCATTGCAAATTTTATGCCAAGCATCTTTTAAATTTTCTCCCTCCCTTTGTTTAAAATTGAGAACATCATGGTCGGGAGTATTAAAAATAATAGGATGACTAGCCATAGTGACGAGCACACAAAAGAAAAGCGAAAGAGGGAGACGAACGGGAAAGAGAGGGCGAATAAAACGACAAGGGCGAAGTGGGGGAGAGGAAAACGAGAGGCAGATGGCAAATAATGTAATGCGAGGGAGATGACTTTGTGATGGGTACTTGGTATATCTTGACTTGAGCGAAGACCTCCTCGGCAACGGCGCCAGAAATCGCACATTCGCGGGAGCTCGAATCATGACTTGACTTGGTGTAAGCCTCCCCGGCAACGGCGCCAGAAATCCTTCTTGCTACGTCTTGAGCTTGCGTTGGTTTTCCTTGAAGGGGAAAGGGTGATGCAGCAAAGTAGCGTAAGTATTTCCCTCAGTTTTTGAGAACCAAGGTATCAATCCAGTAGGAGGCTCCTCAAAAGTCCCACGCACCTACACAAGCAAACAAGAACCTCGCAACGAACGCAATTAAGGGGTTGTCAATCCCTTCACGGCCACGTGCGAAAGTGAGATCTGATAGAGATAATAAGATAAGATAAATATTTTTGGTATTTTTATGATATAGATTGGAAAGTAGAAGATGCAAATAAAAGTAGATGGAAAAAAAGATAGACCCGGGGGCCATAGGTTTCACTAGTGGCTTCTCTCAAGATAGCATAAGTATTACGGTGGGTGAACAAATTACTGTCGAGCAATTGATAGAAAAGCGCATAGTTATGAGATTATCTAGGCATGATCATGTATATAGGCATCACGTCCATGACAAGTAGACCGAAACAATTCTGCATATACTACTATTACTCCACACATCGACTGACTCCTGCCTGCATCTAGAGTATTAAGTTCATGAAGAACAGAGTAACACATTAAGAAAGATGACATGATGTAGAGGGATAAACTCATGCAATATGATATAAACCCCAGCTTTTTATCCTCGATGGCAACAATACAATACATGCCTTGCTGCCCCTGCTGTCACTGGGAAAGGACACCGCAAGATTGAACCCAAAGCTAAGCACTTCTCCCATTGCAAAGAAAGATCAATCTAGTAGGCCAAACCAAACAGATAATTCGAAGAGACTTGCAAAGATAACTTAATCAAACATAAAAGAATTCAGAGGAGATACAAATACTTCTCATATATAAACTTGATCATAAACCCACAATTCATTGGATCTCGACAAACACACCGCAAAAAGAGTTACATCGAATAGATCTCCAAGAAGATCGAGGAGAACTTTGTATTGAGAATCAAAGAGAGAGAAGAAGCCATCTAGCTAATAACTATGGACCAGAAGGTATGTGGTAAACTACTCAGAACTCATCGGAGAGGCCTTGGGGATGATGTAGAGGCCCTCCATGGTCGATTCCCCCTCCGGCGGAGCGCTGGTGAAGGCTCCAAGATGGCATCTCGCGGATACAGAAGGTTGCGGCGGTGGAAATAGTTTTTCGTGGAGCTCCTGGATGTTTTCTGGGTACGTGGATATATATTGGAGGAAGAAGTAGGCCGGTTGACGCTCGAGGGGCCCATGAGGGTGGGGGCGCGCCCAGCCCCAGGGGGCGCTGTCGGTGTCAAAACCGGCGGATCTCGGGTAGGGGGTCCCAAACTGTGCGTCTAAGGCTAATCGTAATAGGAGGCGGGGACACGATGTTTACCTGTGTTCGGCCCTCTCGATGGAGGTAATACCCTACTTCTGCTTGATTGATCTTGATGATATGAGTATTACAAGAGTTGATCTACCACGAGATCGTAGAGGATAAACCCTAGAAGCTAGCCTATGATTATGATTGTTCTTGTCCTACGGACTAAGCCCTTCGGTTTATATAGACACCGGAGGTGGCTAGGGTTACACAGAGTCAGTTACAGAGAAGGAGATCTACATATCCGAATTGCCAAGCTTGCCTTCCACGCAAAGGAGAGTCCCATCCGGACACGGGACAAAGTCTTCAATCTTGTATCGTCATAGTCAAACAGTCCGGCCAAAGTATTAGTCCGGCTGTCTGAGGACCCCTTAATCCAGGACTCCCTCAGTAGCCCCTAAACCAGGCTTCAATGACGATGAGTCCACCGCGCAGATTTTCTTCGGCATTGCAAGGCGGGTTCCTTCTCCGAATACTCCATAGAAGATTTTAAACACGAGCATTGTGTCTGGCCCTGCAAAATAATTTCCACATACCACCGTAGAGAGCACAACATTCCACAAATCTAATCTGCTGACAACTTTTCATAGCTGACATCAAGTCGCGGCCCGGTCATTATTCGAACCGTTTTTCTCAACCAGCTACTGCACATATTGCGAGGCAGTTTCCTTGGCATGTTTTGTCGAAGCAGAGATCGTGTCCCCTTATCATGGGATTGTCATCAATACGGGTGTGGGTAACCCAACCGCGCCATCAATCATGGCGCTTGGGGAATAAGCGATTTTAACGGGCAAGTGGGGAGGCGCACAGTTTCTACCGCCTTTATAAAGAGATAGGGATTCCCCTTATTCACCCACGCCTTCTTCTTCCTTCGCTCATCCATTCTCGCACGCTCGAGCTCCAGCACCCAAGTTCTCACCTTCTCCGTAAAGCCATTCCAAACATGTCCGGAGCGGGAGGCAAGTGGATGGCCTCCTCTGTTACGAAGGAGGACATTACGAAGCTCCGGGAGGCCGTATACTTGGCCGCAGACATCGCGCACCGGCTCCCGGACGCAGGGCAGATCGTTCCTACTCCGGAACCCCACGAGAGGGTTGTGTTTCTCGCCCACTTCGTTCGCGGACTGGGATTTCCCCTCCACCCATTTGTCCATGGGATCATGTTCTGCTATGGGCTGGATTTCCACGAACTGGCCCCCAATTTCATCCTCAACATCTCGGCGTCTATGGTCATGTGCGAGGCCTTCCTCCGCATCAAGCCCCACTTCGGCCTGTGGCTGAAGATCTTCAACGTGAAGACGAAGATAGTGGTCGGCCAGCAAGTAGAGTGCGGAGGCGCCATGGTGGGCAAGATGCCCAACATCACCTGGCTCGAAGGCTCCTATGTGGAGACCATGAAGGGGTGGCAATTGGGTTGGTTCTATATCACCGAGCCGCGCGACTCCAACTGGGCGACGGCCCCCAAATTTCGATCTAGCATCCCCATGCGGCTTACCTCCTGGAAAAGGAAGGGTTTAGCCTGGGGTGAGCCAGTGGAGCTGACCGGACTCCAGAACTGCGTTAAGAATATGATAAGCAAGAAAATCAGGCTTGTCAATGTGGTCCAGGTCATGCTCTTCCGCCGGATCCTCCCATGTCAAAGACGGGCATTCAATATGTGGGAGTTCGACCCGGCCGAACACCAGACGCTGCGAGAGCTCTTCGACACGACATACAAAGACGTCTGGAAGGTGTTGTTCAAGGCCGTCGAGGTACCTCCTCCTGTTACCGAAGATCGCGGGCTCAGCACAAAGCGCCCCGACAATCCGGTAAGTTCTCTATGTTTTACAGGATGATCCTTTCCCCAGTATATTCATGAAAGGAATCTAAGCCTCCACACCAATTTAACAAGACTAGGTGGCGATAGCAAAGCGGATCGACTGCCAGCTCCACTACCCAAAGATCCAGCGACGGCTCTCCTAACAGAGATGTTGTTTCCGGCGCCCTATGAGGTGCCGGAGAAGAAGGCCAAGAAGAAGGCCATGGGGACCAGGAAAGGTCTCCGGCGCAAGGTCGTATCAGACTCATCGTCCGAAGACACCAAGGCGCACTCCTCCAACGAAATGAGGAGGAGGAAGAGGAAAACCCTCCCCCTCCAATCGAGGGGGAGAAGAAAAGGAAGGCCGCCCCATCTGGGGAGGCCGAGGGGTCCAAGAAGGGAAGGACCCTCCCTCCGGACCACTCCACAACAGCCGCCTACAGCGACGAGGAGTGGCTGCCCAGGGACAAGCCCCTGGCAAAATCGTAAGTATCCGGATACCATAATACTTCTGGCATGTTTCACTTTATTGCTTCTTATCATGTTAAAGATGATCGTGCAGTCCGTCTAAATCCCGCATCGACTTATCCTCCTCGGATGGGTCTTTGGGTGCGTCAGCGATGAACAGCCACTCGCTACCGACGGCCACCACCCCCCGGCCCGCGGACGACACCGAGGTGCTATCTCAGAGGACACCGGGTTAGGGGGAGATAGTTCTGGAGGCGCCCCAAGGAAAAATCCCCAATGCCGGGCACATGGGGGGGGAAGACCCCCATGGATTCTGATGAGGGGGGCCGCAGAAAGTTTGGCCCCCAGCCGGATACTGCGCCGGAACCTCCAGTGGTTCCGGATTCAGGCAGGCAGCCCCTCGCTAAGGGGGGCGAGCCGCCTGTGCCGATGACCTCTGTCCATCCAGAGGCATCGGACAACTTGGTGGAAGCGTATCAGGGCGCTTCCCTTGATGAAGAGCACCGTACTCTTATGAGTACGGTGATTGCGAAGGTTCAGTCCGCCAAAAGTGGTTTGACCGAAGCCTGCACCAGCCTCCTGACAAGCTTTGAGGTAAGTAATTAAATTATGAGAAAATATCACAGTATAGACAGTAGCCCCTGATGCTCTTGGTGTTCGGAAAGAAAGGACGAACAGAGGATCAAATATTATCCCCAGGAGTCTAATCATATTATGTCTACGTGAATAAGCAGGCATCGCCGCCCTCACTGCGGAGGTCTCCGGAATGAAGCAGAACCTGGGGCGGGCCGAAGAAGAGCTCAGCCTCATGAATAGGTAGCTCGAGGAGAACAAAGGTAAGCGATACCCCGTCTGTGTGTTATATAAAGGAAAAATCGTTGATGCTAATAGATGCATCATGAATTTTAATAGGGGCCATGACCGAAGTGGCGGCCCTTAAGAAGGCGTCGTCCGAGGCTGAAGACAAGGCAGCCAAGGAGCGCACCGAGCGCGAGAAATAGGAGGCTCGGGTTAATGAGGTTCAGCAAGAGCTCCAGGACTTTGTCAAAAAATTCGAGTCCTTGGAGCATGACTCCAAGACGCAAGAGTCCGAGCTTGCGAAGGCCCTCCAGAGCGCAAGACGCCAAGGCCGAAGCCCAGAAGGCCCTTTAGGAGATTCAGGCGGCCAAGAAGATAGCGGCATGTAAGACATTCATTATGCAAAGAAAGCATGTGAAGGAGACTTTCCTTTTACTTACTCGAATTCGGAGCTCTCCAGGAGCATTCACAGATCTGCCGTGCAGCGTCTCTGATGCTGCAGAGTTCTAACGAGCTGAGGAAGGGAGCTCGACGGAGAAGTTGTTCTGGTCCCAGTATATTGGGGCCGAACATCCGATGCCTTTGAGCGACCAGCTGAAGCAACTGGTCGAACTTCACAAGGCGGCAGAACTGGCCAGTAAGGATCTCATAGTTCGGATGTGGCCTGGCGAGCTCCTGCCCAGTAGCTACTTCGTCCTGGTAAAGCGGATTGTGAATGTCTGTCCGCAGCTTGAAGCCATTAAGCGGTCAGTCTGCATTGAAGGTGCGCGCAGAGCCTTCGCCCGTGCAAAAGTGCACTGGGCGAAGATGGATGCCGAGAAGCTGGTGAGAGAGGGGCCGCCGGAGGGCAAGGAGCATCGCCACCCCAAAAAGTATTATGATGGTGTCCTAAAGGGTGCCTGCCTTGTGGCAGATGAATGTGCTAAGGATGTAATGTTTGAATAAATGTACTCATGTGATCCTGTAATATGAAAACGAGTTCATGTGCGCTATATAACGCTTGTTGATTTAAAATATTACCTTCTGTGCGGCCATTTATAAAATTTGAGAGTTGGCCAGTCGTCGGCTTCTGCCCCCATGTAACTAGTACTGGGGTGTTCGGGGTAATCTAAACACTCTTTATCCAAATTTTTGGTCCTTTAAGGAGGTGTTTAGCGCAACGAACAAGGCAATCAGACTATACAACTTTATCACTCTCACTTAGCCATAGAAGTCTACAATTTTAAATTTTGGCGAAACCCCTAGTATTCGGAAGGCCGAACTTGGGGCGCTATGCATGCCTAAATCGGACAAGGCCGATTCCTCGCCTGAAGCGGAAAAAATCTTTAAGGATTTGAGACCTCTCGAACAGCGACCAGCTCTCAGTGCATCATGACAGTCAGTTTTCGGCTTTCTCTATTGAGGTGCTTGTCCGGAAGAACTCGGACACAATCGTAGTAGTTCTCCCTATGATACCTTAGCCGATATAGCGGAACATAAGGTACCAAAACATGGGAGCCGGGCAAACCCAACTATTGACCCAAGACATGATTCGGAGCTGATGCATATAATGCTATAAGTTCGGGGTGCCGCACTGTGGAAAGTGTTCGGACTTTTCTTGCCGTGTTAGGGGTACACTGAAGCCCCTGGCGAGTTGAACGTACCAAAATGTACGGGTGCAATTTGTAATAAATAAACGGTAAAGGAAAAGCATAGAGAAATGTAATAGTAAGATGACGCTATACATTATTTTCCATTGTTATTTGAATAATACGCCAAGGCGTATGCGTACAAGTAGTGCGATAAGCGGAATAGGACTGTTTGACACATCCTGACCAAGAGCGAGCTGCGTGCAGGTATGTAAAACAGGTATAACAATCGTTATTAGAGACCACCTGAGGATTCCCTTGTACGCCAAAGCTTCTTGTCTCCTTGGTGTGTCCGTCCCGCTATGGGTCTGATAGTCGGGCTATCGGAAGAGCCTCCTGAAGATGGGGATCTGAAAGGAAAAAAGGTGTAAATATGCACAGATCCTGGGGCGATCAAACCGCATTGTGGACCATGTCATAGCCGTGCCTCCGCCTATGCCCATGGTATTTTGAGTGCGTAATTGTGTACGCGCGGCACAAATTTCGCTGTTTGACTGGGACTAGGGCGGAGGCCGAATTGCTCGTCGAGCTCTGGACGTGTCGAACGATCCTGTTACGGGGTACTCCGGACTCGCTTGACGGTGTCCAGGGGTTTTATCGCTGAATTGGCGGCTTGCCTAAGAAGGCTGCTTTGTGCTTCTGTTGCGAGGGCCGCAGTGTGTTCCTCCGTACGGAGCGAGCGCTCTGTGTTTCTATTTAATGTTATAACCCCGCGAGGTCCCGACATTTTGAGCTTTATGCGTAATGCGGTACCGCATTGAATCTGGTAAATGCGGTTCGTCCGAGCAGTGCGTGATAGCCACTGCGGAAGGGGACGACATCGAAGATTAACTCCTCGCTTCGGAAGTTATCCGGAGATCCGAAGACCACTTCCAGTGTGATTGAGCCCGTGCAACAGGCCTCTACACCTGGTATGACACCTTTAAAGGTGGTTTTTGTAGGTTTGATCCTTGAGGGGTCGATGCCCATTTTGCACACTATATCCTGATAGAGCAGGTTCAGGTTGCTGCCACCGTCCATAAGGACTCTTGTGAGGTGGAATCCGTCAATGATGGGACAAAGGAGCAATGCGGCAGAACCGCCATGATGGATACTGGTAGGATGGTCCCTGCGCTCGAAAGTGATCGGACAAGAAGGCCATGGGTTGAACTTTGGGGCGACTAGCTCCATTGCATAGACGTTCCTTAGTGCACGCTTCCGCTCCCGCTTGGGAATGTGGGTTGCGTATATCATATTCACCATTTTTACCTGGGAAGGAAATTTCTTCTGTCCTCCTATGTTCGGCGTCCGGGGCTCCTCGTCGTCGTTGCTATGCAGCCCTTTTTCCTTGTTTTGGGCATTCAACTTGCCAGCCTGTTTGAACACCCAGCGTTCTCCGTTGGTGTGGTTGGCTGGTTTATCGGGGGTGTCGTGAATTTGACACGAGCGATCGAGTATGCGGTCTAAATTGGACGGGCCCGGATTGTTTCTTTTGAATGGTTTTTTCCGCCGACCGGATTTAGAGCCGCTGAATCCGGCATTAACTGCCGTGTCTTCGGCATTGTCGCCATTGTTGCGACACTTGTGTCTATTGTGTCGTGGCTTGCCATTGCTATCTCTGGCATCTGAACTCCCAGAGTTTCTTGGTATGATGTTTCTACGAGCCAACCAGCTGTCCTCGCCCGCGCAAAAGCGGGTCATGAGTGTCGTGAGGGCTGCCATGGTCTTCGGCTTCTCTTGGCCAAGGTATCGGGCGAGCCATTCGTCACGGATGTTATGCTTAAAGGCCGCTAAGGCTTCGGCATCCGGACAGTCGACGATTTGGTTCTTTTTAAATAAGAACCGAGTCCATAATTTCCTGGCTGACTCTCCAGGCTGTTGGGTTATGTGACTTAAGTCATCACCATCCGGTGGTCGCACGTAAGTGCCCTGGAAGTTGTCAAGGAATGCGTCCTCCAGGTTCTCCCAACTGCCAATGGAGTTTGCTGGCAGGCTATTCAGCCAATGCCGAGCCGGTCCTTTGAGCTTAAGTGGGAGGTACTTGATGGCATGTAGATCATCGCCGCGGGCCATGTGAATGTGGAGGAGAAAATCTTCAATCCATACCGCGGGGTCTGTTGTGCCATCATATGATTCGATGTTCACGGGTTTAAACCCTTCTAGGAATTCATGATCCATTACTTCGTCAGTGAATCATAGGGGTGTGCGGTGCCTCTATGTCGGGCTACATCACGACGCAGTTCAAATGAGTCTGGTCTATTGTATTCGACCCGACCAGACTTGATTTTAGTATATCCGGCGTGGCGGTCATCGTCACGCGTTGTGGCGTGCCCCCGTGATCCGTAGATTGATCTTGACTGTCCTGCTTTGTTTCCCAATACGTCTCACAGGTCCTTCGTGTAGCCCCGGGCCTTAGTGTTAGTGTTTGATTGGCGACGGTGTGCGGGCTGAAGTGCGGGCTGATACGCCGCTTTGTCCAGGCCATGATACGTCTCCAACGTATCTATAATTTTTGATTGTTCCATGCTATTATATTACCCCTTTTGGATGTTTATGGGCTTTATTTTACACATTTATATCATTTTTGGGACTAACCTACTAACCGAAGGCCCAGCCCATATTGCTGTTTTTTTGCCTATTTCAGTATTTCGAAGAAAAGGAATATCAAACAGAGTCCAAACGAAATGAAACCTTCGGGAGCGTGATTATTGGAACAAATCTGATCCGGAGAGCTTGGAGAGCAAGTCAAGAAGCTCCCGAGGGCCCCACGAGATAGGGGGCCGCCCCCCCTGTAGGGCGCGCCCCCTGTCTCGTGGGTCCCTCGGGCGGCCACCGACGTACTTCTTCTTCCTATATATACCTCGCACTCAAAAACATACAGGCACCACGAAACACAATTTCCACCGCCAACCTTCAGATCCATGAGATCTCATCTTGGAGCCTTCGCGGCACTCATTGAGGGGGGAATCAACCACGGAGGGCTTCTACATCAACATCCTTGCCCTCCGATGAGTTGTGAGTAGTTTACCAAAGACCTACGGGTCCATAGTTATTAGCTAGATGGCTTCTTCTCTCTTTTGGATCTCAATACAATGTTCTCCCCTCTCTTGTGGAGATCTATTCGATGTAAACTCTTTTTGCGGTGTGTTTGTCGAGATCCGATGAATTGTGGGTTTATGATCAAGTTTATCTATGAATAATATTTGAATCTTCTATGAATTCTTTTATGTATGATTGAGTTATCTTTGCAAGTCTCTTCGAATTATCAGTTTGGTTTGGCCTACTACATTGGTCTTTCTTGCCATGGGAGAAATGCTTAGCTTTGGGTTCAATCTTGCGGTGTTCTTACCCAGTGACAGAAAGGGTTGCAAGACACGTATTGTATTGTTGCCATCGAGGATAACAAGATGGGGTTTATATCATATTGCATGTGTTTATCCCTCTACATCATGTCATCTTGCTTAATGTGTTACTCTGTTCTTATGAACTTAATACTCTAGATGCAGGCAGGAGTCGGTAATGTGTGGAGTAATAGTAGTAGATGCAGGCAGGAGTCAGTCTACTTGTTATGGACGTGATGCCTATATACATGATCATGCCTAGATAATCTCATAACTATGCGCTTTTCTATCAATTGCTCGACAGTAATTTGTTCACCCACCGTAATACTTATGCTATCTTGAGAGAAGCCTCTAGTGAAACCTATGGCCCCTGGGTCTATCTCTTATCATATTTTCATTCAATCTACCTTTATTTGCATATATCTTATAAAATACCAAAAATATATTTATCTTATCATACTGTCTTTATTAGATCTCACTTTTGCAAGTGGCCGTGAAGGGATTGACAACCCCTTTATTGTGTTGGTTGCGAGTTCTCAGTTTGTTTGTGTAGGTGCGTGGGACTTTTGAGGAGCCTCCTACTGGATTGATACCTTGGTTCTCAAAACTGAGGGAAATACTTACGCTACACTTTGTTGCATCACCCTCTCCTCTTCGAGGAAAACCAACGCAAGCTCAAGACGTAGCAAGAAGGATTTCTGGCGCCGTTGCCGGGGAGGTCTTTGCTCAAGTCAAGACATACCAAGTACCCATCACAAACCCATCTCCCTCGCATTTACATTATTTGCCATTTGCCTCGCGTTTTCCTCTCCCCCACTTCACCCTTGCCGTTTTATTCGCCCTCTCTTTTCCAATCTCCTCCTCTCCTTTTGTTTGCCTTTTGTTTGCTCGTGTGTTACTTCGTTTACCTTGTCGTCATGGCTAGTCCTCCTATCCTTATTCTCACTCCCGAACAAGAAATTCACAATTTTAAGCAAAGAGAGAGAGAAAGTTTAAAAGATGCTTGGCATAGAATTTGCAATGCCCAATATAAAGCTACTAGGAAGCATGCTACTTCCGTTCTTCTTCACAATTTTTATGTAGGCATTACTCCTTGGAATAGATGTGTTCTTGATATTTCTACCGGAGGTGATTTTATGAGTAGCCATACGTTTGATGCTTATAATGCTATGTTAGATTTGTTTGGCCCACCACCTCTTTTGGTTAATGGAACGGTTTTAACTCTAGAACATGTGATGCAGCGGCTTGATATTATTGAAAATAAAATTGCCACTGTTGAGTTGATTGAAAATATGGATAAAAATATTCATAATCACATTACCCAATTTGGATCTAGGGTTGGAGTTACTTTGAAAAATCTTAAAGAAAAAGAACCTATAGTCAATGAAAAAATAGATCTAGACTCTGCTAGATTTGGTAAACTAGAGGATATCATTACAAACTTGGGTTCTGTGTTTTCCCCCATGAAAAACACTCCAAAACCCCGTACTAAAATTGCCAAGTTTATTTATGTTCCTAAAAGTAAGGGTGAATCTTCTAGTAAGGGAGATGCGGATCTCAAATCCATAAGTGTTCCTCCCAATTGCCTCTCTACCGTTAAGGAACCTTTTGCTACCAATGAATTTCTTGAATTTTTGCCTAAAGGTTTAGCCATTGCTAAAAGGGAAGAAATCCCTAGAGATCACAAGCTCTCTACTTATGAATTTAGTGCCAAAGATGGCATTCGTTAGATCTATCTTCACTTTTATGCCTAGCTAGGGGCGTTAAACGATAGCACTAGTTGGGAGGCAACCCAATTTTCTTTATTTTTTTGTTTTTGCTCCTGTTTAGTAATAAATCTTGCATCTACTTTCTGTTTAGATGTGTTTTTATCTTTTAATTAGTGTTTGTGCCAAGTAGAACCTATAGGATAACCTACGATGATAGTTGATTTGATTCTGCTGAAAAACAGAAACTTTGCGCGCACGAATATAATTTTGTTAAATCACAGGAACATGCTTTTGCGTTGATTCTATTTGATACTGTTCAATAGACAAATTGTCCCGGACTTCCTATTTTGGTAGGATTTGTAGAGATCCATAAGTTTGCGTTAGTTACAGATTGCTACAAACTGTTCTGTTTTTGACAGATTCTGTTTTTCGTGTGTTGTTTGCTTATTTCAATGCATCTATTGCTAGTAATTCAGTCTATGAACCATAAAGAAGTTGGAATACAGTAGGTTTAACACCAAGTTAAATAAAGAATTAGTTCATTGCAGTACCTTATGTGGTGGTTTTGTTTTCTTTTCACTAACGGAGCTTATAAGATTTCCTGTTGAGTTTTGTGTTGTGAAGTTTTCAAGTTTTGGGTAAAGCTTTTATGGACTATGGAATAAAGGGTGGCAAGAGCCTAAGCTTGGGGATTCCCATGGCACCCCAAGATATTCAAGAATAGCCAAAAGCCTAAGCTTGGGGATGCTCCGGGAAGGCATCCCTCTTTAAATCTTCGTTCATTGGTAACTTTACTTGGAGCTATATTTTTATTCGCCACATGATATGTGTTTTGCTTGGAGCGTCATGTATTATATTAGTCTTTGCTTTTTAGTTTACCACAATCATCCTTGCTGTACACACCTTTTGGGAGAAGCCTATTTGATTAGAATTTGCTAGAATACTCTATGTGCTTCACTTATATCTTTTGAGCTTGATAGTTTTTGCTCTAGTGCTTCACTTATATCTGTTAAAGCACGGTGGTGTCTTAATTTTGAAGAAATTGCTAGTCTCTCATGCTTCATTTATATATTTTTGAGAGTCTTTTAGAACAGCATAGTATTTGCTATGGTTATAAAGTTGGTGCTAGAATGATGAGCATCCAAGTTGGGTATAATAAAAACTATCATAGAAAAGTGAAGTGGATGCCATGATCAATTTGATACTTGATAATTGTTTTGAGATGTGGAGGTAGTGATATTAAAGTCATGCTAGTTGGGTGATTATGAATTCAAATAATGCTTGTGTTGAAGTTAGCAAATCCCGTAGCATGCACGCATGGTTAAAGTTGTGTAAAAAATTTGAAACATGAAGTGTACTTGGCTTGTGCATCCTTATGAGTGGCGGTCGGGGACGAGCGATGGTCTTTTCACTACTGGAATCAGCTACTTTGCCATCTGCCTGATCTTTGCCGCCGGCTAGCGGACGGTAAAGAAGCTCTTTGCCATCAGCTACTGAAAAGCCGACGGCAAAGAAACAGCGGACGGCAAAGAAACTCTTTGCCATGAGCCATTTCGTTGCCGTCCGCCAGCTGACGGCAAAGATTCTTTACCGTCAGCCAGCTGACGGCAAATAGGAAGGTGGCCCCCACCCACCCGCCCGTTTAAAAAAACTTAACACCCCCACCTCTTTGCCGTCTGCTAGAAGACGGCAAAGAGAGACAACGGCGGACGGCAAAGAGTGGCGGACGGCAAAGAGCCGAGTAACTAACGGATGCCACACCCCCCGCCCGTTACTCTCCTTCTCTTCCTCTCTCCTCCCCGACGGCCCGCCCTAGATCCACCGCCGCCCCGCCCGTGCCGCCGGTAGCCGCCCCCCGACCACCCACCCGCTACCCCCACCACACCTCCGCCCCCCCCCCTGACCCCCGTCGCCCGCCGCCGCCCCGGGCGCCGCCTGTCGCCCGCCCCGCCGCCGCCCGCCCCCCCCCCCACCCCCCTCCGCCCCACCATCCCCATGACCCCCCACCCCCGCCCCCATGCGCGCCACGCCACGCCGCCCGCCGACCGTCCCATTGCTTGTGAGGGAACTACTTTTTTTTCTTCTGTTTTTTCATATATTTTTTTGGTGTTTAATTGTTAGTGCTAGATTGTGTTAGTGTTAGTGTTAGAAAAGAATTAGAAGAAGTAGAAGAAGTAGAAAGATGAAAAAAGAAGAAGAAGAAAAGAAGTAGAAGAAGTAGAAGAAGAAGAAGAAAAGAAGAAACGAAAAGAAGTAAAAAAGTAGAAAAAAGATGGAAGAAGAAGAAGAAGAAAGGAAAGAAGAAGAAGAGAAAGAAAGAAGAAGAATGATAGAAGGAAACACCCCGACCCCCTGACCCCCGACACCCCGACCCGACACGACACCCAGACACCCCGACACCCGACCCCCCGAGGCCGACAGGGTCTTATATTTGTGAATTATTAGTTAGGTCATATATTTTCCGATTTTTTTATGAAAAACATCATATATAATTGTGTTGATTGGGTTGATTTAAATGTGCAGTTGTTTCACCGCTGCGAGGTTTGGTGTTCGACGACCTCGCCGTGCGTTTGACGAGCTCTGCCCCTTCATTCGTGGGTGAGCACAAATGACATGTCCTCCTCCCCCATTAATTATTTGCTCTGTTCCGTTGTTCGTGCCGATGAAACTTGATAGCTAGCTATATATGTGTCTTGAATCATCAGTATGCGTAACCAATATGTGTCTCCCGTTCGAAAGCGTCATAGTTATAAATATGCATGCATTTGCATATTTATAACCTTGATTCTTTCGAATTGTCCAACGCTATCCATGGACAGCCCGAGTATGTGTAGATTGGGTTCATTTTCCCATATGCTTTGCTCCGGATCCGACGCATAAATTTCGTCAATGCCTCCCCTGTTGTTCTCCGGGTACACATCCTCTCTGTTTATTGCAGAGATGTGTATCAGGAGAACATCGGGGAGGTGTTGCCGAAATTTTGCGTCGGATCAGGAGCATAGCTTCGGAAAATGAACCCAATCTACACATACTCGGGTGGGATTAGGACCTATCATTACCTATTAGAGTGTAGGTTGCATGGATTGAGCGGGTAATGCCGATGATGTTGCGTGGCTTCATCCCTGAGGATGAATGGCTAGTACTGGCAGAACTCAGCTATTTCTTCCGTGTTCTTTGTGCGAAAGAACTATCGCCTGGCGTGATAGAAGAAATGGAAGAGTTGGCGCAAGAGTTGATCTGCAAGTTAGAGAAGATCTTTCCACCGGGCTTCTTTAATCCAATGCAGCATTTGATTTTGCATCTCCCGACCGAGGCAAGATTGGGGGGGGGCACGTGCAAAATCGTTGGTGCTACCCAACTGAGAGGATGCAAAAGAAGCTTCGAGAAAAATGTAAAAATAAACGTAGAATTGAAGCGTCTATGGGTGAGGCATTCATCACTTAGGAGGCGGCAAACTTCGTGACAGCACACTACGAAACCAAAAATCGTCATTTGCATAATCCGAAGCCTCGGTACAATCTTGGCGAGCCTAAAAGGGTGGATCCAACCTCAGCCTATTCAAAGGCAATCTCGCACCAGCCAGTGTTTCAAATCCAAGATCTTTGGATAACAAAGAATGGCGGACCATTTCGTTGTATATCTTCAACAACTTTGATAGAAGTGCGGCCGTACATCGAGTAAGTTCTCGGTACATTGTTTCGCAACTTCTATTTCCTTTGAACTGCTCTTATTCTGGATATTTCATACGATCGATCGTCGCCCTATTCTCGTATGGGCGGTGATCCAAAAGGATTCCGTCGACGAGTATGAGATTCTCGTAAAGCAAGGAGGCGGCTATCCCGGTTTCATCTCTTGGTTCAAACAAACGGTAAATTCTATTAGACAATTTCATTTGATTCGCTAATTTGTGCGTAATGCAACAATCCTTTCATATTAAACTTGTAGGCTAATTCAGAGTCTATGGACGCCGAATTGAGACAAGTCGCTAATGGTTTTGACTATAAGGTCCGTTCATTTGACAAATACGACATCAACGGGTATCGTTTTCGTACCTATGGCAAAGAGCTATCTATGGCCGACCGAAAGTCTACAAATTGTTGTGTATCTGCTATCGGTAAAGGAGGTACCGAGTATTATGGGAGAGTTGAAGCAATTTATGAACTTCTATTCTATGGTGAAAACCCACCGAATGTCGTAGTCTTCAAATGTTATTGGTTTCAAATTAAGGAGACTAGAAGGACTCATGAACATATAGGGCTAGTTGAAATCAACCAAATCACCCATTTAGATGTTCCGATGTCTATATTATGGCTCAACAAAGCGACCCAAGTATTCTATCTACCCTGGGCCTGCCAAACTAATCCAAATCTGAAAGGTTGGGATGTCGTTTATGAAGTGCCGCCACGTGCTAGACTATCTCCCCCAAAGGAAGAGGATTATGAACCTCACATTAACCCAGACACATATGAAGGAGAATTCTTCCAAGAGACACGTCTTTCGAAAAAGCATTTCAAGAACCGGTATACTTCACCCCAAAACATTGAAGTAGACAGTGACAGTGAATCCCACATCACCCCAGAGGAGGAACAAGAAGAGCCGGAACAAGAAGAGGTTACTGCTGCGGACGACCTCTCAATGCTTGACCGATTACGTAAAGGTGGCCTTCCACATGTTGATGCCACTGAACCCTATGAGCCCGTCATTGATTATAGTGATGATGATGATTATGCATTTATTGATGATACTGATCGAGATTATTAGTAGTGTCAGGTATTCAATCTTTTTATGTTGTACTTGATGATGATACACTTAAGTGATATACATATTATTATTCATGTTGGTATTTTTTTTATGTTGTACTAATTTCGTTTACTCTTTGTCATGGCAGGTGTTGAAAGATGGAAGGGGAGCCGACTGAGGCCAAGGACAAACGTGCCCAAATTGAAGGTGTGCCACACCATCAAGGTAGCTCCAGCTTATATCAGTTCGGGCGGAATTGGTAATGTGGTTTGCTTCATGATTAATGCAATCCATTCATCATGCTAGCTTGAGCCCTTTAATTACTAATTTACTTTGTTTCTCTCTTTTAGGCATGCTACAATAAGAAGGATAAGGTGTCAGAGGGGTACGACCTGTATGCCATGGCCCACACTGCCTCTTACAAGCAAGTCAAGGGGAAGGCGAGGAGTTTAACCTTGCGGATCCCCACAATCCAGAAAGGTGATGATATCTAGTGGCGGGAGGTCCCGTGGATCCACCATTGATCCAGAGATTGCTCCTGAGACCACGGTGAGTTTAATTTGAATGGACGTTACTTGCTAGTCTTAACATTTTAGTGTCATCATGCTAACGAAACATTGGAAATGATCTTTGGTGCAGCGTTACTCCACACAAGCATCACACGATCCTTCTCCAGCTACTGGCATGAGCCAGCCCGCTCCCACACCTCCATGATCAAGGTAAGTTTCTCTAGTTTTTTGCTTAACAAATGCATAAAGACCTAGACTTAGCTTTATTTCATCCAATATGCTTACCTTAATGACCTAGAGTTAGCTTCTTTTCCTGCAAAATGACCTAATAAGCTTACTGACCTCCAAAACCAGCCATTTTACCTAAGTTAGCTCTAAAACAATCTATACTTAGCTTTGTTTCCTCCAAAATGACCTAAGTTAGTTATATCATGCTTATTAACTAGGTTTGCTCAATAATGACATGTACTTACCTTACTTATGTAAAAAAAAGGGCATAATTAGCTTAGTTAGCTCATAAATGATCCATTTTACCTACATTAGCTCTAAAATGATGCATTTTACCTAAGTTAGCTCATAAACGATCCATTTCACCTAAGTTACCTCACAAACGATGGCGTGCTTCTTCTTCTAGTCTTCTTCTTCTAGTCACCTTTTCCTAACTTTCTTATTTGCCATTTTGTAGATTTCATTCACTTCTTGGAAGCTAGCTTGCTATGATGGAGTGCTTGTTTTTTATTTCATTCTCTTCTAGTATTCTTCTAGCTTGCTACGATGGAACTTGCTACCTTGATGAAACTTTGCATTGTAATATGTATGTGCAACTTCCTAATGGTTGCAACTTATGTGTATGTGCAACTTGCTATGTATGAGTGGATGGAACTATACATGTATGTACGATGAAACTTATGTGATGTTAAATAGCCCTGTCAAATATATCTATACATGTCATATATATTTGCTGTGAAAATTGTTGGATTTAAAAAAACAGGGGAAAAAAGCCATTATGCAGGCTCTTTGCCGTCTGCCACCGACGGCAAAAGGGCTCTTTGCCATCAGCAGCGGACGGCAAAGAGGCCACGTGGCAGCAATCGTGCTTCTGGGAGGTGACCTATTTGGTCGGGCTTGCCAACAATGGTGACGGCAAAGAAAAAAACTTTGCCTACAGCGGCGGACGGCAAAGGCCTTCCGATGTTTGCCGTCGGCGCCCGACGGCAAAGGCTTGCCGTTAACCACCTAACGGAGTAACAGCGCAATTATTGCCGCCAGCATTCTTTGCCGTCGGAGCTGATGGCAAAGGACCCTTTGCCGTCAGCCGCCCGAAGCGGACAGCAATGTAGCTCTTTGCCGTCCCTTACATTGTCGTCCACTTTTGCCGTCCGCGGCGGACGGCAAAGACCTTTGCCGTCCGCCATCCATGCCTTTGCCATCCGCCATGGCTGATGACGAAGTAGCTGATTCCTGTAGTGTTTCCTGCCAATCTATCCCCCTAGGAGCATGCGCGTAGTACTTGGTTTTTGATGACTTCTATATTTTTGCAATAAGTATATGAGTTCTTTTGACTAATGTTGAGTCCATGGATTATACGCATTTCTACCTTTCCACCTTTGCAAGCCTCTTCGGTGCCGTGCATTACCCTTTCTCACCTTGAGAGTTGGTGCAAACTTCGCCGGTGCATCCAAACCCCGTGATATGATATGCTCTATCACACATAAACCTCCTTATATCTTCCTCAAAACAGCCACCATACCTACCTCTTATGGCATTTCCATAGCCATTTTGAGATATATTGCCATGCAACTTTCCACCGTTCCGTTCATCATTTTCATGACATACTTTACTTTTGTCATATTGCCATTGCATGATCATGTAGTTTACATCGTATTTGTGGCAAAGCCACCAAGCATTATTTTTTTCATACATGACACTCTTGATTCATTGCACCATCCCGGTACCCCGCCAGAGGCATTCATATAGTCATATCTTGTTCTAGTTTCGAGTTGTAATTCTTATGTTGTAATCAATAGAAGTGTGATAATCATCATTATTAGAACATTGCCCAAAGAAAAAAAGAAAAAAAGAGAGAAGAAAGGCCAAAAGAAAAAAAAGAAAGGCCCAAAAAAGAAAAGAAAAAAAAAGAAAAAAAGAAGAAAAAGAAAAAAAGAAAACAAACAAAAAGGGCAATGTTAGTATCTCTTTTTCCACACTTGTGCTTCAAAGTAGCACCTTGTTCTTCATGTAGTGAGTCTCATATATTGTTCTTCAAAGTAGCACCATGTTTTTCATATAGTGAGTCTCATAAGTTGTCTTTTTCATACTAGTGGGAATTTTTCATTATAGAACTTGGCTTGTATATTCCTACGATGGGCTTCCTCAAATGCCCTAGGTCTTCGTGAGAAAGCAAGTTGGATGTTCACCCACTAGTTTTCTTTTGTTGAGCATTCATTTGTAGCTCTAGTGCATCCGTTGCATGGCAATCCCTACTCCTCATGTCGACATCAATTGATGGGCATCTCCATAGCCCGTTGATTATCCTCGTCAATGTGAGACTTTCTCCTTTTTTGTCTTCTCCACACAATCCCCATCATCATATTCTATTCCACCCATAGTGCTATATCCATGGCTCACGCTCATGTATTGCATGAAGGTTGAAAAAGTTTGAGATTATTTAAGTATGAAACAATTGCTTGGCTTGTCATCGGGGGTATAGAAGTTGGGAACATCTTTGTGTGACGAAAATGAAGCATAGCCTAACTATATGATTTTGTAGGGATGAACTTTCTTTTGCCATGTTATTTTGAGAAGACATGATTACTTTGATTAGTATGCTTGAAGTGTTACTATTTCTTGTGTCAATATGAACTTTTATTTTGTATTCATTTGGATCTGAACATTCATGCCACAATAAATAAAATTACATTATGAATTATGCTAGGTAGCATTCCACATCAAAAATTCTGTTTTTATCATTTACCTACTCGAGGATGAGCAGGAATTAAGCTTGGGGATGCTTGATATGTCTCCAACGTATCTATAATTTTTGATTGTTCCATGCTTTTATATTACCCCTTTTAGATGTTTATGGGCTTTATTTTACACATTTATATCATTTTTGGGACTAACCTACTAACCGGAGGCCCAGCCCATATTGCTGTTTTTTTGCCTATTTCAGTATTTTGAAGAAAATGAATATCAAACGGAGTCCAAACGGAATGAAACCTTCGGGAGCGTGATTTTTGGAACAAATCTGATCTGGAGAGCTTGGAGTGCAAGTCAAGAAGCTCCCGAGGGCTCCACGAGATAGGCCCCCCCATAGGGCGCGCCCCCTGTCTCGTGGGCCCCTCGGGCGGCCACCGACATACTTCTTCTTCCTATATATACCTACGTGCCTCGAAAACATCCAGGGGCACCACAAAACACAATTTCCACCGCCGTAACCTTCTGTATCCGCGAGATCTCATCTCGGAGCCTTCGGCGGCACTCTGCCGGAGGGGGAATCAACCACAGAGGGCTTCTACATCAACATCCTTGCCCCTCCGATGAGTTGTGAGTAGTTTACCACAGACCTACGGGTCCAAGGTTATTAGATAGATGGCTTCTTCTCTCTTTTTGGATCTCAATACAATGTTCTCCCCCTCTCTTGTGGAGATCTATTCGATGTAAACTCTTTTTGCGGTGTGTTTGTCGAGATCCGATGAATTGTGGGTTTATGATCAAGTTTATCTATGAATAATATTTGAATCTTCTGTGAATTCTTTTATGTATGATTGAGTTATCTTTGCAAGTCTCTTCGAATTATCAATTTGGTTTGGCCTACTAGATTGGTCTTTCTTGCCATGGGAGAAGTGCTTAGCTTTGGGTTCAATCTTGCGGTGTTCTTACCCAGTGACAGAAAGGGTTGCAAGACACGTATTGTATTGTGGCCATTGAGGATAACAAGATGGGGTTTATATCATATTGCATGTGTTTATCCATCTACATCATGTCATCTTGCTTAATGCATTACTCTATTCTTATGAAATTAATACTCTAGATGCAGGCAGGAGTCGGTGATGTATGGAGTAGTTGTAGTAGATGCAGGCAGGAGTTGGTCTACTTGTTATGGATGTGATGCCTATATACATGATCATGCCTAGATAATCTCATAACTATGCGCTTTTCTATCAATTGCTCGACAGTAATTTGTTCACCCACCGTAATACTTATGCTATCTTGAGAGAAGCCTCTAGTGAAACCTATGGCCCCCGGGTCTATCTCTTATCATATTTGCTTTCAATCTACCTTTATTTGCATCTTTACTTTTTGCATCTATCTTATAAAATACCAAAAATATATTTATCTTATCATACTATCTTTATTAGATCTCACTTTCATGAAGTGGCCGTGAAGGGATTGACAACCCCTTTATTGCGTTGGTTGCGAGTTCTCAGTTTGTTTGTGTAGGTGCGTGGGACTTTTGAGGAGCCTCCTACTAGATTGATACCTTGGTCCTCAAAACTGAGGGAAATACTTACGCTACACTTTGCTGCATCACCCTCTCCTCTTCGAGGAAAACCAACGCAAGCTCAAGACGTAGCAGGCCACGAGGTGGCCGGTCAGCCGCATCGTGCGCTCGTAGTGTGGGCTTTAATGCCTCCTCCTTGAGTTGATGTAGCAACTTGCGCTTTGGGTAACTTTTGGTTGGGCTCTCGAGTCCGTATTCCTCGGCTGCCAGGACCTCGGTCCATCTACCAGTTAGCAGATCTTGACCAGCTTGAAGATGCTTCTTCTTCTTCTTCTTGTTCTTCTTCAGGCTTTTTGTAGTGGCTATAAGCCGGCGCTTGAAGCGCTCCTGCTCGACGAGGTCCTCAGGCACGATGAATTCTTCGTCGCCAAGGCTCACTTCGTCTTCGGAGAGAGGCATGTAATTATCATCCCCTGATTCTCCATCTGTTGCCTGTTCCTTAGGGCTAGCTTGCCCATCTTCTTGCTCGGCCTGCTCGAAGCCTGGCTCTGCGAGATTGTTTTCGTCTTCGGCACCATCCAGATTGCTATCATCTCTTGTGTTGGTATCATTATTTTTGCTGTGGCGGGGCTTACAGCGGCGCCTATGATGCCGGTGCCTAGATTGCTTCTCCAAGGGATTATCTTCTGTTGCCTCGTCACCATTGCTTTCTTTGGGGGTATCCACCATGTATATATATCATATGATGAGGTGGCTGTCCAACGCCCTGAGGGCGGTGGTTGCTGTTCTTCTCCTGCATCATCATCCATACAGTCGATGTCTTCGGAGTCGAAGTCAAGCACGTCAGTTAAGTCATCGACAGTGGCATTACGTGGGTGGTGGGTGGGGAACGAATTCCTTCGTTGTCCGCTTCCCACTCCAGCAGTACATAGTTCGGCCAAGAGTCCCCTGACAGAGAGAGAGAGACCTTAATGAATTTAGCACGTCACCCAAGGGCGAGTGCTGAAAGATATCCGCGGAGGTAAACTCCTTGACCGGTGCCCAATCAGATTCGATAGGCACGGACGTACACGGTTCGGATCCTATGGCCAGAGATGAGCCCGAGGGTCCGATGACACAGATATCTTTAGAGATGGAATCTGTGTTCGGCTCCAGCGCATATGAGTGTGTGGCCTCCTTGGCGGGGTCCATCCGCCCGTCCTCGGATGGCACGATCTGCTCCGGATTGATTCCCCGGGCCGCCGCAGGCGCGATCTCCCGAACACTGTCCGATGGCAGATCTAAGTCATGCTTGTCGTGACTGTTCGGCGCACCTGACATGGGCTCAAATCCGTCGAAGATCAAGTCTCCGCAGATGTCAGCAGTATAGTTCAAGCTTCCAAACTTGACCTGATGGCCAGGGGCGTAGCTATCGATCTGCTCCAAATGGCCAAGCGAGTTGGCCCGCAATACAAAGCCGCCGAATATGAAGATCTATCCAGGGAGGAAAACCTCACCCTGGACCGCATCGTTGAAGACGTTTGAAGGAGCCATCAAGCCTTATCGTGACGACACAGTGGAACTCTCAATGAAAGCACCAATGTCGGTGTCAAAACCGGCGGATCTCGGGTAGGGGGTCCCGAACTGTGCGTCTAAGGCTAATGGTAATAGGAGGCGGGGGACACAATGTTTACCCAGGTTCGGGCCCTCTCGATGGAGGTAATACCCTACTTCCTGCTTGATTGATCTTGATGATATGAGTATTACAAGAGTTGATCTACCACGAGATTGTAGAGGCTAAACCCTAGAAGCTAGCCTATGATTATGATTGTTTTTGTCCTACGGACTAAGCCCTCCGGTTTATATGGACACCAGAGAGGGCTAGGGTTACACAGAATCCGTTACAGAGAAGGAGATCTACATATCCGAATTGCCAAGCTTGCCTTCCACGCAAAGGAGAGTCCCATCCGGACACGGGACGAAGTCTTCAATCTTGTATCTTCATAGTCCAATAGTCCGGCCAAAGTATTAGTCCGGCTGTCCGAGGACCCCTTAATCCAGGACTCCCTCAGGCGTGCCGAGCACCCTCGTGGCCGCCTCGTTTGTTGCTTGACGTCCACTCCAAGTCCCCTGGATTGCGTTTGTTCCAAAAAGATCGCTCCCGAGGGTTTCATTCTGTTTGGACTCCGTTTGATATTCCTTTCCTTCGAAACACTGAAATAGGCAAAAAAAATAGCAATTTGGGCTTGGCCTCCGATTAGTAGGTTAGTCCCATAAATGATATAGAAGTGTAAATTAAAGCCCATAAACATCCAAAATAGGTAATATAATAGCATGGAACAATCAAAAATTATAGATACGTTGGAGACGTATCACCCTCCACCCTCGTGGACGCCTCGTGTCCTTCCCGGACTACTTATTATTTTCCTATTTCTTAAGTATTCCAAAATGGAGAAAAATTGCCATTAGAACTGTTTTGGAGTCGGTTTACTTACTGTACCACATACCTATTCCTTTTCAGAGTCTGCAGTGTTCTGGAAAGTGTCCCTTATGTATTCCTCCGGGGTTACGGTTTCTATAACATTGGTTTCAACATTTATAGGATTACCTGAGATATAATGTTTGATTCTTTGACCGTTCACCACCTTTGGATTTGTGCCTTCGAAGTTGTTGATTTTTATGGCACCGAAACGATAGACCTTCTCGATAACGTAAGGACCTTCCCATTTAGAGAGAAGTTTTCCTGCAAAAAATCTTAAACGAGAGTTGAATAGCAACACATAATCTCCTACATTAAACTCACGCTTTTGTATCCTTTTGTCATGCCATCTTTTAACTTTTTCTTTAAATAGTTTGGCATTCTCATAGGCCTGGGTTCTCCATTCATCAAGTGAGCTAATGTCAAATAGCCTCTTCTCACCGACAAGTTTTAAATCATAACTGAGCTCCTTAATGGCCCAATATGCCTTATGTTCTAGTTCGAGAGGTAAGTGACATGCTTTTCCATAAACCATTTTATACGGAGACATACCCATAGGATTTTTATATGCAGTTTTATAGGCCCATAATGCATCATTAAGTTTCTTGGACCAATTCTTTCTAGATCTATTAACAGTCTTTTGCAAAATATATTTGAGCTCTCTATTACTCAATTCTACTTGACCACTAGACTGTGGGTGGTATGGAGATGTGATTCTATGATTAACATCATACTTAGCAAGCATTTTACGGAAAGCACCATGAATAAAATGTGAACCACCATCAGTCATTAAATATCTAGGGACTCCAAACCTCGAAAAAATAACCTATTTAAGCATCTTAATAGAGGTGTTATGATCAACACTACTAGTTGGAATAGCTTCTACCCACTTAGTAACGTAATCAACAACAACTAAAATATGTGTATACCCATTAGAGGAAGGAAACAGTCCCATATAATCAAAGCCCCAAACATCAAATGGTTTAATAACAAGTGAATAATTCATAGACATTTCTTGACATCTACTAATATTACCAATTCTTTGACATTCATCACAAGATAAGACAAACTTACATGCATCTTTGAAGAGAGTAGGCCAATAAAAACTGGATTGCAATACCTTATGTGCAGTTCTATCTCCAGCGTGGTGTCCTCCATAAGCTTCGGAGTGACTCTTGCGTAGGATATGTTCCTGTTCATGCTCAAGTATACAACGTCTAATAACACCATCTACTCCTTTATAAAGGTGTGGGTCATCCTAGAAGTAATGTCTTAAATCATAGAAAACCTTTTTCTTTTGCTGGTATGTGAAACTAGGTGGTATAAATTTAGCAACAATGTAATTAGCATAATCAGCATACCATGGAGCAGTACGAAAAGCATTTATGACAGCTAATTGTTCATCGGGATAGCTATCATCAATAGTTAGTGGGTCATCAAGAACATTCTCTAACCTAGACAAGTTGTCTGCAACGGGGTTCTCAGCTCCCTTTCTATCAATAGTATGTAAATCAAATTCTTGTAGCAAGAGAACCCATCTAATAAGTCTAGGTTTAGCATCTTTCTTTTCCATAAGGTATTTAATAGCAGCATGATCAGTGTGAATAGTTACTTTAGAATCAACAATATAAGGTCTGAACTTATCACAAGCAAATACAACTGCTAAAAATTCTTTTTCAGTAGTAGCATAATTTCTCTGGGCACTGTCTAGAGTTTTACTAGCATATTGGATAACAGTTAATTTCTTATCAACTCTTTGTCCTAGAACAACACGTACAGCATAATCAGTAGCATCACACATATTTCAAAGGGTAAATTCCAATTGGGTGGCTGAACAATAGGTGCAGAAATCAAAGCTTTATTAAGTATTTCAAATGCTTCTACACAATCATCATCGAAGACAAAAGGAATATCTTTTTGTAAGAGATTAGTTAGAGGCCTGGAGATTTTAGAGAAGTCCTTAATGAACCTCCTATGAAAACCGGCATGACAAAGGAAACTTCTTATACCTTTGATGTCCTTGGGACATGATACGTCTCCGTCGTATCTATAATTTTTGATTGTTCCATGCCAATATTATTCAACTTTCATATACTTTTGGCAACTTTTATACTATTTTTGGGACTAACATATTGATCCAGTGCCCAGTGCCAGTTCCTGTTTGTTGCATGTTTTATGTTACGCAGAAAACCCATATCAAACGGAGTCCAAACGGGATAAAAACGGACGAAGAATTATTTTGGAATATTTATTATTTTTGAGAAGTAAAATCAACGCGAGACGGTGCCCGAGGGGGCCAAGAGACAGGGGGCGCGCCCCAGGGAGGCAGGCGCTCCTTGGACTCTTCTAGGCACCCTGTAAGGCGGTTGACGCTCTTCTTTTGCCGCAAGAAAGCTAATTTTATGAGAAATATCTGGGCGAAAGATTCACCCCAATCGGAGTTACGTCCGGATATAAAAGAAACGGTGGAAGGGCAAAATCTGAGAACGCAGAAATAGAGAGAGACAGAGAGATAGATCCAATCTCGGAGGGGCTCTCGCCCATCCCACGCCATGGGAGCCAAGGACCAGAGTGGATACCCTTCTCCCATCTAGGGAGAAGGTCAAGTTAGAATAAAAAGAATGGGGCTATCTCCCCCTTGCTTCCGGTGGCGCTGGAACGCCGCCCGGGGCCATCATCATTGTCGCGATCTTCACCAACACCTTTGCCATCTTCACCAACATCTCCATCACCTTCCCCCATCTATATTCAGCGATCCACTCTCCCGCAACCCGCTGTACCCTCTACTTGAACATGGTGCTTTATGCTTCATATTATTATCCAATGATGTGTTGCCATCCTATGATGTCTGAGTAGATTTCCGTTGTCCTATCGGTGATTGATGAATTGCTATGATTGGTTTGAGTTGCATGTTTTTTATTGGTACTGTCCTATGGTGCTCTCCGTGTCGCGCAAGCATGAGGGATTCCCGCTGTAGGGTTTGCAATATTTTCATGATTTGCTTATGGTGGGTGGCGTGAGTGACAGAAGCACATACCCGAGTAAGTAGGTTGTTTGCGTATGGGATAAAGGGGACTTGATACTTTAATGCTATGGTTGGGTTTTACCTTAATGATCTTTAGTAGTTGTGGATGCTTGCTAGAGTTCCAATCATAAGTGCATATGATCCAAGAAGAGAAAGTATGTTAGCTTATGCCTCTCCCTCAAATAGAATTGCAATAGTGATTACAGGTCTAGTAATGTAGTCAATGGCTTAGGGACAATTTCACAACTCCTACCACCACTTTTCCACACTCGCTATATTTCCTTTATTACTTATTTATCTAAACAACCCCTAGCTTTTATTTACGTGTTCTTTATTATCTTGCAAACCTATCCAACAACTCCTACAAAGTACTTCTAGTTTCATACTTGTTCTAGGTAAAGCGAACACTAAGCGTGCGTAGAGTCGTATCAGTGGTTGATAGGACTTGAGGGAATATTTGTTCTACCTTTAGCTCCTCGTTGGGTTCGACACTCTTACTTATCAAAAGAGGCTACAATTGATCCCGTATACTTGCGGGTTATCAAGACCTTTTTCTAGTGCCGTTGCTGGGGAGTCATAGCGTGGGGTGAATCTTCTCGTGTGTGCTTGTTTGCTTTATCACTAAGTAATTTTTATTTGCTGTTCTAAGTTGTTCTCTATCTTTAGTTATGGATATGCAACATGAAATACCAAAAAAATTAGGTGTACTTGCTACTGATGGAGATGAGGAACCTCCTAAAACCCTTGATGCTCGTTATGTGACAGAAATTATGTACTACTTTGATAATCCTGAGAAAACCCCATTCAATTTTGTTATGGGAGACACGTTGGATCAACGTGAATACTTTAGGGATTATCGCTTGACACAAAAATGGAAACTATTATGTGATCAAATTTCTATGTTGTGTTGGTATGCTAGGAAACTATGCTTGAGATATGATTATACTTGTTGCTCTAGGATGAAGGCTCCACACCTTGACTTTTCATGCAAATTTAATGATAATAAAACCTTAGCTTCTTATGCTAATGGTATATATGATTACTATGATGTGGAACAAATAGAAGAATTTGTTTCTTTTATGGGTGCTTATGAAATAGAATCTTTGTTTAAAACGTGTGAAAATTTTGATGATGTTGTTTACAGACCTGAAAATTTTGCTATACTTAGATATTGCTATGAGAATTATGAATACAATTACAATATTGATGCATTTATTGAGGAAGTCTCCGCTGTCCAAGAAGAGACTAATATTTTGCAGGAAGCTATGAAAGAAGAAATTGATGAAACTGTGAGCTCATTGGATGAAAAAGATGATGAGGAGAGCAAAGAACAAAAGGAGGAAGAGCGGATTAGCTACCCGTGCCCACCTTCTAATGAGAGTAACTCTTCAACTCATACATTGTTTAATTCCCCTTTGTGCTTATCGAAGGATGATTGCTATGATGATTACTATGACCCCGTTGATTCTCTTGAAATATCCCTTTTTGATGATGCTTGCTATGCTTGTGGCCAAGATGCCAATATGAATTATGCTTATGGAGATTAACTTGCTATAGTTCCTTATGTTAAACAAGAAATTGTTGCTATTGCACACACGCATGATAGTCCTATTATCTTTTTGAATTCTCCCGACTACACTATATCGGAGAAGTTTGTGCTTATTAAGGATTATATTGATGGGTCGCCTTTTACCGTTGCACATAATAATTTTGATGAATGTAATATGCATGTGCTTGCTGCTCCTACTTGCAATTATTATGAGAGAGGAACTATACCTCCACCTCTCTATGTTTCCAATATGATAAAATTGCAAGAAATTGTTTATACTATGCATTGGCCTTTACTTGGTGTGCATGAATTGTTCTTTTATGACATGCCGATGCATAGGAAGAGAGTTAGACTTCGTTGTTACATGATATATGTTACTTTGTGCTCACTACTAAATTACAAATCATTGTTAATTAAAATTGGCCTTGATATACCTTGGGATCCGGGTGGATTCATTACTTGAGCACTATATGCCTAGCTTAATGGCTTTCAAAAAAGCGCTGCCAGGGAGACAACCCGGAAGTTTTAGAGAGTCATTTATTTCTGTTGAGTGCTTTTATATAGTCTAAAAACAAAAAAATAAAGAGGGGAACCCAAAAATTTTCAAAAAGGAAAGTGAAAGTGAGAAAGACAAGCATTGTTGAAGTGGGAGAGCTCCTTGAACTTTGTTCATGCTCACAGAAACTTTGTGAATCTTAATTACAGAAACTTTTCATCAAAAATAATTATCCCCTTGTTCAATTCCATTGTATTATAAAAATAATGTGCCAAGGTTTGCCTTTAGGATGTTTACAATGCTTGTTGGTTTGTACGGTGCAGGACAGAAACTTTGGCTGTAGTCCGTGATTTTACATTTTTAACTGGAAAATCAAACGGTTCTGATTATTTTTGCAACGTCTTTCTGTACAAAATTTTTATTTTTCCTAATTTTTGTAGAATTGTTGGGGTACCAGAAGTATGGTGAATGTTCAGATTGCTACAGACTGTTCTGTTTTTGACAGATTCTGTTTTTGATGCATAGTTTGCTTGTTTTGATGAAACTATCAATTCCTATCAGTGGATTAAGCCATGAAAAAGTTATATTACAGTAGACACAATGCAAAAAAAATATGAATTGGTTTGCTACAGTACTTAGAGTAGTGATTTGCTTTATTATACTAACGGATCTTACCGAGTTTTCTGTTGAAGTTTTGTGTGGATGAAGTGTTTGATCGAGGAGGTCTCGATATAAGGAAAAGGAAGAGAGGCAAGAGCTCAAGCTTGGGGATGCCCAAGGCACCCCGAGTAAATATTCAAGGACACTCAAGCGTCTAAGCTTGGGGATGCCCCGTAAGGCATCCCCTCTTTCTTCAACAAGTATCAGTATGTTTTCGTATTTGTCTCGTTCATGCGATATGTGCAAGTCTTGGAGCGTCTTTTGCATTTAGTTTTCACTTTTATTTTATGCACCATGCTCGTATGAGATAGTTCTTGGTCGATTTATAGAATGCTCATTGCACTTCACTTATATCTTTTGAGTATGGCTTTATAGAATGATTCACGTGCTTCACTTATATCATTTGAAGTTTGGATTGTCTATTTCTCTTCACATAGAAAATCGCCATTTGTAGAATGCTCTTTTGCTTCACTTATATTTGTTAGAGCGTGGGCATATCTTTTGTAGAAAGAATTAAACTCTCTTGCTTCACTTATATCTATTTAGAGAGATGACAAGAATTGGTCATTCACAGAGTTAGTCATAAAATCCTACATAAAACTTGTGGATCACTGAATATGATATGTTTGATTCCTTGCAATAGTTTTGCGATATAGAGATGATAATATGTGGGAGGTACTAGTAGATGGTTGTGTTCAGTAAGGATGTTGGTGTTAAGGTTTGTGATTCCCGAAGCATGCACGTATGGTCTACTAACTATGTAACCAAATTGGCGCATTGTATTTTGATTGTTTATCTTTGCGTGAAGGTCGGGGGCGCGCGATGGTTAACTCCTACCAACCTCCCCCCTAGGAGCATGCGTGTAGTACTTTGTTTCAAGGGCTAATAAATTTTTGCAATAAGTATGTGAGTACTTTATGACTAATGTTGAGTCCATGGATTATATGCACTCTCACCCTTCCATCATTGCTAGCCTCTTCGGTACCGTGCATTACCCTTTCTCACCTCGAGAGTTGGTGCAAACTTCGCTGGTGCATTCAAACCCCGTGATACGATACGCTCTATCACACATAAGCCTCCTTATATCTTCCTCAAAACAGCCACCATACCTACCTATCATGGCATTTCCATAGCCATTCCGAGTTATATTGCCATGCAACTTCCATCATCATCATATACATCACTTGAGCATTCATTGTCATATTGCTTTGCATGATTGTAAGATAGCTAGCATGATGTTTCCATGGCTTGTCCATCTTTTGATGTCATTGCTACGCTAGATCATTGCACATCCTGGTACACCGCCGGAAGCATTCATATAGTCATATCTTTGGTCTAGTATCGAGTTGTAATATTGAGTTGTAAGTAAATAAAGGTGTGATGATCATCATTATAGAGCATTGCCCCATGAAAAAAAAGAAGAAAAAAGAAAAAAAAAGAGTCCAAAGAAGCCTAAATAAAAAAGGGGGCCAAAGAAGCCCGCCCAAAAAAAGAAAAAAAAGAAAAGAAAAAAAAGAAAAGGAAAAGGGGCAACGTTACTATCCTTTTACCACACTTGTGCTTCAGAGTAGCACCATGTTCTTCATATAGAGAGTCTCCTATATTGTCACTTTCATATACTAGTGGGAATTTTCATTATAGAACTTGGCTTGTATATTCCAACGATGGGCTTCCTCAAAATGCCCTAGGTCTTGATGAGCAAGCAAGTTCGATGCACACCCACTTAGTTTTCAGTTTGGGCTTTCATACACTTATAGCTCTTAGTGCATCCGTTGCATGGCAATCCCTACTCCTCGCATTGACATCAATTGATGGGCATCTACATAGCCCGTTGATTAGCCACGTCGATGTGAGACTTTCTCCCTTTTTTTCTTCTCCACATAACCTCCACCATCATATTCTTTTCCACCCATAGTGCTATATCCATGGCTCATTCTCATGTATTGCGTGAAGGTTGAAAAAGTGTGAGAATACTAAAGTATGAAGCAATTGCTTGGCTGACACCGGGATAGGCATGAGGGGTACCTTGTGTTAAGAAAAGGGAGCATACAAGACTATATGATTTTGTACGGATAACGTTCTGAAGCATTGATATTTTGGAAGACATGATTGTTTGTTGGGATGCCCTAAGTATTATAGTTTTTATGTCAAATGATAGAATATTGCTTTGAATCACTCGTGTCTTAATATTCATGCCATGATTAGACATATGATCAAGATTATGCTAGGTAGCATTCCACATCAAAAATTATCTTTTTATCATTTACCTACTCGAGGACGAGCAGGAATTAAGCTTGGGGATGCCGATACGTCTCCGTCGTATCTATAATTTTTGATTGTTCCATGCCAATATTATTCAACTTTCATATACTTTTGGCAACTTTTTATACTATTTTTGGGACTAACATATTGATCCAGTGCCCAGTGACAGTTCCTGTTTGTTGCATGTTTTATGCTTCGCAGAAAACCCATATCAAACAGAGTCCAAACGGGATAAAAACAGACGGAGAATTATTTTGCAATATTTATGATTTTTGGGAAGTAAAATCAACGCGAGACGGTGCCCAAGGGGGCTAGGAGATAGGGGGCGCGCCCCAGGGAGGCAGGTGCGCCTTGGACTCTCCTGGGCACCTCGTAAGGCTGTTGACGCTCTTCTTTTGCCGCAAGAAAGCTAATTTTATGATAAAGATCTTGGCAAAAGATTCACCCCAATCGGAGTTACGGATCTCCGGATATAAAAGAAACGGTGGAAGGGCAGAATCTGAGAACGCAGAAATAGAGAGAGACAGAGAGATAGATCCAATCTCGGAGGGGCTCTCTCCCCTCCCACTCCATGGGAGACAAGGACCAGAGGGGAAACCCTTCTCCCATCTAGGGAGAAGGTCAAGGAAGAAGAAGAAGAAGAAGAAGGGGGGCTCTCTCCCCCTTGCTTCTCGTGGCGCTGGAACGCCGCCGGGGGCCATCATCATCACCGCGATCTACACCAACACCTCTGCCATCTTCACCAACATCTCCATCACCTTCCCCCATCTATATTCAGCAGTCCACTCTCCCGCAACCCGCTGTACCCTCTACTTGGACATGGTGCTTTATGCTTCATATTATTATCCGATGATGTGTTGCCATCCTATGATGTCTGAGTAGATTTCCATTGTCCTATCGGTGATTGATGAATTGATATGATTGGTTTGAGTTGCATGTTTTACTATTGGTGTTGTCCTGTGGTGCTCTCCGTGTCGCACAAGCATGAGGGATTCCCGCTATAGGGTTTGCAATATGTTCATGATTTGCTTATGGTGGGTGGCGTGAGTGACAGAAGCACACACCCGAGTAAGTAGGTTGTTTGCGTATGGGATAAAGGGTACTTGATACTTTAATGCTATGGTTGGGTTTTACCTTAATGATCTTTAGTAGTTACGGATACTTGCTAGAGTTCCAATCACAAGTGCATATGATCCAAGAAGAGAAAGTATGTTAGCTTATGTCTGTCCCTCAAATAGAGTTGCAATAGTGATTACCGGTCTAGTAATATAGTCAATTGCTTAGGGACAATTTCACAACTCCTACCACCACTTTTCCACACTCGCTATATTTACTTTATTGCTTCATTATCTAAACAGACCCTAGCTTTTATTTACGTGTTCTTTATTATATTGCAAACCTATCCAGCAACTCCTACAAAGTACTTCTAGTTTCATACTTGTTCTAGGTAAAGCGAACACTAAGCGTGCGTAGTGTCGTATCAGTGGCAGATAGGATTTGAGGGAATATTTGTTCTACCTTTAGCTCCTTGTTGGGTTCGACACTCTTACTTATCGGAAGAGGCTACACTTGATCCCGTATACTTGCGGGTTATCAGGACACAGCATCTTTTCAATAGCATCAACTTTAGCTTTGTCAGCTTCAATGCCTCTTTCAGAAGTTTTATGCCCCAAAACAATACCTTCATTAACCATAAAGTGGCACTTCTCCCAATTCAAGACAAGGTTAGTTTCTTCACATCTCTGCAAAACTCGATCAAGGTTGCTCAAGCAATCATCAAAAGAAGTTCCATATACGGAGAAATCATCCATGAAAACCTCAACAATCTTTTCACAAAAATCAGAGAATATAGCTATCATGCATCTTTGAAAGGTAGCAGGTGCATTACATTAACCAAAAGGCATACGTCTATAAGCAAAGGTACCAAAAGGGCAAGTAAAAGAGGTCTTTTCTTGATCCTCTTTTGACACAGGTATTTGAGAGAAACCAGAATAACCATCTAGAAAGAAAAAATGTGTATGTTTGGACAATATTTCTAGCATTTGATCAATAAAAGGTAAAGGGTAATGATCCTTTTTAGTAGCTTTATCTAATTTGCGGAAATCAATTACCATTCTATAACCTATAACAATTCTTTGTGGGATCAATTCATCTTTATCATTAAGAACAACAGTAATACCTCCCTTCTTAGGGACACAATGGACAAGACTTACCCACTGACTATCTGCAATGGGATAAATTATACCTGCCTCCAGAAGCTTTAATATTTCTTTTCTTACCACTTCTTTCATCTTAGGGTTTAACCGTCGTTGGTGATCAACAACTGGTTTAGCGTCCTTCTCCAATTTTATTTTGTGCTGGCATAAAGTGGGACTAATGCCCTTAAGATCATCAAGAGTATATCCAATAGCAGCACGGTGCTTCTTCAGAGTTTTCAATAGTTTCTTTTCTTCATGCTCTGAAAGGTTAGCACTAATAATAACAGGATATATCTTCTTCTCATTAAGATAAGCATATTTAAGAGTATCAGGTAATGGTTTAAGCTCAAGCACAGGATCACCCTTGGGTGGAGGAGGATCCCCTAGGATTTCAACAGGCAAGTTGTGTTTCAAAATAGGTCCCTGTTTAAAGAATACTTCATCTATTTCCCTTCTTTCATTCATAAACATATCATTTTCATGGTCTAGCAAATATTGTTCTAAAGGATCACTAGGAGGCACGACAATAGAAGCAAGACCAATAATTTCATCTTTACTAGGCAATTCCTCATCACGGCGTTGTCTACAAAATTTAGCAAAGTTAAACTCATGAGACATGTCCCCCAAACATATAGTAACAACATCCTTTTCGCAGTCTATCCTAGCATTAACAGTATTCAAGAAGGGTCTACCAAATATGATGGGACAAAAGCTATCTTGTGGGGAACGAAGAACAATAAAATCAGTAGGATATTTAATTTTTCCACACAAGACTTCAACATCTCTAACAATCCCAACTGGTGAAATAGTGTCTCTATTGGCAAGCTTAATTGTAACATAAATTTCCTCTAACTCAGCAGGTGCAATATCATGCATAATTTCTTTGTATAAAGAGTGAGGTATTGCACTTGCACTAGAACCCATATCACATAAGCCATGATAACAATAATCTCCTATCTTAACAGAAATAACAGGCATGCCTACAACAGGTCTAAGTTTATTTTTAGCATCTGGTCTAGCAATTCTAGCAGCTTCATTGCAGAAGTAAATAACATGCCCATCAATATTATCAGCCAAGAGATCTTTAACCATAGCAATACTAGGTTCAACTTTAATTTGCTCAGGGGGTTTGGGTGCCCTAATATTACTTTTGTTGACCATGGTTGAAGCTTTAGCATGATCCTTTATTCTAACAGGGAAAGGTGGTTTCTCAATATAAGCAGTAGGAACGACAGGATCATTATAAGTGATAGTCTTTTCTTCAACTTTAATAGGTGCAACTACTTTTACTTCAATGGGCGGATTATATTGAAACTACTTCTCCTTAGGAAGATCAATGTGAGTAGGAAAGGATTCACAGAAAGAAGCTACTATCTGAGAGTCAAGTCCATATTTAGTGCTAAATTCACGGGAAACATCGGTAACCATAAAAGATTTAACACAATCAAATTTAGTTGTTATACCTGACTTCTTACCTTCGTCGAGATCCCAATCTTCAGAGTTGCGTTAATTTCTTTCCACTAAATCCCATTTGAATTCAATAGTCTTCATCATAAAAGAGCCAGTACAAGAAGTATCGAGCATGGAGCGATTATTGAGAGAAAGCCGAGCATAAATTTTTTGGATAATCATTTCTCTTGAGAGCTCATGATTGGGGCATGAATATAACATTGACTTAAGCCTCCCCCAAGCTTGAGCGATGCTTTCTCCTTCATGAGGCCAAAAATTATATATATATATATATATAGGACAAATGTTTCCTACAAGCAGTGGTAGTTACCACCACTTGTGTTTTGTATGTTGTATGTAGTATCTGTCGAAACCGAGAGTATGTACGTGTAGTATGTAGTATATAACAATGTTTAGGTAGTATATATACTAATTTTTAGGTAGTATGTATCATATTTTGAGTATGCTCTTTTTTACGTACAAATATGTACGTATTTCACAAATACAACCAAAATTATGGACTCATATGCAATTTTTTCATGTAACTTGTTTTGAAATATCTTAGATATAGTGTACAAACATATTTAAAATAATAAAGTAGTATATATAATACCGCATGGTAGTATATGAGATATGTGGGGTAACTACCACGGGTGGTAGGATGGATTTTCCTATATATATATATATATATATATATATATATATATATATATATATATATATATATAAATATAATTATGATCACGATGAACAAGATGCATAGGATAAAACTTCTGATGAAATTCCAATTTTAATCGGTTGTAGTTCCATGATCCCATATCATCACATAGCCTAAACCATGTCAATGCCTCTCCCTTCAAAGATAAAGGGAAGACCCTCTTCTTGATAACATCCTTGGGCATACCTGCAAGCTTAAATAATCCACAAATTTCATTCACATAGATTAGGTGCAAATCGGGATGTAATGTTCCATCTCCTGTAAAAGGATTAGCTAGCAGTTTCTCTATCATACCCGAAGGAATTTCAAAGTAAGCATTTTCAATAGGTTCAGTAGGTTGAGGAGCAACTCTTTGTTCTACTGGTCGGGGTGAAGATACCCCGAACAAGCCCCTCAGAGGATTACTTTCCAAAGTAACAAATGACAGTAAATTTTAGCACAGTATATAAATTTTTCCTTACCAAATTCCACCTACCAAAGGCGCTTCACTCCCCGGCAACGGCACCAGAAAAGAGTCTTGATGACCCACAATCATATGGGATCTATAGTAGTCCTTTCTAGAAGTAAGAGTGTCGAACCTAACGAGGAGCAGAAGGAAATGATAAGCGGTTTTCAGTAAGGTATTCTCTACAAGCATTGAAATTATCGGTAACAGATAGTTTTGTGATAAGGTAATTTGTAACGGGCAACAAGTAATGAAAGTAAATAAGGTGCAGCAAGATAACCCTATCCTTTTTGTAGCAAAGGACAAGCCTGGACAAACTCTTATATGAAGGAAAGTGCTCCCGAGGACACATGGGAATTATCATCAAGCTAGTTTTCATCACGCTCATATGATTTGTGTTCGTTACTTTGATAATTTGGTATGTGGGTGGACCGGTGCTTGGGTACTGCCCTTTCTTGGACAAGTATCCCACTTATGATTAACCCCTATTGCAAGCATCCGCAACTACAAAGGTCGTATTAAGGTAAACCTAACCATAGCATGAAACATATGGATCCAAATCAGCCCCTTACAAAGCAACTCATAAACTAGGGTTTAAGCTTCTGTCACTCTAGCAACCCATCATCTACTTATTACTTCCCAATGCCTTCCTCTAGGCCCAAATAATGGTGAAGTGTCATGTAGTCGACATTCACATAACACCACTAGAGGAGAGGCAACATACATCTGATCGAAATATCGAATGAATACCAAATCCACATGACTACTTATAGCAAGACTTCTCCCATGTCCTCGGGAACAAACGTAGCTACTCACAAATAATATTCATGTTCATAATCAGAGGGGTATTAATATGCATAAAGGATCTGAACATATGATCTTCCACCAAATAAACCAACTAGCATCAACTACAAGGAGTAATCAACACTACTAGCAACCCACAGGTACAAATCTGAGGCTTTGGGACAAAGATTGGATACAAGAGATGTACTAGGGTTTTAGAGGAGATGGTACTGATGAAGATGTTGATGGAGATGGACCCCCTCCCGATGAGAGGATCGTTGGTGATGACGATGGCGATGATTTCCCCCTCCCAGAGGGAACTTTCCTTGGTAGAACGGCTCTGCCGGAGCCCTAGATTGGTTCCGCCAAGGTTCCGCCTCGTGGCGGCGGTGTTTCTTCCTGTAAGCTTGCTTATGATTTTTTTTCCAGGGTAAAAGACTTCATGTAGCAGAAGAGGGGGCCCACGAGGCAGGGGGCGCGCCAAGGGGTAGGGCGCGCCCCCCACTCTTTTTGCCAGGGTGTGGGCCCCCTCTGGTGGATTCTTTTGCCAGTATTTTTTTATTAATTCCAAAACGTGCCTCCGTGAAGTTTCGGGACTTTTGGAGCTGTGCAGAATAGGTCTCTAATATTTGCTCCTTTCCAGCCCAGAATTCAGCTGCCAGCATTCTCCCTCTTCATATAAACCTTATAAAATAAGACAGAATAGGCATAAGTAATGTGACATAACGTATAATAACAGCCCATAATGCAATAAATATCGATATAAAAGCATGATGCAAAATGGATGTATCATCAGGTACGGCCTACACATGGGATAATCGCCAGTCTGGAGTGGACAATGTAAAAGCAAGGCTAGACCGAGCCTTTGCTAATGAAAATTTCCGGCAATAGTTCCATTATATCAGGGTACATCATTTGTCTTCGGTGGAGTCCGACCACTGTTTTGTTGTTGCGGAAATTAAATAAACTTCCTAGCCACGATCTAGGGCCAAGAAGCTGTTCAGGTATGAAAATGACTGGCAAACTCATTCAGATTACGATCGGCTCGTCTGTGAAACTTGGCGAGGAATCCAGCGTGGTTGTGGGCTACAAGGTATTGCCTCAGCATTGGGGAACTTCAAGCAACTCTGGAACCATGGGGATCCAAGGAGTTTGGGTGCTTGACAAGGCGGGTCAGACAACTCCAAAAGAAACTCGACTGGCTACGTTCTTTGTCCATTGGCCGTGACCCATCGGAGGAGGAACAAAGCACGGTAAAGAAGCTAAAGGAGGCATTGCACCAGGAGGAGGTGTGGTATCGACAGTGATCACATGTACCTTGGCTCCGTGAAGGGGACCGTAACACGAAGTACTTTCAGGCGCAAGCTAGACAGCATAAGAGATTGACCAAAATTCAAGGGCTCAGACGATATGATGGATCGGTCTGTGTGGATGAGAGCGAGGATAAGAAGGAAGTTCAATAGTTCTATCAGAACTAGTACCAGTCCAAAGGCTTTCATGATGCGAGCGAGTTATTAGCTCATGTTCTGTCAAGGTCTCCGATGATATGAACATGGAGCTCACTAAACCCTACACTACGGAGGAGGTCAAAACTGCGCTTTTTCAAATGGCTCCATCAAAAGCTCCTGGCGTGGATGGGTTTACCGCGGGGTTTTATCAACGGCATTGGGATCTTCTTGGTGGAGAAGTAACTAATGCAGTCCTGGAATTCCTAAATGCCAGGGAATTAGCTTCTGGTTTGAATGACACCTCTATTACCATAATCCCGAAGGTAAATGCTACCTCTTGAGCACTGTGTTGGATTTCCCCGAAGAGGAGAGGATGATGCAGCAAAGTAGTGTAAGTATTTCCCTCAGTTTTTGAGAACCAAGGTATCAATCCAGTAGGAGACCACGCACAAGTCCCTCGTACCTACACAAAACGATAGCTACTCGCAACCAACGCGATTAGGGGTTGTCAATCCCTTCACGGTCACTTACGAGAGTGAGATCTGATAGAGATGATAAATAATATTTTTGGTATTTTTGATAGATAGATGCAAAGTAAAAAGTAAAAGGCAAAGTAAAAACGAAGCAAGTAAATAAACCGATAGAGATTGATATGATGAGAATAGACCCGGGAGCCATAGGTTTCACTAGTGGCTTCTCTCAAGAGCATAGATATTCTACGGTGGGTGAACAAATTACTGTTGAGCAATTAACAGAATTGAGCATAGTTATGAGCATATCTAGGTAATGATCATGTATATAGGCATCACGTCCAAGACAATTAGATCGAAACGATTCTGCATCTACTAATGTTACTCCACTCATCGACCGCTATCCAGCATGCATCTAGAGTATTAAGTTAAAAACAGAGTAACGCCTTAAGCAAGATGACATGATGTAGAGGGATAAATTCATGCAATATGATAAAAACCCCATCTTGTTATCCTCGATGGCAACAATACAATACGTGCCTTGCTGCCCCAGCTATCACTGGGAAAGGACACCGCAAGATTGAACCCAAAGCTAAGCACTTCTCCCATTGCAAGAACTACCAATCTAGTTGGCCAAACCAAAAAGGATAATTCGAAGAGACTTGCAAAGATAACTCAATCATACATAAAAGAATTCAGAGAAGATTCAAATATTTTCCATAGATAATACTGGATCATAAACCCACAATTCATCGGTCTCAACAAACACATCGCAAAAACAAGATTACATCGAATAGTTCTCCATGAGAGAGGGGGAGAACATTGTATTGAGATCCAAAAAGAGAGAAGAAGCCATCTAGCTACTAGCTATGGACCTGAAGGTCTGAGGTAAACTGCTCACACTTCATCGGAGGGGCTATGGTGTTGATGTAGAAGCCCTCCATGGTGGATGCCCCCTCCGGCGGAGCTCTGGAACAGGCCCCAAGATGGGATCTCGTGGATACAGAAGGTTGCGGCGGTGGAATTAGGTTTTTGGCTCCTGTTCTGATCATTTGGGGATACGTAGGTATATATAGGAGGAAGGAGTATGTCGGTGGAGCAGCAGGGGGCCCATGAGGTAGGGGGGCGCCCAGGGGGGCGCGCCCTCCACCCTCGTGACCGCCTCTGGCACTTCTTGGAGTAGGGTCCAAGTCTGCTGGATCACATTCGGTGAGAAAATCACGTTCCCGAAGGTTTCATTCCGTTTGGACTCCGTTTGATATTCCGTTTCTTCGAAACACTGAAATTGGCAAAAACCAGCAATTCTGGGTTGGGCCTCCGGTTAATAGGTTAGTCCCAAAAATAATATAAAAGTGGAAAATAAAGCCCAATATAGTCCAAAACAGTAGATAAAGTAGCATGGAGCAATCAACAATTATAGATACGTTGGAGACGTATCAGGCATCACCAAGCTTAATTCCTGCTCGTCCTCTAGTAGGTAAATGATAAAAAAGAATTTTTGATGCGGAGTGATACATTGGCATAATTTCAATATAAATCTTCTTAATTGTGATATGAATATTCAGATCCGAAAGATTCAAGACAAAAGTTCATATTGACACAAAAATAATATTACTTCAAGCATACTAATCAAAGCAATCATGTCTTCTCAAAATAACTTGGCAAAAGAAAGTTCATCCCTACAAAATCATATAGTTAGGCTATGCTTCATTTTCGTCACACAAAGATGTTCCCAACTTCTATACCCTCGATGACAAGCCAAGCAATTGTTTCATACTCAAATAATCTCAAACTTTTTCAATCTTCACGCAACACATGAGCGCGAGCCATGGATATAGCACTATGGGTGGAATAGAATATGATGATGGGGGTTGTGTGGAGAAGACAAAAAAAGGAAAAAGTCTCACATTGACGAGGATAATCAACGGGCTACGGAGATGCCCATCAATTGATGTCAACATGAGGAGTAGGGATTGCCATGCAACGGATGCGCTAGAGCTATGAATGCTCAACAAAATAAAACTAGTGGGTGTGCATCCAACTCGCTTGCTCATGAAGACCTAGGGCATTTGAGGAAGCCCATCGTAGGAATATGCAAGCCAAGTTCTATAATGAAAAATTCCCACTAGTATGAAAAGGACAACTTTATGAGACTCACTACATGAAGAACAAGGTGCTACTTTGAAGCGCAATATATGAGACTCACTACATGAGGAACAAGGTGCTACTTTGAAGCACAAGTGTGGAAAAAGAGATAGTAGCATTGCCCCCTTTTTTTCTTTTTTTTGGCCTTTCTTTTTTTGGCCTTTCTCTTTTTTTTCTCCTTTTTTTTGGGCAATGCTCTAATAATGATGATCATCACACTTCTATTGATTACAACATAAGGATTACAACTCGAAGCTTAGAACAAGATATGACTCTATATGAATGCCTCCGGCGGTGTACCGGAATGGTGCAATGAATCAAGAGTGACATGTATGAAAAATAATGCATGGTGGCTTTGCCACAAATACGATGTCAACTACATGATCATGCAATGGCAATATGACAAAAGTAATGTATGCCATGATGATGATGATGGAAGTTGCATGGCAATATATCTCGGAATGGCTATGGAAATGCCATGATAGGTAGGTATGGTGGCTGTTTTGAGGAAGATATAAGGAGGTTCATGTGTGATAGAGCATATCGTATCACGGGGTTTGGATGCATCGGTGAAGTTTGCACCAACTCTCAAGGTGAGAAAGGGCAATGCACGGTACCGAAGAGGCTAGCAAAGGCGGAAAGGTGAGAATGCGTATAATCCATGGACTCAACATTAGTCAAAAGAACTCATATACTTATTGCAAAAATTTAGAAGTCATCAAAAATCAAGTACTATGCGCATGCTCCTAGGGGGGTAGATTGGTAGGAAAAGACCATCGCTCGTCCCCGACCACCACTCATAAGGATGCACAAGCCAGGTACACTTCATGTTTTCGAATTTGTTACACAACTTTAACCATACGTGCATGCTACGGGACTTGCAAACTTCAACACAAGCATTCTTTGAATTCATAATCACCCAACTAGCACGACTTTGATATTATCACCTCCATATCTCAAAACAATTATCAAGCATCAACCTTACTTAGTATTCAATTCACTCAAAAGAAAGTTTCACATATCTTGAATACCAAGTATATTAACATTAAGCAAATTACCATGCTATTAACGACTCTCAAAATAATCTAAGTGAAGCATGAGAGATCAATAGTTTCTTTAAAACAAATCCACCACCATGCTCTAAAAGATATAAGTGAAGCACTAGAGCGAAAATTATTACGCTCAAAAGATATAAGTGAAGTACTATGAGCAAAACTATCAAGCTCAAAAGATATAAGTGAAGCACATAGAGTATTCTAACAAATTCCAATTCATGTATGGCTCTCTCAAAAGGTGTGTACATCAAGGATGATTGTGTTAAACTAACAAGCAAAGACGCAAATAATACAAGACGCTCCAAGCAAAACACATATCATGTGGTGAATAAAAATATAGCTCCAAGAAAATTACCGATGGAAGTGGACGAAAGAGGGGATGCCTTCCGGGGCATCCCCAAGCTTTGACTTTTTGGTGTCCTTGGATTATCTTGGGGGTGCCATGGGAATCCCCAATATTAGTCTCTTGCCACTCCTTGTTCCATAACCCATCAAAAGAATTCACCCAAAACTTGAAAACTTCACAACACAAAACTCAACAGAAATCTCATGAGCTCCGTTAGAGAAAGAAAACAAAGAACTACTTAAGGTACTGTAATGAACTCATTCTTTATTTATATTGGTGTTAAACCTACTGTATTCCAACTTCTCTATGGATTATAAACTATTTTACTAGCCATAGATTCATCAAAATAAGCAAACAACACACGTAAAACAGAATCTGTCAAAAACAGAACAGTCTGTAGCAATCTGTAACTAACGCAAACTTCTGGAACTCTAAAACTTCTACCAAAATAGGACGTTCTGTACAATTGGTTTATTGAACAGAAGCAGAAAGAATCAACGCAAAAGAACGTTTATGTGATTTAACAAAACTATATACGTGAGTGAAAAGTTTCTGTTTTTCAGCAGAATCAAATCAACTATCATCGTAGGTTATCCTATAGGTTCTACTTGGCACAAACACTAATTAAAAGATAAAACCACATCCAAACATAAGCTAGATGGATTATTTATTAAGTGACAGCAAGGAAAAATATCGGGTTGTCTCCCAACAAGCGCTTTTCTTTAAAGCCCTTTTAGCTAGGCATTGAGATTTTAATGATGCTCACATGAAAGACAAGAATTGAAGCACAAAGAGAGCATCATGAAACACGTGACAAACACATCTAAGTCTAACATACTTCCTATGCATAGGCATATTATAAGCAAACAAATTTGCAAGGCAAGCAAAAACTAGCATGTGCAAGGAAGAAGAAAGAGAGGATAGCAATCTCAACATGACGAGAGGTAATTTAATAAGATAAAAATTTCTACAACCATATTTTCCTCTATCATAATAATTACATGTAGGATCATAGGCAAATTCAACAAAATAGCTATCACAAAACATATTCTCAACATGATCCACATGCATGCAAAGTTGACACTCTTCCAAGATAGTGGGATTAACATTAGCTAAAGTCATGACCTTTCCGAACCCACTTTTATCAAAAATATCAAAAGATTGAACATACTCCAAATATGTGGGATCTAAAGTTGACACTCTTCCAAACCCACTTTCAATATTATTGCAAATATTATCAATCTCATGTTCATCATGGGGCTTAAATAAATTTTCAAGGTTATAAGAAGAATCACCCCAATCATGATCATTGAAACAAGTAGTAGACATAGCAAAACTAGCATCCCAAGCTTAGGGTTTTGTATATTATTAGCACAATTGACATCAAGAGAATTTATAGGAAAATCATTGCAATCATGCTTTTTATTCAAGGAGTTATCATGAATCTCTTCATAAATTTCTTCATCAAAATTTCTAGAATCACGAATTTCAAGCAAAACTTCATGAAGATAATCTAGTGCACAAAACTCACTAGCAATTGGTTCATCATAATTGGATCTCTTAAAAAGATTGGCAAGCGGATGAGGATCCATAGATCTTAGATTCTCTGTTTAGAAATAAATAAGCATCTAATCCAACCAAATGAGCAAACAAACGGACGAGGAAAAAGGCAACGGGAAAAAGAGGAGGAGATTGGGAAAGAGAGGGCAAATAAAACGGCAAGGGTGAAGTGGGGGAGAGGAAAACGAGAGGCAAATGGCAAATAATGTAATGCGAGAGATAGGGATTGTGATGGGTACTTGGTATGGTTGACTTGCTTGCGTGAGCCTCCCAGGCAACGGCGCTAGAAATTCTTCTTGCTACCTCTTGAGCACTGCGTTGGATTTCCCCGAAGAGGAGAGGATGATGCAGCAAAGTAGCGTAAGTATTTCCCTCAGTTTTTGAGAACCAAGGTATCAATCCAGTAGGAGACCACGCACAAGTCCCTCGTACCTACACAAAATGATAGCTACTCGCAACCAATGTGATTAGGGGTTGTCAATCCCTTCCCGGTCACCTACGACAGTGAGATCTGATAGAGATGATAAATAATATTTTTGGTATTTTTGATAGATAGATGCAAAGTAAAAAGTAAAAGGCAAAGTAAAAACAAAGCAAGTAAAAAAAGCGATAGAGATTGATATGATGAGAATAGACCCGGGGGCCATAGGTTTCACTAGTGGCTTCTCTCAAGAGCAAATTACTGTTGAGCAATTGACAGAATTGAGCATAGTTATGAGCATGTCTAGGTAATGACCATGTATATAGGCATCACGTCCAAGACAAGTAGATCGAAATGATTCTGCATCTACTGCTATTACTCCACTCATCGACCGCTATCCAAAGATGCATCTAGAGTATTAAGTTAAAAAGCAGAGTAGCATGTAAGCAAGATGACATGATGTAGAGGATAAATTCATGCAATATGATAAAAAACCATCTTGTTATCCTCAATGGCAACAATACAATATGTGCCTTCTGCCCTAACATCCTTTGGGAAAGGACACATAAGCTTGAACCCAAAGCTAAGCACTTCTCCCATTGCAAGAACTACCAATCTAGTTGGCCAAACCAAAAGGATAATTGAAGAGACTTGCAAAGATAACTCAATCATACATAAAAGAATTCAGAGAAGATTCAAATATTTTCCATAGATAATACTGGATCATAAACCCACAATTCATCGGTCTCAACAAACACACCGCAAAAAGAAGATTACATCGAATAGTTCTCCACGAGAGAGGGGGAGAACATTGTATTGAGATCCAAAAAGAGAGAAGAAGCCATCTAGCTACTAGCTATGGACCCGAAGGTCTGAAGTAAACTACTCACACTTCATCGGAGGGTCTACAGTGTTGATGTAGAAGCCCTCCATGGTGGATGCCCCCTCCGGTGGAGCTCCGGAACAGGACCCAAGATGGGATCTCATGGATACAGAAGGTTGCGGCGGTTGAATTAGGTTTTTGGCTCCTGTTCTGATCGTTTGGGGATACGTAGGTATATATAGGAGGAAGGAGTACATCGGTGGAGCAGCAGGGGGCCCACGAGGTAGGGGGCGCGCCCAGGGGGGCTCGCCCTCCACCCTCGTGATCGCCTCTGGAACTTCTTGGAGTAGGGTCCAAGTCTCGTGGATCACGTTCGGTGAGAAAATCACGTTCCCGAAGGTTTCATTCCATTTGGAGTCTGTTTGATATTCCGTTTCTTCGAAACACTGAAATAGGCAAAAAAAACAGCAATTCTGGGCTGGGCCTCCGGTTAATAGGTTAGTCCCAAAAATAATATAAAAGTAGAAAATAAAGCCCAGTATAGTCCAAAACAGTAGATAAAGTAGCATGGAGCAATCAAAAATTATAGATACATTGGAGACGTATCCATCCCCAGTCCATTTTTCGGTACCGTCCTATTGCATTATGTCCTATTTTGCATAACATTACGAGCAAAGCAATTACCAACCGGCTGAGATGCATCATGGATGAGATTATCGGTGAGGAACAGAGGGCCTTTGTACTGGGTCGTCTTATTACTCATGATGTGCTTGTGGCATACGAGTGTGCATACGATGAAGAGGAGGAAAAAGGGAAAGAACTATTCTTGTGCGGTCAAGTTAGATATGATGAAAGCTTATGACCGTGTCGAGTGGCACTACCTCGAAGCAATTCTGTCCAAGATGGGTTTCAATATTGTCTTTGTCAAGTTGATCATGAAGTGTCTATCTTCAGTCCGCTTTTTGGTGCGAGTTAATGGTGAGCTCCTGCCATTCTTCACCCCTTCAAGGGGCTCCGTCAAGGCAACCCTGCCTCGCCATATTTGTTTCTAATATGTGCGGAAGGCTTTTCCTCCATGTTGAAATTTTATAATGGAGGTACCATAGACAGAGGTCCGAGAGTAATCTATAGATCACCGTGGATCTCTCATCTGATTTTTGCAGATGACATCCTGATTTTCATTGATTCAAAAGATCATAGTGCTCTTAGACTTAATGAGATTTTGAGAATATATGGTGATGCTTCCGGACAGCGAGTAAATCAGGACAAAAGCTCTATTTTCTTCAGTTCAAATACTCCTGATCCGGTGAAACAAGTTATGAAAGCAGCGTTGAATATCCAAGTGGAAGCATTCAGTGAGAAATATCTAGGGCTGCCGACGGCTGTGGGGCATATCACGAGTGGTACTTTCGATCATATGAGTGAAAGAACTTGTGGATATATGCAAGGGTGGTCGGAAAAGCTGCTTGCATGTGCTAGTCGTGAACTCTTATTAAGTCAACAACTCAGGCTATTCCTACCTACCCGATGAGCACCTTTCTGAAAAAGGTGTGCAAGAGTGTGATCTCTCCTATGGCGAAGCACTTTTGGAGCAGTTCTCTTGATAAAAAACCTATGCATTGGTTATCATGGAAAGAGATGACCAAACCAAAGTGCAAGGGCGGAATGGGTTTTCGAGACCTACATTTGTTTAATCTTGCAATGCTGGCAAGCATGGATGCGTTTTATGACTAATCCTAATTCCTTGTGTGCAAGGGTTTTGAAAGGCCGATACTTCCCAGATGCAGATTTCATGCAAGCTCTGGTTCCCAAGTCGGCATTGGCTACTTGGAAGGCAATCATCGCGGGAAGAGAGGCCCTCAGAGTGGGGTTGATCGCACGGGTGGGAGATGGTATTACTATATCTGTGTGGCACCAAAAGTGGATACCAGGTACTATCTCTATGACTCCAATTGCGAGACCTCAACATTCAACTATCGAGAGAGTTTCTGAGCTCATCGATTCAGAAAATTGGTCATGGAGACAAGATGTTGTTAGGGAGACCTTTATCGCCCCTGATGCCGATGCCATCCTCAATATCCCTATTTGTCGTGGGGGTGGGGAGGACTCCTTTGCTTGGGCTTTTGAAAAGTCTGGCAACTACACTGTGAAGACGGCGTACCGCGCTCTCATGACTCAAAATGAGCGTCTAGCTCTAGAGGAAGGGACGTCTACCGGGACCTCATGGAATGATCAACAGTTGTGGAAGGCCTTATGGAAGCTCAATGTCATTCCAAAAGTGCGAGTATTTTTGTGGAGAGTTCTCCGTGGCATACTCCTAGATGAAAGTACTCTCAAATATCATCATGTTGCAGTCATAGATCGCTGCATAGTGTGCATGGCTATGGGTGAGGATTTGAAGCATGCACTGATCCACTGCACACATGCTCACCGTTTTTGGGAGGAGGCGTATGCGTGGTTCGGTCTCCAGCTCCCGCGACTCCACCCAGATTCATGGGCGCGATATCATATGTGACTCAAGGTTTTCTGATGATGACCGTGCTAAAATCACAACAATCATGTGGTCTATTTGGCACTCCCGAAACCGCATCACGCATGGGGAAGAAGGGCGTGATCCTATAGCCACTATTCGATCTACCAAGGAGGCTATTGCTCTCCTGGATCTTCCGCGCAAGGCAGCTGCGATTCTGCCAGGCTTCGGTTGGCGGCCATCTGATAAGGGAGTGGTTAAGATCACCATGGATGGTGCGTTAAATTTTGAAGATGGTCGAGGCGGGCCAGGAGCATCGCTCGCTCGGCCATTGCCCTATTAGGCTCGTGGTGCAAGCCGTATATGGGGATCTCGGATCCTCTCATCATTGAAGCTTTTTATCTGTGGGATGGAGTTCGTTTTGCTTCCATAAGAGGACTCTCGCATATGATCATGGAAGTGGATTGCCTGGAGCTGGCGATGCTCTGGAAAACCCACCACAACTCTCGTTCAATTGTGGCCCCTATCTTGTTAGAAACAGGAGAGCTTAGCGATAATTTTGTTTTATTTGATGCTCAGCATGTAAATCGGTCAGTGAATCTACCAGTGCATCTTTGTGCAAAACATGCATGCACCTTGAATGTGACAGATTGCTGGCTGGAAGAAACCCCTAGCTTCCTTGTGACCAGTCTCTTGGCTGATTTTCCGGGGAATGCTTTTGTTTGAATAAAGCTCTCTGATTTGCCCGCAAAAAAATAACTACGCGCCCGAAAGCCACAACTACACCCACCTTATAAACACAAACAAACCAGGAACAAGTTGGCCTTCTACCTCTACCAAAAAGAAAAAACCATGACTGCCATGGACGACACACGCATAGGCGAGTTGGGTGTTGTTCCTATCCCAACTCCTCCCCTAACACCTAGCCTGCTCAAGGGGGCGGTCATGTGAAACCCTATCTGCCGCCCCCATCTCCTCCTCTCCTCACCCAACTTGCAATCGCCGGAGGAAGCCGAACAAAGCCTGTCTGGAAGATGTTTGTGGCAGGTTCATCTTCTTGTGTTGCGGGAATCAATTGTATTGTGGCGAAAATGGACGACGCGCACATGGGCAAAAGTTGGATAATGGGTGGCGTCCCTGAAACATCTAGGTGGTGGCCATGCCCCAGCGGTTGTGCGGGCAGCACGACGCCAGTCGTGGTGTCGATGATGGTGGTGGTGATTTATGGTGGAGGCTTTTCGTTCCCTATTTGTCAGGGTGGTGAATCTTTTCAGCTCCCATTTCCTGGCAGTAGCGACGACCCATCTTCCTAGTCCTTGTAAGGAGGCGATTTGCCCACTGGCATGGTCTCATATGGATCGGTTATTTTGCTCTAAATGTCGTGACCCTAGACTGCTAGCCGTCTCTACGGGAGTGCAAGAGTGACATGGTTTAATTCGATTTCGCCCACCACGATGGGGTTTGGAGTGCTCGCCCTGGCACAAGATGGCGTTTGCAAAAGCAGATCTAGCGACTCTACTTCTGCTTGATGCGTGGGTTTGACCCTTTGTCCGAGGTGCCCTATGTGTTGGAAATATGCCCTAGAGGCAATGATATTTTTATTATAATAAATCTCTATTCATAGTTAAGAGTTAATATTCTATGCTATAACTACTATGATCCTGGAATATGTGATTCAGCGGAAAGTCATATGCACGTGTGGAATGATAAACGGTAAATAAAAGTTTCCTAGTCTCGCCTCTATGACTAGCTCAAGTGTTGTTGGTAATCACGTTTTCTGGATCTTAGGATATCGTTAAATGTATCGATAGTCCTAAAACAACATTGATATTATAACGTTGAAAAAACTATCATATTGAATTGACTCAATCTTGTTTGTTATAAATTGAGTTAATATCATCTGCATTCAATTGTAAAAACACGGAGTGTTAAAGTGTGATATTTCTCCTTAGGCCATGAGAGTTTCGTGGTCACTTCTTATCATACGATCGGCTTTGGGGTTGCTCAAATGTCACCTGTAACACGGCGATTATAAAGACAACTTGCTGGTTCATCCGAAAGTTTGACAAGTGACTGAATAGCTCGAGAATGATATTTTCTCCTCTGATGATGGAGAGATATTCTTAGGGCCCTCTCGGTGTGATGACATTGATCATCGTCTGGCCAGACATAGGTGACTACGTCATGGGGATGCTAAAAAAATAATGAGAAAGGAGAACAAAATCGGTAACAAGGATTTCGGTATAGTGAGCATGGTGATGACTCAGGAGGGTACTGATGCATCTCGGGTTTTCCGAAATATCGCGAAGCAAAGGAACGTCACATGATAACCAAAGGTTCATTTGAATATCATTCGTGTGCTCATAAGGATCGATATGGACGTTCACAGTCCCGCTATCGGTCATTGAACAAACGGTTTCGTTCATGTCTATGAGTTACCGAACCTGTGGGATCACAAGCTTAAGCCAATCATGATCTCCTGAGTGTTATTAGGACGGGAGTGATGAAAATATATTTGTGGAATTCTTTCATTAATATTCGGAATAGTTCCGAGAGGATCCAGAGCGTTTCGGGGTCACCGAAAGGGTTTCAGTGAATATCGAGTAATACAGGTATATATATACAGCCGGTCTATACTGCTAATATTAGCAGAATAACTATTATGCATACCACTTCCGCACTGCACACTGAACGCAAGTGCACGTCATTCTTTGAACCAAGTGTGCTGCAGTACTCACACGAGTAAATTTCTCGTCAAAAAAAACGGCATGCGTTATTTTTTCGGTACTGTTTTCGCTCTAATTTTTTAAACGTTTATCGGAATGAGGCATGTAATATACCATTGAAAAGCTATGGATTATGCGCAACTTCGACATGTTGAACACTTTTCGAGATTCCACGCGGTTTAAGATCAGTTTTGAAAATGGTGCGGCCCATGACGAGTGGCAGCGAGCGTTTTTTCGCGATTTCTTCTAAACCGCTCGTCGGAATGAAGCAAACGATATGCCGTTGGATAGATATCGTCAAGGCTCATCTTTTTCATATATAAATTTTTCTCTAATTCCTTACGGTTTAAGAGCAGTTTCAAATTTACTAAATCGCAGAATTCTGTTTTTCAAATTTTTGTACTGCTTTCGTTCCAGTTTTTGAACCGTTTGTCGAAACGAGGCGTGTGATACGCCGTTGGAAAGCTACAAATGAGGCGCAACTTTCATATGTTGAAATATTTTTGAAATTCCTTACGGTTTTAAGTTAATTTTGAAAATCGTGCGGCGGACGACGAGTGGCAGCGGCCGTTTTTGGCAAAAAAAAATTGCAAACCGCTGGTCGGAATGATTCAGACGATACGCCGTTGGAAAGATATCGACGATACGCAACTCTTTCATGTAGAATACACTCTCTAATTCTTTATGGTTTAAGAGTAATTTTGAATTTATCGAAATGCGGACACTGTTTTTCGCGACACCCAAATCGACATGGGTACTTCATCCGACTGAAAACCGTACTGCAACGGACGAAAAACCGCACTGTATCACACGGGTAAGAGAACTGCATGGTTTCTTTTATTCAAACGTAATTTTTTTAAGAACGAGAAAGTAGAGTGCACTTCACATCAGGTGTAAATGAACCACAACACTACCAAGAAGTGAACCGCATTACTTTTTTTCGCTTCCGTAACAATTTTTTTGCACTTACAGGATGAACAACATCATACGGCCGACCGCACTGCTTCTGAATGAAAACCGCACTGCATCAGATGGGCAAGCGAGCTGCATAATTTGTTTTGTCGGACGTTTTTTTTTCTCATATGCAAGTGAACAGCATCACTCTCAAAAGTGAACGACATTCGAAGACCGAAGGCACCGCAAGGGTTGATGTAGTCGACTAAATTCTGAGACACACGAAAACATTTTTGCGACACTTGGTTTTTTGCACTTCACGTCGGGTTTAAGTGAACCGCCACACCACCGAAAATGAACCTCATTATTTTCTTTGTTGTTTCCATGAAAAGCATAAAAAGAATTAGATACATTTTTTCCAAATGAAGTGTACTGCATAGTCGTTCAAAGTGGACCTTTTTTTAGATCGGGGTGTACTACATTTCCCTCTTTTCTTACCGCTTGGTTGAAAAATAAAACCACCACATGATAGTATTTTTTGCGAATTCCATGCATTTTTTTAAGTGAAAAACAAAGTGAATGTTGTAACAATTTCATATTGTTTTGGTCCTTGACAATTTTCATAGGAAAAGTCTAAAAATGCATTTTTTTCTGAACGCCACACATACGCCGGGCAAACTGCAAGCTATGCACGGAAGTACTCCATAGTCAACGCCACAAACGTCAAACTCCTAGCACACTGTAGTTAACACTTTGCCCAAATCAAAAAGAAAAAATGCACAAAATCACTTTGGGGCAGTATAACAGCACAACGCTGATGACCTCCGGGTGATAGCACAAAGTTGATGACCTCCGGGTGAATGCCAAAGTGAATGCCAAAAAAAGTATGCACATGTCAAATGTATGCACACCAAAGTGACCTGCGAAACAACACTAGCGAGCTGCACTTGTCAAAGTTCTTTTTGAAGTGAATCACATACACATACATCAGGTACAATGGTACAGTGAAACGCAACTGAAACTAGTGAGCTTTGGACTCCGTGATCTCTATGCGAGTGGACTGCATACCCACAGCCCGCGGAATACAGCCGCACTGCAAAACTTCTGTCACCGAGCGTCACGACAAGCGTTTACAGAACTGCAGAGGAGGGAATCAGGCAACGGAGCAGCAGAGAGGGGAGAGACTTCCACCTTCGCCGTCGGAGCACATCCGAGGAGCCCCGAATTCGTCCCTAGCTGTGCACTGAAGATTTCAGCCGCAAAAACAAAAACAAAGTGAACAGCAAAACCATCCTCGCTGTGCTCACTTTTTTTTTCCTGTTCGTTAGTGGGGAGAACCTAGGATCCGCCATTGAACGAGGAAGAGGGAGTACAGAGAGAGGGGAACCACCTGCACCCGCCCTGGATCGGCATCAAGGTGGAGAAACCACCGACGAACTGCACGCGCGAGGGAACCGCGCTGCAGTACCGGGGCGACCGAACCACGTCGGGAAGCAGGGGCGAACTACACCTGCGTGGGCCGCCGCGAGCTAGATGGAGGAGAAGCTCGGTGGTGGGAGACCGGTTCGCCGGGGAGCAGCTCCTGGTTGGGGTCGAGGCCGGGGTCTCGTCGATGAGCAGCACTACAATCGCCACCGAACTGCAGAGAGGTGGGGCTCAATCCATCGCCGGGCAGTGCACAGCGGCACGGGGACGGATCTGCCGAGATTGATGGGGAGGAAGGGGCAGTGGGGCTGGGTGGTGGCTGGCGGTGGGGCGTCGCGCGGGCCAGCAGCGGCCTGGATCTGGCGGCTTGGAGCGGGGAAGGCAGCGGGAAGGGGCGCGCCAGCGACATCCCGTGTGGGGAAAAAGGTACGAGGATGTTGGGGCCATCTGGTCGGCGTGGCGCGGGGCGGGGCGCTCCATCCAAAAAGACGGTGTCGGGCAGGGAGGGGCGCGCCGGCGAAGGTGGGGCGGTTGGGTGGAGCACCGGCGGTGGTAGCTGGCCGACCTGGGGGCGCGATGGTGGGTTGGTGGATCGGGGCTGGTGCGTGGGAGGAGGAAGGTGGAGGGTATCGGGGGAGGAGTGGGGGAGGTGGGCCGGTGGGGTGGGTTCTTTTTGTTTTTGTGGGGTTCAGATGCGCGTCAGGTCGGTGTTGGTTAGTTGGGGGTGTTAGCAGGATAAGAATTAGTGTTAGCAGAATAAGGTCTTAAGGGGTGTTATCATAATAGACCCACCCTATATATAAACATAAACACTATTCTGATCACGGGATCAGAATAATATTCTGATCACAACATGAACTTCCCGAGTAACGCGTCTAACCTTCCCTGAGTACTAGGTTGAACTTCAGCTAAAATGTGTCCAAATGGGGCTTGCGATATACCGTTGGAAAGCTATGGACACCAATATCATGACCCAAATTAAATTTTTGGCAAAATGTAAGCGGTTTAAGAGCAGTTTTGAAAACTGTTTTTTCTTCATACAAAAAATGTGAATCGTATTTTCGATCGCATTTCTAAACCGTGTATCGGAATGAGGTAAATAATATGGCGTTGGAAAGCTGCTGAAAAACCGCTACTTCGACATGTTGAAAGTTTTCTCTAATTCTCTATGGATAAATAGTAATTTGGAAAATCGTAAAATTTTGTAAACCGAACATCCGAGTTCGTATTTTCAATGTAATTTATAAACGGCTACTCCAATTGAGGCAAATGATATGGTGTTGGAAAGCCTGTGAAAATGCGCTACTTCTTCATGTTAAAAGTTTTTTCTAATTTGGAACGATTAAAAAGTAATTCAGAAAACGATACAAGTTCCACCGAGTTCGTATTTTCAAGCTAATTTCTTAACTGTACGTCCGAATGCAACAAATAATATGGAGTTGGAAAGCTTGAGGAAATGCGAAACTTTTTCGTATATATTGTTTCTCCCAATTCCTTGCGGTTTTAAGTCAAATTTGAAAATGGATGAAAACTTTTTTTGGCATAATTTCTACAAACTTTATCGGAGTGGGGCAAATAATATATCGCTGAAAAGCTACAGAAAATGCAAAACTTTTTCATGTTGATGGTTTACTCTGATTTCTAGCCATTTTCAAGTAATTGCAAAAATGACGAGATCATTCGTTCTGCCTTTATCGTGAAACTGATTATTCGAAAATGCACCGGGTGAAGAACCTGAACTTCTCGGCACGTGTACTTGAACTTCACTCTATTTTTCACGTGCTTTTTTGGCTCACAGCTCTCCACCCACTCACCAAAATTGAGCAATTGATATACCGATGGAAAGCTGCTGTAAACACGCAACTTTCCTGTGTTAATCATATTTTCATACTCGCGACGGTTTTAAAGTTTCTCATCCGAAATTCATTCAGTGTATTCATTGAACTTTTTGTTGTTTTCATGTTGAACTTCTTGATGTTTTCACTCTGACATATTTTTAAAACGAGGAAAATCTGAGTTTTCTATAATCATTGAACTTCTCCATCTTTTTAATATGGTCTTCTTGGTTTTATTTCTTAATCAATTTTTATGAATAAAAATATTTTAAGACACCAAAACAACATTTTTGTGTGTGCTTTTGCATTGGTTTGCACATCAAACCGCGTCATCTTTAGAAATTAAACTTCTCCTTTTCTTTTTATTTTCTTTCAACATTGTTTAGCACGTCGAACCACGTCATCTTTAGAAATTGAACTTCTCATTTCTTTCTGTTTTCTTTCAACATTGGGTTGCACGTCGAACCGCTTCATCTTTAGAAATTGAACTTCTCATTTTCTTTTTGTTTTCTTTCAACATTGGTTTACACGTTGCACCGCGTAATCTTTAGAGATTGAACTTCTCCCTTTTTGTTTTCTTGCATGTTCAAATTTATTTTGAACTTGCTGAGATAACACACTTGACCTTCTCGAACACAACATTTTGACCTTCGAAAAACATAATTTTCTCCACTTTTTCAAAAATAAGCGCTGAATCGCCCCGTTAGTTTGACTTGAACTTCTGCTGCACATGAATAAGCTGCTGTAAACACGCAACTTTCCCGTGTTGATCATTTTTTCATACTCACGACGGTTTTAAAAGTTTTTCATCTGAAATTCATTCAGTGTAGTAGTTGAACTTCCTGTTGTTTTCACGTTGAACTTCTGTGACGTATTTTCGTTTGTAATTTTCTCACACCACGTAGTAGGTGAACTTCTGGCAGTTATCTACCTGAACTTCTCTCGGTTACATGAAAATATCTAAAAAAATATGAATTTTAATCTAAATTTATCAATTCTTTTTTGATGAAATTTTGTAGCGCTCTATTTTTAAAAGTTGACCTTCTAGTTATTTTATTTTTGAACTTCTTGTTTCCATTCTTTAATAACGAGGAAAATCTGAGTTTTCGACAATCATCGAACTTCTCCATCTTTTTAGTATGGACTTCCTGGCTTTATTTTCTTAATCTTTTTTATGAAATTTTGAAGCGCTCTATTTTTAAAAGTTGAACTTCTTGTTATTTTATTTTGAACTTCTTGTTTCCATTCTTTAATAACGAGAACAATCTGAGTTTTCTATAATCATTGAACTTCTCTATCTTTTTAATATGGACTTCCTGGTTTTATTTTCTTAATCTTTTTTATGAAATTTTACCTTGCATGTTTAAATTTATGTGACCTTCTCTTTTCTATAAATTTATTTGAAGAAGGCCATCTGAAGACAACATTTTTTATGAAGTTCTTGTGCACAAACGGTCTGAACTTTTCATCCCATGTTCTTACTAAACTTCAATTCCAGAACACACAGAACTTGGTTGTATTTAGCGAGTTGGTCAACAGCCGATGGATCGACGGGTCGGGGAAGCCCTTCCAGACGGCAACTGCACTACCGAGTGTTGGAACCGTCATGGGGAACCATCGACGGCATCCGGGAGATCATCATCCGCCGTCAGGGGCATTTCACTGCAGAGGTGAGGGAGGGAATCCCCGTGCATCACCGACAATGTCAAGGGAGACGGCGACGGGTGGCCAGGGCAGCGGCCGTCACCGCGCAATGTTGCCAGCAGGAGGCACATGCCGCATGCGCCCAGTCGGGAGGAGCGTCGGTCGCCGGGGTGTGGATCGACTGATTGTGCGATGGTGCGTGGTGACGCAGGAGGGGGGTGGCAATTTGATGGGAGAAAGTGTTTGTGAACTATGCCTGTTGTTTTTCAAATAGGTGTCCGATGTGGATATACAGTTTTTGGGGCAATTTTATGCTCTCAAGAAGATATCCTTTTCGCTCTTTTTTATTTACCAACATAAAATAACAGAGAGAAATGTTATGTTATTGTAGGCATTACAATGAACACCTAAAGAGCATCTAAATCTAAAGTGAGCAGCAGCCCATCATAGTGAGTAGCAACAGTCCACTAGTTTTAGTAGTAGCAACATCAACTTGTGCTTTGACAACAAGAAGCCACCAAGTGGAGAGAGGCCTTGAGGCATGCGACTCATGCTCCTTTTTTTTTTTTTTTTTTGAAGCATCTCTGAAACTGAAACCAACATATCAAAACCCCACTTTTTTGCCCACTCTGACACTATTGAACTTCAGAAAAAATAGTATAGAACTACAACTAGACAACACAATTTAACTACTGAATAATGGGGAGAGATAGCAATGTGAAGCACGTATGTTGTTTCCCTTGCTAGTGAAACCTTGGTCATTTGGTCAATGCTAAAGTAGATCCAGAAGAATACACACACAAACAAATATACAGTCATACACACATATGTGGAGAGAGAAATTATATGTGCACACACTTAGTAATACACGAATCTTCCTCGAAGTAATACATGAACTTCTTTGTACAGACTTTTTTCTCACGTTCACATGCACACCGGTTTCCAAAACAAAAGCTTATGAGAAATACAATTGGGGGAAAACTTGGAAACATGCACACACATATATAAGGGGGTGGGGAAAACAACAAACTGCATGGAGGTGGAAGAACCAACCTAAGCAGACAAGTAAGAGTATATGTGGCCTGTTTTTTGTTTGGACAGACCAAATAGAATCAATTTATCCTCACAATGAGCAGCTTCGTTCAAGAGATCTCGGCACGCAAGTAGAAACTAAACTGAAAACCACAAAAATGTTGAACTCCTGTTGCACAGTTTGTCGTACTGGATCTCGTGGCAAATTTTTTGTTGCTTCCTCCTTTGCTTCTGCACGGCCGAGATCCCCACCGGCACCTTCGGCCTCACCGGTATCTGCAAGACAAACAACTTGCTCAATATGAAATTGGTGGAGCACACATACATGCAGCTAGCACACTGCACGTTAACCATCCCAAAAAAACAGAAGCATGGTGTGGACATTCAGACAGGAAAATGCATATCTTTTTTGTTGTTTCATTTTTCATGTTGCATAGTCCGTAAATGGGTATCTGATAATTGTAATGAGAATGCAGTTCGAGGTGAGGAAGTTATGAAGAGCAAAATTGCACGCTGCTGCTAAATTCTAACTGGTAACCACAGAATGCACCAGTAGCCATCATCCATCCCATCCCAACGACATCATATCATTCCTCTCACTCACACCTGATTTGTTCTGCCTACACGGCAAATCCAAGCTCGCTAGCAAGTACATGAGCATCTTTCTCAAAGAAACAAGTAGAGAGAACTCATTTCCCTGTTGCATATTCTGTAAACGGACCTGCTGCTAACTACAAAAGGAATGTAGTTCAAGTTGAGGAAGCGGTGAAGAGCAAAATTGTTGGTCGTGCTGCTACTCATACCTCATGGTGTGTCGCTGCAATCCCTCCATGGAGATAGCTCTTGAGCGCCTCGATCAGGGCATCATGAACTGTAGCGCGCCGGAGCCTGCCGCGACAAGAGGAGAGGCATGGTGGGGCTGGGCCAGCCATTGTGTTCGGCTGAGGTCGGAATGGGGCGGCGGCCGCGGTCGGGACGACCGAGTCCTGCGCGCCCATGTTGGGGGTGGTGGCGTGGCCGTGGACGTGAGTCTAGGGAGTCTACGGCTGTGCTCGACGGTGCTCCGGTGCTGCACCACCCGCCCGACGCGAGGAGGAAGGAGGAGGGGGTCTCCAGCTGGGACACCAGGTGGCGCGTTGTGGCCTTGGGAGGCCGCGACAGCGCTTTGGATCCAGGGCCCGACGGCAGCACATGGGAGGAGGAATCTTCGGCGGAGGCTGGGGAGGAGGCGCCCCGGCGGTGGTTGGGGGAAGGAGGCGGCCCCGGAGGAGATTGGGGATGGAGGCACCCGAGCGGCAGTTGGGGGTGGAGGCGCGTCGGCGACGGAGGAGTAGGTGCGTCAGCAGCAGGAGAGTTGACACTCGGCGGGGGTTCCAGGAAGGGCGGCTCGCGGCGGATCCGGCGAAAGTTCGTGGGAGGCTGAGCTTGGCGACCAGATGAGGCCGGGCGCGGCGGCTGGGGGAGGAGGCTGGGCGCCATGGCGGGAGGAGGCTGGCCCCGGCAGCGGGGGATGGAGGACCGGCGCGGCGGGGGAGGGAGGCCGGGCGTGGCGGGGGAGGGAGGCCGGCAGTGGCGGCGGGATCCAGTCCAGTCGCGGCGGCGGGTGGGTTTGGTCGAGGTGGGGAGCAGAAGGTCATGGTCAGCTAATGGGCCGTTCGGGAGGTGTAGGGTGGGCTGGTCGGTTCCCTGTTACGATCTCGGGAATGTATGATCGCCCCTATATAAGGCCCTGTGATCCAAATAGTTATTCTAATCTCAGGATTAGAATAGTGTCACTCTATATATATATAATGGTCTGAAATATTTAGAACTATTTTATATTTAATTTAATATCAACGGGTCTAAAAAGGCCAAGTGGTGGAAGGCAACTTGGGCCAAAAAGGCCCAAGTGGGAAAGTGCCTCCTTCCTTAGGAAAGGAGGCCAAACTGGGGCAAGGGAGGAGCAGTTTTTTTCTACCCGTTGCTATGGCGACTAGGGTTCCAATACTCCGGCGGTACCCTGCCGTCGTTGAGTTCTGCCTACCGTCTGGATTCTATCCGCCCGGTCTCCTAGCGCAATTCCTCTGGTGGCCGCCCTTGGGGTTTTAGCGGCGAAGGGTCGATCTTTGTTATCGATCGCGATTGTGTTGTTCGTTTTCATGGTGTTCGACCTTATTCTTGCTTGAGTTTGGATCAAGGGCTAGGCCCCGATACCAACGCACGAAGGAGAAGAGAGAGAACTGAAGTGGATTGGCTAAGAAGAAGCTCGTTGTTTGGACTTCAATCTGGAGACTCACCCATGGGGCACTTGATGCAACACCAAGACACCTACCGGACTTGTGGCACCGGGACAGAAAAAACACAGGAAAGGGGTGCGCTATGGCGACATCGGTGGAGTTCTGAATGACAAATGAAACACAATTGGCAAACTCGGCGACCTCCTGGCGGAGGTTTGCAGCGCCTAATGGCTACCTTATGTTGGGCTGTCGTGGGTTAGGCGACCCATGACGATGAACAACTCTTGCGACCTAAGCGGGAGAGAAGTCTTGGCGATTCTTTGTGTAGTGGAAACACAATTGCAAAGTATCGTGTGGAGGATTAATAGGATCATTAGGTTTTGATGGAGCATATGGGTGGATGGTGAGTGGAAGAAGCGGAGGACTCTGCATCTTTTGGAGGAAACCATATACCTTGGAGCTCGTGAATTTTTCCAAGTACCATATCGATATGGAAGTTAAGGAAGAAGGAAAGAACCATGGAGGATCACATGTTGGTATGGCGAAGCAAGCAAGTTCTGACATAAAACATGGGAGATGATGCGGTACCTCAAAGCTGATTGCAATCTACCATGGCTTTGCATTGGAGATTTCAACGAGGTGCTAAGACGGGAAGAACAGTTTGGGCCAAACCAATGTGATATGAGTCAGATAAACCTTTTCCGAGAGACTGTAGATGTGTGCCAATTGTGTGATATTGGGTACAAAGGTCTCGACTCGACTTTTGAGAGAAGGGTTCAGAATGGTGAATATTGTCGAGTTCGTTTGGATCGAGCCTTGGCATCAAGTGACTCGTGCAATATGTTTCCTTTGGCTTCAGTTCGACATTTGACAGCAGTAAAGTCAGATCACTCACCGATCTTGCTGATGAACCAAATGGAAGCACAAAACCAACGGATAGCTAATGGGAATTTATTCCGTTATGAGATGATGTGGGAACGACATGAGAAGTTCCTACCGATGTTGGAGCAGGCTTGGGAGAAGAGCCGTGTTGGGACCGCCGAGGAACTTAGTGAAAAACTAAAAGCTATTGCGGCAACAATTCTCGGCTGGGGCTCTGAAAACTTTGGCGCAGTACATACAGAACTCCGAACTCTGAGGAGGCGGATGGAGGAAATGCACGCAAATCCTCTCCGAGTGGGCCCAAGTTATGAGGAAATTAAAGTTGCGCAGCGTATTGTAGAGCTTCGCTTCCGAGAAGAGGTTATGTGGCGGCAAAGGGCCAGGGTCCAGTGGCTTACCGAGGGGGACAAGAACACTCGGTTCTTTCAGCAAAAAGCTTCAAACAGAAAAAAGAAAAAGAAAATAGTTCGCCTGGTGCGAGACGATGGGTCGACATGCGATGATCCTGCTGCCTTGGAGGAGATGACAGTGCAATTTTATGAGAATCTATATGCATCCGAAGGGGTCATAGGCATGGAAGAAGTACTATCACATGTACCGTGTAAAGTGACACATGACATGAATGAAATTCTTACTAGTCCGTACACCGAAGCCGAGGTGAAAATTGCATTGTTTCAAATGTTCTCGACCAAGGCTCCAGGACCGGATGGGTTCCCAGCCCATTTTTTCCAGAAGTATTGGCATCTTTGTGGTGAGGAGGTGACCAAGGCTGTCATCAGGATATTGAAGGGGGAAGACTCGCATGAGGAGATCAACATGACATTCATAGTAATTATCCCTAAGGTACAAAACCCAACCCTTCTGTCTCAGTTCCGACCAATTAGCTTGTGCAATGTAATCTTCAAGATTGCTTCAAAAGTGCTAGCTAACGATGAAGCATTCTCCTGAAATTATTTACGAAGAGCGTTGGCGTTTGTGACGGTCGACTTATTCGAGAATGTCATCACAAACATATGAATGCTTACATTTTATGAAGAGCAATAGGAGTAAAAGAAATTCTCATTGTGCGATAAAATTTGGACATGCAAAAAGCCTATGATAGGTTGGAATGGACATACTTGGAAGGAGTTATGAAGAAGATTGGCTTGAGTCATTCCTTTGTGGATGCAGTTATGAGGGTGTGCGTTCACCACATTTTCTCGTATTGTTCAATGGGGTGTGTCGAGAGAATTTACACCTACGGAGGCATTAGGCAGGGGATCCTATCTCTCCTACTTATTCTGTTGGCGGAGAAGGTCTATCAAGCTGATTCGCCATGCTTGCGAGAGAAGTGCAATCGGAGGGTTACAAATTAATCCGGGGCACCAAAATCAGCATGCTCTTGTTTGTCGATGATGCTATTATTCAAAAAGCGACAAGTGAGATGGCGATGGTTCTCAAGGGCCGTTAGACCAATCTTGTCAAGCATCGGACGAGAGGATAAATGCACGTAAGTCGTCTATTTACTTTGGGAAGCGATGCCCGAGGTGGTCGAAATTGCGTGAAGGCCGCCCTTGAGATAATGATTGAGACTTTAAATGAAAAATATTTATGACTGCCATCAGATGTGGGCCGTGAAAAGAATGGGGCTTTCTCATACATAAAGGAGCGTATTTGGAAACGGCTACAAGGATGGATGGAGAAGATGCTTGCGGGGAGCGGGAAGGAAATACTCATAAAATCTATAGTGCAGGCTATCCCAACCTACTCTATGTCAGTGTTCAAGTTGCCAAGGGGATTATGCAAGAGCATCACTTCTATGGTTCGCAAGTTCTGGTGGGGTAGCAAAGGGGGCGAGCGAAAGACGGCATGGGTTTCCTGGGATACTATGATCATGCCAAAGTACAGAGGAGGATTGGGATTCCGAGATATGGAGCTCTTCAACTTAGCGTTGTTAGCCCGACAGGCGTGGAGAATAAAACAAGACCCCGAATCCTTGAGTGCACGGCTACTGAAGGCTGTTTATTTCCCTGAAAATGAGTTCCTTGAGGCAGAATTGGGAGGCAATCCATCCCAAGTCTGGCGCGCTATTTGCGAAGGGAAAGAAGTACTTAAAATGGGGTTGATACGGCGCATTGGAGATGGGCAAACAACTAATGCATGGCGCGACAATTGGCTCCCACGAGATTTTAAACTGTGGCCTATATGTGCAGCGACGGTCAACCCACCCGAGATGGTGGCAGATTACATTGTGTCAGCAACAAGAGAATGGGATGAGCAAAAGTTACAGAATTTCCTGTTACCAATGGATGCCGAAGTGGTGCGACAGATCCCATTGAGCCACTCACTTTCAAGTGATTTATGGGCATGGCACTATGACCGGCAGGGTATATTCACGGTCCGGTCTTGTTACAGGTTATTAGTTGACACAAAGGTGCAGAGAGAAGCGTGGCTCAATGGGGAAACCGGAAATTTAGAAATTGAGCAACAGAAAGGGGATGGAAGAAGGCATGGAAAACAAAGGTGCCACCAAAGCTACGTATGTTTGCATGAAGACTTGCGAGCATCTCTTCCCTCTGAGAGAAGTTAGCTCATGACGGAATATAAGCGCCCACGCGGTTTGCCCTATATATAATGCAGCAAATGACTCATGGAGACACTCTCTACTTGATCGCAACATGGCTAAAGTGTGTGGGCATTGCGTGATGATGATTCCTCACTGCCTATATATGGCGATGAAACACCAAATGCAAGGCTATGGTTATTTGGGTTGAGCGACACCTTGTCCATGAGAAGTTTCTTTGAGGTCTGGTGACACTTTGGGCAATATAGTGCATAAGGAGAAAAGCTATACATGAACATGAGTTTGAGCCGCTCTCTACCCATCTTTTCATCAATAGATACATTGAGGAGATTCTTGTCTTTGAAGGTCAAGGCCAAGGGGGTCGAGTCAGCTCATATTCCAGTGGGTTCCCAGATGGCTAACCATTATAAGATGAATGTGGATGGAGCGATGGCAAAAACACAAAGCAAAGGGGCTGTTGGAGCGGTTTGCGTGACGAACTTGGAAGATTCGGGGGCCTCGGCAGTTGTCTTTGATGGGATTCTTGTTCTTTGAAACTTTAGAGGCCCTTGCATGTAGAGAAGCAATAGCCCTTAGCGAGGACTGGGCACGAGAAGAATACATGTTGCATTGATGTGTAAGAGTCGTCCAGAATTTGAAGCATCAAAGAATCTCGGAGGGCATTGCATGGTGGTACAGAAATAAAGGATCGTAGTAGTTTTTTTCAGTCTTTCAAACTTAGTCATGAGCAGCGTGAATGTAGCGGGAGGCACACATGTTAGCACGCACGCCACGTCTCGGAGAATGGCGGCATGTGTGGCTTGATGCTCCACCAGATCATCTAGGTATACCTGTAAACATTGAAATAGTGCAATAAAAGGGCGTTGTGATTCTCAAAAAAAAAACTGGGGCAAGGGAGGAGTCAGACTCCTCGTCCCCTATGGCTGGCGCACCAAGGGGGATTCCTTTCCCTAGGTGGGCCCTTCCTCTCCCCTAAACCTATATATACATGAGGTATTGTGCTCTTTTGTATACACAAGTTTTGGAGCCTCCTCTAATTCTTATAGTTCTAGTTGGTCCTAGTAGACTAATTAGAGCTAACTAATCCTCTTGTCCTCATAATTAGAAGTCCAGTTTGGTTCTAATATCCTCCCTCTAATTCTCCGACGACAATTAGCTCTGGATGGCGAAGCGCTGCCAGACCGTGAAGGTTGCACACTTCAAACCAAGTAGAAAGGCCATGCTTTTGGTCTTCAAGTCGAGGGACTATTTGTGGGTGGTACGAGGGATCGTTCATCGATGATTCGAGGGACTCCAAGTACAATCTACAAACCAACACATTCTTCTTCTGCTGTAACTCGGTGATGGTAACAGTCATGATCCGAACTTGTAGTGCATCTTCATATTGATCTTGGGTGATCGTAGGTGTGATTTTTTTTTGTTTTCTACTACCATTCTCAACAGTGGCATCATGACCAGTTTTATGAGTAGATGCAGGCTGTGATCTAGACCACATGTGATTTTGAGGGTTGATGTTCTTGCTATGCTTCCCTCGAGTGTTGCTTCGGTTCAATTCATCGACAGCATGGTGTCACTTTGTTACAAGGTTCTGATAATTGATCGGCTCTGGATGTCAACAATCTGCTAACAGTTCCTTGGGCTTCACCATAGTTGAGAATAGTGAACTATCGCATACACAAAAGGGTGTCGAAGATGGATGATCTTCTAGGGGTTCAAACTAATTGACGAAGTTTAATGTGGAGCTAGAGATTTTAACTAAGTCTCTTGTTTCACACACCCCGAAACTTAATCTAGCATCAAGAATCATCGTCCGAATTGTGGACGTAGGTAGATAGTGTTACTTGTTAAAACTGGTTAACCACGTAACTAAAATTGTGCTAAAACTGATTAGAGGATGTCTTACTTGGTTTTGCAGGGTATGCATATCATGTGGTATAGCCTTCATCATGATAATGAGTTTATGTATGAGATGGTTATAAGTTGTAATGTTAAGTGGCCTGCGCGTCGCGGCATGATGGATGGATCCACCAGATTGCCATGTTAATGTAAAATTCATAGAGATAGCCTACAGGTTACACGTAAAGATGGCAATTGTACATGGAGGACCCCGACGAGGAGAAGATGTACATGACGCGGGATGAGGAGCTACAATTTCATGCCACGGTGAAATTTCTGAAATTGGTGCCACGACAACATTTTTGAAACGGTAACCATGGCAACATTTTCTAAAATTGCTGCCATGGCAACATTTTTGAAACGGTTCCGGCAATGAAATATTGGCCGTCACGACGCTTCAAGTGGAGATTAAAGATGGTCACGGATTTTCCCAGCGCCTAGGGCTATACTATATCATGCTTTTATGAGCTGCTTGAGGTGTTTATCCCTTCTATTGTTTGCACCCTTTTATTGTGTAGTAGTAAATTATTAGGGTGATCTCTCACAGTAAATATCAACTCAAAAGGTGCTCTTCCTAGTGTTGCAATCATCTATGGCATTCTAGCATCTCAGAGCGCGTCATGTTCACATGAGTACAAACGACTTGAGAGGTGTAAAACGGAGATGGTCAGACCGTCTATGCAGATAGCACTTGGTTGTCTTGAAGTTCTAGCAGAATCATTCTGAGCTCGGAGCACAAAGCAACAAAAGATGAATAAGAGTCATATGGTGATACGATCGGCAATAGTTTGCCCACCGGTCAAAATTCACGTCATCAGTGATGTTGATAACCCACAAGTATAGGGGATCACAACAGTTTTCGAGGGCAGAGTATTCAACCCAAATTTATTGATTAGACACAAGGGGAGCCAAAGAATATTCTCAAGTATTAGCAGCTGAGTTGTCAATTCAACCACACCTAGAAACTTAGTATCTGCAGCAAAGTGTTTAGTAGCAAAGTAATATGATAGTGGTGGTAACGGTAACAAAAGTAAAGAAAGTAAAGGTAATGTTTTTGGTATTTTGTAGTGATTGTAACAGTAGCAACAGAAAAGTAAATAAGCGTAAACCAGTATATGGAAAACTCGTAGGCACCGGATTAGCGATGGATAATTATGCGGATGTGGTTAGTCATGTAACGATTATAACATAGGGTGACACGTAACTAGCTCCAGGTTCATCAATGTAATGTAGGCATGTATTCCGTATATAGTCATACGTGCTTATGGAAAAGAACTTGCATGACATCTTTTGTCCTACCCTCCGTGGCGGAGGGTCCTATTGGAAACTAAGGGATATTAAGGCCTCCTTTTAATAGAGAACCGAGCAAAGCATTAGCACATAGTGAATACATGAACTCCTCAAACTATGGTCATCACCGGAGTGGTCCCGATTATTGTCACTTGGGTTGCGGATCATAACACATAGTAGGTGACTATAGACTTGCAAGATAGGATCAAGAACACACATATATTCATGAAAACATAATAGGTTCAGATCTAAAATCATGGCACTCGGGCCCTAGTGACAAGCATTAAGCATAGCAAAGTCATAGCAACATCAATCTCAGAACATAATGGATACTAGGGATCAAACCCTAACAAAACTAACTCGATTACATGATAAATCTCATCCAACCCATCACCGTCCAACAAGCCTACGATGCAATTACTCACGCACGGCGGTGAGCATCATGAAATTGGTGATGGAGGATAGTTGATGATGACGACGGCGATGAATCCCCCTCTCCGGAGCCCCAAATGGACTCCAGATCAGCCCTCCCGAGAGAGATTAGGGCTTGGCGGTGGCTCCGTATCGTAAAACGTGATGATTTCTTCTGCCTGATTTTTTCTCCCCGAAAGCCAATATATGGAGTTGGAGTTGGCGTCGGAGGGCCACCAGGGGGCCCATGAGGTAGGGGGCGCGCCCCCACCCTCGGGAGCAGGGTGTGGGCCCCTGGTCTTCATCTTTTGCGTGGATTTTTCTTTATTTTTTCTAAGGTGTTCCGTGGAGTTTTAGGACATTCCGAGAATTTTTATTTTCTGCACAAAAACAACACCATGGCAGTTCTGCTGAAAACAGCGTCAGTCCGGGTTAGTTCCATTCAAATCATACAAGTTAGAGTCCAAAACAAGGGCAAAAGTGTTTGGAAAAGTAGATACGACAGAGACGTATCAACTCCCCCAAGCTTAAACCCTAGCTTGTCCTCAAGCAATTTAGTTGACAAATTAAAAGAGAAAAAGAAAAACTTTTACAAACTCTGTTTGCTCTTGTTGTTGTAAACATGAAAAGCTAGCATTCAAGTTTCAGCAATTATTATGAACTAACCATACTCACAATGACACGAGGTCTCACAATTACTCATATCAATAGCATAATCAGCTAGCGAGCTATAATAGCAAAACTCGGATGACAACACTTTCTCAAAATAATCATAACATGATATAACAAAATGGTATCTCGCTAGCCCTTTCTGAGACTGCAAAACATAAATGCAAAGCACCTTTAAAGATCAAGGACTGACTAAACATTGTAATTCATGGTAAAAGAGATCCATTCAAGTCATACCCAATATAAACCAATAATAATGAATGCAAACGACAGTGTGCTCTCCAGCGGGTGCTTTTTAAATAAGAAGGGTGACGACTCAGCATAAAAGTAAATAGATAGGCCCTTCGCAGAGGGAAGCAGGGATTTGTAGAGGTGCCAGAGCTCGGTTTTGAAATAGAGATAAATTATATTTTGAGCGGCATACTTTCATTGTCAACATAACAACTAAAAGACGACAATATCTTCCATGCTAAACAGATTATAGGCGGTTCCCAAACAGAATGGTAAAGTTTATAATCCCCTTCCTCCACAAGCATCAATCCATGGCTTGCTCGAAACAACGAGTGCCTCCAACATTCAACGGGTCTCAAGGGAAGTTTTGTTTGCAGTTATTTTGATTTTAGTTTGCACAAAGCATGGGACTGGGCATCCCGGATACCAGCCATTTTCTCGTGGATGAGGAGCGGAGTCCACTCCTCTTGAGAATAACCCGCCTAACACGGAAGATAAGGGCAGCTCTAGTTGACATATGAGCTATTCGAGCATGCAAAACAGAATGTTTATTTGAAGGTTTAGAGTTTGGCACATACAAATTTACTTGGAACGGCAGGTAAATACCGCATATAGGTAGGTATAGTGGACTCATATGGAATAACTTTGGGGTTTAAGGAGTTTGGATGCACAAGCAGTATTCCTGCTTAGTACAGGTGAAGGCTAGCAAAAGACTAGGAAGCGACCAACTAAGAGAGCGACAACAGTCGTAAACATGCATTAAAATTAATTCACACCGAGTACAAGCATGAGTAGGATATAATCCACCGTGAACATAAATATCATGAAGGCCATGTTGATTGGATTCAACTAAATGCGTGAACACGTGCCAAGTCGAGTCACTCAATGCATTCAAAGGAGGATACCATCCCATCATACCACATCATAATCATTCTAATAGCATGTTGGCACGCAAGGTAAACCATTATAACTCATAGCTAATCAAGCATGGCACAAGCAACTATAATCTCTAAATGTCATTGCAAATATGTTTACTTCATAATAGCTGAATCAGGAACGATGAATCATCATATTTACAAAAACAAGAGAGGCCGAGTTCATACCAGCTTTTCTCTTCCCAATAAGTCCATCATATATCATCATCATTGCCTTTCACTTGCACGACCGAACGGTGTGTATAATAATAAGAGTGCACATGCATTGGACTAAGCTGGAATCTGCAAGCATTCAACTCAAGAGAGAAGACAAGTAATATGGGCTCTAAGTTAAATAAACAATCATGCATATAAGAGCCACTAAGCATTTTCAATATGGTCTTCTCGACCCCCAAAGAAAGGAAAAGAAATAAAAACTATTTACACGGGAAAGCTCCCAACAAGTAAAAAGAAGAACGAGAAATATTTTTTGGGGTTTTCTTTTTAATTCTACTACAAGCATGGAAAGTAAACTAACTATTTTTTTGGTTTTTCTTAAAGTTTATCAAACACACAAGAAGAAAGCAGGAAAAGAAATTTAAACTAGCACGGATAATACAATGAAAGAGTATGAGCACCGACATCTAGCAATGAGTGTGTGTGTGAACTTAAATGTAATGTCGGTGGGAAATACGTACTCCCTCAAGCTTAGGCTTTTGGCCTAAGTTGGTCTATTGCTAGGGTGGCCTGGCGGATATCCGTAGGTGAAGCTGGGGTCGTAGTGTGACGAAGAAGACTCTGACTGCCACTGGCTGGCAGCCTCCTCTGGATCCCAAGAATAAACAGATAGTCGTGGAGGCTCATCTTGTGGCTCCGGCTCCGGGGCTGGTGCAGGGTTCCGATAGGCTTGAACAGCCGACCACGGAACTATGTGAGGTTTTGCAAACAAGTTAAACAAAGAAGGAGCAGGCAAAGTAATAGTCTCAAGGTGATGTTTATCAAAGTATAATTTACATTTGAGCTCCCCCTCGCGACTCTTAACAAGAAAATCATGCGCTATCATACTCTTGTAATCTAAATAAGCATGGGGCAGCGCTGTTTCTTCTTTCTTCGCGTGCCTAATAGGTATTTCAAAATGTTTAGCTAGGCGTCAGGCATAAATGCCTCCAAAGATGGGGCCCTTAGTATGGTTCAGACTTAACCGTCTAGCAACAATTCCACCCATACTAACAGAGTTATCGCGGTATAAACCATGGAGCAAAATAATAATATCAGGAATACTAAGGTTCCCACAGTTCCTGCGTCCAATCAAGCAACGACTAGCAAATAAGGCAAAGTAGCGTAAAACAGGATAATGTATGCTAGTGATCCTTGCATCAGAAACCTTCCTGGTTTCTCCCACCATGATAGTGTTGACAAAAGCTTCTAATTCCTTATGGTGGGGTTCATCTAAGGTGCCCTCAAAGGGTATTCTGCAAACCTCACAGAATTTTGCTAATGTCATCTCTTTAACAACGTCATATAAATGAAACTCTACTGTTGGAGGTGATTTCTTAGGGAAAAAGTACAAGTTTTGCACAAAAGTATTTGTGAGTAAGAGATACTGATGACGTTGGTCGTTGAGGAAGTTGGTGAGGCCAGCATTCTCAATTAATAAATAGAAATCTTCATGAATCCCAGCTCTCCTCAAGAAGTCATCGGAAGGCCATTCACAAGGCCGGACTTCTGCGGTGCGAGGTAAATTAAATTTGGGCTTCTCCTCTTCTTCCTTTCGTTTTTCCTTAGAGCTTCGGCTCGACGAGCCCCTTAAAAGTCTCTTCATTATTTCTGAAACAATCTAAAAATTTTAGTAACTTCAAATAAAAGTGAACCAACTTCAATAAAATTGATAGCAACAGCTCCCACAAGTGCCTAGGGCCTATATCAAGCATTAGAACTACTTGGAACCATATAAATTTGACATGCAAGCTCAAGAACATGGTCACCTATGCAGCACAAATTTGCAATGAATAAAGCACTAGAACAAAAACTTATTGGACCAATGGAGGAGTCACATACCAAGGAACAATCTCCCCAAGCAGTTTTGCGAGAGGTGCTTTGAGCAAGGAGATCGAAAATCACAGCAACGGGGGCTGGAACTCGTGCTTGAGTTGGTTTTTCGTGTTTGTGTGAGACAGAGGAAGAAGATGGGTGTAGGAATGAGTGGAGGAGGGCCACCGTGGGCCCACGAGGCAGGGGGGCGTGCCCAGGGGGGTAGGGCGCACCCTCCACCCTCGTGGCCAGGTGGCAGCTCCCCCAGTGGTAATTTTTGCACAGTAAATTCTCAAATATTCCGAAAAAATCATATTAAATTTGCATGGCATTCTGAGGACTTTTATTTTTGGGATATTTTTATATTGCACGGATAAGTCAGGAAACAGATAGGAAAATAGTATTTTACTTTATTTCTACTAAATAACAGAAAATATAAAGAGGGTACAGAAGGTTGTGCTTCTAGTTTCATCCATCCCGTGATCATCAAAATGAACCCACTAACAAGGTTGATCAAGTCTTGTTAACAAACTCATTCCGAATAATCCCGGAACCGGAGAAATTTTGAATGACACTAAGTTACCTCAACGGGGATATGAAAATCCCCAACAATAAGAATATCATACTTTTTCTTGACAGTAGGGAGAGGAAACTCAAAACCTCCAAATATAATCGATGGAACTTTTCCAATAGAGTTGATACTATAAACTTGAGGTTGTTTCCTCCGAAAATGCATCGTGTGCTCATTGCCATTAACACGAGAAGTGACATTGCCTTTGGTACAATCAATAACATCCCCTGCAGTATTAAGGAAAGGTCTTCCAAGAATAATAGGCATACTATCATCCTCGGGAATATCAAGAATAACAAAGTCCGTTAAAATAGTAACGTTTGCAACTACAACAGGCACATCCTCACAAATACCGACAGGTATAGCATTTGATTTATCAGCCATTTGCAAAGATATTTCAGTAGGTGTCAACTTATTCAAGTCAAGTCTATGATATAAAGAGAGAGGCATAACACTAACACCGGCTCCAAGATCACATAAAGCAGTTTTAACATAACTTCTTTTAATGGAGCATGGTATAGTAGGCACTCTGGGATCTCCAAGTTTCTTTGGTATTCCACCCTTAAAAGTATAATTAGCAAGCATGGTGGAAATTTCAGCTTCAGGTATCTTTATTTTATTAGTAATAATATCTTTCATATACTTAGCACGAGGATTTGTTTTGAGCACATCAGTTAATCGCATATGCAAAAGATGGGTCTAATCATTTCAAAGAAAGCGCTCAAAATCCTCATCATCCTTTTTCTTGGATGGTTTGGAGGAAAAGGCATGGGTTTCGAACCCATGGTTCCCTTTCTTTACCATGTTTCCTAGCAACAAAATCTCTTTTATCATAACGTTGATTCTTTGATTGTGGGTTATCAAGATCAACAAAGAGTTCAACTTCTACATCATTATCATTACTAGGTTGAGCATCAACATGAACATTATCATTAACATTATCACTAGGTTCATGTTCATCACCTGATTGTGTTTTAGCATCAGAAATAGAGATATCATTTGGATTCTCAGGTGGTTCAGCGATAGGTTCACTAGAAGTGTGCAAAGTCCTATCATTTTTCTTTTTCTTCCTCTTAGAAGAACTAGGCACATCGATATTGTTCCTCTGAGAATCTTGTTCGATTCTCTTAGGGTGGCCTTCAGTATACAAAGGTTCATGAGTCATTCTACCATTTCTAGTAGCCACTCTAGCAGCATAATCATTTTTCTTACTATTCATTTCATCAAGCGCTTCTTTCTGAGCTTTAAGTACTTGTTCCACTTGAGTAGTAACCATAGAAGCATGTTTGCTAACAAGTTTAAGTTCACCTCTAATATCAGCCATATAATCACCCAAGCGTTTAATCATAAAGGTATTCTGTTTTAATTGTCTACCAAAATAAGCATTAAAGTCATCTTGCTTAAACATAAAGTCATCAAACTCATCCAAGCACCGACTAGCAATTTTAGTAGGAGGGACTTCAGCTTTATCATATCTATAGAGAGAATTTACCTTTACTACCTGTGTCGGGATATCGGGAGGTTCTTCATTAAATAAGTAATTGAGATCATATACTTCTTCAATAGGCGGTAAATTAAGACCATGTATTTCTTCAATAGGAGGTAAATTCTTAACATCTTCACTTTAGTACCTTTTTCTTTCATAGATTTCTTTGCCTCTTGCATATCTTGGGATGAGAAATAGAACACCTCTCTTCTTGAGTTGGTTTAGGAATAGGCTCGATGAATTGGCTCGAGAACTGCTCGGGAGGTAGCTCGGGAGGTGCCCAATTATTTTCATTAGCCAACATATTATCAATAGAATTTCAGCGTCATCCGTGTTCTTTCCTGAAAAGAGAACCAGCACAACTATCCGGGTAATGTCCGGAAGCATCGCTTAGTCCATTATAAAAGATATCAAATATTTCGTGTTTCTTAAGAGGATGATCGGGCAAAGCATTAAGTAACTTGAGAAGCCTCCCCCAAGCTTGTGGGAGACTCTCTTCTTCAATTTGCACAAAATTGTATATTTCCCTCAAAGCAGCTTGTTTCTTATGAGCGGGGAAATATTTAGCAGAGAAGTAATAAATCATATCCTGGGGAAGTTGCACACAACCAGGATCAAGAGAATTATACCAAATCTTAGCATCACCCTTTAATGAGAACGGAAATATCTTAAGTAAATAAAGGTAGCGCGATCTCTCATTATTAGTAAGCAGGGCAACTATATCATTTAATTTAGTAAGATGTGCCACAACAATTTCAGATTCATAGCCATAGAAAGGATCGGATTCAACCAAAGTAATTATATTTGGATCAACAGAAAAATCATAATAGTCCTGATCAGGAACACAGATAGGTGAAGTAGCAAAAGCAGGGTCGGGTTTCATTCTACCTCTAAAAGATTCTTTACTCCATTTAATTAGCAACCTCTTAAGTTCATATCTATCCTGGCAAGCAAAAATAGCTGTAGAAGATTCAGCATCAAAAAGATAACCCTCAGGAATAGAAGGCATAGGTTCATCATCACTAACATCATTGTGTTCAGGTTCAATAATTTCTCTTTCTCTAGACCTAGCAATTTGCTCATCAAGATATTCACCAAGTGGCACAGTAGTATCAAGCATAGAAGTAGTTTCATCATAAGTATCATGCATAGCAGAAGTGGCATCATCAATAACATGCGACATATCAGAATCAATAGCAGTAGTAGGTTTAGGTGTCGCAAATTTACTCATAATAGAAGGAGAATCTAGTGCAAGGCTAGATGGTAGTTCCTTACCTCCCCTCGTAGTTGAGGGCAAAATAGTAGTTCGATCATCTTTCAAGTTCTTCATAGTGTCCAGCAGATATAAATCCCAAGTGACTCAAAGAATAGAGCTATGCTCCCCGGCAACGGCGCCAGAAAATAGTCTTGATAACCCACAAGTATAGGGGATCACAATAGTTTTCGAGGGTAGAGTATTCAACCCAAATTTATTGATTCGACACAAGGGGAGCCAAAGAATATTCTCAAGTATTAGCAGCTGAGTTGTCAATTCAACCACACTTGGAAACTTAGTATCTGCAGCAAAGTGTTTAGTAGCAAAGTAATATGATAGTGGTGGTAACGGTAACAAAAGTAAAGACAGTAAAAAAGTAATGTTTTTGGTATTTTGTAGTGATTGTAACAGTAGCAACGGAAGAGTAAATAAGCGTAAACCAGTATATGGAAAACTTCGTAGGCACGGATTAGCGATGGATAATTATGCGGATGTGGTTCGTCATGTAACAGATTATAACATAGGGTGACACGAACTAGCTCCAGTTCATCAATGTAATGTAGGCATGTATTCGTATATAGTCATACGTGCTTATGGAAAAGACCTTGCATGGCATCTTTTGTCCTACCCTCCCGTGGCGCGGGTCCTATTGGAAACTAAGGGATATTAAGGCCTCCTTTTAATAGAGAACCGAACAAAGCATTAGCACATAGTGAATACATGAACTCCTCAAACTATGGTCATCACCGGGAGTGGTCCCGATTATTGTCACTTCGGGGTTGCCGTATCATAACACATAGTAGGTGACTATAGACTTGCAAGATAGGATCAAGAACACACATATATTCATGAAAACATAATAGGTTCAGATCTAAAATCATGGCACTCGGGCCCTAGTGACAAGCATTAAGCATAGCAAAGTCATAGCAACATCAATCTCAGAACATAATGGATACTAGGGATCAAACCCTAACAAAACTAACTCGATTACATGATAAATCTCATCCAACCCATCACCGTCCAGCAAGCCTACGATGCAACTACTCATGCACGGCGGTGAGCATCATGAAATTGGTGATGGAGGATAGTTGATGATGACGACGGCGACGAACCCCCCTCTCTGGAGCCCCAAATGGACTCCAGATCAGCCCTCCCGAGAGAGATTAGGGCTTGGCGACGGCTCCGTATTGTAAAACGCGATGATTTCTTCTCCCAAATTTTTTTCTCCACGAAAGCCAATATATGGAGTTGGAGTTGGCGTCGGAGGGCCACCAGGGGGCCCATGAGGTAGGAGGGCGCGCCCAGGGGGGGCGCCCCCACCCTCGTGAGCAGGGTGTGGGCCCCCTGGTCTTCATCTTTTGCGTGGATTTTTCTTTATTTTTTCTAAGGTGTTCCGTGGAGTTTCAGGACATTTGGAGAATTTTTATTTTCTGCACAAAAACAACACCATGGCAGTTCTGCTGAAAACAGCGTCAGTCCGGGTTAGTTCCATTCAAATCATACAAGTTAGAGTCCAAACAAGGGCAAAAGTGTTTGGAAAAGTAGATACGACGGAGACGTATCAGATGTCCACATCAATGGTTGAGAACTAGATTTGGATCTTGAATCACTTAAAATCAATCATGAGAGATAATGATTTGAGTGGGAGCACAATTATGTATTAATTTAGTTTAATCCCTAGTGAAAATTAATTATGAACAATGTCTATGTGTAGTTTGCATTATAGTTGTACAATTATAGCTCATGGTTCCACCTTTGTTATTAAAATTGATTGACTATTATTTATCTGGTTGAGTCTTTATGATTGAGAGGATCGTCCTCTAGAGTGCCAAGAAGGATTTTGTCCTACTGCATGCTTGCAATGTTCTCCTGCTATGGATGATGAGACTCATGTCCTTTAATCCGAAAGCTAGAATTGCATTATGGTCTGCTTACTTTCGAGAAACCCGAACTTCAAAAATGTTTGGGATAGTTATGTGATATTCTTCGAACTGAAAATTATTTTCAGAAACAAATAAAAGAACGATAAAAGAAATGTGATATCTGAAGAAGTGTTTTGTTTGCATGACCTAGTGAAGTGTTCAACTATATTTGAGACTGAAATGCGTAAGACTCGAAAGAACGCCAACCACTAGTTGATGGGGAGAACTTAAAGAGAATGGACAAAATCAAAGGATGTAATGAGACTTACATACCTAGGGAAGTTCGGGGCTCGCGCCACTCTTAAAAGTAAGATGATTCTTCTATTGAGTGGGAGAAATATTGTAAGTAAAACCATAAGAAGTTTAGAGGTAAAAAGAAAAGAAGTCTAGAATGTCCAGCTCAGGTATTTATATCATACAAGTTATAAGATGTAGAGAAAGACGGTCATGTAAAGTGATTCTTGAGAACCATGATTAAATTGTTAAACACTAAATTCCTCGAAATTTTTGGTTAAAAGTTGATCGCAAGAATACCGATTCGATTGCATGTTGTTGCGAATCGATGTAAGAATTACTATGGCCTAATGACCACCAAATTAATGAGGTTGAAATATGTGTTGAAATTTTTGTAATAGTTATGACACTTTTCCATCAACATATTACCTCTGAATTTATTGTCATAATTCATTTTAGAGTTTTGTACACTCTAGCCCATTGAATAGAAGTTTCAAGGAGGTTGTTCATAAGAGAACAATAGTTGTTAGATGTACTGAACAAAAGGGCCATACTCCTATTGTGAATAGGATTGAAGTTATGAATGTTTATTAGAATTGAACATTCATAACACTGACGCTAAATGTCGCAAGACTAAAAATAGCACATATGTGTGTGACACCGCATTTAGTAACATTGGAGAAACCCGCATGGAGAAATTTTATAGTGATGGATTTTGGAGTCATATGATTATGAATCATCCGACACTTGCAACTTCCGTCCAAATAGTGATGTAAACTGAAATGTCGTTCACAGGCCATAAAGAATGAGCAACAAAAATAATTGGAAATATGCATATTCATGTATGTAGTCCAATAAGTGTTGTTGCAAACAGTGGATTTATCTATCTTCAAGGATGACTCGAGTAGATATTTATATTTACTAATTGAGACATAAATCTAGATCTTTTGAAATGTTTTAAAAAGATTTTCAAAAAGAAGTAGAAATTATTGTAACAAGAAAATTGTGTTCCTAAAATTGGATTGCAGCAAAGAATATTTGAGTTACAAATTTATCAAATGTCTGATGAGCTATAAAAGAATTTTATAGCTTGCAGCTCCTAGAAACACCACTAAGAGTAGAGTGTTTTGAGTAGATGTAATCAAGCTATGTATGACATGGTGAGATCAGAGATGACATTGATTGTTCCACCAATATACTTCTAATAAGATGCTTTAGAGACTATGGCTTTTAGACTGAAAAGAGCACCATCAATTTTTTTGAAATAATTGCTAATTTGTAAGTTATTCCAAATGGTTGGGTATTCCTCTATCACTACGTTGAGGCAAAGTGTTTTGTCACAGAGTGCGGAAATTTTGAAGAACATGTTTTCTGCAGAAGAGTGAGTGGGATGACAGTGCAATTCGACGGGATTACAGAATCTTTGAGATTACGTCAATGAAAAGATACGCTAGAAGTAGTTCTAAAATTTCTTACTGCGACTGATACAGAAGCCTCTACATAGGATACATAGACTTTGGCCAAACGTGCAACTGAAACTATATAGGTTGGAAAATTCGTAGAAACCTTGAATGTGTGCATACAAAATATTGTTGAAACAAACATGAACCTATGATACACAGAGAACCGTTGATGGGCCCTGACTCCGGAATTGACTATACGCAAAAAATAATCTGAGATAGTATCCATACACATAATTCAAGTGTAGAACTTGATAGACCCTTTGAAAGACTTAAAGTCTAAAGTGTAGTATTGGATCTATAAATTGACAAAGATAAAAAAAATATAATGCTTGACTTGTTGCAAATAGTTTATGACAAGATCACGGAGTTAATTATGACGAGATTGTCTCATCATAATAATACTTAAAGTCAGTTCAGATTAAACTAACAATTACTAAATATTTTAGTTATGAGATATAACGGATGGATGTCAAAATGATTCTCATAAGATGGAAATAGAACCAAGGTTGTATATTTGATATAGTCCAAGGTAATTTTCTCGGTCCAAAGGATGCTAGTAAGTGTGCAAACTTCAAGATAACCAGTAATGATGTGAAGCAAGCATAGTGGAATTGGAATATTTGTTTGGATAAATTAATCAAATAATTTTATTTCATCGATAGAAGCAAAGATGCTTGTATTTATAATAAAGTAAGTGGGAGCATGATAATATTTCTAAGCACTATGTGTGCATGACGCATTGTTGATTGGAAAATTATATAAATTTCTTGACACATAATAAGACTTTATTTAAAATAGTTTTTCAGTAAAGTACTTTGGCAATATAGTCCTTGTATTAAACATGATCTACAGAGATAGTAGTATCTAATCAGGGCTTAGCCAAAATACATATTGACAAAGTACTAAAACAGTTTACTATGAAAAATGCCAATAAGAGTTTTTTGTCAAAGTCACATGGAAGGAGTTCCTAGCAAAAATTAGTATCTTGAAATAATGATGAGTGAAATACATGATTTCAATCACACTTGTGTTAATTCCATGATATGTAAATATCCAGATATGTCCAAGTACTCAAAGTCGAAGTAAGTAGATATGCATGATATGTGTTGGTATAATTACAAAGAGCTCTCAATTGAGACGGTAGAAACATGCATGTTTGTGCTAACTGAAACTAGGCAAATTTAAAATATCTATACACTTGATCTGAACATGACTGATGGTATGTTTTTTTGGCAAACTTAAGATGGTATATTGACAAAGATCTGTTTAGTTATGCAATTACGAAAAATCATTGATGGTGCTTACTCTTCCTTGTATTGAAAAGTGTAAACCAAGATCAATCTAACTAAAAGTTCATTATTTTTATATGAATTAAGAGTACATGGTTTTCTAAGCGTAATTGACTTGTATGCCTTTTTTGTCATTATTGCAATTATTAGCATTAAGAATGTTTTTTCTTGATATGAAATTCAATCAATCCCATAGCATGCCAATTTCGAATAATAAACTATATATTTTTATTAATATTCTCTTGATTACATTATTTTATTAGATGTAGAAATATTATATTTAAGATTTGATTTTTTCGGCAAACTCGACGAATTTATGTCAATAAATATACATGTGTAAATCGACTACGGTAATTGTCTTTTAACACTATATGTGTTATAAATGTTCATGAGTAATCTTATTCTTCACTCCATTTTTTGGAATAGCTATCAACATTCATGCTTGCATTTAGGATTTCTCGCAACTTACTTTCACAACATAAACTATTAGCCTTATATATAATATAATAAATACACATCCAAGTCCCCTCCATTACGTAGCTATTAAGGGCTATATTATTGTGGCATTACCAAGTAACGTGCATTTTTTTCTCAGGTACAGTTGTACGTGTCCTTGCAGAATATTAACATTACTCAATTTTTTAGCTTTGCAATGTGAAAATCTATTTTGGTACTAAACTTGTTTTCATCCTTTTGCTTTTCATGAAGACCAAAAAATCTTCAAAAATCATTTTGTTTTGGTTCTAAACTTCTTTTCATCTCCTTGCTTTCAAAACTGAAGATAACTTGAATTTTGCAGGAGTGCATAGAAAATTCCAACGGAAGGTAAAGTGGTACAGCCATAGGAACAGTGCGGAGCTTCATGGGGGGCAAAGGGGGCCATTGCCCCCTACTCTAGGAAAACTCTAAGTGTACTCCCAATATTATTAGGCTTGAATATCAAAGTTTTCTTAGGGTTCATGCATAATTTATCTTCTTCGCCCTGGGACACCGTCCTTACCCTGTTCTTTCTAGGTTTGGGGGTTTGCATGTTGCTCCTCATTCTCCTCTTCTTCATGTGGCGAAGCCGTGTCCAGACGACTATGGGCATCGCCATCCCCATGCGATGGCATGGGTGGCGGTAGATGGCCGACATGGTGTGCGGGTTGCACTACACCCCGCACATCCGCAGCTGGAACTCGCCAACGCGCCGGAGATACACCACATCGGCCTCCAGGTCTAGGAGGCACTCCACATCTACTCGTCGCCGAGCCTTGTCCCGCCTCTGCTTCTGTGTGCGCCCTCACCCACGGGCCCTCCTAGGTTCGAGGACTCCCCGACTCCTCCACCGCCCTCTGTTGAGCCACTGCGGCGCTCCCCTTCGTGTGATGTCATGGCCGCGGGTGCTGACCTGCCTGATGAGCTGCTCCCCCTTTTCCATCACCAGCAGCGTGGACTACTAGGCACTCTTGTCCGCTACCACGCAGGCTGCCGGCGAGCAGGCGCAAAACGGTCGCAGGTGTCGGCTACACTCTAAGGAGGTCAAGTGCCCGACTCAAGACTGCTGGGCGTGAACACGTGACTCCGATAAACAAGGACGCTAAGGGCACCCACAGTGTTGCATTTTTTTGTGGGGGTAAAGGAGATTTTCATTACTCACGGGGGCCTCTCAGCCACAACCAAGTTTACAATGAAGTCTAACCCCGAGTGCAACCACACTGCTGTTCGGGGGGTACTACGGCCATAAGCAGCAAGTTCATGGCTAACCTTATTCTGCGAGCGACGACAAAGAGTAAAAGAAATCTCCCTATCCTGAGTTGAGGCCAAGCTTTTAATCTCCCGGATCACGAAGCGATGTACTGATCTATCATCGGAATTTGCTATGATCAGCGACACTTCCTCAGAACTATCTAGTTCTACCGAAATTGGCAGCGTCGTCCGGTGGAGGGCTAGCTCCAGCCCCTCCCTACATGTCGCGAGCTCGGTGCCCAGCACGTTACCACAAGTACGGAGTTCACGGCAAGTGCTAAATATGATGTTTCCCTGAGTGTCCTGGAGGATCGTCCCACCTCCTGCCATACCTGTAGCCGGTATGAAGCTTCCGTCCGTGTTCAACTTGGTCCATCCTGTAGCAGGAGCGACCCAGCTCAGCTCCTCTTTAGCTAGGGCGTTGGCTGTATGTGCTGGTGGCGCAGCATTGATCACCATTTTCCCCTTCACAACATCACCATTGGGGTACTGCTTGAGGCACAATAAAGAGCTGATATATCCATGTAGGAACCGCCGAGAGGACTCAGTTGGAGGTGGCTGTTTTTCATGCGTGATCTCATTCTGCACGTGTCAAGTCCTCCACATGATCATCAGTACGATCATACGCGTCATCTCGTCCAAAGGCTCAAGGAGGGTGAACAGCCATTTCTGGCCCCGTGTTGCAAATGGATTCAACCCTCGGGATGACCCAATCTAGCGCCATTGCATGCCAAAGTTTCTTCGCAAGGGGGCACCTGCACATCGCATGGAACCCATCCTCTCGTTCCACACCAAAATGGGGCATATGTTAGAAAGCTCAAGATGACGTGAGAATTTATTTGCCCAATTAGCTAGAGAGTTGGTCACAATCCGCCAAGCAAACACGCGTACCTTCGGGGGAGTAGGGCACCCCCATATGGTCTTCCAGATGGCGGGACGACCATCCGGTGCCCTGCTCATGGCGGTGGCCAATGGACGCTCGTGCTCGTCCATGGCAAACCGATAGGCGGAACAAACGGTGAAGATACCGTTCTTCTCCGGCGCCCAGGCGATGATTTCGTTAGTGCAGTGCGGCGAGGTGCGAATGCTGGATATCGCATCGATGTCCGCCGTCAGGAAGTGTCGACGGAGAAGATCCATACTCCAGGACCCGTCCGCCGCAAGAAGCTTCGCCACTCTCCTCAGCCGGCGGGTGCCTTGCTGCGTAATAGGTTGGCGCGAGGGTTCCCTTGGCACCCATCGGTCGCGCCATATCCGGATGTTTTGGCTGTCTCCAACACGCCATATGATGCCCTTTTTCAAGAGCTCGAGGCCATACTATATGGCCTGTCAGGTCGAGGATGCGTTCCCGGAGAACATTGTATCCTCAAGGCGACCATCTGGATAGTACCGAGCTTTTAGTACCTGCGCACACAGACTATTAGACTTAATTAACAGGTGCCACGCCTGTCAAGCAAGGAGAGCTTGGTTGAAGAGACAGAAATCTTTGAAGCCCAAGCCTCCCTTGGTCTTATGCGCTAAAATTTTCGGCCATGCCAACCAATGCATTTTCATCTTGCCCTCCGCCGATCCCCACCAGAAATTCTGTACCATTCTGTTCAAGTCATCGCAGTCTGATATGGGTAGTTTGAAAAACCCCCATTATATAAGTTGGAATGGCTTGGACAATAGATTTAATCATGGCTTTCTTTCCTGCAAGTGAGAGAGTGTCCCCCCATGCAATGATCCGCTTCAATAGATGAGACTGCAAATTCTGAGATTTCCCTCTTGACATACGGCCTTCGGGCGTTGGTAGACCCAGGTATTTTTCCTCAAACGACGCTGTATCAATATTCAGTATAGCCCGTACCTTTTCCTGCTCATCCAACACACAAGCTGGGCCAAAGAGCGCACTACACTTTGCTGGGTTGATGCTCTGTCCTATAGCTCGCTCATATGTGTTTAACACATTATGTATTTTTGTAGCTTGCTCCTCATTCACCTTAAAAAACAGTAAAGTGTCATCTGCAAAGAGCAAGAGACACTCAGGGGCTCTGCGACATATTTTCAACAGGGAGTAATCACCTTTTTCCTCTCCATCTTTCAACAGAGAAGACAATCCATCAGCCAGAAAAAGGAATAGGAACGGGGATAGCGGATCACCTTGTCGTAGTCCACATGATGGTGTGAACGAATCCAAGAGGGTTCCATTGAATTTCACAGTATATCTCACCGAGGTGAGGCAAGCCATAATCCAGTTTACCCACCGGCGAGCGAAGCCCATCTTTTGCATCATTCGCTCCAAGAAGATCCAATCCACCCTGTCGTAAGCCTTAGACAAATCTAGCTTATAAGCACAAAAGCTCTTGTTGGGGTCTTTTTCATGCTGTATATAATGAATGCACTCAAACGCAATCAAGGCATTGTCAGTGATCATCTGTCCAGGAACAAAGGCACTCTGCTCGGGAGAAATAATATCATCTAACAGAGGTCTCAAACGGTTTACCACACACTTCGCCACCACCTTGTAGATGATGTTACATAAAGTGATGGGCCTGAATTCCGTGAGCTTCGACCAGTTATCTACCTCTGGAATGAGAACAATGGCAGTGTTGTTCACCCCCTCCGCATTATTCCGTCCAAAAAATCCTTCACCCCAGCAATAACTTGCTCCCTCATAACCGCCAGCCTCTGAAAAGAACGAAGGGGGAGCCGTCCGGTCCCGGCGCCTTGATGGGGCCCAATCAAACAGGCGTCGGCGATCTCCTTGTCCTTAAAATCTCGCAGAGTTCATCATTCATACGATCAGTAACACGGGTATTAATCAAGTCAATTACTGGATCCGCACACAAGGAAGCATCAGCTGAAAATAAATTTGAGAAATAAGACGTCGCCATGGCCGCCATAGATGCATGATCCGTGTGAGCATTCCCTGTGTCATCCACGAGCACCTTTATACGGTTTTTCCGGGCGCGCCAGACCGCTTTCCTATGAAAGAACTGGGTATTCCGGTCTCCCTCCCGCAGCCATGCAATCCTAGACCTCTGCATCCAAAGCATTTCCTCGCGGTACAAGAGCTCATTCATCCGGTCCGTCGCCTCTCTAATCTCCTTCCGATCTGCATTCATAGACATGAGCTCCTCTAGCCGAGAGCGTGACTTATTAATCTCTTTGATGACATTACCAAACTTTTTACGGCTCCAATCCTATAGTTGTTTCATCATGTTACCCAGACCAGAAGCAATATCACCAAGGTTAAGCATAGAGCCTAATTCAGTCCATGTGTTCATGATTACCTCAGGGAATGAGGGGTCCCTCTCCCACATTACCTCATACTGGCGACACTTCCTGACAGTCACCTGCGCTGGCTCCTCCCACGTACAGCGAAGCAAAATGGGGAGGTGATCCGAAATGGGAGCGACGAGGTGTTCAACCTTTGCATGGCCAAAAATATCTCTCCAGGAGTTGTTCGCAACGGCTCGGTCAAGTCGAACCTTAACGTTGGCCCGGCCGCCATGGTGATTATCATATGTGTACGGTAGCCCTGCAAAACCAAGGTCGCCCAAACCACAGATTTCAAAGGCATCACGAAAATCAATCATATGACCTGCTGACCGTGACGTTGCGGAAAAGTGCTCGAAGCTCCACATAGCTTCATTGAAGTCACCAATCATGGCCATGGCATGTCGGCCTGTTGGTGAAGACAACGGAGGGCGGACCACATGTGGTGTCGGACCTCCTTCCGCAGTTCGCCATATACACAAGTGAGCCTCCAGGGCGACTCACCCGCCACACTCGTAACATACACATCAATATATCTCTCGTTTATTTCTTTTACGTCCAGACTCAAGGACTCATGCCAGTACAAAGCAAGACCACCACTAAGACCAACGCTATCAGAAGCATCAAAACCTCGTAACCCTAACCAAGCACGGTACCTACCCATTTTATTCTTAGAATGCCTAGTTTCACAAAGAAAGACGATACTAGGGGAGTGAGCTTGCACAAGGCTCACAAGATCACGAACTGTCCAGGGGTTCCCTTCCCCCTGCTCCCCCCGGCAGTTCCAACTTAAGATATTCATTGCTCCTGACGGGGCTCTGCCGGCCCCGTCAGTTCATTGGCGGCCCCTGGGCCGACTGCCTCCGTTTTGGTCGTAGCCTCCTGCATGTCATGATCACGAGTCCCTCCATGCGCCTGTGACTGTTGCCCCTCCAGCATCTCACCGGTCCTCCGCTTCTTAGGTGTACCTGAAATAACACGTTCTGTTGTGGAAGCTAACTTCGTGTACACAACCAATGCCTTCTCGCCAGCGTCGTCGTCCGCATCGGCGGCCAGCTCTTCTCCCGCGCTCCGCTTGCATTTTGCTGCCTCTAAGGGCGCCTCCATGCCTTTAGAGGCCGTCGTCATACACTGCAGCGGCATGCCTCTAAGCGAAAACGGCTAGCGTCGCCTCCAAGTGAAGAGGCGGCCTCTAAACTTCTCCATCGACTAAAATATTCCCATGGACCTACTTGTCATCAGGCTGGCTAAGTTCACATACAGATCTGACCGAAAGAGAGTAGTGCAAAGCAGAATTATTTAATATTGTGGTGGGGTCTGCATTAGAGGCTAGGCCAAACGCTATACATTGCAAGTTTTTCAGCCAAGCTTAGAGGCCAACACATGGGGCCCAGCTTAGAGGCAGAGTCGCCTCCTTAACACTAGAGATGCTCTGAGAGCATGTTGACCGTCCTTGTCCGCGAGCGATGATTTAGCATGATTAACTATCTTCTTGATTAATTAATTACTCAAATAATTATCTGACTACCTAATTCTCTGCATGACTACTTAGCTGTCAACCAAATTAATTAATTATCTGCCAACTTGGGAAAATAATCCCTACTTCTAGTTATCTGTAGGCTTAATTAACTGCCTGTCTAATTTATTAATTGCATCAATGACTTGGTTTCCAAATTGATTCGGTGCGAAAACAATTCTATTTAAATGGACGTAATTAGTTGCATATGTAATTAGTTGTCTAACTAATTAATTGATTTAATGGTTTGATTTCCAAATTGATTCAACATCCGATATCCAAATTATTTTTGCATTATTGGCTATTACGAACAATGACTATCGTAAACATTCCCTTTGATAATAGAGATATTATACATTTGACGCGCCTGTTGTATTGTTTGATTGAGCCTTGGTGGTAAAGACGTTTTTGTAGTGAGTTCATTTCTACAAGGCATACCGAGTATTGTAGGACACATTTTCTTAACGAATTTGTTGACATTTGAATGAACATATTTGATTTAAGAACGTAGCATTCTGTATGCCTAACAATAAATAAAATATGACTGCGACCACGAACGCATGTACATGGTGGTCCGACGACCTGCCTGTTGCCATGGCTGTCCTCGATGCCGTGCCCCATGCCCTCACATTCTTGAGAATCGCACTGACATCAGGTCTAGCCACGGCTTCCCTCTGCGGGGGCGCGCGGATGCGGCCTACTAACTATCCTTTAATAGTAGACATATAATTAATTTTGTAAGATAAGAAAATATATGTGATTTGGTAAGAATGGAATGCATGTGTTATTTTTGTTTGTATTAGGAAACTTGTGGTTGCCAAATTAATAGTAGAGATAATGATATATACCCCTACTAATCTCTACCTAATAATAAAGCAAATTGGGTTTCCTTCGTCCGTCATGACATTTTTTTAGAAAAGTCCCTCTATTTCAGAGAATTCAACCCGCAGTCCTGTTTTAAGTCAAAACGAATCGTTATTTTCGTATTTTACACAAAAATCCCTGTCTTTTCTTGAAATCAACCCGCCGTCCGGATTTAAGTCACACCCGAACCGTTATTTTACATTTTTTGAAAACCCCCTCGATGTTTTAGGTAATTCATCCGCGGATCATATTTAAGTCAAACAAATGCTTTTTAAAATCATCCATATCTTTTAAACCGTAACTCCGATTTGAACATGTTATATATGAAATTTGATTAGAAAAATATGTAGAATACAAATATGAGATTATTTTTACCTTTTAAGTATCTTTAAATATTATTTTGGAATATATTTGAGTCAAATCAAATGATTTTCTAAATTATATGTATCTTTTAAACCGTAACTTTGATTTTAACACATTATATATGAAATTTTATTAGAAAAATGTGTGGAATCTAAATATGATGTTAATTTTACCTGTTAAATATTTTTAAAATATTGTTATGGAAGCAAACTTATAATTTATAGCGCAAGATCCGTTTTTCATACCGGCGGCGATCCGGATTGCAAATAAACACTCCACTATAACCATATACGGAAAAGTAAACATCGATAACTACACGTGCATACCTCTGAAAAATGTCGCAAGGGAAAACAACAGATTTCTCGTCGCGAGAGTGAGAGAGAGAGAGAGAGAGAGAGAGAGAGAGAGAGAGAGAGAGGAGAGGGAGAGAGACGCCTTAGGATTAACCATATTCAACACACGTTTTTTGTTGTTTTGTGTGAACACCGAGGCCATCGCCGGCGAGGGTGAGAAGGAGGATAAGCGGCAACACAAATATGATGCCTCGCAAAAATAAAGAAGATGGACCTATTGTGGTCTTGAGTGATGGTTGTTAAGTTAAGAGTGTGTGTTATGTTTTCTCTCCCGTTGCAACGCACGGGCTCTTTTGCTAGTAAATACTAATAAAGCAAGGTATGTTTATTCAAATTTTTCATATTTGTGATGGTTTTTTTTAGTAAAATTCGAGTGGTACTAATTACGTGAAGTTGTTTATTGTTTCGTTCAACGTTTCTAAAAATTCCTGGGCTTACGTGGTGGGCCTGGCTCCCGAACTTTTTTTTCAGGCGACCCACAAAGAGTTCGCGAGCCGAGTTGGCTCTGTCAGCTCCTGCCGAAGCGATGCAACCATCAGACCACGCTAATTCTCATGCAAAATGATGGGTTTATTGCAGAAATAAACTTGTCCCACCTCGCCTTTTCCAATCAGCATAAACCAATTTATATGCGCCTTCGAGTTTCCTTTGTATCAAGGAAATAAGAGGATTTCAGCCGACGTGCAAATCTCTCCCTAATTTTATTTCTCTCCCTAATAATAGAGCACGGATGGGGTTAGATTCACTGTCGGGGTAATTTCTCAAAAAAGTCCTTATACTTTTTGATAATTGGACCCGCAGTCCTCATGTTTACCCCCTGCCATTGAAAAAACGGTTCGTTTAATTTTCCCTACGTGCTCTCTCCTCTCTCCCGTCTCCAAAAATCCCCTCGCAGCGGCCATCGCACGCCGCCGCCGCCGCCGATAACAGAGTCTCGGCTGCCGGCTCCCCGCATATCTCCGTCTCCCTGGAAGTCCGGATCTCTCCGACGTCCCTAGCACGCCGGCTCTCCCCACCCCTGTGGTCTCATCTCTCCCGGACCCAGAGATCCTCTCCAGTCCAGAATTCCTCACGGAAGGCACCTGCTCACACCGGCTGGGGGAGAGAAGGTTGGCCGCCCCTGCTTGCGGACGCATCGGATCTACGTCCCACGTACGCGCGGCGCCGGTGGAGGAGACAGCCAGCGCGGATACAATGGATGTGGAACAGTTGCTGCCATGGTCCTCATCCGCCCTTAATTTCAATTTCAAGGTACGGTAATAATCAGCTTGCTTCCTAATTGCCTCTGCTCCTAGCCAGGTAAAATTAGAACTAATACATGTATGCTTGGTCTTTATTTACAAAGAAGTAAATCGCATGGTTATATATCTGCTCTGTTTTGCTAGCACTGCCGCTTCAGTCTGTTTTGTGTTGCATTGAGAGGCAGAAGTTTCTTTTCATGGTCTGTCGGCAGTAAGGTCATCTAATAAAATAGCATGGAGTTTATCTTGTGTGGCTTGATCTGACAATTATCGGTGTGTTTGTCACACAAGGTGCCGAGGGCAGTAAGCTTAGTTGCTGCAAGAAGTCAGGGTGATTATGGCCATGCCCAAGGTTTGCCCCATGTGGCGTGAATTAAACTAGGATGAGGAGTGACAAATTGAAGTGAATTTGTTTGTGCTGTACTGTAGTCAAGAGGACCTGATTGTCTGTTTTCTTACACAACGAGTTACCCTTAATTGTGAAAAAAAAACCGATTGTATCTTGAATTCTTGATGGAGATGCACTGGATTCGCAAGTAGTTTGTGTTTTTTTTCTAGATGACTCATCCAAGCAGTAAATTTGGATTAAGTTTGGCTTACTAAACTGGAGGCTGCATTGTCCATTGATAAACAAATAAACAAAGGAAACAAGGTTCAGTGTGAACCCAGGCATAAAATTGCAAACGCGATGCGTACATTAGCTGTCGAAGAGACACGCCTGCGCTGCTGATTAGTTTCGTATTGCGCATCTTTAAGTCTTTCGATTTCTGTCAGCTTAAGACCATCTACAGTCTACTTAAGCTTACCATTTGATAGTAGGTTATTTTCGGCCAATTTTCCAATTACATTATCCTTAAGCTTTAGAGCTTTCTGTGGCTTCTTTTCGGCAGCAACAGCCTGTGCTTGCAATCTGCCAATTGCATTATCCTTCACCTTAAGAGCACTGTGCTGAAGGTTTTCAGCTGTCTGTACGTGTTGCGTTGCACTACCAGCAGCTTCTGCTCACGATCTTTCAAGCTCATGGTTTGTCTTTTGGACCAACACCTTAAGATCATCTATACCCTGCTGAAATTTTTGATCTTGTGCTTCCTCCCCTTTCTTGTTCCTAACAAGCACGTTGTAGTGGTGCTGCAGTGTACTCAAATGGTTACTCACAAGTTCGTTTTCTGAGAGTAATGCAGAAACTTCCTCCTCCTTTGAGCTTAGAGCCTGGTTAGCCACCTCGTAAGCACGCTTTAGTTGTCTTATTAAATCACTTACCTGCGATCTCTCACGTATGGCTTCGGTCCATGACAACAGTGGTATCTAGCATCAGAGAAAAGCCCGAGAGGGATGGAAACCCAACGAGGAAGGTAGCCATCGATCTGCGTAACCTGGGCGTGTACTAAAGTTCCCTGTACTTTTTTGAGTTTAATCTCAGCACCCAACCAATTTCTGTAAGGTGGGCATTGCTTATACTTTATATTAGGTGTTACCTGAACTTTATATGAGTCCAATGTTTGCCAGTCCCTGTTTTATTCTCTGTTTCCTCCTTGTTTGATTCAAATCCATGAACGGATAAGTTCTGTTTATCCCTGTTTGATTCAAGTTTGTAATATTCATAAATGCTACTCTTCAGTCAGTAAATGAACAAAAAAGCTAGGACTTATCTTTTAGTCAGTTTTGTGTCAATGAGTAAATCAGCGCTTGAAGATTACAATTGCTTCATATATAATACCAAATATATTAGTCAGCAACAACTTCTGCCAAACTACGGGATCGACACCGACCGCCGCCACGACCTACTTCAACCGCCTGCACGCCATGTGCAGCAGCCATGGAGGGCGCACCTCTGGCCACTCGCTCGCCAGCCAGTACCTCCACCAACATCTCATCCATCTAGATCAGGGGCGTGAGCTATGACACCGAGGTTGGCAAGAGTTTGGCCAGACGCATTACAACCAACATCCTGACATTCGCTGCCTTGGGGCCACCACTACTTTCCTTCGCGGAGCAAAGAATTATGAGCTCCCCCATACACGGCTGAAGTGCCTACAGGCTCATTCTTTTGTTTTTAACACGTGATTTTCTCTTGCTGGAGCGTTTCAGTGAAAAGGAATTTGGTTTTGAAGCTACACTCTTGAAGCTTACGATATGAAAAACATAGGGGAATTATTTTGCTCTATGTTGTGTTGCGGTTTCTACCCAACAGGTGTTTATTTTTATGCCTAAAAGGAAGTATGTGCTTTCTAGAATAAGCTCCATAGATATATATAAATTGCCTGTGTTGACTACTCCTAAATTCAAACACACTGTTGCAGGTTTATCAATGCATACTGTACAGTTGTGGTAGAAGCACTTTTCTTATTCTTTTGTCTAATTAGAGTTTTTGATTAGTGTGGTAGATGATTTCTGTAGCTGCGTATTAGTTACAAAACATGACCTTGTGTAGAGACGAAGTTCTAGCATTTTGGATGAGATCTGATGCTATAATTTTTGAAATAGGCACCAAAAACTTTTTTATCAGATACTACTAGCATATTGTTCTGTTTTACTAGACTAGATGACGATGCTCACAAATATTAGGCTATTATATTATCCCAAGGATAGATAATTTTCTTGAAGCGCTTTTGATATTATCGTATATGATGGCGCTCCGAGACCCAAACCTGGTCAAACCCGGTTCACGACAACTGTGGTTTCTCAAAATCCATGCTTCCTTTGATTTTTTTGTACTTTTGTCATGTCTTCTCAATTTAAGTACCAGTCAATTCTAATAGCTCTCATACTTTCGGTGTAATTATAATAACTTAAAGGAGGATAAATTTTGACTGGTCGAATATTTTTCATGACGAGCAGGGTAGAGTGCCAATTAGTGGAGACGAGGGCGACGGTGCACTTGACAAGGAGGCACGCAGTGGCGGAGCTTCATGGGGCCAACCTGGGTGGTGCCCCCCCCCCCCCCCCCAGCCCAAGAAAAAATTACCTACTACTTATTAGCTTTGTGTTGTATGTTCAGAAAAAACATGCTAAATCTCATAGTTTTGCCCCTCCTTAGCACATTGCCCCTCCAAAGATTTGGCCCAAGCTCCGCCATCGGAGGCAGGTGATGATGTGACAGAGGAGGTTGTCTCGTGGAGGGTGCTGATGCAATCCTCGCCGATGGAGAGGGAGTTGGTGCAAGGCAGCAAGGCAAGGGGAGTTTAGCAGTGTGGTTAGATGGGTTCGCCTGGCCTTGGTTAAGAGTTGTGTTATTTTGCCCAATGCTATTAAATGCAGGTATCGTCAATCAAGAAGTCCTTTTTTGTTGGCAAGAACCATTTATGTCTGCACCTCACTGTATATAAATTGAAGACATAAATATCAGTAAAATGGGCACACCATTACTCATCTGAAAATTTTGTTTTGCCAACTACTGCACAAATTATGACCAATTCCTCTACCTTTGCATTCTTTCCAGGCAATGTACTGATCACGAATTTGATATTATGATGCTCATGGCTAACATGTTGGCTAAGGTAAGCACCCTACAGTACTAACATCATATTGATATGACATAGTTCTTCCTTTTTGCTAGCTAAAAGTGTAAAATGATATTGACTGGTTGCCATACGTGGCAGTTACTTTATTTGAGTGGTGTTCTTAGTTCTATCATAGCATCTAGGTTTGGGAAAAGGTGTCGAATTGATCTAAAATATACAGCGCATATTTTTGGTTTTGTACTTTTGAATGACAGGAGTATGGCCTCTTGGTCTCTACAACCCATGGTCCCCACAAGGCCCGTAGCAACGCACGGGCATATGTACTAGTTTTATTTTTTAATAATAAAGCACGGATTGGGTGTCCGGGTTCACCGTCGCGGCAGTTTTATGAAAAAGTCCATGTGGTTTGACATATTCAACCCACAGTCATCGGTGAGTTGGAAAAAAAAACGGTTCGATAAATTATTTTTTGGGCTCCAGATCGAGCAGCAGCTCTCCCGATCCGATCGGGAGGAGGAGGACGGCGGCGACAGGGCTCCGGGAGTTGAGGCACGTCAGGGAAGCGGCTGAGGTCGGCGCCTGATCCGATCGGGAGGAGGAGGACGGCGGCAGGGCTCCGGATGTCGGGGAAGTGGCGGAGGTTGGCGCGAGGCGGATCCGGTCGGGACCGAATCCTGCAGATCGAGGACGCGCGCCGGCACCGAGTAACTGTGTCGGTGGCGACAGAAAGGGAGGAGCGACGAGGCGCGCGCCGCGGGAAGTCGACGGGTGGGCGCGGCCATGGGACGAGTCGCCCCTGATCTGCCACCGGACCTCCAGAGCACCGGGGTTCTCTGCTTTGAATTTCCTCGCTAGCTCCCAGTCCGCCCCGACCTTCACGGGATCAAGATTCTGAGCGATCATCCAACAAACCAGCCTGGCTCCCAACGGCGGTGCGTGTGTTGTCCAGGGAAGCCGGCTCCTCCACCCGTTCTTCCTCCTCTGTAAGGCTGACAAGGACACAGCTTTGACAACTGCGTGCAGGTACACATATGCAAGTGCTCCCCTGCCTCCCCCATTCTGATTTAATGCGAAATCCAATTGGGATGTATTGATAATGTTGGTAAGATTAAACTGATGGATACCTTGCAGGTCTGTACAATATGAGGCAAGCAATACAAATGCAAGGATTGCACATACAGCTGACCACAAGATGGAACTCAATAATACAACTATGCATTCCTGAGATGCCAAGGGATACTTGCGGGAGGTCTACAATAGCTGATTGTAGAAGATGCATTTAACCTCTTAAATTTACTGATCCTGGCTGTATGGTGCAGAGTGGCCATGGTGGATGGGTGGTATGAAGTTATGTGGGTGCTGCATTTTATGGCCATTGGCTGCTTGCTGCAGTCCAACTCCCTGCTTGTGGCCTCTGAAGGTAGGGTAACTATAACTGAGCTGCGTCTGTAGACATGGTCCTAGGCATTTATGAATTGGAAAATGTTCACTGTTCATTGCGCATTGAAGTTTTTCTGTCCATAGTGCTTCACGCCGGTAACTAATGAAACATCGTTTCTGCCAATGTACACATAGAGAAGACATGCCACTGTAGATGTTTTTTGAAGGAGGTTAGCTACTTGCGTTGTGCAAATCGACAAGTACTCCTTAGAACTAAGGTTACTCTAATTAAGCAGCTCACTAGATAACTTTAAGAATTTTCACACATGAAAATAATAACCTTGAACATCAGATCTTCTATTCAAACTCTTTTTCTATGTGTGAACCTCAACAGACAACTTCCAGTAGACCTGGCCAACTTTACAGGTCGGGTACTGTATTTGCAAATCAGTGTATTTTCTCGAAGATTGTAAGAATGTGTTGACAACTTCACATAAATTGTATGCTTGCTGCAAGAAGACTGGTATAAATATAACCAGGTAAGTACACGTTGTTTGAATTATTTTTGATTATTTGTATTATATTAATTGCTCTCTGCTCCGTTCTAACTGGGTATCATTGCTACTTTATAAGAGGTTATTTCCGAGTGACTGACGCGTGGGACCAGGCGATCCCGTCAAATCCTGCAACAGTCACGCGCAGCGTACATGGCGAAAAAGGCGGTGCGGGAATCGAGGAATCACTGTTTATCCGTTCCACCCGCTTCGGCATTTCCCGTCTGGCGACTTCCCGAATTCGTATCCCGCAGAATCCGGATACACTGCAGTAATCTCGTCTAGGATTCCACGCTCCAACGCAACACTCGGCATATAAGATCAACAATTCACTCATTGTCCTCGAATGGATCAAAGCGATCGAGTCGACACCAAACATCGACGTGGGCACTCAGACGCATCTGGCGCGCCATGAGATCCTTAGGATTAGGTCGAAGCTTAATTTCACCATTTCGCACTCCCACCTTAATCCATTCGGGGCTACTAATGAGGGTACACACAGGGTAGGGTCATAGGCACGACCTATACGTCCTACCCAAGGTCACTACCCCGAAGATAAGAAGACCCGAATCCACTCGGCGATGTAATCACTCGACCATCATTCCCCACTATCACTCAACCGTGTGGGAATGACTCGACCATATTGAAGACCGAGAATTGGAAGAGCGCACAACGTAGGGCTTTCAATCCTTAGCCTTCATGAGCATTAAGACCATTCAAAATTTGCTGCTTACAAGAACTCCCTTACTTTATGTACATTAAGCCCCTTGTAATGGAGGGAGCCGGTCTGGCGCGACTCTATATAAGCCACCCTCCTCCGCACAAGGGTGGGCACACTGTAATTCTACACATAATCCAATCGACCGCCTCCGCACCGAGACGAGGGCTATTACTTCCTCAGAGAAGGGCTGAACTCGTAAACATCGCATGTCCATCTTCGCCATAGCTAAGATCTTGCCTCTCCATACCTACCCCTTTCTCTTGTCGGACTTAGAACCACGACGGTTAGGCGCCCACCGCAAGCGGTGTCTTAGTGACTTATTGGTGAAGTTGCAAGTTCGCTTCCGATCATCATCATGGTTTCTGGCGGTGAGTTGGTTGAGGGCCGCGAGATCCGTCTTGGCGCTTCGTTGCGTCGCCGACGATTGGCGTAACCGTGAAGCTCCGCTCAATGTCGAGGCGCTCCCCATCCGAGGGGCGACGCACTTTCGCGCGTGCGTTCGTGGTGTTCTTCTTCGACAACCGTCGACCCAGTATCAGTCGGCTCCAGTGGCGTCCCCCCTTCCCGCTATCCGTAGCTGCAAGCGATCCGGTAGGTCGCGGCTTCAGCGGTGGGTGAGGCATGTAGTGGCTCGACGTTCGGCCACCCATCAAGTCACGGCAATCGAGCCCGACGAAACTCTCCACGGCCTGTTCGATCTGTCGACTGGCTCCGCGGAGACGGCGTCCGAGTGCGATAGCAGTGATCCTGCGGCTGAAGTCTTGATGGTCGATGGTCCGCGTAGCCCACCTGGTTTTCGACGCGAGGATGGCGAAGAGGCTGGTGGCAATCCATCGCGGGTCCACGAGGTGTATCGTCCCGAACCTCTCTCCTCGCAGCAGAGAGACGATCTTCATCGTCGCAATATGGACGCACTTCACACGCCCATCGCCGGAGAAACCCCCGAGGCTCGAGTTTTGAGGAAGCGCTTAGCCAACTTGGCGGCGCGCTCGATCGATAACCTTCAGCGCGCTCTCGACGAGCGCGCCCAGGAGCGGATCCATGAATCCAGTTGACGACAACTTTTCCCGCCTTCACCTAAGGTATACCGCATGCCGATTCAGAATCTCACAGCTGCGGCCCGAATAGCGAGTCCATCCAACCTTCCCGTCGGAAGTCGGTAGAGGGTCGATGCAGATCCGCCCCGCCAGAAGCGGCAGGAGAGCGAAATCTGCGGTTTCGATCGCAGAATAGGATTCATAGCAGATCCGTCGCAGCGGACACGGTTCAGTCGGCTCACAGCCCAAGATCGCCTCTGCGGCGTGAAGGCCGTGGGCCATATGATCATCCACTTGACCGCGACAATCGTCGTCGAGGACCCACTCCTCCTCCGAGGAGTGCGTCATACGTGCCTCGGCGGAATGATGATAGGCGCCGTCACAGTGATGAGCGCAGGAATTCAGTCGACCCAAGGGAACCGGACTTCGACGCAAGGTCTATCCTCGTTCAAGGCCTGGTCGACCGGAACAGAGCACACAGAGAAGACCAAGGTAGAGATCGTCCAAGTGGCAGCCGAGTGCATGTTTCTGGTCCCGAGTGTTTTAGCAGAGCCATCAGGGCAGTAGTGATACCTCCCAACTTCAGGCTGGCATCCGGTGTCAGCAAGTTCACTAGTGAATCCAAGCCTGAAACTTGGCTTGAAGATTACCGAGTGGTCATGCGGATCGAAGCGATAACGACGAGATAGCAATGAAGCATCTTCCCTCATGTTGGAAGGGTCGGCCGAGCATGGTCGACACAGCTTGGTTCGGGCGGCATTCACGGTTGGGAAGAGCTATCCCAGTGTTCGTGAGGACTTTCAAGGCACGTGCAAGCGACACGGAGGATTGCTCGAATTGCGATCTTGCGTCGAAGCCAAATGAGACTTTGAGAGAGTTCATCTAGAGATGGTCCACCCTGCACCACACCGTCGAGAATGTTTCAGAGCATCAAGCCATGTGCGCCTTCAAGGAAGGCGTCAAATACAGAGAGTTGGTCTTAAAATTTGGTCGGACTGGAGATATGACTCTGGCTCGAATGATGGAAGTAGCCACCCGGTACGCTAACGGAGAAGAAGAGGATCGACTGCGTAGCGGGAAGAGCAAACCAGTCGGGCAAGATACCGGTGGAGGTAACTCCAGTCGGAAGCAGAAGCACAAGGCCGAGCCGGCAGCGCCCGGAGAGATTGCGGCAGTGAATCAAGGAAAGTTTAAGGGAAAACCTAAAGGGCCCTGGGCCCCTAAGAAGGTGAAGGACAAGGAAGGGAATGACGTGATGGATTTGCCGTGCCACATCCACACGAAGAAAGATGAGGAGGGTAATCTGATTTACCCGAAACATACCACCCGGCAGTGTCGACTCCTAATCCAAAGCGATTCGAGAGAAACAACCCAATCGAAGGGAGAATGAGTCGGACCAAGTTGAAGATGAAGAGGAGGACGATGGTTATCCCAAAGTCAATTCCACCCTCATGATTTTTGCTGATGTTGAGAGCAAGGGTTGGTTGAAGGTCATCAACAGAGAGGTGAACATGGTTGCTCCGGCAACAACGACCACGTACTTGAAATGGTCTCAGACAGCCATCACATTCGACCAGTCGGACCACCCAGCTCGCGTAGCCACCCCCGGGAGGCAAGCACTGGTGGTCGACCCAGTGGTTGGTGGCACTTGACTGACTAAGGTGCTGATGGATGGAGGCAGTGGCTTGAATATCCTGTATGCTGAAACTTTGAAAGGGTTGGGCATCCCGATGTCCAAGCTTAGCGAGAGCAACATGAGATTTCACGGCGTTATTCCCGGAAAGAAGGCCGAATCACTCGGCCAGATCATTCTCGACGTGGTTTTCGGTGATTCCAAGCATTACCGGAAGGAAAGTTGACGTTTGAAGTCATGGATTTCCAGAGTGCTTATCACGCCATCCTGGGGAGGCCAGCATACGCGCGTTTCATGGCTCGACCGTGTTACGTGTACCTCAAACTAAAGATGCCTGGCCCCAAAGGCGTGATCACAGTTACAGGCAGTTGACAGAAAGCTGAGGAGTGTTTCCAGAAAGGCTCCAAGATTGCCGATGAGCAGATGGCAGCAGTTGAGCTTCAAGAATATCAGAAGAACACGGATCCGAGTGATCTGCTCAGAGCCAAGAAACCTGCCATAGATTCTGCATTCCAGTCGACTGGTGAGACGAAGCCAATTCATATTCACCCGACGGATCCTAGTGCCGCACCGACCCATATATCAACGACACTCGACAGCAAATAGGAAGAAGCGCTCGTCCAGTTCCTCCGTGAGAACTGGGACATCTTTCCGTGGAAACCTTCTGACATGCCAGGTGTACCCAGAGGACTGGCCGAGCACCGTTTGCGTGTCGACCCCAAAATAAAACCCATCAAAGAACATCTTCGGCGGTCCGCCGTGCAGAAGAGGAAAGCAATCGGCGAAGAAGTGGCTTGACTATTGGCAGCAGAGTTCATCCGTGAAATCTACCACTCCGAGTGGCTAGCCAACATAGTCATGGTTCCTAAGAAGGATAATTCACTTCGTATGTGCATTGATTTCAAGCATATCAATCGGGCCTTCCCGAAAGATCACTTTCCTCTCCCTCTCATAGATTAGATTGTTGACTCGACTGCAGGGTGTGAACGCTTGTCTTTCTTAGATGCATATTCCGGATACCATCAGATCCGACTGTATGGTCCCGATGAAGTAAAAACAGCCTTCATCACCCCATTCGGGTGCTTTTGCTATGTCACCATGCCTTTTGGTTTGAAAAATGCTGGAGCCACATTCATGAGAATGATTCAGAAGTGCCTGCTCACTCAAATCAGTCGGAATGTGGAAGCGTACATGGATGACATTGTGGTCAAGTCTCGCAAAGGTTCTGACCTATTGACTGACCTTGCAGAAACCTTTGCCAACCTCAGAAGATACAATATCAAGCTTAATCCATCAAAATGCACGTTTGGAGTTCCAGGAGGAAAGTTACTCGGTTTTCTCGTTTTTGAATGAGGGATTGACGCCAACCCAGAGAAAGTTGATACCATCCTCCGAATGAAACGCCCCGTGCGAGTGCATGACGTTAAGAAGCTAACTGGTTGTTTGGCCGCTCTGAGTTGATTCATTTCTCGTCTCGGTGAAAAGGCCTTGCCTCTTTACCGATTGATGAAGAAGTCTGATAAGTTCGAGTGGACTGATGAAGCTGAAGCACCGTTTGCAGAACTCAAAACCCTGCTTTCCACCCAGCCGGTGCTCGCAACGCCAATCAGCAAAGAGCCTTTACTGCTCTACATTGCAGCCACTGAACAAGTTGTCACTACAGTACTCATGGTCGAGCGGGAAGAAGAAGGAAAAGCCTACAAGGTTCAGCACCCAGTCTATTATCTCTCTGAAGTTTTGACTCCATCCAAGCAACGATACCCGCATTATCAGAAGCTTGTCTATGGAATATACATGACCATGAAGAAGGTTCCGCATTACTTCTCTGACCACTCCATTACAGTCGTCAGCGATGCACCATTGTCCGAAATTTTGAACAACAGAGATGCAACTGGTCGAGTGGCCAAATGGGTGATTGAACTCCTCCCTTTAGATATCAAGTTCAAGGCAAAGAAGGCCATCAAGTCCCAAGCAATTGCAAATTTTTCTGGTCGAGTGGATTGAACAGCAATTGTCGACTCAAGTTCACTCGGAACATTGGACTATGTTTTTTGATGGTTCCAAGATGCTGAATGGTTCAGGAGCTGGAGTAGTTTTGGTATCCCCCCATGGAGACAGGCTTAGTTACGTTCTCCAGATTCATTTTGATTCCTCCAATAACGAAGCTGAATATGAAGCACTTCTATACGGGTTGCGTATGGCTATTTCACTCGGCGTCCGTCGCCTTATGGTTTATGGCGATTTCGATTTGGTGGTTAACCAGGTCATGAAGGAGTGGGATGTCAGAAGCCCAGCCACGACCGGTTATTGCAATGCAGTGAGAAAGCTGGAAAAGAGGTTTGAAGGTTTGGAGCTCCACCATATACCCCGACTGAAAAATCAAGCTGCAGATGAGTTGGCCAAGATAGGCTCAAAGAGAGAGGCTATTCCCCGAAACGTGTTTCTGGAACATATCAATTCACCTTCGGTTCAGGAAGATCCTTTCACCGAAGAGTCACCGCAGCCCAAGAGTGCCACAGATCCGACTGAAGTCGAAGTCCCGGCCTTGGTCGACTTAATCATGGAGGTTTTGGTCATCACTCCCGACTGGACAGTACCATACATCGCATATATCCTTAGGAAGGAACTCCCAAAGGATGAAGAAGAAGCTCGACAGATCGTCCGACGGTCTAAAGCCTTTACTGTGATAAGAGGACAATTGTTCAGAGAGAGTGTAACTGGAGCCTGCCAGAAGTGCATCACGCCAGAAGAAGGTCGAATGATCCTTAATGATATCCACTCAGGGACCTATGGTCACCATGCATCCTCTCGGACCATCGTAGCCAAAGCATACCGAGCCGGGTTTTACTGGTCGCACGCTAACGAGATGGCAAAGGAAATAGTGGACAAGTGTGAAGGTTGTCAGTTTTATTCCAACATGTCTCACAAACCTGCGTCAGCTCTGAAGACTATTCCGCTCGTCTGGCCCTTCGCCGTTTGGGGATTGGACATGGTAGGACCTCTGAGGACAGGCAGGAGTGGATTTACTCATGTGCTGGTAGCAGTCGACAAGTTCACCAAATGGATCGAAGCCAAGCCCATTAAGAGCCTCGAAGCGAGCACTGCCATGAGTTTTATTAGAGAACTTATATTTAGATACGGCGTCCCGCACAGCATCATCACGGACAACGGCTCGAACTTCGATTCTGAAGAGTTCAAAGCTTTTTGCACCTCCCAGGGCACGAGGGTAGATTACGCTTCAGTCGCCCACCCCCAGTAGAATGGACAAGCTGAGCGAGTGAATGGATTGATTCTCAAAGGGCTGAAGCCTCGGACAATGCATGACCTCAAGCACGCGACAGGGGCTTGGGTCGACGAGCTCCCATCGGTACTCTGGGGACTAAGGACAACCCCCAATCGGTCGACTAGACAGACTCCATTCTTTCTGGTCTACGGAGCTGAAGCCGTTTTGCCGAGCGATTTGCTCCACAATGCTCCCCGGGTCGAACTCTTCTCAGAAGAAGAAGCAGAGCAAGCTCGACAAGACGCAGTTGACCTCTTGGAGGAAGAGAGAGAGAGATGGCTTTGATCCGGTCGACCGTTTATCAGCAATACTTATGTCGATTCCACGCCAAGAATGTAAGGGGTCGTGCATTCCAGGAAGGGGACTTGGTCCTCCGAGTGGATCAACAAAGGCCACACAAGCTCGCCCCCACTTGGGAAGGCCCTTTCGTCATCACCAAGGTGCTCCACAATGGAGCATACCGTCTCTTCAACGTCGAACACAATAGAGATCAGCCGCGCGCCTGGAATGCGGATCTGCTCCGCTGTTTCTATTCTTAAATAGTTAAACCAATCGGATGTAATAAAGGATTCCTGTTAGCTTAATTATCGAAAGACATAATTTACTCCTTCCGAGTGGTTGTTGTTTATTTATTTCTGTGTATGCTACTTTAGCCGCGAATCTATTTCGCCTGAACCTAAGTGATAAAAATCCTACCGAGTGGTGAGTCTGCCTCTCACTCGGGGGCTTAGCTGCAGCCCAGTGCTCGCCTAAGTGATAAAAATCCTCTACGAGTGGTGAGTCTGCCTCTCACTCAGGGGCTTAGCTGCAGCCTAGTGCTCGCCTAAGTGATAAAAATCCTACTGAGTGATGAGTCTGCCTCTCACTCGGGGGCTTAGCTGCAGCCCAGTGCTCGCCTAAGTGATAAAAATCCTACCGAGTGAAGAGCGATCCTCTCACTCGGAGGCTTAGCTGCAGCCCAGTGCTCGCCTAAGTGATAAAAATCCTACCAAGTGGTGAGTCTGCCTCTCACTCGGGGGCTTAGCTGCAGCCCAGTGCTCGCCTAAGTGATAAAAATCCTACCGAGTGATGAGTCTGCCTCTCACTCAGCGGCTTAGCTACATCCCAGTGCTCGCCTAAGTGATAAAAATCCTACCGAGTGAAGAGCGATCCTCTCACTCAGAGGCTTAGCTGCAGCCCAGTGCACGCCTAAGTTTGAAAAATCCTACTGAGTGGAGAGCAATCCTCCCACTCGGAGGCTTAGCTGCAATCTCGTGCTCGCCTAAGTTTTAAAAATCCAACCGAGTGAAGAGCGATCCTCTCACTCGGGGGCTTAGCTACAGCCCAGTGCTCGCCTAAGTGATAAAAATCCTACTGAGTGGAGAGCGATCCTCCCACTCGGGGGCTTAGCTGCAGTCTCGTACTCGCCTATGTTTTAAAAATCCTACCAAGTGAAGAGCAATCCTCTCACTCGGAGGCTTAGCTGTAGCCCAGTGCTCGCCTAAGTTTGAAAAATCTTATCAAGTGAAGAGCAATCCTCTCACTCGGAGGCTTAGCTACAGCCCAATGCTCGCCTAAGTTTGAAAAATCCTACTGAGTGGAGAGCGATCCTCCCACTCGGGGGCTTAGCTGCAGCCCAGTGCTCGCCTAAGTTTGAAAAATTCCACCAAGTGGAGAGCGATCCTCCCACTCGGGGGCTTAGCTGCAGTCTCGTACTCGCCTAAGTTTGAAATATCTCATAGAGTGAAGAGCAATCCTTGCACTCGGGAGGCTTAGCCGCAGTCTCGTACTTGCCTAAGTTTCAAAAACCTTACCCAACCGATCGACTGGAACGTCAAGACCATTGCTGAGTGCCTTGCCGATGAGCTAATCAATGCTACTCAATGGTTGCTCGATCAGGCGACTGGCCGTCCTTCTCCAGAAGCTGAGTATCTTGCTGATGAGCTGATCAATGCTACTCAAGGATCACCCAACCGGTCGACTCGAACATCAAGACCATTGCTGAGTGCCTTGCTGATGAGCTGATCAATGCTACTCAAAGGTTGCTCGATCAGGCGACTGGCCGTCCTTCTCCAGAAGCTGAGTACCTCGCTGATGAGCTGATCAATGCTACTTAAGGATCACCCAACCGGTCGGCTGGAACGTCAAGACCATTGATGAGTACCTTGTTGATGAGATGATCAATGCCACTCAAGGATCACTCAACCGGTCGACTGGTTGTCCTTCTCCAGAAGCTGAGTACCTTGCTGATGAGCTGATCAATGCTACTCAAAGGTTGCTCGATCGGTATCGTCCATCCTCCTCTGAAGCGACATTAAGCAAACGGACAATAATTCGATAGAAAGGCGAATTTCATTCGAAGACAGACGCAGTATGTGAGGTGACAAATCCAAAGTTTCTTAACCACAGAATAAAGTGCTCAAGCATCAGGCTCGAAGGAGTTTTAACGGTTACAAATTCACTCGGCATTCCGAGGCGAATAAAAGTGATAAGCATAATGTTTTTCTTTTGATTACTCGGCGGGAGAAGGACTGGCCGGGTTGCAGAAGCTGTCGAGGTCGATGCTGTCGGCGATGTGAGTGGCTGCCTCGAGGAAAGTGTCCATGAAATCCTGGAAGGAGTGCTTCTTTGTGTTCACCACTTTGAGAGCTGCCAACTTTTCCTCTTTAGCTTCCTTGCAGTGCACTTGGACCAGACACAAAGTGACATCAGCACCACAGCGGGCAGAGGATTTCTTCCACTCTTGCACTCGACTTGGAATCTGGTTTAGCCAAGCCATCAAGGACTCGAGGTCTTGCGACAGTTCCTCCCGAGGCCAGAGCTCAGCATCCACTGGTCATCACCGCCTTGGTAGAGCGGATAGTCAACTGCGTCATTCAAGCGCGATTCCAGTCGGAGCAAGTTCATTGCAGCTTCGTCCTTCATGGGGCAGTTGATAGCTAGGGTCAAGACCTGTCTCGACCCGTCCAGTTTCAGCCTCGAAGTCCTGACAGAGTTCTTTTTCATCACAACAAACAATGAGTCGACAATATTACAAATCTCAGTCGACGACAGTTACTTAACGGGACAGACGTACCTTCAAGCTTCAGGACAAGCTTTGTCGCGAGTTGCTCTAAATGAGACTCTAGCTTGCTAGTCTTGGTCCTGAGGCCTTCGACTTCAGCGGTCAAGTTCTCCTTCTCCTTCCGCAGTTGCTCAACTTCACGGTTAGCGTCCGAGACAACCGTCTTCAACGTCGCATTCTCATCCTCCAACTTGCCGACTGAAGCCACCTTCTCGTCCGCAAGCTTCGTCTTCTTGCGCGCTTCCTTTTGAGCAGCTGCAAGGTCCAGATCCTTCTGCTCCAGAGCTTCCTTCATCCTCTCTAAAGAAACAACACTCTTCAGACGAGACTGGAGTTGGCGATTTTCACTATGCACATCTGCTTATGCAAATTCACTCGGTTCAAAGAGAGTGAAAGAAAAGCCAGTGCCAAGTGTAAAGCTACAAAGCAGACAAAAGGTCGAGTGATTACCTCCCATGATGGATGTTTCTTCTTGAGCTTTTTTCAGATTCTTCTTTGCAAGTTCAAGATCAAGTTCCATGCTGATATGCTTCTTCATTAATTCGGTGAGCCGAGCTCCAAGATCACAAGACCTCTGCAGACAGGAAGACAGACATATCAGTCGACACATACAAACAATAGCGAAAGAGAAGGTTTACTCTAAGACTACTACCGAATAAAATATTCAACAGTAGTCTCGGGGACTACACCCAGTGGGTGCACTCAGCGTGCCCCCACTAGATCAGATCAATACTCAGTAAAAAAAGAGGGCAGAGGCAGAATGACCAACACTCATCAGACCTCAGTCGACTGCCAGCAGTTGACCGTGGTCTCGGGGACTACACCCAGTGGGTGCACTAGACGTGCCCCCACTGATTTGGTAATTGCAAAATCAGAGATTTCTTGGGTTCTAAATGAAGGAACACCCAGTGGGTGATCAGATATAAAGCAACATTCAAAAGTTCAGTCGGAAGTTTACTAACTCAACATTGGTGCAAGGGCGATCTTGGCATTGTAGGCTATCTGACTAGCCTCATGCATCACTTTCACCTGTTCCATGACAAGGTTCGCCTGGCGAAGAGCTTCCCTAGCAGCACTCGGCGAGTCATCTGGAGTTTGATATGTAGCAAAGAGAGATGGCTCCCGAGGGGCTGAACTAGCTGCCGGGTCAGATGAGTGGAGTTGTACCGGTCAAAGAAAGTGCTCATACAGCCGACCCGACGGACGATCAGTCGTCAAGGGGTTAGCGAATGTGACGTTGGTCCGGACCATCGCTTCAGGCGCCGGTGTCGATTGAGGGACCTGGACTTCAAGCTTCCTCCTGCTTGAGCTTCCACTCTTCTTCTTCCTCTCCTGCAGAGGCACTTCTTCTTCTCGTCATCAGGAAGCACAACGATATCTTGTGGAGCTACATAAGAAGAGAAATGTCATGTTTTTAGTCAATTGGCCATTCACTCGACTAAACATAACTTGGCCGAATGAACTTACCAGCTCGAGAGGTGGCCTCTTCATCTCCTGGTGCCTTGTCGATGTCCATGTCGATGGCAGCAGAGGTAGGGCTGCAAAGACGCAAGGATGAGTTGGTCAGATCAAGAAATTTTTCAGTCGACTTACGGGAACATGAACAATATACCCACCCTGAGGCAACGGGGACATCCATCTTGATGTGCGGCAGTGTCTTCCGAGCCTTGGAGGGAGCAACTCTAGGCTGCTTGGCCACCTTCTCAGTCGGCTCCGGAGTCGACGTCCGAGTGCGCTTCTGGGTATTGGCACTCGGAACCACACCTTTCCCACGCCTACCGGCCGGGTCATGCTGCTGTTTGGATCGGTGTTCGGAGCGTGGTGGTGAGTCGACCTCCTCCTCCTCGTCCGATTCCTCGCTCTCCTCCTCCTCGTCGTCATCTTCCTAAGAATCCCACTCGTCACTATCTTCCGAGCTGTCCTCCCCTTCCTGGGCTTGCTCCAAAGCCTGCTCGCCATTGGGCATAGAAAGCATCTCAGTGAACACCTGTAGAACAAAGTTGGTCAAACATGAGTCGGTCAATCTCAAGTACAATCGGAACATGAATGGGAAACAGTCGGAGCGAAAGGCATACCTTGTCGGGTGGGTTGTCGCTGCTGAAGGGGGCGACTTGCCTGGATCCTCTGGGATTGTCCTGATTGCATGTAATGCTTCTCAACCACGAAGCTACTGTTGCAGATGGTACTTCCTCCGGATGAACCCGTGTGGTGTCGTCCGGTCCGGAATATAGCCACATCGGATGATCACAGGCCTGGAGAGGCTGGATACATCGACTGAGGAACACCTCCAGCAGATCCAGACTCGTGACACTGTCATTGATAAGTTGGACCACCCTATCTACCAAAGATCCTCGTCTCCATGGTCTCACCAACAGAACTTTGAGCGGGCAGAGTCCGGACTCGGTCAAACGAGAAGTGGGAAGGCGGTCGACCGACTGGGTCATGACATCCCGCAATAGAACCAAGTCGATTGCCAACCCCTAACGAAATCAGAAGAGTCATAGCAGAAAGGCACTCCCTTCCTTTTTGGATACCTAAACCCCCACACATCTGGATGACATGGGTTTTAGAATCACTCGACCGCCTTCTTCACCGATTGAGAACGAATAGTGAAGATGTGCTTGAAAAGGCCCCAGTGTGGTCGACAACCCAAGAAGTTCTCGCACATCGACACAGCAGCTAAATACGTGATGGTGTTTGGGGAGAAGTGGTGGAGCCGAGCACCAAAAAAGTTCGAAACCCTCGGAAGAAAGGGTGCGGGGGAAGCAAGAAGCATGATCGACATGGGTGGCGAGGAGAACACACTCACCCGGCTGAGGCTGAGGACTCATCTCCCCCTCCGGCAGCCTTGCCGCTCCCTTGGCGATTAACCCCAGCTCCGCCAACTCGTCCAGATCCACCTGCTGGATCGAAGACCGGATCCAATCGCCCTGGATCCAGCCCGGTGGCAGCCTCGTGCGCAATGACGACCCGATCGCTTTCACCTCTTCGCCACTCCTTCGTTTTCTTCGCGCTCTAGCGCGCCGCCTTAATCCTTCACCATGGCGACGGGGCAGCGGCATCAGAGCGGGAGAGTACGGTGTGGCAGAGAGACAGAGAAGAAAGAAGGAAGAGAAGAGATGCACAGTACCTGATGAAGTCATGTACCTAGGGTAGGGTCATGGATGTGTCCAAGGTGCCCTCCCCAAGGACATCTTTAGAAGAAACTGCCTTCCAGTCGACCTGGAAGGATTCCACTCGATGGACTCGAAGACACTCAACTATGAAGACTCACTCGACCACCAGGAGTTCAAGAGCCACTCTGTATCCAAACGGTCTGTAATTAAGTAGTCTTTATAGTCATGATGACACTTTATGTAAGCGTTACGATGAACGCCAGTCTTAATGTACTTTAACCCCTCCGCTACGTGGGCTGGGGGTCCCGGCAGACTCTATATAAGCCACCCTCCATCCGCGTAAGGGTTCGCACCTCAGAACTCATCGCATATAATCCAATCGACCGCCTCGGGCTTGAGACGAGGGCTGTTACTTCCTCGAGAAGGGCTCGAACTCAGAAATCCCTTGCATATACAACTACTCCATAGCTAGGATCTTGCCTCTCCATACCTACCCCTATTCTCTCGCGGCCTTAGTACCATGACGCTTGGCGCCCACCTTGGGGCAGGTGTCTTAGCGACTTATTGGAGAAGTTGCAATTGTTCCGATCGCCTTCATCATGGTTTCTGGCGGAGTTCTGGTCGAGGGCCGCGAGATCCGTCTCGGCGCGCTCACGTTCATCGCCGACGACACCGCTTGGCTCCAGGAGGCTCCACTTGACATCTATGCGCTTCCCGTCCGCGGGGCGACGCACTTTCACGCATGTGTCCACGGCGTCCTGCTGCGGCAACCGTCGACTCCATATCGGTCGACTCGTGTCGCCCTCCTCCTCGCTGTCTCGCCAATTACAAGCGCTCTGGTCGGTCGAGGCTTCAGCGGTGGGTGAGATACTGTGATGGCTTTCGCCAATCGCCACCACCTAAGTCGCGCGATCGAGCCCGACGAATCTCTACGTCTGTTCGATCTGCCGACCGCTTCAGAGAGACAACATCCGAAAAGCGACAAAGATGATCCAACAAGCGGAGGTCTTGATGGTCGATGGGCCTCGTAGTCCTCCGGCTTCCCTCAAGACCGATGGAGCGGACGGCGAGACGACCCGCCAGTCCACGAGGAGTATCAACCCGAGCCACTCACTTCTATGCAAAGGGAAGATCTTCGCGGCCGGAATATGGATGCTCTGCATACTCCCATCGTAGGAGAAACCCCCGAGGCTCGTGCCTTGGAGGATGCGCGTTTGGCCAACTTGGCTGAGCGCACTCGACTGGAGAACCTCCATGTCGTGGGAAACGAACACCTATGGGGCAGGGCCCCTTTCGGTCCGGCAAGAGAGCGGAGGGCGCACGAAGAGCAGATCGAGGCGGCTAGCACACGAGGGATTTTACCCAGCTTGAGCTCTCCGAGAGATAAAACTCCTCTGCTGCTTTGTGTTTGTATTGTGTTCTTGCTCAAGAGTGTGAGCCTTACGTAGTTTGAATGAGTGAACCCCCTCTCGCTATGCATGGGCCTCCTTTTATAGGCTAAAGGGGTCACCGATAGGTGGCAACGCAGAGGGGTATAAAAGTAAAAGAGGGGTTGGTAGAACCGCTATCTCAAATGCCCCCTACCTAACTCGACGGCAGGGACAAGGGCATTTAATGCCCGTCTAGTCGCCCAAACAGTGCAGGAAACGACCGTTAGGGGCGCCACCGATCGCCACGATGGCCTTCTCGTCATCTCCACTTGCCACCTCGCATCGCTTGGCTGCACAGCACCCCGCCACGTGCTCCTGGGGCGGTCCCGCTGGCGACACGTCGCCGACGAATGTCTTTGGAGCGTGCAGAGGAGTGGTAACCGCCGCAAGCGCCTTTGCCACTTGCCGTTGTCTTGCCGCACCCGAGAGCTTGCGCTCGTCGGGCCCTCCGGGACGCATGGCGCGTCGCGCAAGTTCTTCGCAGCCTTTGGTTGGCCTTCCGCAATCTCCTCTTGTCGGGGCCTTGTCCTTCCGGCGAACTACTCTTGCCGAGTCTTGTCTTCTCGGTCAAAACACTTTGTTCTTGAATGGCATCAATATGAGCTACGGAGGATCTTGGCGACGCCGCAAGCCTCGCCATCTGGTCTGCTGTTGCCAGACACAAATTCGGGATACTAAGGTACCCCTACTTTAGTACACCGACAGAGCCCCGGGCTGGGCCACACGGTGCCGAAGTTGTTGGGCGAGCCCAAAAACAGGCACGGCACTCGCGGCTGGTCCATACCAAATCTAACTCCGATTCACCGCGCCCTCAGAAGCAGCCGCGTCAAAACGCGCGTCGTGGGAAGATTGTGGGCACTTTAATCAAGAAAGGCGTAACATTCGCCTCTCCTCTTTATAAGCAGAGAAAGCAGGCGTTCCCCACCTTCGCCACTTGCGGTTCCTTCCTCGAAGCTCCGCCGCCCTCCGCTTCCCAAGCGAAGAGAGCAGCGCTCGCCCCGCCGCCGCCGCCGCCAACCTCCTCCATTGCTTCCGCCATGGCTCCAAAGACCGAAAGAGTACGAAGTCGGCCGAGGCGCTGCTGCTTGAGGCGCCGCGCAAGAGCGAAACTTCCCAGCTCACCGAAGCGGCGCCATGGAGGAGTTCTATCTCTTCGGTCGACGGAGACGCGATGATCCGCGACGCAGTACTCTCCGCCGGCTTCTACCTCGAAAAGGTGTCCCGAGAGGATACTATTTCTTCCCCTGTTCTTCTATTGCGGCTCGCCCACCTTTTTCCGATTTCTTCGTGATATCATGAATACCTACGGGTTTCATCTTCTTGACTTCACCTCCAACGCCGCTTCGACAATGGCGGTTTCGCTTCACTCTGCGAGAACTTCGTTGGCATCCACCCAAATGTTGCTCTTTTTCGCCATTATTTCATCCCCCGAGCCGAGAAGGGAGAGCCCTTAGCTCGCGGGATCGCCTGGATCTCACGAGTCGGCATGAAGGAGGTCTATCTGGAAGGGGAGCTCCGCAGCAAGTGGGATGAATGGAGGGCGGAGTGGTGCTGGATTGTTGATGCGGATCCACAGCCATTCACCAACCTGCGTCAAGCCCGAGTAGTGCGCGGCGGCGACTGGAGCGCCCTGGCGGCGGACGATGCCAGATTGAAGATCGCCACCACGCGAATTCTGCGGCTCAGGCTTGTCGGGCTCACTGTCGGGGCCGTTGGCGCGGACTTCCTTTGCCGCCGCATCGCCCCTCTACAGGAGAGGAAGAGGCCCGCCTGGCTGTTTGGGGGCCCGGCAGATATCATGAGGCTGCGCCCAGGCCTCAATTTTAACTTCACAGTCTTGGAGTTGGATGGGATGCTCAAGGAGCTGTTCAAGCACGACGCCAACCACCCGGAGTGGTTCAGGCTGCCGCAGGGCGTTATCCCTCTGTGCAACAACTCTGCGCTTGATCGCCTCCGCGCCATGATGCCGGAGTGCGACTCGCATGGGATCATCCCAACTTGGCAGGAGCCCTCCGATGACGTCGTGCGGCAATTCTTCGACGGCTTGGTGGAGGTAGCAGTCCGTGCCGACGAGCAGAGGCTCCTCACCCGCGACACCACTGACAACGAGATGCGGTACATCGCCACCAGGGTGGAAGAGGCGGCGGCAGCTGCCGCCACGGGCGAGTTTGGTTTTACGCTGGAGGAGGCAGACGCGGCCGAGGCGCCAAGCCTTGCCGACAGAGAGGACCTTGGCGGGGAGGTCATTGGTGAGGGGGAGCCCGAGGCCGAGGCGAGCGAGCCTGCCGGGGGCACGAGTGGCCAGCCATCTTCAAGCAGCTTGCCACGGACGGGGCCTTCAGCGCAGCCCCCAGCTCAACCAAGGAGGCGTCTTCGCAGGACCGGAGACACAGCAGGGCGGCAGACGGGCCAACAGCCGTCGCGCCGTGGGACACGCTCCACCACGCCAAGCACTGCTGACACGGGAGCGTCTCACGCCGCGCCGGCAACTGGAGCGGGATCTTCTCGAGCCGCTACTCCTGATCCTGCCGCAGCTCCCGCCAAGCGTCCAAGGGAGCCTACTCCTCCACCTCATCGCACGGAAAGGGTGCCGGACTTCGACCTCTCCGCACTGATCTCCGAGGAGGAGGAAGAAGAAGAGCAGGAGTAAGACTTTCTTCTTGTTGTACTTATGTTTCTTCGATTCTTGCTGTTTCTTGTTTTGTATCTAATCTGCTTCCCTCCGAACCTCGTTCCTTTTCAGGACTCTGGCCGAGAGAGCGGCAAAGAGGGCCAAGGTCCCCGTGGTTGTCATTGAGGACGATCCCACTGTGGCAACAGAGGATGCATCCGAGACTACCTTGACGGACCCGGCAACCTCTCCCCGAAGCAGCCCAAATAAGCCCCCAACAGAAGTACTTGTTCACTTGTTTGTTGTGGGCGGCGATGGGTGCTTTCCTTCTTGATATCTTGATTGTTGACTTGCTTGTGTAGGAGCGTAACAGCCCATCAGAGCAACTGTGGCCGCCCGGGCGCAATCTTCTTCAACTACGCCGCCAAGGGGCGATTCTCCGACAAGGGAGCGCTCTCCGGCAAGGGAGAGGTCCCCGGCAAGGGGTGGAACCAGCGAGCCTTCGGTGGTGGAGCCCATGGTCACAGAGCCCAGCACAGGTAGCCCTCCTTGTCGGAAATTTTTTTCTTGGTTTCTTCTTCTTTTGATATTATTTTTTGGATATTTGCTTGACTTTTTCTCCTCCCTTTTTCCTGCCTTCAGATCCTCCCTCCGCGGAGCCAATGGAGACCGAGGCCACCGGCGAGGAGAACTTGCGCGGCGATACTGGCGATGCCGCTGCTAGTGAAGAGGAGGCCGGCGTTGATGACCCTGCCGACGAAGAGGCCGCTAAGGCTCTTTGGCTGGGTGGCGAGGATCCGCGATCGTATTAACGACCGGGGCCGCAGGGCGCAGGCGCCACTCCAAACGCCAATCCTCCGCTGCCGACGCCAGCCCAGCAACAAGAGCCCGGCCCGCGCCTACTTGAAGGCCGGCGAGGGTGTCTTCATCGAGCTCCCCAGGCGCCGAGTTCCAAAGGCGCCGGTCGAGGGAGAGACTTTCGACGGAGAAGTACGCCTCCGCTGGGCTGGCGGTGGTCGACGCGCCAAGCAGCAGCGAGGGCGACCAAGAGGAGCAGCTTGCTCGGAAGTTGGTGTCGCCTACCGCGCCCGCAAGCTTAAGCCGAGTCCCGGAAGCGCTTGTCGCACGGGCGGGAGTTGACATAGAGAAACATGCGGAGGAGCTCCAGAGACGCAACCAAGAGGCCCTCCGGTCTATTGCTGAGGAGAGGGCGCAGCTTGTCGAGGCGAAGAAGGCGTTCATCCTTGAGAAGGCTGAAGCCGAGGAGCAGCAGAGGCTTGCCGCTGAAGAGCTGTCCACCCGAGAAGGTGAACTGACATAGCGGAAAGTCAATCTGGACAGCTACGAGGAGGAGCTTGCCGCACGCGAGCAATCACTTGGCGGGGCACTCAAAGAAGCGAAGGACGCCGCCGCAATGCCGAGGCCGCCAAGAAGGAATTAGAGGTGAAGATGACGAGCCGGAGGCTGATCTGAAAGGGAAGGATGAGGAGCTTGCTGCACTCCAACATGAACGCGAGAAGGATGCCCTCGCTCATGGTGATCTGCAAGTCCAACTCGCCGACAAGGGCAAGGAACAGAACGCCGCCAAGGACTCAAATGCTGATCTGGAGCTAAAGCTGGCCACGCTGACGGAGACGCTGAGTGGCGCCAAGAAGCAAGAGGAGGATTTGAAGAAAGAGATCAAGGCCAACGAGGAGTTGTTAACGAGGGCCGCCGAGACTCAAAACACCTTCAGGGCTACGGTGGAGCTCTGGACGGAGGGCCTCGTCAACATTGCTGCAGTCATCGACGATTTAGCCGGGCGAATCGACTTGGCGGGCTTCGGGTACTCCTCCGACGAGAACCTCCAGCCCAGCGCCAAGCTTACTCTTTTCTTCAAGGGTGTGGCGACGGCCCTCCAGCAGCTCCGGGAAAGGATCCCAAAGGAGCTGGCTGATGAGTCGCGCGCAATCTGTGCCAAGGTCTTGGAGAAGGTGTTGGTGAAGATACTCTTCCGCAATCCGGACCTCGACCTCACCCGGGTCCTCAAGAAGCTGCCGGCGGGTGCCGATCTTGAAGAGCTCAAAGCCATTGTCGCACCCATTGTGGACAAGGTGAATGAAGTCAGGAAGATCGACGGCGAGCGCGTGGATTAGGCCACCCTTCTTCTCCCTTCCTTGTCGCTGTTATTTAAGTTATGAGAACAATCTAGTCAGTGCCGCAACAAGTTACTTTTGTAATATAACTTTATTCTGGGCAATGCTTGCTACGCTATCTCCTTTACTTGATTCCTTTCTTTGTATGTTTTACCCCACGTTTTAGGGAACTTGCTTAAGCAGCATCGCTTGTCGCGAAAGTGCTGAGTGCGGAACATCAACAGCCTTTGGCGGTGTGGGCTTTCGCAAGAAACCTTGCCGCCACTAGTTGCAGCACACTTAAGTTGTTGAGCGGACTCAAACAAAGTAAGGCGCAACTAGCTACTGCAGGAGGTTCCTCCGCTGCATGTGTTTTCCATACAGAACATGGTCGTTCAAGGGAGATAACTTAACATTTTAAAAACTGATCATGCTCAGACTTTGGCGACTTAGCTTTTTCTGTCGTCCGTGTCCCGGCAAGGCTTTTTACTTTTTTTTGAACGACGCCTAGTCCACACCATTATCTTCTCCTCCCCCCCGGTGAACTTGTGGGCGAGGGAACCTTCCTTTTGAGAAAAAGAAAGAAGAGAAAATAAAGATATGGAGCCTCAAGGCTCGTTATTGCTTACCGGGGGCAAGTGCTGCACCAAGTGTTAGATAATAATTGCAAAAAAGAAAGATGCATAAAATTTTGACAAGATGTGCAAAGCACGTGTACTTTATTTATGCACGGGATCTGCGACCGGCTTTATACAAAGGGGTACATGCAACAGCGGCAAGGCTTGTACAAAAGGTGGTTGTCGAACAAAGAGGTTCCAAGAATCGCTACTTAGGGGTAAAACTTACGAAGATGCTCTATGTTCCAGGAGTTGCTCACCGGAAAGCCATCTTCGGTCTCAAGGCGGACAGCGCCAGGCCTAGTGACTCGTTTCACCCAATAAGGGCCTTCCCACTTCGGTGTCAACTTGTTGGAATTCTTGGCTGATTGAACGCGCCGAAGAATAAGGTCACCTTCCTCGAAACTTCTGGCACTAACTTTGTGGCTGTGGTAGCGACGCAAAGCTTGCTGGTATCGAGCAGCTCGTACAGCAGCCTGAAGACGATCTTCCTCAAGGAGCAGCGCGTCATCTTGCCGCAGCTGCTCTTGCTCAAGCTCATCATAAGCGAGCACTGAGGCGATCCGTGATAATGAAGTTCCGTGGGAGAACTGCCTCGCCTCCGTAGACTAGAGCAAAGGTGTCCGCCGCTGGCTCGATTTGGTGTCATCCCGATCGACCAAAGAACCACCGGCGCAGCCTCGATCCAATTTCTTCGTGACTTGTGCAGCCCGTCGAAGTTCTCGTCTTGAGTTCACAGCAGCACTTCAGCGTTCGCCTTCTCCGCTGACCGCTGCTTCTCGGTGAGCAATGGCGAAAGCGATCTTGGCGCCAAGATCTTGGACGATCGCATGAAGGTGCGGCTCGTGAATTGTGTGCCATTGTCGGTGATGATCTCGACCAAACGGCAAACAATTGACCAAGAACTTGATCGCCGACCGTCTGCCACCTTCCTCATCGCTTCCACCTCCGGCCACTTCGTGAACTTGTCGATTGCTACGCATAAGTACTCAAGCCCCGACAGCTCGGGAAAGGGGCCGAGAATGTCGAGCCCCGCACCAAAATGGCCGTGATAAAGGGATTGTTTGGAGAGCTTGAGCTGGTTGATGTATCTCGCTGGAGTGGAACCGCACGCTTCACACTTGGTTACTTGTGCGCAGCAGATCCTCGGAGGGCTGTCACCAAGAAACCTTGCCGGAAGGCTTTTGCTTGAAGTGTTTTGCGCCAATGTGGTGACCACATATGCCTCCATGTATCTCCGCCAACAGCTCCTCGCCCTTCTTCCCGGAAATGCACTTCAATTTCACTCGTTGAATCTTCTCATCGACAAGATGTCATCGACAAACTGGTACATACTTGATTGCCGGGCTACTCTCTCTGCTTCTTCTTGCTCTTCGGGAAGTTCTCCTGTTTGAAGGAAACGGACGATCTGCTGTGCCCATGCCGGAGCTTGTGGCTCGACGACAAGGACTAAAGGCACAAATGCTGCTGCGGAAACATCAGCTTCTACGGCAAGAACCTGTGACCCAGCCGGAGCTTGATGTTCCCCGACAAGATTGCCGGGGCAAAACTTGTCGGGGGCGTCTGCTTCAACGAAACAAACCCTAGGGCTTGTCGGAGCAGATCGCCCTCAAGGTTTTTGTATTGATTTTGGGGATTCTTCGACGGCGGCTTTGGGAAGCTCTCGGAAAATAGTCACCAAATCAATTTCTCTTCTTGCTCTGTCCAGCTTGATGTTGTTACAGATGGTTGAGTCAGCTTGAGCACAAAATTCCTAGTTCCATTGTGTAACTTGAGTGCGGCGCGCCTTCGATAGGGTCATCTGCAATGTCGCTCGAGCTCTCGAACATGTTCCATCTGCAGGCAGTCAAAATGCTCTTCCAACTTCCTCACTTCATCAATGTAGGCTTCCATCAATGGACTTTGATAATCCTTGTTCACTTGGCGACGACAAGCCGCGAGTCACCCCCGATAATAAGCTTCTTGATCTCAAGGTCCGCCATGATCCCGAGTCCGCAAGCAAGCCTTCATACTCTGCGATTTGTTTGTCACTTGCTCCTTGGGAAAGTGCATTCGACCACGATTTGAGGTGCTCTCCTGTGGGTGCGATAAGTAGTACGCCCTGACCGCGCCTTTGCAGCCGAGAAGGCACCATCAAAGTACATGACCCATTCCTTGTTTGCTTCCTTGACGGGATGCTCGCCTCCGGAGTTTCTTCATCGTGTTACGCCCACTCGCTATGAATTCTGCCAATGCTCGACTCGATAGTTGAAGTACTCTCAAACTTGAGGCCAAAGCTTGACAATTCCAAAGGCCCACTGACAATCCCTGCTGCTTCGGATTCTGCAATATCCTCTTCAACGGAAAGCGAGTGAAAACTTTGATCTCATGTGCTTGAAAGTAATGGCGCAGCTTCCTCGAGGCCATGAGAAGGCCGAAAGCAATTTCGTGCACTCCGTAGTACCTTGATCTAGCCCCGCAGAAGGGAACCGACAAAGTAAACCGGGCGCCGCACCATTTTCTTCTCGCTTCTACTTGTGGCTGCACAGATCCATCCTTGTCGGACCAGAGCTTGTCGGGAAGCCCTCGCTTGTCGCTGGACTCGCTTGCATGTTGTCGGCTCATCATCGCCTCAATTTCCGCTATTAACGCAGCACTAACCACTTGATTGGTCGCCGCTAGATACAAGAAGAACTTCTCTTGTGGCTTAGGTGCGACAAGTATTGGAGTGGAGGACAGTATCTCTTCAAGTCTCAGAGCGCAGCCTCCGCTCCGAGTCCATTTCATTGACCCGCCTTTTTCAAAATTTTGAAAATGGCGAAACGCTTCAGCAGATTTAGAGATGAACTCACGAGAGCAAAGAACACAGCCGCAAGCTCTTCGACATCCTTGACGCTTTGGTGCTTCGATCGCTCAATGGCCTTGATCTTGTCGGGTTGGCTTCGATCCCCGCCGAGATACAAAGAACCCGAGAAGCTTGCCGGAAGGAACTCCAAACACGCACTTCTCGGGTTGAGCTTGAGGTTAATTCATGCAGATTTGCAAAGGTCTCGCCCAAATCTTGGACCAGAGTTGCTCGTCTTTGCTCTTGACCACTATGTCATCCATGTAAGCTTCTACATTTCGCGCAACTGTGGGCTCAAAAGCTTCATGAACTACCTTGCAATGTTGAACGAGCATTCTTAGTCCGAAGGCATCCGTACAAAACAAGACGCGCTACATGGAGTAATGAATGCGGTTTTCTTCATCCTCTTCAGCCATGAAGATCCGATGGTATCCCGAGTATGCATCAAGAAATGAAAGCAAATCACATCCCGCCGTGGAATCGGCAAACCGTCAATGCGCCGCAAGGGAAATGGATCCTGGGACAAGCTTTATTAACATCGCTGAAGTCAATACAAAGCTCTCCACTTCCGCTCGCTTTGCGCACGACTCATCGGATTGGCTAACCATGTTGGATGGAGCACCTCCACCGCATGCCGCTTCCAACTTCTTGATCTCCTCTCGCAATGAATTCTTGTCGCCCACCGCTTGTTTCCTAACTCTCGCTTGACGGGCCGCGCGAGGGCAGACGGCAAGGTGGTGCTCAATTACTTTCCTGGGAACACCGGGATGTCGATGGTTGCTATGCAAACACATCGACATTCGCCCGCAGAAAGCAACGAGCGCGCTTCCTATTTAGGGTCAAGCGTGGCATCGATGGTGAAGGTACCACCAAGCCGCCCTCTTTGGCGCCACTTTCTTGGTCTCGTGAAGCTGTCTTTGCTTTCTTGCACTTGCCGCTGGAGCTCGATGGTGCGCCCTCGACGGTAGCGCAGACCAAGAGGTGCGCTTGCCGGAGGGCATCGAGCTGTTCTTGCCGGACTTGGTCTTCTTCTTCCCCGGAGCTTCAGCGCAAGTGTCTTATGATCTGCTGCGGCTGCCGCTTCCCTAGATCTTGTCGGTACAGATAAGGGCATCTTTCTTATGGCCAGGACAGAAATGACACTTATCGGACCGGCATCTTGAGCATGTTGTAGGCGAGTGAGAGGCTGCCATGAACTTGGCGAAGCGCCGATTTGCCAAGTATCCCATTGTAGGGCAATGGGAAATCAGCAACGCCAAAGGTGACTCTCTCGTCTCTGAATTTAACTCACGCCAAATGTAACCGGCAAGTAATCTTCCCTTCGCTTGCTCCTTCCCGGTTGATTCCTTGAAAGGTACCACTCTTCGAGCTCATTGTCGGGATCCGAGCTTGAGCACCACGGAGGAGATCAGATTCAAGCCGCCCGTCCAACCAAAGATCTTTGTGACCTTGAGGTTGCGGATAGTTGGTGAAACCAACATCGGCAAGCACCCGACCGCAGTTATGCGATCAGGGTGATCCTCAACATCAAAGATGATGGGCGTGCTGGACCACTTCAGAGGTTTGCGCGACTCAACTGATGGTTTTGCTGCATTAACTTCACGCACCCACGCTTGAGCTGGCGGTGCGGCGGCGCAGAAGCACCGCCGCCGACGCACAAAACCTCTGCTGCTTCAAACTCCCGCCGCGGCCTCATCCTCGCCCATCTCTTCGTCCTCATCTTCGCTTCGTCCTTGTCGCGCCACGGGAGGCTGTCTCTTGCCGCCGCTTAGCTTGCAGCGCGCCCTCCCCGGCGGGATGCTTCTTGCGATCCTCCACCACCTTCTTGGGCCTTCTCCTTGTCTCGCCGTCAGATTCAGCTTTCAGAGCTCAACAAGCTGCTCAACCTTCTTGCAAGTCCGGAGATCGTGGCCCTTGGTGCGGTGGATCTTGCAAGATCGCTGGCTCGGAGCCGCCCCGCTTGTCGGCGGCCACCACACCTTCGCCAGAGTCACCAGCTTTGGCCTTCTCGGCGCCACCTCTCTGCCGGACTGCTCGACAACCAGCACATCCTTAGCTTTCTCTTTCATTTATTTCGCCTCGGTTCTTCTTTGCCGGGCGGCATCCTCACCGCCGATCCTTCGCTCCTGCGTTTCTCCGGAGTTTCTCCCTCTTCAAAGACGCGCACACTTGTCGCCGTGAGCATATAGCTCACGACATCTCGATTTTGCACATCGCCATCTCCTCCTCATCCCGCGTTACGCGACGCTCGATGGAATGCGCCGATAACCGCGCAGGATGGACGCTCGATATTGCGCTGCACTTGGCTGAATCTTTGAATGAACTTGCGCAGGGTTCTCCTTCTTCGGGCGAGCAGATAAAGATCGCTCTCTCGCCATGGGGCTTGTGGCACTGTGAAGGCGCCGACAAACCGATGGCACAGATCTGCCCATGAAGAGATGGAGTTGTCCGCAAGTGCATGAGCCAAGATCCGACGCTGGGCTTGAACACCGGCGGAAGTAGTTGGTGAGGATCTTCGTCGCGCTTCGCGCAGCCTGCACCGCGATTGTGTAGACGCTAAGGAACTCGACGATGTATCCCGCCATCGCATTTCTCGGGTACATCCGCTTGAAATTTTGGTGTTTGGGCCATTGACTGCCGCAGCTCACGAGTGAACGCAGGGCAACCTATCACAGACGGCAAGTCGCTCGTTCCTTCGGGCGCATGCATATCAACAGCGGGCCCAAGGCTGGTCCGACCGACGCCGCGCTTTCTTCGACGCTCGATGCGAGTACGAGCGTCTTCTTGTCGTCGTTCTTGGAGAATTTGGCGCTGGTCGCGACGAGCTCGCGGGTCCGACGACGCGGTGGAATCGGTGTCGAGGTTAGCCCAACGAGTCGGTGATCTTGGCCTTCGGGGCGGGGAGTGCACGGTGGTGGCACCCCCACCGGTCTTGTCGCTGCCGGCTTGCGCCTGGGCGTCTTGCCGGGGCTTCGACGTGCTCGGTTGCCGGGGCTTGTCGCCGTTGGCGAAGCCGATGAGGCTCTGAATGGTGGCCCTCCAATCGTCGATCTTGTTTGGCGCTGGAGGGTAATCTAGAAGCAGTTGGGCTCGGGCCAACGCTTCCTCTGGAGTCTTGGGCGGCGGTGGCGAACGACGCGAGGAGCGGGATATGCTCAAACTTCTAACAGTGTTAGAAGGAGCAACATCTCGCCCAGCGATCGATCGCGCTGCGTGCCAACATGTTGACGCGCATGTTGGCCTTGAGCGTCCCGTGACCCACCAGCTTGGCCTTGTTCCAACGCGAGTACGGTGCTAGGAGCACCATGGCGTTGTCGATCCCGCACTTCCTGAGAGGGGTGCGGTGTATGCACAGACACCGAGGCTTGCAGGGCCTTGTCCTTGGACCTGGTGACGATGTGAGTCCCCCCGTCGGCGCCCGTTCCTCCGCCGGCGTCCACCCCACCGCCCGCTTGCTCCGGTGGCGGTGGGATCGACGCGGACGGACCAACCACCTCCGAAGTCTTCTTCTTCGGTGGCATGTCGATGAAGATGTTGATGTAGCGCGCGCGAACACCGGATCAGGTTCGCACAACCTCGACGCCCCCCATCCCTGGCGCGCCAAAGATGTCATGGGAAACGAACACCTATGGGGAAGGGCCCCTTTCGGTCCGGCAAGGGAGCGGAGGGCGCACGAAGAGCAGATCGAGGCGAAGCACGCGAGGGATTTTACCCAGCTTCGGAGCTCTCCGGAGAGATAAAACTCCTACTGCTGCTTTTTGTGTTTGTATTGTGTTCTTGCTCAAGAGTGTGAGCCTTCTGTAGTTTCGAATGAGTCAAACCCCCTCTACGTTGCGCATGGGCCTCCTTTTATAGGCTAAAGGGGTCACCGACAGGTGGCAATGCAGAGAGGGGTATAAAAGTAAAAAGAGGGGTTGGTAGAACCGCTATCTACAGTGCCCCCTACCTAACTCTGACGGCAGGGGACAAGGGCATTTAATGCCCGTCTAGTCGCCCAAACAGTGCAGGAAACGACCGTTAGGGGCGCCACCGATCGCCACGATGGCCTTCTCGTCATCTCCACTTGCCACCTCGCATCGCTTGGCTGCACAAATACCACCACGTGTTCTGGGGCGGTCCCGCAGGGACACATCGACGAATGTGCCGGAGCTGCATGCAGAGTGGTGGTTTCGCGGCAAGCGCGCCTTTGCCACGGCCGTTGTCTTGCCGCACCCGAGAGCTTGCCGCTTGTCGGGCCTCTGCCGGACGCGTGGCGCTGTCGCTGCAAGTTCTTCGCAGGCCTTGGTTGGCCTTCCGGCAATCTCCTCTTGCCGGGCCTTGTCCTTCCCGCGAACTACTCTTGCCGAGTCTTGTCTTCTCACCAAAACACTTTGTTCTTGAATGGCATCAATATGAGCTACGGAGGATCTTGGCGGACGCCGGCAAAGCCATCGGTGTCTGCGATCGCCCGTAGACATGTTCGGGATACTAAGGTATCCCTACTTTAGTACACCGACACTCCAGCGAGCACTCGACAAGCGCACGCGGCAACGAGTACCAGACTCCAGTCGACATCAACTCTTTCCGCCGCCGACCTGTATATCGAACCCCAATTCGTAATCTAGCAACCGCAGTCGTAGATAGCGGAGTCGATTCAGCCCTCTCAATGAGGTCGGGCAGAGGCTTGATGCAGACGAGATTTGCTCCAGCAGCAGGAGATCGACCAGTCAGATCACGAACAAGAATAGGATTCACAATGATCCGCTGCTGCGAATATACCCAATGGCTCATAGCCCAAGATCGCCTCCGCGGCGTGAGGGACATGGGGGACGACATGATCAGTATGATGACCGATTCGATCGCGATGATCGGCGTCGAGTGCCCACTCCTCCCTCAGGGGGTGGGTCTTACGCCCCTCGACAGCAAGATGACAGACGCCAACACAGTGTTGGGCGGAGAGCTCCGGTCAACCCAAGGGAACCAGGCTTTGATGCGAAATCCATCATCGTGCAAGGTTTGGTCGACCGGAACAGATCTCATCGAGAAGGCCATGACAGAGATGTGCCCACCAGCAGCCGAGTTCATGTTTCAGGACAAGAGTGTTTTAGCAGAGCCATCAGAGCCGCGATGATCCCTCCCAACTTCAGGTTGGCGACTGGGGTGAGTAAGTTCACTGGTGAGTCCAAGCCCGATACTTGGCTTGAGGACTACCGAGTGGCTGTGCAGATTGGCGGTGGCAATGATGAGGTGGCCATGAAACACCTACCGCTTATGTTGGAGGGTTCAGCCAGAGCTTGGTTGAATCAGTTGGCTCCTAGCAGCATTTACACTTGGGAAGATCTTGCTCGAGTGTTCGTCAGGACGTTTGAGGGAACTTGCAAGCGACCAACAGGATTGACAGAACTGCAGGTATGCGTGCAAAAGTCGAATGAGACCCTTAGAGATTACATCCAGAGATGGATCACATTGCATCATACGGTGGAGAACGTATCTGATCATCAAGCAGTCTGTGCCTTCAAGGAAGGCGTTAAGAACAGAGAGTTAAGTTTGAAGTTTGGTCGAACCGGAGACATGACCCTGAGTCGAATGATGGAGATTGCCACCAACTACGCCAATGGTGAAGAAGAAGATCGACTCCGGAGTGGCAAGTACAAGCCGAGCCACCGTAAAAAGGAAACTCCAATGGAAGCGTAGCGAAAGCCGAGCCAGCTGCTCCTGGAGAAGCCTTGGCTGTGACTCAGGACAAGTTTAAAGGGAAGCCCAAAGGATCCTGGAACCCCAAGAAGGTGAAGGACAAGGAAGGAAACGATGCGATGGATTTGCCATGCCACATCCACACGAAGAAAGATGAAGAGGGTAACTTCATTTACCCGAAACATACCACTCGCCAGTGCCGGCTCTTAATCCAACAGTTTCAAGGGAAACAGCCCAAGGATAAGGAAAAGGAGTCGGAAAAGGCTGAGGACAAAGAGGACAGTGATGAAGGATACCCCCATGTCAATTCCACCCTGATGATTTTTGCTAATGTGGAGAGCAAAAGTCGATTGAAAGTTATCAACCGTGAGGTGAATATGGTTGCTCGGCGACGCCTTGACTATCCGAATGGTCTCGACCGCCATTACATTCGACCAGCCGATCATCCAACACACATAGCCACCCCTGGGAGGCAGGCTTTGGTGGTCGACCCAGTCGTCGAAGGCACTCGACTGACTAAGGTTCTGATGGATGGCGGCAGTGGACTGAATATATTGTATGCGGAGATGTCAAGGGAATTGGCATTCGATGTCCGCACTCGCCCAAAGAACATGAGTTTCCATGGAGTCATTCCTGGAAAGAAGGCTGAGTCACTCGGCCAAATAGCTCTGGATGTGGTTTTCGGCGATTCAAAGCATTTCCGCAAGGAAAAGCTAACATTTGAAGTCGTGGATTTCCAGAGTGCTTATGACGCTATTTTGGGCAGGCCAGCTTATGCACGGTTCATGGCTCGACCATGTTACGTGTACCTCAAACTGAAGATGCCTGGTCCCAAAGGAGTGATTACCATCACTGGCAATCGGAAAAAGGCAGAAGAGTGCTTTCAGAAGGGCTCAAAGATTGCCGATGCTCGATAATGATGGTGGAGCTGCAAGAATATCGAAAAATGCAGATCCGAGTGATTTATTGCGGGCCAAGAAGCCCGCCGCAGAGTCAGCTGCGATGGGCCGCCGGTGAGACGGCCCGCTCACATTCACCCGACCGATCCCGTGCTGCTCGACTCATATTTCCACAACACTGACTCCAAATAGGAAGAAGCGCTCATCCAGTTCCTCTGTGAGAATTGGGACATCTTCGCATGGAAGCCTACTGACATGTCGGGTGTACCCAGGGGGCTGGCTGAGCATCGTTTACGAGTCGACCCAAAAGCAAAACCTGTCAAAGAACACCTTCGACGGTCCGCCCGTAAGAGAAAGGCCATTGGCGAGGGTGGCTCGCCCCGCAGCAGAGTTTATCCGAGAGATTTACCACTCCGAGTGGCTCGCCAATGTTGTCATGGTCCCCAAGAAGGACAAATCACTTCGCATGTGCATTGATTTCAAACATATCAATCGGGCCTGCCCGAAGATCATTTTCCTCTCCTCGTGATCGACCAAATTGTCAACTCGACCGTGGGATGTGAGATTGTCTTTTTAGACGCTTATTCCGGTATCATCGATCCGTCAGATGGACCCGACGAGATCAAAACAGCTTTCATCACTCCATTCGGTGCTTCGCTATGTCACCATGCCATTCGCCTCAAGAATGCCGAGCCACGCTCATGAGGATGATTCGAAGTGTTTACTCACTCAAATCGTTCGGAACGTGAAGCGCACATGGATGATATTGTGGTCAAATCACGGAAGGGTTCCGACTGCTGACCGACCTCGCTGAAACATTTGCCAATCTCGGGAGGTATGATATCGAGCTCAATCCATCAAAGTGCACATTCGAGTTCCCGGTGGAAAGTTACTCGGTTTTCGCTTCGAACAAGGAATCGACGCTAACCCGAAAAAGTTGGCACTATACTCCAATGAAACGCCTGCGTGTGCACGATGTCCGAGCTTACCGGATGCTTGGCCGTTAAGTCGATTCATCTCGCCTCGGTGAAAAGGCATTGCCTCTTTACCGACCGATGAAGAAGTCGACAAGTTCGAGTGGACTCGGAAGTCGCAGCAGCGTTTGCCGAGCTAAAAGCTCTGCTCTCCACCCAGCCGGTGCTTGCTGCTCCAATCAGCAAAGAGCCTCTGTTGCTTTACATTGCAGCCACAGGACAAGTCGTCAGTACAGTACTTACGGTCGAGCGGGAAGAAGAAGGGAAAGCCTTCAAAGTTCAGCGCCCAGTGTATTATCTTTCCGAAGTGTCGACCCCATCGAAGCAAAGATACCCTCATTATCAGAAGCTTGTATATGGGATCTACATGACCACGAAGAAGGTTGCTCACTATTTCTCTGATCATTCCATTACAGTCGTCAGCAACGCCCCACTATCAGAGATTCTGCACAACAGAGATGCAACCGGTCGAGTGGCAAAATGGGCGATTGAACTCCTTCCCCTTGATATCAAGTTTGAGGCAAAGAAAGCCATTAAGTCCCAAGTAGTAGCAGATTTCCTGGCCGAGTGGATCGAACAGTAGCAGCCGACTCAAGTTCACTCGGAGCACTGGACCATGTTCTTTGACGGCTCTAAGATGTTAAATGGTTCCAGTGCTGGGGTATTATTGGTTTCCCCCCGAGGAGATAAGCTCAGATATGTACTCCAGATTCACTTTGATTCTTCCAACAATGAAGCGGAATACGAGGCGCTTTTATATGGGTTGCACATGGCCATTTCACTCGGCGTCCGTCGCCTTATGGTTTATGGCGACTCAGATTTGGTGGTCAATCAGGTGATGAAGAAGTGGGACGTTAGAAGCCCAGCCATGACTGGATACTGCAATGCAGTGAGAAAGCTTGAAAAGAAATTTGAAGGGTTAGAGCTTCATCATATACCCCGACTGAAGAATCAAGCAGCTCATGATTTGGCGAAGATAGGTTCCAAGAGAGAAGCCATTCCCAGTGATGTGTTCTTGGAGCATATCCATACTCCATCAGTTCAAGAAGATCCTTTTACCGAAGAAGCTCCACAGCCTAAGAGTGTCACAGATCCGACTGAAGTTGAAGTTCCAGCAATGGTCGATTTGATCATGGAAGCGTTGGTGATCACTCCCGATTGGACAGTGCCGTACATCGCGTATATCTTAAGAAAAGAGCTCCAAGAAGATGAAGAAGAGGCTCGACAGATCGTCCGCCGATCTAAGGCCTTCACTGTGATAAAGGGACAGTTGTACAGAGAAAGCGCGACTGGAGTTGGTCAGAAGTGTATAACGCCAGAAGAAGGTCAGATAATCCTTGACGATATCCACTCGGGGACCTGTGGCCATCATGCGTCCTCTTAGACCATTGTGGCTAAAGCATACTGAGCGCGATTTTACTGGCCAAGAGCGAATGAAATGGCAAAGGAGATAGTCGACAAATGTGAAGGATGTCAATTTTACTCTAATATGTCACACAAGCCCGCCTCAGCCTTGAAGACCATTCCGCTCGTCTGGCCTTTCGCTGTATGGGGATTGGATATGGTCGGACCACTGAGAACAGGCAGAAGTGGCTTCACCCACGTGCTAGTATGTAACGCCCCGGATCCGATGCGCCAGGTGTCCGCCAGTTATTCGCCGTCGTTGCCATGTCATTAGCTTGCGTGTTGCATTTTGCCATGTCATCATCTGCATTTCATATCATGTCATCATGTGCATCTCATTTTGCATACGTGTTCGTCTCATGCATCCGAGCATTTTCCCCGTTGTCCGTTTTGCAATCCGGCACTTCTATGCCCTTCGGCGTCCCCCTTTTGCCTCTTCTCTTGTGCGGGTGTTAAACATTCTCGGAATGGACCGAGGTTTTCCAAGCGGCCTTGGTATAGCACCGGTAGACCACCTGTCAAGTTTCGTGCCATTTGGAGGTCGTTTGATACTCCAACGGTTAACCGGGTAACCGTAAAGCCCTCTTTTGTTTGCAGCCCAACACCCCCTCCAAAGTGGCCCAAAACCCATCTAACTCCCCTCCATGCTCTCGGTCGTTCGATCACGATCGCGTGGCCGAAAACTGCTCCTCATTTGGACTCTCCTAGCTCCCTCTACCTATAAATATGTCTTCCTCCCCGAAATTCCGGATCATTTTCCCCCGAAACCCTAGCCCGCTCTCTCCGCCACGGACATGTCCGGACGGAGCGGTTTCACGTCCGGCGGCCACCTCACTTCGGCCAACCACAGGCCGCCACGTCGCCTTCCCTGCCGCCGCAGCCGGAGCCCGCCACCTGTCCTCTCTCTCCTCCCTTGCTGCAGCCATGGCTCGGCGCTGCCCGAGCCTCCCGAGCGCTGCCTGGCGTCGCATGCGCCGCCGCGCCTCCGCTCCCTTCGCCGCCTCCGACCGCCGCCGCCTGGCTGCTCGCCAGCGCCGCCGCTTCGCCACATGCCGCCGCCGCCACTGCTGCCGCCCGCCCCCTGCCCCGCTCCTTCCGCTCTGAAGCGCCGCGGCCCCGCGCTCCCGCACCGGCCGCCGTGCCGCCGCCGGCCAGCGCCCCGCCGCCAGTCGGCCTCCGCCGCCACGGGACCTAGCCGGCGCCGCCCGCTTCTCCACGCCGGAGCTTCGCCACCAAGCAGCACCCGAGGCCATGCTCCTCCATGACTGGACCTCGCCGTAGTCTCGCCGGAGCTCCTCCGGCCGGATCCACCGCGGGTGGATGAGATCCACCCGCTCATCCAACCAAACGCCACCGCCCGTCCCGGATCTCTCCGTCCTGGGTCCTCCTCGTCCCGTTTTCGGAGGGTAAAAATCTGCTAAGTCCCGAAATCTTTTGCATAAACATGCCAACTTCATCGCATTGCATCTCTGCAACCGTAGCTCCATTTCGTGCGTATAATATGTCAAATTGTTCGTCTCGACAAGTAGATCATTTCATTCCATTGCATCATTTTCATTTGAGCTCATCTTGATGCCCAAATGCTGTTGGAAGAGTGCATGTTGATGTTAACTTCTTTGGCTGTTATAACTTGTTGTTTTATCATTTTTGCCATGATTGATGTGTGCATCCTATGAGTATGAGCTCTACATGAATGTTGAACTATGACATGCCATCTTTCCAGGGGTGTTAACCATGTATTTTTGTGAGTTGTGTGCTAAGTGTATCAAGCTTGCTAAGTAGGGTAGTTGCTGTTGCTGTTTTCCTGACAGATTCTGTTATATTTTGATGCCATGTTAACATGCTTCTAGTAATCATTCTATGCATAATCTGGAGATGCTCTATAAACATGTTTTGATCTACATGTCATGATCTATCCATTCATGCCCTTGGTTGTAATTATAGCCTGCTGGAACATGTTGTAATCTTGCTCTAAAGTTGCTTGAAAATGTTGTTGTCAGCCTGATAACATTAAGTTCACTTGTTCCCATGTGTTTTCCTAGTGATCCATGTACCCTATGAACTTGCTCTTGCCATGCTTAGCTTCATAAACATGCCTTCTTGCTGTTGATTGCCTTGCCATGCCATGTATTGCTCTGTGGTGAGTGGTTCAAGCTCACGAACATGCCTACTTATTGTTGTTCCTGCCTTGTATGAATCTGTAATATAACTTGCCATGTTTACATGGGTGCCATCATATTTTCCGTGCCTTTTTGGCTCATGGTCAGTAAGGGTCTTTTGATCTATGTAATTAGTAGATTCATGCCATGCCTTTGTTTGCCATGTTAAATTCCTGTAACATGTTGTTTGATAGCTCTAAACATTGCAACCTGATGTTATTTCTGCTAAAGTCTGAAACTGTTATTATTTGCAATATCTCCATGTGTTTTGGAGCATGTTCTAGTTGTTTCTGGAGATAGCTCAGTGTTCATGTTTTGTTATGCTTTACGTGTACTTCATGCCCACGCCTTTTGTTATTATGTTGGGGTGCTGTAGCTTGTTGTTTTGATGCTTGTAAGATGCCTAGTTGCTGTTATGGTCAGATTGTTGCTATGACTTGTATAGAGTGTATGTGTTGCACCGTTGCTCCGTTTTGAGTGTGCTCTATATGAAACTTGCTTGTTTTTGCATGTTGCTTCATATTATCATGTTGCATCCTTGTTTTGGTGTGTTTGCTTGATGTTTGTATGCATTTTGCATCAATGCCATGCTTGACTTGTTTTGCTCATATCTTCTAGACCGTAGCTCCGAATCTAATGAACTTTATATGTAACTTGACTAGAATTTCGTGTAGATCATCTTGGTGCATCTTAACTTGTTGTTTAACAACTTGAACATAAGGTTTATTCAGATCTGGACCAATTTCGAAATATGCATATGAGGACTTACCGGAATTGTTATATGGTGTTTCCGGCCTCATTTAAACTTGCCTTGATGTGTTGTTCTTGTTTGCATCATCTCTTGCCATGAGTAGCTTCATGTAGCTTGGTCATGCATCATGCTTGTTGTGCATCATGCCTTGTTCATGTGTGGTGTGTTTACCTATGTTGTGTGCTTCTTCTTGTTAGTTCCTGTTTCGTTGCGATCGTGAGGATTCGTTCGTCTACGATTGGTTCCGCTTCATCCGTTCGTCTTCTTCATGGACTCGTTCTTCTTCCTTGCGGGATTTCAGGCAAGATGACCGCTACCTTGGATCTCACTACTATCATTGCTATGCTAGTTGCTTCGCTCTATCGCTATGATGCGCTACCTATTAACTGTTAATCAAGCCATCCCATATTGCCATGAACCCTAACCTTTGACACCTTTCCTATGCAAGCCGTTGTTTGGCTATGTTACCGCTTTTGCTCAACCCCTCTTATAGCGTTGCTAGTTGCAGGTGAAGTTGAAGATTTCTCCATGGTGGACAGGATTTATGTTGGGATATCACAATATCTCTTATATTATTAATGCATCTATATATTTGGTAAAGGGTGGAAGGCTCGGCCTTATGCCTGATGTTTTGTTCCACTCTTGCCGCCCTAGTTTCCGTCATACCGGTGTTATGTTCCCGGATTTTGCGTTCCTTACGCGGTCAGGTGATTTATGGGACCCCCCTGACAGTTCGCTTTGAATAAAACTCCTCCAGCAAGGCCCAACATTGGTTTTACCATTTGCCTCACCTATTACCTTTTTCCCTTGGGAGTCGCGCATCCCAAGGGTCATCTTTATTTTAGCCCCCCGGGCCAATGCTTGTCTAAGTGTTGGTCCAAACTAGAGCCACTTGCAGTGCCACCTCAGGGAAACTTGAGGGATGGTTCTAGTTGTACGTAGTGCTCATTCGGTCGTGGCCTGAGACGAGATACACGTGGCTACTATCAGGATATCGGCACGCCGGGAGGTCTTGTTGGTCTTGTTTTACCATTGTTGAAATGTCTTGATGTACTGGGATACCGAGTCTGATCGGAGTGTCTCGGGTGAAGGTCTATTCCTTCGATGATCGCGAGAGCTTGTCATGGGCTAAGTTGGGACACCCTGCAGGTATAAACTTTCGAGAGCCGTGCCCGCGGTTATGTGGCAGATGGGAATTTGTTAATGTCCGGTTGTAGATAACTTGACACCAGATCCGAATTAAAACGCATCAACCGTGTGTGTAGCCGTGATGGTCTCTTCTCGGCGGAGTCCGGGAAGTGAACACGGTTTCTGTGTTATGTTTGACGTAAGTAGGTGTTCAGGATCACCTCTTGATCATTGCTAGCTTCACGACCGTTTCGCTTGTTTCTCTTCTCGCTCTCATTTGCGTATGTTAGCCACCATATCATGCTTAGTCGCTGCTGCAACCTCACCACTTTACCCCTTCCTTTCCCTTTAAGCTTTGCTAGTCTTGATACCCATGGTAATGGGATTGCTGAGTCCTCGTGGCTCACGGATACTTCAAAACCAGTTTGCGGGAGCCTATGTTACCGAAAGGTGGCGCAACCAAGCTCAAGGAGGAGCTCGATGAAGATCTTGCCCTTTGTGTTGTTCCGTTCTAGTTGATCAGTAGTGGAGCCCAGTTGGGGTCGATCGGGGACCTTTGTCGCATTTGGGGTTCTTCTTTTATTTTGGTTCCGTAGTCGGACCTTGATTGTATCTGGATGATGTAATGCTTTATTCATGTAATTGTGTGAAGTGGCGATTGTAAGCCAACTATGTATCTCTTTCCCTTATGTATTACTTGGGTTGTGTGAAGATTACCTCACTTGCGACATTGCTTTCAATGCGGTTATGCCTCTAAGTCGTGCTTCGACACGTGGGAGATATAGCCGCATCGAGGGCATTACAAGTTGGTAATCAGAGCCTTCCTCGACCTTAGGAGCCCCACTGCTTGATCGTTTTTAGCGGCCGAGTTGTGTCTAGAAAAATGTTTTGAGTCAATTAGGATTATATATATCGGAGAGTTAGGAATTCTTTTTACTCCTCAGTCCCTTCATCACTCTGGTAAGGCATCCTGACGTAGAGTTTTGACTCTTCTCTTCTCTTCTCAAATTTCACTAAAAAAAATTTTAGGATCACGCGGGTATTTTGGAATCGTTCCGATGGTTTTATGATGAGAACGTTGTCTTGGTGCCTCCTGTCAGGGGTTTAGTGGAAGTGTCCCGGGGAGTTGAGCTCTGAGGTGTTGTCGTCATAATTTTATCGTTGCAGTTCTGGAATACCTGAGTTTAGTACGCCGACATCGAAAATCTCTTTTATGCAATTGTTGGTGAGATAACCCCGATAACCCAGTACTGAGGTGAGTACGGGAGTATTGCCATGACTTGTATAACGGATGCTTTTCGAAGGTTGAGGTAGACGATTTCCGAATGTTTCTTGGTTATGTGTTGACGGATGGATACAGCTGGATGTAGGGTTTGTTAGTTTGTGTGAGATATTATGCTTCCCCTGTATCCCCAACACCAGATTGCATAACCAGAAAGTTTCGGGAGTTTTATAGGTGGGAATTCAAGTAGCTCCTAGTATATCTTTTCGACAGATGCATGATATGGGTTTGGGTAAATCTCTATCATATGTGTTTGTTCCGGCTCATTCGGCAAGCCAAATCCTTTGTTTTGTTTTATTTGTGGTATTCAAGTTGCTTCAATGTCAAATGTTGAATCCATACCTTTCCTAAACGGTGTTCTCATATTGCCATGTGAATACTAATCCTTTTTATCATTGAGGTTGTCATGTTAATTATTTTCCAACCGGTGCGTTTCTCTTCGAGATGATCCCATCATTCTCCCCATCCGCAAGTTCAATTCTAAGTTCTCTCAACGGTGTTTATTTCATCCGTTCCAAGTTGCTTTTGTTTTCCCGCCCTCCCACCCTTTTTCTTCAAGGACACAGATTTCTTAATCAAGTATCCATTTATTCATGTGAAGTCTCTTCACTCTTTTCAATCAATGTTCTGATCCGGTGATCCCTCGTGAAGATGCTCACGAGCTTCAAGTTCATCATTCTTCATTCTCGTATTCTTCTCCGTGGATCCAATTCAAGCTTTTGATATTCATCATATCCCTTTCCTCGTTTCAAATGCTTTTTCATACCGGTGCACCTCTTAATCTTTCACTTCTTGCTATTCATTTGTTCTGGAGTGCTGAAGATTTATCACAAGACTTGTGTTTCCATTCTCAAGCCGTTCAAGATATTTCAAGATTGTTATCTCATTAAAGCCATTTAATTCAACCGGTGCAATCTCTTCCTTTTCAAGCAATCTTTTCAACGGTGTTCTTTTGAGTGGGCCCTAACCCACAAGTCTTTTCCCAGGATCTTACCTGACTCTTCTATTTTCCCAGAGCTATCCTAAATTCTTTTCCAAGTTTGATGTAAGAATGAATTTTCATCAGTCAAATGCTTTTCTCCAAGATCTTTCAAATTCTTTTCATAGTTGGCTCAACCTCTTCGCTTTTGATTCTTCCGGTGTGCATCAATAATTCTTGGTGGTGTTTCTCGTTGTCATTCTCATCATTTGAAGACCGAAGAAGTATTTCTCTTAAATCTTGGTCCATTCTCTTCAATATTCATGGTCTCATAATTGTTTTCGATTGTGAGAATTCTTTTCTTACCATCCGGAGCATTTCATGAGTTGTTTCCATTTCTTTCCTCCGAAGGCCATCATTTCTGAATATTACTCATTCTCAGCTTTCAGCTCTCGTTCTCGAATTCTTCCGGTGCATCGTTCAAATAACCTCTAATCAGTTCTTGATCTCTTTGTTCTCATGTATCTACTTGGTCTCAAGCACCTTCGTTCATTTGCTAATTCTTACCGGTGATGCACCCCTACTTCGATCATTTTCAATTCTTACGGTGGTTCTTTCAAGATCTCTCTTCCTTGTTCATCATATCAATTCATTTGTTGTTCCAATCCTACCGGTGGTTTGTTGAAGACCTTCTCAAGTTTTGATATATCTCATTTAATCCTTTCTACGAGAATAAGTAGTATGCCAAATCCGTTGATTGTCATCAATTTAATTGGTGAAGGATAAGCATAACATAACATAATTCTTATTCTTGTTCATCCAAGTGATTAATTCTTTATTCCGGAGGCCCTTAAAATTCTCGGATTCATTTGTTTCATCTTCTCTTTTTTCCCGGAGTTCCAAGCTCTAATTATCACGGAGATCCATCTAAATCATTGCAAGGATTCACCTTGTGTTTTCAATTTCTCTTTCTTTTCATTCCTTTTGTTTACCGGAGTTCTTCATGGAGGTTCTACATGATGGTTCATCAAGGATTTAATTCCCTTCCCAAAGTTTTCATCGAGATTCTTTCCTAAGGAGCTCAAGCTTTCTTCATATGGTAATCCGGAGTGCAATTCTTTCTACCTTATCTTTTGAGGTGGTGTTTTGTCACTCTTGACAATTTCCTTCTTGTTTCATGATTCATATGTTGTCAAGAATGAGGTATTTTAAATCCATCAATCCCTTTGTTGGAGTTATCTTGGGTTATATTTCACCTAAAGCTTTCCCTAAGGATTGTTGCTATTTATGGTGCTTATAAATGACCCAAGTTCTTTATCCTCCCGGTGATATAGCTTTCTCGTCTCCTTGTTCGTATCAATGAAATACTTTTCCCGTGCTTGGCAGGTTGTCGCCTCATAATTTGAGATGCATTCCTTAAGACCATATCAAGCTTATTCTTTTCGTTGTTGATTTTCCAACAACTCCGTTCAATTCTTCTTTGCAAGGATGCTTTCCAAGTTCATTTGTGACAGAAGATGTCATTTTCTTCTCCATTCTGTTATTCCAGTGATCTATCTTCTATTCTTTTGTTCCAGAGGCATTGTGATGTTACTCTCTTCGACCCATCATCTCAGTTTGTAAATATCATGTAATTTTCCTTGCTTATCCGTTTAGCCGGAGTGTCGTGTTTTCATTCGAGTTCTCTCATCTTATCAAGTTTTGCCTACCTTCTCAACCGGAGTGCGGTTTGTAATGTTTCTTACCCCTTGTGCCATTCTTTCAATTCCGGAGACAGTGTGTTGTTGATTTCATCATGTATCCTCTCATCTTGTCAAGTTCATGTTCAATTCCTTCCATTTACAGTCGGAGTGCTGCCCAAATTATATCAATCTTATTCCTCCTCTATCTAGTTTTAACCAGAGTGGTTTCAATATCTATCTTATCACTATACCTCTTGGTTCTCATCACATTCCTTGTTCCTCTTGGCCAACGAATTGTTTGCAATCTTGGTCATCTCCGTTATTTTGTTTCTTTCAATGTGTTCAACCTCTCAAGGTTCTTGGGTTTCACTCATTGGTCTAAGAAGCAACTTAGTTTTACCTCTTCTCTTCCTCTTCCGTTTTCCCTCCGGTGCCATCCTAGATCTCGGGACGAGATCCTCTCGTAGTGATGGAGTGTTGTAACGCCCCGGATCCGATGCGCCAGGTGTCCGCCAGTTATTCGCCGTCGTTGCCATGTCATTAGCTTGCGTGTTGCATTTTGCCATGTCATCATCTGCATTTCATATCATGTGATCACGTGCATCTCATTTTGCATACGTGTTCGTCTCATGCATCCGAGCATTTTCCCCGTTGTCCGTTTTGCAATTCGGCACTTCTATGCCCTTCGGCGTCCCCCTTTTGCCTCTTCTCTTGTGCGGGTGTTAAACGTTCTCGGAATGGACCGAGGTTTGCCAAGCGGCCTTGGTATAGCACCGGTAGACCGCCTGTCAAGTTTCGTGCCATTTGGAGGTCGTTTGATACTCCAACGGTTAACCGGGTAACCGTAAAGCCCTCTTTTTTTTGTTTGCAGCCCAACACCCCCTCCAAAGTGGGCCAAAACCCATCTAACTCCCCTCCATGCTCTCGGTCATTCGATCACGATCGCGTGGCCGAAAACTGATCCTCATTTGGACTCTCCTAGCTCCCTCTACCTATAAATATGTCTTCCTCCCCGAAATTCCGGATCATTTTCCCCCGAAACCCTAGCCCCTCTCCTCTCCGCCGCCGGACATGTCCGGACGGAGCCGGACACGTCTGCCGGCCACCTCACTTCGGCCAACCACAGGCCGCCACGTCGCCTTCCCCGCCGCCGCAGCCAACCGGAGCCCGCCACCTGTCCCTCTCTCTCCTCCTCCCATGCGCTGCGGCCAGCGGCCGGGCGCTGCCCGCCTGAGCCTGTCCGATCACGCGCCGCCCGGCCAGCGTCGCCGTGCCGCGCCTCCTGCTCCCTTCGCCGCCTCCGACCGTCGCCGCCCGGCTGCTTTCGCCAGCGCCGCCCGCTTCGCCGCATCGCCGCCGCCGCCGCCGGCCGCCGCCGCGCTTCCGCTCGCCAAAGCACTCTTCGTCGCGCCCGCGCCCGCGCTCCGCCGCCGCCGCCGCCGTAGCGCCGCCGCCAGCGCCCGCCACCGCCAGTCCGGCCTCCGCCGCCCGCCGGACCTAGCCGCGCCGCCCGCTCCTCCACCGCCGGAGCTCACCCAAGGCCACCCACGAGAGCCGCCGCGGCTCCTCCGCAGCCGGACCTCGCCGGAGTCTCGCCGGAGCTCCTCCGGCCGGATCCACCGCGGGTGGATGAGATCCACCCGCTCATCCAACCAAACGCCACCGCCCGTCCCGGATCTCTCCGTCCTCCTCGTCCCGTTTTCGGAGGGTAAAAATCTGCTAAGTCCCGAAATCTTTTGCATAAACATGGCATCTTCATCGCATTGCATCTCTGCAGCCGTAGCTCCGTTTCATGCGTATAATATGTCAAATTGTTCGCCTCGACGAGTAGATCATTTCATTCCATTGCATCATTTTCATTTGAGCTCATCTTGATGCCCGAAATGCTGTTGGAAGAGTGCATGTTGATGTTAACCTGCTGAAACTGTTATAACTTGTTGTTTTATCATTTTTGCCATGATTGATGTGTGCATCCTATGAGTATGAGCTCTACATGAATATTGAACTATGCCATGCCATCTTTCCAGGGGTGTTAACCATGTATTTTTGTGAGTTGTGTGCTGAGTGTATCAAGCTTGCTAAGTAGGGTAGTTGTTGTTGCTGTTTTCCTGACAGATTCTGTTATATTTTGATGCCATGTTAACATGCTTCTAGTAATCATTCTATGCATAATCTGGAGATGCTCTATAAACATGTTTTGATCTACATGTCATGCTCTATCCATTCATGCCCTTGGTTGCAATTATAGCCTGCTGGAACATGTTGTAATCTTGCTCTAAAGTTGCTTGAAAATGTTGTTGTCAGCCTGATAACATTAAGTTCACTTGTTCCCATGTGTTTTCCTAGTGATCCATGTACCCTATGAACTTTCTCTTGCCATGCTTAGCTTCATAAACATGCATTCTTGCTGTTGGTTGCCTTGCCATGCCATGTATTGCTCTGTGGTGAGTGGTTCAAGCTCACGAACATGCCTACTTATTATTGTTGCTGCCTTGTATGAATCTGTAATATAACTTGCCATGTTTACATGGGTGCCATCATATTTTCCGTGCCTTTTTGGCTCATGGTCAGTAAGGGTCTTCTGATCTATGCAATTAGTAGATTCATGCCATGCCTTTGTTTGCCATGTTAAGTTCCTGTAACATGTTGTTTGATAGCTCTAAACATTGCAACTTTGATGTTATTTCGCTAAAGTCCTAAATCTGTTATTATTTGCAATATCTCCATGTGTTTTGGAGCATGTTCTAGTTGTTTCTGGAGATAGCTCAGTGTTCATGTTTTGTTATGCTTTACATGTACTTCATGCCCACGCCTTTTGTTATTATGTTGGGGTGCTGTAGCTTGTTGTTTTGATGCTTGTAAGATGCCTAGTTGCTGGTTATGGTCGATTGTTGCTATGACTTGTATAGAGTGTATGTGTTGCACCGTTGCTCCGTTTTGAGTGTGCTCTATATGAAACTTGCTTGTTTTTGCATGTTGCTTCATATTACCATGTTGCATCCTTGTTTTGGTGTGTTTTCTTGATGTTTGTATGCATTTTGCATCAATGCCATGCTTGACTTGTTTTGCTCATATCTTCTAGACCGTAGCTCCGAATCTAATGAACTTTATATGTAACTTGACTAGAATTTCGTGTAGATCATCTTGGTGCATCTTAACTTGTTGTTTAACAACTTTAACATAAGGTTTATTCAGATCTGGACCAATTTCGAAATATGCATATGAGGACTTACTGGAATTGTTATATGGTGTTTCGGGCCTCATTTAAACTTGCCTTGATGTGTTGTTCTTGTTTGCATCATCTCTTGCCATGAGTAGCTTCATGTAGCTTGGTCATGCATCATGCTTGTTGTGCATCATGCCTTGTTCATGTGTGGTGTGTTTACCTATGTTGTGTGCTTCTTCTTGTTAGTTCCTGTTTCGTTGCGATCGTGAGGATTTGTTCGTCTACGATTGGTTCCGCTTCATCCGTTCGTCTTCTTCATGGACTCGTTCTTCTTCCTTGCGGGATTTCAGGCAAGATGACCGCTACCTTGGATCTCACTACTATCATTGCTATGCTAGTTGCTTCGCTCTATCGCTATGATGCGCTACCTATTACCTGTTTATCAAACCATCCCATATTGCCATGAACCCTAACCTTTGACACCTTTCCTATGCAAACCGTTGTTTGGCTATGTTACCGCTTTTGCTCAGCCCCTCTTATAGCGTTGCTAGTTGCAGGTGAAGTTGAAGATTTCTCCATGGTGGACAGGATTTATGTTGGGATATCACAATATCTCTTATATTATTAATGCATCTATATATTTGCTAAAGGGTGGAAGGCTCGGCCTTATGCCTGGTGTTTTGTTCCACTCTTGCCGCCCTAGTTTCCGCCATACCGGTGTTATGTTCCCGGATTTTATGCGTTCCTTACGCTGTCGGGTGATTTATGGGACCCCCGACGGTTCGCTTTGAATAAAACTCCTCCAAAAAGGCCCAACATTGGTTTTACCATTTGCCTCACCTATTACCTTTTTCCCTTGGGAGTCGCACATCCCAAGGGTCATCTTTATTTTAGCCCCCCCGGGCCAATGCTTGTCTAAGTGTTGGTCCAAACTAGAGCCACTTGCGGCGCCACCTCGGGAAACTTGAGGGCTGGTTCTAGTTATGCGTAGTGCTCATCCGGTCGTGGCTCGAGACGAGATATGCGCGCTACTATCGGGATGTCGGCACGCCGGGAGGTCTTGCTGGTCTTGTTTTACCATTGTCGAAATGTCTTGATGTACTTGGATACCGAGTCTGATCGGAGTGTCTCGGGTGAAGGTCTATTCCTTCGATGATCGCGAGAGCTTGTCATGGGCTGTTGGGACACCCTGCAGGTATAAACTTTCGAGAGCCGTGCCCGCGTTATGTGGCAGATGGGAATTTGTTAATGTCCGGTTGTAGATAACTTGACACCAGATCCGAATTAAAACGCATCAACCGTGTGTGTAGCCGTGATGGTCTCTTCTCGGCGGAGTCCGGAAGTGAACACGTTTACGTGTTATGTTTGACGAAGTAGGTGTTCAGATCACCTCTTGATCATTGCTAGCTTCACGACCGTTTCGCTTGTTTCTCTTCTCGCTCTCATTTGCGTATGTTAGCCACCATATCATGCTTAGTCGCTGCTGCAACCTCACCACTTTACCCCTTCCTTTCCCTTTAAGCTTTGCTAGTCTTGATACCCATGGTAATGGGATTGCTGAGTCCTCGTGGCTCACCAGATACTTCCAAAACCAGTTTGCAGGAGCCTATGTTACCGAGCAGGTGACGCAAGCAAGCTCAAGGAGGAGCTCGATGAAGATCTTGCCCTTTGTGTTGTTCCGTTCTAGTTGATCAGTAGTGGAGCCCAGTTGGGGTCGATCGGGGACCTTTGTCGCATTTGGGGTTCTTCTTTTATTTTGGTTCCGTAGTCGGGCCTTGATTGTATCTGGATGATGTAATGCTTTATTCATGTAATTGTGTGAAGTGGCGATTGTAAGCCAACTATGTATCTCTTTCCCTATGTATTACTTGGGTTGTGTGAAGATTACCTCACTTGCGACATTGCTTTCAATGTGGTTATGCCTCTAAGTCGTGCTTCGACACGTGGGAGATATAGCCGCATCGAGGGCGTTACATAGTAGCAGTCGACAAGTTCACCAAGTGGATTGAGGCTAAACCCATCAAAAATCTTGATGCCGGCACTGCTATCAGCTTCATCAGGGAGTTGATATTCAGATATGGAGTTCCACACAGCATCATCACTGAAAATGGGTCAAACTTCGATTCCGAGGAATTCAGAGCCTTCTGCACATCTCAGGGCACACGAGTCGACTATGCTTCAATCGCTCACCCCTAGTCGAATGGACAGGCAGAACGAGCAAATGACTTGATTCCCAAAGGATTGAAACCCCGATTGATGCGTGATCTCAAGCACGCTGCTGGTGCATGGGTCGACGAACTTCCGTCAGTACTTTGGGGATTAAGGACCACACCTAATCGGTCGACTGGGAGAACTCCATTCTTCTTGGTCTACAGAGCTGAAGCGGTCTTGCCGAGTGACCTGCTTCACAACGCACCCCGAGTTGAACTCTACACTGAAGCTGAAGCAGAGCAAGCCCGGAAGGACGCAGTCGACCTTCTGGAAGAAGAAAGAGAGATGGCCTTGATCCGATCAACCATTTATCAGCAGGACTTGCGTCGCTTCCACGCTAAAAACGTGAAGAGTCGAGCCTTCCAAGAAGGAGATTTGGTTCTCCGAGTGGATCAGCAGAAGCCACACAAGCTTGCTCCTACTTAGGAAGGTCCCTTCATCGTCACCAAGGTTCTCCACAATGGAGCATACCGCCTTTACAATGTCGAGCACCAGATTGACGAGCCCTGAGCCTGGAACGCAGAGCTGCTCCGCCCCTTTTATACTTAAGTATGCACTCGGATGAGATGTAATAAAAGTACTTTTGTAGTTCATTTTTCAAAGACAATAATGTTATAATTTTCCCAGTGATTGTTGTTACTTTTATTCACATAAAGGTCCCCCAGTGGGTGGCTTAGCTGCGAATTCGTTTCGCCTAAGTTTGTAAAAAATATCCTTGCCGAGTGATGAGCCAGCCTCACACTCGGGGGCTTAGCTGCGAATCCGTTTCGCCTAAGTTTAACAAAATCCTACCGAGTGGCGAGCCAGCCTCCCACTCGGAGGCTTAGCTACAGTCCAAGTACTCGCCTAAGTTTAACAAAATCCTACCGACTGGTGAGCCAGCCTCCCACTCGGAGGCTTAGCTGCAGTCCAAGTACTCGCCTAAGTTCAACAAAATCCTACCGAGTGGTGAGCCAGCCTCCCACTCGGAGGCTTAGCTGCAGTCCAAGTACTCGCCTAAGTTTAAACAAAATCCTGCCGAGTGGTGAGCCAGCATCCCACTCGGGGGCTTAGCTGCAGCATAGCGCTCGCCTAAGTACAAATACAACGTGCGCTCTGCAAGGAGGACGAGGTACAGGTCGACTGCTATCCTCTCCTTCCGAGCTACGCCACAAATACAACGTGCGCTCCGCAAGGAGGACGAGGCACAGGTCGACTGCTACCCTCTCCTTCCGAGCTACGCCACAAATACAACATGCGCTCCGCAAGAAGGACGAGGTGCAGGTCGACTGTTACCCTCTCCTTCCGAGCTACGCCACAAATACAACGTGCGACCCGCAAGGAGGACGAGGTGCAGGTCGACTGTTACCTTCTCCTTCAGAGGTACGCCACAAAAATCCTACCGAGTGGAGCGCAGACCTCCCACTCGGGGGCTTAGCTGCAGCCCAGTGCTCACCTAAGTTTGTAAAAATCCTACCGAGTGGAGAGCAGACCTCCCACTCGGGGGCTTAGCTGCAGCCCAGTGCTCGCCTAAGTTTGTGAAAATCCTACCGAGTGGAGAGCAGACCTCCCACTCGGGGGGCTTAGCTGCAGCCTAGTGCTCGTCTAAGTTTTTGAAAATCCTACCGAGTGGAGAGCAGACCTCCCACTCGGGGGCTTAGCTGCAGCCCAGTGCTCGCCTAAGTTTGTGGAAATCCTACCGAGTGGAGAGCAGACCTCCCACTCGGGGGCTTAGCTGCAGCCCAGTGTTCGCCTAAGTTTTTGAAAATCCTACCGAGTGGAGAGCAGACCTCCCACTCGGGGGCTTAGTTGCGGCCCAGTGCCAGCCTAAGTATGACGAAGTACAAGTCGATTGCAATCTGTGCTTCATACCTACCTGCAAAAAAGCATCTCAAACACCAGCATATAGACCGAGCAAAAGACAATGGTCGTTCGGAGGCAGATGCAGACATATTCAACGTCAAATCCAAGTTCAGATAGCGTCCTACGGAACCAGAAGTGCTCAGGCACCAAGCCTGTTAAAGTTTATCGGTTACAAAAACCACTCGGCATACCAAGGCAAATTTAAGGCATCAAGCATTGAAGTTTTTTACCCCTCCTGTGGAGGGCTGGAAGGCGCAACAAACTCGTCCAAGTCGATTCTATCTGCGATCCGAGTGGCAGCAGCGATGAAGGTCTCCATGAAGGACCGGAAGTCATGCTTCTTGGTATTGGCTACCTTGAGAGCCGCCAGCTTGTCCTCTCGCGCGTCCTTGCAGTGAACACGAACCAGAGACAGAGCAACATCGCACCACACCTGGCAGAAGACTTCTTCCATTCATGCACTCGACTTGGAACTTCGTTCAGTCGAGTCATCAGAGACTCAAGGTCATTCTTTAGTGTTTCTCCTGGCCAGAGTGCCGTGTCGATGCGCGACGTCGCAACCTTCAGTATTGCAAGATAGTCAACCACAGCGGCAACACGAGATTCGAGTCGGAGCACGTTCATGGCGGCTTCATACTTCACAGGGGAGTTGATAGGATTCAGGTTCGTCTCCAGTCGACCAGTCTCCTCCTCAAAGTTCTGGCAGAACTCTGTAGATGCAGCCTAAAGTTAAGGCAGCAGTTTGGTGGTAAGACCATAATTAAAGGCCTGTCAGATACAAAGGGTTACCTTCAAGCATGAGGAATAGCTTCTTGGCGAGTCCTCCTAGATAAGCCTCCAGATCATTCTTCTTTCCTGCCAATTCGCTGGCCTTGTCACTCAAGGCAATCTTGTCATTCTTCAGTCGACTGACCTCCTTGTTGGTCGCGTCAAGGGCAGCTTTCAGATTGGTATTTTCCTCTTCAAGTTTGCTGATTGAAGCCAGCTTTTATTCTGCGAGCTTGATCTTCTCTGAAGCTGCTTTCTGCGCCTCAGCGAGGTCAAGATCCTTCTTCTTTAGAGAATCCCTCAGTTTATCTGCAAAATCATAGTGAGTTCAGACTCGGAAATGGACAAGAAACAAAGGCAGTCGTCAAAGTTCTCACCAAACATACCTTTTGCCTCCTCCTTCGCCTTCATGAAGTTCTCCTGGACAAGTTTCAGATCAAGTTTGAGCTGGATATGCTTGTTCTCCAACTCAGTATAACGAGCTGCAAACTCACAAGATTTCTGCGAAAGACCAATCGACAGGCATCAAAGATAGGTCACTTCTGAGTGACTAAGGGAAAAATTGTAGTATTTCTAGGACTACAGCCGAATCTAAAACATTCGACCATAGTCTCGGGGACTACACCCAGTGGGTGCACTCAGCGTGCCCCCACTAGTTCTATCAGATAGAGTCAATCAGTCGACCAAAAAAGACAGAAAGGCTAACCACCAACAATTAGCCACAGTTTCAAAAAAAAAGAGAAGTGTTCTTTAGACCATAGTCGACTGCCAGCAGTCGACCACGGTCTCGGGGACTACACCCAGTGGGTGCACTCAGCGTGCCCCCACCGGTTCTATGATTCCATTCAACCAGATTGAGCAAAGAAAGTAATGAGAAAAAGTTCAAGACATAAAGACTATGGTCGACTGCCAGCAGTCCACCATAGCCTTGGTGACCACACCCAATGGGTGCACTCAGCATGCCCCCACCAACCCAGATATTCAATTGACACACCCAGTGGGTGTATGGCAGATACTAAGATTTTTAGAAATGTTTTCAGGTATCATATCCTAACAGAAAAGGCGGTCATCGACTAACCTGAACATTGCTCTGAAGGGCCGAACTGGCGTCATAAGCTGCTTGGCTGGCGTCTCGGATCGCCTTCACTTGCTCCATCATGACCCCCGCCTGGCGTATGGCTTCTTTAGCAGCGCTTGCTTGGTCTTCTGGGACGTGGTGGGTGGAGAAAAGTGAAGGCTGATCAGCACTCGACGACGAAGGGCGAGCACTCGTCAGTGGCACCGCAAAGGATACGGTAGGCCGAGTGACGTTGTCCCCCTCCACAACCAATGTCTCAAGTCTTGTCGACTGAGTTGTCTTGCCAGCAGATGCCCTCCTATTCCTCCTCTGCCTCAGTGGTTCCTCGTCATCATCATCAGGAAGATCAATGATGATATTAGGTGGAGCTGCAGAAAAGATTCAAAGTTAAAAATGAAGATCCTACCGACTAAAAACGATACTACAAAGGTCATACCAGGGTTGGAAGTGACAGCATCCTCCATTTCTTGATCTTCAGGTCTGGTCGAGGTCTCAGAAGTAGCAGCACTACAGTTTCAGAAATCAGTCGGTCAGCTAACGGATCGACCAAGAATAAATTCATGTGAAACAAGAAAACACAAATTACGCCATTACCCAGAAATAGTGGGGATCGCCATCTTCATCTTCAGCAAGGCCTTCGTCGGCTTTGACGACGCCACTCGAGATTGCTTCGGCGCTTTCTCAGTCGGCGCCGGAGAGGTCGTCCGAGGACGCTTGGTCGACTGCACAACAGGCGCGACCCCCATACCGCGCTCGGCTGCAGGGTCATGGACAAGCTTGGATCGCCTTTCAGAATGGGGAGGTGCGACTTCCTCCTCCTCCTCCTCCTCCTCTTCCTCATCAGAGCCATCATCTTCATCACCATCATCACCATCCGATTCCCACTCCTCCGGGCTCTCGCCTCCACTTCCTTCCTCTTCCTCGGTCTGTGCTTGCGCCCCGTTGGGCATCGAATACAACTCAGTAGTGATCTGAAAGACAACAAAACAAGATAAAAGTTAGTCGACTGAGTTGCAACAAAACAGAATGAATGGAACATGATTACAGTCAGAGATAAGTGGTCATACCTTGTCTGGTTCTTAAGACTGGTCGAGTGGTGGGATCCTCCTAGCCCCACGAGGGTTATCTTTGTTTCCTGTGATGGCAGTCATCCACCTCTCCAGTGTGGCGTCGTCGACCTCCTCTGGGTGGACCCAAGTGGTGTCTTCGGTACCAGAGTACAACCACATCGGGTGGCCTCGGTATTGGAGTGGCTGAATGCGCCGTCGAAGGAAAACCTCCAAAAGATCCATGCCAGTGACCCCGTCGCGAATGAGTTGGACTACATGCTCCATCAACATTTTAACCTGAGCCTTTTCCTCCGGAAGCACCTTCAGGGAAGATGGCTTGTTCACTCGGTCCATGGAGAACGGAGGGAGACCAGTCAACTGCCCCGGTGTCGACTCGTCTTGGTAGTAGAACCAGGTCGACTGCCACCCTCTAACCGACTCGGGAAAGGTCATGGCTGGAAAGGCACTCTTACTCCTCATCTGGACCCCAAGACCCCCACACATCTGGATTACTTTGGTCCTCTCGTCATTCGGACTCGCCTTTTTCACCGTCTGAGAACGACAAGTGAATATGTGCTTGAAGAGGCCCCAGTGCGGCCGACAACCCAAGAAGTTTTCGCACAAAGACACGAAAGCGGCGAGATAGGCAATGGAGTTGGGAGTGAAGTGATGGAGTTGTGCCCCAAAGAAGTTCAGAAACCCTCGAAAGAAAGGATTCGGCGGCAGAGAGAACCCGCGATCGACATGGGTGGCTAAGAGGACACACTCACCCTCCTGTGGCTGCGGTTGCCACTCCGTCCCCGAAAGCCTTGCTGACCCATGGGAGATCAGTCCCTCATGGGCTAGATTGTCGAGGTCCTTCTGGGTGATGGTCGAGCGGATCCAGTCTCCCTAGATCCAGCCTTGCGGCAGGCTGGACCGCGACGAGGATCCGGCCCGACTGGTCGCTCTCCCCTTTGCTTTCGCCGTCGCCATCGCCTTCTTCGCTCACTCCAAGGCTGCCGTCTTCTCCTTCACCATCGTCGCCGGCAAGGCGCGCGAGGAGCAGATGAGCGGAGATAGAAGCGGGCGCAGTGGGAGAGTTTGAGGAAGAGGGAGAGGGGAATGAGGACGCACTGTTCAAAAAACCCCCGTCCGGCGCCTTATATAAGGTCACTTCCGAGTGGCTGACTGGTAGGACCGGGCGATCCTGTCAAATCTCAAAACAGTCGCGCGCGCAATACGTGGTGAAAAAGGCGGCGCAGAAATCGAGGCGTCTTTGCCTTATCCCATCCGAGTACCGCGGTCTTCTCTGCTTCGCGCGCTTCCCAAAATTTGGATCCCTCTAAATCCGTTAACAGCAGAGCAACTTGTCAGACGGCAGATTTCCTACGATCCGTTGCTCGGAAATCCCCAAGTTCATAAAGTTCACTCGACAGAGAAAAAGAATGGATCAAGGCGACTGAAAGAAAAGTTGATGCCATCGCCAAAATGTCATTGATCCAGAGTGAGACATACTCGGAACACAAAAAACAGGTCGGAAAGATTATCAACTCCTTCCTCACTCAAACCTCGATCCATTCGGGGGCTAATGATGAAGTCATGTACCTAGGGTAGGGTCATGGACCTGTCCAAGGTACCGTCCCCAAGGACATCTTTAGAAGAAACTACCTTCCAGTCGACCTGGAAGGATTCCACTCGACGGACTCGAAGACACTCGACTATGAAGACTCACTTGACCACCAGGAGTTCAAGAGCCACTCTGTATCCAAACGGTCTGTAATTAAGTAGTCTTTATAGTCATGATGACACTTTATGTAAGGCGTTACCAGTAACGCCAGGTCTTAATGTACTTTAACCCCTCCGCTACGTGGGCTGGCTGGGGTCCTGGCAGACTCTATATAAGCCACCCCCCTCCACTGGCAGAAGGGTTCGCACCCCTGTAACTCATACGCATATAATCCAGTCGACCGCCTCCGGGCTCCAAGACGTAGGGCTGTTACTTCCTCCGAGAAGGGCCTGAACTCGTAAATCCCTTGCATATACAACTACTCCATAGCTAGGATCTTGCCTCTCCATACCTACCCCCTATTCTACTGTCAGTCTTAGTACCACGACAGTACCGGCGCCTCGGTCCAGCCACCTTATAAGAGGTTATTTCCGAGTGACTGACGCGTGGGACCAGGCGATCCCGTCAAATCCCGCAACAGTCACGCGCAGCGTACATGGCGAAAAAGGCGGTGCGGGAATCGAGGAATCACTGTTTATCCGTTCCACCCGCTTCGGCATTTCCCGTCTGGCGCACTTCCCCGAAATTCCGTATCCCGCAGAATCCGGGATACACTGCAGGCAATCTCGTCTAGGATTCCACGCTCCAACGCAACACTCGGCATATAAGATCAACAATTCACTCGACTGTCCACTGAATGGATCAAGTCGACTGAGTCGACACCAAACATCGACGTGGGCACTCAGACGTACGAAAAGCGCTCGCGAGATCCTTAGGATTAGGTCAAGCTTAATTTCAGTCCATTTCGCACTCCCACCTTAATCCATTCGGGGGCTACTAATGAGGGTACACACCTGGGGTAGGGTCATAGGCCTGACCTATACGTCCTACCCAAGGTCACTACCCTAGAAGATAAGAAGACCCAGAATCCACTCGGCGATGTAATCACTCGACCATCATTCCCCACTATCACTCAACCGTGTGGGAATGACTCGACCATATTGAAGACCAGGAATTGGAAGAGCGCACAACGGCCGGGCTTTCAATCCTTAGCCTTCATGAGCATTAAGACCATTCAAGGCTGCCGTTACCAGTAACTCCCTTACTTTATGTACATTAAGCCCCTTGTAATGGAGGGGAGCCGGGGTCCTGGCGCACTCTATATAAGCCACCCCCCTCCTCTGGCACAAGGGTGGGCACACTCTGTAATTCTACACACATAATCCAATCGACCGCCTCCGGGCACCGAGACGTAGGGCTATTACTTCCTCCGAGAAGGGCCTGAACTCGTAAACATCGTGTGTACATCTTCGCCATAGCTAAGATCTTGCCTCTCCATACCTACCCCCCCTTTCTACTGTCAGACTTAGAACTGTTGGGGAACGTTGCAGAAAATTAAAATTTTTCCTACGGTTTCACCAAGATCCATCTATGAGTTCATCTAAGCAACGAGTAACAGGAGAGAGTTTGCATCTACATACCACTTGTAGATCGCGTGCGGAAGCTTGCAAGGTGATAATGGAGTCGTACTCGACGTGATTCAGATCACCGATGTCCAAGTGCTGAACGGACAGCACCTCCGCGTTCAACACACGTACGGGACGAGAGACGTCTCCTCCTTCTTGATCCAGCAAGGGGGAAGGGGAGGTTGAGGAAGGTCGCTCCAATGGCAGCACGACGGCGTGGTGGTGTTGGTGCAAGAAGACCAAGCAGGCTTCGCCAAGCGCTTGCGGAGGAGGAGAGGTGTTGGGAGGGAGGGCTGCGCCTTGAGATGGGTGCAGCAGCCCCCTCCCTCCCCCTTTATATAGGCCCCAGGGGCGCTGCCCTGAGATCCAATCTCCAGGGGCGGCGGCCAAGGGGTGGAGTGCCCCCAAGCCAGTGGGCGCCCCACCCCTAGGGTTTCAACCCTAGGCGCAGGGTGGGCCTAGGGGCGCACCAGCCCACTATGGGCTGGTTCCTCCCACTTCAGCCCATGGGGCCCTCCGGATAGGTGGCCCCACCGGTGGACCCCGGACCCTTCCGATGGTCCCAGACATTACCGGAGACCCCAAACTTTCCGATGGCGAAATACCACTTCCTATATATTATTCTTTACCTTCGACCATTCCGAAACTCCTCGTGACGTCCGGGATCTCATCCGGACTCAACAACATTCGGTAGTCACATACTAGTCTTCCTATTAACCCTAAGCCACCGAACCTTAAGTGTGTAGACCCTACGGGTTCGGGAGACATCTTGATATGACCGAGACGACTCTCGGGCAATAACCAACAGCGGGATCTGGATACCCATGTTGGCTCCCACATGTTCCTCGATGATTTCATCGGTTGAACCACGATGTCGAGGATTCGATCAAAACCTCAGATGCAATTCCCTTTGTCAATCGATGCGTTACTTGCCCGAGACTCGATCGTCGGTATCCCAATACCTTGTTCGGTCTCATTACCGCAAGTCACTTTACTCGCATCGTAATGCATGATCCCGTGGCAACGCCTTGGTCACATTGAGCTCATTATGATGATGCATTACCGAGTGGGCCCAGAGATACCTCTCCGTCATACGGAGTGACAAATCGATCTCGATCCGTGTCAACCCAATGACACTTTCGGAGATACCGTAATGCACCTTTATAGTCACCCGATTCGTTGTGACGTTTGATACACCCAAGGCACTCCTACGGTATCTGGGAGTTACACGATCTCATGGTCGAAGGAAGAGATACTTGACATTGGCAAAGCTCTAGCAAACGAACTACACGATCTTTTGTGCTATGCTTAGGATTGGGTCTTGTCCATCACATCATTCTCCTAATGATGTGATCCCGTTATCAACGACATCCAATGTCCATAGTCAGGAAACCATGACTATCTGTTGATCACAACGAGCTAGTCAACTAGAGGCTCACTAGGGACATATTGTGGTCTAAGTGTTCACACGTGTATTACGATTTCCGAATAATACAGTTATAGCATGAACAAAAGACAATTATCATGAACAATGAAATATAATAATACTTTTATTATTGCCTCTAGGGCATATTTCCAACAGTTTCCCACTTGCACTAGAGTCACCAATCTAGTTACATTGTGATGAATCGAACACCCATAGAGTTCGGTGTTGATCATGTTTTGCACGCGAGAGAGTTTAGTCAGCGGATCTGCGACATTCAGATCCGTGTGCACTTTGCAAATCTCTATGTCTCCATCTTGAACATTTTCACGGATGGAGTTGAAACGACGCTTGATGTGCTCGGTCTTCTTGTGAAACACAGGCTCCTTGGCAAGGGCAATAGCTCGGTGTTGTCACGAGAAGAGTTTGATCGGCCCCGACGCATTGGGTATGACTCCTAGGTCGGTGATGAACTCCTTCACCCAAATCGCTTCATCGCTGCCTCCGAGGCTGCCATGTACTCCGCTTCACACGTAGATCCCGCCACGACGCTTCGCTTGCAAAATGCACCAGCTTACTACTCCACCATTCAACATATACACGTATCCGGTTTGTGACTTAGAGTCATCCAGATCTGAGTCGAAGCTAAGCGTCGATGTAACCCTTTACGACGAGCTCTTCGTCTCCTCCATAAACGAGAAACATGTCCTTCGTCCTTTTCGGTACTTGAGGATATTCTTGACCGCTGTCCGGTGTTCCTTGCGGGATTACTTTGGTATCTAGCTACCAAACTTACGGCAAGGTTTACATCGGTGCAGTACACAAAGATGGCATACATAATAGATCCTATGGTTGAAGCATAGGGATGACACTCATCTCTTCTTTATCTTTTGCGTGGTCGGTGATCGAGCTGAGCTCAATCTCACACCTTGTAACATAGGCAAGAACCCTTCTTGGACTGATCCATTTTGAACCTCTTCAAAATCTTATCAAGGTATGTGCTTTGTGAAAGACCTATGAGGCGCCTCGATCTATCTCTATAGATCTTGATGCCTAATATATAAGCAGCTTCTCCAAGGTCCTTCATTGAAAAACACTTATTCAAGTAGGCCTTAATGCTGTCCGAAGTTTTGTATCATTTCCCATCAAGAGTATGTCATCTACATATAATAGGAGAAATGCTCTGAGCTCCCACTCACTTTCTTGTAAACGCAGCTTCTCCATAAGTCTCATAAACCCAAACGCTTTGATCATCTCATCAAAGCGAATGTTCCAACTCCGAGATGCTTGCACCACCATAAATGGATCATTGGAGCTTGCATACTTTGTTAGCGTTCGAGGATCGACAAAACCTTCCGCTGCATCATATACAGCTCTTCCTTAAGATGTCCGTTAAGGAATGCCGTTTTGACGTCCATCTGCCATATCTCATAATCATAGTATGCGGCAATTGCTAACATGATTCGGACGGACTTCAGCTTCGCTACGGGAGAGAATGTCTCATCGTAGCCAATCCCTTGAACTTGTCGATAACCCTTAGCGACAAGTCGAGCTTTATAGATGGTAACATTACCATTCGCGTCCGTCTTCTTCTTAAAAATCCATTTGTTTTCTATCGCTCGCCGATCATCGGGCAAGTCTGTCAAAGTCCATACTTTGTTTTCATACATGGATTCTATCTCGGATTTCATGGCTTCAAGCCATTTGTTGGAATCCGGGCCCGCCATCGCTTCCTCATAGTTCAAGGTTCACCGTTGTCTAACAACATGATTTCCGTGACAGGGTTGCCGTACCACTCAGTGCGGAACGTGTCCTTGTGGACCTCGAAGTTCGGTAGTAACTTGATCCGAAGTACCTTGATCATCATCATTGTTTTCCTCTTGATTGGTGTGGGCATCACAGAACGGTTTCTGCTGCCGCACCACTTTCCCGCTCGAGAGGTAGTACTTCATCAAGTTCTACTTTCCTCCCACTTACTTCTTTCGAGAGAAACTCTTTTCCGAAAGCATCCGTTCTTGGCAACAAAGATCTTGCCTTCGGATCTTAAGTAGAAGGTATACCCGACAGTTTCCTTAGGGTATCCTATGAATACGCATTTTTCGACTTGGGTTCAAGCTTTTCGGGTTGAAGTTTCTTGACATAAGCATCGCATCCCCAAACTTTTAGAAACGATACTTAGGTTTCTTCCCAAACCATAATTCATATGGTGTCGTCTCAACGGATTTAGACGGTGCCCTATTTAAAGTGAATGTAGTTGTCTCTAGAGCGTATCCCCAAAATGATAGCGGTAAATCGGTAAGAGACATCATAGACCGCACCATATCCAATAGAGTGCGACATCGACGCTCGGACACACCGTTTACCGAGGTGTTCCAGCGGCGTGAGTTGTGAAACGATTCCACATTTCTTTAAGTGTGTACCAAATTCGTGACTTAAGTATTCTCCTCCACGATCGATCGTAGGAACTTTATCTTTCGGTCACGTTGATTCTCCACCTCATTCTGAAATTCCTTGAACTTTTCAAAGGTCTCGGACTTGTGTTTCATTAAGTAGACATACCCATATCTACTCAAGTCATCGGTGAGAGTGAGAACATAACGATATCCTCCATGAGCCTCAACGCTCATTGGACCGCATACATCGGTATGTATGATTTCCAACAAGTTGGTTGCTCGCCCATTGTTCGGAGAAAGGAGTCTTGGTCATTTTGCCTAAGAGGCATGGTTCGCATGTGTCAAACGATTCATAATCAAGAGACTCTAAAAGTCCATCAGCATGGAGCTTCTTCATGCGCTTGACACCAATGTGACCAAGGCGGCGATGCCACAAGTATGTGGGACTATCGTTATCAACTTTACATCTTTTGGCATCCACACTATGAACATGTGTAATATTACGCCGAGATTCATTAAGAATAAACCATTGACCATCGGAGCATGACCATAAAACATATCTCTCATATAAATCGAACAACCATTATTCTCAGACTTAAATGAGTAGCCATCTCAGATTAAACGAGATCCGGATACAATGTTCATGCTCAAACATGGCACTAAATAACAATTATTAAGGTTCAAAACTAATCCCGTAGGTAAATGTAGAGGCAGCGTGCGACGGCGATCACATCGACTGGAACCATTCCCGACGCGCGATCGTCACCTCGCCCTTCGCCAGCCTCCGTTTATTCCGCAGCTCTGTTGTGAGTTACAAATATGAGCAACGGAACCGGTATCAAATACCGGGAGTTACTACGAGTAATTGGTAAGGTACACATCAATTACATGTATATCAAATATACCTTTGGTGTTGCCGGCCTTCTTATCCGCTAAGTATTTGGGGCAGTTCCGCTTCTAGTGACCCTTCCCTTGCAATAAAAGCACTCGGTCTCGTGCTTGGGTCCATTCTTTGACTTCTTCCCATAATAGGCTTACGGCGCGACAACATCTTTGCCGTCCTTCTTGAAGTTCTTCTTACCCTTGCCCTTCTTGAACTTAGTGGTCTTATTGACCATCAACACTTGATGTTCTTTCTTGATTTCAGCCTCTGCTGACTTGACAGATCGAGAACACTTCAGAATGGTCTTTACCATTCCCTGCATGTTGTAGTTCATCACAAAGCTCTTGTAGCTTGGTGGGAGCGATCGAGGATTCTGTCAATGACCGCCTCATCTTGGAGGTTAATGTTCACCAATCATACGGTTGTGCAACCTGCACATCTTCGGATGTGCTCACCGATGTAACTGTTTTCCTCCATCTTACAATCTGAGAACTTGTCGGAGACATCATATCTCTCGACCGGGCATGAGCTTGGAAAACTAGTTTCAGCTCTTCAACATCTCATATGCTCCGTGATGCTCAAAACACTTTTGGAGCCCCGGTTCTAAGTCAGTAAAGCATGCCGCATCGAACGAGGGAGTAATCATCAAGACGAGCTTGCTGCCGCTCATAACGTCTTGGTTCTCTAGGACGGAGCGTCACCTAGCGGTCCTTCTAGGACATATTGCTTCTCGCAGCTATGAGGATGATCTCGTGTTCCGGACCCGATCCGTATAGTTGCTGCCATCATCTTTCAGCTTGGTTTTCTAGGAACGCGTTGAAGTTCATGTTGACCTTAGCGTTGGCCATTTGATCTACAAGACATATTTGCAAAGGTTTTAGACTAAGTTCATGATAATAAAGTTCTAATCAAAATTATGAACTCCCACTTAGATTAGACATCCCTCTAGTCATCTAAGTGTTACACGATCCGAGTCGACTAGCCCGTGTCCGATCATCACGTGAGACGGACTAGTCATCGTCGGTGAACATCTTCATGTTGATCGTTCTTCCATACGACTCGTGTTCGACCTTTCGGTCTCCGTGTTCCGAGGCCATGTCCGCACATGCTAGGCTCGTCAAGTTAACCCTAAGTGTTTTCGTGTAAAACTGTCTTACACCCGTTGTATGTGAACGTAAGAATCCATCACACCCGATCATCACGTGGTGCTTAGAAGCGACGAACTGTAGCAACGGTGCACGCTAGGGAGAACACTTCTTGAAATTTTGTAAGGATCATCTTATTTACTACCGTCGTCCTAAGTAAACAAGATGCATAAACATAATAAACATCACATGCAATTATATAGTTGTGACATGATATGGCCAATTTCATAAAGCTCCATTGATCTCCATCTTCGGGGCTCCATGATCATCTTGTCACCGGCTTGACACCATGATCTCCATCATCATGATCTCCATCATCGTGTCTTCATGAAGTTGTCACGCCAACGACTACTTCTACTTCTATGACTAACGCGTTTAGCAATAAAGTAAAGTAGTTTACATGGCATTCTTCAATGACACGCAGGTCATACAAAAATAAAGACAACTCCTATGGCTCCTGCGGTTGTCATACTCATCGACATGCAAGTCGTGAATCCTATTACAAGAACATGATCTCATACATCACAATTCATCATTCATCACAACTTCGCCATATCACATCACATGATCAATCGCTGCAAAAACAAGTTAGACGTCCTCTAATTGTTGTTGCATCTTTTACGTGGCTGCGATTGGGTTCTAGCAAGAACGTTTTCTTACCTACGAATCACCACAACGTGATTTTGTCAACTTCTATTTACCCTTCATAAGGGCCCTGTTCATCGAATCCGCTCCAACTAAAGTGGGAGAGACAGACACCCGCCAGCCACCTTATGCAACTAGTGCATGTCAATCGGTGGAACCGGTCTCACGTAAGCGTACGTGTAAGGTTGGTCCGGGCCGCTTCATCCCACAATACCGTTGAAGCAAGAAAAGACTAGTAGAGGCAAGTAAGTTGACAAGATCAACGCCCACAACAAATTGTGTTTTACTCGTGCATTAGAGAACTACGCATAGACCTAGCTCTGATACCACTGTTGGGGAACGTTGCAGAAAATTAATTTTTTTTCCTACGATTTCACCAAGATCCATCTATGAGTTCATCTAAGCAACGAGTAACAGGAGAGAGTTTGCATCTACATACCACTTGTAGATCGCGTGCGGAAGCTTGCAAGGTGATGATGGAGTCGTACTCGACGTGATTCAGATCACCGATGTCCAAGTGCTGAACGGACAGCACCTCCGCGTTCAACACATGTACGGGACGGGAGACGTCTCCTCCTTCTTGATCCAGCAAGGGGGAAGGGGAGGTTGAGGAAGCTCGCTCCAACGGCAGCACGACGGCGTGGTGGTGTTGGTGCAAAGCGGCGATCTCGGCAGGCTTCGCCAAGCGCTTGCGGAGGAGGAGAGGTGTTGGGGAGGGGAGGGGCTGCGCCTTGGAGATGGGTGCAGCAGCCCCCCTCCCTCCCCCCCTTTATATAGGCCCCAGGGGGGGCGCCGGCCCCTGGAGATCCAATCTCCAAGGGGGGGCGGCAAGAGGGTGGAGTGCCCCCAAGCCAGTGGGCGCCCCACCCCTAGGGTTTCAACCCTAGGCGCGGGGTGGGCCTGGGGCGCACCAGCCCACTATGGGCTAGTTCCTCCCACTTCAGCCCATGGGGCCCTCCGGATAGGTGGCCCCACCGGTGGACCCGGGACCCTTCCGGTGGTCCCTACATTACCGGAGACCTCAAACTTTCCGATGGCGAAATACCACTTCCTATATATTATTCTTTACCTCCGGACCATTCCGAAACTCCTTGTGACGTCCGGATCTCATCCGGACTCGAACAACATTCGTAGTCACATACTAGTCTTCCTATTAACCCTAGCGCCACCGAACCTTAAGTGTGTAGACCCTACGGGTTCGGAGACATGCGAACATGACCGAGACGACTCTCGGGCAATAACCAACAGCGGGATCTGGATACCCATGTTGGCTCCCACATGTTCCTCGATGATTTCATCGGTTGAACCACGATGTCGAGGATTCGATCAAAACCACAGATGCAATTCCTTTGTCAATCGATGCGTTACTTGCCCGAGACTCGATCGTCGGTATCCCAATACCTTGTTCGGTCTCATTACCGCAAGTCACTTTACTCGCATCAGTAATGCATGATCCCGTGGCAACGCCTTGGTCACATTGAGCTCATTATGATGATGCATTACCGAGTGGGCCCAGAGATACCTCTCCGTCATACGGAGTGACAAATCCGATCTCGATCCGTGTCAACCCAACAGACACTTTCGGAGATACCGTAATGCACCTTTATAGTCACCCGCCACGCCAGTGACGTTTGATACACCCAAGGCACTCCTACGGTATCCGGAGTTACACGATCTCATGGTCGAAGGAAGAGATACTTGACATTGGCAAAGCTCTAGCAAACGAACTACACGATCTTTTATGCTATGCTTAGGATTGGGTCTTGTCCATCACATCATTCTCCTAATGATGTGATCCCGTTATCAACGACATCCAATGTCCATAGTCAGGAAACCATGACTATCTGTTGATCACAACGAGCTAGTCAACTAGAGGCTCACTAGGGACATATTGTGGTCTAAGTGTTCACACGTGTATTACGATTTCCGAATAATACAGTTATAGCATGAACAAAAGACAATTATCATGAACAATGAAATATAATAATACTTTTATTATTGCCTCTAGGGCATATTTCCAACAAGAACCACGACACACGACGCAGTTACGGCTGAATTCGTGGAATTAATAGGACGACAACGTGGTCGCGAGATGCCTGTAGGTAGAATATTTCAAAAAAAATCCATGTGGTGCACAAACGTTATTGTCCTTAGCACCAAGAGATGAACATGGTACGTCATGTTTACTATGTGGTCAAAATTGTTGAATATTGCATCTGTTTTCTATGTCATAAAGAGTTTGTCGCATCTTCAACTGTGTGCACAAGGCGATGAACTTGAAGATGTGGCTCAAAGGAATTCCAATATTCTTTCTGCTATATAGACGAGAGGCCTAAACCGTAAATTCGAGCATCAACTAGGATGAGTATACTCTATTGTCGTGTAATTCATGCCACGTGGCTGGAAAATGGTGCACACGAATCATAAGGTGATGACGCGGTCCAAGAATTCGGCGGCGTTCCAATGACATTCAAGCAGTGACTCGAAGCGAGATCTAGACATGGGTTCATAAATGGAGGCATCGGGGAGCCAAGATGTCGAGACATCGAAAAATGATGATGCCGAGGACAGCTATCTTGGTGCGCATTACTAACCATCCCCTGTTTAGTTGCAGGATGTTGCCGACCAAGAGGCCCCAGAAAGCAATGCGAGCAATAATTGGATGAGTAATCATCATTTTGTTCTTTTTTCTTATTCATTGCAACAAATGAATCCTTTTGATAATGGTTATTTTGCATTATTTGGCCATGTCCTAAACACAAGCACTTCACTTACACAACACATATGCATTTTTCTCTCTCAAAAATAACAGACACTCTTTTGCGAGAGTCGACCCACAAGTCTCATTCCGTTAACTACTCTAAAAAGTAATTTCTTTCGAATGCATCTCCCTCACGAGTAAACGCCACCGTCGGTCGCCATTCTCGACTCACACCGTCCGTCCACCACGCCACTTTCCAGCAACGTAAATTGGTCATTTTCTCTTCTGGCGAATCCCCACACATTCTATGGACTCCGCCTAGCTTGAGGCTAGCCTTATCCACTCAGATTTCTAGCATGTTGTCTCCATGAGCGTAAATATGTTATTTTCTCCACGAGAGAGTCCCTATACCTTCTTTGTACATTGCCTTGAGGCTAACCTTATCCTCTTGGGTTTCTAGCGCATTGCCTCTTTGGATGCTGGCATGGCTTCTCCAGCTGGACTTCCTCCACGTCGTCCACATGGTTTAGGCCATGCATATTAAGCTACAAAGTTTTTTTTTTCTCCCGTTGCAATGCACGGGTATTTTTGCTAGTAATAATAAATGGAATAGTGTGCGGGACTAGCAATTTGTTATTAAGGAATATTTGATTTTGTTTTGGAAGGTTATTGAGAAACATCTTATGTTTGTCTTTTAGATAGATGATCTCACATATATGGTGTGATCTTTAAATTCTTAAGTACCTATTATTTATGTAGTTGAATTGAATCAACACCTGCCAAAACAAGTATGAAATAAGATCTCACTAGTTTAAAGAGATTTAGGGGCACGTCTAGGCATCAGACTACTGATGTTTGCAGCCAATCAGACTAGTCATCAGCCATTGGATTAGAACCAGGACAGACGTCCGATCTAGTACTAGTTTAGGCCCACGTGAGATTGGTTGACAGTGCTAATTGAATGTTTCCTAACTGCTCCGGCAACCCACGCTCGGGTTATTATCTCTCTCCATCTGTTTCTTTCTCCCTAGGACGTTGCTTCCTTAAATCATGCTATGTTACCATATTCAAGCACCAACGTGCTGGAAGCATTACTTGTCTGATCTTTTGGAAACAAATTCGCTAAATTCTAGGGTATAAATCTCATAGATGATGCTTATTATAGGTGATAAATCTCGAAAATACTCCGTGATTGTTTCTATTCCATAACACATATGGCAATGGAAGCATTTTCTCATGAGATGGAAACAATTTATGTAGTTGTTGATGCAAACATTTTCTCGACCAAAATACTGCCTGATTGTATCCATTCCATTAACCAATATTTGTCACATTCCGTGGAAGTTATCGATGCAAACACTTTTTCAACCAATGGACACATGGTTATGTTTTGTAATGAAAAAAGTTTTCAGTGTCAATGAAACACCTCTTCAGGTGGGTGGAAACATATTCCATGTGTGTCGTTTCATACAGAACTTAATAGAGCATCGTTTCTTATCATCCAATGCGTTGGCATGGATGTGTCATTTCTTATCTTCGATGCTTTGGTGCCAAAATACAACTTACACAAGCTTAACCATATCTCAATATTTTCTGCAATGGCAGACCAACACATATGTACTATATATATTAGTTGCTTCTAATTGTATAAAGATTGCTTCAGAACTCTCGGGTGGATGCTTCGACAGACTAGATCACATGCGCCATGGCCATCAGACATGGGAAGGTTGCCGACATGCTGTCTCGTCGAACCGGCGGCAGAGGCAACGGTGGCGATACACATGTAGCTTCGGATTACCCCAGCTTTCTCCGGAATTAGGTTTTCCCACTTGTCGGGAAGACCTAGGACAATATCAGCTCTAAAAAAAAGCTTGATTCGTTATTGAGTGTCAGCTGAGAACATATGAAATGCAATATGTTAGCAAATCTGAAAAAATGGATTTAGAGAGAATAAACCGATACACTAGCTGTGTGATGAAAATAGTTGTATGGAAGCAATGCATTAGAACTACCTTGTTTGTTGAGCGCAATACATCAAGAATGTAGGAAGCATGAAAAAATGGGAACTCAACATTAGTAGGCAAGAAAGCGATTATCACTTGATGTATAGAAGCAAGTTTATAGGAAAACAAAACTAAATGTTTACAAGAAGCATGAAAATATGGGAAGTCAACATAATGAATCATGGTATGAAGCATAGAAAATTGAGCATTTAGGAGAAAAAGTAAGCCTGGTAGCAACATGAGGATGCATTCTTTGTGTCGCCGACTTCCAAAAAATAACCGAGTTTCTGTTGATTACCGGAAGCAATTTTCTAGTCCACCGAAACAAAATAATTACAATACAGAAGCACCGAAGTAAGAAGCCCGGAAATAATACGGCAGGTGCATTAGTGTTAGTTGGAAGCAATAAGTTTATAAAAATGAATTTGCTGCTAACTGTGGATGCATATTTGTGGAAGCTCTATAAGCAATTCAAGGTTGTTTCTGTCAACAATGCTCCTCTTAATTTGAAGCATTGGTGATTGAATGATCTAAATACTCCAACTACAAATTTGATGATTCATAACATAATACATGAACAGAACAATACTTGGCAGTCAAAGAACATAAATACAAGTTAGTCCTTGGCACTCAGCGAATTACAAACAATATGTTGCAAATACAAATGTATCAAATCGGTGGCTACCAACACAGGTGCAATACCTTCGATTTGGAGACGGGGGCGTTACGAATAGGGGGATGCCAAAACCACCGCAGGTTCTTTGGGCATCAGGTCCCACTCCGCCAGCCGATTCATCCTAGAAGAAGCACCAAAATTAGGGATGAGATGGGGAGGAGCAGGGGAACGGATCTGGGCAGTGAGGTAGATGTGCTACTCGACGACGAGGTGAGTAGGGGCAGCTGAGCGTCCGGAGAGGATGGAGAGGTTGACGGCGAGCTCGGGGAGATGCATGCGACGCGAGGGAGAACGGGATCTGGGCGGTGAGGTGCTTCTGATGCTCGACGACCAGTTGAGAAGCAGGCATGAAGTGAGCGCCGCTGCGCCGAGAGCCCGAGATGGAGGAAGCTGGGATGGTGCGCTTGGCAGCGAGATCGGGGGAGATTTGCTGCGAGGCGAGTGATTAGGAGATAGGTACGTGCGGATTGTGCGCTGGTTAGCTCCCGGCTGACGGAGCCCTTTTTTTGAAAAAAAAAATTAGGAGCCACGGGATTAGGCTCATCTTTGACCGTAAGATTCTACTAGAATCGACGGCAATCTAGCGGTCTGACTTTGGCCTCCTACCAGACTACAGATAAGAAGGATTTCCTTTTAGTTTTTAGTGCAAGGGAGAAAAATCCAGTGAAAGGGGGTGGTGGGAGGTGAGGCGAAAAGAAGACGAAAATCCGATTTGCGCTCCGGCTTGTGCCTGTATGGGCGAATGTTCACATGTTGTGCTTCTGCCATCACAGGAATACCGTGATCACACGCTCACCTAGGTGGTCATTTGGTTGGTTCTCCAAATATGTCCTCAAATTCCTCTAACATCACTGCAATGGCCTCTGGAATGGGGCGAGTGTCCTTGTCCACAACATCCACATGAAACAAACGCACCACATGAGAAATGGATCCTTGCTTACACAAACTCAGTAACTGCACGTTGTTGACCTCTTGAGTTCTTGCTTCAAATGGTGGCCATACAAATACCTTTGGCAGTTGTGATGATGGCATGCTTCACTATCCAATCCATTGTCATAGGCTTGTGCTCCTCGAGTCAGTCCATGCCCAAGATGGCATCGTAGGTACCCAGGGGTAGAATTTTCATATCATTGAGGAATTCTTGATGTTGAGAGGACCACAAGAAGTGAGGAATGATGGAAGAGCAAGGGGTGAAATGCCCCGACCTCCCCCGAGCTCCCCTTCCACCTAGGGTTTTTGCGCCCCCCACCTCCTCCTTCCTTCCCTCAGACTTCGCGCCTCTGCTGGCGAGACGACCAGAGGGCCCGACGCCGCCCCTCGAGGCTCCTCCTCACAGACTTTCCTCCCCGCCATCCCAATGAAGCGCCACGGCCTCGGCCGCATGGTCTTGGTGGCGGCGGGTTCCGCCTTTCGCGCGGCGCCCATCATGCTCGGACGGTGGTGGCTGGCGGTGGTGCTCCTCAGCAGGCGTCGGTGTGGCTCGTCGACGGTGATGCCGCGTGCCATGGTGGTTCTTGACGCGGCGGTGCGGCCGTTGTCCGTGGGGCGGCGCGGTGGCGCTGGTGGCTGGCGGCGCGCGCCCAGCCCAGATCTGGGCCAATTTGGGCCCCACCTAGGTTGGGGGGGGCTGGTGACTCAGTGTTCAACGGCGTCGTTCCCTGGAAATGGCATGGTGGCGGCGGTCTCGGGCGGTGAGGACTTCGTCGGTCGGTGAGTTGCAGCGTGGTCACAGGATTGTTTGGGTTCAAGTGGACTCGGCAGGGCCATCGAGGCCCAGCAAGTCCTCGTCGCCGCGTCCGATCGGCTCCGCTGCAGCGGTGGAGGTTGTCCCCTCCTCCCGGTCGAGTTGTGGTCGCTCCCGTGGCCGGGGTCTCCTTGTCCGATCTAGGCCTCGTGTTGGCAGCTCTAGTGAGGCGGCGGGACTTGTCCGGTAACCGTGGTGGCACGGGCTGGTGGGCGGCTGTCGGGGTGGTGCATCTCGAAGTGCCTGGGGTGATGGTGGTGGTTGTGGATCGGGAGAAATCCTTGTCGGCTTGTCCAGCCTGACGAGATGACATTTGCGGGCGCCATCGGACCTTCCTGAGGGGCGTCGGATATATCCCTTCCCCATCATCCCTCGCGTACCGGGGGAAACCCTAGAACTTGTTCAGACAACAACAGCGTCGTCATCACATTCCTTTTTGAAGGTGTTGCTTGGTGCGAGGCGCTTCGAGATGCTAGGAGCACGATGGTACTTCGTCGGAGGGTGCAGTGGTTGCCGGTTTTCCTTTCTTCGATGATCTGCCGGTATCGGCATTTATTTCTCTTTCATTTTTTTTGTTTTCTTTTGAGCTTATTTGTGTTGCGGCCCCAGCAAGCTGGATGTATCGGATGTTTGCTTTATAATATAAAGCGGGGGAAACCCTTTATCGTATAATGATGGAAGAGCAAGACAATTCACCTTTATCTACAACTCTGAAATGGCATGGCTATTGTAGACGTTGTACTCCATGTGATTTGACAGCCATTTTCTGATCGACGAAGGAAGTTGAGATACCGAATCTATGAGCATCAACACTTCTTGCCCCTGCACCCACGCATGAAGCTGAAAGGCATGGGTAGAAACACCGCCTTCCAGTCTTGACGCGAAATGGCGCAAACTATTTCTGTCGCCACTTCAGTTGATATTGCTGCCTTTTCTTCAGAGATGTTGTCAATCCCAAACATCTCTAGCAGTTCTTCCACGACTTGGAGTTAGACGCGTGTGTGATCATGCCACCACTATTTGCTGCACTTGAAGCACAATCCTCGTGCACGGCAGTAGTCACAACGCCTTGATTTTATTGTTGTCGGCTCGTGCGCCTTCGACTCCTCGGCGATCCACAGCTGGGGTGGGAACATGTACAAGAGCTAGTCGTATGCTATTTTTTTCACAAAATTCACATGGGAGTAGATTGGGCACCCATCCCGGTCATCACAAAGTTTGACAAGTGACATAATAGCTCGTGAATGAGATATTCTCCTCTGACGATGGAGAGATATTCTTAGCGCCCTCTCGGTGTGATGACATTAATCATCGTCTGGCCAGACACAGGTGACTACATCACGGGGATGCTAAAAAACAATAACAAGAAAGAAGAACAAAACCGGTAACGAGGATTTCGGTATAGTGAGCATGGTGATGACTCAGGAGGGTACTGATGCATCTCGGGTTTTGCAAAATATTGTGAAGCAAAGGAACATCACATGATAACCAAAGGTTCATTTGAATATCATTCGTGTGCTCATAAGGATCGATGTGGACGTCCACGGTCCTACTATCGGTCATTGAACAAACAGTTTCGTTCATTTCTATGAGTTACCGAACCTATGGGGTCACAAGCTTAAGCCAATCACGAGCTGCTGACTGTTATTAGGATGGGAGTGATGAGAATATATTTGTGGAATTCTTTCATTAATATTCGGAATAGTTCTGAGAGGATCCAGAGCGTTTCGGGGTCACCGGAAGGGTTTCTGTGAATATCGGGTAATACATGGTATTACCGATTAATATATATATATATATATATATATATATATATATATATATATATATATATATATGAAAATGTTTCCAATGATGTAAAATTATATATATATATATATATATATATATATATATATATTGGTCTAAAAATATTTAGAACTATTTTATATTTAATTTAATATCAACGAGTCTAAAAAGGCCAAGTCGTGGAAGGCAACTTGGGCCAAAAAGGCCCAAGTGGGAAAGTGCCTCCTTCCTTAGCAAAGAAGGCCGAACTGGGGAAAGGGAGGAGTCAGACTCCTCGTCCCCTATGGCTGGCACACCAAGGGGGATTCCTTTCCCTGGGTGGGCCCTCCCTCTCCCCTAAACCTATATATACATGAGGTATTGTGCTCTTTTGTATATACAAGTTTTGGAGCCTCCTCTAATTCTTATAGTTCTAGTTGGTCCTAGTAGACTAATTAGAGCTAAGATAATCCTCTTGTCCTCATAATTAGAAGTCTAGTTTGGTTCTAATCTCCTCCCTCTAATTCTCCAGCGACGATTAGCTCTGGATGGCGAAGCGCTGCCAGATCGTGAAGGTTGCACGCTTGAAACCAAGTAGAAAGGCCATGCTTTTGGTCTTCAATTCGAGGGACTGTTTGTGGGTGGTAAGAGGGATCGTTTATCGATGGTTCGAGGGACTCCAAGTACGATCTACACCGACACGTTCTTCTGCTGCTGCAACTCGGTGACGGGTAACCCGTAGTGCATCTTCATATTGATCTTGGGTGATCGTAGGTGCGATTTTTTTGTTTTCTACTACCATTCCCAACAGTGGCATCATGAGCAATTTTATGAGTAGATGCAGTCTGCGATCTAGACTACATGTGATTGTGAGGGTTGATGTTCTTGCTATGGTTCCCTCGAGTGTTGCTTTGGTTCAATTCATCGACAGTATGGTGTCGCTTTGTTACAAGGTTCTGATAATCGATCGGCTCTGGATGTCGACAATCTACTAACAGTTCCTCGGGCTTCACCATAGTTGAGAATAGTGAACTATCGCATACACAAAAGGGTGTCGAAGATCGATGGTCTTCTAGGGGGTCAAACGTATTGACGATGTTTAATGTGGGGCAAGAGATTTTAACTAAGTCTCTTGTTTCACACACCCCGAAACTTAATCTAGCATCAAGAATTATCGTCCAAATTGTGGACGTAGGTAGATAGTGTTACTTGTTAAAACTGGTTAACCACATAACTAAAATTGTGCTAAAACTGATTAGAGGACGTCTAACTTGGTTTTGCAGGGTATGCATATGATGTGGTATAGCCTTCATCATGATAATGAGTTTATATATGAGATGGTTATAAGTTGTAATGTTAAGTGGCCTGCGCGTCACAGCATGATGGCTGGATCCACCAGATTGCCACGTTAATGTAAAATTCGTAGAGATAGCCTACAGGTTACACATAGCGATGGCAATTGTACATGGAGGACCCCGACGAGGAGAAGATGTACATGGCGCGGGACGAGGAGCTATAATTTCGTGCCACTGCGAAATTTCTGAAATTGGTGCCACGACAACATTTTTGAAGCGGTCACCATGGCAACATTTTCTGAAATTGCTGCCATGGCAACATTTTTGAAACGGTTCCCACGGCAACGAAATATTGGCCGTCACGACGCTTCAAGTGGAGATTGAAGATGATCACGGAGATTCCCGGCGCCCAGGGCTATACTATATCATGCTTTTATGAGCTGCTTGAGGTGTTTAACCCTTCTATTGTTTGCACCCTTTGATTGCGTAGTAGTAAATTATTAGGGTGATCTCTCACAGTCAAAAGGTGCTCTTCCTAGTGTTGCAATCATCTACGGCATTCTAGCATCTCAGAGTGCGTCATGTTCACATGAGTACAAACAACTTGAGAGGTGTAAAACGGAGATGGTCAGACCGTCTATGCAGATAGCACTTGGTTGTCTTGAAGTTCTGGCAGAATCATTCTGAGCTCGGAGCACAAAGCAACGAAAGATGAACAAGAGTCATATGGTGATACGATCGGCAATAGTTTGCCCACCGGTCAAAATTCTCGTCATCAGTGATGTCCACATCAATGGTTGAGAACTAGATTTGGATCTTGAATCACTTAAATCAATCATGAGATATATTGATTTGAGTGGGAGCACAATTATGTATTAATTTAGTTTAATCCCTAGTGCAAATTAATTATGAACAATGTCTATGTGTAGTTTGCATTATAGTTGTACAATTATAGCTCATGGTTCCACCTGTGTTATTAAAATTGATTGACTATTATTTACCTGGTTGAATCCTTATGATTGAGAGGATCGTCCTCTAGAGTGCCAAGAAGGATTTTGTCCTACTGCATGCTTGCAATGTTCTCCTGCTATGGATGATGAGACTCACGTCCTTTAATCCGAAAGGTAGAATTGTATTATGGTCTGATTACTTCCGAGAAACCCGAACTTCAAAAATGTTTGGGATACTTATGTGATATTCTTCGAATTGAAAATTGTTTTCAGAAACAAATAAAAGAAGGTTAAAAGAAATGTGATATATGAAGAAGTGTTTTTTTGCACGATCTAGTGAAGTGTTCAACTATATTTGAGATTGAAATGCGTAAGACTCGAAAGAACGCCAGCCATGAGTTGATGGCGAGAACTTAAAGAGAATGAACAAAATCAAAGGATGTAATGAGACTTACATACCTAGGGAAGTTCGGGGCTCGCGCCACTCTTAAAAGTAAGATGATTCTTCTATTGAGTGGGAGAAATATTGTAAGTAAAAGTATAAGAAGTTTAGAGGTAAAAAGAAAAGAAGTCTGGATTGTCCAGCTCAGGTATGAATGTCATACAAGTTATAAGATGTAGTGAAATTCGGTCATGTAAAGTGTGATTCTTGAGAACCGTGATTAAATTGTTAAACACTAAATTCTTTGAAAATTTTTGTTAAAAGTTGATCGCAACAATACGATTCGATTGCATGTTGTTGCGAATCGATGCAAGAATTGCTACGGCCTAATGACCACCAAATTAATGAGGTTGAAATATGTGTTGAAATTTTTGTAATAGTTATGACACTTTTCCATCAACATCTTACCTCTGAATTTATTGTCATAATTCATTTTAGAGTTTTGTACACTCTAGCCCATTGAATAGAAGTTTCAAGGAGGTTGTTCATAGGAGAACAATAGTTGTTCGATGTACTGAACAAAAGGGCCATACTCCTATTGTGAATAGGATTGAAGTTATGAATATTGATGATAGAATTGAACATTCATAACACTGACGCTAAATGTTGCAAGACTAAAAATACCACATATGTGTGTGACACCGCATTTAGTAACATTGGAGAAACCCGCATGGAGAAATTTTATAGTGATGGATTTTGGAGTCATATGATTATGAATCATCTGACACTTGCAACTTCCGTCCAAATAGTGAAGTAAAGTGAAATACCGTTCACAGGCCATAAAAAATGAGCAACAAAAATAATTGGAAATATGCATATTGATGTATGTAGTCCAATAAGTGTTGTTGCAAACAGTGGATTTATCTATCTTCAAGGATGACTCAAGTAGATATTTATATTTACTAATTGAGACATAAATCTAGATCTTTTGAAATGTTTCAAAAAGATTTCAGAAAGAAGTAGAAATTATTGTAACAAGAAAATTGTGTTCCTAAAATTGGATTGCAGAAAAGAATATTTGAGTTACAAATTTATCAAATGTCTGATGAGCTATAAAAGAATTTTATAGTTTGCAGCTCCTAGAAACACCACTAAGAGTAGAGTGTTTTGAGTAGATGTAATCAAGCTATGTATGACATGGTGAGATCAGAGATGACATTGATTGTTCCACCAATGTACTTTTAATAAGATGCTTTAGAGACTATGGCTTTTAGACTGAAAAGAGCACCATCAAATTTGTTGAAATAATTGCTAATTTGTAAGTTATTCCAAATGGTTGGGTATTCCTCTATCACTACGTTGAGGCAAAGTGTTTTGTCACAGAGTGCGGAAATTTTGAAGAAAATGTTTTCTGTAGAAGAGTGAGTGGGAGGACAGTGCAATTCGACGAGATTACAGAATCTTTGTGATTAGGTCAATGAAAAGAAACGCTAGAAGTAGTTCTAAAATTTCTTACTGCGACTGATACAGAAGCCTCTACATAGGATACAGAGACTTTGGCCAAACGTGCAACTGAAACTATATAGGTTGGAAAATTCGTAGAAACCTTCAAGGTGTGCATACGAAATATTGTTGAAACAAACATGAACCTATGATACACAGAGAATCGTTGACGGGCCCTGACTCCGGAATTGATTATACGCAAAAATAATCTGAGATAGTATCCATACACATAGTGTAGAACTGGATAGACCCTTTGAAAGACTTAAAGTCTAAAGTGTAGTGATGGATCTATAAATTGACAAAGATAAAAAATTATAATGCTTGACTTGTTGCAAATAGTTTATGACAAGATCACGGAGTTAATTATGACGAGATTGTCTCATCATAATAATACTTAAAGTCAGTTCAGATTAAACTAACAATTACTAAATATTTCAGTTATGAGATATAACGGATGGATGCCAAAATGATTATCATGAGATGGAAATAGAACCAAGGTTGTATATTTGATACAGTCCAAGGTAATTTTCTCGGTCCAGAGGATGCTAGTAAGTGTGCAAACTTCAAGATATCCAGTAATGATCTGAAGCAAGCATAGTGGAATTGGAATATTCGTTTGGATATATTAATCAAATATTTGCTTGTATTTATAATAAAGTAAGCGGGAGCATGATAATATTTCTAAGCACTATGTGTGCATGACACATTGGTGATTGGAAAATTATATAAATTTCTTGACACGGAATAAGACTTTATTGAAAATAGTTTTTCAGTAAAGTACTTAGGCAATATAGTCCTTGTAATAGACATAATAATCTACGGAGATAGTAGTATCTAATCAGGGCTTAGCCAAAATACATACTGACAAAGTACTAAAACAATTTAGTATGAAAAATGCCAATAAGAGTTTCTTGTCAAAGTCACATGGAAGGAGTTCCTAGCAAAAATTAGTATCTTGAAATAATGATGAGTGAAATACATGATTTCAATCACACTTGTGTTAATTCCATGGTATGTAAATAACCAGATATGTCCAAGTACTCGAAGTCGAAGTAAGTAGATATGCATGATATGTGTTGGTATAATTACAAAGAGCTCTCAATTGAGACGGTAGAAACATGTATGTTTGTGCTAATTGAAACTAGGAAAATTTAAAATATCTATACACTTGATCTGAACATGATTGATGGTATGTTTTTGTTGGCAAACTTAAGATGGTATATTGACAAAGATCTGTTTAGGTATGCAATTACGAAAATTCATTGATGGTGATTACTTTTCCTTGTATTGAAAAGTGTAAACCAAGATCAATCTAACTAAAAGTTCATTATTTTTATATGAATTAAGAGTACATGGTTTTCTAAGCGTAATTGACTTGTATGCCTTTTTTGTCATTATTGCAATTATTAGCATTAAGAATGTTTTTTCTTGATATGAAATCCAATCAATCCCATAGCATGCCAATTTCGAATAATAAACTATATATTTTTATTAATATTCTCTTGATTACATTATTTTATTAGATGTAGAAATATTATATTTAAGATTTGATTTTTGTGCAAACTCGATTTAATTTATGTCAATAAATATACATGTGTAAATCGACTATGGTAATTGTCTTTTAATACTATATGTGTTATAAATGTTCATCAGTAACCTTATTCTTCACTCCATTTTTTGGAATAGCTATCAACATTCATGCTTGCATTTAGGATTTCTCGCAGCTTACTTTCACACCATAAACTATTAGCCTTATATATAATATGATAAATACACATCCAGGTCCCCTCCATTACGTAGCTATTAATGGCTATATTATTGTGGCATTACCAAGTAACGTGGATTTCTTTCTCAGGTACAGTTGTACGTGTCCTTGCAATATATTAATATTACTCATTTTTTTAGCTTTGCAATGTGAAAATCTATTTTGGTACTAAACTTCTTTTCATCCTTTTGCTTTTCATGAAGACCAAAAAATCTTCAAAAATCATTTTGTTTTGGTTCTAAACTTCTTTTCATGTCCTTGCTTTCAAAAATGAAGATAACTTGAAATTTGCAGGAGTGCATGGAAAATTCCAACGAAAGGTAAAGTGGTAAAGCCTTAGGAACAGTGGCGGAGCTTCATGGGGGGCAAAGGGGGCCATTGCCCCCTACTCTAGGAAAACTCTAAGTGTACCCTCAATATTATTAGGCTTGAATATCAAAGTTTTCTCAGGGTTCAAGCATAATTTATCTTCTTCGCCCCGGGACACCGTCCTTACCCTATTCTTTCTTGGTTTTGGGGTTTGCATGCTGCTCCTCATCCTCCTCTTCTTCATTTGGAGGAGCCGTGTCCAGACGACTATGGGCATCGTCATCCCCATGCGATGGCATGGGTGGCGGTAGACTGCCGACATGGCGCGTGGGTTGCACTACGCCCCGCACATCCGCGGCTGGAACTCGCCAACGCGCCGGAGATACACCACATCGGCCTCCAGGTCCAGGAGGCACTCCACATCTGCTTGCCGGCGAGCCTCGTCCTGCCTCTGCTTCTGTGTGCGCCCTCACCCACAGGCCCTCCTAGGTTTGAGGACTCACCGACTCCTCCACCGCCCTCTATTGAGCCGCTGAGGCGCTCCCCTTCGCGCGATATCATGGCCGCGGGTGCTAACCTGCCTGATGGGCTGCTCCCTCTTTTCCATCACCAGCAGCGTGGACTACTGGGCACTCTTGTCCGCTACCACGCAGGCTGCCATCGAGCAGGCGCAAAACGGTCGCAGGTGTCGGCTACACTCTGAGGAGGTCAAGTGCCCGGCTCAAGACTGCTGGGCGTGAACACGTGACTCCGATAAACAAGGACGCTGAGGGCACCCACTCCGATAAACAAGGACGCTGAGAGCATGTTGACCGTCCTTATCCGCGAGCGCTTTCAAAATGATTTAGCATGATTAACTATCTTCTCAATTATTTAATTACCCAAATAATTAACTGACTACCTAATTCTCTGCATGACTACTTAGCTGTCAACCAAATCAATTAATTATCTGCCAACTTGGGAAAACAATCCCTACTTCTAATTATCTATAGGCTTAATTAATTGTCTGTCTAATTTATTAATTGCATCAATGACTTGGTTTCCAAATTGATTCGGTGCGAAAACAATTCTATTTAAATGGACCTAATTAGTTGCATATGTAATTAACTATCCAACTAATTAATTGCTTTAATGGTTTGATTTCCAAATTGATTCAACATCCGATATCCAAATTATTTTTGCATTGTTGGCTATTACGAACAACGACTACGTAAACATTCCCTTTGATAATAGAGATATTATACATTTGACGCGCCTCTTGTATTGTTTGATTCGGCCTTGGTGGTAAAGACGTTTTTGTAGTGAATTCATTTCTACAAGGCATACCGAGTATTGTCGGACACATTTTCTTTAACGAATTTCTTGACATTTGAATGGACATATTTGATTTAAGAATGTAGCATTCTGTATGCCTAACAATAAATAAAATATGACCGTGTCCACGAACGCTTGTACATGGTGGTCCGACGACCTGCCTGTTGCCATGGCCGTCCTCGATGTCGTGCTCCATGCCCTCACATTCTTGAGAATCGCACTGACATCAGGTCTAGCCATGGCTTCCCAATGCGGGGGCACGCGGATGTGGCCTACTAACTATCCTTTAGTAGTAGACATATAATTAATTTTGTAAGATAAGAAAATATATGTGATTTGGTAAGAATCGAAAGGATGTGTTATTTTTGTTTGTATTAGGAAACTTGTGGTTGCCAAATTAATAGTAGAGATAATAATAATAAAAAATGGAATCATGTGCGCGGAAGCCGTCAGCAAAGGAACACGGGGAAGCATCGCCTCGGAAGCCGTGGCTACCTCGGTAAAAGTCCCATATGGGATAAGGAGGACGCGGAACGTGAAGCCGCGGGTCTCCTGCACTTTCTTGAAGTTCACCAACCCCTTGGAGCGTGACTTCATCAGGGCCCGCTACAAGTGAGACAAGGAGAAAAAGGTTTTTTACACGGACAAGATCACGAGGAAATTGATTAGACTACTGGAGAAGCAACACCAGCTTGCAGCCGAAAGCCCTACTTCTCCGATGAGGTCCAAGTGGGACACCCCTCTCAACCGGGCCTTGAACGAACTTAAGGGACTCCCTTTGGGCCAGCGGCCGCAATATGGTCGTGTGCACGGCGCTGGAGACGGCGCCACGTGGAAGGTGTTTTACAACGAGGGCCCGGAGGCCAAGAAGCAGAAAAAGAAGTTTAGTCAGGCGGACATCGACGCGAAGGTGAAGCTTGCGGTCAATAAAAAGCAGTGAGGACGCCAAAAAGCAGCCGAGGACAAATGTGAGTTGCTACAAAGAAAATCAATGCAGCAGAATCGCCGCAGAAATGGTTTTGCTACTAACTTGGTTCCAGTTATCATCAACTGGACGAAGGAAAATCCAGACAAGACGGTACATGATTTCCCGTTGCCCAGTTTCGTCGGGAGCAACTCCATGAACAACAACACCATCGCACCATCACTTGCTCACGCAATCGGGCCTCCTCTCGCAGCCGCTCCCGCTCATAGCAGCCCGTCCTCAGTCTCAGGCGCGCTAGGTGGGCCTTCGTCTTTGGCTGAGCTCGACGCCGTCACGGTAATTACATATCGCACCAACATATATATATATATATATATATATAATATTCCATTTTTGTTGCCTTTCGGTTGTTTTACGCCACAGACATGTGTGTTTGCAGGCGAAAGAAACCCCGTGCACCATACTCTACTTGATCAAAGGCCAGAAGGTGAACGTGGGATAGGGGATGATAATGGACCCCTCGCAAGCCACGTTCCACAACCAGCCGATCCCCGCTGGGCACTTCAGGGTTAGCTTGACCAGTGTGAAATCGGGGCACGAGGATTTGCCTCCTCGAAGACAAAGATGTGGGAGCGGACGACGAGACCCCGCCATGATTGAAGTCGCAAGGGTTGGGTGCTGCTATGGCTGAAGAATCTTATTCGTCTGGAGCCAGCCGATAGCACACCAATAACCACACATCAACAAGCATGTGCGGAGACCACCACCCCGCCTACGCAATTACCAGCTCATGTAGTGCCGGGTGAGAGCGGCGGACGACATGATGAAGGGGGTGCAATAGTACTGGCTGATGTAATTTCTCCTGTAGAACAGAGAATGGATGATGAGACGGAGGTCGACCCTATGGATTTCCTCAATACAAACGCGTATGACTGTGACATAGATATGATGAGTCAACCATATGACAAATCAGGCTATCTGCTTGCTAATGAGGATATGGATGATATGCCCGGGCAGGGTCGTAGCAAGGATTGCAAAAAGTCTCTCTACATGAAATCCTCACAGGACACGCCTGAAGATGCTGCATCAACACAGGCTCAACTAGACGGGCGCGAGGGTCGTACAGTACTTAGCCCGGGAACACTGGGGCAGGGGTTAAGGAAGGGTCTGGAAGCTGTGCCCAAGAAAAAGGAGAGGAAGAGATTGGGGAAGATAACTGCCTCCAAACAAGCCAGAGCACATAGCAGCCAGACGATGCATTCTGAAGAGCGTGTACCCGTGAAAGGTGCGGTCATGTTCCATCTCACGGGTGATCCGATGCTACCGTCGAAACCGCTGGAGGCACTATCAGGGGATCTCAGGAGACTGCACGACCATGTGTTGTCGACTGAGAAAAGCCTACAAGCCTCAAAGGATCCAGGATATCCGACATACACGGCTCGTGTGCCTGAGGGGAAGTGCTACGTCGACACACGCCCCGCAGAGGTGTTCTTCCTACGGTTTGACCATATCTTTGAGATGTTTCTAACAAGGCGGCTCGATTTTACAACCGCCTTTTTGCGCTACATATGAGCTCCATCATGAAGAGTGAAGCAGTCTCGCAAATCTGTGTGGCGGATCCATACTACATGCATGAGTCTTTCTTGAGTCTCGGCGACTTTGAGCATGAAACTGCTAGGGAGTACCTCCAAAACTTCATGGTACAGAATAAGGACCGGGAAATTGTCCTCGTGCCTTATCATCCAAAGTAAGTCAGTTCCGGAGAACCCTTTCGTATATTTCAATCATTCCTTCTCTCTCATATGGGGAATAATTTGAGGTGTCTTTTCCCCACAGCAACGGGCGCGCCGTCCTTATCGTTCTTTACCCGCAAGTCTCCCACGCCGTGTTTTTAACCCTTCCAGAGACTACGAGAAAAAAGACTACACCCACATAATGAATATTCTAGATGATGCTCTCCAAGGCTTCAGCTTTAGAGGTGGCCACGTGCAGATCAAGAAACAAAGGAACAAGAAGATGGGTTTCGCGCATAAAAACTAACTTCTCCTGCATCCATGTCCCAAAACCAAGCAAGAAGGATGGATTCTACATCGTCCATCTCATGATTCAGTTCAACACGGATCACTAAAAGCTTCGCATTAACAGCAGAAATGATGATCATATCCACAAGTCGCTAGAATCTCATGGAGAAGCGGATTATAAACTTAGAGATGACTTCTTTCGCATCCAAAGCGACATGCGACGATCATCATGAAAGAAGTCGTCGATGAGAAGGGGATGTTCCACCATGGCCCTATATCGCGAGCTGACGTCCGAACTCGCATAGGCATGCAATGTCTAGACCTCACGCCGTTCAAGAAGCTAGGGTTCATCCTCGATGATATGGAAGGATTGAACTTCTAGTGATTTATGATGCCGATGATGATGATATGTGTCGGTTGAACTTGTATACTTTTTGTAGCGATGAAACTTTGTGATGTCCATGGTCCCTGCCGAACTTGCGTAACGCTACTTTGTTAGTTTGCGTACGATGACGTGCGTACCTCTAGTTAATTAATTTGCGTACAGTATGTTGCATCTAGTTGCTAACCCTTTCTTTTTCGGTGTTGCTCTAGTATATTTTGTTGCATATATATGATTGTACATCCTCTTCATGAACATGTATCTCTAACAGGTACCTAGTTTCTTGATGGCGAGATGGAATTGCTATATCGTGTACAAAGGGAAGGTTCCGCGGGTGTACAACGAGTGGCATGAGTGTCAGGCGCAAGTGAATGGGTTCACGGCGCCAGCCATAAAGGCTTCAAAAGCGCATAAGAAGGAGAAGCTAGTTACTTGAGGTTCACGATAGCGAGAGAGGACTCGAACCACCCCCTCATGTATCAAGATAGTTCGCTCTCACTCATAGTGATAGCTCTTCTTGCGTATATCTTTGTTTAGATGGATGACGTTGTTGTAGTTGCAAGTATTCGAGACTTGCATGTATCGCTATTTTCGAGATGATGACAAGATACCACTGTGTTGGATGATGATTATGATGAGACTATTTGTATGTACATGCTATGATTACATTTGTGGTCTCGCAGGCATTTGTATGTGTATCATGATGACATTTCTATGTGCTAAAGATTCTTTTATAAAGCCTGTTCAAATACAAAACAAATATGCCAAAAAACAAAAAATACTTAAATTAGCGATGGCGAGTGTATAAAAGTTAGCAGCAGCGCGCGATAGCGATGGCGTCGAGCAAAGCGCTAGAGCTACTAGCGAGAGCGAAGCTTCGCTAACAGCTTTCTTTGCTACACTTGTGTAGCAAGAGGCGCCGGTGAACACGCCGCTCGCTATGTGTTAGCTGTAGCGCCTTATTAGTAGTGCCTATCCCCGCGCTACTGATACATCTAAAACCCGCGCTGCTGCTAGCCTTTTCCCTAGTAGTGGTGGGACTAGCTATTTGTTATTAAGGAATATTTGATTTTGTTTTGGAAGGTCATCGAGAAACATCTTATGTTTGTCTTTTAGGTAGATGATCTCACATATATGGTGTGATCTCTAAATTCTTAAGTACCTATTATTTATGTAGTTGAATTGAATCAACACCTGCCAAAACAAGTATGAAATAAGATCTCCCTAGTTTAATGAGATTTGGTTTTTAGTGGAAGGGAGAAAAATCCAGTAAAAGGGGGTGGTGGGAGGTGAGGCGAAAATAAAGCAAACAGAAATCCGATTTGCGCTCCGGCTTGTGCCTGTATGGGCGAATGTTCACATGTTGTGCTTCTGCCATCACAGGAATACCGTGATCTCACGCTCATCTGGGTGGTCATTTGGTTGGTTCTCCAAATATGTCCTCAAATTCTTCTAACATCACTGTAATGGCCTCTGGAATAGGGCGAGTGTCCTCGTCCACAACATCCACATGAAACAAACGCACCACATGAGAAATGGATCCTTGCCTGCACAAACTCAGTAACTGCACGTTGTTGACCTCTTGAGTTCTTGCTTCAAATGGTAGCCATACAAATACCTTTGGGAGTTGTGATGATGGCATGCTTCACTTTCCAATCCATTGTCATATGATTGTGCTCCTCGAGTCAGTCCATGCCCAAGATGGCATCGTAGGTACCCAGGGGTAGAATTTTCATATCAGTGAAGAATTCTTGATGTTGAGAGGACCACAAGCAGTGAGGAATGATGGAAGAGCAAGGGGTGAAATGCCCCGAGCTCCACTTCTGCCTAGGGTTTCAACCGCCGCCCGGCTCCCCATGTGAAGCCCCGCTGCCCGAGCCCGCCGTCTCCGCTCACCTCTCCCGCTCCCCCGCCCCTCCCCTACCTCCTTCCTTCCCCGTACCCCCCGCGTCGCCTCTCCGAGTGATACGACCGGGGGGCCCGACACCGCTCCCCTCCAGGCTCCCTCCTTGCTGCTCCTTCCTCCCGCCGCCGCCAGCAAGCGCCGCCGGGCCTCGGCCGTGTGGTGCTAGCGGTGGCGGGTCTGCCCTTCCCCGCGCGCGGCCCCTCATGCTCGGACGGTGGTGGCTGGCGGCGGTGCTCCTCAGCCGCGTCGGTGTGGCTCGTCAGTGGTGATGTCGCGTGCCATGGTGGTTCTTGACGTGGCGGTGCGGCCGTTGGCCCTGGGGCGGCGCGGTGGCGCTGGTGGCTGGCGGCGCCCGTCTAGCCCAGATCTAGGCCCATTTGGGCCCCATCTGGGTTGGGGCGGGCCAGTGGCTCAGTGTTCGGCGGCGGCGTTCCCTGGTGATGGCATGGTGGCGGCGGTCTCGGGCGGTGAGGACTTCGTCGGTCGGTGAGTTGCAGCGTGGTGACAGGATTGTCTGGGTCCAAGTGGACCCGGCCCGGCCATCGAGGCCCGGCAAGTCCTCGTCGCCGCGTCCGGTCGGCTCCGCTGTGGCGGTGGAGGTTGTCCCCTCCCCCCGGTCGAGTTGTGGTCGCTCCCGTGGCCGGGGTCTCCTTTTCCGATCTAGGCCTCGTGTTGGTAGCTCCAGTGTGATGAGGACATCAATACCATTGTTACACCCACAGCCCCTGCTGCTATACATACTGGACCAATTACTAGAGCTCGCGCACGCCAACTAAATTACCAGGTACTTTTGTTTCTTGGTAATGATTCTAATGTTCATGAGAATATGATGCTACCTAAATTGGATACATTTGTTTTGCTTACAAATGAAGGGCCTAGCTTGGAGAAGGATGAACATTGGAGCAAGAACAAGCATGGAGATGATGGCATGCGCAAGGGGAACAAGAACGGAGTTACAAGTGATGATTTCAGGACTTTGAAGCCACCATAATGAGTGCATGAAGCCTTGGACGAAATATACAAGATGCCACTTCATAAATTTCGTCCAGAGGCTATTCTAGGTGTTCGTCACCTTATTATTGGGCCAGGCCCATGTAATTTTGAAATACATAAGTATAGGCTATTTTAGAGTCCGTATGTGTGGGAAACAAGAGATAGCGTTAGTTTCGGACCCCTCCACCAAGGGCCACGAAATTCACCCCCTCTTCCTCCATATATACAGCCCTTAGGGCACCGTTTAGACTTTGGGTTTTGTTTAGATTAAAGTTCTCCATAGCTGCAACTTCGTGTACTTCGTTTGTGTTCAACGACCAGACAAAGGCGTCACAGAACCCCACCTTGATCAATAAAGCTTTCATCTTATATTCGCAATATCCAGATTGCAATCTCAGTTTCTTGCTTCATTTGCTCGCAGGAAACAGTCCTTCGTGGTCAGGTTGATCGTGCTCCGGCGTGGTCAATAACCTCTCGGAGTTGGTTTAGCGATTGCTAAGGCGCGACGTCCTCGCACGTTCGTAGTCGGATCGTCAAAGTCGACTTCCACCAAAGCGAAATCCACCATCTCATCGAAAGATGGGACACCTTTGCCTCTATCAAGTGGTATCAGATTTCCAGGTTGCTCGGTGAGATTTTACGCTTTTTCGTAGTTTAGATCGAGTCTGTTCTTCATACCTACAGTCCACGAAAAAGCCACAAAAAATTAGGGTTAGTTCATCATATCCGAACCAATCGAGCCTTTGCATAATCTTTTACGTATTTGCGTTGTTGAATTTGCGGTTGCATCGTCGTGTCTAGTTCTTGGTCTTAGAGTCTAGTCTTTTAGAGTTTTGAGTTACGGTCATAAGTTGTCACGCCGCCGCCGCACCATCATCATCTCCCCTGCCATCTACCACCACCGCTTATCCGCCACCGCTTTGAATCTGTATCCATATACCACCGCCGCTATCATATACCACCACCGCTGCCATATCCTACCACCATATATCCACCACCAATCCGAGTTCCTTGCATATTAGGTTTGTTTTCGGGATCCATCTAATTTCCGATTCGTGTTTCCTTGTCTGAGTAGGTTTCGATTCCAGCAATCTTTTGCCGTCCGTAGAAGAGGTTGGTTTCCAAAAAAAAAGAGTCCGGAAACCACCCTTCGTTTAGGCCCAAATTTTTTCCGAAAACGCAATTGACAAAAAAAATTCTGGCTATCCTATTTTAGGTGTTTCTAAGCGTATTGAGACAGTCGCCGTTATAGAAAGTTTTTTTTTGACCCGTTTCCAGTTTTTGGGTCCAGGCAGTCGGAAAAAAAAATTTGGTCGAAAAAATTTTGTGCCCATCCTGTCAATTTGACCTGGGAAGAGTTTTGAGACACTCGCCATTATAGTGATTTTTCAAAAAAAAAAAAAGCGCAAAAAAAAAGCAGCAAAAAAAAAAGAGGAGCGAAAAAAATTCAGTGTGCTTTTCCCTTGTTTACGTGCAGCGCCGTGATTTTGTTAGTGTTCTAGGCTCGCGTCTCTAGCACGGTCTAGCCTAGGACCAAAGACAATACTGTCGTTGGCGTTTATTCAACTTTGCATCTCTGAATTGATTATTGCTGACCTTTTTTTGCTACCATATTATAAGCCTTCCCAACTCCACATACATCTACGTCGTGCGTTTGATTCTCCCTAGTAATCGCTATATCCAAGCTTTGAGAGTTTTGACTACAACGGTTGCCGATCACCGCCTGCTGCTGGGTAAGAACTGGTAAGAATTTGAGATTTACTTGACGGGTTTGTGACACACCACCACCACTTCTTAGTAGTTTGTAGGATCATATTCTTGTGTGTTTTTATTTGCTGCTAACCATGGTAGGATCACAAGCCGATGAGACTGATTGGGAGAACCTAACCAACAAACAGCTACATGATAAATTTCAGCAAATGATGAGTGGACAGGTGCAAGATGTGCTAAACAGATTTGACGAGGCCATGGAGAAGATAGATGGCATTGAGAAGATGTTTGAAACAAAGCTTGGTAGCAAGTTTAATCAATTGCTCGCGCGTTTTCCACAACCACCGCCGGCTGCACCTATCGCACCTCTGCAACAACAACAACTCGCCCCTTCCGAATCAAGTATGGACGAGCTCAACGTGTTCCTATTGAGCCAGGACAAAATTCTGTGCCGCTGCTCTGCTGTTGGTGCTTCTTTGGCTCCTGCCATCGCTGCTGCTGGTACCGAGGAGGATGATGAGTATGCGGGCGATTATGAGGATGAGGTTGATCAAAATCAGAACTACGTGCAGCCACCAGCACCACCACCAGCAGGTCGACCTCAGGTATATATTCATAATGGTAGGCCTGCACCACCACCTCAGGTACGAGATGATGTTCATATTCCTAAACTGAAATTGAATATTCCACCATTTGAGGGCAGATATGTTCCTGATATATATCTTACTTGGGAGTTAGAAACTGAACAACGTTTTACATGTTTACAATATCCCGAGGAGAGACGGTTCTTCTTCTTTGTTTGTGCTTTCACTAGTTTTGCATGTGTATGGTGGTCTGAACATTGTAGATTATATCCTATTCCCGCTACTTGGGCTGCTTTGAAAACTGCTATGCGTACTCGTTGGGTTCCACCATATTATCAACGTGAATTGCTTCAAAAATTGCAGCGTTTAAGACAAGGAAAAAAAATCTGTAGAAGAATATTATCAGGAATTACAAACTGGCATGATTAGATGTGGTATGTTGAGGAGAATGAAGCTATGCTTGCACGTTTTATAGGTGGATTAAATAGAGAGATTCAGACTATTCTAGAGTATAAGGAGTATACTAATATCACTCGTTTATTCCATCTTGCTTGTAAAGCTGAACGTGAAGTGAAGGATCGACAAGCATTGGCGCGAACTAACTTTTCTGCAGGTCGACTTTCATCATGGACACCGCGTGCATCCTCTACTTCCACTACAGCAGCACCTCCATCAGCTGCTACCTCCAGCCGTGATACAAGAAAGCGGCACAACCTCCACTATCGCCAAGAGCGCACTGTCGGGCCTACAGAGCTCTTCTTCTTCCATGGCATCAACTGGGCACACCAAAGATATTATTTGTCGTCGTTGTAAGGGAAGAGGTCATTATGCGAGAGAATGCAAATCTCAGCGTGTGATGATTGCTACTGAGGATGGTGGGTATGAGTCCGCTAGTGACTATGATGAGGAGACGTTGGCTCTTATTACACGTGAAGAACACGGTGGAGATGATTCTGATCATGAGACGCAATACATGGCTCCTGAAGACGCTGACAGGTACTCCCTCTGTTCGGGATTACTTGTCTCGGAAATGGATGTATCTAGAACTAAAATACGTCTAGATACATCCATTCTCGTGACAAGTAATTCCGAACGGAGGGAGTATGAATGTTTAGTTGCTCAACGTGTTTTGAGTGTGCAGGTCACACAAGCTGAGCAAAATCAGAGGCACAATTTGTTCCATACCAAGGGAGTTGTGAAGGAACGTTCTGTGCGCGTCATCATAGACGGAGGGAGCTGCAACAACTTGGCTAGCATGGAGATGGTGGAGAAGTTATCTCTCACCACAAGACCACATCCACATCCTTACTACATCCAATGGTTCAACAACAGCGGCAAGGTTAAGGTAACACGTACTGTTCGTGTGCATTTTAGTATCTCTACATATGCTGATTATGTTGATTGTGATGTGGTACCTATGCAAGCATGTTCCTTATTACTTGGTCGACCATGGCAATTTGATAAAAATTCTGTACACCATGGTAGAAACAATCAAGATACTCTTGTTCATAAGGATAAAAATATTACTTTGCTTCCTATGACTCCTGAGTCCATTTTGAAAGATGATATTAATAGAGCTAATAAAGCAAAACATGAGAAAAATAAGAGTGAAAATCAGATTGTGGCAAAAGAATTTGAGCAACATATGAAGCCTAATAGTAAACCATCTAGTGTTGCTTCTGAAATTAAATTGAAAAGTGCATGTTTACTTGCCACTAAATCTGATATTGATGAGCTAGATTTTAGCAAATCTGTTTGCTATGCTTTTGTGTGCAAAGAGGCATTATTTTCATTAGAGGACGTGCCTTCCTCTTTGCCTCCTGTTGTCACTAACATTTTGCAGGAGTTCGCTGACGTCTTTCCACAAGACGTGCCACCGGGATTACCGCCTATTCGACGGATTGAGCATCGATTGACTTAATTCGGTGCTTCACCGCCAAACCGTCGCCATACCGTACCAATCCAGAGGAGACGAAGGAGATTATGCGTCAAGTACAAGAGCTTCTCGACAAAGGTTATATACGCGAATCCCTTAGTCCTTGTGTTGTTCCTATTATTCTAGTGCCGAAAAAGGATGGTACATCACGTATGTGTGTTGATTGTAGAGGCATTAATAATATTAATATTCATTATCGTCATCCTATTCCTAGGCTAGATGATATGCTTGATGAATTGAGTGGCTCTATAATATTCTCCAAAGTTGATTTGCATAGTGGATACCATCAAATTCGTATGAAATTGGGGGATGAATGGAAAACAACATTTAAAACTAAGTTTGGATTATATGAGTGGTTAGTCATGCCTATTGGGTTAACTAATGCACCTAGTACTTTCATGAGATTAATGAACGAAGTTTTACGTGCTTTCATTGGACGATTTGTGGTAGTTTACTTTGATGACATATTGATTTATAGCAGATCTTTGGAGGAACATTTGGAACATTTACGTGCTGTTTTTATTGCTCTCGTGATGCACGCTTGTTTGGTAACCTTGGGAAGTGCACCTTTTGCACCGACCGAGTGTTTTTCTTGGTTATGTTGTTACTCCACAGGGAATTGAAGTTGATAAAGCCAAGATTGAAGCTATTGAGAGTTGGCCGCAGCCCAAAACGGTCACACAAGTGAGGAGTTTTCTTGGTCTCGCTGGATTCTATAGGCGTTTTGTGAGAGATTTCAGCACCATTGCTGCACCTCTCAATGAGCTTACAAAGAAGGATGTGCCTTTTGTTTGGGGTACCGCATGGAAGAAGCCTTCACGGTATTGAAAGATAAGTTGACACATGCTCATTTACTCCAACTTCCTGATTTTAATAAGACTTTTGAGCTTGAATGTGATGCTAGTGGAATTGGATTAGGAGGTGTGTTATTACAAGATGGCAAACCTGTTGCATACTTTTCTGAAAAATTGAGTGGGCCTAGTCTGAATTATTCTACTTATGATAGAGAATTATATGCTCTTGTTCGGACTTTAGAAACATGGCAACATTATTTATGGCCCAAAGAATTTGTTATACATTCTGATCATGAATCTTTGAAACATATTAAAAGTCAAGCTAAACTGAATCGTAGACATGCTAAATGGGTTGAATTCATTGAGACTTTCCCTTATGTCATTAAACACAAGAAGGGTAAAGAAAATGTTATTGCCGATGCATTGTCTCGTCGCTATACTATGCTTTCACAACTTGACTTCAAAATATTTGGTTTGGAGACCATCAAAGATCAATATGTGCATGATGCTGATTTTAAAGATGTATTGCAGAATTGTAAAGAAGGAAGAACATGGAACAAGTTTGTCGTTAATGATGGATTTGTGTTCCGTGCTAACAAGCTATGCATTCCAGCTAGCTCCTTTCGTCTTTTGTTGTTGCAGGAGGAGGACTAATGGGACACTTTGGCGTGAAGAAGACGGAGGATGTACTTGCTACACATTTCTTTTGGCCAAAGATGAGACGGGATGTTGAGCGTTTTATTGCTCGCTGCACTACATGTCAAAAAGCTAAGTCACGACTCAATCCTCATGGTTTATATATGCCTTTGCCTGTACCTAGTGTTCCTTGGGAGGATATATCTATGGACTTTGTTTTAGGTTTACCTAGAACAAAGAAGGGGAGGGATAGCATATTTGTTGTCATGGATAGATTCTCGAAAATGGCACACTTTATACCATGTCATAAAAGCGATGATGCTGTTAATGTTGCTGATTTGTTCTTTCGTGAAATTATTCGCTTGCATGGTGTGCCAAATACTATTGTTTCAGATCGTGATACTAAATTTCTTAGCCACTTTTGGAGATGTTTATGGGCTAAGTTGGGGACTAAACTGCTTTTTAGTACTACTTGTCACCCCCAAACTGATGGACAAACTGAAGTAGTCAATAGAACATTGTCTACTATGCTTAGGGCTGTTCTAAAGAATAATAAGAATGTGGGAGGAATGCTTGCCTCATATTGAATTTGCTTATAATCGTTCATTGCATTCTACTACTAAGATGTGCCCTTTTGAAGTTGTGTATGGTTTCCTACCTCGTGCACCTATTGATTTGTTGCCTCTTCCATCTTCGGAGAAGGTTAATTTTGATGCTAAAGAACGTGCTGAATTGATTTTAAAAATGCATGAGTTAACTAAGGAAAACATTGAGCGTATGAATGCTAAATATAAACTTGCTTTGGAGATAAGGGTAGAAAACATGTTGTGTTTGCACCGGAGATCTTGTTTGGTTACATTTGCGTAAGGATAGATTTCTGATTTGCGCAAATCAAAGCTAATGCCACGTGTCAGCTGGTCCCTTTAAGGTGTTGGAGAAAGTAAATGATAATGCATATAAACTTGAGCTGCCTGCAGATTTTGGGGTTAGTCCCACTTTTAACATTGCAGATTTGAAGCCATATTTGGATGAGGAAGATGAACTTCCGTCGAGGACGACTTCATTTCAAGAAGGGGAGGATGATGAGGACATCAATACCATTGTTACACCCACAGCCCCTGCTGCTATACATACTGGACCAATTACTAGAGCTCACAAGACGCCAACTAAATTACCAGGTACTTTCGTTTCTTGGTAATGATTCTAATGTTCATGAGAATATGATGCTGCCTAAATTGGATACATTTGTTTTGCTTACAAATGAAGGGCCTAGCTTGGAGAAGGATGAACATTGGAGCAAGAACAAGCATGGAGATGATGGCATGCGCAAGGGGAACAAGAACGGAGTTACAAGTGATGATTTCAGGACTTTGAAGCCACCATAATGAGTGCATGAAGCCTTGGACGAAATATACAAGATGCCACTTCATAAATTTCGTCCAGAGGCTATTCTAGGTGCTGCGTCACCTTATTATTGGGCCAGGCCCATGTAATTTCGAAATACATAAGTATAGGCTATTTTTAGAGTCCGTATGTGTGGGGAAACAAGAGATAGGGTTAGTTTCGGACCCCTCCACCAAGGGCCACGAAATTCACCCCCTCTTCCTCCATATATACAACCCTTAGGGCACCATTTAGACTTTGGGTTTTGTTTAGATTAAAGTTCGCCATAGCTGCAACTTCGCGTACTTCGTTTGTGTTCAACGACCAGACAAATGCGTCACAGAACCCCACCTTGATCAATAAAGCTTTCATCTTATATTCGCAATATCCAGATTGCAATCTTAGTTTCTTGCTTGTTCTTCATTTGCTCGCAGGAAACAGACCTTCGTGGTCAGGTTGATCGTGCTCCGGCATGGTCAATAACCTCTCGGAGTTGGTTTAGCGATTGCTAAGGCGCGACGTCCTCGCACGTTCGTAGTCGGATCGTCAAAGTCGACTTCCACCAAAGCGAAATCCACCATCTCATCGAAAGACGGGACACCTTTGCCTCTATCACAGTGAGGCGGCGGGGGTTGTTCGGTAACTGTGGTGGCACGGGCTGGTGGGCGGCTGTCAGGGTGGTGCATCTCGAAGTGCCTGGGGTGATGGTGGTGGTTGTGGATCGGGAGAAATCCTTGCCGGCTTGTCCGGCACCGACGCGATGACGTTTGCGGGCGCCATCGGACCTTCCTGAGGGGCGTCGGATATATCCCTTCCCCATCATCCCTCGCGTACCGCGGGAAACCCTAGAACTTGTTCGGGCAACAGCGGCGGCGGCGGCGCATTCCTTTTTGAAGGTGCTGCTTGGTGCAAGGCGCTTCGAGATGCTGGGAGCACGGTGGTACTTCGTCGGAGGGTGCAGCGGTTGCCGGTTTTCCTTTCTTCATTGATCTACCGGTGTCGGCATTTATTTCTCTTTCATTTTCGTTTGTTTTCATTTGAGCTTATCTGTGTTGCGGTCCCAGCAAGCTGGATGTATCGGATGTTTGCTTTATAATATAAAGCGGGGGAAACCCTTTATCGTATAATGATGGAAGAGCAAGACAATTCACCTTTATCTACAACTCTGACATGGCATGGCTATTGTAGACGTTGTACTCCATGTGATTTGACAGCCACTTTCCGATCGACGAAGGAAGTTGAGATACCGAATCTATGAGCATCAACACTTCTTGCCCCTGCACCCACGCATGAAGCTGAAAGGCATGGGCAGAAACACCGCCTTCCAGTCTTGACGCGAAATGGCGCAAACTATTTCTGTCGCCACTTCAGATGACAGTGTTGCCTTTTCTTCAGAGATGTTGTCAATCCCAAACATCTCTAGAAGTTCTTCCACGACTTGGAGTTAGACGCGTGTGTGATCATGCCACCACTGTTTGCTGCACTTAAGCACAATCCTCGTGCACGGCAGTAGTCACAACGCCTTGATTTTATTGTTGTTGGCTCGTGCGCCTTCGACTTCTCGGCGATCCACAGCTGGGGTGGGAACATGTACAAGAGCTAGTCGTATGCTATTTTTTCACAAAATTCACATGGGAGTAGATTGGGCACCCATCTCGATCATCACAATATTCTAGTTTTTTTAAAATTTTCCTGTTATTTTTTTAAATTTAATATTCATATAGAGGGGTCGAGCACCCATGATCTCCTGTATATTTCCGAATGCGACTTGCCTTTTATGTCGAGGATATCCTATTCATACAGATAATTGCTTTCCGGGGATCATGTCCTTGCCGGTTTGCGTTCGTGCCATGTGTTGTATCCTCTTTGTACTCATTTCTCTTCCTTCTATCAACGAAAAGGTATGCAAGCGTTGCGTATTCGCGAAAAAAGATTATTAGTTTTTGAGAGAGGGACACAAAAGGGCTTAACTGCTTTGTCTCATCTCATCAATCCAGAAAATCTTATAAAGACAGATCATAAAGGATACAATGGATTACTCTTGCGCTATAGTAAAACTCGAATTTTTTACGGAACCTCATCGCAGACAATGTGTTCCTACAATTTCACGAAGAAGAAAAAAATATTGGTCTAATTTGTAAGGAAAATTAGGCCCAAAGTCACACAATTACATGATCAATTAGAGAACAAATGTGTAAAAACCCTAACGACCAACACAAGCACTATTTAAACGAAGCTAGACTCTACAACCAAGCGCAATCCACCAACTGTGAGCCAAAAAGACACGGGACAGGGAGAAGATTCTCTTTGGTATGGAGGACAGAGGGACAGCCCTGATTGCCTGGTCCAAAGTATGTCAACGAAAAAAGCAGGGAGGTCTTGGCATACTAGATATAGCTCTTCACAATAAGGCCCTACTTATGAAGAATCTCATCAAGTTCCTCAACAGAGAAGATATACCTTGGATCAATCTTGTCTGGGAGAAATATTATCATACAGAAGCACAAAGAGGAAAAGCAGAAGGATCATTCTGGTGGAAGGCTCATATTGCACTTCTAGACAAATTTAAGCAAATAAGCAACTGCACAATAGGCTCAGGCCAAATTGTGATGTTCTAGAAGGACAAATGGCATGACCAGGCTCTGCAGATTACACTTCCACATCTTCATTCTTTTGCAGTAAATGAGGAGCCAACAAGCAAGATTTTTTTATGAACATGATTGGACTGAGCACTTTCACCTGCCCTTATCTATTGAAGCCTTTGAGCAATTCAATCAGTTATGAGATTTCGCTCCCAATCTTTACCCACACAGAAAGGATAATTGGAGCATTATTGGGGTTGTTGGTAAGCCCACAACAATTCACATGTACAATCAGATGCTGGAGCACAAGGAAGAACACCCCTTTTTCAACATCATTGGAGCAGCTCTAGTAGACTTAAACATAAAATCTTCTTCTGGTTAGTTGCACACTGCAGAATCGACACCAGGGCTCTCTTACTTAGAAAAGGCATCCAACTTAATGACATTTTCTGCCCAAACTGTAACCAGCAGGCAGAAGAGACCACCATGCACTTACTTTGAGACCGTAACTTTGCTACTTTGCTCAAGAGTGTTGGAACTCTTTGATCCCCAATAGGTAAAGAGGTACATCAGTTTATGAGGACACCACCCTGGCAATAAGTCACTTAACAAAACAGTTTGCAGTAGAGATCATCATACTGGGATGCTGGAACATATGGATTCAGAGAAATGAAAAGGTATTCAGGGCAATCCAGTAGTCTGTCCAATCCTGGAGATTTCACCTCAAGCAAGACTTAAAGCTTCTTAGATACAAGATTAAGCATAAGTTTGAACGTAGATTCACACAGTGGATAGACAATAACTTGTAAAGATGAACTCCATACCTAGAGCAGGCATTGGCTAATCCTTTAGCCAAACTTTCACCCTCCTAGGGCTTGTACTATATTTTTATTAATATATTTACCGTAGAACAATCGTTCTACGGTGTTGGGTTAAAAAAAATCCCGACGGGCGCCAACGTCACCGGCACCGAACCCCGGGCAATGGATCAAAAGCCGGCCTCGATCTTGATCTCGACGACAGAGAAACAGTGTATATCTTTCATTCCATATCTTCCCCGAGATAATCATCGAGAGACGAGATAGCCTTGTGCGGGGTGCCCTGAATGGATGTTGATGCATGACCGCGGAGCACCCTTGTTTCCAAACCACTGGCCTTTGGACCATGGATTTCTGCACGTCCACCAAGCCGATCCAATCCGTTAGCATGTTTCCAAACTCTGGTGGTGTACCGACATTTGAAGAAAAGATGAGCTTGCCGTTCTCTTTCGCAAAGATGAGCAGCCGGAGTTGAATGTGCCCATGAGAAGTTTGTCGGCGACTGAACCGCTTGCTCACTTGTTGTTGTTGGTTACAAATACGTACACTGCATCTCTGTATGCATTCCGTTGGGGCGGTGCTCAGTTCAACAATGGCGTCCGGCTTGGTTGTTGCATCCCAGCCACTGGCTTCCGCTCCAGCCATGCATCTCCTCTCCCATAAATACCAGACCTCCCCTCATCCTTACAGCACCAACAGCTAACGCCGAGCACTTCGTCTCACTCTCACCACGTAAGATGTTCTACTCCTTCTAGTGTTTCTGAGGGTAATCCGTCAGTCACATCTTCATACCATCAGTGACGGTGTGTATCTCTCGTTCTCTCTTGACCGTAGCCAGCTCTCAAGCGATGGCCTCCGGCGGCGTCACGGCAGCACTTGTGAAGAACAAGATGTTCGTCTCCTGCGTGATGCTCCTCATGGTCCTCCTGATGGCCACGCAGATAGCGGCGGCGGGCGGCGGGGCACGCCGGCTCCTGTGGTGCGGCTACAGAAACTGCAACTGCCGCACTTGCCCCATATATGGCTGGGCGTGCTGCGGCATGTGTTGCCCGCCGTAGGGCGCGGGCGGGCGGCGGCAAGACATGCGCTGCAAGCTCGCACCTTTGCTTCTCTCTGTTAAAGGTTTGAATAACGTACACATGTACTAGTACGAGATTACATGTGTCTGCTGCTGTTTCAACGGTAGTAGTGGTCGTGGTCGTCGTTGTCATCGTCAGTGCTTCTGCTGACGATCTTTACAGTTCGATTTACTAGTATATCAAGCTTAAATGGACGAAAATGCTTCTTCATCTGTCTGGTCTATTGCTTGCCATGTGATGTGAGCTTTCCTATGTCGTTGCCTCCCCATGTTTCGTCTGGTCATGTTTTGCCTCGAGTGGGAGTATTGTACGCACATGTTACTTTGCTCTCGCCTCTCGGTGACGTGACCCCAGGCTGCCACCCGTCTCTACGGGGGCGCAAGGGCGATCGACGGATTTTAGCCTCCGTAAAGGCCTGTTCGGTTGACAGGGAAAGTGGAGGGGTTTGGCAGGGATTGGCAGGGATTCCACCCTCCACAAGTCAAAACCTCCTCCAATCCACCCCAATCCCTCTGTGAGGAGGTGTAACCGAACAAAGCCTAATGGGGGTTCCGGCAGCGTGCTCCGCGGTGGGGCTTGGAGTGCTCGACCTAGCCAAGGTGGCGTCTACAATAGCAGATCTTTTTTTTTATTGACAAACAAACGGTGGAATTTATTGATTCAATATGAAGCATAAGAGGATACAAACACACGAGAACATATCTGGCCTATACACGTAGTTATGATGCACATAATCAACACCAACACACTGACAACTAGCAAAGTTATATAAGACAAAAGGGGCAAGAAAAAAAATCTGCCTGACAACATGTGCTCAACGACTCAACTTCTGCCTGACGAAAGTCTGATGACTTGATGTGTGGATTCCACTTCTAAACTGGATGCATGGGTGGTCTGGATGGCATGTGATCAGTGACGATGGCACGCTTCCCTAGGTGCTACTCCCTCTGTCCTAAAATAACTGTCTCAAGCTTAGTACATTTTTGTACTAGAGCTAGTACAAAGTTGAGACACTTATTTTAGGACGGAGGGAGTACTTGACAACATGTGTTGTGTGAGCATGGTTCTAGATTTTTTGGGGATTTTTTTTTCAATCTATTCATCAAACATCATGGCAGTACAAAGAACATGTAGAGTAACAAAAGTTAGATTCGTGTTCATAGACCACCTGGCGATGACTACAAGCACTTGAGCAAGTCGAAAGTGCGCCGCCGTCATCACTCTCCCTCAACCGAGTTGGCCAAATCTTGTTATAGTAGACAGTCGGAGAGTCGTCGTGCTAAGGCCAAAGGGCCAACACACCAGAACAGCAACCGTCGTCGATGAAGAGAAGTGTACATCGGAAGGATCCAATCTATAGACACATGAACGCACACTAAAAAAGCACCTAAAATTAAGCATGAGCTCTCTCTCCAACAAGGTCGTGATCCACATCGCCTCCATGGCCCTAAGGCCACAAAAGACGATCCAGATCGGTGGTGGCACCGGCGGGAGGCGGGGAAACCCTAAACGCATGGAGCCTTTGTTTCTTTCTCGGGAAGAGAGAAAAGGACCATGGTTCTAGTTGCGTGGCTAAGTCCATGCCAGGACTGTCTGCACTGATGTATGCATCAGAGGTGATGGGCGGTGCACATGATGATGTCGGCTAGATGGTGCTCTTTGAGTGTAGAGTTTTGAGTTTCAAGGAGAAAACTATAGGCTCGTCCTTCGTAGGTTGAACCAAGTAATGGTGTCATTCATGCGGTGTTTCTTTGTTGAAGGCATTGCATGGAGTTTGCCTGAACTCCCCTTTGAGGTGAAAAATCACGTCCTCGCCTCTGTGTTGGTCCAGCGACTATGGCGCTCCTACGTCGTTTGCTTCTCGAAAGTGTCGTTGTTGAAGAACCTATCATGCCACCTAGGTTTTCATCGTTAATGGTTGTTGGTGATGTTTGTTGCGGTTGTTCTATTGGTTGCTATTCTTTTCTTCTTGTGATAATTTGGATGTGTGCATCCATGTTGTCTCAATTAGCTCTTGAGATCGTCACTAGCACACAATCAGGGTTAGGAGGCAGTTTTGGTACATAGGCTGCCGACGGTTACCAGTTTTGCCTCAAAGCATGTCTTGCTAATACTCGGCGGAGGTCGGTAGCGATGACAATAACTTCCCTATGACTGCACCCCTTGCCCCCCGTCGAGCCGCCTCGGTCAAAGATGTAGGTGGTCTGGAGTCATCGTGTTGTCGTGGATGTCCAGATGTGCCAGCGCCTTGAGGATGGGCAAATCTGCCACTACGCCTTAGCGGATGGGCACACCACAGTGACGTGTATGGGAGGATGTGCCAATGCGCCATCGCAGATGGTCGGATGTGCCACCACGTCACCGCGGATGGGAAGATCTGCCACTCCACTGCCGCGGATGGGTGGACGGGGCACGCGTCGCCATGGATGGGCGGATGGGCCGACGCGGCCGGATGTGCCACCGTGTTGTTGCGGATGGGAAGATCTGCCACCGCACCGCCACAGATGGTGGACGTGGCATGTGTCATCACAAATGGCCTAATGTGCCATCGTGTCGCCGCGGATGGGAAGATCTGTCACCGCTCCACCGCGGCTGGGTAGACGTGGCACCACGTCGCCGTGAATGGGCAAATCTTCCACCGCACCACGACTGGTGAACAGATCTGCCACCGCGGGTGGACCAAGCTAACACCGAAGTACAGGGTCGACGATCGCCACCGCGAAGAAGCGCACAAGAGTCGACAGTCACCACGCCACGACCAATGGGCAGATACTCATGATCCGCAGACAGTTCCTAGAGCCAAACCGTCTGCATTGGTTAGAGGATTTAGATGGTTTCATCGAGCATGCAGACGGTTTCGGCTATCCAACCACTTTGGAGTGATTATTACAGGCAGCTTTTGTCCTGCTTGGTCACAACAACTTCCAAGGGCCGCTGCCATTGCCTTTGCTAGTGCGTGTTGGTATGAGAGAAATAGACCCGAGCCCCCCTCACATTAATTTGTATCTAAAAAACACGAGAACAAGCTATTTTAAGATCCCCTTGCAAAGAACCAAATAGTGAAAATAGATTTTTATCTGGACTGGTGATTTAGAAACAATGCATTTCAAAATTTTACTCCCTCGTTTCTTTATTATAAAATGTTTGGGCATTTTAATACGGACTACATACGCATTGAAACGAGTGAACAAACACATTAGAACATGTCTACACGTGTACGGTTTAAAGAAAAATACTAGAACATCCTTTAATAGTTGATGAAGGGTGTAGAAAATAAGTTTACATAAGTACAATTATTTTTTATGTCATGACAATGACTTCCAAATCATTGTGTGTACGCCGTGAAGTGAGAAGCGCGTTCACCATTTAGCATCTGGGCACAGAAAGATCCTCCTTTCAAAAAAGGTCATAAAGCAACAGGGACCGTGACAGGTGGGCCCTGCACGTCCGTCCCTCCATTGACAATGCTGACTTCTTCTCCGCCTCTTCTTCTTTCCTATGTTCTCTCTTGTGCGCTGCAGAGCAGCCTCGCCTGGCAAGGTCTCCTCGTCATCGTCGTCGCCCATGGCGGTGGCGATCTTCCTCTCGGGCTTCCTCCTCGGCCTCCTCGCGCTCGCTCTCGCGGAGGGGGCGGCGCTTCTCTGGGCGGTCCGCGCCCTGCGCCGCCGCGGGCCAAGGCCTCCGCCTCCTGAGGCCGCCGCCGCCGAACTCTGCGGCGACCGGCCGTTCCCCGCCGAGAAGCAGGTCAATAAACTCGAAATTGTCCCGCGTGCTCTCCCATTTCTACCAATTTCCTCCTCCTGTTTTCCTGCGTCGCAATTGCAATCCTATGGAGTAGGCAAGCCAAGCAAATGGGGGTCTATCAATAGCTTGCAGGAAAGAAAGCTCGTTTACTTTATGCAGAAAATTTCTTGGAACCAGATTCTTTCGCCTATCTCTAATTGTTGCGACTGAACTCCTGGTGGTGATTGGGGAATCGATCTGTTCTCCTGAATTTGCACCTTCGCTCTGTTCTGTTGGATATAGTGCAAAGCAATAACCTGCATCATTCTATTTAATTTTGCTACTAGGCCATCAACTAGCCGTACTGGCCATTAGACAAAAACTCTCACACGCTGTGCCTAGTGTTGCTATGAGCCAGGTATGCTCACAATTTGGATCATTTCACCTGACAGCCATACTTGTTGCAGGGTTTTCTCTGGATGTTAGAGCCAGGAAAGGTGCCAAAAGTTAGAAACGGCAACCGCCTGCCACCAACTGGGGTTCAGAAAGGCGTGAAGGATAAAAAGAACATCGTCGAGGTTTCTCCGATAAGGATGCGGGCTAAAATTCAAGGCCACTCGCTTGTCTTGACAGGTCCAGATGGTTCTCAGATAACCATTGAGCTTCTGGATTGCACTGTTCTTGCTGTTTCTGCTTCTAACCTACCGTCACGTAAATGGTTTGTGCATATAAAATTTGTTATCATACACTGGTCTTCAACGTTTTTGCGCCGCATTAACTCATATTTATGTTCAGTGTGTATCTTGTTCAATGTGTGACTTCGTTACCAACATCATAGCCTTGACATATGGCAGGCTAGATAAGCATGCTTATACTTTGGATTCAGCTAAAGACTAAGAATGCTTTATTTTTCAAGTTAGATGTTCTTAAAAATTGACTATATTTTCCTACTTTGCCTATTTGAATGTGGATGCTGCAATACACTTTGCATATGCACTCTAGTTTCAATGTAACTACCATTTATATTTATCCATTTTCTTTCAGGTCTAAGAGGTATCCTATAAAACTAGAAAGCAAGGGATCTGAGATTTGCAAGCGGAGCAAGGTATGCTATCTTTATGTGGACACCTCTTGGGAGAAAGAATCATGGTGTAAAGCACTTCGTCTTGCATCTTCTACAGACAAGGAGAAACTGAAATTGCATACCAGGTTGAGTGAAGAGTTCAGAAGTTACATATCCTCTTTACACGCTGGATACCCTTGTTTCCTGAAATCAACTGCACTTTCTGCTGAGGATCGTGAAATTATGGACAAGGCAGTAAAGTCTGATGGGTCGTCAAAAATGCGCCTTTTCCTTAAGAAGTTGGCTAGGAAGGCATCTATAAAAGCTCCCCAGATGACTAGAACAAGCTCAACCTCAGCACAAGCAGAAAGAAAGACGTTCCAAAAAACACGCAGCTACAATGGTGCCGCACTGATTGATGCACAAGAAGAAAGGTCAAGCAGTAGTTCATCATTACTAGACATAAAGCAACCCAGTACGCCTAGTTCTGATTTCAGTTACAGCAACAGGTTCTCAGATTCTCCTGAAACAAATGTAGATGAAAAGTTTGCTGACGAAGGCACACTTTGTTGGAACCTCTTAATCTCTCGGTTGTTTTTTGATGCTAAAATGAGTGATGATATAAGTAAATCCATTAAAACACGCCTTCAGGTTAGATAATGCTTACATTTAAAACAAGTAAATCATCCTTCAAACATACTTGCTAATGGTTAGTTTTCTTGTTTTTCAGCGAAAATTGTCAAACATGCGAACAGCCTCCTATATTGGTGAAATTACACTTACTGATTTCAGTCTTGGGGAACTTCCACCATATTTGCGTAGGATGAGAGTCGTCCCAAGGGATCTCAATGAACTGTGGGCTTTCGAATTTGATTTTGAATATTGTAGTGAAATAATACTGAATGCTGAAGCAAGACTTGAGGTTCAGGAACCAGAGCTGAAAAAAGACATAATGAGAACTAATCCCGAAGCGGATACTAATGGCAACCAATCTGGACCTTCGCAACTTTTGGCTTCTGTAGTGGAAGATGAAGATGAGGCAGGTTTGTTTGAATTTTCCATACATTTTCTTTTTATTGCTTAATATTTCTTAGAATGACCATTTCGTTTTTTATGCAAATAACTAAGCTCATAGTAAATGATGTATCAAACTCCTCCCAAAACTATTGTTTGAATTGTTATGTTCACATATTTCGGCTCATGTTCATGTGCTTCTTGACTTCCTTTCATCATAACTGCATGCTGTGCATAATCATATCCTAATTGCTTATGTTCTTTCCTTTGACCCGTCGGAAGCAAGTTTCTTTATTCAGTACTTTATAACTCAAAACTTACTGCGACGAGTGAAACTTGTGAGTTTGCAGTCGTCTTGATGCATAATCAGTGACTCGGAATGCTTGTTTATCTTTTGCACCAGATGTGTTAAGGTGCTCAAAGAGCACTGGGAGGAAATCAAGGTGGAAAAATATCTTGCATTCAATCACTGACCATGTCTCTCAGGTTAGTTCGTGTTTTACTTCCTTATTACACAGACTGCAGTACTGTACTGTTTACGCTTTAGACATCCAATTGGTAGTGAACATCGAACTAAGGGTTGCGCATGAAAATCTAGTCTGGCTATCTTTAGCGAAGAGTTTTCCCTGCAATTTAAATTAATGATGTTTACCTGACTCCATGCCCCCCCCCCCCTCCTCCATTCATATGTTGCCTAGTTTTTACCACAATACTTTCCTTTGCCTCTTTGTGAGGTACACTATTAGGAAAAGGTGTGCCTGGCATGTTCAAACACTTCAAATCAGAGATCAAACTTTAGATAAAAAAGCTGTAGATACAAATTTGAGTTAAATGTATGTTACTAGTACAGCCAGGAAGTTCTGAGACATGTAATCTGTTCTTTTATTCTTGCAAAAGGTGCCGTTTTCGTTGGCAATTAGAGTAACTTCTATTCGTGGGACAATGCGCATGCATATAAAGCCTCCTCCCTCGGATCAAATCTGGTATGGATTTACATCAATGCCAGAGCTTGTGTGGGAATTGGAGTCTTCAGTTGGGGACAGGAAGATCACCAACAGCCACATCGCTTCGCTTATCAGCAACAGAATCAAGGTGTCCCTTCAACTTAATTGATCTGATCACCGTGTTACTTATTTGTGAAGCCTGCATGCTTAATTCCAGAACATGCCCTACCCTACAGGCTTCACTTCACCAAAGCTTGGTACTGCCGAATTGTGAAAGTATTCCCATGTCATGGATGATATCAGAGAAGGATGATTGGGTGCCTCGCAGAGCTGCACCTTTTATATGGCTGAATCGTGAACACGGCGAGGCAACAAGCAGTCATAGTTCAGACATGGGTAAGCTCCAGCCTGATGATGTTGCCGCACTAAAGGTCAGTTCCAACAGCGAAGCTAGCAAATCAAGTCCACCTGCTCCTTCAACTAGAAGCGACGACGAACCGCTGAAGAAGGTGACATCCACTCGTTGGCCTAACCAAGAGCCCACAACAGAAGCATCAACCAGCTCTGGTTCTTCCCTTCCTTCAGAAGCTGAACCTTCTAACCAGTTGATGGCGCCGCTGCTGAGCACCAGGGAATTCGAGGAAGATGCTTCTGAAAATGCAGCAGCGGGCTCTTCTCTTCAGGTAGTAGCGGTGGTACCTGCTGGGCATCGACGGCCGCCATTGTCATCCTCTGCTTCTCTTGGGGAGTATGACCTGAAGAGGAAAGGCAGCAAGCGAGCTGCGGTGATCGGTTTGGGGAGGAAGATGAGCGGCAAATTGGAAGAAAAGACGCGGCATATTGTCGAGAAGATTAAGGAGAGTTCTGGAAAGGAGCAATAGCATGGAGACAAGCACCCAGTTAGTTAGAAGTATATATTTCCCAGAATTTATATCCTTGCTTATTCCTCTGCTGAAAAAATGGAAATTTGGAATGTCCACTGTTAAGATGTTGTACAGTCTGGGAATTGTGCTCATGGTTTTAGGGGGCCATTGCTGTCCCAGCATAGTTTACAGTATATATATCTATACGTGGCAAATTACTCCTAGAAAGAAATTGGAGAGTTTGCAATTACATAAATGTATTAGTTTGTGGGGGAAATGACAAAGTTCTGTGTATCATTTATACTGATGAAATACAAAAGGAGACTCCATATGTGAAAAATTGCGGTGGAAACTAAACATTTGTTTACGAGAAAATCGTGCAATTTATTTAGTAAGTTAAAAGAGGAATAATTGGGGGAGGTGATTTTGCTCCCAGGGCATGTGATCCAGGGATGAACATTAAAATTGTTAAAATAGTTAAAAGTTCTGAATTTATCTGACAATGTGTGTGTTCGTGTCTTGTATGTGCGTATAAAGTTTCATGAAGATAATACGTATGCCCTGTTTTTTTGGTGGGAAACATATATTATGCCCTGATTTTCCCCATGTATATATAATGGGAATCACTCATCCTAGTTAATGAATAAATGTAAAAGAATATCCCGACACACCTTCTCTGTATCGGTACATGTATATATACATGGGGAAAATCAGTAAATACCATACCAACAGTTCATATCATTTGACATGCATGTACGTATCCTAGCTAGCCTCAAATCCCAGGTCCTAGCCAAGGTTTACTTTGCAGCGCTGCTCTGCTTCTTTTGGAGCCTGGACTTGCGTTCATGCGACAACATTCGGGCGAAATGGATCAGCTCTTCCTCGTTGGTGCCCCTCTTCATGTCCGGCACACTTTTTCCGGTCTCGACGTCCACTCTGCACACCTGCTTCTTCAGTAGTGCCTTGCCGACGTCGACAAGCATCTTCAAGTTCTCCGGCGTGGCCACGTCGACGGAGCAAGTGTTCCCCTTGAGATCGTCATCTTGGATGCGAAGGTAGCGCCTCTCGCAATGCAGCGCCTGGAAGAGCACGGATGCGTGGATGTCGACGAGGTGAGCGCTTGCCTGACAAAAGCTATCGATGAGCGGCGACACACCTTTGTTGTAGAGCCACCCGAAGATGCCCCACTTGCTGCACTGGGCTGCGTCGAACTTGTCCGCGAGCTTGGCCGACCCGGTGCCCAGGGAGAGGATGAGGAACTTCCCATAGTCGGCCGGTTTGATGGGGAAGAAATCATTGTTGCCCATGAGGATCTGCTTGCTGACATGGGTCATGGCCAGCAGCGTCGGGTTGTTTGCCGCGACGCCGCCGTCGATCAGATTGAATGCGCGTGGCTTGCCGTGCTTGTCCGTGGTCTCGAAGTGGTGGCCGGGCAGGTAGGTGGGCGCGGCGGACGTGCTGATGCATACGTCGGAGAGGAGGGCGTCGTTGGAGACGTCGCTTTGAGCCTGCACACGCAAGATGTAGTGATCGACGTTACTGCGACGTACTCAGGCAACACACATACATACAAATACGGTACATGTAATGAATGAACGAGGGAACATGTTTATTCGGAGTGGAGGGAAGAACTTACATCGTATCTGGAGAAGATGATTGGCTGCAGCAGCTTGATGTCGAAGGCAGGGACGACGATGTTCTGCAACGCTTGGCTCACGCGTGTCTCCCCGAGCAGCTTTCGCACGACGGAGTGCAGATACTTGCCGTTGTACTTGGGCCCCTTGATGCTCTTGAGCAAGCCGAGAGGCCCGCGCCTGACGCGAGGGAAGATCTTTGGGCAGTGCTCCAGGTAGAAGGCGTTGATGTCCTTGGCGGCGAAGAGCGGGCGGCCGTCGGCATTAGGGGCGGTGAGCATGGCGGTCACCAGCCCGCCGGTGCTGGTCCCGGCAATCACATCGAAGTAGTCGGCAACCCTGGCCTCGGGCCCATCAAGTTCCTGCAATCAGTTGCACACACCAACAGTTAGAACCAGCGACGTGGAATGGATGAAGCAAACGCAAGCAAGGAAACAGCAACAGTCGGAACAGAACCAGGGGCGTGTAATGGATGAAGGTGAAGCAAACGCAAGCAGGAATCAGCAACAGAAGCAGGGCCGTGGAATGGATGAAGCAACCGCAACCAGGGATTGGAATCATAGAGTTCTCACCTGGAGTTTCTCTTCGAGGAAACCGAGGATGGTGCCCGGGATGATGCCGCGTACGCCCCCGCCGTCGATGCTCAGGACGGTGACGATGCTTCCATACGACGGCGTCGGGGTTCGCGGCGTCGGGAGCAGGCGGCTGGACTCCCGGGACTCGACCGCCGCCAGGTTGACGGTGAGTGACTTGAGACTCTTGAGCTTTGGACAGGGCATGGCTACGGGATCAGTGTGGGTGGCTACGGGATCAGTGAGTTTGGAGGTGGAAAAGGAAAACAGAGGAGAGCAGAACGGGAACAGAGAGGGAGAGAGATGTTGCTTGGGAATTGGATGTGATGTGTGCGCACATATATACGGCACGGTGCGCAATCGCCGGGTGGAATTCGGACTGGATACCGCGCGTCTATTAATTTGGCAAGGCTGGAAACTGATTTGGGGTGAAACTCGGACTGGATACTACCACGCGTGAGGGAAGGGAGGAAGTTTTGGTTCCGAGCCACGCTCGACGCGTCAATAATTAATGGCGAAGTATCTAGTGAAAATAGATATTCAGTGAAAATCTGAAAATTACTACGTCGACCCTCAGATCTGTAATGAACGCCACCGATTAAAGGTGGGATCCCTAACCATCCACTTAAGCATAATTAACAAATAACCCCCTACTCTCTCAGTGATTAGACAAAATAATCTGTGAATTTCCCAACTCCCATCTAAGTCTCCCGTCCCATGGGCTGCTGCCGCGGGGAACGCCATGGCGGCTCCGAGATTTCCTGCAGCGGCGAGTCCCGAGGCAAGGCAGCCACGACCGGCGGAGACACGGGTACACACTGCGTGGCTCTCATCAGCGGGCAGGGCCCCCGAGGAGCAGAGGCGAGGACGCCGCCCGGCCCCGGGGGGAAGACGAGGATGTCCGCGGCGTTCACACTACAGAGGAGCAGAGGCGCCGCCGCCGCCCAGGAGTAAAGGCGAGGATGAACCGGCGGAGGAGTGGAACTGCGTAGGTGACGCGCACGCCGGCCGCACCAGCCGGCATAGTGGCGTCTAGATGCGTCGGCCTCGCGCGGGCTGCCCCTGTGCTACTGTGTTATCTCAAGAATTGTACTTCACTTGTCCAGTTGTCTGAAGAAATGTTCAGCACAGCCTTAGTTCTCTCAAGATATTGTACAAATGCTGAAGCTTGTGCACTGAGATTTATTATTTATTGTTCTGTTAGTGCTGCAGCTATTCAACTCCCCTGTAGTTTTTCAATGGTGATGAACATACTGGAAAACATGAAGCATCTCGCTGCACATTGTGTCATGAGCTCCAGAGAGATCAAGACACTATGTGGCCCTTCTCCTAAGTGTATGTTCCAGCTCGCTGGTACAGGAAGTAACATATTGCACTGATTTAGCTGCGGTAAGTCGGTCATCAGGGCTTTGTAATGCTTCGCAATTCATGTATCTAGATAAAATAAAGATTTAGATTGACCGGGTGCTCGAATCGTTGCAAAAAATCTATGTGTGCGAGGCTAAAAAAGCACTGAATACACAACTTCGAAATTCTTGCATAGTTTCAGTTTGCTAAGTCAGAACAAAGTCAATAAACTAACATGTTTGTAAACTTTTGCATGGTTTCAGCTTGATAAAATATTGGCACAATGCCAATTCAGAAATCACGAACACATAAACTTGTAGTCCACGTTCAATGAAGGGTGACCCGTAGATGGCGAAGACCCCATTGCTATGGATGGAAGGGGCGTCATGGCAAGAGACACAGCCAGCGGAGGAAGAGTCATGGTCGGCGGAGAGCCACGCCCTAACGACGAAAGGCCCATCCCGACGGGCGGAGGGCCGGCCGCGGCCGGCTGAGGGCAGGCGCTAGGCGCCGGGCAAAGATGCATCGCGGCGGACGATCTGATCCCAGGAACACGAGGAGTCAAACACTATTCACCTGGTGGTCAATACAGCGAGGGGGTTATCTGCTAAATTGTGTTTAGGTGGATTGTTAGCAGTCCCACGTTTGATCCGGAACGTCTGCCGTAAATCCAACAGTCCATAATAGAAATTTCCAGGTTTTCACTGAAAAGCCATTTTCACCGGATACTTCGCCATAATTAATCCCATCATTAATCAGTGTCGAACCTGGCTCGGGTGGTATCGGTTTGGGGTGGCGCTTGCCGTTTTTAGTTGCGCCATTTTATCTCGGGCCTTGCTAGAGTAGATAATACTCCAACGCGATTTATGCCTTTTATTTTATTATCCGTTTGGTTTAGCGTTTTGGACGGCGTCCGACCGCCCAAGCCCAACGGACCGGCGCATTTTGCGTCCGCGGGCATTTTTTGCACCCTTTTTCATACATGTCCAAAACATTGCCCAGAGTTCGCATATGTCTCGTAACCAAATAAGAATATCACAGTTTTACCACCAAATAACAATCTCATAGTTTAGAAGCAAAATGAAATTTAAATTCTCGCAAATACATTTGAAGGAAATGAGCCGATACATTTATTGGTTGCCAAAGTGGGCCCACATATGCTCAACCAAGTCATCTTGTAGTTGGATCTGGGTTTTTCTAATCACGCATTTCATGATGAAATTGGGTAAACTATGTAAGCGTTGCCGCTTCTTCCATGCTCAGGCACAACATTTTCACCCTGAAATTGAAACCCTTGGTCATAGATTTCATCCGGACATTCATCATCTATGATCATATTGTGCATGATCACACAAATAGTTATCACATCCCACAACTTCCTGGTGCTTCAAATTCTAGCAGGATTTGAACGATGCCCCATCAAGATTGAAGAACACGAAAAGCACGCTCCACATTCTTCCTAGAACTCTCTTGTGCTTAGTCAAATCTCTACCTCTTCTCTCCTACTGGGATGGGGATTTTCTTCACAAAGGTCGTCCACCGAGAATAGATACCATCAGCTAGGTGGTATTCTTTGTTGTAGCGGTGGCCATTGATCTCAACATTGAGCGCTAGGAAATTGTCTTCTGCAAGCCTTCCGGAGAACGCTGGAGCACGTTGATGTCGTTTTTTGAGAGCAGACATGCCAAAAAAAGAGTGCCAAATTCAGAGGTCTTGTGAAGCCACAACCTCAAGAATATAGTGCAAGCTTTCACATGGCCCCTATACTTCCCTTGCCAAGCAGATGAGCAATGTTTTCACTTCCAGTGCATACAATCTATACTACCAAGCATACCCGCAAAGCCTCTAGCTACATTGATCTCCAACAACCGGGTTGTATCTGCAGCAGTTGGCTCTCTCAAGTACTCCAGGCCAAACACTGCCACCATGCCTTGTAGATGTACATGGAATCTAGGCAAGTGGACTCACTCATGCGGACGTACTCATCAATAAGATCACTGGATATTCCGTATGCAAGCATCTAAATAGCTGGGGTGCATTTCTGAAAAGAGGAGAAGCCAACTTTTCCGAGTGCATCTGACTTGCATTCCAAATAATCATCGTAGGCCACAACCCCCTCCCGGATATGACTGAACACATGTCTAGCCATCCGGAAGCGATGCCGGAATAACTTGTGTTTGAAAAGTTGATCACCGGACGCGAAGTAGTCATCCCAAAGTAGGCCATGGCCCCTCTCTCTGTTGCGATTCAACTACGGAACATGGCCCGGGATCGAGCACCAAAACATCAGCCGTTTCCTAGCAATGTGGTCATGGACGACCAACGCAGCAACCACCATCTCATCATCGTCCAACGGCGAATCGTTCGAATGACAAATGAAGTTGTTGAAAAAAATACTCATCTTCACTATCCATTTGTAACTTGCGAGCGAAACATCGAACACCTTGTGGGCGTGGTGGAAGAAGCCGTCTGGCGAAGAGCACCGCTCGTCCCCCAGTCCAGGCAGCAGGCCTGTCGGCGTGGGGGGGACAGTGGCGGTAGAGGAACCAGGCTTGGAGCGTTTCCGGCGGCGGTGCAGGGTGCGGCTGGCGTAGGCGTGGCCGCGTGGGCGTGGCGTGTGCTACGCTGGCGGCTGCATAGGCCACGAACCGGCAAGTTCGGTCGTCGGGGGGTGTGGCGTGCTGCTGGGGGAGATTTCTGGGCGAGGGCGGCGGCCTGGGCAATGTCCCACAGGCCAAAGCTGGGCGACAGGAGCGAGGGCGGGGATGGGCGTGTGTCGTGGGAGAGGGAGGGGAAATGGTCAATGTGCCACTGACTGGCGGGCCACAGGGAGGACAAGCTACGTTGCACGGACACTTCAGAAAGCGCGCGTATCCAGCCGGATACTGCCCCGATACTTGGATACTGCCCCGATACGTATCCCATAAGTATCCCTTGATTTTTTATTTAAAAAAAATAAGTTTTGATACCTCTATAATACTTCTGTGATACGTTTTGGATACCTGAAACCCCTCGTTTGACATGAAATCCCCTCAATAGTAAAGGCACACCTTTGAAAGATTCCTAACATGGGCGTGTGTTCATGCCAAAACATGACTGTCAATGTTCTTGTTTAATTGAAACGTGAGCAAGAGAGTCGATGCACTGATTGAAACAATAAACTTAGGAAAATCTCACTGCTATTTAATGAAAGTGGACCAAGTGCAAGAAAACAAAGGAAATAATCCTATTGAGGCATGCTTTGATGACTTAGAAGCTCTATTTTTCAATATTTTTAATAATTTATATATATATAGTCGCGCTATTCGTCATCCTAGGTGAGGAATAGGGACTCTTCACCCCTCTCTATTTTTACATGAATGCACCGTAATTTTATGTTCCGTAAATTTTGTCTTATTTCAGACATAAAGGAGAACGTAAGAAAATATATAATCGCCGTAAAAAATATTTTATGTTACGCAAATTTCAAACGTAAAAGCATAGTGTAAAATGTACATAAAATATAATTTTTCTGGTCTTCTGACATTTTTATGCCAAATTTTACGCAGTGAATCAATATGATCAGAACTATTTGTATTCAAACGTAATTTATTTATGAAATGATCGTAAGATTATCTCGGTGAAGAATAACGATTCGGACCCTGGGTGATGAATAGTAACACTATATATATATATATATATATATATATATATATATATATATATATATATATATATATATATATATATTTTACCTAATAATAATAAAGCAAATTGGGTTTCTTTCGTCCGTCATGGCATTTTTCAGAAAAGTCCTTCTATTTTAGAGAAGTCAACCCGCAATCCTGTTTTAAGTCAAAACGAATCGTTTTTTTCGTATTTTACACAAAAATCCTTGTGTTTTCTTTAAATCAACCCGTCGTCCGGATTTAAGTCACACCCGAACCGTTATTTTATATTTTTCGAAACCCCCCCTGGCATTTTAGGTAATTCATCCGCGGATCATATGTAAGTCAAACAAATACTTTTTTAAATCATCCATATCTTTTAAACCGTAACTCCGATTTGAACATGTTATATATGAAATTTGATTAGAAAAATATGTAGAATATGAATATGAGATTATTTTTACCTATTAAATATTTTTAATATTATTTTGGAACATATTTAAATCAAACAAATGATTTTCTAAATTATCCGCATCTTTTAAACCGTAACTTCGATTTTAACATATTATATATGAAATTTTATTAGAAAAAAAATGTGAAATCTAAATATGATGTTAATTTTACCTGTTAAATATTTTTAAAATATTGTTTTGAAAGTAAACTTATAATTTCTAGCGAAGATCCGTTTTTCTTTAGATGCCATGATCCGGATTGCAAATAAACACCCCAGTATAACCATATAGGCAAAAGAAAACATCAATAACTACACATGCATACCGCTGAAAAATGTCGCAGGGAAATTAACAGATTTCTCATCGAGATCGAGAGAGAGAGAGAGAGAGAGAGAGAGAGAGAGAGAGAGAGAGAGAGACGCCTTAGGATTAACCATATTCAAAGACTTTTTTTGTTGTTTTGTGTGAACACCGAGGCCATCACCGGCGAGGGTGAGAAGGAGGATAAGCGGCAACACAAATATGATGCCTCGCAAATATAAAGGAGATGGACCTATTGAGTGATGGTTGTTGGGTTAAGAGTGTGTGTTATGTTTTTTCTTCCGTTACAACACACATGCTCTTTTGCTAGTATATATATATATATATATATATATATATATATATATAGGAAAAAGCAAAGATATAAAGTTTCGCTGGCGCGGCTGCAATCACAAGCGCTCGTTTGTGTGGGGATCTGTTCCCTCCTCTTACCTCTTTTGCATTTTCATGTTATATGTCATTTGATGCTTATTTCCTCTTATAGGGAAGGATGGACCACGCTGCGTGCTAAGACAAAGAAGACCAACAGCACTAGGTCGCTGCATGATCAAATAGGACCACCCGCCTTCCTCCCGAACGGTTTCAGATGGACATCGGTACCACCTACGGCGGCCGATCGTGCCTGTGCAAACGTTTTTCATCGTCATGGAGTACATGGGAGCGTGGACGCACCGTGACTGTGCACCAAAGATCGCACGGCCAATATGTGGGAAAGCAGACTCGTGACCAACATCGTGGAAAAACGTCGGGGATATAGGGTCAGTTTGGATGGTATCCACGTTCAATCATGCCTGGCCTGAAGCCTGCCTGAAGTGTGCCTGGGTGGTGTTTGGTTGTTGCCCTGAAAAATTGAGTGCTAGCCTGGCCTGTTGATGGGACAACTTGATTAGCCTGGAGTATAAACCAGGCATCCTACTTAGGCTGGACCAGGCACCGGAAGAGGGACGCCCGGGTGTGCTTGCCGCCGTGACTGGTAATATTATACTATTTCTTTTGCGTACAAGTGATGGGATGGGTTTCTTTTATGTACTAATCATACTGCAAAGTAGCAGCACTTCCAGGATGCAAGCCAAACGCATCCGTGCGAGGCTAGCCTGGCCAGGCGAATTTTTCCAACAATCCAGGCTGGATTCAGGCAGGGGTCCTCTCCAGGCATAGTGTCCAGGCTTTGAACCAAACTGCCTCATAGCCTCTGGTAAAACTCGTCCGCACATAGGAGAGAGGCCGGGAGACACTGAGAGAGAGATACATCCTGGTCGCAGCAAGATCACACGGCGGCGCACCCTCGTCAGCTACAGCTTCCCTCTCCCTGTAATCCTTAGCCCCCTGCCATCTGGGTGCGCCGTCCCCTTCAAGGCAAAGCCGCCGGCGACCTCTCCTTCACCATCACCGTGTCCCCACCCTGAGCTCCGACCTACCCACCATCTCAAGCAGGTCCAGATCCGTCATGGCTCCCGCAGCCACGCGCCAGCAGACCAAGCTGGTGCACAACGTGGTCTCTTCCCCCTCTACGCCTCTGTTCGTTCGGTTTGATTTGATTTGTAAGGCTGATGTTGTTCGTTCTTTTTGATTCGATTTGGCAGACGCGCAGGTGCACGACGTGTGGTTACTCTTCCACTCTCGTGGCCACCATTCTGCTTCCTCCCCTCCCATGGTTCAGCAGCAGCAGCAGGTAGCACCTCATCCCCATCTCACTTCTTCTAATCTACAGACTGTGTCTTGTTCTTGTTCACTGTCTTGTTTCTCATAAATGTATTTTTCTCTCAAAAACTTTACACTGTCTTGTTCTTGTACTGATTAAGGAGGGAGTAATTTTGCCCTAGCGTTTACACTCATTGGATTTGAGTAGAGTATATAGATTGTTTCTCACTCAAGTAGAGCCGTGTGGAGATAAACACTGATCTAAAACGTGTATGTGTATCCTTCCTGTCTAGCAGAGACAAGCGATTTGGAGGGAACAAGCTGAGCAATTGCAGCCATCGTCCTCGCCTACGAGGAGGAGGAGCTTCATCACATTAGCAGCAGCTTAGGTCCATCCTCTCCCTCTGCTCATCTTGTGTTGTCGTACAAAATTAGAAATTAATACTAACTTGTAGCAGTAGGCCTCAAAGCGCAGCAGCTCATGTTTTTACTGAATTTTGTCAAGTGTGCCATATGTGAAATTAGTAGAGAGCATCTGCAGTTTCAGATTCAACAGAGAGCATGTTTCAGTTTCAGATTCAGTAATAGTCATATGTACAGACATTCGGGCACTGTCTAGTTAATTAGTACATACCTACTGTTTGATCATGTATCAGATTCAGTCATAGTCATATGTACAGACATTCCAATTCAGTCTAGTTGATTACTAGTACATACCTACTGTTTGCCTTTTATTCCTTCACCAGATACTATATTGATTCTCTAGGATTATTTAACAGAATTGTGTTGTGATCTAGAGGGGATTATAAATACCAACAGTGGCAACACTACTGTGTACTAATATATCTGCACATTTTTTATATTATAGAATTAAGCCATGCACTCCCCAAAATTATAGACTGAATTGGAACATGCCAACAGTGGATATTGTAGAATTAAGCCATGCATTCAATTTCCATATGTATTTTCCATATGAATTGCAGAAACTATTCTAGCATTTTCAAACAGTAATCTTCCATATGTATTATAGAACAGATCACTGAATATATCTGCATATTTAACAATTTCTGTATACATTGCTTTGCTCCCATAGTTTTTAGGCTTCTGAATTCCAGTTTTCAATTAGGCAGGACATGAAGCCGTGGCCCTTCAAGGTCATCCCTGGCCCCGCCGACAAGCCCAGGATCGCCGTCGACTACAAGGTGTACCCATGCAATGCTTGTTTCCTTGAATCAAAAGCTCGATGCAAGCAAATTGCAGTGTTTAACTGAATGTGTTTTGATACCATTCTCCGATTTAGCTAGGGAAAACAGACTGATGTTTTTTGTGCACGCTATTTCTTCAGAACTTGTATGTCTTTGATCAAATAACTTTTATGATACGTCAAGTATAACAACCTGTTCTGTCTCATTTGATAAAATAATCTAAACACTGATGGTTGGCTATATTTCAAGTGCACACGATTGTTAGGTTTGGGAACCATTTTATGGGTGAATGCCCCCCCTCCCAATCGACCGCATTGATAGGTCACGTGGAACCTCGATTTTGCATTCTGAGAACAACCCATACACGAGCGTCCTACTCATCTGTTTAGCATTATATCAGATGTTGAGGTGAAAGAGGGAGAGAGCGATTGACCAATAGTGCACACGAACAGTCCTATGACAATGTCAGAACCTTTCATTCCCGACGAGGGGGCCCTTCTTTCTGTGCATGCGAACCCTTTCTCCGACGCACAACACTCGTCAACGTATCACCGCAACGATACATAGGAACCTCCGTTTTGCACTACGATGACCACACATACTGCTTGGAGGGCACCTTCTTTTGACTCCATACATCGCGCGCGTGCAAGATTTTTTGAACTATCTATATACGTGGGGTGATAAAATAGACTCCATACATCGCGCGCATGCAAGATTTTTTGAAGAAGTAATTTCTTGATGCAGTGAGTTGACATTTGTCTTCCCCATTTCCTAATTTGTTGCGAATGAATCGCTGCATCGATATATCTCATGGAACCTTTGTCTACATTAGGCACCGGAAGTAGCCGCACAATAGGCACTTCCTTCCGTGTGTGTGTGAGAACCTCTTATTTTCTAGGTACGTGTTTGTCTACATTATGGAGGATTAGAGAGTTGTTGGGTGGTAGATAGGGAGAGATAGAGAGAGGATTGTTATAGGGTGAGAGTTTGGTATATACTACAAGTGCATGATTAGGTCGACACGCACGCCCACTATATGCACACAAACAATAGCGATAAACCATCCTACAAGTGAGCGAGAACCCTCCCCTGACATTGTTAGAACCGTTCATACAACATGAGGCGAAACACTTCTTTTCTATTATCTCGTCACTTAGTAACGTAGCAGATGTTTAAATAGATGTTTTGGTATTGATCTCACCATACGACAGAACCTAAGTATTTACATGTAAATCTGGCATAATTCTCTTCCTGAATTGTTTCAGGTTGATATAACAGGGACAAACTCGGCAGGTTGTGTGTGTGAGAACCTCTTATTTTCTAGGTACCTCGCTCGCGCCAATGGGGGGAACTCTCTTTTTGCGCGCAAGGAACCATGCAGCCGCCACGCGCTTATATGCATTCTCACCCCCCTATCCCCCGCCATCTCGAGAGCAAGAACCGTCCTTCTTCATTGTTGGAACCCCCACCCACTCCGATGGGGGGGAACCCTCTGATGCGCGTAAGGAACCTTGCAGTAGGGGTGTAAACTCATCGCGTCACACCCACAGGACAGTTGCCCCCTTTTTTTCATTCCCAATCAGCCTCGCGTGTGCATGATTAGGCATCTCCCGAAAGAACCAAACAACACCCCCATCTCACCGATGGAGAACCCTCATTTATATTGTGTTATAACCCCGCGCACACCAATTGAGCTACCCCTCTTAGAAGCGTGAGGAACATTCGCGGGGACAACGATGCCGGAACCCCACCCATGCGCCTATATGCACTCCCACCCCCCACCTGTCCCCGCCATCTCGAGAGCGAGAACCTTCCTTCTTTATTGTCGGAACCCCACCCACTCCGATGGGGGGAACCCTCTGTTGTGGGTAAGGAAACTTGCAGTAGGGGTGTAAACTCATCACGTCACCCATGGGACAGTTGGCCCTTATTTTCCATTCCCGATCAGCCTCGCGTGTGCATGATTAGGCATCTCCCGAAAGAACCAAACAAACACCACCATCTTACCGAATGGAGACCCTCCTTTATATTGTGTTATAACCTCGCGCACACAAATTGAGTTACCTCTCTCAGATGTTGGTTTCATAGACATTTGATACCGTAGCACCGAATCGCCCCCCTGTCATGTCATTTTCCTGTCATGAATGAGACGTGTCAAAACCATATGTATATGGATAGGCAAGTCTTCTTCTTTGCAGCAGGGGTGTAAACTCATCGCGTCACCCACGGGACAGTTGCCCCTTTTTTCCATTCCCAATCAGCCTCGCGTGTGCGTGATTAGGCATCTCCCAAAAGAACCAAACAACACCCCCATCTCACCGATGGAGAACCCTCCTTTATATTGTGTTATACCCTCACGCACACAAATTTGAGCTACCCCTCTGAGATGCATGACGAACATTCGCGGGGAGGGCGATGCCGGAACCCCACCCATGCGCCCCCACCAGTCCCCGCCATCTCGAGAGTGAGAACCGTCCTTCTTTATTGTCGGAACCCCACCCACTCCGATTGGGGGAACCCTTTATTATGCGTAAGGAACCTTGCAGTACGGGGTGTAAACTCATCGCGTCACCCACGGGACAGTTGCTCCTTTTTTTTCATTCCCAATCAGCCTCGCGTGTGTATGATTAGGCATCTCCCGAAAGAACCAAACGACACCACCATCTCACCGATGGAGAAACCTCCTTTATATTGTGTTATAACCTTGCGCACACCAATTGAGCTACCCCTCTGAGGTGCGTGAGGACAACGATGCCGGAAACGGATGTTGGTGTCATAGACAACTGATACTGTAGCACCGAATCGCCCCTTGTCATGTCATTTGCTCGCATGAAGGAGACGTGTCAATACCATATGTATATGGATAGGCGAGTATTCTTCTTCGCATGGTCAAAACCATATGCATGTGACGCCGGACATCCTATATGCATTCCCATACCCCCCCCCCGCGCAGTCCCCGCCATCTCTCTCGAGAGAACCCTCCTTTTGCGCGCAAGGAAGCCGTGCAGCACCCATGCGCCTATATGCACCCCACCAAACCTATGTCTATATAACGTTGGAACTCCTATATGCACTCCCATACAACCCCCCCCCCCCCCGGCCCCGCCATCTTGATGATTGATAACCCTCCTTCTATATAGTTGGTACCTCTCCGCCATCTCGAGAACGAGAACCCTCCTCTTTTATCGTCGGAACCCCGCCCACTCCGATGTGAGAGAACCCTCTGTTGCGTGCAAGGAACCTTGCAGGGCCATATGTATACGGCAGAGAAAACAATCGACCCCACATGTGGTCTGACGGCAGGGGTGTACACTCATCGCGACACCCGCGGAACAGTCGCCCCTTTTTTCCCATGATTAAGCATCTCTCGAAAGAACCAAAACAGCCTCCCCCCATCTCACGGAGGGTGACCCCTCCCTTTTTGTTGTGTTATGACCTCGGACACAGAGATTTGCGGGACCTTTCAAATGTACGCACCCCAATACCCCCCCCCCGGGGGGCAGGGCCCCGCCATCTTGATGATTGATATATAACCCTCCTTCTATATAGTATGTACCTCACGCACGCCGATTTGCGAAAAATTAAGGCCATAAAAAGGTTGTTTTGCTTTAACATGTCATTCAGCTTTTCACACCAAAATGAATCTTTTGAAAATTTTCTGAAAATCTTCGGAGCCTTCTTTATATTTTAATCAAATGCTTTCCAAATTCCTTGTCAACCTCCTTCAAAAACGTGTTCATTTTTCTGCCCCGAGCTTGAGCTTCGATACTTTACCATAATTTTCTTCTCACTTTCCCAGCTCCGTCAATTGTTTCATAATTTGTGTATGCTCCTAACTCACACCCCTAGTTCAAAAATAAAAATCAACTACTTCTGAATTTAATTTTCCCAATTCATACCCCTACTGCATAGCGGGGATGCGGGCGGCAGGAAAGAGTCAAGTAGATCAGGCCAAAGGAAGGAGGCGTGGTGTCTTCGCTGGTACAGGGAGCCCCGTACGAGCAGTTGAACCGGGAAGGGCCACCTCAAAAGAAAAACAGGAGTAGGAAGTAGGGGCGGCAGAAAAAAACAAAGATTCTACTGGGCAAAGTCAAACAAAAAAATACCTGCACCGACCAACCAACGTATCTCGTGAGTCCTCGAATCCCGGGTTCAGAGGTTTCCTAGGCTTTCTTGTCGGGATCCACTTGTAGGTAGTCAGGCTGACCGGGGAGGCCGGCCCGTGCTCGGATTCACGAGGAGGCTTGAAAATATATGCCCAGCCGTACACGGCAGGGGATCTGTGCTGACGAGTGTTTTCTCTTCTGATTGCAGGAATCTTTTTTTTACGCTGGCATTTTTTGGCAGCAGGATGGATGGTAAGACAATGTACATTACAGGTTCCTAATAGTGCAAAATAAAGCCACTAGTCCAACAACCATCAAATTTCTAACATCTCCAGTAATCTTCAGAAATTGAACCAAACAAACCAATGTACATTACAGGTTCCTAATAGTGCAAAATAAAGCCACTAGTCAAACAACCATCAAATTTCTAACATCTCCAAGAATCTTCGAAATTGAACCAAACAAACCATTAGAAGAAACATGAAAAATAGATATATTTGAAGAAGCTAAACGAAGCTAAACTTTACAGCTCATGCATCATTGAAAGAAATACGATCGATCTCAATATTCAGTGTGCACTTAACCATACGCCACAAATATTCAGCTTCCATATCACTTATTCCCATGAATAGATTAATTTAGCTCAAGACTATACTGCTTCTTCCTAACTGAAAATCCATAGAAGCAAAAACAAGAAAGCTGAAAACGTGGCGCAATTCATTGCATCCGGATGGACGGTGGGGTTCAGAGGGAGGCGCAGTTGGACGGCGCCGTGCATCATAGGCAATTACTCACGTACGTTTTTTGGGGGCCTGCATTCAACGAGACTTTCCCTGCTGCAACATAAAAGAGCCGTCCAAACGCATCCAGTTATGGCGCCAAACGGTGCCGAACCTTGCATACTAGGTTGACCAATACCAAAAATGGCAGGTTTCAACACCAGCACGAGGGCAACGCAGCATGGAAGTCTTGCTAAAATGACCGAAGTAGACCTCAGTAGCTGATTACCAAAAATGGTTCTGTCGCCCTCTGCCAGAGAAGAAAGGAGCCACGCTATCGCCTCAAATGCATCGACATGTCAGCCGCTAGGCTTCCATACAGGGTGTACACTAGCATAAAGTACCGCTCAGACCTTTCCTCTTCGGTCATGGCGAAAATCAGCAATTCAGAAATTCGGAACCTTATCCACAAAAAGTGCGGATCTCAAAGAGCATCAACGGTTCCGATAGCACACACTCTAGTTGTTGTTGATAGCAAATCCATGCTCTATATATATATATATATATATATATATATATATATATATATAGGGATCGACTATTCGTCACCTTGGGTGAGGAATTCTTATTCCTCACCCCAGCCACCCCACGGCCGGACCTTCGAAACGTAAGAAATGAAGCACCCGAGGTAAGATTACAACAGGGAGGAAGGAAACGTACTATGGAGCTGCCGTAAGAAACAAGGCGTGTGAGGTTATTTTTCCTCACGCATGCAATGTTCGACTTACATATGATCCGTGAGGAAAAATAACCCTTCTTATCTGCATCTGATCGTTTTCTTTAAAATGATCATCTTTTCTGCTTCGAGAAAAACAACGAAGGTAGTGAACTAATGATGCATACTATCTCTCCTTTTTGCCTATATTTTTATCTACACTTGTTCATTAGGCACCATGGATTTGATGTCGTAAAATCTCATTTGGAATTATACCATTTACGAATTTGCATCCTCAATTATTCAAAAGTTTCTTCCTGGATTAGTGACTGAAATTTCCAACCATATCCTCACATTGACTTCTTTAATATGGGGAGTAGTGTTATCTCGAAGGGCCTAACACCGAACTACTGAAATAGAGGGAATAATTTATAGATTATGTCAAAGAAACATGGAGCGACTATTTATAGGGTCAGCTCTTGAGAAAATAGAACTGGAACTGTACTCATGACCTCTAATACACTCCGAGCGGGGAGAAATCAACAGAAACATGATTCAGAAAGAAGACAACCCAGACTAGCGAGTCCGTGGACCATCTGCTGGTGGGATGCCCATTTTCGCGACAGGTGTGCACGACTCCTTCGGCTGGTACCCCCAGGCTCACGATCCCGCGCCCAATGACCAATTTCTGGACTGGTGGCACGCTACCACGTTGGCCATTCCGGCGGCGCATCGTAAAGGACTGGTGGCACGCTACCACGTTGAGCACATTTTCTTTCAATGTAGATACACCTTGAGAGTTTGGGAGATGGTCAGAGCTTGGCTTCAACTCATTGATTTGGATACTTCAGGTTGGGCGGCTTACAGGAGCATCCATGCGTGGTGGTGTGAATCGGCTTCCGCCCACAGTGCTCACAAAAAAGTGATGCCACCTATCTTCATGCTCGTTTCGAAAGCAATTTGGGATGAGAGGAACGCACGGGTCTTTCGAGGCCGCTCCGCTCCAACGTTCACCCTCCAAGCAATCAAGCACGAGGCGATGCTATGGGTCCGGGCAGGGGCAAAACATTTGGGTTGTCTGATGCCGGGAGAGTAACGGCTTGTACTTTCTTTCTTTGCGGCCTTTTGGCCGGTGCTTAAAAACCCTGTTAAACCTCCTTCTTATTTAATGAATGGGGCAAATTTTTTGCCTCCGTTTCAAAAAAGGCATCTCCTCGCTCATTCTCCTGATCGCCTGGTCCATATGGAAGCATCGCAACTCCTGCATCTTTGACGGCACCGCAACCTCTCCGACCAAGCTTCTCCGGGACGTCCAAGAGGAGGCTCGCTCATGGGCCAAGGCAGGGGCCAAGGGACTAGCCATCATCACACCGTGGGCGCCAGAGGCTAGGTTGGGGCTGAGCTCACCCAATCTCCAACATGCTCGCTTAGGTTTTGCGCCATCCGATGTGTACGCATCACCCTAATGCCCACTACCTAACTCTCCTGTACAACAACTCTTCTCCCTATCAATGAATGATACGCAAGCTTTGCGTATTTGCGAAAAAAAAGAAGACAACACGCCTGCAGCTCTCCTGGATTGAAACTCCTGAATGATAGCCTCAAACACCCTCTCAGCATAACTCTGTGGTGTCAAAGATCCTTGTGTTTTTACCAAGTTGTTAAATGTATTAATATCAGCCTATTGTTATCAGGGTACTTATAGATGAGCTACCTACAGTGTAAAAACTGATTAGTAGGAAGCAAGCATGCAACTATTCTGGCATCTATACACACTCCACAGTATAGGCGAATGCAGCTACTTCTAATTTTGTTTTCTAAGTAGGTAGTTAGGTGCGCAAAAGAATGCATCACAAATCATTTATCAAAAATATGTTCTATTTCAGATACCTTTACAGAAACTCAAATCATGAATGCTATGAACGAAAATAACAGCACGTGGTCCAAAAAACAGCAGAATGATGCCCAACGCTGAAATTTGTTATAAACAATATGTTCTCTGGCATGTACCACATGCTGTAGTAGTGTAGATGGTAGAAAATGAGCAGATAGCGAAATTCAGTTTCTTTCAAAACAATTTTGGTTTCAGACCAACAGTTCAATTTCTTTTGCAGAAGAATTGATCTAAAAACAGAAAGGGTGCTAGGAGCTTGGTGAATAAGGGTTGCTATATCTAAATGTGGTGAATAAAACGAACCATGTGGTAAGATAGGAGCTTAGTGAATCATTACTGTTGAAATAAAGGAGCTACAAAATTCTCAGATATAGGTCAAAATGTTACTATACAAAGATAGCAGATTAAGGCAACCAGATTTAAAGAAAATGTAAGACATTTGATCGAACTAAATATAAATGTTCTCCCATTAGGTGGACTGATGATATTCACTTAGATCAGAATTACCTTAGAGGATTCATCCAAAAACTAGAAGAACTTGTGATAGAATGATTAATCCCATAAAGCCTATAACTAATTAAATCTACATGGAAGCCTGACTACTTCGCTCCAGACTACAGTATAGCAAATTCAGTCTACATACTCTCCTAGAACTAATGATTACATGTACTACTTTCCAGAATAGAGTTTAGGTATGTACGATAACCAATCAAGGTTCTGGAGATGTTGGACATCTGGTCCAAGCTTGACTACTTTGCTCTCTACGACCTGTTGAACAACATCAGATGGAAGAGTTTGCCTCCAGAAGTCACACGTTGCAACTCAAGTAGGAACAAAACAGCATTCCTTGAACAAACTAGAGGAAACAATTTGGAAGCAAAATCAAATTCATATACTCGCTAATTTTGGTGTATGCAAGAGAACAATCAAGACATACCAAGACATAATTAATGCAGTCCGTTGTACCCCTGATATGACACAAGTAAATATCCCACTGTCACATATACTCTAGAGGATAGCATCTTATCAGTCAAAACATTGTTACTTGATAATGAGATTCTTATAGTGAATTTAGTTTTCTACTTTTATACATGATTTAGAATAGCAATCATCTCATAGGGAGTCCCAAGGTTATATGATTTAGAGTAGTGATTGTTTCCTAAAGAAAGCAATCTGGGGTTGTGGTGACAATAAGGCATGTAATAGATACTTACATAGAATTTGTCTGCCCTATAGTGGGACAATTCCCTTGTACAATCTACATACCTACCACAGTTCCAGAAGAGTTGGATTACAATTACAGAGAACAACAAATTTCAATATTATGGTCACTTGCATCAACTTACTCAGCATATCCTTCAGACTTCACAAACTTTACGGAGCCCATCAGAAAAACCTCTTCGAAAGCTAGAGTATGTCTCAACACGGACCTTCACAACCTCCATAGGGCAGAGGGCATCGTCGGCGATAACCTCGGCCGAAGCAGATCAACAAGTTAGATCAAAGACTTGTAATGCTTCATACTCAGTACAACAATACCCGAGTAATATTTCGCAGAACTCACAGACACAAAATTTGCACCTGCCTTGACCAATATATCCAATCAAAGTAGGCACACAACCTCTGAAGAAACCTTTTGCCCTTGCACTTTCAAGAGAACTCCAAATCCGTAAGAGATGCTCTCGTATTTTGCTGGATCAATCTAATAAAATAAGAAAATGATATTACATTACTAACTGGTTTCTCACCAATGATAAAACATAGCAGACTGATAACATATTTCGTTGAAATGTAAGGAACTACATGATTCCGCCTCAAGTCTATGGACAAGCAGCTTTGCAGTATCCCGTCCAACATAATAGAAATTTCGTAGCAATGACCAAACACAATGTAAGGAGCATTAAGCCCAGATCACATCACGTACAAAAATCATGAGATAACTAGGCATGAATGAACAAACCCCCACCATAACATTGTTTCTCTAATAGGGGGGTACCAAGTAAATGAATATCTGCGGTTCAGATCAGGTCACTTTAACTCTTCTCACAACTTGTGTATGGTTTATGGAGCATGATTTCTCTATCTAAACTGTGATACCTTAAAATAAAAAATATTTTTTCATCTAGGAATTTTCACGAACACCTTGTGGGCACAAAGCCATAAATGGATCGGATCTTCATTAGGGAAGAGCACAACGAGAAATGCTTTGAGGAAAAAAGCTTAAAAGAGGCTGGGAGGGATTTCAAGCCATAATTTGAACAATAAAAAATACGAGACTAACAAGAGGAGTTGAAGTTCAAGTACGCCTATACAGTCAAAGTAGTTCACAGGCAAACACAAGAGTGAAATCGGCATCGGGGGGCAGCAAAGACCTGGAGATGTGTGGCTGGGTGGAAGTGCAGGGGACCTAGCACGGTAGTGCTCTCACTGGCCGACAAAGGCGCGTGATGAAAGGTAGAGATGCGGGGAGCCGAAACACGGTGGTGCTCTCACCGCCGCCATCCTACTCGCCCAGGCGTCCAAAACATGCCACCGAGCCTAGACGCCACCACCAAGCCATCGCGACACCCACGGACCACCGCCCTCGCTACCACCGGCTGCTCGGCAAGCCGTCGGCTAGTTGTCGCCACGGCGCTACCCTTCAAACTGCTGGTCGCCACCGATTAGAATAGGACGTGAGCATGGCTACCTCCTAATCCCCAGGACCAAAAAGCGGTTTGGGCATCGACATTGTGCCAGTGCGGTCGGACCAATATTGTAAAACGTAAAAATACAAGACCGTGTTGTAATCTTACCGCAAGGGACGGTGGGTTTCTTTTTCGATCGATGGAACCGTGGCTCGGCTCGGTCGTTCGACCGGACGAAGAATTACTTATTCTTCACCCTGGGTCTTAAATAGACGTTATATATATTATATATATATAAACGTATCCCCGTATTCATGTTTTCAGAAAATTGGCGTATCGGACGTATCCCCGTATCGCGTATCCGGTACATATCCAAGTATCCATGCAACGCAAAGGACAAGGGCCGACTTCGCAAGCGTCCACTCCATGTCCGCGCCGACGCAAACTGGGCTCAAATTTGGGCTCAAGCGCACAACGAACGCTCATCCGTTTGCGTCGGCGTGTTGGGTGGTTTGTGTTGGTTTCGACCCAAACGGATCCCTCCGAACATAATGTGTCGGCGTGTTAGAGTTGTTCTAATGCATCAAGAAAAAAGCATGTGCCTGCTTGTTCAACCGTGAATACGCATGCTAGTATAAACGAATTCAGTATAAACCAAGTCCTCGCCATCTCTTACACAAGGCTGCACTCACTCTGCAATCCCAAGGGACCAAGCACAACAGCTACATGAAACATTCACAAAGACTAGGAGCAACAAGCAGATCCTCTCGAGTGAAACCTAGCCAACAACGCGACGAAATGCTGCATGTTGAGTATAATGTTTATTAGGAAAGACGAGATAGACTAGGATTTGTTCTGGCTTGTCTTGTACTCCAAGTAGATGATTGTACTCCTATATATATGCCTACGAGGTTTAAGCAATACAACGAACTATTCCACCAAGTCCCTCTCTCCCTTCTAACATGGTATCAGAGCCAAGAGGTCTTGAGTTCAAGACCAGGCTGGCGAAATTAAATTGCAGCCCACTTTCGGTCTACGTTTAGGCCTGAGGGAGCCACACGTGAGGGGGAGTGTTAACGTATAATGTGCTGCCTAGTCTCTTCCATCAGATCGGTCTTTTGGTTGCATTGGCTAGAGCATGCACTTCTACATGGTATCTATCGCAAGTCGATCCTAAACCCTAGCCACCGCCGCTTCAAGACTGCTGCGCCGCCTCAAGGCGGTCGGCCTTCATGACCGCCGCCGGGGCAAGGCCACCAGCATCTATGGTTCGTCCGTCAGCCATGTTGGCCGGCTGCCCTTGAAAGTACATGTAGTCCCCATGTGTGGTTTTGGTAATTAATGACAATCCTAATGGACTAATGTTTGCATTAAGTTATACATTTGAAGGAAAGTTCCATTTCCAATGCATGAAGAATATTGATGAATCAAGGATGTTTATTCCATGGTGATGCAAGAAGGAGATAGAATGGATTCAAAATGAATGCCATATACATATTGTTGTGCATGCATCAAGGCTTATGGGTTGAACCATGATGGATCAAGATCTTGAGAGAATGATTAAAGAGAAGAATTCTATATATGCTTGATGATAGGATCATTATGAGCTCATTTGTTGAGCCGGGGATTATTATGTCTTGAAGAAGGTAATTCAAGTGAAGAATTCATTGTGCCTCTCAAGATACTATGTTGGAGCATGAGAACGGGCAAATGATATCCAATATGGTATTCAAGGAGAAACTTGATATGGTCATGTTGAATTGAGATATTGGTTATTATGTCTTGAAGAAATGAAGCATAGTGAAGATACCAATAGGGCCTTCAAGACATCAATATTAATCATGGAGCAAAGATAAATGTTGACCAAGATGAAGATCAAAGATTGACCTCTAAGATGGACAACACACAAGCGCATATCATGTGCCACATGAGATCTTGTGGTATGGTAAGAATTTATCAATTGCGCTTTGTGTACTATCCCATACTATGTGTTGTCTATGTTATGTGGGTTAGGTAATTCTCATGAGCTTGGTGCTTATAAGAAAGCTTGGTGCTCATCAAAGTATGTCATCAAGTAATTAATGTTGATGGACAAGTAAAGATGAATGCAAAGCAAAGCTTCCCATATTGTGTACGGGGGAGCTACTTGAAGACTTCTCGAATGTCTTGCCTTCAACTTGAGCCATGAAGAAACATCAATATAAAGCTCAAGTGAAAGGCTCTAGTCAAAGGTATTAGTTCCTTTGGCTTTATATGTGAGGATCGATGACCATCGAAAAGGATATATGCTCAGGAATGAGTTTTCGGAAGCTATCTAGTATAGCTCTTTTATGATTCTTGAGTTATAGGGATCCCGCACTATTAAGAGGGGATCAAAGGGGTTCGTGATGGATTTGCTCAAGTCAACATCATCTATTTCTATTCTTCTCACATCATATTCCAACATAGGCATATTTCGCTCCTATCCAATACAAATACAATATGCCTACATATCTCAAAAGAAAATCCAAAGCCAACTAGGTTCCCCAAAGTATATGTATAACCATTGCATGCTTTGCACCCTCCATTTTGGATTATCTTGGGTGGTTCTATATGTGAGGTCCTGGAGTTTTTCCATAGCTTCAAAACGAGCCCAAGATCATCAAAATCGGAGTCCGGATGTAAAAGTTATGCATGTTTCAGTTTTGGGGTCCTGCTGTTTTTGATGGCCGGACATCCGGGACTTGGCCGGATGTCCGGCTTCGGTCGCCCGGATGTCCGGATCCTCCCGAAATCCGCCCGCAAATTCCGAACCTGTTTTCAAATGTTGGCTGTGCCCGCGGATGTCCGCACTTGCCGATGTCCGGGCCCCAAGTTTGGCGAGATGTCCGGGCTTCGCCAGATGTCCGGCCTCAGAATCTGTTTTTCTGCAGATTTGTATGCACACTTCACACGTCCGGATGTCCGGTCCCAGTGCCCGGTCCGGCCCGACACAGCCACTTACACTCCAACGGCCATATTTGCACTACCACTATATATAACCTTCTTTCACCCCGGAGAAGGTTGAGCAACACATTCATATGAACCCTAGAACACAAAAGGCTCCTCTCACTTCTCCTACACCAAATCTTAGATCCCAGAGATTCGTGAGAGTTCTTGAGAGATTTTCCAATCAAGTGATAGATCCACTCCTCTCCCTCTCTTGACCAAAGGAATTCGTGATTTGAGCAAGTCTTGAGCATTTCCTTTGTTCTTGTTACTCTTGGAGGTTGGAGACTCCTAGGCGGTAGGAGTGCTCCGTGAGGAATCAACTTGTGATTTGTCCCCCGGAAAGTTTGTGAAGGTTTGGAGGCCGCCTCAAGGTCTACCACTAGTGGTTGAGAATCGCCTTCGTGGTGATATCTCAAGGAGAATAGGGTGAGCCTTCGTGGCGTTGGTGTGCCTTCGTGGTAACATCCACCTCTCTAACGGTGACTAGCTTCCTCCAAGGAAGTGAACATCGGGATACATCCTCGCCTCCGTGACTTTGGTTATCCCTAACCCTAACTCCTTACTTGTGGTTTACTTTGGTCATTTGACCGTGCATTCACTATATTTTGTTGTCCTCGTTATATTGTGGTGGTTGATTATATTGTGTTGGCCATTTCCTTGTAGAGATTATTTAGGCCTACACTTCATATTCCGCAATTCATACTTGCTACTATTGATATACATTGTGATTAGTGTGAATTGCTAACTTGTGTTATAAACTTCCATATATTGTGATATTGCTCAAGTAAGTTTGTGTAACTTACTTAAGATTGCTTGTATCATTAAATTCCATATATTGTGATACAATTTGTGTAAGATTGTATTGCTTACTTGTGGTTGTGTGTATTATTCATTTCCATACCTCGTGATATACACTGAGTAAGTTTGTGTGACTTACTTGTGCTTACTCATATCCTCGTTGTTCTCATCTTGTTTATGCTAAGTTGTTGGTGCACTTAGTGAGCTTAGTATATTTAGGATTTGTGCTTGAAAAGTATCCGCTTAGTTTATTTCCGCATTAGGATATAGCCAAATCCGTAAAAGATTTTAAAACGCCTATTCACCCCCCCTCTAGGCAACATCGTGGTCCTTTCAATTGGTATCAGAGCAAGGTCTCTCCTTATTAGGCTTAACCGCCTAGAGAGTAACGATGTCGACTAGTGAACTAGTGCACGATGACACATTTTGTTTTAATGGCACAAATTACATTATGTGGAGATTACACATGCTTTGTCATTTTCGGGCCATGGGTCCAAATGCTTTGCGGATTGTGGTTGTAGGGAATTCAAATATAAAGGATGGACAATCTTGTTGGGGAACGTTGCAGAAAATTAAAAATTTTCCTACGGTTTCACCAAGATCCATCTATGAGTTCATCTAAGCAACGAGTAACGGGAGAGAGTTTACATCTACATACCACTTGTAGATCGCGTGCGGAAGCTTGCAAGGTGATGATGGAGTCATACTCGACGTGATTCAGATCACCGATGTCCAAGTGTTGAACGGACAGCACCTCCGCGTTCAACACACGTACGAGACGGGAGACGTCTCCTCCTTCTTGATCCAGCAAGGGGGAAGGAGAGGTTGATGAAGATCCAGCAGCACGACGGCGTGGTGGTGGATGCAGCAGAACTCCAGCAGGGCTTCGCCAAGCAACTACGGGAGCAGGACGAGGTGTAGCAGGGGGAGGGAGGCGCCAGGCACAAGGGTACAGCAGCCCCCCTCCCTCCCCCCCTTTATATAGGCCTCCAGGGGGGGCGCCGGCCCTTGGAGATCTAATCTCCAAGGAGGGGGGGCGGCCAAGGGGGTGGAGTGTCCCCCAAGCCAAGTGGGGCGCCCCCCCCACCCCTAGGGTTTCAACCCTAGGCGCAGGGGGTGGGCCTAGGGGGGCGCACCAGCCCACTATGGGCTGGTTCCCCTCCCACTTCAGCCCATGGGGCCCTCCGGGTGGGTGGCCCCACCGGTGGACCTCGGACCCTTCCGTGGTCTCAGACATTACCGGGAGACCCCGAAACTTTTCCGATGGCCAAAATACCACTTCCTATATATTATTCTTTACCTCCGGACCATTCCGAAACTCCTCGTGACGTCCGGGATCTCATCCGGGACTCCGAACAACATTCGGTATGCTAGATACATATTCATACAACCCTAGCGTCACCGAACCTTAAGTGTGTAGACCCTACGGGTTCGGGAGACACGCAGACATGACCGAGACGACTCTCGGGCAATAACCAACAGCGGGATCTGGATACCCATGTTGGCTCCCACATGCTCCTCGATGATTTCATCGGTTGAACCACGATGTCGAGGATTCGATCAAAACCCAGATACAATTCCTTTGTCAATCGGTATGCGTTACTTGCCCGAGACTCGATCGTCGGTATCCCAATACCTTGTTCAGTCTCGTTACGCAAGTCACTTTACTCGCATCAGTAATGCATGATCCCGTACAACACCTTGGTCACCTTGAGCTCATTATGATGATGCATTACCGAGTGGGCCCAGAGATACCTCTCCGTCATACGGGGTGACAAATCCCAGTCTTGATCCGTGTCAACCCAATAGATACTTTCGGAGATACCTGTAATGCACCTTTATAGTCACCCAGTTATGTTGTGACGTTTGATACACCCAAGGAACTCCTACGGTATCCGGGAGTTACACGATCTCATGGTCGAAGGAAGAGATACTTGACATTGGTAAAGCTCTAGCAAACGAACTACACGATCTTTGTGCTATGCTTAGGATTGGGTCTTGTCCATCACATCATTCTCCTAATGATGTGATCCCGTTATCAACGACATCCAATGTCCATAGTCAGGAAACCATGACTATCTGTTGATCACAACGAGCTAGTCAACTAGAGGCTCACTAGGGACATATTGTGGTCTATGTGTTCACACGTGTATTACGATTTCCAGATAATACAGTTATAGCATGAACAAAAATCAATTATCATGAACAATGAACTATAATAATACTTTTATTATTGCCTCTAGGGCATATTTCCAACAGTCTCCCACTTGTACTAGAGTCACTAATCTAGTTACACTGTGATGAATCGAACACCCATAGAGTTCTGGTGTTGATCATGTTTTGCACGCGAGAGAGGTTTAGTCAACGGATCTGCGACATTCAGATCCGTGTGCACTTTGCAAATCTCTATGTCCCCATCTTGACATTTTCACGGATGGAGTTGAAACGACGCTTGATGTGCCTGGTCTTCTTGTGAAACCTGGGCTCCTTGGCAAGGGCAATAGCTCCAGTGTTGTCACAGAAGAGTTTGATCGGCCCCGATGCATTGGGTATGACTCCTAGGTCGGTGATGAACTCCTTCACCCAAATCGCTTCATGCGCTGCCTCCGAGGCTGCCATGTACTCGCTTCACACGTAGATCCCGCCACGACGCTTCGCTTGCGGTTGCACCACTTCTCGCTTCTACCATTCAACATATACACGATCCGGTTTGAGACTTAGAGTCATCCAGATCTGAGTCGAAGCTAGCGCCGACGTAACCCTTTACGACGAGCTCTTCGTCTCCTCCATAAACGAAAACATGTCCTTTGTCCTTTTCGTGTACTTCAGATATTCTTGACCGCTGTCCAGTGTTCCTTGCGGGATTACTTTGGTATCTTGCTACCAAACTTACGGCAAGGTTTACATCGGTCCGGTACACAAGATGGCATACATAATAGATCCTATGGCTGAAGCATAGGGATGACACTCATCTCTTCTTTATCTTTTGCCGTGGTCGGTGATCGAGCTGAGCTCAATCTCACACCTTGTAACATAGGCAATAACCCTTTCTTGGACTGATCCATTTTGAACCTCTTCAAAATCTTATCAAGGTATGTGCTTTGTGAAAGACCTATGAGGCGCCTCGATCTATCTCTATAGATCTTGATGCCTAATATATAAGCAGCTTCTCCAAGGTCCTTCATTGAAAAACACTTATTCAAGTAGGCCTTAATGTTGTCCGAAGTTTTGTATCATTTCCCATCAAGAGTATGTCATCTACATATAACAGAGAAATGCTACAGAGCTCCCACTCACTTTCTTGTAAACGCAGCTTCTCCATAAGTCTCATAAACCCAAACGATTTGATCATCTCATCAAAGCGAATGTTCCAACTCCGAGATGCTCGCACCAGTCCATAAATGGATCATTGGAGCTTGCACACTTTGTTAGCGTTCTTAGGATCAACAAAACCTTCCGCTGCATCATATACAGCTCTTCCTTAAGATGTCCGTTAAGGAATGCCGCTTTGGCGTCCATCGCCATATCTCATAATCATAGTATGCGGCAATTGCTAACATGATTCGGACGGACTTCAGCTTCGCTACGGAGAGAATGTCTCGTCATAGTCAATCCCTTGAACTTGTCGATAACCCTTAGCGACAAGTCGAGCCTTATAAATGGTAACATTACCATCCGCGTCCGCCTTCTTCTTAAAAATCCATTTGTTTTCTATCGCTCGCGATCGTCGGGCAAGTCTGTCAAAGTCCATACTTTGTTTTCATACATGGATTCTATCTCGGATTTCATGGATTCAAGCCATTTGTTGGAATCGGGCCCGCCATCGCTTTCTTCATAGTTCAAGGTTCACCGTTGTCTAACAACATGATTTCCGTGACAGGGTTGCCGCACCACTCAGTGCGGAACGTGTCCTTGTGGACCTACGGGTTCAAGAGCAACTTGATCCAAGTACCTTGATCATCATCATTGGTTTCCTCTTGGTTGGTGTGGGCATAACAGAACATTTTCCCGAGCTTCACCACTTTCCCGCTCGGGAGGTAGTACTTCATCGAGTTCTACTTTCCTCCCACTTACTTCTTTCGAGAGAAACTCTTTTCCGTAAAGCATCCGTTCTTGGCAACAAAGATCTTGCCTTCGGATCTTAAGTAGAAGGTATACCCGACAGCTTCCTTAGGGTATCCTATGAATACGCATTTTTCGACTTGGGTTCGAGCTTTTCAGTTGAAGTTTCTTGACATAAGCATCGCATCCCCAAACTTTTAGAAACGATAGCTTAGGTTTCTTCCCAAACCATAATTCATACGGTGTCGTCTCAACAGATTTAGACGGTGCCCTATTTAAAGTGAATGTAGCTGTCTCTAGAGCGTATCCCCAAAATGACAGCGTAAATCGGTAAGAGACATCATAGACCGCACCATATCCAATAGAGTGCGACACGACGCTCGGACACACCGTTTACCGAGGTGTTCCAGCGGCGTGAGTTGTGAAACGATTCCACATTTCCTTAAGTGTGTACCAAATTCGTGACTTAAGTATTCTCCTCCACGATCCGATCGAGGATCTTTATCTTTCGTCACGTTGATTCTCCACCTCATTCTGAAATTCCTTGAACTTTTCAAAGGTCTCAGACTTGTGTTTCATTAAGTAGACATACCCATATCTACTTAAGTCATCGGTGAGTGAGAACATAACGATATCCTCCATGAGCCTCAACGCCATTGGACCGCACACATCGGTATGTATGATTTCCAACAAGTTGGTTGCTCGCCCATTGTTCCGAGAACGGAGTCTTGGTCATTTTGCCCATAAGGCATGGTTCGCATGTGTCAAACGATTCATAATCAAGAGACTCTAAAAGTCCATTAGCATGGAGCTTCTTCATGCGCTTGACACCAATGTGACAAAGCGCGATGCCACAAGTATGTGGGACTATCGTTATCAACTTTACATCTTTTGGCATCCACACTATGAACATGTGTAATATTACGCCGAGATTCATTAAGAATAAACCATTGACCATCGGAGCATGACGATAAAACATATTTCTCATATAAATCGAACAACCATTATTCTCGGACTTAAATGAGTAGCCATCTCGTATTAAACGAGATCCGGATACAATGTTCATGCTCAAACTTGGCACTAAATAACAATTATTAAGGTTCAAAACTAATCCCGTGGGTAAATGTAGAGGCAGCGTGGACGGCGATCACATCGACTCTAGAACCATTCCCGACGCCAAGATCGTCACCTCGCCCTTTGCCGCCTCCGCTTATTCCGCAGCTCCTACTGTGAGTTACAAATATGAGCAATGGCACCGTATCAAATACCGGGAGTTACTACGAGTAATGGTAAGGTACACATCAATTACTTGTATATCAAATATACCTTTGGTGTTGCCGGCCTTCTTATCCGCTAAGTATTTGGGGCAGTTCCGCTTCGAGGACCCTTCCCTTGCAATAAAAGCACTCGATCTCGTGCTTGGGTCCATTCTTTGACTTCTTCCCGATAAGCTGGCTTACGGGCGCGGCAACATCTTTGCCGTCCTTCTTGAAGTTCTTCTTACCCTTGCCCTTCTTGAACTTAGTGGTCTTATTGACCATCAACACTTGATGTTCTTTCTGATTTCAGCCTCTGCGACTTCAAAGATCGAGAACACTTCAGAATGGTCTTCACCATCCCCGCATGTTGTAGTTCATCACAAAGCTCTTGTAGCTTGGTGGGAGCGATCGAGGATTCTGTCAATGACCGCCTCATCCGGAGGTTAATGTTCACCGGGTCATACGGTTGTGCAACCCGCACATCTTCGTGATGTGCTCACCGACGTAACTGTTTTCTCCATCTTACAATCAGAGAACTTGTCGGAGACATCATATCTCTCGACCCGGGCATGAGCTTGGAAAACTAGTTTCAGCTCTTCGAACATCTCATATGCTCCGTGATGCTCAAAACGCTTTTGGAGCCCCGGTTCTAAGCTGTAAAGCATGCCGCACTGAACGAGGGAGTAATCATCAGACGAGTCTGCCAAACGTTCAAATCGTCTTGCAAAGGTCTGGGAGAACAGTGGGTCACCTAACGGTGCTTCTAGGACATATTGTTTCTGGCAGCTATGAGGATGATCTCGTGTTCCGGACCCATCCGTATAGTTGCTGCCATCATCTTTCAGCTTGGTTTTCTAGGAACGCTGAAGTTCATGTTGACATTAGCGCTGGCCATTGATCTACAAGACATATTTGCAAAGGTTTTAGACTAAGTTCATGATAATAAAGTTCTAATCAAAATTATGAACTCCCACTTAGATTAGACATCCTCTAGTCATCTAAGTGTTACACGATCCGAGTCGACTAGCCCGTGTCCGATCATCACGTGAGACGGACTAGTCATCGTCGGTGAACATCTTCATGTTGATCGTATCTTCCATACGACTCGTGTTCGACCTTTCGGTCTCCGTGTTCCGAGGCCATGTCTGTACATGCTAGGCTCGTCAAGTTAACCCTAAGTGTTTTCGCTGTGTAAAACTATCTTACACCCGTTGTATGTGAACGTAAGAATCCATCACACCCGATCATCGCGTGGTGCTTAGAAGCGATGAACTGTAGCAACGGTGCACAGTTAGGGGAGAACACTTCTTGAAATTTTTGTAAGGGATCATCTTATTTACTACCGTCGTTCTAAGTAAACAAGATGCATAAACATAATAAACATCACATGCAATTATATAGTTGTGACAAGATATGGCCAATATCATAAAGCTCCATTGATTTCCATCTTCGGGGCTCCATGATCATCTTGTCACCGGCTTGACACCATGATCTCCATCATCATGATCTCCATCATCGTGTCTTCATGAAGTTGTCACGCCAACGACTACTTCTACTTCTATGGCTAACGCGTTTAGCAATAAAGTAAAGTAGTTTACATGGCGTTCTTCAATGACACGCAGGTCATACAAAAATAAAGACAACTCCTATGGCTCCTGCCGGTTGTCATACTCATCGACATGCAAGTCGTGAATCCTATTACAAGAACATGATCTCATACATCACAATTCATCATTCATCACAACTTCGCCATATCACATCACATGATCAATCGCTGCAAAAACAAGTTAGACGCCTTCTAATTGTTGTTGCATCTTTACGTGGCTGCAATTGGGTTCTAGCAAGAACGCTTTCTTACCTACGAATAACCACAACGTGATTTTGTCAACTTCTATTTACCCTTCATAAGGGCCCTGTTCATCGAATCCGCTCCAACTAAAGTGGGAAAGACAGACACCCGCCAGCCACCTTATGCAACTAGTGCATGTCAATCGGTGGAACCGGTCTCACGTAAGCGCACGTAAGGTTGGTCCGGCCGCTTCATCCCACAATACCGCTGAAGCAAGAAAAGACTAGTAGAGGCAAGTAAGTTGACAAGATCCACGCCCACAACAAAATTGTGTTCTACTCGCATTAGAGAACTACGATAGACCTAGCTCATGATGCCACTGTTGGGGAACGCTGCAGAAAATTAAAATTTTTCCTACGGTTTCACCAAGATCCATCTATGAGTTCATCTAAGCAACGAGTAACGGAGAGAGTTTGCATCTACATACCACTTGTAGATCGCGTGCGAAGCTTGCAAGGTGATGATGGAGTCGTACTCGACGTGATTCAGATCACCGATGTCCAAGTGCTGAACGGACAACACCTCCGCTGCTCAACACACGTGACGGACGGAGACGCCTCCTCCTTCTTGATCCAGCAAGGGGAAGGAGAGGTTGATGAAGATCCAGCAGCACGACGGCGTGGTGGTGGATGCAGCAGAACTCCCAGCAGGCTTCGCCAAGCAACTACGGAGGAGGACGAGGTGTAGCAGGGGAGGAGGCGCCAAGCACAAGGGTACAGCAGACCCCCTCCCTCCCCCCTTTATATAGGCCTCCAGGGGGGGCGCCGGCCCCTGGATATCTAATCTCCAAGGGGGGGCGACGGCCAAGGGGGTGGAGTGCCCCCCAAGCCAAGTGGGGCGCCCCCCACCCCTAGGGTTTCAACCCTAGGCGCAGGGGGTGGGCCTAGGGGGGCGCACTGCACCACTATGGGCTGGTTCCTCCCACTTCAGCCCATGGGGCCCTCCGAGGTGGGTGGCCCCACCGGTGGACCCCGGACCCTTCCGTGGTCCCAGACATTACCGGAGACCCCAAACTTTCCCGATGGTCAAATACCACTTCCTATATATTATTCTTTACCTCCGACCATTCCAAACTCCTCGTGACGTCCGAGATCTCATACGGACTCAACAACATTCGTATGCTGCATACATATTCATACAACCCTAGCGCCACCGAACCTTATGTGTAGACCCTACGGGTTCGGAGACACGCAGACATGACCGAGACGACTCTCGGGCAATAACCAACAGCGGATCTGGATACCCATGTTGGCTCCTACATGCTCCTCGATGATTTCATCGGTTGAACCACGATGTTTAGGATTCGATCAAAACCCAGTATACAATTCCTTTGTCAATCGGTGCGTTATTTGCCCGAGACTCGATCGTCGGTATCCCAATACCTTGTTCAGTCTCGTTACATCGCAAGTCACTTTACTCGCATCGAATGCATGATCCCGTACAACACCTTGGTCACCTTGAGCTCATTATGATGATGCATTACCGAGTGGGCCCAGAGATACCTCTCCGTCATACGGGTGACAAATCCCATCTCGATCCGTGTCAACCCAATAGATACTTTCGGAGATACCGTAATGCACCTTTATAGTCACCCGCTTATGTTGTGACGCTTGATACGCCCAAGGAACTCCTACGGTATCCGGAGTTACACGATCTCATGGTCGAAGGAAGAGATACTTGACATTGGTAAAGCTCTAGCAAACGAACTACACGATCTTTGTGCTATGCTTAGGATTGTCTTGTCCATCACATCATTCTCCTAATGATGTGATCCCGTTATCAACGACATCCAATGTCCATAGTCAGGAAACCATGACTATCTGTTGATCACAACGAGCTAGTCAACTAGAGGCTCACTAGGGACATATTGTGGTCTATGTGTTCACACGTGTATTACGATTTCCGGATAATACAGTTATAGCATGAACAAAAAACAATTATCATGAACAATGAAATATAATAATACTTTTATTATTGCCTCTAGGGCATATTTCCAACATCCGTCACTTGGTGATATGCATCTTGATAGTGAAGCTTTAAATATCATTCACCAAGCTATAACCTTCAAGGTGTTCAAGTCAATCTCGTCTTGTTCGTTGGCTCATGATGCTTGGACCAAAATGGAAGATATATATGGTGGGTCCAATCTTGATGAAGACAATAGTCTTTTGGGGGAGTTAATGGAGGAGTTCTCCACATTTTTAAATCATGAAGAGCTCTCTATTGCTTCCACCTCCAATGACTTGCATACCTCAACATCTTTCACTTCACCAACATGTGGCATACCACAAGGTAATGACATGGCGAGTGAAGAAATATCCTGTAATGATGGTGTTAAGCTCATTTGTGATGATATGCTTGATCTCTCATGTTGCCATGATAGAAATGTTTTGGTTTCCTCTAGTTTTTCTATGACTAACCATGTAGAGGAAATCAAGAAATATGAGGCATGCTTGATTGATGAAGAACCCTCTTCTACAAAAGAATCATCATCAACCCCTTTTGTTCACATGTGCCTCATGGCAAGAGGTAATGACGAGGTATCATCTTCTCTTAGTGATAATGATGATAGTTGTAATGAGGAAGATGATGAAGTCTTGACTCAAAATCTCTATGAGATTGGGAAGACTCTTCGTAGAGCTAAAATAAAGACTTATAAAAGGCTCCAAGATGTTCTTGCTTGCTTTCAAAAACGTAACGACTTATTTCTTTACGAGCAAGCAAAAAGTGAACAACTTGAACATGAACTTGCTATGGATCATCAATGTCTTAGTGACTTGAGGTCTTTAAAAGAAGAGATTGAAGTTACTCATTGTAAACTTAAAGAGGATTTTGAGCACCTTGACCTTGACTACAAGAAGGTCAAAGGAGAGCTCACCAAACTCTCTAAGTCTCATGAGGAACTTCAAGCTACTCATGCGGAGTCTCTAGCTTCTACATGCTACTCTCATATTGATAATGATGCTTGTGCTACTAACTCTATCTTGTGTGAAGCATCGATATTAAAAGAAAATGTTGAGCTAAGGACTCAACTTGATTTGCTAACTAGCAATTATGGGAAATTGGGAGAAAGTCATAAAAAGCTCTTAGGCACTCATGAGGATCTTGTAATCTGTCATTATGAGTTAAAGTTAGATCATGAGGCTATGGTCACCAATGTAAAATCATGTGAGTCTCATGTGGATATTAGCACATCTTCTACTCGAAATGCCTTATTATCATGTGCTAGTCCTTGCAATTCCTCTCTACATGATATTGGTACATCTTGTAATGAATTGCTCACCATGCCTTGTTGCTCTAACAATGAAGCTTCTAGTTCCTCTAGTTCTTTTGTTAATACTAACCTTGTAGAGGAAAATAAAGAGCTCAAGGCCCAAGTCACTAGTTTGAAGAAAGACTTGGAAAAATGTTGTGATAATGTCTTGAGTGTGCAAAAGGACCCTCGGGACAAAATAGGACTTGATTTCATCTCCAACAAGAAGAAGTCCAAGAACAATAAGAAGGGACAAGATCAAGTCAAGAATTCAGCCAACATTACTTGCTTCAAGTGCAAGAATGTTGGACACCATGTGAGATCTTGTCCATTGAAGAAGAAGGCTTCAAATGTGAAGCATCAAGGGAAGTGGACTCAAGTTCAATATCAAGATAATGAAAGGCCTCTTCCCATGCCTAACCAAGATAATGCTCTCCAAGTTGAAAATGTAAAGAAGAAGAGAAAGGGGAGCACATGTTGCTATATTTGCCGTAAGAAGGACACATAGCTTCATCTTGTCCCAACGGTAACATATCTAAGCCTCCTATAGTCAATAATCATTATTCGCTAAGGAAGGATATTGTTGGCAATGTGTTTGCCAAGTTTGTGGGTTCCCAAAGAAGTTTGAAAGTGGATAAGACCATTTGGGTTGCCAAGCCTATTGTTACTAACTTCTTAGGACCCAACTTGGTTGGGGACCATCAAGCTCAAACTTGATCAATAGGTGTGTGGATGGCATTGGAGACTTGGCTACTTCATGAAGAAAACTATTTTCACCATATGTTATGGTTAATGCCAAGTCAAGTGGATTATCATCATATCTATCAATCCAATGCTCCTCTTTGTGGTAACTTGTACTTGCATTGTTTACATTGAAAGTTACTATGTCCCTTGCATTGTTAGGTTTTGTACCTAGCATGTGCTTTTATAGTTGTGCTTCCTAGTATGCTTGATTTGTGTTATCTAGCATGTGTAGGTCACAATGCACTTCATATATTTGTGCGTGTGTGGTTTCAAGCTTTTATTGCTTCATTAGTTGAATCTTTCTTGGCTGGATCATCACATTATGGGGGAGTGCTATGTTTTACGGATGTCACAAACCTTAAATGTGTATGTATGTGGGATACCACCTAGTATTGTTAGTGCAATATTATCTAGGTACTATGTGGTATGTAAAGCTCATTTGAAACTCAAATTCTCATCCATTAATTATCCTTAGTTGGGTTTCATTTGCTTCTTGTGGATAATACATGGATCATCATATTATGGGGGAGTTATATGCTTTGTGCATATCACAATCCTTGTTAATATGAACAATTGAGGGATGCCACCTAGAATTTATATTTGAGATTATCTTATATCTCCGTGGCATGCAATGTCTTGTTTACGTATGGCATTCTTGTGCGGTTTTGCCCATGGTTATCTTTAAAATTATATTTGGAAAATCATTTGATTAAAGCTATTCCAATTATTGCTTTACATGATTATCTATCTAGTCGGAATGTTAATATTATGCTATCCAAGCATTGTGGTTATTTCTAAACTCTCATGTTATGCTTGTGTTAGTATAGATGATCATGTACTTATTTGGTTTCTACACCGAATGATAACCCGAAATACCATTTTGTTCCAACTCATCTTATTGCTCTATATGAGAGTTTGTTATCTCATTGTTTATAGTTTCCTATATCTACTTGAGTGAGATATTCCTATGAGTATGTGTGCAATGCATATCTTATATGCTCATTTTTTTTCCTTGGTTCATATGTTGAACTTTGTGTGCTATCATATGTTGATTTGTCACTTTGATTCATTTTGGACAACATGAATGACTAGTGATGTTATTGGAAGTATTAACGGTTATGTGGTCATTTGTCCAATTTGTATCTCCTCGATTTTGTAGGCTTGTGCATGCATATTTACTATGTGTAAATTCACATGCCGTGTTTGCCTTATTTGATCCAATATATATATATATGTATATATGGTAAATCCATCAAATTCTTAATAGCTATGATGTGCATGAAATTCAAATTCATATCAATAGGCACATATTTAAATGGTTTATCCTATGTGTTGTAGTTATGCTAACTACTTCGGACCCAATAAGTTTGGGGACCATATTGTACTTAAAATGTTTTAGGTACATTTGAGAAGCATTGGGTGCTTGGCTTATTCATGAAGGTGGTGGCACTATGAGGAAATTAGAGCCAAGATTGGACATTTTATTGATCTACAACTTCATACCAATGCTATCTCGGTAACAAGTATTTACTTCGTGCATATATATATATATAGAAATGAGGTCAGCCTTGTGTAGGTTGCATCATGGCATGAATTTCTTGACTCGTTCCTGTGATACTTGTTTCCTTTCTCAAAGCATCCCAACAATCATCTCTTGTTGCTAGTTGTGATGTCTTTGATGGTTGTGTGTTTGGAGTTCATTAATATACAATAAGATTATATTAAGCCATGTGCTATGCTTTCAAGCAAAGATCTCATTGGTATATTTTATGACTCCCATTTGGATATCTTATTCCTTCCTTTTGTAACTATTTTATGTGTACATCCTTCTTTGTGGCTATCATCTACCTAGTATCTTATACACGTGAGAGAAGTTACATCTCTAGTTGATATCCCTTTTCTTTCATGTCCGCCATTTCATTCACTTTTTATATCTTTGGTGGCTTCGTGGAAGCATTTGTTGTATGAGTGCGTGTCTTACCTCTTTGCATCTTAGTCTACTCATGTTTGGTGAAGATTATTGTCCTCGTGCTTGTCTTGACAAGCCTATTATTTCCTATCTTCATCATGGGTTGTCACAAGGTTCGATTTTTAATTTGCTATTAGTGAGCTTGTGAATCCATTTGTTTGATGTGTGTGTGGCTTTCTTAACTTCGTGTGAGTGGGAAGGACATGTCTTGCACTTTGTATCTCATTTACTCAAGACTATGTTGATGCTTAATTCCCATCCTTATAATAGTCTTCTCAAGTGCTTTGACGTGACTCTCACACATCATTTTCACAGTGCCTATTCTTAGGTTGCCTCATGTACATATTGCTTAACCATATGTTTGTTGCAAATGCTAGGCTTCTTTTCTTATCTATGTTTGCTTGCAATCATTGTGTGTTCCTATTGATTTTGGGGGAGTGATGATCCTATTTTGTGCACTTGTATCCAAATAAAAAAATCTAAATAGTGCACAAATCATGGGGAGCTTCTCTATTTTCCTTAGAACACTCATTTGCTCAAATCATAATATTCTTTTATCCTTCCGGCTCGTCGGATCTTTTGATTTCTTGCGCCACTTTTTGTTATGCAAATGAGATCAATTTGTGCCATGTGCTTTGTGCCATGTGCCTTGCTCTTATGCTAGGCTCAAAGTTATATAATAGTGGATTCACCTGTGGATATCATGTTCTTATCAATTACAACTTTTTTTTGTGTATACGGGTTTCTTTTTGGATACATATCATGTTTATTGTTGGCCTCTTAGAAATTTTATACATGTGAAAGTTCATATCCTTTCTTGATATCATTTATTCCTTGCCGGCCACTTTGTTGTTTCCTTTTATTCTTATGGTGGTTTTGATAAGAGGTTGTGGCATGAGTGCTTGCATGTTGTGCGATAATCTTGCGTACTCGTATGCTTTTGAATGTATTTTGGGCACATTTTCATGATGATGATCAAACTAGTTATTCATATTATATATTGTCCACAAATATGTTCTTTTGATTTTTTTTTGAAAAGTTTTTTTTCACATATAGAATGCTTATTTTCATATCGTAATATCTTGGTGCGTTCTATAGATCCCGAACTCCTCAAATTTTCCTCATTAAATATGTGCATTTAATTTTCACTCACATCTTGTAATACGCATACATTAAGGAGGAACTCATAATATATTGGTTTATATTTTTCCCATTTTGGCATTTGTTGCCAATGGGGAGAAGTTTAGAGGGTTTAAGATAAGTATTTTAAGTGCTTTATGATAAGTATTTTAAGTGCTTGTTGTTCATTCATGCTTATCTACCTGGTTACATATGTTTGTTGCATGAATGAATATATAGAGTAGACTCCACCTAATGTATGACAAACAATATATGCAAGGAAATTCAAAGTTCATTCACACATGCATATATTGTGGGGGAGCTTGCTCTATATATATTGTGGTTCTACTAACATCAAATACTTGTGTAGTGTTTCGATGTTAGTACACCGTGTGCGATAAACTCAAGTATCTTTGTGACACTTGATGCTATCAAAGTATTTTAAGTGCTTATCTCAAGTATCTTTGTGACACTTGATGCTATCAAAGTATTTTAAGTGCTTTATGATAAGTATTTTAAGTGCTTGTTGTTCATTCATGCTTATCTACCTGGTTACATATGTTTGTTGCATGAATGAATATATAGAGTAAACTCCACCTAATGTATGACAAACAATATATGCAAGGAAATTCAAAGTTCATTCACACATGCATATATTGTGGGGGAGCTTGCTCTATATATTGTGGTTCTACTAACATCAAATACTTGTGTAGTGTTTCGATGTTAGTACACGTAGCGATAAACTCAAGTATCTTTGTGACACTTGATGCTATCAAAACTATCCCAAGTATACAATTTATCCTTGGGTAAATTGCAAACTTGGGTTAAAATTCATTATATAAACCCTTTTGTTGAGATTGTCATCAATTACCAAAATGGGGGAGATTGAAAGTACATGTAGTCCCCATGTGTGGTTTTGGTAATTAATGACAATCCTAATGGACTAATGTTTGCATTAAGTTATACATTTGAAGGAAAGTTCCATTTCCAATGCATGAAGAATATTGATGAATCAAGGATGTTTATTCCATGGTGATGCAAGAAGGAGATAGAATGGATTCAAAATGAATGCCATATACATATTGTTGTGCATGCATCAAGGCTTATGGGTTGAACCATGATGGATCAAGATCTTGAGAGAATGATTAAAGAGAAGAATTCTATATATGCTTGATGATAGGATCATTATGAGCTCATTTGTTGAGTCGGGGATTATTATGTCTTGAAGCAAGTAATTCAAGTGAAGAATTCATTGTGCCTCACAAGATACTATGTTGGAGCATGAGAACGGGCAAATGATGTCCAATATGATATTCAAGGAGAAACTTGATATGGTCATGTTGAATTGAGATATTGGTTATTATGTCTTGAAGAAATGAAGCATAGTGAAGATACCAATAGGGCCTTCAAGACATCAATATTAATCATGGAGCGAAGATAAATGTTGACCAAGATGAAGATCAAAGATTGACCTCTAAGATGGACAACACACAAGCGCATATCATGTGCCACATGAGATCTTGTGGTATGGTAAGAATTTATCAATTGCGCTTTGTGTACTATCCCATACTATGTGTTGTCTATGTTATGTGGGTTAGGTAATTCTCATGAGCTTGGTGCTTATAAGAAAGCTTGGTGCTCATCAAAGTATGTCATCAAGTAATTAATGTTGATGGACAAGTAATGATGAATGCAAAGCAAAGCTTCCCACATTGTGTATGGGGGAGCTACTTGAAGACTTCTCGAATGTCTTGCCTTCAACTTGAGCCATGAAGAAACATCAATATAAAGCTCAAGTGAAAGGCTCTAGTCAAAGGTATTAGTTCCTTTGGCTTTATATGTGAGGATCGATGACCATCGAAAAGGATATATGCTCAGGAATGAGTTTTCGGAAGCTATCTAGTATAGCTCTTTTATGATTCTTGAGTTATAGGGATCCCGCACTATTAAGAGGGGATCAAAGGGGTTAGTGATGGATTTGCTCAAGTCAACATCATCTATTTCTATTCTTCTCACATCATATTCCAACATAGGCATATTTCGCTCCTATCCAATACAAATACAATATGCCTACATATCTCAAAAGAAAATCCAAAGCCAACTAGGTTCCCCAAAGTATATGCATAACCATTGCATGCTTTGCACCCTCCATTTTGGCTTATCTTGGGTGGTTCTATATGTGAGGACCTGGAGTTTTTCCATAGCTTCAAAACGAGCCCAAGATCATCAAAATCGGAGTCCGGATGTAAAAGTTATGCATGTTTCAGTTTTGGGGGTCCTGCTGTTTTTTGATGGCCGGACATCCGGGACTTGGCCGGATGTTCGGGCTTCCGGGTCGCCCCGGATGTCCGAGATCCTCCCTGAAATCCGGCCCGCAAATTCCAGAACCTGTTTTCAAATGTTGGCTGTGCCCGCCGGATGTCCGGCACTTGCCCGGATGTCCGGGGCCCCAAGTTTGGCCAGATGTCCGGCTTCGCCAGATGTCCGCCTCAGAACCTGTTTTTTCTGCAGACTTGTGTGCACACTTCACAAGATCCGGATGTCCGTCCCAGACCGGATGTCCGCCCGACACAGCCACTTACACTCCAACGGCCATATTTGCACTACCACTATATACAACCTTCTTCCGCCCGGGAGAAGGTTGAGCAACACATTCATATGAACCCTAGAACACAAAAGGCTCCTCTCACTTCTCCTACACCAAATCTTAGATCCCGAGAGATTCGTGAGAGTTCTTGAGAGATTTTCCAATCAAGTGATAGATCCACTCCTCTCCTCTCTTGACCAAAGGAATTCGTGATTTGAGCAAGTCTTGAGCATTTCCTTTGTTCTTGTTACTCTTGGAGGTTGGAGACTCCTAGGCGGTAGGAGTGCTCCGTGAGGAATCAACTTGTGATTTGTCCCCGGAAAGTTTGTGAAGGTTTGGAGGCCGCCTCAAGGTCTACCACTAGTGGTTGAGAATCGCCTGTGGTGATATCTCAAGGAGAATAGGGTGAGCCTTCGTATGCTGGTGTGCCTTCATGGTAACATCCACCTCTCTAACGGTGACTAGCTTCCTCCAAGGAAGTGAACATCGGATACATCCTCGTCTCCGTGACTTTGGTTATTCCTAACCCTAACTCCTTACTTGTGGTTTACTTTGGTCATTTGACCGTGCATTCACTATATTTTGTTGTCCTCGTTATATTGTGGTGGTTGATTATATTGTATTGGTCATTTCCTTGTAGAGATTATTTAGGCCTACACTTCATATTCCGCAATTCATACTTGCTACTATTGATATACATTGTGATTAGTGTGAATTGCTAACTTGTGTTATAAACTTCCATATATTGTGATATTGCTCAAGTAAGTTTGTGTAACTTACTTAAGTTTGCTTGTATCATTCAATTCCATATATTGTGATACAATTTGTGTAAGATTGTATTGCTTACTTGTGGTTGTGTGTATTATTCATTTCCATACCTCGTATATACACTGAGTAAGTTTGTGTGACTTACTTGTGCTTACTCATATCCTCATTGTTCTCATCTTGTTTATGCTAAGTTGTTGGTGCACTTAGTAAGCTTAGTATATTTAGGATTTGTGCTTGAAAAGTATCCGCTTAGTTTATTTCCGCATTAGGATATAGCCAAATCCGTAAAAGATTTTAAAACGCCTATTCACCCCCCTCTAGGCAACATCGTGGTCCTTTCAGCCCTAGAGAGTCTTTTTTCCCGATCCTTTGATCTGGGTTTTCTCCCTCTCGCCAGTCGCTTTGATCGGCGTCTACTTTTTGGTTTTCTGGCCTATGTGATCCTGTTTGCGTCGCCGCCGCCGCCGTCGACCACGTGCGCCTCTACTCCAACACCAGCGCGATTGGTCGGCTTCTTCACCGACCCGGCGGCCTCGCTGCCGCCCACGCTGCTCGCCTGCCGGTCGCCCGACTTCGCTGCCTCGTCGCGTCGTCCGCTGTCGCCCGCCGACGCTTCGACCGGCGGGCGTCGCGTCATGCGGCGGCCCTTCACCGCCGCCGTTCGCGACGTCCCGCTTGTCGATCCACGCCGCCGCCACCGCCTGCCCGACCGACTCTGATCACCTGACCCGGCGGCCTCGCGCCATGTGGCGGCCAATCATAGCCGCCCTGCCGCCCGCCGCCATCGGCTTCATCTCGGACTCCGTCGCCACCACGCCTCCACCAAGCCGCGTCCCCGACCTCGCGCGCGATTGGCTTGATCACCCGCTCGCCGCCGCGACCCGCCTCATCTACGCCGCCCGACCGACCTGGCTCGTCGGTTGCACGTGCCTCCGCAGGTCCTGTGAAGATCGTCCCCGAGTTCAGCGCGCCTCTCCACCAATCGAGCATCGGGCTGCCGCTACGTCGCCCCATCGGGCCGCAGCGCCGCCGCCCCGTGGTTCTTCTCCCGGCTGCACCGACCCGCGTCATCGCTGCGTCGCCCCTTCGGGCCGTAGTGCCGCGGGCTCGGTCCCCGCCGCCCGAGGGCGCCCGCTCTAGGCTGTCCTGGCTGATCGACCCTCGCGCCGCTGCTGCCGCCTGTCGGGTCAGAAGCGAAGCGTGGCACGCGTCCACGCCGTCCCAAAGGCTATCCTGCGGTTGCACCGACTCGCGAGCCGCCGCCCGCCGCTTCGCCGCAGCGCCGCGCGCGTCGCGTCCCCGCCGCCGCCGAGGTCTTCCGCCGCCGCCCGACCCTGCTGCCGCCAGACGCTTCTTCGGGTCAGAAGGCCGCTGCCCGCGATCCGCTTCGCCCGTCACCCCTGCCGACCTCGTGGTATGCGCCGCGCCGTCTTCCTTGGCGCTGAACACCACCGTCTGCCGGTTCGCCACGCTGTCGTGTTCTTCGCCTACTTCGAGCACCACCGCCGCACTCCTAACCTAGCCGCCGCCGTCGCCGTCAGGCTGCCGCCGCCGCTCTTCTTTGGCCGCCGCCGCCGCTACCCCCGTAGCCACCGCAGCCACCCGTCCACCTCCTTCGTCTTCATCCAGCACCAGCCCGTCGTCAGCGTCGCCGTCATCTACCCCGACCACTTCGTCTACTCCGACCACCGTTGTTGACATTGGCCTCACACGATGGACGCCGCAACCGCTGCCGAAGTTCTTCTCTGCTGGCCCTCCGACTTCTTTGACATGGCGTCAGCTTGTGCAGTCCTAGTCTCCGCATGCCCAAGGCCGGCAACACCGCCGCGTGCCTTCATCCATGACGTGTCCCCAGTGCCCGCAAGCTTGGTGCGGCGTCATCAACTTTTGTTCGCCCGTTTACGCATGCCCGGTGCCGGCAACACCGGTGCGTGCCTTCGCTTCACGATGTGTCATTGGCTTGGCAAACCCGCCGCGACGCTGTCGTCAACAACATCTCCTTTCCGGCGCACCACTACTTCGACACCATCGCGCTTATGACTAACTCGGCGCCACCTTGCGCCGCTGCTCCACGGTGACTTCTCAACATCGCCACCCCGACTCGACATCGACCACGGCATTCTTCGCACGGCTACCTCGTCCACGGCTCCACCACACACGCTCTTGGCTACATCGACAAACGGCACAAAGGGCTACCGCCTTGCTTGAGCAACTTCGCGGTTGCCTCTCCAGCCACGACTCGCGATGCGCCGACCTACGATCAGGGGGGTGTCCGTCGGCTTGCCTTCGATTCTTCTCCAATCTCACCATCTGCGCCGCCACTGCTAGACTGCAGGGGATGTTGAGTATAATGTTTATTAGGAAAGACGAGATAGACTAGGATTTGTTCTGGCTTGTCTTGTACTCCAAGTAGATGATTGTACTCCTATATATATGCCTACGAGGTTCAAGCAATACAACGAACTATTCCACCAAGTCCCTCTCTCCCTTCTAACACTGCAGACACGCACTATCAAACAGAAAGCAAAACTCTCTCCCCATCTATGTATCCGTATATGTATGGGTTACTGCGGGGTTCGTTGCTTCTGCGGCTGGATGAGGGTTTAGAGCCCGGCTCCTGTTCAAAAAAATTGAAGAAATTGAAGCTCCAGTCGAAACTGTCATTGGGGGGCGGGGGTTCGAGGTTCAGCTCATCCTCCTCGGATTTCCTGTCCGCGTCCACGTCGTCGCGACTGCGCCAACATGGCGCGGGCACGGGCCACCTGTATGTATGTAGTGATAATCTCATAATTATTTATCCAAAGAAAAGAGCACATTGAAACCATATCTTAATAGTGTCAACTGTATCGGATAACAACACATACCTATTTAGCCTGTCGCTGGGATCCCCATCCAATTTCCAGAAAGCCTCACCACTGTCATTCCCAACTTCTCCAGCCTTACTGCCAGCCAAAACATACCGATAAACAGATTTACTAACAGAACTCACTCATTCATGATGCTTCACTGAACCTGCCTTGTTCAGCAAAGCTTCTTAAAACATTCGACCCAGGTAAGTAAGTACGTAAACACCCTTAAAACCTAGTTAAAAGACTTAACATGTATGACAAGCACCTGAATGCCCAGAAAGGAAAGCTAGCCAGGCATACCTCTTTTCACAAAAATGTTCCAGAATGCATTGAACATGATCCCACATCACAATAGGGGTTCCGATCCTCGTGTCATAGAAGTCCATGCCGACAACTTCCCCGTCCAAATTAACAAGGGGTCCTCCCGTACCAGCCTAGCAAGGTGACATGGAGGACATGCTGTAATTTCTAATCCAAATAGATACTACTGTACTACAATTTACTTCCACCTAGGCAGGAAATAGCAACAATATACACACCTTGGTGATTCTACGTGAGATTCGTTCAACGCAAACGCAATCGAGCGTGCCTGTCCAGGTGACCTCTTCTGCGATCACGGCCATCAGCGCGCCTGATTCGAAACAGCGCCCTACGGCTGCTATTTTAGAGCACACATACCGAAGACGCTGAATAATCGCAGGACACACCACACGGCAATCCTCGACGCTCACTAGAGCAACGTTGTAGTGTAGACTGTAGTGCTGTAGCGTGCCCTTTATGCGCCGTTTCCTGGGAAGCAACACTTCGATCTACAAATGATCCAGTGAGACTCAAGCAAGGATTTGAAAGAACAGGCAATCAGTAAAAAGAATGATGAGGATGGACCAACCCTCAAGTTTTCATCAATCTTGTTCTCATCACTTGAACTCCTGACCAAGCTCGCCGATGTCACAATAACCGTAGATCCATTCCATTCGATAAAAAAACCTGAGCATGCAAAATGCCTTTTCTCTCCTGTGTGTGATTTTTGGTTTGTTAACAAAGTGATGGCTCAAATACAAACATTACACAGTAATGCGGCTCACTGTAACTCACCACTGAATGAAGCAAGCGCGACAACATAGCGATCTATGTTGGAAGAGGCCTTTTTACTGAATTCAAGCCAATCACCTTCAGGGTATGTGTCGCCAAAAGTCTCCTCAAAGGTATTAACCAAAAGCATGTCATCTGATGGAAGATAGATGTGGTTGTTAGTTGTACAACAGAGCTGTAAAAAAGGGTCAGTAATAACTAATAAATTTACAAGCACTGACTCACCATCTGGCATGGTTATTGGTGGCTCAGGGTAACCCATGGACTCTAGATCCCCAAACTGTTCCTTGTAGCGAGCATATGTGTATACTGGTGCAACAAGGTCAAGCGATTAGCAGTGAGATATTAGCTACTATACGTGCCAAGTAGATAATTCACATAAATCCAGCAGATAATTGATGTAGGAGTACTAGATTATATGATGACAACCTAAGCAACAACAATTCATAGTATTAGAAGTCGGTCAACATGAACATACCCAAGAACATTGTGTAACTGTGCTATCTGATAGCACTGAAACAATGAATATGTTCTAAACTAGTTGAATACTCCCTCCGTCCAAACTTGTATTATTGGCGTTAGCCTACTTCACCCCTCACCTAGAAAACCAGGTTCCAGGTATTTTGGCCCAATGTATCGAAAACCGTCTAAATGGCCCCCCTGGGGTGGTTTTGCTGATGTGGCATACTATGTGGACGATGACATGGCCGTGCCCAGAGCAGGAGCCGGGGCTAGGCGTGGGCCCACGCGGCACAGGGGTGCTGGTGATTGGCATGCAGATCTAGACAGGGGAGACTGAAATGTATTTTGGTCTTTTTCAGTGCAAGCAAACCCATCTTCACGCTCTCTCTAAAAACCATGGCCCATATGTTATCTCTTGACAAATCAATCAAGGGAATGCTAATGAAAGAGGAAGAACCAGTATGCCAACGACTTGGTTACGATTTCTTTACCATCGCGAACTATTGTGCTCTTATGTGATCTTGGGAGAAGATCACCAACCCTCTCATCCGATCTGCTTGCGAGATCATCGCCACCCCTCTTAGTTCCCCTCTTACTTTTCCGCACCTTCTCCGAGACTGCTGCATGATTTATTTTGGGGAAAAAAAACAAGGGGGAAAAATGTGGATTCATTAATCAGTAAAGCAATGTGGTAAAACTTTTACAAATCAATCAATTCAAAGGGGTGCTAACAAAAGAGGAAGATGCAGCATACATGAGGCCATTGGCTCGGATGCCCTTCCTTTACTCTTGCAAGCTCGTCTACTCTTATGTGACCTTCCTGTGCGATCATCGCCACCCCTCTTAGTCTTGCTCATCTTTTCTTAGACTGAAGCAACTTTATTTTCTGAGGAGGCAAACTGTAGAGTTATCAACAGTAAGTCAGTAAAGCAATGCTGTAAAATTTCAGGCCGAACAATCTAAGGGACGATATATGAACATAGCCCCAAACACCAACTTTGAATTTTGTTTTATTTGGAAGTAACCGGGGGGCAAAAAGGCCACCTGAATCTGAATTTTCATTGCCGTTTAAACCGGCAAAGCCACACAGCTACACAAGGTTCAGAACTCCAGATCGGAGAACAGGGGTCGAGGCCACATGCGGCACTGGACGGCAACGCGGCAAAACGTTAACTTTGGAAGTTTTGGTTGAGGTCCCCATCGAAGGTTCCCACAGCAATTTTGGTGGAATCCCCAGACATCCGATGACTTTTTTGGCAGAAAATCGAAGTACAAAATAGGTTGAATTAGGGTTTGGGTGCTCGGTCTTGCACAGCAGTAGGAGGGTCCGGCGAAGAGGGCGGTTGAGGTAGAGACGCACCTGGTTGATGATCGTCGCCAGCAGGAGGGTCCGGCGAAGAGGGCGGTGCCGCTCGCCCAGCTGTTTTATCTTTTTTTTTTGAGCAACTGCCGTTCTATATCTATCAAGAGTCAGCCCGTTTTCTTTTATTTTTCATTCTCTTTTTACATTTTAATTTTTTTGCAGGAATACATTCTAATTATTAATATAACTAGCTAATTCCTGTGTGTTGCAACGGGACATAAAAGAAAAGCGTATTTGCTAACTCTGTCTCATCTAACTCCTACACTATCAGACACAAAAATAAAAGGCAAACCGACATTTGATTGGATTTTTAGAAGGACAATGGTATCATCAGCTCATCAGGGTTCAAGTCCTAAACTTGACACTAATGCTCGCATCTCTCTGAATTTATTTCACACCTTCCGGTGATGTGCGTTTAGTGAGAGGAGATGTTCCCCTCGACTACGAAGGTTTCTGCGGCGACTTTGTCAATCACAAGATGATGTGCCGGCTCAGTCTCTCGCAGGTGCTTATAGAGATAGAGTGTGCGTACGTGCGTTCATAAAGATGAGTGTATGCGCATATGTGGAAGCGCATGTGTTTGTACTATGTAAAAAACATCAAAATAAAAGGAAAAAAATCCCCACAAATATCCCTGTAAAATTCAATGGTGTACTCCCTCTATAAACAAATATAAACCGTGTTAGATGAGGGAATTTTTTTTTTGTGGCAGAAGATGAAGTTAGATGAGACATAGTTATTTTTCATTTAGAGCATCTCCAACACGCGCCCAAAAGGCCGCACGGTAAAGTTCGGGCTTTTTGGGCGCCGGACAGATCTAGCAGAAGCTGTAAAACAGTGCGCGCGTAAAAAAAGGTTGGAAGTGCGTTGAAAAACGCTATCGCGTGCTGCAAATTTGAGGCGCTGAATTATGCACGCTTCACAATTTACACTGCGTGGTCTTTTGGGCGCGCGTTTTTAGGCATCTGCTAAAGCAATGTAGGGTCCGATGCACTAAAAGTGTTACAGTGGCGCGATAAAACTATTTTTGGGTACGAAATTTTTTGTGCACCTGTTGGAGATGCTCTTAGATGAGAGGTAGACACATCTTTGATTTATTCACCAGCAAATCATGTTTTCCGAAGTAAATAAAACAGCCTTATGTTGATCGTATATCACACGCATTGGCATATATATGGTGCACGACTGCACGTACTTAAAGATTCGTGGCAAGCTCAGCTGGACGTGGAGGTGCCGCCCTTGAGAGTGCCCATCCACGCCGGCGGTAGCATCCCAGTCTGCTCGTGCACCGTCGTCAGCAGCGGCGGCAGCATCCTGTACACCCCGGCCATCTCCTTCATTGCGCCCTCACCACCCTCGGAAGCAGAGCCGTTGCTCCACACGCTGATCTTGGGCTCGAGCCCCTTGATGGCGTCGGCGTTGATGCGCGCCATCTCCTGATACACGCCTGAGCTGATCATGAGGTAGTCGCGGAGCGCGCCGTAGCTGCCGCCGAGCGCGCCGAGCATGGAGGACAGATACACGCTCTGGGCCTCGCCCATGGCCGCGAGCCCCTCGGCCTCCTTGCGCTTGGCGTAGAGCTCGGCCTCGGCCTCCCGCTGCCGCGCGAAGAACTCCGCGTCCGCCGTCGCGCGGCGCGCCTCGGCCTGCCTCTCCTGCTCGAACAGCAGCGCCTCCGCCGCCTTCTGCCGGTTGTAGAGCTCCCAGTTGGCCTGCTGCACCTTCATCTCGTAGTCCACGACGGCCTTGCTGAGGTGCTCGGCCTTGAGCTTCTCCGTCTGCCTGGCGGCGTTGGTGCGCTCCACCTCCACCTGCAGCTGCGCGTCGCGTATGGCGACGGCCTTGGCCGCCTCCACCTCCGCCACCCTCGCCTGCTGCTCCCACCCGGCCTTCTTCATGGCCAGCTCGGCGTCGGCCTGCGCCACCTCGGCGTCCCTCTCGTTCCTGAACACCCTCACCTCCGCCGTCACCCTGGCCTCCTCCTTGGAGCCCTCCCCCTGGCGCTTCACCGTGTACACCTTGGTCTCGGCGTCCACCTTGGCGGCGTTCTGGCGCGTCATCCCCTCGCGCTCCTTGGCGCCGACCTCCCCCTTCATGCGCGCCTCGGCCACGTCCACCTTGGCCTGGTTGACGGCCTCCTGCTGCGTCTTCTGGCCGAGGTAGGAGAAGTACTCGTGCCCCGGCACGTCCACCAGCTGCTTCACGTTGGCGTTGTAGATGATGAGGCCGAACTGGTTGAGCTCCAGCTGCACGCTCTCGAACACGGCCTGCTTGAACGACTTGGTGCCGTGGAAGATCTGCTCCATGGTCATGGACGCCGCCAGCACGCGCGTCTCGCCCTCGATCACGCCCTTGACCAGCTCGTTGACGTGGCGGGAGAGCTTGTCGTGCGGGGAGATGAGCTTGGCGTAGCGGAGCAGGGACTCGACGTCGTCGGCACGCGGGCCGATGGTGAAGACGGCGGGGAGCACGAAGGGGAGCTTCTCGGCGCTCATCGCCTGCACCTCGAAGGTGTAGTTCACCGGGGAGATGTCGAAGCGAGCGCACCGCTGCCCCGGCGCGATCCACGCCTTCTTCGCCAGCTTCACGTCGTCCACGCCGTACCCGGTGATCGCCAGGTACTCCGACGGGCTCGCGATTCTGTACACGAACCCCATGCTATCGGCCCTCTGTATGACAAGCAAAGATCGTGTGGACTGCAGGGTGCTGAGCTAGACTGATGCCAGGGACATCAGGGGCATGGATATGATGACAAGAAGCGCAAGCAGCATCTTTATATATGTGAGGCTGGTCAATGCATGCAACCACGTAAACCTCGCCCTGTATTTCCCGGTCATTGCTCGGGTGGTCTTAGCTAATTCCGCTTGATTCAGCCCGGGCTAATTTTCCAATTGGTCAGCATAGCGCGTACGAAATGGTATTCCAATTTTGTAGACATTATTATTATCCGTGTGTTGGTCGTTTCCCGGAAGTTCGAGGCCAGCATTTTTCTCGAATGGATCGAGTCATTCTTGTCCATTTCCGTGGCATTGTGATGTACTCATTGCCACAAGAAAACGGGCGCTACGATTTTTATACGGTATTTTCCTCGTTGACGACGATCGATCGGCGCTCAAGTGTGCGGTACGGCAACGCGTCTTTGGTTCATTGGTCCTCGCTTTTATTGTGGTTGAAATACGCTTGGAATGTTCGAAGCAAAAATCATCGGGCAACGAAATACTCTTGGAATCAACCGAACTGACGTTGACAGATCGAGCTCCGGTACCATGTGCGCAGGCACATGTGCCTGCTATCCGTTGTTCGTTACCAGAACTGGTTTCTGGTTTTGATAGGTTTGACCAGCTCAGAGCAACTCAAGCGGATGCATATGAATGCTCGATATGCATTTGGAGGCTGTCAAGATAGCACATAAAATTAGAATCAATATGAATGCAGCCCTCAAAATGGATTGTCACATAAGACCCGTTTAGCTCTACTGTTAAAGGGGTTGTGGATCACCCGCAAAAAAAAGGGGGGGGGTGGTGGATCGTACATCCAATTCTTCCTCTAATCGATCTCCTCTCTCTCACATCATGCATTAACTCAATCATATCAAATCTTATCAAAATCTTCACTAAATCAAAAAAAAAATCAACGCATTTCCCTACCTATACTCGAGTCAAATCAAATCTTACCAAAATCTACAAGGAAAACGTTTGGAGCCGGCAGGCCGGTCGAACTTTTGGCCGGTCCTGCCGCTCTTCTCGTGCACACGCATAACAACCGCACGCACACCACGCGTCCCCATCCATTATCCCACACGCACCACATCACGTTCTTATCCCCAGCACCACCCATCAACAAAGGTCTTGTCATCTCGCTCGTGCCTCGCCCGCCTCACCTCCTCCCCTCTCGCTTGCGCCGTCGTATCCTAGCTCCGGCGAGCCACCACCCCGACGAATCCCCTTTGCTACTCTTTCCCCCTCTCCGACGAGCCTATTCCTTCTTTTTTCCTCGTATCTCCATGAGTCAGCCTCCACTTCCTCCCTCCCCATGACCCCTCTTGCCCAGGGATCGACCACGGACGGCGGACGGTGGAGCAGCTCCACCGGCCACACCTGGAGCTGTAATCGGCCACGTTGGGATCGGAGATGCAGCCGGAGGACGGAGGAGCTGCAACCAGCCACGCCGGGAGCTGCAACCGACGGGCGGAGGAGCTACATGCGGCAGACGAAGGAGCTACAAGGGGCACGAGACGACGAGCGACTACGCAACGACGAGTGCTACAACCATGTTGCGAGATGTTGGGGCCAACACTCAATTGTGCTACTACCAACATTTTGGTTTGATGGAACCAACAATTCAATTTTCTTTTTTGCTACCATCATATTTTAGTTTGCTTGAACCATCATCATTATTTGCTACCACCGGTGTTTTGGGTTTGTTTGGAATTAGGAGCCACTGTAAATTTTGTAATTTTTGCTTCCGCCAGCGTTCTATTTTGCTGGAACCAGCTTCATTTTTTGCTACCACCAGAATTTTTGGTTGCCGAAACAGAACACAATTTTTGCAATTTTGCTACCGCTGTTTATATGATTTGCTGGAACCAGCGCTATTTTTGCTGGCATCGGCAATCGTAGAAGTTACATCCTATGAGATTTTGTGCTACAACGGCAGGAGTTGGCGATGGCGGAGCTGCCACTGTCAATGGATGGGGTTGCAAGCAGCCATGGCTGACCCCGGACCCGTCGATGGTGGGTGCTGCCGGGGGGTCAAACGACAAGGGAGATTGATGACGGGGACTGCGGTGTTCGGGATAGGAGGAGATGTGGTGGTGAGGAGTAGAAAGAGCAGGGGATGGTGGGGAGATGCGGAGGTGATGGCGGCCGGCGGCGACAACGCCGGGTGATCGGCAAGGACGGGGCCAATGACGAGCAAGGCGGCACCGAGGTGACTGGCGAGCGTGGCGTCGTACGTGGCCGCCGACCGCCGGCGTGGGGGGAGGAAGAAGATGAGGAGGAAGGAAGAAGACGACGCGATGGGATCCAAATCCAACGGTGGGACGCGGCTAATCGAGCGGTTGGTGGCTGACTCGCCGAAATTTTTGGCCGACGTGCCGACGCTTAGTAGTGCCAATCTACAATATAATGGGTGTGAGATTTATGTCGGACATGATTGAACTTACACAATGATGTCAAACCAATAGAATATGTATGCCTCCGTTGCAATGCACAAGCAATTAGCTAGTTGGTGACTAAAAACATCTTCCTTCCCCACCTCAACAATGAAAGTTTTTCAATGCCAGAATTTAGTAACATAGATTTACGAAAATGGTTTTCAAGAAGAATTATTACAACCAGTATTTGAAAAACCTTAAAACTACAATTCTCTGCTAACTGAACTTAAATGCTCTTCCTCCTCTTGGAGGTGACCTTATACACAGGTGACGCTTCAGCTGCCGCATGCATGTGTGTCCTCGATGCGGCAGACTTCCACATTTTTTAAGGCCGACGTGAATGTGGATTTCATTTCTACGTAGGTGGACGTCGAGATGCGATCAAAGTACTCCAGGTCCGAGGGGAGGTGAGTGCGGCTGATGGCTGATTCAACCTTACTACGCGCGTCGCCCTCGTCCAAGTTGGAGAAGTCCCTCGCCCTCTCCTCTCCTCTCTCTCATCTCTCTCTCCTCTCTCTCTCTCTCTCTCTCTCTCTCTCTGTGTGTGTGTGTGTGTGTGTGTGTGTGTGTGTGTGTGTGTGTGTGTGTGTGTCCCAGCGCGTTCCTCTTTGGTCTCAGCAGAGAAAGGTTCATGGGGAGGATGTGGATGCACCATGATGGGGAGGATGTGGACGCACCATGATGGGGAGGTGTGGCCGCATCGACATGGTAATGGAGAAGAGAGGGTGCGGGGTAGCGGCCGACGTGAGCGCGGATTCCATTTCTACATACGTGGACGTCGAGATGTGATCAAAGTACTCCAGGGTGGAGGGGAGGCGACTTCACTCGATGTATGATTCAACCATATAACGCATGTTGCCCTCAGCCCAGTCGGAGAAGTCACGTGTCGGAGTAAAGGGCCACGGGTAGCCTAACCCGAGTCTCTGAGCCTTTCAAGACTTTGGGCCGGCTTCGCCCCATGAGACTCCAGAATGAAGCGCCGCCTTCCGGTGGCTGGCTGGCTCAACGGCCGGCTGCCCGAAGACGGCCAAGCGCCAGCAGACGGCACCAAGATGGGCCGACTCCTGGCAGACGGCCCCCGTAGAGGCCGGCTTCTAGCAGACGGCCACCCGACGCCCTCAGAGTCTGCGCCCCTCATCAAGAGGACAAGACAGGGTGAGGCTACAGTGTACTCCCTCACCCCCGAATCCCGGGTTTGGCATGGCCATAGTATCCCGTACAGGCGGAGATCTCCGCACGACGCGGCACTGTCGCCACTCCACCCTCGACGTCACCCCTGTCAGGCGGGGCCTGCTCCCACGACAGCCTGTCGATGCGGCTCGCAGGCGGTGGGCCCTACCAGGCAGCAAGGGCCCGGAGGGCGGCCAAGCCTGGCCAGTCGAATCCAAGGGGATCCAGCTCCTGGCGGGAAGCCGGATCCTACCTCGAGCCCTGAGCGCCATTTACCAGACTAGACACGGCGAGACTACAGTGATCTCCCACCAGGCGGCGGGACTGTAGCCATGCCTTGCCCAACCAAGCCTGCGTCATTAGCATCACGGCTACAATGATCGACCACCAACCAGACCCGCCAGCGGCGGAAGCGGCCTGTCGGCTCCATACCAGACCAGTCAGAGGGGCCCACCAGGCGGAGGGCCCCAGCAGCCGGCGAAGAAGACGGCGACAGAGACACTGACAACTAGGTCCTACACCCGGCCGAGTTACCATTGTACCCCTGGAGGGTAGGCCTATATAAACCCCCCAGGGCACCCATGCAAGGGGTGCCCAACCTGCTAGAACTAAACCCACACCTAGAGGAAGAGGAGAGCTAGCCCTGCCTCCTTCCATCTCTAGCATACAACTCGAGGAGCACCATTGTACTCATAGTGCCTTAGTGATCATGCGGAGACCCTGCAGAGCAGGACTAGGGGTGTTATCTCCTAGGAGAGCCCCGAACCTGGGTAAAGTGCGCCGTCGTTTGTGTCTACGCCTCATCCCGCTTCCAGGCACCGGTGATGTTCTACTCGCTCCCACCATGATAAGCCATCCTTTGGCATATGTCGCACCCAGCCCCCAACATTTGGCGCCCACCGTGGGGCGAGGTGCACCGTCATCCGGAGACCTGCTCTGGACGAGAACCTTGTTCCTTCCTGGCGAGCGCAGCCAGCCCAGCACGCCTAACGGCGTCAGCCTCGACGCAATGCATGGCGCGGAGATCACCTGCGCGGCGAGCTGGCTCACCGACCTTGTTGGCGAGATCCGCCTCTCCGACAAGACTGCATCCAACGCAGGCACCAGCTGCCCGGAGAGCCTCCTTGTCAGCCTCCTCGACCAACTCCACGTAGCCAGCGAGCCTGCGGTGGACTTGGAGTCTATTGGCTCCACCAACCCGATGATCGTCGACTCCAACACGACGTTGTTTGACGCGTTCCCCACCAATGAGGTGGTCTACGACGAGCCGTCTCCTCGCGAGCAAAGCGGCGGAAGCACCGTCACAAAGGTGCTTGTCATCAACAATGGCGAGCACTCGGACGGTGGCATTCGAGACCCACTCTATGCGGCGCAGCGAGACATGTCAGCGCCCATCCCGGAAGACACAGACGCTGAGACACAGGAAGCACGCCGCGTACAGCTCATCGAAAGCGCCAACCTACTGCCCAACATGTGACGCCTCTCGGAAGCCTACCGGCACGAGATGGACCGAGCCGTCGGTGGCACGCCGGCCCCCGAGGGGCCTAGCCGTATCGGCTCGATCCGGCAGTGTGCCGCGACCATCGCCAGCATGTTCAGGACGGATCGTCCTGTCTATGCCACGCCTGCAGAAAACATACGAGCTGCCCAAGTGGTGACAGATAAGCTGGACAAGTACGAGGGCGACGAGCATCGCCACATGACGGAGCGCGTCCACAGCTCCTTGACGCGGCCGCCGAGTAGCATGAAGTCGGCTGCCGCACCGAAGCGCCCATCCGGTGAAACGACGACCCGCCTCCTCGCCAGGAACACGGCGCGACATCTCGGACGCCAAATGGTGGCGTCCGTGGAAGAAGAGGCAATGATCCGGCTGCCAGCCGCAGTCGGACTCACCTCTCCATGGAGCGTGACGCACAAGGCCGCCTGAGGGAGTCCTGGACTAGGGGGTGTCCGGACAGCCGGACTATCATCGTCCGCCGGACTCCGAGACTACGAAGATACAAGATTGAAGACTCCGTCCCGTGTCCGGATGGGACTTTCCTTGGCGTGGAAGGCAAGCTTGGCGATACGGATATGTAGATCTCCTACCATTGTAACCGACTCAGTAACCCTAGCCCTCTCCGTGTCTATATAAACCAGAGGGCTTTAGTCCGTGGGACATAACATACATTACAACAATCATACCATAGGCTAGCTTCTAGGGTTTAGCCTCCTTGATCTCGTGGTAGATCCACTCTTGTACTACCCATATCATCAATATTAATCAAGCAGACGTAGGGTTTTACCTCCATCAAGAGGGCCCAACACAGGTAAAAACATCGTGTCCTCGCCTCCTGTTACCATCCGCCTAGACGCACAGCTTCGGGACCCCTACCCGAGATCCGCCGGTTTTGACACCGACATTGGTGCTTTCATTGAGAGTTCCTCCGTGCCATCACCGATAGTCTGATGGCACCTTCAACCAACAACGATGTCCGTGGTGAGACTTTTCTCCCGGGCAGATCTTCAGATTCGGGCGCCGATGCGGGCTAATTCACTTGGCCATCTGAGCAGATCGAAGCTACGCCGCCGTCAGTCGATTCGAAGTTTAAACTTCACTGCCGATGTCCGCGGAGACTTGATCTTCGACGGACTCGAGCCACAGCCAAGCGCGCCGCACTGTGACGACGGGCATGATCTAGCTCTGCCGCCGAACAATGCCTTGGTGGCCGCACACGAATCCGTTCCGGCCATTAGTCCGGAGCCGATCGCCCAGATCGAGGGCCGGTGGATAGACGCCGCCCCGGGGGCTTCAACATCCACGGCGGTGGAGCCGAACACTAATCTTGTCCCTTGCGAAACTCGTGATTCCGAGGCGCCGACTCCTTGCCAACTCCGAACCTCCCGCGCCTACCAATCGATTCGGATTGGGCGCCGATTATGGAATTCACCGCCATGACATCTTCCAACACTCGCCTTTGGCGACATCCTAAACTCGCTAAAGCATCTCTCGCTATCGGGAGAGCCTGGCCGGACTATGGCCGTGATGGTTGGGGTACGGACGACGAAGAAATTCAGAGCCCACCCACCACCCACTTTGTAGCCACCGCCGATTTATCTAACCGACATGCTAGACTATGACTCGGCGACATCGACGCTTATGGACGACGATGCCGGAGATTTAACAGAACCAGCGCCACAGTGGCAATCGAAGACCACCTCGTCATACGACATATATATGGTGGACACCCCAAAAGACGGGACGGCGAAGAAGCGCGGAGGCGCACTCTTTAAAGAAGCAGCCCAAACGCCGGCGTCGCCGGGCGCCGCTTCTAAATCCCGCCACAAAGAAGAATGGAGATTCCGCACAGAGATAATAATACTCCGAGAGTGCCGAAGACAATCCCTCCCGCAAGACTCGGCGCAGAGGATGCGTAAGCAAGCCCTCACGAGAGGGCGGCGAAGAGGTTGAGGATCATAACTATATGCCTCCTCCAAGATGAAGCAAGCCTCAACGATGACGAATTGGCTGCACTGAGGATCCCGTCGAACAAGAGCGTTTTAAACGCAGGCTTATCGCCACGGCAAACAACCTAAAGAAAAAGCAGCAACAGCTTCAAGCTGATCAGACTCGCTGGCCGATCGATGGACCGAGGTCCTCGCGGTCAAGAGTATAAACTCGAACGCCTCCAAAAGTTACCTAAGACGCAAGCTGCTCCCCGATTAGAGGAGGAAGCATACATACCTCCATCACCAACAAGACGATATGGCCGACCGACCACCCCGTGGTCGTGATGAGAGGCACCTGTGCCCCCACCAAGACCGTACCCAGCATCGCTCCAAAATACGGCCAAGAGGGAACACGCCGACTTGCGAGATATATTGAGGACAAAGCAAGGCAATCCAGATCCATCTACGGATCACGTATGCCCCACCACCCATGACGAATACCGTCGCATCGGATATAATAACCGCCGGGCGAACACGGCAGCATAGCTCTCTCGAGCTGCGCCGTGATATTGCTCAATACAGAGGCGCCAGACACCCACTATGCTTCATCGACGGTAATGGATCATCAAATCCTCAAGGATTTAAACCCAGAACATTGAACCATACGATGGCACAACAGACTCAGCGGTTTGATAGAAGATTATCTTCTCCACATCCATATGGCCCGCGGCGACGCATCTCCACGCCATCAAGTATCTCCCACTCGCTTAAATGACCAGCTCGGCATTGGCTTAACAGCTTGCCCGCAGAGTCAATTGGTGTTAAAGACCGAAGCCGATTCCTCGACAACTTCCGTGGCACATATGTGCGACCACCGACGCCGATGACCTAAGCTACATTATTCAAAGAGCTGATTTAATCGCCGCATAATTCGACACGGTTCTTGACAAAGAAAACCAAATCGCCGACCGTCCGGATACAGAGGCCCTTGCAGCCTTCAAACATAACATCCGGGATTTAATGGCTAGCCCGCACCGGGCAGAAAAGTCAAATCTATGGCAGCCCTCACATCTTTAATGACCCGCTTATGCTGGAGAGGACAGCTGGCTAGCTCGCAGCAACAATCTCCATAAAAATTCGCAGTCCGGATACTAAGGACAACAATGGCAGGTCACGCCGAAACAAAACAAACGCCGCATTAACGGCGATTTATAAGGAGGATACGGCAACAATGCCGGATTCCGAGGCTCTAAACCCGGCCGTGGAAGAAGCCATTCAAAAGAACCACTCGTGGTCCGTCCAACTGGACCGAATACTCGACCGCTTATGCCGATACATGGCACTCTCAAAACCAGCTAATCACATTAATAGAGATTGCTGGGTGTTCAAGCAGCGAGCAAGTTAATTGTCAAAACAACGACAAGGGGCTGAATAAATGACGACGAGGAAGAGACCCGACCGCCCGAACAATAGAGGATGTAAGGGTTTTCCCCACAAGTGCGGACGGTGAATATGATTTACGCGACCCATATACCCAAGAGGGAGAGGAAACGCGCTAAGGGACGCCTATGCGATGGAGCCATCCGCCCAAGTTCAATCCATGGTCCTCTTGTCCGATCACTTTCGATCAAGAGACCATCCGACCAGCATACGCTTATGGCGGATTCGGCCGCATTGGTTTTAGACCCAATCGTCGATGGATTTCACCTCACGAGAGTCGATGGACGGAGGCAGAGTCTAACCTGCTTTATCAGATACAAAGGCGCAAAATGGGCATAGACCCTCAAGGATTAAACCTACAAAGACAACCTTTAAAGGTGTCATACCAGAGTAGAAGCCAATCAGACAGCTCGGCCACACCGAAGTGGTCTTCGGATCCCGGATAATTTCTCGAGCGAGGAGTTAATCTTCGCATAGTCCCATTTCGCAGCCGCTGTCACGCTCGCTTGGATGAACCGCGTTTGCAAAATTCAACGCGTGCCGCATTATGCATACCTAAAGCTCAAGATGCCAGCCCTCATGGAGTAATCACGGCCAACCAAGACCACCGGGCGCGATCGAGCACGCCAGAGCAATGCGGCCCCAACCTCGCCTCGCGCATGATCGCAAGAATAACACCGCGACATCATTACGCTTTGGAGATACCATGGGCACAGGGAAGGGGCACGATCGAACGGACCCAGAGTGCGGTTCGACCACACCGGGGCTCGCAAGTGTGCCCCCTCTTTTTTTATTTTTATTTCCTTCTTTGTGTACACAGGACTCGTTAACTGAGGCCCCGTCTGCGATGAACATGCTGAACTCATGATGCAACAAATGGATTTAAAGAAGGCTACGACGAACACTCGTGGTCTCGATTACAAGATTAAATTCGATTATATACACCAAGTCCGCAGCTCACCCTCAAGGGGGACATGTTTACTTAGTCCAAATCCTTTGCTTACCGCACTATTTGTATCACCGCACTCATAGCAGATTTCCTTTAATAAATAATGCAGCACTTTTCGATCGCAATTACATCACCTTTTTATATATATGTTCATTACATGACATCTTGCACCCGTATATTTCTAAGACGGCTGAATACGCCAGGGCTTCGTTCCCCAAATTATGGTGTGATAAAGTCCGAACACTTTCATAAGTGCGCACCCGAACTTATAGCATTATATGAATCGGCTCAATCATGTCTTGGGTCAATAATTGGGTTTGCCCGCCCCACGCTTTGGTGCCTTACGTGGACCGGGAGAACCACTGCGATTGCGCCCGGCTGAGCCAAGCGGCGCCTCGAAGGAGAAAGCTAAACTGATCGGCATGATAAAGCGAGAGACCGGTCGCTGTTTGAGAGGTTTTTTCGGGTCCTAAAGACTCACGCCGCCGAAGCGAAGTTCCTGACAATGTCCGATTTAAGGGTGGATAGCGCCTGATTCGGTCTTCCGAATACCAGGGCTTCACTAAATTTAAAATTCTAGAATTCTATGTCTAAGTGAGAGTGATCAAGCATTATAAGTCCGCTTGCCTTGTTCGTGGTGTTGAGCGCCCCTAGATGGACCCAAAATGGGAACAAGAGTGCTCAAGTTTATCCCTAACACCCCAAAGACTCGTGGCTTGGGGTGAAGCCAACGACTTGCCATCTCTCGATTTTATAAACGGCCGCACGTAAGGTAATATTTTAAATTAAACAAGTTGCTTAACGCAAGACATGAACAAAGTTTCAAATAAGCAGGATAATACATAACGAAGTTTACTCAAAAGATTACATTTCGGGGCACTCATCCGCAATATCGCTGGCTCCCTTCAGACAGTTTTATAATACATCTCGGCGGCGATACTCCTTGCCCGATGGCGGTGGGTCCGTGAGAAGCTCCGCATCCAACTTGGCCCAATGCACCTTTGTGGGCAAGAGCCCGACAAAGACTCTTCAATACAAAGTGAGCGCTGATGACCTCCACCCAGGGGCACACATCCACCACCGCCAGACGAGGCCGGTGTAGCTTCTGGCATGGTTCGTCCAGCCACGCCCTGACTATGAGGGCCTTCATGGCCTCCTCACTACCTTAGGAGTTCGACCAGCGCTTCACCGGTCGCTTGGGGGCACTGGATGTCCGCCTCAAAGATATCGAGACCGAAGACCTTCTCCGCCGAGCTCCTCCACGCCACGATAGAATGCGGCGGCATCGGACGACCACGCCGCAGATCCGCAAACGCCTCGAGAGCTCCGAACGCGGTAAGTGTAAGGTAGTTTACATTAACATGCTTGCTTTGCATGAAAGATGCCTTACCCGCCGCTATTTTCTTCACATCTTCAACCTCCGAAGGGCCTTACGGGCCTCGGCCTTGGCGGACTTGGCACTTTCGAGAGCCGAGGCAAGCTCGGACTCGAAGTCTTGAGTCACGCCCAAACTCTCATGCTTTTCCATGAGAGCCCGGAGCTCTTGCCAACTTCCGCCACCCGTGCCTCCTGCTTTTCTCGCTTGCTCACCGTCAAGACTCTGCTCGGCCACGGACACAGCCTCCTTCGTGGCTGCCACCTGTTAGTGGCCCCGCAATACACATATTATCCTTGTTAACTTTATTGCAACCAAAATCCTTTTTATAAGGTAACTATTCAAAGTGGTGTTAATCACCTTCTTTGTCCTCGAGCTGCTTCTTAGCATGGCCGAGCTCTTGCTCGACCGCCGAGATCCTTCTTCAACATTCCGACCTCCGCCGATAGTGCGGCAGAGGTCGCCAGCCGAGCCTACAAACCCATATTGACATATTTTAAGTACCTGCAGATATCTTGTTAGATCCTCATCCGCTTTTCTTTCCGAACACCGAACCGAGCATCGTGGGCTACCGCTCATGCGGTATTACATTACATAATTTTAACTTCTTACCTCAAAGCTCGTTAAAAGGTGATGCGTGCCTCGGTCACTCGCTTCTGGCGAAGCTGAATCCTTTCAATCACCGCACTCATGATAGTGCGGTGTTCTTCCTCGATGGAAGCGCCTTTAAGCGCCCAACAGTTATCCGCGCCCGGTTGGACGGAGATCACCGGTGTTACGGTCTTGCCCTTCCTTCGAAGGGCCGCCGGACTGACTCGAACCACTGCGGGTTCCGAGGTAGAGTCCGCACAAAGTCCGAGAGGCAATCGACGGCGCCTCGAGCCTCCTCCCGATGGGTCCTCTCGATCCCACCTCGCCGTCTTCGGGCGCTGGGGTAGTGGCAATGGAAGTGAATCCACATCCGACGGACAATGACCCGCTTGATGAAGCGGGAGATCATCATCGGCCGGACTACGGACGTAACACGGCATTAGAAGGACACTCACGTGGCACGAAAGAAATTACATATCAAGGATCCGGATATTTCACGATCTTGCCGGACGCTCGCCCTTGGGGACCATTGATCCTCGCCGACGATGGTGTTGGCGAAATTGTCCGGGGATAGTCCTTCCTCTTGACCCTTCGCCTCCCCTATTGGGGAAGCATTCTCTTCTTCTTCTCCTCCTCCGAGAGAGTACTCCTCCTCCTCGCCGCCTTCGGGAGGAGTATGCCTCGTCGTCGGACGCTGATTATGGGTACTCTTTCGAGTCCCCGCGCCACCTTCTTGGCCTTCTTCTCCGGCACCACGTGCGGTGCCGGAACCAGCAGCCCTGCTAAACCGGGCGCCCACTGGTCTTCGGCATGGGAGCCGGGCTGATAAGCAGCTTGGCCTTCTCCATCCATTCCTGTCAAAGAAAAAGGAAAGAATGAAACCCCTTATAATCAATTCGCTACAAAGTGTCCCGTAATGGGGTTGAATCACTTACCTCGCCGCTTGATGTCACGAGCTGAATCCGCGATCTTCCGTCATGGATGCGGGGGCTTCGCGCGCTTTAAACAGCACCTCCAGCGCCTTTCATGTCGTGTCAAGAGCCCGCCAGCGCCGGTGCTATTCCGCATTGAATGCCCGTTTGGCATGGGAGAATCCAGCGGATGAGCATGACTTGACCACGCCGACGAGCCCGAGCTTATTGCTCACCAGCTCGGATGCGTGCTCGAGTCCCGCCACCTCCTTCGGATCGCCCCACAACAAGCCCTTCTCTTCCAGAGGTGAGCTGCGTGGGGACGCCAGATCTAAACTCGGGGCCGCCGCCCATGTGGGCTTGCGCGGCTCGGTGATGTAGAACCACCCGATTGCCACCCCTTGACGGAGTCCACGAAGGCCCTTCGAGCCAAAGGACGCGGTAATTTACTCCAACATGGCGCCCAAGATTCCGCTTATGCGTTCTTCACAACCTTCGCTTGACGTTGAAGGTCTTGAGCCACAGTCGAAGTGGGGCCGGATGCAGAGGAAGGCTCGCATACCCACGATGAACGCCGAGATGTTGAGGATGAAGTTCGCGCCAGATCGTGGAAATCCAGCCGAATAGAACATGAGCCCCTGGACGAATGGATGGAGCGGAAAGCCCAATCCGCAGAGGAAGTGGGGAAGGAAGACGACCCTCTCGTGAGGCCTGTGGTAGGATGAGCTGCCCTCGTCGGGCAGCCGACAGCGATATCGCCGGAAAGATATCCGGCGCTATGCTAGCTTGGTGATGCTCCTCCCGGTGGAGGCTAACCATTTGCCTCCCGCTCCGGACATATTCGGAGAAGGTCGAGGCGAGATGCGCGAGCTTAGGCGTTGGAGCTTGAGTGCGGAGATGGATAAGCAAAGAGAGGAAGAAGGCGAGGTGAGAAGGTAAATCCTTATCCCTTATATATAGGTGGACGGTCTGCAAGGCCCCCACCGCCCGGTAAAACTCGCTATCTCCCAAGCGCCACCATCAAGGGCGCGTTGGGTTACCCACGTCCGTATTGATGAGAATCCCGAATAAGGGGAACACGATCTCGCTCGACAAGACGCGTTAAGAAACCGCTTCGCTAAACGTACGAGGTGGTATAGTAAAAACGATTCAAACAAAGGCTTGGTAGCGGTGTGATGTCACGCCGCATAATACGCCGCCAGATTGACCGGTGTACATTTTATTCTCTACTATGGAATGTGGAATTTATTTTGCGAGCCGGACACTATCCTCGTGTTCATGATCTTCTCTCGGATTATTCAAGGAGGAACCCGCCTTGCAATGCCGAACATTATGCGCGCGGACTTATCGCCATTGAAGCCTGGTTCGGGGCTACCGAGGGAGTCCTGGACTAGGGGTGTCCGGACAACGGACTATCATCGTCCACGGACTCCAAGACTACGAAGATACAAGATTGAAGACTCCGTCCCGTGTCCGGATGGGACTTTCCTTGGCGTGGAAGGCAAGCTTGGCGATACGGATATGTAGATCTCCTACCATTGTAACCGACTCTGGTAACCCTAGCCCTCTCCTGTCTATATAAATCGGAGGGCTTTAGTCCGTGGGACATAACATACATTACAGCAATCATACCATAGGCTAGCTTCTAGGGTTTAGCCTCCTTGATCTCGTGGTAGATCCACTCTTGTACTACCCATATCATCAATATTAATCAAGCGACGAGGGTTTTACCTCCATCAAGAGGGCCCAACTCTGGGTAAAAACATCGGTCCCTCGTCTCCTGTTACCATCCGCCTAGACGCACAGTTCGGGACCCCCTACCCGAGATCCGCCGGTTTTGACACCGACACCGCCCCTGAGTCGTGGAGCGGCGAGGCGACCCGCCTCCTGCTCAGCCTGTGGAGAAAGGCACCCCACTCCGCCGCCTGTCACGCACCTGACACTTGGCGACCGCCTTGGCCACCGAGAAGGAGTCGGGGAGAACGATGCCCGCCATCGGATCGACCGCCTCAATCGCTCCTTGGCGCTAGAAGAAGAAGACGTGTTGGGTCCGCCCTGTTTTGGCCCGCGAATCCGAGATGAGCCTTTCCCTCGAGGGTTCACGCTCCCAAGAGATACGCCCAAGTATACCGGCTCCATGAAGCCGGAGGACTGGCTAGTCGACTACTCCACGGCCGTCAGCATAGCGAATGGCAACAAGCGCGTTGCTGTGAAGTACGTCCCGCTTATGCTCCAGGGCACAGCCCGGATGTGGCTTAATAGCCTGAAGCCCTGCAGCATCAACAGCTGGGTTGATTTCACTAAAGCCTTCATCCGCAACTTCACCAGCACATACAAGCGGCCTCCCAAGCCCCGTCAGCTCTCCTTGTGCATCCAATGGCCCAACGAATCAAGTCGCGACTATCTCACGCGCTGGGCCAAGCTGCGCAACTCCTGCGAAGGCGTGCACGAGGTGCAGGCCATCGAATACTTCACCGCTGGGTGCCGAGAGGGCACCCTCCTCAAGCACCGGCTTCTCTACGACAAGCCGGCGACTCTTGATGAACTGCTGATCATAGCCGACAAATACGCCACGGCCGACTCCTCCATGAAGGCGGAGATCCAAGTCGACGCATTCAGCAAGGTAGCTCCTCAGGCTCCTCGGACTCCAGTTGATGACACCAGTCGGTGACAGCAACCAAGCGACAACAAGTGCAAGGCCACGCAACCGGCTTCCACCAGCCAGCAGGTGGCGATAGTTGAGGACCAACAGTCGGAAGGGCAGCCTCCACCCAAGCGTCAGAGGGGCGGCAAGCCCAATTTGTTGCCCGCTTTCTCGTATGAACAGACTCTTGATGCACCCTGCAAGTTCCATAGTGGCGCGAAGCCATCCAACCACACCACTCGGAAGTGCCATTGGCTCACCCGAATCGCCAAGGAAGATGGACTCCTGCCTCCTCCGCCTGCCGGCCCACCGCCTCCTCCGCCCCAGCAGCCGGCGGTTCAGTCAGTCGGCGCCATATAAGACGAGTATCCAGAGAATAACGGATCCTACGTCGTGTTCACCAGTGTGGCCGACGACAGGCGCAGCAGGCGGCTGCAGTAGCAAGAAGTGTATCCAGTGGCGTCAGATACCCCAGAGTTCATGCACTGGTCTAAGAAGCCCATCAGTTGGAGCAGGGCTGACCACCCGGAGGTGATGCCCTTCCCTGGTTCCTATGCCCTGGTCTTAGATGCCACCTTCAAGAACAGAGAGGCGGCAGCCTTTCTCCCAAGTCCTCGATAGATGGCGCAAGAGATCAACATCCTGTACCGTGACACAATGGAGAAGTTGGGAATCAAGCAGAAGCAGCTTCACCCCAGTCGGACTGTATTCCATGGCATAGTTCCTGGCCTTTCCTGCTCACCAATCGGCAAGACCTAGATTGATGTTCTCTTCGGAGACAAAGATCATTTCCGCCGAGAGCTAGTCTGGTTTGAGGTGGTGGACCTTGAGAGCCCCTACCATGCGCTACTTGGCCGGCCTGCTCTGGCCAAGTTCATGGTGGTCCCCCACTATGCTTACCTCAAGATGAAGATGCTGACTACCAAGGGAAAATCCTGACCATAGTCGGAGACTACAAGAAGTCGTCTACCGGTGCTGCAGACAGCAGCCGGCTGGCAGAGTCCCTTGTGATTGCAGCTGAAAAGCGGCTTCTTGACCGGGTGATGGTGATGGCAGGCAAGCAGCCGGAAACGCCATCCACCCCAAGGGGTCGGAAGTTGAGGGCTCGTTCAAGCCGGCAAAGGAAACAAAGAAGATACCCTTGGACCCGAAGCACCCGGAGAGGCATGCTGTCATAGGTGCAAACCTTGACAGCAAATAGGAAAGCGAGCTCGTCGATTTCCTCTGTGGACATCTTTGCATGGTCTCCCAAAGACATGCCGGGTGTTCCGACGGATTTCGCCGAGCACAAGTTACATGTCCGACCTGACGCCAAGCTGCTTAGGCAGCCTTGCGCCGCCTGTCAGAAGAAAAGAGAAGAGTTGTTGGGGGAAGAGATAGCCCGGCTTCTAGCAGTCGGCTTTATCATGGAAGTATTCTTCTCAGAATGGTTGGCCAATCCAGTTCTTGTGCTGAAGAAGAATAAGCAGTGGCGCATGTGTATTGATTATACTAGCCTCAACAAAGCTTGCCCCAAAGATCCCTTTGCTTTGCCAAGAATGGACCAAGTGATAGACACCACAGCCGGATGTGAGCTGTTGAGTTTTTTGGATGCGTACTCAGGGTACCATCAGATTAAGCTGAACCCGGCCGATATGCTGAAAACCGCCTTCATCACACCATTCGAGCCTTCGCTGCCGACCATGACGCTCGCTTGAGAAATGCCGCGCCACGCTTCAGCGCTGCATGCGTATGTCTCCTCAAGCAACTCGGCGTAAACGCCACGCTTACGTGGGCGGCGTGGTGGTGAAGAAGAAGCGTGGCATGCTGTTAGAAGACCTCAAGGAGACATTTGAAAACTTGTGCCGATTTCAAATCAAGCTCAACCCAGAGAAATGCGTCTTTGGAGTACCAGCCGGCCAACTTCTTGGCTTCCTGGTCTCAGAGCATGGCACAGAGTGCAACCCTGTGAAGATCAAGGCCATCGAGAAGATGGAGGTGTCCACCCGACTGCTGGACGTGCAGAAATTTACCGGCTGCCTGGCATCCATTAGCCGTTTCATCAGTCGGCTGGGCGAGAAGGCTCTCCCCCTGTACCAACTCATGAAGAAAACCACTTTTTTTGAGTGGAACCACAAGGCGGACGAAGCTTTACTCCAGCTCAAGAAGATGTTGACCACTCCGCCTATCCTGGCGGCTCCGACTGATAAAGAGCCCATGCTCCTCTACATCGCCGCCACCAGTCGGGTGGTTAGTACAGTCATAGTGGTGGAGCGCAAGGAGGAGGGCAGAGCACTGCCAGTCCAGAGGCCGGTGTATTACCTGAGTGAAGTGTTGTCCGCCTCCAAGCAAAACTACCCACACTATCAGAATATGTGCTATGGTGTGCACTTTGCCGCCAAGAAGCTGAAGCCTTACTTTCAAGAGCACCCACCATCGTTGTTCGTGACTTTGCCCGCTTCTTCGAGATCATTGAAGTCGAGATGCTTCAGCCGAGTGGCCAAATGGGCCATAACCGCCCCTACACCATCTACTACCAGCCTCGACCGCCATCAAGTCACAAGCTGCTATCGATTCCTCGCCGACCGGGCCGAGACTCGAAGACTGCCGCCGCTGCGACTCCACCCATTGGCGGATGCACTTTGATGGTTCAAAGATGCGCACCAGTCTGGGAGCCGGCATCGTCCTCACCTCTCCCAAAGGCGACAAGCTCAGATATGTGCTGCAAATCCACTTTGCCGCCCTCAACAACGTAGCTGAATAGGAAGCACTCATACACGGCCTCCGGCTTGCCAAGGAACTCGGCATTCGCCTGATCCTGTGCTATGGTGACTCCGACTTGGTGGTCCAGCAGTCGTCAGGCGACTGAGACGCCAAAGATGCAAATATGGCATGCTACAGCTTCCTCGTACAGCAACTCAGTGGATACTTTGAGGGGTGCGAGTTCCTCCATGTGCCAAGAAATGACAACGAGCAAGCAGATGCCCTGGCACAGATCGGCTCCACCCGGCAAGCAATACCAGCCGGGGTCGCCCTACAACGCCTCCTCAAGCTGTCTGTGAAGCCGTCGCCAGAATCAGACTCCATCTTCGTGCCGGCCCCTCCTGAAGCAGTCGGATCCGACTTGAGGGCCCTGAAGCGGTGCAGGATTTGTTGAAGCGGCCGGGACTGCAGCAGTCACACCCGGCCCAGGGACTTCAAAACCCAGCCCGGGGACTGCAGCAGTCGGCCTGGGACTTCTCCAACTCAACAGGCGGCAGCCAACTCCAACCTGCCGCCTCCCAGCCCAACTGCCCTTGTACAAGTTGCAGTCGTGGCAGTCGAAGAAATAGCAACACCTTCATGGGCTCAATCCATCCTCAACTTTCTGTTGAACAAAGAACTGCCGACTGATGAGATCCTAGCCTGACAAGTGCAACAACGAGCAGTAGCATACACCATCGTCAATAAAGAACTGGTGCGGCGCAGTGTCACTGGTGTGTACCAGCGCTACATGGAGCCGGACCAGGGCCAAGCAATCCTTAAGGATATCCACCAAGGCGAATGTGGTCACCACGCGGCCTCAAGATCACTTGTTGCCAAAGCTTTCCGCCATGGTTTCTTCTGGCCGACTGCTCTAGAAGACGCCAAATACTTGGTCCAGAATTGTAAAGGGTGCCAGAAGTTCCGCTCCAAGCCACATCTCCCGGCTTCTGCACTCAAGACCATTCCCATTGCCTGGCCCTTTGCCGTCTGGGGGCTGGACATGGTAGGGCCATTCAAGACGGCCCGCGGCGGCATGACTCATTTGCTTGTCGCCGTGGACAAGTTCACCAAGTGGATAGAAGCAAAGCCAATCAAGAAGCTGAACGGGCCAACTGTTGTGACTTTCATCACCGACATCACCACTCGGTACAGCATACCACACAACATCATCACCGACAATGGCACAAACTTCGCCAAAGGAGCCTTGGCTCGTTTCTACGCAACGCAGGTCATCCGACTGGACTTAGCGTCTGTTGCCCATCTACAGTCAAACGGCCAAGTGGAGCGAGCAAACGGCCTCATTTTGTCCGGCATCAAGCCCCGACTGGTCGAGCCTCTAGAGCGTTCGGCCGGCTGCTCGCTCGATGAGCTACCAGCCGTCCTCTAGAGCCTGCGCACAACTCCGAACAAATCAACCGGCTTCACGCCCTTTTCCTCGTCTATGGTGCCGAAGCCGTCATCCCGATGGACATAGAATTTGACTCCCCTCGAGTCACCATGTACACCGAGGAGGAGGCCAAAGAAGCACGAGAGGATGGCGTCGATCTGCTGGAAGAGAGCCGACTGTTGGCACTTAGCCAGTCCGCCATCTACCAGCAGAGTTTACGCCGGTACTACAATCGCAAGGTCAAGCCAAGATCCTCCCAAGAAGGAGACCTTGTGCTCCGCCGACACAATGAACAGCCGCCCGCACAAGCTCTCTAAGACCTTGGGAAGGCCCGTTCATCATCAGCAAAGTGCTGGCCAACGGTTCCTACTACCTGATCGACACTCAGAAGCCCAGAGCACACAAAAGAGACGACTCAGGCAAGGAGACGGAGAGGCCATGGTACGCAAACCTCCTCCAAAGATTTTACAATTAAAAGCAGTATGTATCACGCTACCTTTTGTATTAAGTACGAAGACTCTGGGTCCCCCGAGAAGAGCTCGTGGACTACCCTCTTTTATCTATATGACAAGTATTATGCCTATGAATGTGTTGTTTCATTATTCCACCTGGCACCGGGTTCGACTAGTCGGCCCGGGGGCTCGCCGCCTTCTACTATGTGCCGTCTCCTGCAGTCGGACAAGTAGTGTGCTGGCACCAAAAACTTCTCCCGTCAAGTCAGCAGATCGCAGAAGCGATCAGACGGGCGGATGTGGGTCGCCAAAACAAAGGCCCATACAAAAAACGACTAAGGAAAAAGGCGCACATAGCCGAGGCCGGCATCCTGTTTCCTCGACCGGCTGCTGAGCAGCCGGCCGACCGGCTTCTACTTACCTTGCTGACGCCCCAACCAGCTAAGTACTTGCCCTCCCAAAATTAGCTAAGCACTTGGCCCAGCCGCAGTCCGCAGAGCGACTGTTCAGCTGGCCAAAGGATAGCAAAGGGAGGGCGGCAAAGGAAAAAAACAAGGGGTAGAAAGTAAGGAAAGTCGGAAATTGGCAAATAAAGCACAATTTGTGATAAAGAATATTTAGATAGCAAAAGGCCCACTGGCCAGCATTCAACAGAGTTTGAAATACACCCTGCGGGTGGAATTGTGCAAATTTAACAAAAGTTTGTCGAGACCGAAAAACAGGGAAAATAAAGGCAACAACCTAAGGAGCAGCAGAGGGTTCCGGCTGGACGGCCATGTTGGTAGCGCCGGTTGGTGCAGCAGACGGCTGGACGGCGGTGTCAGCGGCGCCGGTTGGTGGAGCGGACGATTGGACGGCAGAGTCGGCAGCGCCGGTTGGTGGAGCAGACGGCTGGTTAGTCTCCGCCTGGTCACCTCCAGCAGCAGTCGGCGCGCTTGAGCGCGGATTGTTGCTCGAGGCACGGTCAGGATGAGGCTGGTTGTCCACTCTGACCTCCGACGCATCTTCTTCGCTTTCCTCGTCCTCCGCATCCTCCCCTTCGTCGCTGGAATCGATCACCTCGGCCGAGTCCTCGCTGTCCTCCGGATTCAGCCCGAACCACTCTAGTGGCGCCTCGGTGCCGTCATCAACCAGCTCCGGGATGAAGACACTGGTGTCGGTGTAGTCGGCGATCGCCGCCGCCCGCTTGACAAGGTCGCCCTCCACCGCCACCAGCTCTTCTTGCACCTCTAGCCGAACGGGTCACCACTAGATCTAGCCAGGTACCACGCTTGACAAATTCCAGAGTCCCGACGCTAGCTTCCAGCCGGCCGAGGAGCCCTTCCAGCCTCCAATGCCGACCGCCACCTCCACCAATGACAAATCCAAATGGGAGTGCGCAGAGCCGGCATGCCTAGCCAGAGGGCAGAAATCGCCTGGGCCCCGACGCGTTGAAGACGACGCAATATCTGGTGAGCCGGCCGAAGGCGGGCCTGGATGCTGAGAAGCTACTCGCTAAGGGTCTGGGGAGTGTCAGCGGCAACTTCTGCTCTCCGCTCCTTGCGATAAGACTCGATGGCCTGGTTCGCGGCAACGGAGTGGCCTGGGAAGAAGTCTGCTTGGGTGGAAAGCAAGAAAGACAAAAGTTAGAAGCGGGCAGTCGGCCTGAGCAGAGGCCGGCAGCTCAAAGAAAGAAAAAAGAGGAAGCTTACCATCGACCATGTCCTCGATGCTACTGAAGCCGGCGGTCAGCTGACCCGCCTTGTCGGCCCAGGCGAAGCGCTCGGTCTCAAACTCAGCAAGGAGGTCGGTCTCTTTCGCCTCCGCCTCCTTCCGAGTCGTCTTGAGACACTCCGCTCGCTGCTGGGCATGCACCGCCGTCACGCCTCGCCAGCTTATCAGACTACTTTCATGTGTGCTGGTGTTGGCTTCGCCCAGCCGCTAAGCCGCAAAGGCGCTGCTCTTCGCAAAAGAGAAAAAGGCGTCAACATTCGACAAGGAAGGGATGCAGTTGCCGGGGAGATCCAGCCCGACTGCTCAGCAGTCGGCCCGAATCTCGGGGACTACAGCCCGTGGGTGCGCTATGCCGCCCCCGCAGAGAAAGAAGTTATCATTGATCAACCAAAAGAAATATAGTTGCCGGGGAGATCCGGCCCGACTGCTCGGTAGTCGGCCCGGATCTCGGGGACTAAAGCCCGCGGGTGCGCCAGCGCTCCCCCGTAGAGAAAGAAAGCCAAGACTTACTTTGGCTCTCCGACAAGTTGGCGGTCTGCCTCTCCAGCTCCCGGACTCCAGAGTTGAAGGTTGCCGCGCGGAGGTTGTGGTAATCCTGCAATAGGGATGTCAGACGGAGTTAGCATTTGATGTCAAGAAGTTAAAGTTCCGACCATATGCTCAAGCACCAAACTTGCCCAAACTTGGGGATTACACCAGCAGCGCAAGCGCCCCACCAAGGAATAAAAGGACCAAAAAGTAAAGGAGCGAGAAGCATACCCGGATGGCTGCTCGCGAGTCTAGGAACGCCTCGTTGAACCACTTGAGGGCGTCGGCTTCAGCCCGGATCTTGGCCTGGACATCAAGGGCCGCCTGGTTCAAGGCTCCCGTCCTGCCTCCGCGCACCCAGCCGGAGGGCGCGACGTTGGTCGCCTCGGTGTCCGGGACGGACGAGCTCGCGACGCCGGCCTCCAGCGGTCGCGGTGCCGAGACCGCCTTCACAAGACAATGACGCACGGGTGTGCGGGCTCTGGGTGGGCCCACTACCACTCGTCCCGCCGGTGGTGCCGTCTGTGGCGGCCGGGGCTGCTCGTTTTGCACTCCGCCACGGGCGGCAAGGAGGCACGACAATGTCTGGCATGGTGACATCATCGCCCTCCCTCTCCATGACCGGCTGCTCGTCACCGGCTCCCCCGGTCAACGCCACGAACTCTGGTAGAGGTGGCGCGGAGTTCAGGGGAGCGACGAGCAGCGGCTGCTGGCGGCGTGCGGCCTCCACGAGCCGCTCCTTCACCGCGGCATCAACTTCCGCCTCCACCAGCTTCTTCAGCACGGACGCCTCCGCCTTGTCAGCCTCTGCCTTCTCCAGGCGGGCGGCTTCCTGCTCCTCGCACCTCTCGCGCGTTTCGCTCCTGCGCTTCCCGGAGGTTGGCTACCGGATCGATTCGCTGGGTGGTGGTGGAGGTCTCCGCCGACCTGATGACAGAGGCGGCGGCCGACTTGTTGAGGGAGAGCGGGGCCCTGAGATAAGAAAGCAAGGCAAAGAAATTTTCAGGCCGGATCGGCAAGAAAGGGAAAATGTAAGAGAAAATACTTACGCCGACACCATGGGCGGCGCCTTCAGCAGCCTCTGGAACTTGGCCACCTTTGCCGTGGCCTCCTTCCGCCTGGTCACGACAGCCGAGTTCTTGGGCTTCTTTGGCACGCTGCCGAATAGGGCAGCGCCCTACTTCCGTTTGCACTTGCCGCCTCGGGCGAACGACCCGGCAGAGGGGCCGACACCTGTGTTAGCAGCGCCCCGAGCGGGGAACAGCTCGTCTTCCTCCTCCTCGTCGTCGAGCCAGGTCTCCACGTCGCCCCCTTCTTCGGAGCCGCCTGCTCCATCGCCACCGCCTATGGAGTCGTCCTCCAAGGCGGCCGCCCCCAAGTCGGGGTCTTCCTCGTCGTTCACCTCCCGGTCTAGCTGGTAGTTACCACCCGGCCCCACGATGGCGGCCGTCGCCGAAGACATGTAGATCTGTGCTCCAAAGAAGGACCACTTGATACCAAGACCAAGACCAAGGCAAGAACTAAAAAGGGAAGCTAATAGACTTACGGCAGGCGGCGGGTTGTCGCGGGAGCATGGCCGCTTGCCGAACCGCCAGGACTCCTCCGACACCTTGAGGTTGGAGCTCTCGTTCACCATTCGGGCCACCTCGGCAGTCGGCATGTCCTTTGTGCACATCCGACTCGGGTCCCGGTGCCCACTCATCCGACAGATCAGATGAGGACAGCATTGGAGCGGGAGAACCCGGTGCTTGACAAAGGCGATTAGCAAGTCGGACGCCACGAGACCCTCCGCCTCCGTCAGCACCCGGAGTCGGTTGATGGCGGCGTCCGTGTTGGCTGACATGGGCTTTGGCTTGTAGCCCCAGTTGGTTCGAGGCCCAACATGAGGGCTGGGCTCGTAAGGCGGCAGGTTGATGAAGTCGACCGTCGGGTCGATGTTCTCCACGTAAAAGTACGATTGCTGCCACAGTTTCACCGACTGTGACAGCTTGATGACCGGGAAGGCATTCTTCTTCGACGGCCGGCGCACAGCGACGAAGGCACCGCACTCGACCGCCATCTCCTTGGCGGAGGTGCCTAGTTTGGCGTAGAAGAAAGCTCCCGACAGCTTGATGGTGGGGAGGATGCCGAGGTAGCCCTCGCACGCCGTGACGAAGGTGGACAGCAACGTCACGGTGTTGGGCGTCAAGTGGTGCGGCTGGAGATTGCAAAACTCCATGAATGAGCGGAGGAACCCGCTCACCGGGAGGCCGAAGCCACGGAGGAAATGCGAGTGGAACACGACCCGCCGTCCTTCAAGGGCGCCGGCGAGATCTCTCGCGCGGCAAAGACTCAAGACTTTGACAAAGGCTGCGCGGGCATCCGGCGTGGCGAGGCCCGTAGTGGCAGCCCGAGGCTTGCATCGCACCCCGACTTCCGACATTACGTAGAGTTACTGTGGAGTAACTCCCACAGGAATCGCAACCGCCCGCCTCGGTCGCAGCGGATCCGCCCGCGTGCCGAGGCCTGGTAGTGGCGGGCCCGGCCTGCTGTCACGTCCCATCAAGAGCGTGGGATGGCAGGCTGGCCGGGCTGACATGCGCTGCATGGCGTGCTCGTGGCGGGCGGCAGGCCTAGGGAAGCTTAGCAGGCACACCATATGTTTCCCGCCTTGGCATTCGAAATCGGTGGGCGTGCCCGCCTTGTCAACTAGGGAAAATATAAAACAAAACTACAACCCTCGAGTTGCGAGTCGGGGGTGGAGTTGCAACTATGGCACGAAAAAAAGGAAAAACAAAACACCCCCTTCCCCGAGTTGCGAGTCGATGTTGGACTTGCAACTGGGGCGATGGATACCCCCTAGTTGCGGGTCAAGGGCCTGATTGCAACTACCATGAAAACAGAAAAAGAAACAAAACAAACAACAACCCCCCCTGAGTTACGACTTGAGGCTTGACTTGCAACTAGGGCAACTACAAACTACACTCGCTCGAGTTGCGACTCGGGGGTGGAGTTACAACTAGGGTGAACACGAAACTGCTCAAGTTGCGAGTCGACGGTGGACATGCAACTGGGGAAAAACAAAAAGCCTTGAGTTGCGAGTCGATGGTGGACTTGCAACTAGGGTGAATACAAAAACACCCTAAGTTGAGAGTCAACGGTCGAGTTGCAACTCGGGGAATACAAAACAAAAACTAAAACCCTCGAGTTGCGAGTCGAGGGTGGAATTGCAACTATGGCACGAAAAAAGAAAAAATAAAACACGCTCGTCCTCTGAGTTGCGAGTCGATGTTGGACTTGCAACTAGGGCGACGGATACACCCTCCCTAGTTGCGGGTCATGGGCCTGATTGCAACTACCATGAAATAGAAAAAGAAACAAAATGAACAACCACTCCCCCCCCCCCGAGTTGCGACTTGAGGCTTGACTTGCAACTAGGGCAACTACAAAGTACACCTGCTCGAGTTGCGACTCGGGGGGGGGGGGGATGGGGAGTGGCAACTAGGGTGAACACAAAAACACTCGAGTTGCGAGTCGACTGTGGACTTGGAACTAGGGCGAATACAAAAAGCCTTGAGTTGTGAGTCGATGGTGGACTTGCAACTGGGGTGAATACAAAAACCGCCTGAGTTGCCAGTCGGCAGTGGAGTTGCAGTGGCGAATACAAAACAAAACCTACAACCCTCGAGTTGCGATTCGTGGGTGGAATTGCAACTATGGCACAAAAAAAGAAAAACTAAAACACCCCTGTCCCTGAGTTGCTAGTTGATGTTGGAGTTGCAACAGGAGCGACGGATACCCCCCTAGTTGCGTGTCAACGACCTGATTGCAACTACCATGAAACATAAAAAGAAACAAAACAACCAACCACTCCCACCCCCTGAGTTGCGACTTGAGGCTTGACTTGCAACTAGCACAACTACAAACTGCACCTGCTTGAGTTGCTAGTCGACGGTGGAGTGGCAATTGGGGCGAATACAAAAAGCCTTGAGTTGTGAGTCAATGGTGTACTTGCAACTGGGATGAATACAAAACCGTCTGAGTTGCGAGTCGGCAGTGGAGTTGCAACTGTGGCGAATACAAAACAAAACCTACAACCCTCGAGTTGCGAGCCGGGGGTGGATTTGTAACTATGGCACAAAAAAATAAAACCTAAAACACCCCCATCCCCGAGTAGCGAGTCAATGTTGTACTTGTAACAGGGGCGACGGATACCCCCTAGTTGCGGGTCAACGGCCTGATTGCAACTACCATGAAACAGAAAAAGAAGCAAAACAACCAACCTCCCCCTCGAGTTGCGACTTGAGGCTAGACCTGCAACTAGCGGAACTACAAACTACATCCCGCTCGAGTTGCGACTCGAGGGTGGAGTTGCAACCAGGGTGAACACAAAACCGCTCGAGTTGCAAGTCAATGGTGGACTTGCGAACTGGGGCGAATACAAAAAGCCTTGAGTTGCAAGTCGATGAAGGACTTGCAACTGGGGTGAATACAAAACCACCTGAGTTGGGAGTCGGCGCTGGAGTTGCAAGTCGATGGTCAAGGGCCTGATTGTAACTACAAAAACTATTTATCAACTAAATGTTATTATTAAAAAAAGACATTACAAAAAATAAATGTTATTATTACAAAACAGTGTGAAAAGGAAAAAAAAGGAAAAAGAAGAAGCATGTATATTGGTGAAAAAAATGTCTTTCACTTTTCGATAATATCAACTATTAGGAACATTTTGTCATCTTGTCCTCCTATATTTCTCACCATCGTATATACTCCATATTCCTGACAAAACAAAAACATATACTCCTATGTGCTATATAATTCTGACTAGCGCAGAAAAATGCAACAAAAAAGAAAATGCAATTATTTTGACCCTATTCTCACCACCAAAAAATACATATACTCCATACTCTTGCTAATATTGCATACACAAAGTAGCCAGCAGGAAAAAACATGTAAAAAGGAATAAAAATGAAAAATAGAAATAAATAAAACTAAAGGCCAAAGGCCTGACATTGCATTAATAAAGCCCATAGGGGTCAGCACGTAGCATAGTTTTCATGGGAAAAAGGTTCAAATTCCCCACCACAAAGTGCATGCAACATAAAAATCATAGGCGCAAAAAGTTCATATAAAAAGGTAGGTTTAAACATGCATGGCGTGCAGGCTAGCAAAATGAAAATGATGAAGAAACACTACAAACTGCATGTTGACATCCACTAAGCTCCTAAGGTCAGGATGTCAACAACACATATCACATCAAAGGTGCCAGCATTGCTCCTCTGAAAAGTGAAGACAGCAGCACTCCCTGCTTGCAAGTTGTATGTTGTCACAAAACTCCCCACTGAAGGCTCTGCGAAACGGAGAAGATGGCGTCTCGCGCCTCTGCGATCGGCGTCGCCGACGGCGTGGGCGCCAGTGGCCGCCTGCCCCTTCCGCCACCTCGCCTCGAAGGCCGCCCTCCGGCGTCCGGCCAGCCAAATTTCTTCGCCACGGGCTGCTCTGGCTGACATTGCCGAGGCCGAGGACTGGCGGCCGCCGCCTGCTCAGTGCCGGAGCTGGTCTCTAAGGCCCGCCAGGCCGACGCCCGACCTCACCGGTGGTCCTTCCCCAGGGTGGGGGATCGGCCGCCTGGGTCGGCCGGGCGCTCCCCCCGGCCGCCTCCCCGGGCCTTCAAGCGAGCCCTTTGGGGCGGGCGCCCCAGGCGGCGCCAAGGCAGTCGGGTGTTGCCGCCGCACACGACCAGGTCCCGCCGCCTCTGAGGTCCACGCCACGCCGGCCTCGCCTCGCTGCCGTGCCGCTGCCCGCCCCGACATCCATGCCGCAGCGCCCGGCCCTCTCGGCTGGAACCCCATCGCCTTCCTCCTCCGGTCGACCACGCGTGCCCATCCCCGCCGCCTCCTCCGCCTCGCCTCCGCGACAGACGCCACGGCCTGCCTCCATGCGGTGGTGCTGGGAAACCTTAGCGCCTCTTTGGTCACCCCGGCGGTCGCTTGAGCAAGCGTTGCTGATGGGCCGGCCCACAAGCCGGGCTCCTGGGCCCCCTCCTAGGATGGCAGCGGCTGGAGCGGCCCATGGGCGCTTGACCACGGTGGCCCGGGTGGGCCGCCTTGGCAGGCCGGCTGGGCCCCGCCTGGCCCAGCACCCCTTGGCGTCGGCCGGCCCACCATGCCGGTCCATATGGCCCCCGCTAGGGTTCCCTCGTCCCCCGCTCCTACCCACCCCCACGCCGCCTCTTCCCCGTCCCGTCCCCTGGCGTAGCCGCCATGGCACCTCCTCCTCGGGCCGGCGCCACTGCCTCCCCGCCCGCCTCCCCACGCCACCCATGCCTCGGGAATGGGGGGATGAGGCGGGGCGCCTAAGCGCCGGGCGGACGATCGCGCCGCCCCGCCCTCCCGATGGCCGCCGGGCGTGAGGATGACCTCCGCAGCGAGCTGTCCTCCTGGCCGGCGCGGGCCTCACGGCTGACCCGCTCCCCGCCTCCCCCTCGCGCAGCCTCGGCCATGGGCGATCGCTGGTCTCGGCCGCCTCCCGCCGCTCTCCGCTGGGGACCTCAGGATCATGCGGTCGGTCTCCGACTGGAGACTTCAGGTCCACTCGGCGCCGGTCTCCTTGCCGACCCGGCGCCGAGACCGTCCCCTTCGCCGCCTACCCCCCTCAACACCGACGCCGACGCCTCCCGCTGCTTACCGGCCTCCTCTCTGAGTTGCGCTTCACCACCAACGGCGGTAACGGCAACCGGGACGCCTGATCCAAGAAGAAGAAGAAGGGCCTCCGCGCCTCAAGCCGCCACCTCCACCGCTACCGCGGGTTTCCTCCGTGCCACCGCCGCGGCCGTGGCTCACCAGTGCTTCAATCGCGCCTTACTGCCACTTCCGTGTGGCATGCCCCAACCCACCATCGTGCTACCTATGCAAGGAGTCCGGGCACCCCGCGATTCTCTGTCCGGATCGCCCGGTGACGGAGGAGCTCATGATGTATGGGCACGGCATCGAGGACTTGGCCTTCTTGCACATCGAGGTGCCCGAGCTCGCCCCACCATTCCCCTCGCTGCTAGCTCTGGTGACGGTTGTGGGAGAGGCCGTCCCCACTCCGGAGCTGATTGAGGCTGAGCTCAACCACTGCGCTGCCATGGGGACCGGCAGTGACCCCACGGCTCCCAGCTCCTTCTCTCGTGGTGTTCCTGGACGCGATGAGCATGGGCTTCTGCACCCGCAGCAACAACATCACCCTGGCCCTCAACGACATCGTGGTGGACATCTCTGAGCCGCAATGGGATCCCAGAGCCGTCGCTACCCTGGACACGGCTTGGCTCCTCATCTCCGGCTTCCCTGATGTTGCCCGTTCCGAGCGGACCATCCGCAGTATGTCCAAGATCCTGGGCCGGGTGGTGGTGGTGGATGAGCTCTCCCTGCGCAAGGAGGAGGAGGTCCGGGTTAAGGTGAAATGCCTGGACTCCTCCAAGCTCCACGCCACGATCCGTGTCTTCTTCAATGATGACGGCTACGACCTCAAGATCCGCCCCGAGCCTCCGTCCCCACGCCGGGCCGCCCCGCCCGCTCTGGCGCAGTCTTGGGGGGCGGCTGATGCTGACGACTCCCACCGCCGCCGCTCGCGCTCCTCCCGCTTCGACGATCCTGCCAAGGATGAGGATGAGTCGGAGCACTCTCGCTCCCCGTCTCGGGACTCCCCCAACCCTCCCGCGGGTCGGGGCGGGTCGGGGCCTGGGCATACCCGGGTGTCGGCCACCGATCTCGCGGTGGCCCTCCGCCTGGCCACCCCTCTGGATCCCTCCCCGTCGGCGTCGGAGTCGACCGGTGACATCTCCAGCGTGAGCCTCCCTCCCGCCTCCTTCGCCCCCCGCCTCTCGACACCGCCTCGCCCGCCGCCTCATGACACTGTGGGCTGAGCCCACCCCCGCCAGCTCGGCCTCCCCGGTGTCCCCCGCGGTTGGCGACGTGGGGGAGCTCGTCGCCCTTTCCGTGGCTCCCCCGTCCCCTCCGCCCTCGGGGGCTGCGGTTGGGGTTGCTCTGGGGTCGCCCGCCCCTCACCCCGTGTCGGTGCCGTCCAGCCTCCTCCTCGCCTCGCCGGCTTCCCCTGCCGCCTCGTTGGCGGTGGATGTCGCCTCCCCGGCCTCCGTGCACCCCCATCCGACGGTGGCGACGCCAGAGGCTCGGTCCACTCGACGCCGTGACGCCTCCCCCGCAGCGCTTCGCTTTGAGGCGCCGCGGCGGGCGATTCTCTGCGCTTCTTCCGCCGCTGAAGGGCGGAGCTCCGCGCCATGTCCGAACTCGAGTCAAAGCGGACCCGCCCTTCCCAGCTTCTTCTCTGCCGCCTTTTTCGCTCTCGAGGCGCTCCCTCGCCCACCTCGCTAAGGTGGCTAATGACTCGCCATCGCTCAGGGGGAGGTCGGTCCTCTTAGACCAGATTGAGGCCATTAGGGCCCGGAGATCCTCGACGGCAGGTGGCTGAGACTCGAGCCCGCCGCTGCCCTGAGCTCCGCCCCTCCGGTGGCCGACGGATTATCCGTGGTCGCACTGTCTCGTGACGCTCGCTTCTTCGACGCAAAGCGCCTCGTGTCCTGGGTCAAGCAGCCTCGATGGGGGTTTAGATGCGGCCCTTTTTGAACCTCCATGCTTGCCATGACGGTCGCCGCCGCCACTCATCGAGTACATCCGGATGAACATATTGACATTGTAGCCATCCAAGAAACCCTTCGATCCGAGTTCACCCTTCAGAGCTTGAGCATCCGAGCCTCACTTTTCGCGTGGCACCGCTCCCTTCTAGTGGGACCTCAGCCACTCGGGTGGCATCCTCCTTGGGGTTAAGGATGCCACATTTGAGGTGGGCGGCATAGACCGAGGGGATTTTTTCGTTAGCATGGAGATCTTCGAGCGGGCTCTGAACTTCAAATGGGAGGTCATTGTTGTCTACGGACCGGCAGATCACCGCCGCTCCCCGGCCTTCCTTGCCGAGGTGCAGCTGAAGATCTCCAACTCCCCACTCCCTGTTTTGGTGGGGTGTGACTTCATTCTCATCCGATCCCCGGATGAGAAGAATAATTCCCGGATTAATTTTCCCCGGATGCAATTATTCAACGATTGGATCGCAGAGTCAAGTTCCGGAGCTTGACCGACAGGTGCCAAATTCACTTGGACCAACCGCAGTTGTCCCGACACAATCCGCGGCCGGATCGTGGTCCTTGTTTCCCGAGGGGAATTGCGATGCCCTTCGGCATCGCTCCGGCGGTCACCCGGATTGGTTCCGACCATGCCCCTTCTCCTCTCCACTGCTGACGAGCGCCTCCCCTCGCCGCGGTTCCGTTCGAGCTTTCCGCTCAACCAGATCAAGCTTCCGGAGGCCGTCGTCGCCCACCGGATCTCCGCTAGGTCGGCACCCCATCGCCCATGTTCTGCGGTCGACTCATGGCACTTTTGTGCCAAGCTAGCCCGCCAGCTTCATGAAGGGTTGGGGGCTAATCTAGGCCGGACCGAGAGAGCGCAAGAAGTCCATCTTGATGGCTATTCAAGCTCGATGCTCGTGGCGACTCGACCGGCTCTCCTGACGAGTGGCTGCTTGCTACGACTGGAGGACCAGCTCTCCACCATCTACACGGATGAGGAGGCCTACCGGCGCTATGCGGGTACCCAGAGGTGGGTGCTACAGGCGATGCCAACACCGCCTACTTCCAGCGGTCGCGAACGGCCGGCGCGCCAAGAACTCCATCCACCGCTCGGGGATGGAGACGCTGCAGCTAGTGCTGCCCGCGCCATCCGCCTTCATGTGGATGGCTTTATAGGGCATTATTTACCCCTACCCCGCTGGGGCTAGCCTCGCCCGACATTTGGTCGGGCGCGCCGAGTATCGGATGAAGCCACGCGGCTTTGGTTGCTCCTTCGAGGACGAGGTCCTCGCTGCCATTAAGGATGAACCCTCCTCGCCCCGGACCGACGGTCTCCCAAGAGCTTTCTTCAAGACGCTCGCCTACCATAAAGCTTGAGGTCATGGCTCTTTGAGGAATTCTACTGGTTCCATGGATTTGGGGCGCCAACTATGGGGTGGTGACCTCATCCCCAAGGTCCCGGCGCCCGATATTCGCCAGCCCGCCCCATCACGTTGATTAATGTGATTTTAAGATCCCGCGAAGGGTACGCCAATAGGTGACCTCCTTGCGACACAATCACCCACCGAACCAATCCGCCTTCATTCAAGGCCGATTTATCCCGGATGGGGTGTTGGTGTTCCACGAGGTGCTCCACGAGGTCCGTCTGGCGCCATAGGGCGGTCTTCCTCAAGTTGGACTTCCACAAAGCCTATGACACGGTGCACCGCCGCCTCGAGGGAAGTCTCTGTCGCAAGGGCTTTGACGACCGATGGGTGACCCGCGGCCATGCAGCTAGTCTCATGTGGTCGGATCATGGTGAACATCAATGGCGACATTGGGCCCTTCTTCCCTACCCTCTGTGGGGTCCGGCAGGGGGACCCCTTCTCGCCGTTCTTGTTCAACATGGTCGTGGATGCCCTGGCCGCCATCCTAGATAAGGCCAAGGCTGCGGGGCATATTAGAGGCTTGGTCCCGCACCTTGTTGGAGGGGGAGGGGTTTCCCTTCTCCAATACGCGGACGACACCATTGTTATGGTCGAGGGATCCACCCTTGAGATTTCCAACCTGAAGTTCCTCCTTCTGTGCTTCCAAAGAAATGTCGGCCTTACCATCAACTTTGACAAGAGCGGCGATGGTGCTCGGTTACCCCGCCGAGGAAGCTCACCCATTGCCGATCGGCTTAACTATCGGTGGGTTCTTTCCCACGACTTATCCGGGGATCCCCATTAGTGACTCGCGCCCACCATGGCGGACCTCCCCACGGTGACCCGTATGCAACATCGCCAGAGCCCTCGAAAGGGCGCTATCGTCAAGCGCGCGTGATTCTTATCAACTCTTCACTGGCCAGCCTCCTCGGTTCCTCATGAGCTTCTACAGCCTTCATGAAACGCTTCCATCGAGGTCGCCAAATACCATCCAGATTTTTCGGGCTGGGGAGGGCAAGCGAAATATCACATGGTCGACTAGCCGATATCGCAAACCCAAAGACCAGGCGGTCTTGGGATTCTGTCCTTCCGGCGCATGAACATCGCCTCTTGACCACTGGCTATGGCGCATTGCCAATGGGGAGGGAGGCCTCGCTAACTATCATCCGTAACAAGTACTGCATGGACAGCCTCCGGCGTTACGCTAACGCCGGGCGGCTCCCAGCTTTGGCAGGCCGTCGTCCACTGCTACGGTTCTCACAGATAGGCACTTCCATCTCAGGCTCGCGCCGACCTTGTTCTCGCTGGATAGATGGCTTGGGACTCCCCTAGCCGCCTGGTTCCCCATCCTCTTCGACATTGTAGTTGACCCTCGGTCTCTGCCGAGGCGGCCCTTATTGACTTAGGGCGCCTGCCCCGCCGCCCTTTTGACTCCGCCGAGGTGGCTGCTCGATAACCTCCTCCAGACATCGCCTCGCTGCCTATGGACGTGGCGACGCCCGGATGCCATCTCCGGCGCCTAGATCCTCCGCCGCTTCCACCAAATCCCTCACGCTGCTATTGCCCCTCGTCACCTCCGGAGCCCTTCGCCTTATCTGGGACATTCGCCCCACTTAAGATTCGGATCTTCGTGGCGGTGGATCCGCGTCGCCTCGCGACCGGGCGTGGAGGTCCTCAAGCGCCATGGTCCTCGGTGATGGAATGTGCCCCTGTGTGCCACGGTTGAGGATGCTAATCACATATTCTTCTCGTGCTGCACGCACAGCCTTTGGTCATGTTTCCGCTAAACGGTTACGACAAGGTGCAATACCAACTTCCCCGACTTGTTTATGAAATTAGGCCTCCCCTCGCCATGAGACATATTAGATGGCTGTGCGCCGGGTGCTGGTCTCGACCTTGTGGACGGTTCGCAATAGGCTTGTCATTCAAGGTGCCCTTCGACGCGCGATCGACTCCATCTTTAAAATGTGTGGTTACTTGCAGCTCGGGCGGCGCTTAGCCGCCTCCCGACCGGACGCCATCGACAGACTCCTCACCAACCTCCGCTCATTGGCCTTCCGCCTGCACCTCCGCCTCCGCCACCCCGAGTCTGACTAGTGGATGTCTCACTCCTGGCGCGTGTGCCTTTTTGGTTGTGTGTGTTGGGCTTGTTGAACTGTGCCCTCAGCAGTAACCGTTGTTGCTTTCTTGTGCTTGGACTATGTGTGCGTGTGGACTTTGTGTGTGTGTGAACCTTGTGGATGTTGGCTTTGGCATTGGCTTTATCTATAAAGCGGGGCGCGAGCCTTTTTCGGCAAAACTCCCCACTCATCATTGAATACCATGTGCCCATCTTTGCCTGTTCTGAAGCAACCCTTGAGAGCGGGCCTTCTCCCAAGCGAACGCCAATAAAACCTTCAGCTCCAATGTTAAGGACCAGACACACTTGGTTGGGCATTTTCTTTGCAAAAATAAAATAAAAATAACAAATGAGATACAAAAAGAAAAGAAAAATGTTGATGTTATATAAAAAGATAGGAAATGATGATATTACTGAAAAACAAGCAAAAAAAGGTGGACATGAACATCAAAAAAGAAAAAGAGAGATGTATTATGTATATTTCATTTATACAATTAGTACTTAGGTAATTGATCATGTCTGATAGTTCAATCAAACTAGAAAAAGTAAATTAAAAAAAGATGTGTATCACTGGTACAAAAGTGCAACGATTTAATGCATTAATTATGTGAATAAAACAATTCAGTGTGATCACCACTTAAAGAGAAGACTTCCTATGTGGTAGAACGATAACAATGTACTACTGATGATTGCATTTTTTATACAGTTTGAAGGTGTCTATACAATTTGAAGGTGCCTACACAAGTTAAACAATCATTCTACCCACAATGAGAGAAGCAAACTGGGCACATCATCCTGGTTGCAAAGCTGAAAAAAAGAAAAAAATCAACGTAGAACCTTGATGCTTTCAAAGAAAGAAAAATTGACTAAAGGCAATAACTGATACTTACAATCATTCTCAAAACTAAAGGACACTATCAATGTATTTCTCTGCATGTGCTACCACTTGAGCCGACAAAAACAAATGAAAAAATGAAATAAAATGTGGAGTTGCATCACACCACCCACATCTGAGTTGCGCACCAATGCCAATCAGTCTGCACCTGTTCTCTACGGGTTTATTTTACACCGGAGGGGAGCAGACAAACCGAACGATACCTGACAGAGAACTCTGTGAGCTGACCGAACTGCTAACTGACAAAAACTGAAAACGATGCCTAACACTGAACCCAAAAGTCTGTTGATTGAAAAATGACACCTACTGGTTCAGACACTAGGCTGGCAGAACACTATCACATGGAAGACTGATGTACAAATCAGTTGGACTGAAAAAAACACTATCACATCCTGTCCACATGTTTTCTCCTATTGAAAAAAATGAAAAAGTCCTGAAAATGAAAACTAGCAGACATAGAACTCCAGACAAACAGCGAAACACTAAGAACTTAAAAATATTCTAAAGTACACGTAAACAAAAAGGCCCTAAAATCTAGTTAGTACCATGACAGATCTGAACATGGGAAAAGACAAAACAAACAGATTCATGGGTTTCAATACCTTATCCAAGGGATACTAGGGAAATCATTCAGTAATAAAAAAGGGATACCAGGACTACTAGAAAATCTGCAAGGTGTACTCCTCTCCTACAAGAAACGAACATTCTACTACTCCTACAGTAATTCAAGGAGCTACTCCTCCAAACCAACAGCGGCAGACAAAAATTCAGAGATCTTCACCTCTGTTTGAGATGCTAAATTGTTGTTTGCCCTGAAAGTTTGAGTACTAACACTACTTATACTCCTTGTACTAGATGCAAAACAAATGGAACTATGCTTGTCCTTGTACTAAATGCAAACAAATGCAGTACTAGATGCAAATGGAGACTAAATTTGTCCCTATTGTAACAAACAAATGGAGCAAACATGGCAAAACACTGAAATCAAGTGTTTGCAAAGCAACACTAATATAACAAGGAAATTCCCTGTGAGATTGTGACAGCCACATACTCCAAATTCAAAAACTTTGGAAACATATTATAACAGGGATAAAGAAACCGATTTGATCTTGTGCACATATCCACAATTTGGAATACATTCATTTCAGTTGAGAACATTTTTGATGTTGTGCCAAAATTTCTTTCTTTATTTTTTCAATCAATAATAAAAATAAGAAACACAAGTTGGCACAAAGCAGGATAATCATCAGAAGGGAATATTTTCAGAGTAAGCAAAATGAAGCAGCACAACAAGAAAAATATCACAGGGATATATCGACAGAGCAAAAATGAGTATTTTCATCTACATGGATAAGCATATTCAGGCAAGCAAGCAACAGAAAACACTACTCCTGCAGAGAGGAGTACCCTGAATATGTAATAGCAAGTTTCAGCTACAGGCATAAATATAATGTACCATAGTGCTTACACATATTATTTTTTATATAGATTTAGAATCCGAATGAGTGTAAAAATGTGGTATAGGAGGCATACAGTTAGGCACCTCTGCAATTGAAAATTGCAGACATAAGACAACTTAAAGCACATGAATTTAAATCTGCTTCTTAGAAAATTGAAATTGCAGACAACTTAAGTCACAGGAATCCACACACGCAAAAAAATTAGGCTGAATGTTCTTTTTTTTTTAGTTTTTATTGGCATATCTGAAGCAGAGCACACAAAATGGGACGAACTAACATCCTAATCTAATCATCTCCTAGGACCCCCACACTGATCAGACAAACATACTCCTAATCTAATCATTTCAAAATTTAATCAAGATGAACTGAAAGACAAGTAGAGCATATTCTAGATAGATTCAAAAAAATTGATGAACCCTAACCCACATTTCGGGAGATTGGAGAGGATGAACCCTAGATCTATGGACAAACAAACAAGAAACAAAAAGAAAATGTGCAGCTGCTAATGAACCCTACCCACAATTGGGGACATTGAGGAGCGAACCCCCTGATGTATGCTGCTGAAAATCAGTGAGCAAGGAACAAAAAACACAACATCGACACTACATAAAAAAGGGACAAGGAAGAAGAACCAGGCAAACTACCTACGATGCATCTCCCTCTCCATCACCCTCACCAGAAGACGCCTGCGCCTCGAGCACCCGCTGCCAGGGAGAAAAATGGGGAACGGTAAAAGAGGACCGGGGAACGGCCGAAGTGAATGCTTCGGCACAGAGATGAATGCCCGCCCCCTCGTATTCTTTTTTTTTTTTTGAGAAAATGCCCCCTCGTCTTCCAAATCATACCTCACACACAAAAAATCCACCAGCCCAACAAAGCAACACGCCCTGTGAAAAAAGGCAAAAACAAACAACCCGCTAACAAAGACGGGCCGCGCGCACAGACAAACGACGAGCGACGCGAGCGGAACGCACGACCACGACAGAAAAACAACTAGCATGAATCCTGAAGACAGGACGAGATACAATGGTTGTGGACTTAGATGTGACATAGCTATTTCATCACATCTAGATGTGAAATAGCAAACCTAAAAGAAATACACTTGGAATCAACCGAACTGACATTGACCGATCGAGCTCCGGTACCATGTCCACGGGCAGATGTGTCTGCTATCCGTTGTTCACTACTGGAACTGGTTTCTAGTTTTTGACCGGTTTATCCAGCTCAGAGCCAGCGGAACAACTCTGGCAGAGTCGTTGCAGTCGTAATGCATATGAATGCTCGATATGCAGTTGGAGGCTGTCCAGATAACGCATAAAATTAGAGTCAATATAAATGCAGCCTTCAATATGGATTGTCACATAAGACCCGTTTAGCTCTACTGTTAAAGGGGGTTGTGGATCGTACGTCCAACTCTTCCTCTAATCGATCTCCTCTCTCCCACATGATGCATTAACTCAATTATATCAAATCTCACTAAATCAAAAAAATCAATTTATTTCCCTACCTATACTCGAGTCAAATCAAATCTTACCAAAATCTACAATATAATGGGTGTGAGATGTATGTCGGACATGATTGAACTTACACAATGATGTCAAACCAATAAAATATGTATGCTTCCGTTGCAAAGCACAAGCAATTAGCTAGTCGGTGACTAAAAACATCTTCCTTCCCCGCCTCAACAATGAAAGTTTTTCAGTGCCAGAATTTAACATATAATAAATTTACGAAAATGATTTCCATGAAGAATTATTGCAACCAGTATTTGAACAACCTTAAAACTACAATTCTCTGCTAATTAAATTTACATGCTCTTCCTCCTCTTGGAATTGACCTTATACACAGGTGACGCTTCAGCTACCACATTCATGTGTGCCCTGGATGCGGCAAACTTCCACATTTTTTAAGGGTGACGTGAACATGGATTTCATTTCTATGTAGGTGGACGTCGAGATGGGATCAAAGTACTCCAGGGCCGAGGGGAGGTGAGGGCGGCCGATGGCTAATTCAGCCTTACTACACGTGTCACCCTCGGCCAAGTTGGAGAAGTCCTCGCCCTCTCCTCTCTCTCTCTCTCTCTCTCTCAGTGTATGTGTGTGTGTGTGTGCGCGCGCGCGCGCGTCTCCCCGCGCGGTCCTCTTTGGTCTCGGCAGACAAAGGTTCATGGGGAGGATGTGGTCGCACCGACATGGTAATGGAGAAGAGAGGGTGCGGGGTGGCGGCTGATGAAGCGGGTCGACGGTGGTGAGTGTGCCAGCGATGGGGATGTGGGGAAGAGGATGAATGTGGTGGCGCCGACGAATGAGGGAATAAGGATTTATATACCCGCAAATGGGCGTGCTCCGGTAGGTAGTTCGGGACGATTTGTCGCGTGCGGGTGGGAAACCAGTGTGAAACAAGGTGTGGTCATTAATTCATGATCTTCCTAGTGGACAAATGGTTGCAACATTGCTAGTCGTGGAAGTGGCTGCTGTACGGACAACAATGCCATTAACCGATCCGTGCGCGAGAGGAACATGGCAGGCTAAAACTTCCTCTCCCACGTGATCGGTTGGTAGATGATGCGCTCTCAAAAACCAATTTCCCACAACCTTCGAATATGGAGGCTCGCGACCTGGATATGATGCGTGCTTCATAAATTGTGCGAATCAAAAGGCATATGATGATTCTGTTAGAGTGCCAACTTGGGCGAAAATCACTATATTGATGGTTATTATGCCGAACGGTCTGATATGTCGAATCTACTAGATTTCCCCTCACCAGGCATTGCACACGCACGTGAACTGGCTCTTTCAGTTTCGTCTTATATAGTGGATTGGAGGGCTCACGGTAGCAAGGACATGTAAGTTTGTAGACTCGGTCTGTAACCAATCCTCGTGTAGGTTTAGCATTTTTCAAGTGGATTGGTGGTCTAGGCGTCGAGACCGTGGGAGAATTTGTGTTCGATTTACGTGATTAGACCATCGTGGAAAACTAAATGGAGAGATAATGTTTGTTAACCAAGAATCGATAGCAATATTTGTCGAGATCATTAAACACATCTCAACCATCAACCCACAAAAAAACACATCTCAACCATCGTTTACTATTGTTTCACAAAGTTAGCCCAAATTTTGTATATTTTTCCACACATTCTATGGGCCGAAGCGGTAAAGCATCGTTGGGTGGCCTCTTGGCCTGCCTTGCTTGGTAGGCCGGCCATGCCTTCTTAATTTGAATTTCCACATCATTGTCAGGGGAAAAACTATTTGAAAGAAGTATACCTTTCACCCAGTGGAGCCATACCCCGTTCAACTGGATTTTGGTATGCTCTCAACCCCAAAACATATCAAATTCAGGTTAATCAAGCCCAGAGTGGTTTAATGTCACATCAAAAGTGTTTTTCTGATTAGGTGTTGGTTTGTCAGTTATGTGGCATTGATGTGGTGGTAGATCGATGAAATAACTAGTTGTACCTCTTTGCCTTCAGGATGAGGCCAAGTCATCATGCCCCTTATGCCCTGGGCGACACACGTGCTACAATGGGCGGCCCTAGAACATATCTTCTTGGAAAACTGAGGATATTACCTATGATTTTGTTAGAGGAGGTAGGAAGCCTCTTTCGATTTGATCATAGTCGTCTTTGCACGGGGGAGAGGAATTGTTGTCTCTGCCATCCACAGGTGGGCTTCGCCATTGTCAGACATTATCAATCATCGTCCACCATATTCTTCGCGGTCCTTCATATTCACATGGAGAGAGGGGGCATCGTCTCATCGTCTGCAGCTAGCGCTTTGCCGTCGGCCACCACCATATCAATGTTAGGTCGTGTCTCTGATTCAGTCAAAATCAAGCCATGAGTCCAGGTTAGTACGCGAGAAAAAAATTGTTTTGGGGTCGTAATATTTTGGTCTAGGAAAATAGGGGTTACTTTTGACAGCCCTCATTCTGTCGGTATAGGCGAAATGGATTAATTTGCATATTACCGCCCTCCTTTATAACAGGTTGCCACGCCAACTCTTAGTTAGTATTAAAAAACTACATGCAAAAACCATTTTTAATGTGGCATTAAACCACCCAGGGCTTGTTTAGGCTAGTTTTGACATGTTTGGGATTGAAATCATACCAAATTTCACTTGAGAGGGACATGACTTCATTGCAGAAGATTGGGGTAAAAGTATACTTCTTTCAGGCGAATTTGTATGTGACACGCGGCCCAACTCAAATGAAGGCATACTATCTAAACTGTATGATTTCTTTGCCATTTCTAATAACTGGCGTTCCCAGTTCCGCACACTTGTGTAACGCCTGGATAATTAAACTACAGTAAACCTATGTTAACGATGCCACGTCACCTCTGATTACTGTTGCTAATCCCGCGTTAGTTCAAACGATTCAAATTTGAATTTGAATTATTAACAAACATCAATTTTTTTCAAACTTTAGAACTAAAATGTTCGGAGTGTGCCAATTAATGCCTAGGTATTTATGGTGAAGAAACCATACTTTTATAAAAAGCCTAAATACTTAAAATGAATTAAAACAGAAAAGAAAAATGTAAATAAAAAGAAAAAGACAAAGTTAGAAGAAAAAAAGAACCCCCCCCCCCTCCCACACACACTGGGGCAGTCGGCCCAGCTGCTAGCCAGGCCGGCCCAACCGGCCCAGGCCGCCCCCCTCACTCCCTTATCCCCCCACACCCTGAAACCCTAACCCAACCACCCCGCATTCTCCCCTCCGCCCACGTCGTTCCCCTGCCCCCGATCCAGATCGGACTGGGGCTCGCGTGCTCGACCCTGCTGCCTCGACACCGCGTCACCCTCGACTCCTCCTTGCCGGAGCCACCACGTCGTCGTCGTCCCTGACCTCCTCCCTGCGCCCCACCGCCCCGTAGCCTACCACTCCCCCATGAGCGCCCCTCTCCTCTCCTCCTTCCCCGTCACCCCGTGCCCACCGTGCGCAGCCACCGTGCTCGCCCGTGCCCACCACGACTGCGTCGGCCACGCGCTACATCGCCCCGGCCGTGCTCACCGCGGCCCTGCCCCACCCGGCGCTCGTGCCGTCCGCTTCGCCCGCCGCTGCCCGCACCTCTCCTGCTGCGCCAGGCCACGCCCGCGCTCCCATCGCGTACCGCCAGCCTCGCCACGACGTCGACCGCGGCTCTCCCCTGACCGTGAGCATGCACCTCCCCTGCCACTCCTCTCTGTCCAACCCCGCATGCTGCGCGTCATCTCCGGCCGTCGTGATCTGTGCCTCCCCCGCCGCGACCTGTGCCTCCCCCACCGCGAGCATGCCTCCTCCCGCGCCTCCTTGGCTACTCACGCTCGCACGCGCGCCCCTGGCCTCGCCGTCCCGCTGCGCCCGCCGCCGCCTGCGCGTTCCAGCCGCCGTGTCTTGCCGTCCGCCCCCGCTCGCCGTTCTGCCTGCTGCCTCGGCTCCGCCACGCCGCGCGCGACAGCACTACCCGCCGCACACATCCGCCATGGTCCGCGCCCGACCCTGGCTGATGTCGTGCCCTGCCGTGGCCACGATCTCACCCTGACCCGGGCAGGCATCACGCGCCCGACGCCCGTAACGCGCGCGCTCGCTAAGGCCCCCCTGGCCCATTGACATGTGGGGCCCACGCCCCTGGAACGTTAAAAAGGGATTTAATAAATAAATAAAAATCAATTAAGTAAGTAAATTAATTAACCTAATTAATTGTAATTAATAAACTTAATCATTTAGTTACACTAACTAAACCTAATTAGTTGGTCTTAGTCTATAACATGCGGGACCCACAAGTCAGCTTGACCCAGTCAACACTCCTGTTGACGGCATAAAACTTTGAAAATTAATATAAAATAAACAGTAGCTCGGATGAATACTTTGTGCATGAAAGTTGCTGAGAACGACGGGACTAATCCGAATACGCTGTCCATTTGTTAGCCACACGTCCCTAGCATAGCGAACATGCAACATTTCACCTCCGGTTCATCTGCCTGAAAACGTCAAACACTGAGAATACTTTACCGGATGTTTCCCCCCTTCGCTAGTAACACCTACTACCGCGTTAGAGCACACCTAGCACCGCTCATTGTCATGTAGTGCATCGTCATGCATATGTTTGCATTATATTTATTATTTCTTCCCCCTCTTCTCTCGTTAGACACCGAGACTGACGCCGCTGCTGCCCCGGTCGACTACGGAGTTGACGACCCCTCCTTCTTGCCTGAGCAACCAGGCAAGCCCCCCCTTGATCACCCGATATCGCCTATTCCTTATCTCTACTGCTTGCATTAGAGTAGTGTAGCATGTTACTGCTTTCGGTTATCCCTATTCTATTGCATAGCCTGTCATTATTGCTACAGTTGTTGATACCTTACCTGCAATCACTAGTACGCGTCGGTTCTATACAAACGGTTTTTAACCCCTTTCCGCGATGACATTTGGAACCGTCGCCAAGTGAGTGTGGCAATAGGGGGGGTCCTTCCCACACGACCCAGAAACCATCGGGGATATGCCCTCCTGGCACACACGCTCGGCAAAATGAGGTCGTGTGCGACCGGCGAGCGAGCAAATACGGTTATACGTACAGCAGTGCTCAAAAAAAATACAATTACACACGCGAAATCGTTTTCGGTCGTAAGTACATCCCACACAACAAATTTCCACTAAACGCTTCCGTCAGATGTACATTTCACATACCCATCCAAGAAATACGCTTCTGTTAGTATGTACATCCCAAACAGTTAATCCAAGAAGTACCAAATGTTTGTGATGCGCACAACATCACAAACAGTCAATAATTTCAAAGCGTGTGTGATAAGGTGACTATCGCAAACATTTAATAAGAAAGAACTGTGTGCGATGTTGTTGTTAATCGCACACGTTTTTTCTTGGCTGATCATGTGTGCAGTGGAGATTGATCGCACACGTTTTCTCCTGGTTGATCGTGTGTGCAGTGGAGATTGATCGCACACATAGTGGATCCTAGAAAGGTGTCTGATCTCCACGTCTATCGCAGACGTTTCGCTTTTGCAAACAGTGTGCAGTGTAATCCCTAATTTAAAAATCACATTTTTGAATTTGAAAGTAGGCAATCACTTATTTCATATCCAACCAGGTTTATTACAAATATAGGTTCAACCAGAAATGCATAATTCGATGCGCGGGTACATATACTAAAGAACTACAGAAGCACCAAGTAAAGAATGATGAACCACAGCTTGTACTAAAGATCAGAAGAGAGAGGCGAAAGACATTCTGGTTGCTGGAGAAGCTGAAGCGTAATGCCCATATTGTGCCCTCCTCCATGTGTAATGCGCGCACGACTCTAGGCCAACCCCTTGTGATGGCTGCTCGTCCATCCTTTACTGTCTTCATTACGACTTCTCGATGCTCATTGTAGTCTGGATGAAATACTTTAACCTTCATTGCATGTCCACCAATCATGTACTTTGCGAGGTAATCTTCAGTGAACTGCTTCGGGAATCACTACAAATGAAAAGGATTCAGACATTGTTGTCTAACAACTCATTATGGGCAGTAAAAAGAGAAGGCTGCAGAGTTTGTAGTTACCATCCTATAGCTCACTGTTGTGTTGGATAGAGCATAAACAAATAATTTGCTTGCCACCATTCATATCTTTTTGCTAATAATCCTTATCAGATTCCTCACTTGATGTTTGTTCATAAATATCTCATTGCCCCATACGCAAAAAGGGTCGATGCGTGGATCCTTGTCAAGGGCATATGTATCTACATGCAACAAGCCAATATTAAAAGCTAACAAGTGTCCAGGCCTGGATCTATATGCACTACATTATGGAACGACGGGGGAGTACAAGCCGAGGGATGAAGCTAACCTCAGCGGAAAATGATAAGTACGGCAAGCTTAACATCAAACAAATATAGCAAAGGTAAACAATAGCATCTCCAAGTGATAGTTTGAATGTGTTGGTTTCAGCATGTTGTTAAAGCATATATAAAATGGAAGGCAATGTTACCGACAGCAAGCTTAACAGCCATCAAATATTGCAATTCAAACTGGTATTGTTGAAAATGAATAGAACGTAGGTAATGCTTAAACATCATTGGATAAATGTGTAAAACTGAAATAAAGGGCATGAGTTAACTACACAAGGCATAATTAGAACCAAATATAGCCGTTCAAACTGGTATTGATGCAGTCGAGTGGCACAGTTCCGACTTGCACATAATTAACAACACATTGTGAATGACTGAAATAAACAAGGCATAAATGATCAGTATAACAACCAAATACATCCATTGAAAACTGGATAGAGTCTCACTGGAACCAACCTAACAAGCAAATAAAGATAAACAGGGCATATGCTTGAAAACTGGACAAATGCTCATTGCAACCAACCTAACAAGCAAATACAGATAAACAAGGCATCTGCTTGAAAACTGTACAAATGCTAAAAAAGCAACCTAACAACCAAATACAGATAAAAAAGACATCTGCTTGATAACTGGACAAATGCTCACTACAACCAAACTAAGACAAAATACATATAAACAAGGCATCGACTCGATAACTGGAAAAATGTTCACTGCAACCAACCTAACAACCAAACATAGATAAACAAGGCATCTACTCACTATAAACAACCAAATATAGCCATTCGCGAAACTGAAGTGGACAATTCATACTTAAACATCACATGTCCCTATTGAACAATACATTTTTGCATAACTGAAATAATTAAACACGACACAGTTATAGTGTTGGGTCACGTAGCAATAATTCAAGATTTTCCTAAGTATCACCAAGATCAATCTAGGAGATTCTAGCAACAAGAGAGAGAGAGGAAGTGCATCATCATACCTTTGAAGATCGCTAAGCGGAAGCGTTACTAGAACACGGATGATGGAGTCGTACTCACGGCTATTCAAATCGCGGAAGATCCGATCTAGTGCCGAACGGATGGCGCCTCCACGTTCAACACACGTACAACCCGGGGACGTCTCCTCCTTCTTGATCCAGCCAGGGGAAAGGAGAAGTTCAGGGAGAGCTCCGACAGCACGACGGCGTGGGGGTGGAGCTTGTGGTATTTCCGCAGGGCCTCGCCAAGCTCTACGGAGGAGGAGGTGGTGTTGGGAAGGGAGGGGCTACGCCAGGGGAAGGGGTGCGACAGCCCTCCCAGCCCCCACTATTTATAGGGGAAGGGGAGAGGGGCCCGACCCCCTTAGATCCCATCTAAGGGGGGCGGCCAAAGGGGGGAGCTTGCCTCCCAAGTTTGGTGGGAGGCACCCCCCACCCCTAGGGTTTCCAACCCTAGGTGCCTTGGGCCCTTGGGGGGGCGCACCAGCCCACCAGGGGCTGGTTCCCACCCTTTGTTCAGACCACTAAGTCCCCCGGGGCAGGTAGCCCCACCCGATGGATCCCCAGACACCTTTCGGTTGTCCCGGTACAATAGCGATAACCCTCGAAACTATTCCGGTGACTGAAACTGAACTTCCCATATATAAATTTTTACCTCCGGACCATTTCGGAACTCCTCATGACGTCTGGGATCTCATCCGGGACTCCGAACAACCTTTGGTAACCACATACTATTTCCCATAACAACTCTAGCACCACCGAACCTTCAGTGTGTAGACCATACGGGTTCAGGAACCATGCAAACATGACCGAGACATCTCTCTGGCCAATAACCAACAGCTGGATCTGGATACCCATGTTGGCTCCCACATGTTCCACGATGATCTCATCGGATGAACCATGATGTCGGGGATTCAATCAATCCCGTATACAATTCCTTTTGTTCACCAGTATGTTACTTGCCCGAGATTCAATCGTCGATATCCCAATACCTCGTTCAATCTCGTTACCGGCAAGTCTCTTTACTCGTTCCATAATGGATGATCCTGTGATTAACTCCTTAGTCACATTGAGCTCATTATGATGATGCATTACCGAGTGGGCCCAGAGATACCTCTCCGTCATACGGAGTGACAAATCCTAGTCTCGATTCGTGCCAACCCAACAGACACTTTCGGAGATATCTGTAGTGCACCTTTATAGCCACCCAGTCACGTTATGACGTTTGGTACACCTAAAGCATTCCTACGGTATCCGGGAGTTGCACAATCTCATGGTCTAAGGAAATGATACTTGACATTAGAAAAGCTCTTAGCAAACAAACTACACGATCTTGTGCTATTCTTAGGATTGGGTCTTGTCCATCACATCATTCTCCTAATGATGTGATCCCGTTATCAACGAAATCCAATGTCCATGGTCAGGAAACCACAACCATCTATTAATCAACGAGCTAGTCAACTAGAGGCTTACTAGAGACATATTACGGTCTATGTATTCACACATGTATTACGGTTTCCGGTTAATACAATTATAGCATGAACAACAGACAATTATCATGAACAAGGAAATATAATAATAACCATTTTATTATTGCCTCTAGGGCATATTTCCAACAGTCTCCCACTTGCACTAGAGTCAACTATCTAGTTACATTGTGATGAATCAAACGCCCATAGAGTTCTGGTGTTGATCATGTTTTGCTCGTGGAAGAGGTTTAGTCAATGGATCTGCGACATTCAGATCGGTATGCACTTTACAAATATCTATGTCTCCATCTTGAACATTTTCACAAATGCAGTTGAAGTGACGCTTGATATGCCTGGTCTTCTTGTGAAACCTGGGCTCCTTGGCAAGGGCAATAGCTCCAGTGTTGTCACAGAAGAGAGTCATCGGGCCCGATGCATTGGGAATAACTCCTAGGTCGGTGATAAACTCCTTCATCCAGATTGCTTCATGTGCTGCCTCCGAGGCTGCCATGTACTCTGCTTCACATGTAGATCCCGCCATGACACTTTGCTTGCAACTGCACCAGCTGACTGCCCCACCATTCGAAATGTACATGTATCCAGTTTGTGACTTGGAGTGATCCAGATCTATGTCGAAGCTAGCATCGACGTAACCCTTTACGACGAGCTCTTCGTCACCTCCATAAACGAGAAACATATCCTTAGTCCTTTTCAGGTACTTAAGGATATTCTTGACCGCTGTCCAGTGTTCCATGCTAGGATTACTTTGGTACCTTCCTACCAAACTTACGGCAAGGTTCACATCAGGTCTGGTACACAGCATGGCATACATAATAGACCCTATGGCTGAGGCATAGGGGATGACACTCATCTTTTATCTATCTTCTGCCGTGGTCGGGCATTAAGCCGTGCTCAATCTCACACCCTACAATATAGGCAGAAACCCCTTCTTGCACTGATCCATATTGAACTTCTTCAATATCTTGTCAAGGTATGTGCCTTGTGAAAGATCGATGAGACGTCTCGATCTATCTCTATAGATCTTGATGCCTAATATGTAAGCAGCTTCTCCGAGGTCCTTCATTGAAAAAGACTTATTCAAGTAGGCCTTTACGCTTTCCAAAAGTTCTATATCATTTCCCATCAATAGTATGTCATCTACATATAATATGAGAAATGCTACTGAGCTCCCACTCACTTTCTTGTAAACACAGGCTTCTCCATAAGTCTGCATAAACCCAAATGCTTTGATCATTTCATTAAAGCGAATGTTCCAACTCCAAGATGCTTGCAACAGCCCATAGATGGAGCGCTGGAGCTTGCACACCTTGTCAGCATTCTTAGGATCGACAAAACCTTCCGGCTGCATCATATACAATTGTTCCTTAAGGAAACCGTTAAGGAATGTCGTTTTGACATCCATTTGCCATATCTCATAATCATAGAATGCGGCAACTGCTAACATGATTCGGACGGACTTTGGCTTTGCTACGAGTGAGAAGGTCTCATCGTAGTCAACCCCTTGAACTTGTCGATAACCCTTAGCGACAAGCCGAGCCTTATAGAAGGTCACATTACCATCCGCGTCAGTCTTCTTCTTAAAGATCCATTTATTTTCTATGGCTTGCCGATCATCGGGCAAGTCTGTCAAAGTCCATACTTTGTTTTCATACATGGATCCTATCTCAGATTTCATGGCTTCAAGCCATTTGTTGGAATCCGAGCCCGCCATCGCTTCTTCATAGTTCGAAGGTTCACCATTGTCTAACAACATGATTTCCGTGACGAGTTGCTGCACCACTCAGTGCGTAACGTGCCCTTGTGGACCTACGAAGTTTAGTAGCAACTTGATCCGAAGTTCCATGATCATCATCATTAACTTCCTCTCTAGCCGGTGCAAGCACCACAGAAACATCTTCCTGAGCTGCGCCACTTTCCGGTTCAAGAGGCAGTACTTCATCAAGTTCTACTTTCCTCCCACTTACTTCTTTCGAGAGAAACTCTTTCTCCAGAAAGGATCCATTCTTGGATGCCTTCAGATCTGAGGTACAAGGTGTACCCAATGGTTTCCTTAGGGTATCCTATGAAGACACATTTTTCGGACTTGGGTTCGAGCTTTTCAGGTTGAAGTTTCTTGACATAAGCATCGCATCCCCAAACTTTTAGAAATGACAGCTTAGGTTTCTTCCCAAACCATAATTCATACGGTGTCGTCTCAATGGATTTAGACGGTGCCCTATTTAAAGTGAATGCGGCTGTCTCTAAAGCATAACCCCAAAATGATAGCGGTAAATCGGTAAGAGACATCATAGATCGCACCATATCCAATAGAGTGCGATTACAACGTTCAGACACACCATTACGCTGAGGTGTTCTAGGCGGCGTGAGTAATGAAACAATTCCACATTTCCTTAAGTGCATACAAAACTCGTGACTCAAATATTCTCCTCCACGATCTGATCGTAGAACTTTATTGTCCTGTCATGTTGATTCTCTACCTCACTCTGAAATTCCTTGAACTTTTTAATGGTCTCAGACTTGTGTTTCATTAAGTATACATACCCATATCTACTTAAGTCATCAGTGAGGGTGAGAACATAACGATAGCCACCGCGAGCCTCCACACTCATTGGACCGCACACATGAGTATGTATATTTCCAACAAGTTGGTTGCTCGCTCCATAGTTCCGGAAAACGGAGTCTTGGTCATTTTGCCCATGAGGCATGGTTCGCATGTGTCAAATGATTCATAATCAAGAGACTCCAAAAGTCCATCTGCATGGAGTTTCTTCATGCGTTTGACACCAATGTGACCAAGGCGGCAGTGCCACAAGTATGTGGGACTATCATTATCAACCTTACATTTTTTGGTATTCACACTATGAATATGTGTAACATCACGTTCAAGATTCAGTAAAAATAAACCATTGACCAATGGGGCATGACCATAAAACATATCTCTCATATAAATGGAACAACCATTATTCTCGGATTTAAATGAGTAGCCATCTTGCAAATAACGAGATCTAGATACAATGTTCATGCTCAAAGCTGGCACTGAATAACACTTATTGAGGTTTAAAACTAATCCCGTAGGTAAATGTAGAGGTAGCATGCCGACGGCGATCACATCGACCTTGGAACCATTCCCGACGCACATCGTCACCTCGTCCTTCGCCAGTCTCCGCTTATTCCGCAGCTCCTATTTTGAGTTACAAATATGAGCAACCGCACCGGTATCAAATTCCCAGGAGCTACTACGAGCATTGGTAAGGTACACATCAATAACATGTATATCACATATACCTTTGGTGTTGCCGGCCTTCTTATCCGCTAAGTACTTGGGGCAGTTCCGCTTCCAGTGACCATTTCCCTTGCAATAAAAGCACTGAGTCTCGGGCTTGGGTCCATCGTTTGGCTTCTTCCCAAGAATCGATTTACGGGCGCTGCAACTCCTTGCCGTCCTTCTTGAAGTTCTTTTACCCTTGCCTTTCTTGAAGCTAGTGGTTTTATTCACCATCAACACTTGATGTTCCTTCTTGATTTCCACCTCCGCTGATTTCAGCCTTGAATATAACTCGGGAATGGACTTCTCCATCCCTTTCATATTGTAGTTCATCACAAAGCTCTTGTAGCTAGGTGGGAGCGACTGGAGGATCCTGTCAATGACTGAGTCATCTAGAAGATTAATTCCTAGCTGAGACAGACGGTTGTGCAACCCAAACATTTTGAGTATATGCTCACTGACAGAACTGTTTTCCTCCATCTTACAACTGTAGAACTTGTCGGAGACTTCATATCTCTTGACCCGGGCATGAGCTTGGAAAACCATTTTCAGCTCTTGGAACATCTCATATGCTCTGTGCTGCTCAAAACGCCTTTGGAGCCTGATACATCTCCGTCCTATCTATATTTTTTGATTGTTCCATGCCAATATTCCTCAACTTTCATATACTTTTGGCAACTTTTTAAACTATTTTTGGAACTAACATATTGATCCAGTGCCCAGTGCCAGTTCCTGTCCGTTGCATGTTTTATTTTTCGTAGAAACCCAATATCAAACGGAATCCAAACGGGATAAAAACGGACGGAGAATTATTTTGGAAAATTTAGGATTTTCTGGAGGAAGAATCAACGCGAAACGGTGTCCGGGGTGGCCACGAGATAGGGGGGCGCGCCCTCCCCCCTGGGCGCGCCCTGGACTCTCGTGGGCCACCTGTAAGGCGGTTGACGCTCTTCTTTTGCCGCAAGAAATCTAATTTTACGAGAAAAATCTCGGCTAAAGATTCACCCCAATCGGAGTTACGGATCTCCGAATATTAAAGAAACGGTGAAGGGGTAGAATCAGGGAACGCGGAAACAGAGAGAGACAGAGAGATAGATCCAATCTCGGAGGGGCTCTCGCCCCTCCCACGCCATGGGAGCCAAGGACCAGAGGGGTAAACCCTTCTCCCATCTAGGGAGAAGGTCAAGGAAGAAGAAGAAGAAGAAGGGGCTCTTCCCTTGCTTCCGGTGGTCTTGGGAGCGCTGCCGGGGGCCATCATCATCACCGCGATCTTCACCAACACCGCCGTCATCTTCACCAACATCTCCATCACCTTCCCCCTTCTATATTCAGCGGTCCACTCTCCCGCAACCCGTTGTACCCTCTACTTGAACATGGTGCTTTATGCTTCATATTATTATCCAATGATGTGTTGCCATCCTATGATGTCTGAGTAGATTTTTGTTGTCCTATCGGTGATTGATGAATTGCTATGATTAGTTTGAGTTGCATTATTTATTATTGGTGCTGTCCTATGGTGCTCTCCATGTCGCGCAAGCGTGAGGGATCCCCACTGTAGGGTTTGCAATATGTTCATGATTTGCTTATGGTGGGTGGCGTGAGTGACAGAAGCACAGACCCGAGTAAGTAGGTTGTTTGCGTATGGGATAAAGGGGACTTGATACTTTAATGCTATGGTTGGGTTTTACCTTAATGATCTTTAGTAGTTGCAGATGCTTGCTAGAGTTCCAATCATAAGTGCATATGATCCAAGAAGAGAAAGTATGTTAGCTTATGCCTCTCCCTCAAATAGAATTGCAATAGTGATTACCAGTCTAGTAACGTAGTCAATTGCTTAGGGACAATTTCACAACTCCTACCACCACTTTTCCACACTCGCTATATTTACTTTATTGCTTCTTTATCTAAACAGACCCTAGTTTATATTTACGTGTTCTTTATTATCTTGCAAACCTATCCAACAACACCTACAAAGTACTTCTAGTTTCATACTTGTTCTAGGTAAAGTGAAGACTAAGCGTGCGTAGAGTCGTATCAGTGGCAGATAGGACTTGAGAGAATATTTGTTCTACCTTTAGCTCCTTGTTGGGTTTGACACTCTTACTTATCGAAAGAGGCTACATTGATCCCGTATACTTGCGGGTTATCAAGACCTTTTTCTGGCGCCGTTGCCGGGGAGTCATAGCGTGGGGTGAATATTCTCGTGTGTGCTTGTTTGCTTTATCACTAAGTAATTTCTATTTGATGTTCTTAGTTGTTTTCTCTCTTTAGCTATGGGCAGGAAACGCAAAATACCAAAAAAATTAGTTGTACCCATCGAACCAAAGGTTGAAGAACCACTCAAAATCTATCACACTCAAGCTTTTTACTTGGATCATCTTCGATCCCTTTGTGCTCATTCCTGAAACCCCACTAGTTTAGTTGAGGGCAAATCTTTAGATGAGCATGCTTGTTTTGTGCGACACCATATATCTGAAAAAGGGAAACTATTATGGGATCAAATTCAACGTTTGCAATGCTATGCTTGGAATCCATGTGAAATATATGAGTTTACTTGTTGTTCTGAAGACCCTAAGAAACACCTACCCTATCAATGCTTGTTTAGTGATAATGGAATCGTATCTTCGTATGCTAAGGGTGTTTACAATTACTATAATGTTCAACAAATTGAAGAATTTGTTGCTTTTAAAGGTGCTTATGAGATTGCCTCTTTGATTGAAAAGTATGATGCTACTCTTTACAAATCTGAAATTTTTGCCATATTTCAATATTGTTATGATAATTATGCTTCTAATGCCTATGTTAAACCATATATTGAGAACTTCTCTGCTGTGCAAGAAGAGACTAATATTTTGCAGGAAGCTATGGAAGAAGAAATTGATGAAACTATGAGCTCATTGGATGAAAAAGATGATGAGGAGAGCGAAGAACAAAAGAAGGAAGAGCAAATTAGATACCCGTGCCCACCTTCTAATTAGAGTAACCCTCCAACTCATACATTATTTAATTCCCCTTCGTGCTTATCGAAGGATGATTGCTATGATGATTGATATGATCCCTTGAATTTGTTTGAAATATCCCTTTTTGATGATGCTTGCTATGCTTGTGGCCAAGATGCCAATATGAATTATGCTTATGGAGATGAACTTGCTATAGTTCCCTATGTTAAACATGAAGTTGTTGCTATTGCACCCACGCATGATAGTCCTATTATCTTTTTGAATTCTCCCGACTACACTATATCGGAGAAGTTTGTGCTTATTAAGAATTATATTGATGGGTTGCCTTTTACCGTTGCACATGATAATTTTGATAGATATAATATGCATGTGCTTGCTGCTCCTACTTGCAATTATTATGAGAGAGGAACTATATCTCCACCTCTCTATGTTTCCAATACGATAGAATTGCAAGAAACTGCTTATACTATGCATTGGCCTTTACTTGGTGTGCTTGAATTGTTCTTTTATGACATGCCGATGCATAGGAAGAGAGTTAGACTTTGTTGTTGCATGACTTATGTTACTTTGTGCTCACTACTAAATTACAAATCATTGTTAATTAAAATTGGCTTTGATATACCTTGGGATCCGGGTGGATTCATTACTTGAGCACTATATGCCTAGCTTAATGGCTTTAAAGAAAGCGCTGCCAGGGAGACAACCCAGAAGTTTTAGAGAGTCATTTATTTCTGTTATGTGCTTTCATATAGTTTAAAAACAAAAAAATAAAGAGGGGAACCTAAAAACTTTTCAAAAAGGAAAGTGAAAGTGAGAGGGACAAGCATTGTTGAAGTGGGAGAGCTCCTTGAACTTTGTGAATCTTAATTACAGAAACTTTTCATCAAAAAAATAATTATCCCCTTTTACAATTCCATGGTATTATAAAAATAATGTGCTAAGGTATGCCTTTAGGATGTTTACAATGCTTGTTGGTTTGTACGGTGTAGGACAGAAACTTTGGCTGTAGTGCGTGATTTTACATTTTTAACTGGAACGTCAATTGGTTCTGATTCCTTTTGCACTGTCTTTCTATACAACTTGTTTATTTTTCCTAATTTTAGTAGAATGTTTGGGGTACCAGAAGTATGGTGGATGTTCTGATTGCTACAGACTGTTCTGTTTTTGACAGATTCTGTTTTTGATGCATAGTTTGCTTGTTTTGATGAATCTATCAATTTATATTAGTGGATTAAGCCATGGAAAAGTTATATTACAGTAGACACAATGAAAAAACAAAATATGAATTGGTTTGCTACAGTACTTAGAGTAGTGATTTGCTTTATTATATTAACGGATCTTACCGAGTTTTCTGTTGAAGTTTTGTGTGGATGAAGTGTCTAATCGAGGATGTCTCGATATGAGGAAAAGGAACAGAGGCAAGAGCTCAAGCTTGGGGATGCCTGAGGCACCCAAGTAAATATTCAAGGAGAATCAAGTATCTAAGCTTGGGGATGCCACGGAAGGCATCCCCTCTTTCTTCAACAAGTATCGGTATGTTTTCGTATTCGTTTCGTTTATGCATTATGTGCAAGTCTTGGAGCGTCTTTTGCATTTAGTTTCCACTTTTCTTTTATGCACCATGCTGGTATGAGATAGTCCTTGGTTGATTTATAGAATTCTCAGTGCACTTCACTTATATCTTTTGAGTGTTGCTTTATAGAATGCTTCATGTGCTTCACTTATATCATTTGATGTTTGGATTGCCTGTTTCTCTTCATATAGACAACCGCCATTTGTAGAATGCTCTTTTGCTTCACTTATATTTGTTAGAGCATGGGCATAACTTTTGTAGAAAGAATTAAACTCTCTTTCTTCACTTATATCTATTTAGAGAGATGACAGGAATTGGTCATTCACATGGTTAGTCATAAAATCCTACATAAACTTGTAGATCGCTGAATATGATATGTTTGATTCCTTGCAATAGTTTTGCGATATAAAGGTGGTGATATTAGAGTCATGCTAGTGGGTGGTTGTGGATTGTAGAGACACTTGTGTTGAGGTTTGCAAGTCCCGTAGCATGCACATGTGGTAACTGTTGTGTGACAAATTTGAAGCATGGGGTGTTTCTTTGATTGTCTTCCTTGTGAGTGGCGGTCGGGGATGAGCGATGGTCTTTTCCTACCAATCTATCCCCCTAGGGGCATGCGTAGTAGTACTTTGCTTTGAGGGCTAATAAACTTTTGCAATAAGTATATGAGTTCTTTATGACTAATGTGAGTCCATGGATTATACGCACTTTTACCTTTCCATCATTGCTAGCCTCTTCGGTACCGTGCATTGCCCTATCTCACCTCGAGAGTTGGTGCAAACTTCGCCGGTGCATCCAAACCCCGTGATACGATACACTCTATCACACATAAGCCTCATTATATCTTCCTAAAAACAGCCACCATACCTACCGATCATGGCATTTCCATAGCCATTCCGAGATATATTGCCATGCAACTTTCATCATCATCCTATACATGACTTGAGCATTCATTGTCATATTGCTTTGCAGATCGTAAGATAGCTAGCATGATGTTTTCATGGCTTGTCCATTTTTTTATGTCATTGCTACGCTAGATCATTGCACATCCTGCACACCGCCGAAGCATTCATATAGAGTCATATCTTTGTTCCAGTATCGAGTTGTAATATCGACTTGTAAGTAAATAAAAGTGTGATGATCATCATTATAGAACATTGCCCCATAAAAAAAGAAAAAGAAAAAAAGGAAATGCCAAAGAAGCCTAAATAAAAAAGGGGGCCAAAGAAGCCCACCCAAAAAGAAAAAAAAAGAAAAAAGAAAAAGAAAAGGGGTAATTTTACTATCCTTTTTCCACACTTTTGCTTTAGAGTAGCACCATGTTCTTCATATAGAGAGTCTCCTATGTTATCACTTTCATATACTAGTGGGAATTTTCATTATAGAACCTGGCTTGTATATTCCAACGATGGGCTTCCTCAAATGCCCTAGGTCTTCATGAGCAAGCAAGTTGGATGCACACCCACTTAGTTTCTTTTGTTGAGCTTTCATACACTTATAGCTCTTAGTGCATCCGTTGCATGGCAATCCCTACTCCTCGCATTGACATCAATTTATGGGCATCTCCATAGCCTGTTGATTAGCCGCGTTGATGTGAGACTTTCTCCTTTTTTTGTCTTCTCCACATAACCTCCACCATTATATTCTATTCCACCTATAGTGCTATATCCATGGCTTGCGCTCATGTATTGCGCGAGGGTTGAAAAAAGCTGAAGCTGCTAAAAGTATGAACCAATTGTTCGGCTTGTCATCCGGGTTGTGCATGATGGGGGCATTTTGTGTGACGAAAATGAACCATGGCCAAACTATATGATTTTGTAGGGATAAGCTTGCTTTGGCCTTGTTGTTTTGAAAAGACATGATTGCTTTATTGGTACGCTCAAGTATTATTGTTTTTATGTCAAATGATAGACTATTGCTTTGAATCACTCGTGTCTTAATATTATGCCATGATTAGACATATGATCAAGATTATGCTAGGTAGCATTCCACATCAAAATTATCTTTTTATCATTTACCTACTCGAGGATGAGCAGGAATTAAGCTTAGATGCTGATACGTCTCCGTCAGATCTATAATTTCTGATTGTTCCATGCCAATATTCTTCAACTTTCATATACTTTTGGCAACTTTTTATACTATTTTTGGGACTAACATATTGATCCAAAGGCTCAAAGCCGTTCTCGTCATTGCATGTTTTATGTTTCGCAGAAACCCAATATCAAACGGAATCCAAACAGGATAAAAACGGACGGAGAATTATTTTGGAATATTTGGGATTTTCCGGAGGAAGAATCAACGCGAAACGGTGTCCGGGGTGGCCACGAGACAGGGGGCCGCGCCCTCCCCCCTTGGCGCGCCCTGGACTCTCGTGGGCCACCCATAAGGCGGTTGACGCTCTTCTTTTGCCACAAGAAAGCTAATTTTACGAGAAAAATCTGGGCGAAAGATTCACCTCAATCGGAGTTACGGATCTCCGGATATTGAAGAAACGGTGAAGGTGTAGAATCAGGGAATGCAGAAACAGAGAGAGACAGAGAGATAGATCCAATCTTGGAGGGGCTCTCGCCCCTCCCACGCCATGGGTGCCAAGGACCAGAGGGGAAACCCTTCTCCCATCTAGGGAGAAGGTCAAGGAAGAAGAAGAAGAAGAAGGGGGGCTCTCTCCCCCTTGCTTCCGGTGGTGCCGGAGCGCTGCCGGGGGCCATCATCATCACCGCGATCTTCACCAACACCGCCGTTATCTTCACCAACATCTCCATCACCTTCCCCCTTCTATATTCAGCGGTCCACTCTCCCGCAACCCGCTGTACCCTCTACTTGAACATGGTGCTTTATGCTTCATATTATTATCCAATGATGTGTTGCCATCCTATGATGTCTGAGTAGATTTTTTGTTGTCCTATCGGTGATTGATGAATTGCTATGATTGCTTTGAGTTGCATGATTTATTATTGGTGTTGTGCTATGGTGCTCTCCGTGTGCGTGAGGGATCCCCGTTGTAGGGTTTGCAATATGTTCATGATTTGCTTATGGTGGGTGGTGTGAGTGACAGAAGCACAGACCCGAGTAAGTAGGTTGTTTGCGTATGGGATAAAGGGGACATGATACTTTAATGCTATGGTTGGGTTTTACCTTAATGATCTTTCGTAGTTGCGTATGCTTGCTAGAGTTCCAATCATAAGTGCATATGATCCAAGAAGAGAAAGTATGTTAGCTTATCCCTCTCCCTCAAATAGAATTGCAATAGTGATTACCGGTCTAGTAACGTAGTCAATTGCTTAGGGACAATTTCACAACTCCTACCACCACTTTTCCACACTCGCTATATTTACTTTATTGCTTCTTTATCTAAACAGCCCCTAGTTTGTATTTACGTGTTCTTTATTATCGTGCAAACCTATCCAACAACACCTACAAAGTACTTCTAGTTTCATACTTGTTCTAGGTAAAGCAAAGACTAAGCATGCGTAGAGTCGTATCAGTGGCAGATAGGACTTGAGAGAATATTTGTTCTACCTTTAGCTCCTCGTTGGGTTCGACGCTCTTACTTATTGAAAGAGGCTACATTGATCTCGTATACTTGCGGGTTATCAAGACCTTTTTCTGGCGCCGTTGCCGGGGAGTCATAGCGTGGGGTGAATATTCTCATGTGTGCTTGTTTGCTTTATCACTAAGTAATTTTTATTTGCTGTTCTTAGTTGTTTTCTATCTTTAGCTATGGGTAGGAAACGCAAAATACCAAAAAAATTAGTTGTACCTACTGAACCAGTGGTTGAAGAACCACTCAAAATCTATCATACTCCTGAAGCTTTTTACTTGGATCAGCTTCGATCCCTTTGTGCTCGTGCTGAAACCCCCACTAGTTTAGTTGAGGAAAAATCTTTAGATGAGCATGCTTGTTTTGTGCGACACCGTATATCTGAAAAAGGGAAACTATTATGGGATCAAATTCAACGTTTGCAATGCTATGCTTGGAATCCATGTGAAATATATGAGTTTACTTGTTGTTCTGAAGACCCTAAGAAACACCTACCCTATCAATGCTTGTTTAGTGATAATGGAATCGTATCTTCGTATGCTAAGGGTGTTCACAATTACTATGATGTTCAACAAATTGAAGAATTTGTTGCTATTAAAAGTACTTATGAGATTGCCTCTTTGATTGAAAAGTATGATGCTACTCTTTACGAATATGAAAATTTTGCCATATTTCAATATTGTTATGATAATTATGCTTCTAATGCCTATGTTAAACCATATATTGAGGACTTCTCCGCTGTCCAAGGAGAGACTAATATTTTGCAGGAAGCTATGGAAGAAGAAATTGATGAAACTGTGAGCTCATTGGATGAAAAAGATGATGAGGAGAGCGAAGAACAAAAGGAGGAAGAGTGGATTAGCTACCCGTGCCCACCTTCTAATGAGAGTAACCCTCCAACTCATACATTATTTAATTCCCCTTCGTGCTTACCGAAGGATGATTGCTATGATGATTGATATGATCCCTTGAATTTGTTTGAAATATCCCTTTTTGATGATGCTTGCTATGCTTGTGGCCAAGATGCCAATATGAATTATGCTTATGGAGATGAACTTGCTATAGTTCCCTATGTTAAACATGAAATTGTTGCTATTGCACCCACGCATGATAGTCCTATTATCTTTTTGAATTCTCCCGACTACACTATATCGGAGAAGTTTGTGCTTATTAAGAATTATATTGATGGGTTGCCTTTTACCGTTGCACATGATAATTTTGATAGATATAATATGCATGTGCTTGCTGCTCCTACTTGCAATTATTATGAGAGAGGAACTATATCTCCACCTCTCTATGTTTCCAATACGATAGAATTGCAAGAAACTGCTTATACTATGCATTGGCCTTTACTTGGTGTGCATGAATTGTTCTTTTATGACATGCCGATGCATAGGAAGAGAGTTAGACTTTGTTGTTGCATGACTTATGTTACTTTGTGCTCACTACTAAATTACAAATCATTGTTAATTAAAATTGGCTTTGATATACCTTGGGATTCGGGTGGATTCATTACTTGAGCACTATATGCCTAGCTTAATGGCTTTAAAGAAAGCGCTGCCAAGGAGACAACCCAGAAGTTTTAGAGAGTTATTTATTTCTGTTGTGTGCTTTCATATAGTTTAAAAATAAAAAAATAAATAAAGAGGGGAACCTAAAAAATTTTCAAAAAGGAAAGTGAAAGGGAGAGAGACAAGCATTGTTGAAGTGGGAGAGCTCCTTGAACTTTGTTCATGCTCACGAAAACTTTGTGAATCTTAATTACAGAAACTTTTCATCAAAAAAATAATTACCCCCTTGTACAATTCCATGGTATTATAAAAATAATGTGCTACAGTTTGCCTTTAGGATGTTTACAATGCTTGTTGGTTTGTATGGTGCAGCACAGAAACTTTGGCTGTAGTGCGTGATTTTACATTTTTAACTGGAACGTCAATTGGTTCTGATTCCTTTTGCACTGTCTTTCTATACAACTTGTTTATTTTTCCTAATTTTGGTAGAATGTTTGGGGTACCATAAGTATGGTGGATGTTCTGATTGCTACAGACTATTCTGTTTTTGACAGATTTTGTTTTTGATGCATAGTTTGCTTGTTTTGATACAACAACAACAACAACAAAGCCTTTAGTCCCAAACAAGTTGGGGGTAGGCTAGAGGTGAAACCCATAGGATCTCACAACCAACTCATGGCTCTGGCACATGGATAGCAAGCTTCCACGCACCCCTGTCCATAGCTAGCTCTTTGTCGATACTCCAATCCTTCGTGTCTCTTAACGGACTCCTCCCATGTCAAATTCGGTCGACCCCGCCTCTCTTGACATTCTCCGCACGCTTTAGCCGACGCTATGCACTGGAGCTTCGGAGGCTCATGCTGAATATGCCCAAACCATCTCGCATTTATGTTGGACAAGCTTCTCCTCAATTGGTGCTACCCCAACTCTATCTCAGATATCATCATTCCGACTCGATCCTTCCTCGTGTGGCCACACATCCATCTCAACATATGCCTCTCCGCCACACCTAATCTGTTGAACATGTCGCCTTTTAGTCGGCCAACACTCATGCATACAACATTGCGGGTCGAACCGCCGTCTGTAGAACTTGCCTTTTAGCTTTTGTGGCACTCTCTTGTCACAGAGAATGCCGAAGCTTGGTGCCACTTCATCCATCCGCTTTGATTCGATGGTTCACATCTTCATCAATACCCCCATCCTCCCGCAACATTGACCCCAAATACCGAAGGTGTCCTTCCGAGGTACCACCCGCCATCAAGGCTAACCTCCTCCTCCTCACACCTAGTAGTACGAAACCGCACATCATGTACTCGGTTTTAGTTCTACTAAGCCTAAACCCTTTTGATTCCAAGGTTTGTCTCCATAACTCTAACTTCCTATTTACCCCGTCCGACTATCGCCAACTAGCACCACATCATCCGCAAAGAGCATACACCATGGATATCTCCTTGTATATCCCTTGTGACCTCATCCATCGAGAATGCAAAAAGATAAGGGCTCAAAGTCGACCCACGATGCAGTCCTATCTTAATCGGGAAGTCACCGTGTCGACATCACTTGTTCGAACACTTGTCACAACATTATCATACATGTCCTTGATGAGGGTAATGTACTTTGCTGGAACTTTGTGTTCCTCCAAGGCCCACCACATGACATTCCGCGGTATCTTATCATAGGCCTTCTCCAAGTCAATGAACGCCATATGCAAGTCCTTCTTTTGCTCCCTATATCTCTCCATAAGTTGTTGTACCAAGAAAATGGCTTCCATGGTCGACCTCCCAGGCATGAAACCAAACTGATTTCTGGTCACGCTTGTCATTCTTCTTAAGCGGTGCTCAATGACTCTCTCCCATAGCTTCATTGTATGGCTCATCACTTAATTCCACGGTAATTAGTACAACTCAACATCCCCTTGTTCTTGAAGATTGGTACTAATATACTCCGCCTCCATTCTTCCGCATCTTGTTTGCCCGAAAAATGAGGTTGAAAAGCTTGGTTAGCCATACTATCGCTATGTCCCCTAGACCTTTCCACACCTCAATGGGGATACAATCAGGCCCATCGCCTTGCCTCCTTTCATCCTTTTTAAAGCCTCCTTCACCTCGAGACTCGGATGCGCCGCACAAAACGCATGCTGGTGTCATCAAAGGAGTCGTCCAGTTCAATGGTAGAACTCTCATTCTCCCCATTGAACAGCTTGTCGAAGTACTCCCGCCATCTATGCTTTATCTCCTCGCCCTTCATCAAGAGTTGGCCTGCTCCGTCCTTGATGCATTTGACTTGGCCAATATCCTCGCCTTCCTCTCCGGATCTTAGCCATCTTATAGATGTCCTTTCACCTTCCTTCGTGCCTAACCGCTGGTAGAGGTCCTCATATGCCCGACCCTTGCTTTCACCAACAGCCCGCTTATGCCTTCTTCGCCATCTTGTACTTCAGATGTTGTCCGCACTCCTATCCGTATAGGCGTCAAGCAATCTTTCTTCTCTTTAATCGCCTTCTAGACATCATCATTCCACCACCAGGTATCCTTATCTTCGCTTCTCCTTCCCCTGGACACTCCAAACTCCTCCGAGGCCACCTTACGAATGCAAGTCGCCATCTTCATCCACACATTGTCCGCACCCCCTCCTTCCTCCCAAGGGCCCTCCTTAATTACCCTCTCCTTGAACACCCGAGCTACCTCCCCCTTGAGCTTCCACCACTTCGTTCTAGCGACTTTGGCACACTTATCCCGCTGTACACGAATCCGAAAGTGGAAGTCAGCAACCACCAGCTTATGCTGGGGTACAACACTCTCTCCAGGTATCACCTTAGAGTCTAGGCACGCACACCTATCTTCTCTTCTCGAGAGGATGAAATCAATCTGGCTAGAGTGTTGGCCACTACTAAAAGTCACCAGATGTGATTCTCTCTTTCTAAAGAGGGTGTCAGCTACAATCATGTTGTAGGCTAGAGCAAAGCTTAAGACATCTTCCCCTTCTTGATTCCTGATGCCATAGCCAAAGCCCCCATGCGCCCCTTTCAAACCTGTGTTAGATGTACCCATGTGGCCATTGAGGTCTCCTCCTATGAAGAGCTTCTCACCAATCGGTACACTCCTAACCATGTCTTCCAAGCCTTCCCAAAAACTCCCTCTTGGTGTTCTCATTCGCCTACTTATGGGCATACGCTACGATAACATTGAGAACCATGTCCTCAACTACCAGCTTGACCAGGATAATCCGGTCCCCACGTCTCTTGACATCTACCACTCCATACTTAGGCTCTTGTTGATCAAGATGCCTACGCCATTTCTGTTTGCAACCGTCCCCGTGTACCACAGCTTGAAGCCGGTATCCTCCACCTCCTTCGCCTTCTGTCCTCTCCATTTGGTTTCTTGGACGCAAAGGATATCAACACCTCTCCTCACCGCTGCATCAACTAGCTCCCGAAGCTTCCCTGTCAGAGACCCTACATTCCAGCTACCTAAGCGAATCCTCCTAGGCTCGGCTAGCTTCCTTACCCTTCGCACTCGTCGAGTCAAATGCGAAGACCCTTGCTCATTTTCCACTACAGCCGGGCGCCGATGTAGCATGCCACTAAGGATGCGACGACCCGATCCTCGCTCACTTGCCACCGTATCAGGATCAAGATACGGCGCGCCACTTGAGGGGTGACGGCCCGGACCTTGCCCATTTTCCACCACACTCGGGTTCCGATGTGGCGCGCCGCTGAGAGGGTTATGCCCCAACAAAAATCTTTTGGGTTTCATCTCCATAAGAGTGGCTGAGTTTTTATGTTGGCTCGCCAAGCCTATCACAACCCTCCTCCTTTACCCGGGCTTGGGACCGGCTATGTTGAGACAACATAGGTGGAGTTAGTTTGCTTGTTTTGATGAATCTATCAATTTATATTAGTGGATTAAGCCATGGAAAAGTTATATTATAGTAGACACAATGCAAAAATAAAATATGAATTGGTTTGCTACAGTACTTAGAGTAGTGATTTGCTTTATTATACTAACGGATCTTACCGAGTTTTCTGTTGAAGTTTTGTGTGGATGAAGTGTCTAATCGAGGATGTCTTGATATGAGGAAAAGGAACAGAGGCAAGAGCTCAAGCTTGGGGATGCCCGAGGCACCCCAAGTAAATATTCAAGGAGACTCAATCGTCTAAGCTTGGGGATGCCCCGGAAGGCATCCCCTCTTTCTTCAACAAGTATCGGTATGTTTTCGTATTCGTTTAGTTTATGCATTATGTGCAAGTCTTGGAGCATCTTTTGCATTTAGTTTCCACTTTTCTTTTATGCACCATGCTGGTATGAGATAGTCCTTGGTTGATATATAGAATTCTCAGTGCACTTCACTTATATCTTTTGAGTGTGGCTTTATAGAATGCTTCATGTGCTTCACTTATATCATTTGAAGTTTGGATTGCCTGTTTCTCTTCATATAGACAACCGCCATTTGTAGAATGCTCTTTTGCTTCACTTATATTTGTTAGAGCGTGGGCATAACTTTTGTAGAAAGAATTAAACTCTCTTGCTTCACTTATATCTATTTAGAGAGATGACAGGAATTGGTCATTCACATGGTTAGTCATAAAATCCTACATAAACTTGTAGATCGCTGAATATGATATGTTTGATTCCTTGCAATAGTTTTGCGATATAAAGGTGGTGATATTAGAGTCATGCTAGTGTGTGTAGCGAACAGGCCTCAAACAGCCTGATCTCTGTGCTCAGTGTCATCCCTGGATCAGTAATGCTAACACCACACAGTACTTGGAGGATTTATAACAGAGTAGCAATCACACACTTATTACATCGAATGTCTCAAAAGAGAACTTATTGAAATAAATATGGCTTAAGGGCATCTAAAACGATAACAGCGGAAGGCTTGGAAGATAAGCGAGTCCATTAACTCCAACGACATCACTGAGTATAGAACCACGACCTAACAGCACCTTACTCATCGTCTAAAAAGTCAACAACATGAAACGTTGCAGCCCGAAAATGGGTCAGCACATGGAATATGCTGGCAATGTAACACATAGAGAATAACAATGGAGATAGGCTATACTACATGCATATTTGGCTGGTGGTAAAGCTCTATGGTTATAGTTTTTGCATAAAGCCAATTTTTCCCTACTGCAAAGGAATAAATTCATTTAACTATCATGGTGGTTGTTAAACATTGAGAATGGTTGACAGCATCCTCAATCCCAATTAAAAAGTACTCATTAAAACCCAGCAATATTAATTAAAGTAACATGATGAGATTCACATGATAATCAAGTACTAGATACTCGAGATGTCCATAACCGGGGACACGGCTAATCATGATTAGTTTATACACTCTGCAGAGGTTTGCACACTTTTCCCCACATGACTCGATCGCCTCCGCTTGATTTCTCGCACTACATGGTGTTTGAGAAACGGATGACAGAGACATAGTCTTTCAGAAGTACTTGCACCTTACAAGAGGGGTAGACCGTACCAAACTACATCCCCTACATCTGCTAGTCCACCCCGTAAGAGTTCGCACAACTTAGTCAACTATGCTAGAGCCCATAATAGCATGTGGCTGCACACGTAAGTTTCTAGTTTGAATAATCTCATGATCCCTTTGAGCCTGGGTGGCGGTCCAAGAAATACAGCAAGTCTCATAGAAAACAGGTGCCTCAATCCACCCAGATGTGTGTTTAAGTTGCCACCTTAAATAAACCATTAATTGTAGATCTCACATCTGTCATGGATATTCACTCACCCAATCCACGTCTACTAGCATAGCATGGCATAATAAGCAAACGTAGAAGTAACTCCCAAAGGTTTGATAATAAAACATGTAATAGGTACTACCTCATCTACTTCCCATCCCACAATTTAATTAGATCCTAATCATGCAATGTTTGAGGATAGATCTAATGCATAAATACTGGGTAGTAGAAAGGTATGATCAAGTGTTACTTGCCTTGCGATGATCCGAAACCTAGAAACTCAAGTAATCAAGCAAGACTCGGGTATTCTATCGCAGACAAACAAACAAGCATACAATAAGTACCATCTAATGCACAGGTAAAACTTGAACAAAAGATCCAACCAGAATGTTCAACTTAAGAACTCCGGTTTGCAAAAAGAATCAAATCAAATAAAGCAACGAAAGTCAAACGGCGAAAGAAAACAGCTTCGTTTTACTAATCTGGATCTAAGTCAAATTTTACAGAAGCAAAAACTTGTTTAAGTAGATTATTTGGAAAGAGGGTTTTGAGACGAAACTCCAGGCGCTTGAATCGCCTGATTCTGATAAACGAGCGAAAAGTTATACTAAAGCGAAAAGTTATACTAAAACGACGAACGGATTAACGAACGAACGTTCGTTAATTAAACGAGTCTGACGAAAAGCGTTCGTTAAAACGAACTAACGGACGAATGTCCGCTAATTAACCTAAACCGAAAAAACCGAAAACTAAAATAGAACGAATCTAAAAAACCGAAAAAAACCGTAATGAAAACCGCCCGGTTTTTAAGAAAACCGGTGGCACGCGGTTCGAGGCGGCGACGAACCTCGGCGGCGGCGGCGCCAAGTCCGGCGGGTTCGGCGGTCCGGCGCGGCGGCGGGCGGCGGCGGCAAGCGGCGGCGGCGGAATCGGCTAGGGTTAGGGTTTGGGCGTGGGCGGGCGGCGAATCTGCCGCGGCGGGCGAATCGGCCGGGACGCTGGCTGGGGGTGGCGGTGGGATCCCGGCACTATTTATATAGCGCCCCCGAGCGGAGTCCCGCTCGGGTACGGCCCGGAGTCGGTGCGCATTTTTTTTAAAATAATTACACTCGGTAGAAAAATAAAAAGAAATACTAAACGGACTCCAAAAATCCCGAAATAAATTTTCCCCGGCTTCTAAAATCAAGCCGGACTAGATGAACATTTATTTGGGGCCTAAATGCAATTTTGAAAAACGCGCATTTTTCCTAAATTCAAATAAAAAGCGAAAAACTCCAAAATAAATCTTATTTGATTTTTTTATTAAATCTTCATTATTTCTTTATTTTGGGAAATCATTTTATTCCCTCTCTGAAACTTTCTGGTAGTAGAAATAATGGAAGATAAAATAAATAAAATCAATGATCCTATTTTCAAAATTTGAGAAAACCCCAAATATGAAAATAACGAAATCCCCAACTCTCTCCGTGGGTCCTTGAGTTGCGTAGAATTTCTTGGATCGAGCCAACAATGCAACAAAATATGATATGCAATGATGATCTATATATAACATTCCAAATTGAAAATTTGGGATGTTACAAACCTACCCCCCCTTAAGATGAATCTCGCCCTCGAGATTCGGGTTGGCTAGCAAATAGGTGAGGGTGGTCCTTGAGCAGATCTTCCTCTCGCTCCCAGGTGGCTTCCTCCTCGGTGTGGTGGCTCCACTGAACTTTGCAAAAATTGATAACCTTATTGTGGGTAACTCTGCTGGCATAATCCAGAATCTTAACTGGTTTCTCCTCATAGGTCAAATCTTCTTTCAATCAATCGCTTCCAATGGCACCGTATTCTCAAAGGGTATATCACCCATCTCTGCGTGACACTTCTTCAACTGTGAAACATGGAACACATCGTGAACTCCTGACAATCCCTCAGGTAATTCCAACTTGTATGCTACTTCTCCCATGCGTTCCAAAACCTTGTATGGCCCCACAAAACGTGGCGCTAACTTTCCTTTAACTCCAAAATGCTTAACTCCTCGAATTGGGGATACTCGAAGATAAACTCTGTCTCCGACTTTGCATTCTGTCTCCTTGCGTTTCGAATCTGCATAGCTCTTCTGCCTTGACTGAGCTACCTTGAGCCTGTCGCGAATCAACTTTACTTTCTGTTCAGACTCCTTAATCAAATCTGGTCCAAACAATTGGCGGTCTCCAACCTCATCCCACAACAACGGGGTTCTGCACCTCCTTCCGTACAAGGCTGCGAAAGGGGCCATCTTCAAGCTGGATTGATAACTATTGTTGTAAGAAAACTCCGCGTATGGCAAGTTGTCATCCCAACTTGATCCATAATCCAAAACACAAGCTCTAAGCATATCCTCCAAAATCTGATTGACTCTCTCGGTCTGTCCATCTGTCTGTGGGTGGAAAGTTGTGCTAAACTCCAGTCTGGTTCCCAATGTTTCGTGCAACTACTTCCAAAACTTCGAGGTGAATTGGGTTCCTCTATCTGATACGATACTCCTCGGAACTCCATGCAAACATACAATCCTCGCTATGTATATCTTAGCCAATTTGGCACTTCTTGAGGTAGTCTTTATCGATGAAATGAGCTACCTTCGTCAAACGATCAACTACAACCCAAATCGAGTCATAGCTTTGAACGAGTCCTGGGCAATCCCGTGATGAAATCCATGCCTAGTTTATCCCACTTCCATTCGGGTATAGGCAATGGCTGCAACAATCCAAATGGCTTCGATGTTCGCTTTCACCCTCGACATATATCACAAACTGCTACATACTCGCGATATCCTTCTTCATTCCGCCCACCGAATGTTTCCTTCAAATCCAAATACATCTTTGTATTTCGGGTGGATCGAATATGGTGAATCATGTGCCTCTTGTAGAATCAACTTCCGATCTCCGGTCATTGGGCACATAAACACGGTCCTCAAATCATAGGGTATCGTACTCATCCTCACGAAATCCCTTAGCCTTCCCTTGCTCATCTGTTCCTTAATAGTGGCAACTTCCGATCCGCCTTTTGAGCTTCTCGATTTTATCCATCAACGAGATGAATCTCCAATGCTGCTACATAGCCTCTCGAACTATTTCCAAAATAGCTCTCGAAGGTCCTCGGCTAACTCCTTGGGTATTTCTCCCGTCATTAGAGTATTGACATGACTCTTGCGGCTCAACGCGTCTGCTACAACGTTAGCCTTCCCAGGGTGATAATGCAATCTCATATCATAATCCTTTATAAGTTCCAACCATCTCCTCTGCCTGAGATTTAACTCCTTCTGCGTGAAGATGTACTTCAAACTCTTGTGATCCGTGTACACCTCACAATGATTTCCAATGAGAAAATGTCTCCATGTTTTCAGTGCATGCACTACGACTGCTAACTCCAAATCATGAGTAGCATAATTCAACTCATGAGGCTTAAGCTGTCGTGAAGCATACGAAACAACTCTACCCTCCTGCATAAGCACTGCTCCAAGTCCTCGTCGTGATGCGTCAGAATACACTTCGTAATCCTTAGTCTGATCTGGCAGAATCAACACTGGTGAGGTAACCAAACGTTTCTTCAACTCTTGGAAGCTAGCCTCACACTCCTCAGTCCAAATGAACTTAGTATCCTTCTTCAACAACTCTGTCATAGGCTGCGCAATCTTCGAGAAATTTTCAATGAATCTTCGGTAGTATCTTGCGAGTCCAAGGAAACTCCTGATCTCTCCAACTGTTGCTGGTTCTTCCCAGTTAGTCACACTGACAACTTTAGTGGGGTCTACTGCGATACCTTCTCCGGATGTAACATGTCCGAGAAATCCAACTTCCTTCAACCAAAACTCACACTTGCTGAACTTGGCATATAGCTGATGTTCCCTGAGCTTCTCGAGTACTAATCGCAAGTGTTCCTTGTGTTCCTCTTCATTCTTCGAGTAAACCAAAATAGCATCAATGAACACCACGACGAACTTATCCAAAAAATCCATAAACACCTTGTTCATCATGTTCATAAAATAGGTCAAGGCGTTAGTCGACCAAATGACATAACGGTATACTCATACAGCCCGCACTGTGGTAAAAGCCGTCTTGGTATATCTTGCTCCCGAATCTTCAATCGATGGTACCCTGATCGCAAATCGATCTTGGAAAACACCTTAGCTCCTTGCAACCGATCAAACGGATCATTGATCATTGGTAGTGGGTACTTGTTCTTGATTGTTACTTCATTCAATCCGCGATAATCAACAACTATTCTTAATGATCCATCCTTCTTCCTCACTAGAAGTACTGGCGATCCCCAAGGTGAAGAACTTGGGCGAATAAAACCTTTATCCAACAACTCCTTAATCTGCTTCTTGATTTCCTCCAAATCTTGGGCTGGCATCCAAGACGGTCTCTTGGATATAGGTCCAATGCTCGGCAAGAGCTCAATTAAGAACTCAATGTCTCTATCCGTGGCATGCCCGCAACTCTTCCGAAATACATCGGGAAATCCTTTACCACCGGTACTTCCTCCCGCACAACTCGATAAGGAATTTACATGTGCTCTCCTCGGCTCATGCCGTGATACATACTTGATCCTTATCCTTCCGTGTTGTAAGCAAAATTGTCTTATCGGCGCAATCAATGTTCCTCCATACTTGATAACCAATCCATGCCTAATATCACATCCAAACCTTGCGATTCCAAAACTATTAGGTCCGAGGGAAATACATGGTGTCCAATCCTTAATGGCAGTCGATCACACCATTTACTAGCCGTATACTCTGCTCCGGGTGAGGTTACTAGCATGGGTGACCTAAGTGCTTGGGTTGGCAATTTACATTTATCCACAAATCCCCTTGATATGTATGAATGCGATGCACCAATATCGAAAAGAACAACTGCAGTAAATGCCTTAACCAAAAACTTACCTATTACTGCATCTGGCTGTGCTTCAACCTCCTCCACGGTAACGTGGTTCACTTTCCCCCTGTTGAAAGGGTTCGGCTTCTTTCCTGAGCTTCCATTGCCATTACCATTTTGGGCTTCAGGGCATTCATTTGCATAATGCCCCGTCTTGCGGCACTTGTAACAGGTGATATGGCTCAGGTCTGCCTTAGATGGTGTTGACGGGTTGGTGCGGCTTTGTCCATTGCTTCCTCCATTCCCGTTCCCATTATTTGTGCCATTGTGATTGTGCGAGCTGCCTCCTCCATGAGTATGCTGAAAATGTCCTCCTGACTTTGGGGTAAAGCATGGCTTCTGCTGAGCTCCAGAATTATACTTCCCTGTGCATACTTTCTCTTACGATTGTCAATCTGCTGCTGCTTTCGTTCAATCATAAGAGCACGATCTACTAGCTCCTGGTAATTATTGAAAGTGGCTACCATCAACTGCATGCTCAGCTCATCATTCAGGCCTTCTAGAAACTTCTCCTGCTTAGCTGCATCCGTAGCAATGTCATCTGGGGGCATAACGTGCTAGCTTACTAAAATCATCCACGATCGCCAACCGTCCGTCCTCCTTGGCGAAGTTATAAACTCACGCTTCTTCATGGCCATAGCTCCTGCTAAAACATGGGCAGATGAAAAGCTTGTGAAACTGATTCCATGTGACAAAGTGTCTCACAGGTAAGTGGTCAGTAAAATTCTCCCACCATGCTGCCGCGGGTCCGCTGTCGATGCGCTGCAAACTTCACCTTTTCTCCATCTGTGCATCCCGTAGTGGTCAACTCCTCCCTATCTTACGGAGCCAATCATCTGCTACTATCGGCTCTGTGCTACTGGAAAACACCGGCGGATTCAACCTTAAGAAACGTGCCAGATGGTCAACATATGGTGGTGGTGGTGGGTTGTTGTTGTTGTTGCCTTGGTTCTGCACCAATGTTTGAATCAAGGTATTCTGCTGCTGAATCAACTGGGTGATCTCTGGCGAGAAAACAAACTTGGGGTCGTGTCTCGGAGGCATCTGAGGGTTTAAAGGGAAGAGTTAAGAATAGAATGAGGTCTAGTGAGAAAACACTACCCATATGCACATGAGACAAACACACAATATCATTCCAATCAATTCAAACAAGGGCATACAACGGTCTAACTATCGTTACAAAAGTGCTTGGACTAAAACTAGTTAAATGGTGGAAAATTCTACTCTCGTTATGGTGGTCAACTAGAAAACTGCTCGATGCGATTCCATGATATCTGCTCCAGCTTCATCAACATAGTCATCATCGCTGTCGTCGGGATCCGAGTCGGTGTCGTCGATGATGATATAATTATATGGACAGGTAGGTTCATCCTCTTCTCCTTTGGGTGCTGAACCTCCCATGAATACTCCAATCTTCTCCTTAAGGTCATCGTTCTGTCTTACTAGAGCGACAATTTCTTCCATATAATCTTTGCGCGTAGCCTTGAGTTCTGATTCTAGCTCCTTAATCCTGGTCATAGCCTCTTGCTTCACCTATATCTATTTAGAGAGATGACAGGAATTGGTTATTCAGATGGTTAGTCATAAAATCCTACATAAACTTGTAGATCGCTGAATATGATATGTTTGATTCCCTGCAATAGTTTTGTGATATAAAGGTGGTGATATTAGAGTCATGCTAGTGGGTGTAGCGACCAGGCCTCAAACAGCCCGATCTCTGTGCTTAGTGTCATCCCTAGATCAGTAATGCTGACACCACACAGTACTTGGAGGATTTATAACAGAGTAGCAATCACACACTTATTACATCGAATGTCTCAAAAGAGAACTTATTGAAATAAATATGGCTTAAGGCCATCTAAAACGATAACAGCGGAAGGCTTGGAAGATAAGCGAGTCCATCAACTCCAACGGCATCACTGAGTATAGAACCACGACCTAACAGCACCTTACTCGTCGTCTGAAAAGTCCGCAACATGAAACGTTGCAGCCCGAAAACGGGTCATCACATGAATATGCTGGCAATGTAACACATAGAGAATAACAATGGAGACAGGCTATACTACATGCATATTTGGCTAGTGGTAAAGCTCTATGGTTATAGTTTTTGCATAAAGCCAATTTTTCCCTACTGCAAAGGAATAAATTCATTTAACTATCATGGTGGTTGTTAAACATTGAGAATGGTTGACGGCATCCTCAATCCCAATTATAAAGTACTCATTAAAACCCAACAATATTAATTAAAGTAACATGATGAGATTCACATGATAATCAAGTACTAGATACTCAAGATGTCCATAACCAGGGACACGGCTAATCATGATTAGTTTATACACTCTGCAGAGGTTTGCGCACTTTTCCCCACATGACTCGATCTCCTCCGCTTGATTTCTCGCACTACATGGTGTTTGAGAAAAGGATGACCGAGACATAGTCTTTCAGAAGTACTTGCACCTTACAAGAGGGGTAGACCGTACCAACCTACATCCCCTACATCTGCTAGTCCACCCTGTAAGAGTTCGCACAACTTAGTCAACTATGCTAGAGCCCATAATAGCATGTGGCTGCACACGTAAGTTTCTAGTTTGAATAATCTCATGATCCCTTTGAGCCTGGGTGGCAGTCTGAAGAAATACAGGCAAGTCCTGCTAGAAAACAGGTGCCTCAATCCACCTAGATGTGTGTTTAAGTTTCCACCTTAAATAAACCATTAATTATCAATCTCACATCTGTCATGGATATTCACTCACCCAATCCACGTCTACTAGCATAGCATGGCATAATAAGCAAACGTAGAAGTAACTCCCAAAGGTTTGATAATAAAACAGGTAATAGGTAATACCTCATCTACTTCCCATCCCACAATTTAATTAGATCCTAATCATGCAATGTTTGAGGATAGATCTAATGCATAAAAACTAGGTAGTAGAAAGGTATGATCAAGTGTTACTTGCCTTGCTGATGATCCGCGAAACCTAGAGACTCGAAGTAACAGGCGGCGCACTCCGGGTATTCTATCACAGACAAACAAACAAGCATACAATAAGTACTCATTGCATGTCAATATATCTCGGAATGGCTATGGAAATGCCATGATAGGTAGGTATGGTGGCTGTTTTGAGGAATATATAAGGAGGTTTATGTGTGATAGAGCGTATCGTATCACGGGGTTTGGATGCACCGGCGAAGTTTACACCAACTCTCAAGGTGAGAAAGGGCAATGCACGGCATCAAGAGGCTAGCAAAGGCGGAACGTGAGAGTGCGATAATCCATGGACTCAACATTAGTCAAAAGAACTCATATACTTATTGCAAAAATTTAGAAGTCATCAAAACTCAAGTACTACGCGCATGCTCCTAGGGGGATAGATTGGTAGGAAAAGACCATCGCTCGTCCCCAACCGCCACTCATAAGGATGCACAAGCCAGGTACACTTCATGTTTCAAATTTGTTACACAACTTTAACCATACTTGCATGCTACGGGACTTGCAAACTTCAACACGAGCATTCTTTGAATTCATAATCACCCAACTAGCACGACTTTGATATTATCACCTCCATATCTCAACACAATTATCAAGCATCAAACTTATCTTAGTATTCAACGCACTCAAAAGAAAGTTTCACATATCTTGAATACCAAGTATATTAATATTAAGCAAATTACCATGCTATTAACGACACTCAAAATAATCTAAGTGAAGCATGAGAGATCAATAGTTTCTTTAAAACAAATCCACCACCGTGCTCTAAAAGATCTAAGTGAAGTACTAGAGCAAAAATTATCACGCTCAAAAGATATAAGTGAAGCACATAGAGTATTCTAACAAATTCCAATTCATGTATGGTTCTCTCAAAAGGTGTGTAAAGCAAGGATGATTGTGGTATACTAACAAGCAAAGACGCAAATAATACAAGACGCTCCAAGCAAAACATATATCATGTGGTGAATAAAAATATAGCTCCAAGTAAATTACCGATGGAAGTGGATTTAAAGAGGGATGCCTTCCGGCATCCCCAAGCTTTGACTTTTGGTGTCCTTGGATTATCTTGGGGGTGCCATGGGCATCCCCAAGCTTAGGCTCTTGCCCCTCCTTGTTCCATAATCCATCAAAAGAATTCACCCAAAACTTGAAAACTTCACAACACAAAACTCAATAGAAATCTCGTGAGCTCCGTTAGAGAAAGAAAACAAAAGACTACTTCAAAGTACTGTAATTAAATCATTCTTTATTTATATTGGTGTTAAACCTACTGTATTCCAACTTCTCTATGGATTATAAACTATTTTATTAGCCATAGATTCATCAAAATAAGCAAACAACACACGCAAAACAGAATCTGTCAAAAACAGAATAGTCTGTAGCTATCTGTAACTAACGCAAACTTCTGGAAGTCCAAAAATTCTACCAACATAGGAAGTCCTGGAAAATTTGTTTATTGAACAGAAGCAAAAAGAACCAACGCAAAATCACGTTCCTGTGATTTAACAAAATTATATTTGTGCGTGCAAAGTTTCTGTTTTTTAGCAGAATCAAATCAACTATCATCGTAGGTTATCCTATAGGTTCTACTTGGCACAAACACTAATTAAAAAATAAAACCACATCCAAACAGAGGCTATATGGATTATTTATTCCTAAACATAAGCAAAAACAAAAAACAAAAATAAAATTGGGTTGCCTCCCAACAAGCGCTATCGTTTAACGCCCCTAGCTAGGCATAAAAGCAAGGATAGATCTAGGTATTGCCATCTTTGGTAGGCAATCCATAAGTGGCTCTCATGATAGATTCATATGGTAATTTTTTTTCTTTCTAGGGAAGTGTTCCATGCCCTTATTTAAGGGAAATTGGAATCTAATATTTCATTCCTTCATATCAATAATCGCACCAATCGTTCTAAGGAAAGGTCTACCAAGAATAATAGGACATGAAGGATTGCAATCTATATCAAGAATGATAAAATCTACGGGCACATAATTCCTATTTGCAAAAATAAGAACATCATTAATTCTTCCCATAGGCTTTTTAATAGTGGAATCCGCAAGATGCAAGTTTAGAGAGCAATCATCAAAGTCACGGAAATCTAGCAAATCACACAAAGTTTTGGGAATAGTAGAGACACTAGCACCCAAATCACACAAAGCATGAAACTCATAATCTTTAATTTTAATTTTAATAACAAGTTCCCACTCATCATAGAGTTTTCTAGGGATAGAAACTTTCAACTCAAGTTTTTCTTCATAAGATTGCATCAAGGCATCAACAATGTGTTCGGTAAAGGCCTTATTTTGACTATAAGCATGAGGAGAATCTAGCACGGATTGCAACAAGGAAATACAACCAATTAAAGAGCAACTTTCATAATTAAATTCCCTGAGATCCAAAATACTGGGTTTAGCAACATCTAGATTTTTATTTCTTTCAATCCCACTTCCATAAATTTCATCATCAAGATCTAGAAACTCTGAATTCTTAGAACGCCTTCTAGCTAAAGGAAGATCATATTCAGTTTCATCAAGATTCATATTGCAAAACAAAGATTTAATGGGGGACACATCAATAACTTTGAGATCTTCATCTTGATTTTCATAGGAATTGGAAGAACACGCTTTAATAAAGGCATCTTTGGAAGCACGCATCCTAGCGGTTCTTTCCTTGCACTCATCAATGGAAATTCTCATGGCTTTGAGAGACTCATTGATATCATGCTTAGGAGGAATAGATCTAAGCTTTAAAGAATCAATTTCAAGAGAAATTCTATCAACGCTCCTAGCCAAATCATCAACTTTAAGCAATTTCTCTTCAAGTAAAGCATTAAAATTCTTTTGTGAATTCATAAACTCTTTAACACTACTCTCAAATTCAGAGGGCATCTTATTAAAATTTCCATAAGAGTTGTTGTAGGAATTTCCATAATTATTAGAAGGATTACTAGGATAAGGCCTAGGATTAAAATTCCCTATATCTGCGTTGTTTCCAAAACTATTCCTACCAACAAAATTCACATCCATAGATTCATTATTATTCTCAATCAAAGTAGACAAAGGCATATCATTGGGATCAAGAGAAGTATTTTTAGTAGCAAACATCTTCATAAGTTCATCCATCTTTTCACTCAAAACATTGATTTCTTCTATAGCATGCACTTTTTTACTAGAAGATCTTTCGGTGTGCCATTGAGAATAATTAGCCATAATATTATCAAGCAATTTTGTAGCATCTCCTAACGTAATTTTCATAAACGTGCCTCCCACTGCCGAATCTAACAGATTTCTAGAAGCAAAATTCAATCCGGCATAAAATTTTTGTATGATCATCCATAAATTCAAACCATGAGTAGGGCAATTACGAAGCATCAATTTCATTCTTTCCCAAGATTGGGCAACATGCTCATGATCAAGTTATTTAAAATTCATAATATCGTTCCTAAGAGTGATGATCTTAGCGGGAGGAAAATACTTAGAGATAAAAGCATCTTTGCACTTGTTCCAAGAATCAATACTATTTTTAGGCAAAGACGAAAACCAAACTTTAGCACGATTTCTAAGTGAAAACGGAAATAACTTCAATTTGACAATATTGTTATCCGTATCTTTCTTCTTTTGCATATCACACAAATCAACAAAATTGTTTAGATGAGTAGCAGCATCTTCACTAGGAAGGTCGGCGAATTGATCTTTCATAACAAGATTCAACAAAGCGGTATTGATTTCACAAGACTCATCATTATTAAGAGGAGCAATCGGAGTACTAAGGAAATCATTATTATTGGTATTCGAGAAATCACACAATTTGGTATTATCTTGCGCCATGGCAACAAGTAATTCAACACACAAGCAAACAGAAAGGCAATGGAAAAAGGAAACGAGAAATAGAGGAGGAGATTGGGAAAGAGAGGGCGAATAAAACGGCAAGGGTGAAGTGGGGGAGAGGAAAACGAGAGGCAAACGGCAAAAAATGTAATGCGAGAGATAGGGATTGTGATGGGTACTTGGTATTGTTGACTTGCTTGCGTGAGACTCCCCGGCAACGGCGCCAGAAATTCTTCTTGCTACCTCTTGAGCACTGCATTGGATTTCCCCGAAGAGGAGAGGACGATGCAACACAGTAGCGTAAGTATTTCCCCCAGTTTTTGAGAACCAAGGTATCAATCCAGTAGGAGACCACGCACAAGTCCCTCGTACCTACACAAAACGATAGCTCCTCGCAACCAACAGGATTAGGGGTTGTCAATCCCTTCACGCTCACTTACGAGAGTGAGATCTGATAGAGATGATAAATATTATTTTTGGTATTTTTGGTATAGAGATGCAAAGTGAAAAGTAAAAGGCAAAGTAAAAACAAAGCAAGTAATAAAGTAATGGAGATTCATATGATGAGAATAGACCCGGGGGCCATAGGTTTCACTAGTGGCTTCTCTGAAGAGCATAGATATTCTACGGTGGGTGAACAAATTACTGTTGAGCAATTGACAGAATTGAGCATAGTTATGAGTATATCTAGGTATGATCATGTATATAGGCATCACGTCCGAGACAAGTAGATCGAAACGATTCTGCATCTACTACTATACTCCACTCATCGACCGCTATCCAGCATGAATCTAGAGTATTAAGTTAAAAACAGAGTAACGCCTTAAGCTGGATGACATGATGTAGAGGGATAAATTCATGCAATATGATAAAAACCCCATCTTGTTATCCTCGATGGCAACAATACAATGTGCCTTGCTGCCCCTTCTGTCACTGGGAAAGGACACCACAAGATTGAACCCAAAGCTAAGCACTTCTCCCATTGCAAGAACTACCAATCTAGTTGGCCAAACCAAAAGGATAATTCGAAGAGACTTGCAAAGATAACTCAATCATACATAAAAGAATTCAGAGAATATTCAAATATTGTTCATAGATAAACTGGATCATAAACCCACAATTCATCAGTCTCAACAAACACACCGCAAAAAGAAGATTACATCGAATAGATCTCCACGAGAGGGGGGAGAACATTGTATTGAGATCCAAAAAGAGAGAAGAAGCCATCTAGCTACTAGCTATGGACCCGAAGGTCTGAAGTAAACTACTCACACTTCATCGGAGGGGCTATAGTGTTGATGTAGAAGCCCTCCATGGTGGATGCCCCCGTGAGCTCCTAAAAGGCCCCAAGATGGGATCTCGTGGATACGTAGGTTGCAGCGGTGGAATTAGGTTTTGGCCTCATCATCGATCGCTTGGGGATACGTGGGTATATATAGGAGGAAGGAGTACGTCGGTGGAGCAACAGGGGCCCACGAGGCGGGGGCGCCCCACCCTCGTGACCGCCTTTTTTTCCTTGGAGCAGGGTCCAAGTCTCTGGATCACGCTCGTGAGAAAATCACGCTCCCAAGGTTTCATTCCGCTTGGACTCGTTTGATATTCCGCTTTCTTCAAACATCAAATAGGCAAAAAACAGCAATTCTAGGCTGGGCCTCTGGTTAATAGATTAGTCCCAAAAATAATATAAAAGTGGAAAATACAGCCCAATATAGTCCAAAACAGTAGATAAAGTAGCATGGAGCAATCAAAAATTATAGATACGTTGGAGACGTATCACGGTACACCGCCGGAAGCATTCATATAGAGTCATATCTTTGTTCCAGTATCGAGTTGTAATATCGAGTTGTAAGTAAATAAAAGTGTGATGATCATCATTATAGAACATTGCCCCATAAAAAAAGAAAAAGAAAAAAAAAGGAAAGGCTAAAGAAGCCTAAATAAAAAAGGGGGCCAAAGAAGCCCACCCAAAAAGAAAAAAAGAAGAAAGAAAAAGAAAAGGGGCAATGTTACTATCCTTTTTCCACACTTGTGCTTCAGAGTAGCACCATGTTCTTCATATAGAGAGTCTCCTATGTTATCACTTTCATATACTAGTGGGAATTTTCATTATAGAACTTGGCTTGTATATTCCAACGATGGGCTTCCTCAAATGCCCTAGGTCTTCATGAGCAAGCAAGTTGGATGCACACCCACTTAGTTTCTTTTGTTGAGCTTTCATACACTCATAGCTCTTAGTGCATCCGTTGCATGGAAATCCCTACTCCTCGCATTGACATCAATTGATGGGCATCTCCATAGCCCGTTGATTAGCCGCGTTGATGTGAGACTTTATCCGTTTTTGTCTTCTCCACATAACCTCCACCATTTTATTCTATTCCACCTATAGTGCTATATCCATGGCTTGCGCTCATGTATTGCGTGAGGGTTGAAAAAGCTGAAGCGCATTAAAAAGTATGAACCAATTGCTCGGCTTGTCATCGGAGTTGTGCATGATGGGGGCATTTTGTGTGACAAAAATGAAGCACGGACGAATTATATGATTTTGTAGGGATAAGCTTGCTTTGGCCTTGTTGTTTTGAAAAGACATGATTGCTTTATTGATATGCTTGAAGTATTATTGTTTTTATGTCAAATGATAAACTATTGCTTTGAATCACTCGTGTCTTAATATTCATGCCATGATTAGACATATTATCAAGATTATGCTAGGTAGCATTCCACATCAAAAATTATCTTTTTTATCATTTACCTACTCAAGGACGAGCAGGAATTAAGCTTGGGGATGCTGATACGTCTCCGTCGTATATGTAATTTTTGATTGTTCCATGCCAATATTCTTCAACTTTCATATAATTTTGGCAACTTTTTATACTATTTTTGGGACTAACATATTGATCCAGTGCCCAGTGCCGGTTCATGTCTGTTGCATGTTTTATGTTTCGCAGAAACCCAATAGCAAACGGAATCCAAACGGGATAAAAACGAACAGAGAATTATTTTGGAATATTTGGGATTTTCCGGAGGAAGAATCAACGTGAAACGGTGTCCGGGGTGGCCACGAGACAGGGGGCGCGCCCTCCCCCCTGGGCGTGCCCTGGACTCTCGTGGGCCACATGTAAGGCGGTTGACGTTTTTTTTCCGCAAGAAAGCTAATTTTACGAGAAAAATCTGGGCGAAAGATTCACCCCAATCGGAGTTACGGATCTCCGGATATTAAAGAAACGGTGAAGGGGTAGAATCAGGGAACACAGAAACAGAGAGAGACAGAGAGATAGATCCAATCTCGGAGGGGCTCTCACCCCTCCCACGCCATGGGAGACAAGGACCAGAGGGGAAACCCTTCTCCCATCTAGGGAGAAGGTCAAGGAAGAAGAAGAAGAAGGGGGGCTCTCTCCCCCTTGCTTCCGGTGGTGCCGGAGCGCTGCCGGGGGCCATCATCATCACCGCGATCTTCACCAACACCGACGTCATCTTCACCAACATCTCCATCACCTTCCCCCTTCTATATTCAGCGGTCCACTCTCCCGTAACCCGCTGTACCCTCTACTTGAACATGGTGATTTATGCTTCATATTATTATCCAATGATATGTTGCCATCCTATGATGTGTGAGTAGATTTTTGTTGTCCTATCGGTGATTGATGAATTGCTATGATTGGTTTGAGTTGCATGATTTATTATTGGTGTTGTGCTATGGTGCTCTCCGTGTCGCGCAAGCGTGAGGGATCCCCGCTATAGGGTTTGCAATATGTTCATGATTTGCTTATGGTGGGTGGCGTGAGTGACAGAAGCACAGACCCGAGTAAGTAGGTTGTTTGCGTATGGGATAAAGGGGACTTGATACTTTAATGCTATGGTTGGGTTTTACCTTAATGATCTTTAGTAGTTGCGGATGCTTGCTAGAGTTCCAATCATAAGTGCATATGATCCAAGAAGAGAAAGTATGTTAGCTTATGCCTCTCCCTCAAATAGAATTGCAATAGTGATTACCGGTCTAGTAACATAGTCAATTGCTTAGGGACAATATCACAACTCCTACCACCACTTTTCCACACTCGCTATATTTACTTTATTGCTTATTTATCTAAAAAGCCCCTAGTTTATATTTACGTGTTCTTTATTATCTTGCAAACCTATCCAACAACACCGACAAAGTACTTCTAGTTTCATACTTGTTCTATGTAACGCAAAGACTAAGCGTGCGTAGAGTCGTATCAGTGGCAGATAGGACTTGAGAGAATATTTGTTCTACCTTTAACTCCTCGTTGGGTTTGACACTCTTACTTATTGAAAGAGGCTACATTGATCCCGTATACTTGCGGGTTATCAGAGCCCCGGTTCTAAGTTGTAAAGCATGCCGCACTGAACCAGGGAGTAATCATCACTACGTGACTGCCAGGCGTTCATATCGTCTTGAGTTACTGGAAAAATGGTTGCATCACCTAGCGGTGCTTCAAGGACATATGCTTTCTTGGCAGCTATGAGGATGATCCTCAAGTTTCGAACCCAGTCTGTATAGTTGCTACCATCATCTTTCAGCTTGGTTTTCTCTAGGAACGCGTTGAAGTTGAGGGCAACATTAGCGTGGGCCATTTGATCTATAAGACATATTGTAAAGATATTTCAGACCATGTTCATGATAATTAAGTTCATCTAATCAAATTATTTAATGAACTCCCACTCAGATAGACATCCATCTAGTCATCTAAGTGATACATGATCCGATTCAACTAGGCTGTGTCTGATCATCACGTGAAACGGACTAGTCATCATCGGTGAACATCTCCATGTTGATCGTATCTACTATACGACTCATGTTTGACCTTTCGGTCTCTTGTGTTCCGAGGCCATGTCTGTACATGCTAGGCTCATCAAGTCAACCTAAGTGTTTTGCATGTGTAAATCTGGCTTACACCCGTTGTATGAGAATGTTAGAATCTATCACACCAGTTCATCACATGGTGCTTCGAAACAACGAGCCTTCACAATGGTGCACAGTTAGGGGGAACACTTTCTTGAAATTTTAGTGAGGGATCATCTTATTTATGCTACCATCGTTCTAAGCAAATAAGATATAAACATGAAAAACATCACATGCAAATCATAAAGTGACATGATATGGCCAATATCATCTTGCGCCTTTGATCTCCATCTTTGAGGCGCGACATGATCACCTTCGTCACCGACATGACACCATGATCTCCATCATCGTGTCTTCATGAAGTTGTCTCACCAACTATTACTTCTACTACTATGGCTAACGGTTAGCAATAAAGTAAAGTAATTACATGGCGTTTTCAATGACACGCAGGTCATACAATAAATTAAGACAACTCCTATGGCTCCTGCCGGTTGTCATACTCATCGACATGCAAGTCATGATTCCTATTACAAGAACATGATCAATCTCATACATCACATATATCATTCATCACATCCTTTTTGGCCATATCACATCACATAGCATACCTTGCAAAAACAAGTTAGACGTCCTCTAATTGTTGTTGCATGTTTTACGTGGCTGCTATGGGTTTCTAGCAAGAACGTTTCTTACCTACGCAAAAGCCACAACGGTGATATGCCAATTGCTATTTACCCTTCATAAGGACCCTTTTCATCGAATCCGATTCGACTAAAGTGGGAGAGACAGACACCCGCTAGCCACCTTATGCAATGCTACCTCTTGAGCACTGCGTTGGTTTTCCCTTGAAGAGGAAAGGGTGATGCAGCAAAGTAGCGTAAGTATTTCCCTCAGTTTTGAGAAGGTATCTATCCAGTAGGAGGCTACACGCAAATTCCACGTACCTACATAAATAAATAAGAACCTTGCAACCACCGCGATAAAGGGGTTGTCAATCCCTTCACGGCCACTTGCAAAAGTGAGATCTGATAGAGATAATAATAAGATAAATATTTTTGGTATTTTTTATGATATAGATTGGAAAGTAAAGATTGCAAAATAAAATAGATCGGAAACTTATATGATGGAAAATAGACCCGGGGCCCATAGGTTTCACTAGTCGCTTCTCTCAAGATAGCATAAGTATTACAGTGGTTGAACAAATTACTGTCGAGCAATTGATAGAAAAGTGCATAGTTATGAGAATATCTAGTCATGATCATGTATGTAGGTTATGAGAAAAGTGCATCATGTCCGCGACAAGTAGATCGAAAAGATTCTGCATCTACTACTGTTACTCCATACATTGACCGCTATCCAGCATGCATCTAGAGTATTAAGTTCATAAGACCAGAGTAACGCATTAGGCAAGATGACATGATGTAGAGGGATAAACTCAAGCAATATGATATAAACCCATCTTTTTATCCTCGATGGCAACAATACAATACGCGCCTTGCTGCCCCTCATCCTTTGGGAAAGGACACCGCAAGATTGAACCCAAAGCTAAGCACTTCTCCCATTGCAAGAAAGATCAATCTAGTAGGCCAAACCAAACTGATAATTCGAAGAGACTTGCAAAGATAACCAATCATACATAAAAGAATTCAGAGGAGATTCAAATATTTCTCATATATAATCTTGATCATAAACCCACAATTCATCCGATCTCGACAAACACACCGCAAAAAGAGTTACATCGATTAGATCTCCAAGAAGATCGAGGAGAACTTTGTATTGAGATTCAAAGAGAGAGAGAGAGAAGAAGCCATCTAGCTAATAACTATGGACCCAAAGGTATGTGGTAAACTACTCACACTTCATCGGAGAGGCTATGGCGTTGATGTTGAAGCCCTCCATGATCGATTCCCCCTCCGGCGGAGCGCCGGAAAAGGCCCCAAGATGGGATCTCATGGGTACAGAAGGTTGCGGCGGTGGAAATAGGGTTTCATGGTGCTCCTGGATGTTTTCAGGGTGTATGGATATATATATATAGGTGAAGGAAGTCGGTCAGGAGAGCCATGAGGGGCCCACGAGGTAGGGCGCGCCACCCCACTGGGCGCGCCTCCTGCCTCGTGGCTTGCTGCTTGTTTCTTGACGTCCACTCCAAGTCTCCTGGATTGCGTTTGTTCCAAAAATAACTCTCCCGAAGGTTTCATTCTGTTTGGACTCTGTTTGATATTCCTTTTCTTCGAAACACTGAAATAGGCAAGAAAACAACAATTTGGGCTAGGCCTCTGGTTAATAGGTTAGTCCCAAAATAATATAAAAGTGCTTAGTAAAGCCCATTAAACATCCAAAACAGGTAATATAATAGCATGGAACAATAAAAAATTATAGATACATTGGAGACGTATCAAGCATCCCCAAGCTTAATTCCTTTTCGTCCTCGAGTAGGTAAATGATAGAAACAAAATTTTTGATGTGGAATGCTACCTATCGTATTTCTCAATGTAATTTTCTTTATTATGGCATGAATGTACAGATCCATAAGATTCAAGACAAAAGTTTAATATTGACATGAAAACAATAATACTTCAAGCATACTAAGAGAGCAATCATGTCTTCTCAAGATAACATGGCTAAATAAAACTATCCCTACAAAATCATATAGTCTGGCTATGCTCTATCTTCCTCACACAAAATATTTAAATCATGCACAACCCCGATGACAAGCCAAGCAATTGTTTCATACTTTGATGTTCTCAAACCTTTTCAACTTTCATGCAATACATGAGCGTGAGCCATGGACATAACACTATATGTGGAATAGAATGTTTGTTGTGGAGAAGACAAAAAAAAGAGAAGGTAGTCTCACATCAACTAGGCGTATCAACGGGCTATGGAGATGCCCATCAATAGATATCAATGTGAGTGAGTAGGGATTGCCATGCAACGGATGCACTAGAGCTATAAGTGTATGAAAGATCAACAAAAGAAACTAAGTGGGTGTGCATCCAACTTGCTTGCTCACGAAGACCTAGGGCATTTTGAGGAAGCCCATCATTGGAATATACAAGCCAAGTTCTATAATGTAAAATTCCCACTAGTATATGAAAGTGACAACATAGGAGACTCTCTATCATGAAGATTATGGTGCTACTTTGAAGCACAAGTGTGCTAAAAGGATAGTAACATTGTCCCTTCTCTCTTTTTCTATCGTCATTTTTTCCTTATTTTATTTTGGTGGGCTTCTTTGGCCTCTTTTTTTTGGGCTTCTTTGGCCTCTTTTATTCTTCATAAAGTTCGGAGTCTCATCCCGACTTGTGAGGGAATCATAGTCTCGATCATCCTTTCCTCACTTGGGTCAATGCTCTAATAATGAAGATCATAACACTTTTATTTACTTACAACTCAAGATTACAACTCAATACTTAGAACAAAATATGACTCTATGTGGATGCCTCCGGTGGTGTACTGGGATATGCAATGAATCAAGAGTGACATGTATGAAAGAATTATAAAGGTGTCTTTGCCACAAATACGATGTCAACTACATGATCATGCAAAAGCAATATGACAATGATGCAGCATGTCATAATAAACGGAACGGTGGAAAGTTGCATGGCAATATATCTCGGAATGACTACGGAAAAGCCATAATAGGTAGGTATGGTGGCTATTTTGAGGAAGGTATATGGTGGGTGTATGGTTCCGGCGAAAGTTGCGCGACACGAGGGAGGCTAGCAATGGTGCAAGGGTGAGAGTGCGTATAATCCATGGACTTAACATTAGTCATAAAGAACTCATATACTTATTACAAAAATCTATTAGTCATTGAAATGAAGTACTACGGGCATGCTCCTAGGGGGATAGATTGGTAGGAAAAGACCATCGCTCGTCCCTGACCGCCACTCATAAGGAAGACAATCAAAAAATAAATCATGCTCTGACTTCATCACATAACGGTTCACCATACGTGCATGCTACGGGAATCACAAACTTTAACACAAGTATTTCTCAAATTCACAACTACTCAACTAGCATGACTCTAATATCACCATCCTCATATCTCAAAACAATCATAAGGAATCAAACTTCTCATAGTATTCAATGCACTTTATATGAAAGTTTTTATTATACCCATATTGAATGCCTATCATATTAGGACTAATTTTATAACCAAAACAAATACCATGCTGTTCTAAAGAACTCTCAAAATAATATAAGTGAAGCATGAGAGATCAATAATTTCTAGAAAATAAAACCACCGCCGTGCTCTAAAAAGATATAAGTGAAGCACTAGAGCAAAATTGTCTATCTCAAAAGATATAAGTGAAGCACACAGAGTATTCTAATAAATTCCGATTCATGTGTGTCTCTCCCAAAAGGTGTGTACAGTAAGGATGATTGTGGTAAACTAAAAAGAAAAGACTCAAATCATACAAGACGCTCCAAGCAAAACACATATCATGTGGTGAATAAAAATATAGCCTCAAGTAAAGTTACCGATAGACGAAGATGAAAGAGGGGATGCCTTCCGGGGCATCCCCAAGCTTAGGCTTTTGGTTGTCCTTTAATTTTACCTTGGGGTGCCTTGGGCATCCCCAAGCTTAGGCTCTTGCCACTCCTTATTCCGTAATCCATCAAATCTTTACCCAAAACTTGAAAACTTCACAACACAAAACTCAACAGAAAAATCGTATTTAGTGCAAGAAAGCAAACCACCACTTTAAGGTACTGTAATGAACTCATTCTTTATTTATATTGGTGTTAAACCTACTGTATTCCAACTTCTCTATGGTTCATACCCCCCGATACTAGCCATAGATTCATCAAAATAAGCAAACAACACATGAAAAACAGAATCTGTCAAAAACAGAAGAGTCTGTAGTAATCTGTAACTTTCAAATACTTCTGAACCTTAAAAATTCTACCAAACTAGGAAGTCCTAGTAAATTTTACTATTAATCTTCTGAGAAAAAATGAACTGAAGATCACGTTTCTGTGATTTACTAAAATTATTCTCGTGCGTGCAAAAGTTTCTGATTTTCAGCAAGATCAAAATAACTAACACCGTAGGTTATCCTATAGGTTCTACTTGGCACAAACACTAATTAAAACATAAAACCACATCTAAACAGAAGCTAGATGAATTATTTCACACTAAACAGGAGCAAAAAGCTAAGAACAAAAATAAAATTGGTTGCCTCCCAAACAAGCGCTATCGTTTAACGCCCCTAGCTAGGCATTGAGATTTCAATGATGCTCACATGAAAGACAAGAATTGAAGCACAAAGAGAGCATCATAAAACATGTGACAAACACAATTAAGTCTAACATAATTCATATGCATAGGTATTTTATAAGAAAACAAATTGTCAAGGCAAATAAAAACTAACATATGCAAGGAAGAAGAAAGGAACAATAGCAATCTCAACATAACGAGAGGAAATTTTGTAACATGAAAATTTCTACAATCATATTTTCCTCTCTTATAATAATTACATGTGGGATCATAAGCAAATTTAACAAATTAGGTATCACAAAAAATATTTTCAACATGATCCACATGCATGCAAAGTTCACACTCTTCCAAAATAGTGGGATTATCATTAACTAAAGTAATGACCTCTCCAAACCCACTTTTATCAAAAACTTCATAAGATTGAACATTATAGAAATATGTGGGGTCTAAAGTTGACACTCTTACAAACCCACTTTCAGTATTATTGCAAACATTATTATCAATCTCATATTCATCATGGGGCTTAAATAAAATTTCAAGATTATAAGAAGAATCACCCCAATCATGATCATTGCAACAAGTAGTGGACATAGCAAAACTAGCGTCCCGAAGCTTAGGGACTAACCTATTAACCGGAGGCCCAGTCCAAATTGTTGTTTTTTTGCCTATTTCAGTGTTTCGCAGAAAAGGAATACCAAACGGAATGAAACCTTCGGGAGAATCGTTTCTGGAACAAACGCAATCCAGGAGACTTGGAGTGGACGTCAAGGAAGCAATGAGGTGGCCACGAGGTAGGAGGGTGCGCCCAGTGGGGGGTAGGCGCGCCTCCCACCCTTGTGGGCCCCTCATGGCTCCCTTGGTCGACTTCTTTCGCCTATATATACTCATATACCATGAAAACATCCGGGAGCAGCATAGATCGGGAGTTCCGCTGCCACAAGCCTCTGTAGCCACCAAAAACCAATCGAGACCCTGTTCCGGCACCCTGCCCGAGGGGGATCCCTCACCAGTGGCCATCTTCATCATCCTGGCGCTCTCCATGATGAGGAGGGAGTAGTTCACCCTCGGGGATGAGGGTATGTACTAGTAGCTATGTGTTTGATCTCTCTCTCTCTCTCGTGTTCTTGATTTGGCACGATCTTGATGTATCACGAGCTTTGCTATTATAGTTGGACCTTATGATGTTTCTCCCCCTCTACTATCTTGTAATGGATTGAGTTTTCCCTTTGAAGTTATCTTATCGGATTGAGTCTTTAAGGATTTGAGAACATTTGATGTATGTCTTGCATGTGCTTATCTGTGGTGACAATGGGATATTCACATGATCTACTTGATGTACATTTTGGTGATCAACTTGCGGGTTCAGTGACCTTGTGAACTTATGCATAGGGGTTGGCACACGTTTTTGTCTTGACTCTCCGGTAGAAACTTTGGGGCACTCTTTGAAGTTCTTTGTGCTGGTTGAATAGATGAATCTGAGATTGTGTGATGCATATCGTATAATCATACCCACGGATACTTGAGGTGACATTGGAGTATCTAGGTGACATTAGGGTTTTGGTTGATTTGTGTCTTAAGGTGTTATTCTAGTACGAACTCTATGATAGATCGAACGGAAAGAATAGCTTCGTGTTATTTTACTACGGACTCTTGAATAGATTGATCAGAAAGGATAACTTTGAGGTGGTTTCGTACCCTACAATAATCTCTTCGTTTGTTCTCCTCTATTAGTGACTTTGGAGTGACTCATTGTTGCATGTTGAGGGATAGTTATATGATCCAGTTATGTTATTATTGTTGAGAGAACTTGCACTAGTGAAAGTATGAACCCTATGCCTTGTTTTGAAGCATTGCAATACCATCTGTGCTCACTTTTATCATTAGTTACCTTGCTGTTTTTATATTTTCAGATTACAAATACATATATCTACCATCCATATTGCACTTGTATCACCATCTCTTCGCCGAACTAGTGGACCTATACAATTTACGATTGTATTGGGTGTGTTGGGGACACAAGAGACTCTTTGTTATTTGGTTGCAGGGTTGTTTGAGAGAGACCATCTTCATCCTACACCTCCCATGGATTTATAAACCTTAGGTCATCCACTTGAGGGAAATTTGCTACTGTCCTACAAACCTCTGCACTTGGAGGCCCAACAACGTCTACAAGAAGAAGGTTGTGTATTAGACATCAAGATGCCACTGTTGGGTAACGTAGCAATAATTCGAAATTTTCCTATGTATCACCAAGATCAATCTAGGAGATTCTAGCAACAAGAGAGAGAGAGGAAGTGCATCTTCATACCTTTGAAGATCACTAAGCAGAAGCGTTACTAGAACGCGGATGATGGAGTTGTACTCATGGCGATTCAAATCGCGGAAGATCCGATCTAGTGCCGAACGGACGGTGCCTCTGCTCAACAGACGTACAGCCCGGGGATGTCTCCTCCTTCTTGATCCAACAAGGGGAAAGGAGAAGTTGAGGGAGAGCTCTGACAGCACGACGGCGTGGTGGTGGAGCTTGTGGTATTTCTGCAGGGCTTCGCCAAGCTCTATAGAGGAGGAAGAGGTGTTGGGGAGGAAGGGGCTATGCTAGGGGAAGGGGTGCGGCAGCCCTCCCACCCCCCACTATTTCTAGGAGAAGGGGAGAGGGGGCCGGCCCCCTTAGATCCCATCTAAGGGGGGGAGGCAAAAGGGGGGAGCTTGCTCCCCAAGTTTGGTAGGAGGTGCCCCCCACCCCTAGGGTTTCCAACCCTAGGCGCCTTGGGACCTTGGGGGGGGGGCACCAGCCCACCAGTGGCTGGTTCCCACCCTTTGTTCAGCCCACTAAGTCCCCCGGGGCAGGTGGCCCCATCCGGTGGTCCCGGTACAATACCGATAACGATCTTGTGCTATGCTTAGGATTGGGTCTTGTCCATCACATCATTCTCCTAATGATGTGATCTCGTTATCAACGACATCCAATGTCCGTGGTCAGGAAACCACAACCATCTATTGATCAACGAGCTAGTCAACTAGAGGCTTACTAGGGACATATTATGGTCTATGTATTCACACATGTATTACGGTTTCCGGTTAATAAAATTATGGCATGAACAACAGACAATTATCATGAACAAGGAAATATAATAATAACCATTTTATTATTGCCTCTAGGGCATATTTCCAACATATAGCACCGCAGGGCAAATGCTACAACAACAAAGGGTATGGGTTGGTGATACATCTCCAACGTATCTATAATTTATGAAGTATTCATGCCATGTTTACAACAATTTTATATGGTTTTGGTATGATTTGCATGGAACTAACACGGACTGACGCTGTTTTCAGCAGAACTACCATGGTGTTGTTTTTTGTGCAGAAATGAAAGTTCTCCAAATGAGCTGAAACTTTTTGACAATTTGCTTGTCGAAAGAGACCCTCGAAGCTTCGTGGGAGGGCCAGAAGATCCACGAGGAGGGCACAACCCACCAGGGCGCGCTTGGGCTCCCAGGCGCGCCTGGGCTCCCAGGCGCGCCTCGGTGTATCGTGCTCACCTCGAGGCCCATCTAGACGTGAGACCGATGCCAAACATTCCAATAAATAGAGAAACCATCAGAAATAACCGTAGATCGGAAGTTCCACTGCCGCAAGCCACTGTAGCCATCGAAAACCAATCGGGAGCCCATTCCGGCACCCTGCCGGAGGGGGAGATCATCACCGGTGGGCATCTTCATCATCCTGGCGGCCACCACGATGAGGAGGGAGTAGTCCACCCTCGGGGCTGAGGGTTGGTACCAGTAGCTATGCACTACTAGGGAAAACCCTAGTAGTAGCGCGGGTTTAATGCCCACTAGTAGCGCGGGCAGCCGCGCTACTAATAAGGTGCTACAGCTATTACTTAGTAGTAGCGCGCGCGGCACACGTTACTGCTAAGACACATAGCAGCAGCGCTTGTTATCTACCGCACTGCTGCTAATCTAGCTAGTAGCAGCGTGTTTACTATCCATTGCTACTAGTATTCTTTTTTTAGTGTGTTTATACGCCGTTATACAAATTTTGGTACAATACCAATTATGAGGTTTATATCATTATGTCCATAACAGTGTGTCAAATGAAGGTGGATTAGGTTCAAGTGGAGGCAATATGTGGTGCTTGTCAAAAGTATACTACTAATCCAAACTTGATCTAGTTTGGACTAGTTTTACTTTCGATGTGCACCACAGTTGCCTCCACTTGAATCTAATCCGCCAGCACAAGCTATTTAATCATCATCATAGTCATTAGCACCAACAGTATTTATTTAATCACCACTAACACTAGCTCATAATAATCATCATAGTCATTACCACCAACACTAGCTATTTAATCATCATAGTCATAGTGTAGCACATCATCATCTTTAAACTCATTTCTAGCTAGCTAATCACTCCTGCTGCTCTCTCTCAGGTAAAATAACATAAAACATGTGTAGCTCTCCTCCTTCATCAAGTTGGAGCATGCAGATGAACTTGTCTCTTAATCATGGGCTGCGCTTCTGCTTGCTGCCCCCTAGTACTTGTCTGCGCTCCTCCATCACAGATTTGGTCCAGTCTTTCACTATTAAGAATTCGTCGCTAATCCTGAATGCACTATAGTGATTTGTAGGATATCTTGGCCGTAAGCTAACATTACTCATGGTACCTTTAGTTTCGATCCCATAAGGCACAACATTCATCGGGAGTCCCTGTTGAAGAACATCGTATGGTAACATACTTAGCAATCAAGTTTAGCTTAAAAAATGTATGGAAAAGATGCACTGAGGAAACATAGTAAAAATCTTACCATCTTTCCTAAATACATGTGACCGTAGTTCATTACGAACACTATTGGTCGCACATTTTCAGTACTAACATTTCTAAATCCAGGAAGAAAATTTGTATTGACAGTATCAAGATCTGCAAGCCATGAAACATAATGACTTAACTCCTCGCAGTTTAGTTCAGCCCCGGGACAGTAGTAGGTCCTGTCTACCAAGCGTTGGACATGTTTGCTTGAATGGAAATAAGCTGACAATAGAAATTAGTTGTCAACTATTTTTGAATAAACAATATCAAAGACATAAATATGGTTGAGAAACTCACATAATGGTATAATGAGGCGTCAGACATCGACCCAGATGTCGGTATTACCTTCAATATCATCTTCCGGACGAATATCAAAGGTGATAACCATATCAGGCTCAAATGCATAAGTCTTGCATAGTGCTCGCCATGTTTTGCATCCAAAATAGGAGTAGTCATCTGAATTGTATAATTTTGCGTGGAAAATATAACCATGCTCCATCTTCAAGTAAACTTTCTTTACCTCTATAGTACGACTGAAACCTATCTTATCCAATAAAAAACTCTTGCATGGCAGGGGATACGCTAGTAGAATAGTAAAAAAATTATAAGTTGAAGCAAATGAAGCAAATTGCATGCCTAATTACGAAAAAAGACTTGTCGTTGTGACTTACTGTATCCACTTCGAAGTTCTCGTCCAGCTTGATGCTAAAGTGCCTATCATCATCTAGGAAGATTCCGTCGCATAGGCCGTGCTCGTCTTCGCAGTATTTGCAAATATCGAAATCCTTTTCGTCGTCAGACATTTCCTATGTTCATAGTTAAAACATTAATTGAAAATCGATCGAAGACAACTACCAGGATACTCAACACAAAAATCCGGGGCACTCGATATTTCCTACATATTCTGGCACAAGTCATGCCAAAATTCACGGAAAAATCCGGCATGAGCTTTGCTAAAATAGGACATATCGAGCGCCTGAAATTTGCCGGAACGGAAATGAATCAACACTCCGACAAAACATAGGCTACTCGGAGGTGTAACCTGCAAACATGACCGGCCACTTAGGCAAGCACATATCCTATTTGAGCAACACAAGATATACATTTCAAAATATCTTATAGTACTCAAATTAGCATTCATTCAATAAGCAAAAGTAAATCATCTCATGCGTCCGTACATCATCGAATATTATCACTAATACATCCCAAATAGTATCATACATATAACATCACTAATACAAGTAAAACCCTAGCACACGACGGGTATCGGCGCGGGCGGTGGACACCTACAGAGAAGGAACCATCACGGGATCATAGCTCTAGTGAGATCCCTGGAGAACCTGCCAGGTATTGGAGAACCTGTGCTCCAACGCAAACAAGTAGCGACAGACGTGCATGTCCTCCTCACTGACATGGTGACACACCACCTCCACGGGGTCCTCAAGCCTCTAGACCGTCACTGGCCCACGCGACCGCCACCAAAGAAGGTTCGAGACAACGACAGGCTGGCTCCTCACCAACCTGCGCCCCCCGGTAGGTAGCGCCTCCCAGTACCACCCCGGCGGAGCCCAGTCCCGGACATGGCCCATCTGGTCAAGCAGGTGTCGTCCTCCGCCGGCTCGACGACGAGGATGCGGGATAGGCATCGTCCACGTCGATGCGGGAAAAATTGCTTTAACTAAAAAAGTAGCAACAAGTTCTTATTAACTAGTTCTATTAATTCAACTTGTTCTTACTAAAAATAAACTTACTATAAATAAAAATAAACTAGTACCTAATTAGTACCTAGTTCTTACTAACTAATTAGTACCTAGGAACTACTGCCCTAATTACCATATAAGTATCCATTTTTAACTAGGGTTCGTACTACCTAATTAAATAGGGTTAATACTAATTGTAATTAACTAACTAGCACTAAAAATAGCCTAGGGTTCATACTAACTAGCACTAAATAGCTAGGGTTCATACTAACAGAGAGCAGAGAAGAGGGAAGGGGAGAGTGCTTACAGAGGGCGGGGAGAGAGATGGGGTCAGGGGAGACGGCGGCAGGCGCAGCGAGGCGGGGTCGGGGGAGACGGCAGTGAGGCTGGTTGAGGGAGACAGCGGCGAAGAGCGAGGGCAGGGGCTCCGGCAAGGTCGAGGCCGAGGAGGAGGAGGCACAGGCGCGCGACGACGTCGAGGGGCAGACTCCGGCGGAGAGCGAGGGCAGGGCCTCCGGCGAGGGCAAGGGCGGGGGCTCCGGCGGAGGCGACAAGGGGGAGAAGAGAGAGTGGGGAATTGGGGGAGGAAGCAGAGGAGAGGAAAGCCCGTGCGGGGGGTTAGGTGAAAATAGCTTTAACAGTAGCGTGGGGTGCGAAAACGCGCTGCTGCTAAAATCCGTAGTAGTAGGGCGCCCTCACAAACTCTCTACTGCTAAGATGGGCCCGTCCTGTGTGTGTGTTCAAACTTAGCAGTAGCACCCTACCCTAAAAGTGCGCTTCTACTAATTTTGTAGTAGTAGCGCGGTTTTTAGAAGGGCGCTACTACTATACCTAGCACGTCGAGGACGATGTGTCAATTATAGTAGTCGCGTGTTTTGTTCCTGCCGCACTACTGCTAAGTGGATAACAGTAACACCCTTTAAGCCAACGCGCTACTGCTAAGTAGCAGTAGCGCCTCATTTTAACACGCACTACTGGTAAGATTCTGTGTATAATGTTTTCCCTAGTAGTGATGTGTTTAATCTCTCTCTTTTGCGCGATCTTGAGATGTCACGATCTTGATGTATCATGGGATTTGTTAACATAGATGAATCATATGATGTTTCTCCCCTCTCTGCACTTGTTGTGATGAATTGAGTCTTTACCCTTTGAAGTTTTGTCTTGTCGGATTGAATGTTCAGATCTGAGAACACATGATATATGTCTTGCATATGAATACCCGTGGTGACAATGGGGTATTATTTCTATTCACTTGATATATGTTATGGCACTCAACTTGCGGATTCCCGCGGTGACTTTGGGGTAATATATGCATAGGGGTTGATGCATGTTTTTATTATCTTTTCTCCGATAGAAACTTTGGGGTCCCCTTGTAGTTCTTTGCGTGGATTGAGTATTATGAATCTGAATTTTTTTATACATATCGTATAATTAACTCACAGGTACTCGCACTGACATTGGGGTATCTAGGTGACATTAGAGTTGGTTGATATGTATCATGTGGTTTTATTTTAGTACAAACTCTTGATTAGATCGATCAGAAAGAATAGCTTGCTGATATTTTAGTACGGACTCTAGGATAGATTGATCGGAAAGAATAGCTTTGAGGTGGTTTCGTACCCTACAAACAATTTCTACCTTTTGTTCTCTGCTAATAGGAACTCGGGAGTGATTCTTTATTGCACTTTGAGGGATAATCATATGATCCAATTATGTTAGCATTGTTGAGAGATTGCACTAGTGCAAGTATGCACCCTAGGCCTCATTTTTCATTATTGCAATACCGTTTGTGCTCCGTTTTACCATTTACTACCTTGCTGTTTTTTATTTTTCACACTACAAATACTCATATCTACTATACATACTACACTTTTATCACCATCTCTTCGGCGAACTAGTGCACCTATACAATTTGCCATCGTATTGGGTGTGTTGGGGACACACGAGATTTCTTGTATTTGATTGCAGGTTTGCTTGAGAGAGACTATCTTCATCCCACGCCTCCCACGGATTGATAAACCTTAGGTCATCCACTTGAGGGAAAATTGCTACTGTCCTACAAAACTCTACGCTTGGAGGCCCATGATATGTCTCCAACGTATCTATAATTTTTGATTGTTCCATGCTATTATATTACCTGTTTTGGATGTTTATGGGATTTATTATACACTTTTATATTATTTTTGGGACTAACCAATTAACCGGAGGCCCAGCCCAAATTGTTGTTTTCTTGCCTATTTTAGTGTTTCGAAGAAAAGGAATATCCAGCGGAGTCCAAACGGAATGAAACCTTCGGGAGAGTCATTTTTGGAACGGAGGCAAACCAGGAGACTTGGAGTAGACGTGAGGGAAGTTTCCAGGTGGCGACGAGGCAGGGAGGCGCGCCCTACCCCGTGGGCGTGCCCTCCACCTTCATGGGCCCCTCGTGGCTCCCCTCACCGACTTCTTTCGCCTATATATATCCATATACCCTAAAAACATCCATGAGCACAATGGAGTTCCGCCGCCGCAAGCCTCTGTAGCCACCAAAACCAATCGGGACCCTGTTCCGGCACCCTACCGGAGGGGGGATCCCTCATCGGTGGCCATCTTCATCATCCCGGCGCTCTCCATGACGAGGAGGGAGTAGTTCACCCTCGGGGCTGAGGGTATGTACCAGTAGCTATGTGTTTGATCTCTCTCTCTCGTGTTCTTGATTTGGCACGATCTTGTTGTATCGCGAGCTTTGCTATTATAGTTGGATCTTATGATGTTTCTCCCCCTCTACTCTCTTGTAATGGATTGAGTTTTCCCTTTGAAGTTATCTTATCGGATTGAGTCTTTAAGGATTTGAGAACACTTGGTGTATGTCTTGCATGTGCTTATATGTGGTGACAATGGGATATTCACGTGATCTACTTGATGTACGTTTTGGTGATCAACTTGCGGGTTCAGTGACCTCGTGAACTTATGCATAGGGGTTGGCACACGTTTTCGTCTTGACTCTCCGGTAGAAACTTTGGGGCCCTCTTTGAAGTTCTTTGTGTTGGTTGAATAGATGAATCTGAGATTGTGTGATGCATATCGTATAATCATACCCATGGATACTTGCGGTGACATTGGAGTATCTAGGTGACATTAGGGTTTTGGTTGATTTGTGTCTTAAGGTGTTATTCTAGTATGAACTCTAGGATATATCGAACAGAAAGAATAGCTTCGTGTTATTTTACTGCGGACTCTTGAATAGATCGATGAGAAAGGATAACTTTGAGGTGGTTTCGTACCCTACAAAAATCTCTGTGTTTGTTCTCCGCTATTAGTGACTTCGGAGTGACTCTTTGTTACATGTTGAGGGATTGTTATATGATCCAATTATGTTGTTATTGTTGAGAGAACTTGCACTAGTGAAAGTATGAACCTTAGGCCTTGTTTCCTTGCATTGCAATACCATTTACGCTCACTTTTACCACTTTCTACCTTGCTGTTTTTATATTTTCATATTACAAAAACCTATATCTACCATCCATATTGCCCTTGTATCACCATCTCTTCGCCAAACTAGTGCACCTATACAATTTACCATTGTATTGGGTGTGTTGGGGACACAAGAGACTCTTTGTTATTTGGTTGCAGGGTTGCTTGAGAGAGACCATCTTCATCCTACGCCTCCCACGGATTGATAAACCTTAGGTCATCCACTTGAGGGAAATTTGCTATTGTCCTACAAACCTCTGCACTTGGAGGCCCAACAAGGTCTACAAGAAGAAGGTTGCGTAGTAGACATCAAGCTCTTTTCTGGCGCCGTTGCCGGGGAGGTGAGTGCTGGAAGGTATATCTTTAGATCTTGCAATCGAATCTTTTAGTTTCTTGTTTTATCACTAGTTTATTCTATAAAAGAAAACTACAAAAATGGAATTGAGTTTGCCTCATACGCTTCATCTTTTTAATATCTTTTGTGAGAATGATGGAAAGGAAAATTGTGCTCAAGTGCTAGAAGAAGAAGTCTATAAAATGTTTGGCACTAAATCTTTGAATGAAGAGCATGATTGCAATGTTGTTAGTATGAACTCTTTGAATATCCATAGTACTAATGATGATTGCACTAGTCATGTTGAAAATGTCTCTTATAAGCATGTCAATTTTTGTGGAGTGCATAGAGTTTGCAAGTACACACCAAATAGTGAATGTAGATTTTGCAAGAGGCATAAGTATTTAGAAACTAAATGGTTGCAAGAGAGGCTAGAAGTTTGTGCTGAAAATTTGAAATTTCTTTGCCATCCTTGTGAACTTTGCAATGAACGTGATCATTTAAATACCCAATGCAAAATGTTTCATGATCGAATCATGTCCAAAAATTGTGATGACTTGATTTCCCTTGCACATCATAATGAACTTAGTTTGCTTATGGGTTATGAAGAAATGAAATGTTTAACTAAGGATCTTCCAGAATTTGTCCTTGATAAAGTTCTTGATTTTGATCTAGAAGAAATTTTTATGTATTGTGCGGTGAATTGCATGGAAAATCCTTATATTGCCAATTACATAAAGAAAAGAAAGCAAATAGAAAATGAAGAAAATACTAATGAAAGGGTTTCTTATGATGAATCAGGTAACGAGGAGGAACTTTCTATTCAACCAATCTCCTTAATAAGGAGCTCAAAAAAGAGGGTTAAACCCACACATGAGGTGAAGAAGAAAAAGAAAAGACGGAGAAGCAAAGGTAGAAAGGTATCCCTCCCAAATTATGTTGCTCCTACTACTCATTGTGATGATGATAATTGCTATACTATTGGTGCTATCCATACTATTAATGATGGGAGTGATTATGCTTATGATGTGAAAAGGCCCAAGCTTGGGGATGCTATGTTTGATGAGAATGACATGTTTGAGAATATATTTGCTGCAATTAATGTTTGTCCCAAGCTTGGGGATGCTACGTTTAATGAAGATGATATTTTTAGCCTCCCAAGTTTCGATGAGCAAATTTATTATGATGATAGCATGCCTCCTACTTATGATGATTCTATTGATGAAAGTGGCTTTGGAAGAGTGTCAACTTTAGGAAGTAATGATCCCACTATTTTGGAGAATGTTGAATCCTATTGTGATAATTATGAAAGTGGATTTGGAGAGGTCATGACTTATTTAGTAATGAATCTACTATTTTTGGAAGAGGTTTCAATTGATTATGATGAGAACAAAGTTGCTACTCATGATGATTATTGTGATGAAACTTATGCCATAAAAAGTAGTGATGATTATATTTACAAAACTTGTCATGATTATGATTACCCTTTTTCTGAACATTACTCTTTTAATGTGGAAACAATTTATAGTATTCGAGTTTCTTATGATACTCCCACTATTTCGAATGAGAAGATTTTTGCTTATGTGGAGAGTAATAAAAATTCTATGCTTGTAGATCATGAAAAGAATGCTTTATGTGATGGTTATATTGTTGAATTCATTTATGATGCTAATGAAAATTATTATGAGGGAGGATTATATGCTTGTAGGAATTGCAATAATATCAAGTTTCCTCTCTATGTGTTGAAAATCTTGATGCTATGCTTGTTTTGCTTTCCTATGCTAGTTGATTCTTGTTCCCATAAGTTGTTTGCTCACAAAATCCCTGTGCATAGGAAGAGGGTTATACTTAAATGTGTTAGTCATATTCTTCATGACACTCCCATTATGTTTCAATTCTTATCTTTTATGTGAGCATCATTGTCATCATCATGCCTAGCTAGAAAGGGATTAAAGAAAAGCGCTTGTTGGGAGACAACCCAATATTTACCCTTACTGTTTTTGTGTGTCCACATTATTATGCTACTGTAGTAATCATGTTGTATAGCTTTTGTTTCAATAAAGTGGCAAGTAAGACCTTTAGGATAGCTTACGGTGATAGTTGTGTTGATCCTGCTGAAAATCAGAAACTTTTGCACCCAGTAAATTAGTTTTGATAATTCACATAAATGTAATTTTGATCTGATTCTTTTTGCTCTGGATTGGTACACAAATTTATAAGGTTTTACTAATTTGGTATGATTTTTGGAGTTACATAAGTATTCGAGAGTTACAGATTACTACAGACTGTTCTGTTTTGTATGTGTTGTTTGCTTATTTTGATGAATCCGTGAGTAATATCGGAGGGTATGAACCATAGAGAAGTTGGAATACAGTAGATATTACACCAATATGAATTTAGAATGAGTTCATAACAGTACCTAAGTGGTGATTTATTTTCTTATACTAATGTAGCTTACGAGTTTTCTGTTAAGTTTTGTGTTATGAAGTTTTCAAGTTTTTGGTAAAGATTCGATGGACTATGGAATAAGGAGTGGCAAGAGCCTAAGCTTCGGGATGCCAAAGGAATCCCAAGGTAATATTCAAGGACAACCAAGAGCCTAAGCTTGGGGATGCCCCGGATGGCATCCCCTCTTTCGTCTTCATTCATCGGTAACTTTACTTGGAGCTATATTTTTATTCACCACATGATATGTGTTTTGCTTGGAGCGTCATTTTGTTTTATTTTGTTTTTCTTGCTGTTGTAATAATATACCAAGATCTAAAATTCTTAAATGTTAGAGAGTCTTCACATAGTTGCACAATTATCCAGCTACTCATTGATCTTCACTTATATCTTTTGGAGTAGTTTGTCGTTTGCTCTAGTGCTTCACTTATATCTTTTAGAGCATGGTGGTGGTTTTATTTTGAAGAAATAGATGAACTCTAATACTTCACTTATATTATTTTGAGAGTCTTAAAACAGCATGGTAATTTGCTTTGGTTATAAAATTAGTCCTAGTATGATAGACATCCAAGAGGGATATAATAAAAACTTTCATATTAAGTGCATTGAATACAATGAGAAGTTTGATTCCTTATGATTGTTTTGAGATATGAGGATGATGATATTATGTCACTACTGGAATCTGGCACTTTGCCATCTGCCATGGCAGATGGCAAAGGCATGGTCGGCGGATGGCAAAGGCTTTGCCACCTGCCAGCAGATGGCAAACAGGTCGTCCGAAACCCTGCCGGTAAAGGCTTCTTTGCCGTCTGCGGGCTGATGGCAAAGTGCCTGTGGCTTTGCCATCTGCTGGCAGATGGCAAAGCCTCTTAACGGGGTTAGCCCCGTTAGAAGGCTAACGACATACTTTGCCATCTGCCAGCAGATGGCAAAGGCTGCAGGCTCTTTGCCATCTGCCAGCAGATGGCAAAGAGCCCAAATAGGCCAGCCCAAATGTTACATGTAGATGACACGTGGCCTCTTTGCCATCTGCCAGCTGATGGCAAAGCTCTTTGCCATCTGCTAGCAGATGGCAAAATGACTATATTGCCCCATTTAATTTTGTTTTTTCTTATGTCAATTCATTTTCATAGAAATCAAACACAAATATATTTATATGACCAATATAGCATATTCAACACATATTACCAATATTCATGAACACATATGTATCCAACACATGTTACCAATAGTAGCAAGTTTCATCCGTACATATACATAGTTTCATCAATATTACACAGTTTCATCCATAGGTAGCAAGTTTCACAAGGTCAAAACAAAAACTAAATACAAGCACTCCATCAACCCAAGCTTAATAAACTACTACTGCTGCCCGACATCATCACTGTTCCTACACATTTAATTACCATCCTTTTAGTACTACAAGCGTTTCAATCCATGGCACCTTCATTTTTGTTTCCCAACTCTCCACCGTGTGGGCTTCCAATTCCACAGCTTAATTTTATATTTTTTGTCCTATGGATTGGTCAGTTTGAACCTGGGTGGACAGGCCACTTCCTTTTATGAGCGGATGGACACAACTCTCCTGCTGATGTTCGAAATTCAAAAAATCAAACAAGTACGTGAGGACAAACTCACCGTTGAAGAAGTGACAGCACAAACGAGGCATTAAATGCACGCACCCACCACTCAACAAACAAAGACCTTTCTCAGCATACATGCCACGCTGCTTGCATTCTACAGAGACCCAGGCAAGAAAAATTCCACTACGAATCTGCAGGCATAGTACAGAGCAAAACTCAGCATCATCAAAACTCTGAGGCAGATGAACAATCTATTGTTTAGAGCAGAACAAAGAAAAATTTCACACTCGGTTGCAACTAATTTAAACAGATTTTCCATGTTTCACCCATCATACAGCAATTGTTATAGTACCACTAGTATTACCAAGGTCTGAATGTTGTAGTCAGATACATGAACATCGAAACATTATGCATCTACAGATAATTCTCGAGTTCGATTGGCCAGCAACTACATTCCACCTGCTAACCTAAGGTCCATTTCCACACCGCTAAAATTAGCATGGGCGTTTGCGGCAGCCCGCATTATACAACATGCACCTGCCAGCGGACAGTACTAAACTACGCATTGGCTACCCATCCATCAGCATCAGCTCAGTGCAAAATTCAGATACACATGGTCAATGAAAATTCAGATAAAATGGTCCCTACAAACTCCGATACATATAGCATCGGCTGGAGCTGCATTATATTAATCTGAAAATCCAGTACAGCTTGCACAAAGACCCATAAGAAAAATAAAATTACAGCATGTCCCTGAACATTGTAGAATAAGGTAACTACAGTTTAGATGGAATTGCAAAATAATAATTTTCAGATAATGCCCTCAATTCATAGGAGAACCAGGGTGATGCTTGGTTTCTTGCTGCCTGTTGTTTTGCTTCAGAATTCATAGGAGCACTAATGACACACTAAGCTTCAGAATTCTAGCCAAGTACATCATGCTAGAATGGACAGGAGCATCGACTTGTCTACATGCCTTGCAAAAAGCCTACAGTAGAACAACCAAAAGACGACACCATTGTAGTATCAAAAATGGAAAATAGGATGATTGTGCTAAGTTTCTAGCAGTAGTACAATTCTTAGATGCTCATAAGCGTTTTAGTAATCAGGTGAAAGATACAAAGACGAGGCACACTAGTGGACGAGCTGTTTGATGTGTGAAATTCTTTAGACTTTCAGGAAGAACCAAAAGAGATTGCAACAGCCGTGTGCATGACTAATGGTCATGTGCTCTACAACTTCAGATACCCCGAAAAGTAAATTAAGTAATGAAACTTTTGTTGAACCTTTTTTTCTTACTAGTTCCATTGTCCTTGCTAGGCTATTTCTCAATAAAAAAATATATGTACTGTTAACCAAACATATCTCTGCATATTGTGGCTGAACTATGGTTTGCATGTTACTCCCTCCGTCACATAATGTAAGACATTTTTTGACACTACATACTATCAAAAAGCGTCTTGCTTAATGGGACGGAGGAAGTACATTGTTACTATATGGCAAGGCTGTTCTTCTGGGCTGCAATCAAACATTTCTGTGGCAGTTTTATGTACTGAAGGAGTACTATAGTAGCAAAATATCTCAGCTAAAAATGAAAACATTTTAAAGATTACTGGCATTGTAGACTCACACTAGAAACCGCAGGTTGCTTGTGCTTTGTGGCAGAACAATTGAGGCAGAGTACAAGCACCCAACAACATAACTAAAACATTGATGGACAGCCTGAAAATCAACTACATCTAGTAGTACTAATAACCATATGCTAGCGTTTCTGAAGCTCTCTATGTAAACATATGTACTATTATAAAGCACTGTCTTAGTTCACCCTCTCTTTGTCCAAGTTACTATTACACAGATAGTAGATGAACCATCAGAGTCTAATCAAAAAAAATTATATGATGACAAGACAGATACATCTCCTGTTAAAAAGAAGAAATTCACAACTCAGTGGTGCTAATGCAAGAAATTTCTATGTGTACTTTCATGATTGCTAATCATATTGGGGGTTTCATGGCAGCAGCTATAACTCATTGTTTTTCCTTTTTTCTCTATCAAAACATGGGCAGTATATGCAACATACAGGATTGTCAGGCATGGACCATCATCATCTATCTAAGAAAACTATTATTTACACAACATGGAGAGTCAAGGAACTCCCACACTAATCTGAATCCACGTCAAAGATTCTCTCATTCACACATACACCAGTCTGAAATTCACACTTACTAAATCTGTCACAGTGATATGAAATTCACACTTGCTAAATCTGTCACAAAACCTAAACTACTTCTATCACTTTTCTAGATTAAAAGGAAAAGTGTACCTTGGTGAGGATCTTGGGTTATTGGGCAAGGAGGCAAAGTGTACCTTGGTGAGGATCTTGGGTTATCGGGCAAGGAGGCAAAGTGTTGTAGCTGCAGCAACTTCTTAAAAGTCAACATCGAACATATTTTTTAGGCCATGAAAACACCATCATATAAACGACAGCCATGAAATGAAGAACTTACCGGTAAGTATTGTTACCGGTGCAGCGCCACCCATCATTCTACATGGGCTTTTTTTGCAGAATGATTTTGTTGTAATACATAATTCACCATAAATGTTTTAGGACCTTAGGGAGACACTCGTGTTGACAGATCTAGGAAACAAATATGCATATAAGAATGCTCGAATATGGTAACTTTTATGAAATGAAACAGCAATGGCTACCACATGGAAGCATGTGCAGAGATATCTAAGAATCTAAAATGAGTAACGTACAAAGGCTGTTTCATGGCTATAAAAAAAGAAGTGAAACAAATGAACTTCAGTACGTATAGCAGTAGAGTTGACGAAGGGCTGGTGTTGCTTGCTGTTTTCCTGGCGGACGATTCGTGCTTGTGGATGTTGCTGTTAACCTCAATGTGTCTGCAATTTTTTCTTTAGTTTCTCTTATCTCTTCAGTACCTACATAAGCAGTCAAATATGTCTTTAATCTAAATGTTTACTATAGCCAGAATCTTGCTACGTTCCTGCTGGAGCCCAGACCTTCTTTTAGCTTGTTTAGTTGGCTTTTGACACGGCATGATCCGAGCTTGTGGTACGGCACATGCAACTATTAGATCATGACAAATTTCCCGTTGATTCAGTTAAGCAATGAAATAAAAGGAAAGACAGAAACAAACGCAAGTTTTGGCGTGGCAAAAGCCTCTCTCTATGACTGCGTTTCTCTTCTCTGTTTCCTTCAACCTCAGGTGTGTGTGTTGTGTTCTTCAGAGAGAAATTAAGTGAAAGAGAGAGTAGATTAGTGCTGAAAACTGACACTGGAATTATTTGTTGAAAACTACATATTAGATAATGATTTTTGGGATCGCCAAACTGCATCATCTATCTTCGTCAACCATGAGAAAATGTACAGAATTAATATAGCTTCAGCTTGCCTGATTAATTTTTGGACAGGGTGTAGCCCAGTAATAATTGTCAAATGTCTGCTTAGCTGAGGACGCAGTCGCCTATAATCCTATATCAAACCTTCATGATTCAGGACAGAGAACATGAGCCGGGACAATGATCCATAGGGTAGAATAGAAGGGGACGAGCTCATTTGGTGGTTGCCGCCCATCATAATTGTTTATCAATTCTGTTGTGTGCGTGATCCAGTGCAACATCTGGCTGCCATCCCTCAAAATTACGATGACATTGAAAAGCACCGCCACTATGACAACAGTTCTTTATTAGGAATGTCTTCGTTTACACTACAAGTGCTATGTGCCAATTTCATTCTTCTTTATGAATCTCAAAAGAAAATCATTCTTTTTTGTGATGTTTCTTTTTCAAATGGAGATTCTCAACAACAAAAAATGTTCTGTTTTTTCACATGCAGACCATTGAAAGATAGTCCTGTTGTACTCTAGATGCCAGAGGTGTCCAGAAAAATTCTCTGTAGTCCAAGAAAGCATTGATGTCAATGCCCAAGGACACATTCATATGTTTTCCCTTCGATCTCAAGAGTGGAAAATGGAGGTGGAGATAAATCGACTCTAGCTCTCGGCAGTTCTTTAATCAGTCAGATTGGAGCATCTGCTGATTAGATCTAATTAATGTTTTTTTGGAACGGATCTACAGGAATAAAGAGAGAGATTCAAAATGTAGGAACTGCAAAGGAGAAGAGAGAGGGGAATTACCTTCAGTAGGGGCGCCGTTAGGGGCTCCGCCGGGCAGTTTCACTGTAGGAGAACCAAAAACAAGGTCAGACCAACACCACATGTGACAGATCACAAATCGACACGGGGAAAAGAAAATCAGAACAAGATGGCGCTAAGGGAAGATGGCTCACGGCTGCAGTTGTTGAGGGCAGCCGGGTTGCCGCCGCAGGCGGCGGTGAGGCCCTTGGCGCGGGTGAGGTTCATGGGGATGCCGTAGTCCTTGCCGAAGGTGTCGCAAAGGCAGGCGACGCTGGCCGGGCTGGCGGGCATGGTCTTGACGCCGGTGTTGCACTCCTTGGGCGGCTTGCCCTGCGTGTACCCTGGCGAGATGTAGGGGAGGCAGCCGGTGAGGCCCGTCGGCAGCGAGCCACAGATCCCCTTGGCGCGCCCGCCCGCCGCCCGCTCTGCGACGCCGCGGACACCACCAGCGAGGAGGACGGCGGCCAGAGAGCGGCGACGTGGGTGGGGCGGGGATCGACGGGTCGGCGACAGGTGGCGGGGAGGGCCGACGATGGGGCGGGGAGGGCCAGCGACGGAGCGGGGAGCGACGGTGACGGGCGGGGAGCGACGGCGACGGGCCGGGGGAGTGACGCGGCCGGTGACAGGGCGGAGGAGCGACGGGGCGGGCGACAGGGTGGCGGCGGGCGAGCCTAGAGCGCCATCGACGGGGGTTGTTTCGGTGTGTGGATGAGATGGGAACGTGGTATGTTTTTTTTACCTTGATGGGTGGGGAGAGAGGGAGGGGATAACCCCACAGTTTTTTTACCTGAAAAAGAATAACCCCATCTCTTTGCCATCTGCCAGCAGATGGCAAAGAATCTTTGTCGTCTGCTGGCAGATGGCAAAGAGGTGGGGCTGGTACGTCGTTACACTCTTGACGGCCACGGGATTTGCCAACCTCTTTGCCATCTGCTGGCAGATGGCAAAGATTATTTGCCATCCACTAGCAGGTGGCAAAGAATTGGCTGATGGCAACCATGGTCTTTGCCGTCTGTCAGTTCTTTGCCATCTGTTTTTTATAAGGAGATGGCAAAGACATTCTTTGCCATCAGCTGGCAGATGGCAAAGAGCTGGCTGATGGCAAATTCCCAGTTTCAAATTAGAGTCATGCTAGTGGAGTAGTTGTGAAGTTGAGAGATACTTGTGTTAAAGTTTGTGATTCACGTAGCATGCACGTATGGTGAACCATTATGTGATGAAGTCGGAGCATGATTTATTTATTGATTGTCTGCTTTATGTGTGGAGGCCGGGATCGCGCGATGGTTAACTCCTACCAACCCTTCCCCTAGGAGCATGCGTGTAGTACTTTGTTTTGATTACTTGTAGATTTTTGCAATAAGTATGTGAGTTCTTTATGACTAATGTTGAGTCCACGGATTATACGTACTCTCACCCTTCCACCATTCCTAGCCTCTCTAGTACAGCACAATTTTTGCCGGTACTATAACACCACCATTACCTTCCTCAAAATAGCCACCATACCTACCTATTATGGCATTCCCATAGCCATTCCAAGATATATTGCCATACAACTCTCCATCGTTCCGTTTATTATAACACGCTCCAACATTGTCATATTGCTTTTGCATGATCATGTAGTTGACATCGTATTTGTGGCAAAGCCACCTTCATAATTCTTCCATACATGTCATTCTTGATTCATTGCACATCCCGGTACACCGCCGGAGGCATTCATATAGAGTCATATTTTGTTCTAAGTATCGAGTTGTAATTCTTGAGTAGTAAGTAACTAAAAGTGTGATGGTCATCATTATTAGAGCATTGTCCCATGTGAGGAAAGGATGATGGAGACTATGATTCCCCTAGAAGTCGGGATGAGACTCTGGACGAAAAATAAAATAAAAAAAGTGGCCAAAAAAAGGAAGAGAAGGCCCAAAAAAGAGAGAGAAAAAGAGAGAAGGGGCAATGCTACTATCCTTTTACCACACTTGTGCTTCAAAGTAGCACCATGATGTTCATGATAGAGAGTCTCCTATGTTGTCACTTTCATATACTAGTGGGAATTTTACATTATAGAACTTGGCTAGTATATTCCAATGATGGGCTTCCTCAAAATGACCTAGGTCTTCGTGAGAAAGCAAGTTGGATGCACACCCACTTAGTCTCTTTTGTTGAGCTTTCATACACTTATAGCTCTAGTGCATCCGTTGCATGGCAATCCCTACTCACTCACATTGATATCTATTGATGGGCATCTCCATAGCCTGTTGATACGCCTAGTTGATGTGAGACTACCTTCTCTTTTTTTGTCTTCTCCACAACCACCATTCTATTCCAAATATAGTGTTATATCCATGGATCACGCTCATGTATTGCGTGTAAGTTGAAAATGTTTGAGACCATCAAAGTATGAAACAATTGATTGGCTTGTCATCGGGGTTGTGCATGATTTAAATATTTTGTGTGAGGAAGATAGAGCATAGCCAGACTATATGATTTTGTAGGGATAGCTTTCTTTAGCGATGTTATCTTGAGAAGACATGATTTCTCTCTTAGTATGCTTGAAGTATTATTGTTTTCATGTCAATATTAAACTTTTGTCTTGAATCTTATGGATCTGTACATTCATGCCACAATAAATAAAATTACATTGAGAATTATGCTAGGTAGCATTCCACATCAAAAATTCTGTTTTTATCATTTACCTACTCAAGGACGAGCAGGAATTAAGCTTGGGGATGCTTGATACGTCTCCAACGTATCTATAATTTTTTATTGTTCCATGCTATTATATTACCTGTTTTGGATGTTTATGGGCTTTGTGACACACTTTTATATTATTTTTGGGACTAACCTATTAACCGGAGGCCCAGCCCAAATTGTTGTTTTCTTTCCTATTTTAGTGTTTCGAAGAAAAGGAATATCAAACGGAGTCCAAACGGATTGAAACCTTTGGGAGAGTTAATTTTTGGAACGGAAGCAAACTAGGAGACTTGGAGTAGACGTGAGGGAAGTTTCGAGGAGGCCACGAGGCAGGGAGGAGCGCCCTACCCCCTTGGGCGCGCCCCCACCCTTGTGGGCCCCTCGTGGCACCCCTGACCGACTTCTTTCGCCGATATATATATCCATATACCCTAAAAACATCCATGAGCACAATAGATCGGGAGTTCCACCGCCGCAAGCCTCTGTAGCCACCAAAAACCAATTGGGACCCTGTTCCGGCACCCTACCGGAGGGGGGATCCCTCACCGGTGGCCATCTTCATCATCCCGGCACTCTCCATGACGAGGAGAGAGTAGTTGATAACCCACAAGTGTAGGGGATCGCAACAGCTTTCGAGGGTAAAGTATTCAAGCCAAATTTATTGATTCGACACAAGGGGAGCCAAAGAATATTATTGAGTATTAGCAGTTGAGTTGTCAATTCAACCACACCTGGATAACTTAGTATCTGCAGCAAAGTATTTAGTAGCAAAGTGGTATGATAATAAAGGTAACAGTGGAAAAAGTAATATTTTTGGGTTTTGTAGTAGTTGTAACAGTAGCAACGGAAAAGTAAATAAGCGAAGAACAATATGTGAAAACCTCGTAGGCATTGGATCAGTGATGGATAATTATGTCGGATGTGATTCCTCATGTAATAGCTATAACATAGGGTGACACAGAACTACCACCAACTCATCAATGTAATGTAGGCATGTATTCCGAGTATAGTCATACGTGCTTATGGAAAAGAACTTGCATGACATCTTTTGTCCTACCCTCCCGTGGCAGCGGGGTCCTTATGGAAACTAAGGGATATTAAGGCCTCCTTTTAATAGAGAACCGGAACAAAGTATTAGCACATAGTGAATACATGAACTCCTCAAACTACAGTCATCACCGAGAAGTATCCCGATTATTGTCACTTCGGGGTTGTCGGATCATAACACATAATAGGTGACTATAGACTTGCAAGATAGGAACAAGAACACACATATATTCATGAAAACATAATAGGTTCAGATCTGAAATCATGGCACTCGGGCCCTAGTGACAAGCATTAAGCATAGCAAAGTCATAGCAACATCAATCTCAGAACATAGTGGATACTAGGGATCAAACCCTAACAAAACTAACTTGATTACATGGTAAATCTCATCCAACCCATCACCGTCCAGCAAGCCTACGATGGAATTACTCACGCACGGAGGTGAGCATCATGAAATTGGTGATGGAGGATTGTTGATGATGATGACGGCGACGAATCCCCCTCTCTGGAGCCCCGAACGAACTCCAGATCAGCCCTCCCGAGAGAGATTAGGGCTTGGCGGCAGCTCTGTATCGTAAAACGCGATGAAACTTCCTCTCTGATTTTTTCTCTCCGTGAAACGGAATATATGGAGTTGGAGTTGAGGTCGGTGGAGCCTCAGGGGGCCCACGAGACAGGGGGCGCGCCCAGGGGGTGGGCGCACCCCCCACCCTTGTGGACAGGGTGTGGGCCCCCTGTTCTTGATTCTTTCGCCAGTATTTTTTATATTTTCCAAAAAGTGCCTCCGTGGATTTTTAGGTCATTCTGAGAACTTTTGTTTTCTACACATAAAACAACATCATGGCAGTTCTGCTGAAAACAGCGTCAGTCCGGGTTAGTTTCATTCAAATCATACAAGTTAGAGTCCAAAACAAGGGGCAAAAGTGTTTGCAAAAGTAGATACGTTGGAGACGTATCAACTCCCCCAAGCTTAAACCTTTGCTTGTCCTGAAGCAATTCAGTTGATAAACTGAAAGTGATAAAGAAAAACTTTTACAAACTCTATTTGCTCTTGTTGTTGTAAACATGCAAAGCCAACATTCATGTTTCAGCAAATATTATGAACTAACCATACTCACAATAACACCTCGGTCTCACAATTACTCATATCAATAACATAATCAGCTAGCGAGCCATAATAATAAAACTTGGATGACAACACTTTCTCAAAACAATCATAACATGATATAACAAGATGGTATCTCGCTAGCCTTTTCTGAAACCACAAAACATAAATGCAGAGCACCTTTAAAGATCAAGGACTGACTAAACATTGTAATTCATGGTAAAAGAGATCCAGTCAAGTCATACCCAATATAAACCAATAATAATGAATGAAAATGACAGTGTGCTCTCCAGTGGGTGCTTTTTAATAAGAAGGTGATGACTCAACATAAAAGTAAATAGATAGGCCCTTCGCAGAGGGAAGCAGGGATTTGTAGAGGTTCCAGAGCTCGATTTTAAAATAGAGATTGAATAACATTTTGAGCGGCATACTTTCACTGTCAACGCAACAACTATGAGATGGTTGTATCTTCCATACTACATGCATTATAGGCAGTTCCCAAACAGAATGGTAAAGGCTTATACTCCCCCAACCACCAACAAGCATCAATCCATGGCTTGCTCGAAACAACGAGTGCCTCCAACTAACAACAGCCCTGGGGGAGTTTTGTTTAATTACATTGATTTGCTTTGATCTTTTTGGATCATGGGACTGGGCATCCCGGTTACCGGCCCTTTCTTGTGAATGAGGAGCGGAGTCCACTCCTCTTGAGAATAACCCACCTAGCATGGAAGATATAGGCAGCCTGATACGTCTCCAACGTATCTATAATTTTTGATTGCTCCATGCTATATTATCTACTGTTTTAGGCAATATTGGGCTTTATTATCCACTTCTATATTATTTTTGGGACTAACCTATTAACTGGAGGCCCAGCCCAGATTTGCTATTTTATGCCTATTTTAGTGTTTCGAGGAAAAGGAATATCAGACGGAGTCAAAACGGAACGAAATCAACTGGAGAAGCTATTTTTGGAAGGAAAGCCACCCGATGGACTTGGAGTGCACGTCAGGGAAGAAGGGAGGTGCTCACGAGGGTGGAGGGCGCGCCCCCCTGCCTCGTGGCCCCCTCTTTGGTCCACCGACGTACCCCTTGCACCCATATATACCTACGTATTGTAAAACTTCCAGAACAGAAGATAGACTGGGAGTTCCGCCGACGCAAGCCTCTATAGCCACCAAAAACCTCTCGGGGGCCAGTTCCGGCGCCCTGCCGGAGGGGGATCCCATCACCGGTGGCCATCTTCATCATCCTGGCGCTATCCATGACAAGGAGGGAGTAGTTCACCCTCGGGGCTGAGGGTATGTACCAATAGCTATGTGTTTGATCTCTCTCTCTCTCTCGTGTTCTCTCTTGTGTTCCCTCTATGGCACGATCTTGATGTATCCCGAGCTTCGCTATTGTAGTTGGATCTTATGATGTTTCTCCCCCTCTACTCTCTTGTGATGAATTGAGTTTCCCCTTTGAAGTTATCTTATCAGATTGAGTCTTTTATGAGAACACTTGATGTATGTCTTGCCGTGATTATCTGTGGTGACAATGGGATATCATGTGCCACTTGATGTATGTTTTGGTGATCAACTTGCGGGTTTCGTGACATTGGGAACCTATGCATAGGGGTTGGCACACGTTCTTGACTCTCCGATAGAAACTTTGGGGCACTCTTTGAAGTACTTTGTGTTGGTTGGATGAATCTGAGATTGTGTGATGCATATCGTATAAACATGCCCATGGATACTTGAGGTGACAATGGAGTATCTAGGTGACATTAGGGTTTTGGTTGATTTGTGTCTTAAGGTGTTATTCCAGTACGAACTCTTTTATTGATTGATCCAAAAGAATAACTTTGAGGTGGTTTCGTACCCTACCATAATCTCTATGTTTGTTCTCCGCTATTAGTGGCTTCGGAGTGACTCTTTGTTGCATGTTGAGGGCTTGTTATATGATCTATCTATGTTATTATTGTTGAGAGAACTTTCACTAGTGAAAGTATGAACCCTAGGCCTTGTTTCCTATCATTGCAATACCGTTTACGCTCACTTTTATCATTAGTTACCTTGCTGTTTTTATTATTTCAGATTACAAATACCTTTATCTACCATCCATATTGCACTTGTATCACCATCTCTTCGCCGAACTAATGCACCTATACAATTTACCATTGTATTGGGTGTGTTGGGGACACAAGAGACTCTTTGGTATTTGGTTGCAGGGTTGTTTGAGAGAGACCATCTTCATCCTACGCCTCCTACGGATTGATAAACCTTAGGTCATCCACTTGAGGGAAATTTGATACTATCCTACAAACCTGTGCACTTGCAGGCCCAACAACGTCTACAAGAAGAAGGTTGTGTAGTAGACATCAAGCTCTTTTCTGGCGCCGTTGCCGGGGAGGTTTGCGCTTGAAGGTATATCTTTAGGTCTTGCAATCGAATCTTTTTGTTTCTTGTTTTATCACTAGTTTAGTTTATAAAAGAAAACTACAAAAAAATGGAATTAAGGATGCCTCATATGCTTCATCTTTTTAATGTCTTTCGTGAAAATGATGGGAAGGAAAATTGTGCTTAAGTACTAGAAGAAGAATTACATTGAATGCTTGGCATAAAATATGTGAATGATGAGCATGATTGCAATGTTGTTAGTATGAATTCCTTGAATATCCATGATGCTAATGATATGCAAAGCCACAAGCTTGGGGAAGCTATGTTTGATGAAGATGATATTTTTTGTCCGCCAAGTTTTGATGAGCAAATTTACTATGATGAAAGCATGCCTCCTATCTATGATGATTATTGTGATGACACGTATGCTTTAAAGAATAATGATAACCATGAAACTTGTCATCTTGATCCTAATTTTAAATCATATGATAGTTATTTTGTTGAGTTTGCTCCCACTACTATTCATGAGAATAATTTTGCTTATGAGGAGAGTAGTAAATTTTCTATGCTAGTAGATCATGAAAGGAATGCTTTAGGTGCTGGTTACATTGTTGAATTCATTCATGATGCTACTGAAAATTATTATGAGGGACGAACATATGCTTGTAGGAATTGCAATAATATCAAGTTTCCTCTCTATGTGCTTCAAGTTTTGAAGCTATGCTTGTTTTACCTTCCAATGCTAGTTGATTATCGTTCCCACAAGTTGTTTGCTCACAAAATCCCTATGCATAGGAAGTGGGTTAGACTTAAAAGTTCTAGTCATATGCTTCATGATGCTCCTGTTATGTTTCAATTCTTATCTTTTATGTGAGCATCATTGTCATCATCATGCCTACCTAGAAAGGCATTAAAGAAAAGCGCTTGTTGGGAGACAACCCAATACTTATCCTTACTATTTTTGTGTGTTCAAATGATTATTCTACTGTAGTAATCATGTTTTATAGCTTTTGTTTCAATAAAGTGCCAAGTAAGACCTTTAGGATGGCTTACGGTGATAGTTGTGTTGATCCTGCTGAAAATCAGAAACTTATGCACCCAGTAAATTAGTTTTGTTAATTCACATAAACGTGCTTCTGATTTGATTTTTTTGAACTGGATTGTTACATGAATTTCTTAGGACGTCCTAATTGGGTAGGATTTTTGAATTTCCAAAAGTATACGTTTGATACAGATTACTACAGACTGTTCTGTTTTTGACAGAATCTGTTTTTGATAGAATCTGTTTTCTATGTGTTGTTTGCTTATTTTGATGAATCTATGAGTAGTATAGGAGGGTATGAACCATAGATAAGTTGGAGTACAGTAGATATTACACCAATATGAATTTAGAATGAGTTCATTACAGTACCTCAATGTGGTGGTTTTGTTTTCTTTCACTAACAGAGCTTATAAGATTTCCTGTTGAGTTTTGTGTTGTGAAGTTTTTAAGTTTTAGGTAAAGATTCGATGGACTATGGAATAAGGAGTGGCAAGAGCCTAAGCTTGGGTATGCCCAAGGCACCCCAAGGTAATATTCAAGGACAACCAAGAGCCTAAGCTTGGGGATGACCTGGAAGGCATCCCCTCTTTCGTCTTCGTTCATTGATAACTTTACTTGGAGCTATATTTTTATTCACCACATGATATGTGTTTTGCTTGGAGCGTCATTTTCTTTTGTTAGTATTAGCTTAATGTTATTTAGAATAATGTTTTGCATCTTTAGTTTCAATAAAGAAGTCAAGGATAGCCTTTGCCATGCTTATTTTGCTAGTATACATGTTGCAGTTTAAAAAACAGAAAGTTTACCGCTGTTGCAAAAATTCCCTAGAAAAATTAGAGAGTGGTATAATGTTGAATATTTTTGCATATTGAGCTCTGATAAATTTATTACAGTGGGAAGTTTAGTTCATAATTTTGGGAGTCAGGGAAGTATTGATACTCTTGCATTCTTTACAGACTGTACTATTTTGGCAGATTGCTGTTATGGTTGCATTGTTTGCATATGTTTGCTTGATTAATGATTCTATTTGAGGATAGGAGTATTAAATATGCAGAGGCATTTAGTATGCAATATTGAATAATTATTTAAGTGATTTGTTCTATGCATTGGTTTATACTAACCTATCTCACGAGTTCTTGTTGAGTTTGTTGTGAATGAAGCTTTTGATAAAAAGAGAAACCATGATATGAGAGGAATTAAGGAGACACAAAAGCTCAAGCTTGGGGATGCCCAAGGCACCCCAAGATAATATTTCAAGAAGTCTCAAGCATATAAGCTTGGGGATGCCCTGGTAGGCATCCCACCTTTCTTATTCAACAACTATCGGTTAGTATCGGTTGAGCCTAAGTTTTTGCTTCTTCACATGAGTTGTGCTATCCTTGCAATGTAGTTTTGTTTAGCTTTGCTTGCTGTTTGAATAAAGTATCAAGATCTGAAATTATTAAATGAGAGACAGTCTTCGCATAGTTGCATAATTATTTAGCTACTCATTGACCCTCACTTATATCTTTTGAGCGTGATAATTTTTGCTCTAGTGCTTCACTTATATCTTTTAGAGCACGGTGGTGGATTTGTTTTAAAGAAACTATTGATCTCTCAGGCTTCACTTAGATTATTTTGAGAGTCGTTAATAGCATGGTAATTTGCTTAATGTTAATATACTTGGTGTTCAAGATATGTGAAACTTTCTTTTGAGTGACTTGAATACTAAGATAAGTTTGATGCTTGATAATTGTTTTGAGATATGGAGGTGATAATATCAAAGTCGTGCTAGTTGGGTGATTATGAATTCAAAGAATGCTTGTGTTGAAGTTAGCAAGTCCCATAGCATGGACGTATGGTTAAAGTTGTGTAACAAATTTGAAACATGAAGTGTACCTGGCTTGTGCATCCTTATGAGTGGCGGTCGGGGACGAGCGATGGTCTTTTCCTACCAATCTATCCCCCTAGGAGCATGTGCGTAGTACTTCATTTTTGATGACTTCTAAATTTTTGCAATAAGTATATGAGTTCTTATGACTAATATTGAGTCCATGGATTATACGCACTTTTACCTTTCCGCCTTTGCTAGCCTCTTCGATACCGTGCATTGCCCTTTCTCACCTTGAGAGTTGGTGCAAACTTCGCCGGTGCATCCAAACCCCGTGATATGATACGCTCTATCACACATAAACCTCCTTATATCTTCCTCAAAATAGCCACCATACCTACCTATTATGGCATTTCCATAGCCACTCCGAGATATATTGCCATGCAACTTTCCACCGTTCCGTTCATCATCATCATGACATACATTACTTTTGTCATATTGCCATTGCATGATCATGTAGTTGACATCGTATTTGTGGCAAAGCCACCATGCATTATTTTTCATACATGTCACTCTTGATTCATTGCACCGTCCCGGTACACCGCCAGAGGCATTCATATAGAGTCATATCTTGTTCTAGTTTCAAGTTGTAATTCATTTGTTGTAATCAATAGAAGTGTGATGATCATCATTATTAGAGCATTGCCCGAAGAAAAAAAAGAGAAAGGCCAAAAAGAAAAAAAGGCCCAAAAAAAGAAAAAAAAAGAGAAAAAAAAGAAGAAAGAAAAAGAGAATAAATAAAAAAGGGCAATGCTACTATCTCTTTTTCCACACTTGTGCTTCAAAGTAGCACCTTGTTCTTCAGGTAGTGAGTCTCATATATTGTGATTCAAAGTAGCACCATGTTTTTCATATAGTGAGTCTCATAAGTTGTCTTTTTATACTAGTAGGGATTTTTCATTATAGAACTTGGCTTGTATATTCGTATGATGAGCTTCCTCAAATGCCCTAGGTCTTCATGAGCAAGCAAGTTGGATGCACACCCACTAGTTTTCTTTTGTTGAGCATTCATAGCTCTAGTGCATCCGTTGCATGGCAATCCCTACTCCTCATGTTGACATCAATTGATGGGCATCTCCATAGCCCGTTGATTATCCTCATCAATGTGAGACTTTCTCCTTTTTTGTCTTCTCCACACAATCCCCATCATCATATTCTATTGCACCCATAGTCCCATATCCATGGCTCGCGCTCATGTATTGCGTGAAGGTTGAAAAAGTTTGAGATTATTTAAGTATGAAAAAATTGCTTGGCTTGTCATCGGGGGTATAGAAGTTGGGAACATCTTTGTGTGACGAAAATGAAGCATAGCCTAACTATATGATTTTGTAGGGATGAACTTTCGTTTGCCGTGCTATTTTGTGAAGACATGATTGCTTTGATTAGTATGCTTGAAGTATTATTATTTTTATGTCAATATGAACTTTTGCCTTGAATCTTTTGGATCTGAATATTCATATCACAATTAAGAAGATTTACATTGAAATTATGCCAAGTAGCACTCCGCATCAAAAATTCTTTTTTATCATTTACCTACTCGAGGATGAGCAGGAATTAAGCCTGGGGATGCTTGATACATCTCCAACGTATCTATAATTTTTGATTGCTCCATGCTATATTATCTACTGTTTTAGGAAATATTGGGCTTTATTATCCACTTTTATATTATTTTGGGACTAACCTATTAACCGGAGGCCCAGCCCAGATTTGCTTTTTTATGCCTATTTCAGTGTTTCGAGGAAAAGGAATATCAGACGGAGTCAAAACGGAACGAAATCAACTAGAGAAGTTATTTTTGGAAGGAAAGCCACCCGATGGACTTGGAGTGCACGTCAGGGAAGAAGGGAGGTGCTCACGAGGGTGGGGGGTGCTGATACGTCCATTTTGCATCATGCTTTTATGTCAATATTTATTGCATTATGGGCTGTTATTTGACGTTATGTCACAATACTTACGGCTATTCTCTCTTATTTTACAAGGTTTACATGAAGAGGGAGAATGTCGGCAGCTGGAATTCTGGGCTGGAAAAGGAGCAAATATTGAAGGACTATTCTGCGCAACTCCAAAAGTCCTGAAACTCCATGGAATACCTTAAAAGAAATAAAGAAAAATCGTCGCCAAAGATGAAGGCCAGGGGGCCCACACCCTGCTCACGAGGGCGGGGGGCGCCCCCCTGGGCGCGCCCCTACCTCGTGGCCCCCCTGGTGGATCTCCAACGCCCATCTTCTCCCATATGAAGTCTTTCGATGAGAAAAAAATAGAGGAGAATCTTTCGGGACGAGACTCCGCCGCCACGAGGCGGAACCAATCTAGGGCTCCGGCAGAGCTGTTCTGCTGGGGACACTTCCCTCCGGGAGGGGGAAATCATCACCATTGTCATCACCAATGCTCCTCTCATCGGGAGAGGGCAATCTCCATCAACATCTTCACCAGCACCATCTCATCTCCAAACCCTAGTCCATCTCTTGTATCCAATTCTTGTCTACAAGTCCGGGAATGGTGCTAGTAGGTTGCTAGTAGTGTTGATTACTCCTTGTAGTTGATGCTAGTTGGTTTATTTGGTGGAAGATCATATGTTCAGATCCTTTATGCTCAATATTACCCCTCTGATTATGAACATGAATATGCTTTGTGAGTAGTTACGTTTGTTCCTGAGGACAAGGGAGAAGTCTTGCTATTAGTAGTCATGTGAATTTGGTATTCGTTCGATATTTTGATAAGATGTATGTTGTCTAACCTCTAGTGGTGTTATGTGAACGTCGACTACATAACACTTCACCATTATTTGGGCCTAGAGGAAGGCATTGGGAAGTAATAAGTAGATGATGGGTTGCTAGAGTGCAGAAGCTTAAACCCTAGTTTATGCGTTGCTTTGTAAGGGGCTGATTTGGATCCATATGTTTCATGCTATGGTTAGGTTTACCTTAATACTTTTGTTGTAGTTGCGGATGCTTGCAATAGAGGTTAATCATAAGTGGGATGCTTGTCCAAGTAAGGGCAGTACCCAAGCACCGGTCCACCCACATATCAAATTATCAAAGTACCAAACGCGAATCATATGAACGTGATGAAAACTAGCTTGACGATATTCCCATGTGTCCTCGGGAGCGCTTTTCCTATTATAAGAGTTTGTCCAGGCTCGTCCTTTTCTACAAAAAGGATTGGGCCACCTTGCTGCACTTTATTTACTTTTGTTACTTGTTGCTCGTTACCATTTATCTTATCACAAAACTATTTGTTACCACTTATTTCAGTACTTGCAGAGAATACCTTGCTGAAAACCGCTTATCATTTCCTTCTGCTCCTCGTTGGGTTCGACACTCTTACTTATCGAAAGGACTACGATAGATCCCCTATACTTGTGGGTCATCAAGAATCTTTTCTGGTGCCGTTGCCGGGGAGTGAAGCGCCTTTGGTAGGTGGAATTTGGTAAGGAAAAATTTATTTAGTGTGCTGAAATTTTCTGTTACTTGTTACCATGAAAAGTAATTGCTTGAGGGGCTTGTTTGGGGTATCTTCACCCCGTCCAGTTGAGCCAAGAGTTGCTCCTCAATCTACTGAACCTCTGAACCTATTGAAAATGAAACTGCTTTTGATTCCTTCGGTATGATGGAAAAACTACTAGCTAACACTTTCGCGGAGATGGAACAAAGCATCTGACGAACATCTACGCTTTGTGGATGATATTTGTGGACTATTTAAGCTTGCAGGTGTACCCGATGATGCCGTTAAGAGGAAGGCTTTCCCTTTATCTTTGGAGGGAGACGCATTGACATGGGATAGGCTATGTGATGATACGAGATCGTGGAACTATAAAAGATTGAAATTGGAATTTCATCAGAAGTATTACCCTATGCATCTTGTTCATCGTGATCGCAATTATATATATAATTTTTGGCCTCGCGAAGGAGAAAATATCGCTCAAGCTTGGGGGAGGCTTAAATCAATGTTATATTCATGCCCCAATCTTGAGCTCCCAAGAGAAGTAATTATTCATAGTTTTTATGCTCGGCTTTCTGATAACAATTGCACCATGCTCGATACTTCTTGTGCTAGCTCTTTTATGATGAAGACTATTGAATTTAAATGGAATTTATTGGATAGAATTAAACGCAACTCTGAAGATTGGGACCTCGACGAAGGTAAGGAGTCAGGTATGACACCTAAGTTTGATTGTGTTAAAATCTTTTATGGATACCGATATTTTCCGTAAGTTTAGCACTAAATATGGACTTGACTCTGAGATAGTAGCTTCTTTCTGTGAATCTTTTGCTACCTATGTTGTTCTCCCCAAGGAGAAGTGGTTTAAATATCATCCTCCCATAGAAGTAAAAGTAGCTGCACCTATTAAAGTTGAAGAAAAGATTGTCACTTATAATGATCCTATTATTCCTACTTCTTATCTTGAGAAACCTCCTTTCCCTGTTAGAATGAAGGATCATGCTAAAGCTTCAACTGTTGTTCGTAAAAGCAATACTAGGACTTATACACCTCCTGAGCAAGTCAAAGTAGAACCCAATATTGCTATTGTTAAAGATCTCTTGTCTGATAATATTGATGGGCATGTTATTCAATTCACTCGTGAAACTGCTAGAATTGCTAAACCCTGTGATAGAGATAAACATAGACCTGTGGTAGGCGTGCCTGTTATTTCTGTTAGAATAGGAGATCATTGTTATCATGGCTTATGTGATATGGGTGCTAGTGCTAGTGTTATACCCATTGACTTATACAAAGAAATTATGCATGAGATTGCACCTGCTGAGTTAGAAGATATTGATGTTACAATTAAACTTGCCAATAGAGATACTATATCTCCAATGGGAATTGTTAGAGATGTTGAAGTCTTGTAAGGGAAAACCAAATATCCCGCTGATTTTCTTGTTCTTGGTTCTCCACAAGATAGCTTTTGTCCCATTATATTTGGTAGACCCTTCTTGTGTACCGTTAATGCTACGATAGATTGCAAAAAGAATGTTGTTACTGTTGGCTTGGATGATATGGTTCATGAGTTTAATTTCTCTAAATTTAGTAAACAACATCGGGAGGAAGAATTGCCTAGTAAGGATGAAATTATTGGTCTTGCTTCTATTGCTGTACCTCCTAGTGATCCTTTAGGACACTATTTGCTAGACCATGAAAATGATATGTTCATGAATGAAAGAAGGGAAATAGATGAAGTATTCTTTAAACAGGAACCTATTCGCAACACAATTTGCTGTTGAAATCCTAGGGATCCTCCTCCACCCAAGGGTGATCCGTGTTTGAGCTTAAACCGTTGCCTGATAATCTTAAATATGCTTATCTTGATGAAAAGAAAATATATCTTGTTATTATTAGCGCTAACCTTTCAGAGCATGAAGAAGAAAGATTATTGAAAACTCTGAAGAAGCATCGTGCAGCTATTGGATATACTCTGGATGATCTTAAGGGCATCAGTCCCACTCTATGTCAACATAAAATAAATTTGGAAGCTAATGCCAAACCAGTTTGTGATCCTCAACGACGTTTGAATCCTAAAATAAAAGAAGTGGTAAGAAAAGAAATACTCAAGCTTCTGGAGGCAGGTATAATTTATCTCGTTGCTGATAGTCAATGGGTAAGTCCTGTCCATTGTGTCCCTAAGAAGGGAGGTATTACTGTTGTCCCTAATGATAAAGATGAATTGATTCCGCAAAGAATTATCACAGGTTATAGGATGGTAATTGATTTCCGCAAATTAAATAAGGCTACTAAGAAAGATCATTACCCCTTACCTTTTATTGATCAAATGCTAGAAAGACTATGCAAACATACACATTATTGCTTTCTAGATGGTTATTCTGGTTTTTCTCAAATACCTGTGTCGGCTAAAGACCAATCAAAGACTACTTTTACATGCCCTTTTGGTACTTTTTCTTATAGACGTATGCCTTTTGGTTTATGTAATGCACCTGCTACCTTTCAAAGATGCATGATGGCTATATTCTCTGACTTTTGTGAGAAAATTTGTGAAGTTTTCATGGACGACTTTTCCATCTATGGTTCCTCTTTTGATGATTGTTTGAGCAATCTTGCTCGAGTTTTGCAGAGATGTGAAGAAACTAATCTTGTCTTGAATTGGGAAGAGTGCCACTTTATGGTTAATGAAGGTATTGTCTTGGGGCACAAAGTTTCTGAAAGGGGTATTGAAGTTGATAAAGCCAAGGTTGATGCTATGGAAAAGATGCCATGTCCCAAGGACATCAAATGTATAAGAAGTTTCCTTGGTCATGCCGGATTTTATAGGAGGTTCATCAAGGACTTCTCAAAAATCTCTCGGCCTCTGACTAATTTATTACAATAAGATGTACCATTTGTCTTTGATGATGATTGTGTAGAAGCATTTGAAATACTTAAGAAAGCATTAGTCTCTGCACCTGTTGTTCAGCCACCTGATTGGACTTTACCCTTTGAAATTATGTGTGATGCTAGTGATTATGTTGTAGGTGCTGTTCTAGGGCAAAGAGTTGATAAGAGATTGAATGTTATCCATTATGCTAGTAAGACTCTAGACAATGCTCAAAGAAATTATGCTACTACCAAAAAGGAACTTTTAGCGGTTGTATTTGCTTGTGATAAATTCAGGCCCTATATTGTTGACTCTAGAGTAACTATTCATACAGATCATGCTGATATTAAATATCTTATGGAAAATAAAGATGCAAAACCTAGACTCATTAGATGGGTTCTCTTGCTTCAAGAATTTGATTTACATATTGTTGATAGAAAAGGAGCTGAGAACCCCGTTGCGGACAACTTGTCTAGGCTAGAGAATGTTCTTGATGACCCACTACCTATTGATGATAGCTTTCTTGATGAGCAATTAAATGTTATAAGTACTTCTCGTAGCACTCCTTGGTATGCTGATTATGCTAATTATATTGTTGCTAAATTTACACCGCCTAGCTTCACATACCAACAAAAGAAAAGGTTTTTCTATGACTTGCGACATTACTTTTGGGATGACCCACATCTTTATAAAGAAGGAGTAGATGGTGTTATTAGAAGTTGTGTACCCGAGCATGAATAGGAACAAATCCTACGCAAGTGTCACTCCGAAGCTTATGGAGGACATCACGCTGGAGATAGAACTACACATAAGGTATTGCAATTCGGTTTTTATTGGCCTACTCTCTTCAAGGATGCCCGTAAGTTTGTTTTGTCTTGTGATGAATGTCAAAGAATTGGTAATATCAGTAGACGTCAAGAAATGCCTATGAATTATTCACTTGTTATTGAGCCATTTGATGTTTGGGGCTTTGATTATATGGGACCTTTTCCTGCCTCTAATGGTTACACTCATATTCTAGTCGTTGTTGATTACGTTACTAAGTGGGTAGAAGCTATTCCAACTAGTAGTGCTGATCATAACACTTCTATTAAAATGCTTAAGGAAGTTATTTTTCCGAGGTTTGGAGTCCCTAGATACTTAATGACTGATGGTGGTTCACACTTTATTCATGGTGCTTTCCGTAAGATGCTTGCTAAATACGGCGTTAATCATAGAATTGCATCTCCATATCACCCGCAGTCTAGTGGTCAGGTAGAATTGAGCAACAGAGAGCTCAAATTAATTTTGCAAAAGACTGTCAATAGGTCTAGAAAGAATTGGTCCAAAAAACTGGATGATTCATTGTGGGCCTAAAGAACTGCATATAAAAATCCTATGGGTATGTCTCCGTATAAGATGGTTTATGGAAAAGCATGTCATTTACCTCTCGAACTAGAACATAACGCATATTGGGCTATTAAGGAGCTCAACTATGATTTCAAACTTGCCGGTGAGAAGAGGTTATTTGATATTAGCTCACTTGATGAATGGAGAACCCAAGCTTATGAAAATGCCAAGCTGTTTAAAGAAAAAGTTAAAAGGTGGCATGATAAAAGGATACAAAAGCGTGTGTTTAATGTAGGTGATTATGTATTGCTATACAACTCTCATTTAAGATTTTTTGCAGGAAAACTTCTCTCCAAATGGGAAGGTCCTTACGTTATCGAGGAGGTCTATCGTTCCGGTGCCATAAAAATCAACAACTTCGCAGGCACAAATCTGAAGGTGGTGAACGGTCAAAGAATCAAACACTATATCTCAGGTAATCCTATAAATGTTGAAACTAATGTTATTGAAACCATAACCCTGGAGGAATACATAAGGGACACTTTCCAGAAAGTTCCAGACTCTGAAAAGGAATAGGTATGTGGTACGGTAAGTAAACCGACTCCAAATTTTTTTTTAAGGCAATATTTCTCCATTTTGGAATATTTAGAAAAATAGAAAAATAAGTAGCAGTCCGGGGAGGACACGAGGCCTCCACAAGGGTGGAGGGCATGCCCTACCCCCTGGGCGCGCCCCCTACCTCGTGAGCACCTCGTGTGCCCTCCGAACTCTGTTTCCTTGCACAGTACGTACTTTGGCCGGTAAAAATTCATCATATATACTCCCGAAGGTTTTGACTCTCGTATCATGCAAATCTCCCCTGTTCTTGTTTCGAGCTGTTTTTCTGACAGGTCTAGATCATCATGACGACCCCAAGTGCTTCCAAGGACAAGTTCTTCGAGAAGGTTATCAACCCTTACCTCGCGGAGGTGCTGCGACACCCTCAAACCATTGAGATGCGTGTTGAGTTGCTGCACATCCGCGATGTTGAGGGACCAAAGGGAACCGGAAGCGTGGAGTTGAGGCTCAAAGCAATGGAGCAACAAGTTTTCAAATGCCAGAGGATGGTGGAGCATGGAATCAACGCTACCCACAAGATGCCCGTGGAGTTCACCAACAACTATGAGCTGGATGCCAAGAAGACCAAGGAAGCCATCTATAAGCTACATGAGAAGATCGAGCACCTCCAAGCCCAAATCTATGATCTGCAAAACCAAAACTGTGAGTATGAATATAGATTCAAAAGGATGAGTTTGGCTGCAGATTTGAGGATTCCGGAGACTCGATCATCCTTCTATGATGGTGAGCCTATGCCATGGAAGGTGGATGACAAGCTTGCATCATCATCAACACCTCCAACGCCAACAAGGAAGGAGACATAATCACATGGGTATGGGCACTCCCCTTGGCAACTTCCAAGCTTGGGGGAGGTGCCCTGGTATCGTATCACCATCACAACTCCTATCTTTACCTTTTTCTTAGTTCGATCTTATTAGTATTATCTTGATTTAGTAGAATAAAGTCATGGCATGATCTAGTTTTGAGTTTTGCTTTATGATCCTTCTTTGTATCGAGTCCGTGAGCTATATAATAAAGATTAGTGTTGAGTCAAGGGCTTGAGTATCTTGCCATGATCTTGGGTGATTAGAAGAAAAAAGAATAAAAAGAATCAAGAGTTCATATTGATCTTATTGAAAGTAATGACTTCACATAGAAAGAGTATGATGATTTAAAGTTGTTGGGAGTTGGAAAATATAGATTTGGTCATCGTTTCAATTAATAGGAAGTAATAAGGAAAGAGAGGTTTCACATATAGATATATTATCATTGATATCTTTTATGATTGGGAGCACTCATTAAAATATGACATGCCAAAGAGTTGACGTTGGACAAGGAAGACAACATAATGAGTTACGTTCTCTTACATTTGAGATAAAGTATGTTGTCATGGTTCCTCTACCGTGTTGAGTTTGCCTTTCCCCCTCATGCTAGCCAATTCTCAGCACTAAGTAGAAATACTACTTGTGCTTCCAAATACCCTTAAACCAGTTTTACCATGAGAGTCCACCATATCTACCTATGGATTGAGTAAGATCCTTCAAGTAAGTTGTCATTGGTGCAAGCAATAAAAATTGCTCTCTAAATATGCATGACTTATTAGTGCAGAGAAATAAGCTTTGTACGAACTTGTTGTGGACGCAATAAAAGCGACGGACTGCATAATAAAGGTTCACATGCAAGGGGCAATATAAAGTGGCGTTCTTTTGCATTAAGATTTTGTGCATCAACCCTAAACGCGCATGACAACCTCTGCTTCCCTCTGCGAAGGGCCTATCTTTTATTATTATCCTCTACCCTATGCAAGAGTCATGGTGATCTTCACCTTTCCTTTTTCATTTTATCCTTTGGCAAGCTCAGCATGTTGGAAAGAACATGATATATACATCTAATTGGGTGTGGGGGAGCATGAATTATTGTTGTTGACATTACCCTTGAGGTAAAAGGTTGTGGGGAAAAACTATAAGCCCCTATCTTTCTTTGTGTCCGATTAAAACTCCGTAACCACAAGTATCGCGTGAGTGTTAGCAATTATGAAGGACTAAGTGATAGTTGAGTATGTGGACTTGCTTTTGAGCTCTGACATAGACTCTTTCCGATGTTATGATAAAATGCAATTGCTTCAATGACTAAGATTATAACTGTTGGTGCCCAATAAGGTTTCTGATTATATTTTTTGGCTTTGTGAGAAGATCATCACTTGAACATAAGTAATCATATGACAAAATTTATATATGTTGTTGTTATGAAACAATCATGATGCCTTCATGTTCGTATTTTATTTTTATCGACGCCTCTACCTCTAAATATGAGGACATATTTATTGTTATCGACTTTTCGCTTGAGGACAAGCGAGGTCTAAGCTTGGGGGAGTTGATACGTCCATTTTGCATCATAATTTTATGTCAATATTTATTGCATTATGGGCTGTTATTTCACGTTATGTCACAATACTTATGGATATTCTCTCTTATTTTACAAGGTTTACATGAAGAGGAGAATGCTTGGCACTGGAATTCGGGTGGAAAAGGAGCAAATATTGAAGGACTATTCTGCGCAACTCCAAAAGTCCTGAAACTCCACAGAATACCTTAAAATAAATAAAGAAAAATCATCGCCAAAGATGAAGGCCAGGGGGCCCACACCTTGCTCAAGAGGATGGGGGGCGCCTCCCCTCTGGGTGCGCCCCCTACCTCGTGGGCCCCCTGGTGGCTCTCCGACGCCCATCTTCTCCCATATGAAGTCTTTCGATGAGAAAAAAATAGAGGAGAACCTTTCGGGACGAGACTCCGCCGCCACGAGGCGGAACCTTGGCGGAATCAATCTAGGGCTCCGGCAAAGCTGTTCTGCCGGGGACACTTCCCTTCGGGAGGGGGAAATCATCACCATCGTCATCACCAAAGCTCCTCTCATCGGGAGAGGGCAATCTCCATCAACATCTTCACCAGCACCATCTCATCTCCAAACCCTAGTTCATCTCTTGTATCCAATTCTTGTCTCCAAGTTCGGGATTGGTGCTAGTAGTTTGCTACTAGTGTTGATTACTCCTTGTAGTTGATGCTAGTTGGTTTATTTGGTGGAAGATCGTATGTTCAGATCCTTTATGCACAATATTACCCCTCTGATTATGAACATGAATATGCTTTGTGAGTAGTTACGTTTGTTCCTGAGGACAAGGGAGAAGTCTTGCTATTAGTAGTCATGTGAATTTAGTATTCGTTCGATATTTTGATAAGATGTATGTTGTCTAACCTCTAGTGGTGTTATGTGAACATCGACTACATAACACTTCACCATTATTTGGGCCTAGAGGAAGGCATTGGGAAGTAATAAGTAGATGATGGGTTGCTAGAGTGACAGAAGCTTAAACCCTAGTTTATGCGTTGCTTCGTAAGGGCCTGATTTGGATCCATATGTTTCATGCTATGGTTAGGTTTACCTTAATACTTTTGTTGTAGTTGCGGATGCTTGCAATAGAGGTTAATCATAAGTGGGATGCTTGTCCAAGTAAGGGCAGTACCCAAGCACAGGTCCACCCACATATCAAATTATCAAAGTACCGAACACGAATCATATGAGCGTGATGAAAACTAGCTTGATGATATTCCCATGTGTCCTCGGGAGCGCTTTTCCTATTATAAGAGTTTGTCCAGGCTTGTCCTTTGCTACAAAAAGGATTGGGCCACCTTGCTGCACTTTATTTATTTTTGTTACTAGTTGCTCGTTACCATTTATCTTATCACAAAACTATCTGTTACCACTTATTTCAGTACTTGCAGAGAATACCTTGCTGAAAACCGCTTATCATTTCCTTCTGCTCCTCGTTGGGTTCGACACTCTTACTTATCGAAAGGACTATGATAGATCCCCTATACTTGTGGGTCATCAGGCGCGCCCACCCCCGTGGGGCGCGCCCCTGCCTCGTGGCCCCCCTTTGGTCCACCGACGTACCCCCTGCACCCATATATACCTACGTATCGTAAAACTTCCAGAACAGAAGATAGATCGGGAGTTCCGCCGCTGCAAGCCTCTGTAGCCAGCAAAAACCTCTCGAGATCCCGTTCCGACGCCCTACCGAAGGGGGATCCCATCACCGATGGCCATCTTCATCATCCCGGCGCTATCCATGACGAGGAGGGAGTAGTTCACCCTCGGGGCTGAGGGTATGTACCAGTAGCTATGTGTTTGATCTCTCTCTCTCCCTCTCGTGTTCTCTCTCGTGTTCCCTCTATGGCATGATCTTGATGTATCCCGAGCTTTTCTATTGTAGTTGGATCTTATGATGTTTCTCCCCCTCTACTCTCTTGTGATAAATTGAGTTTCCCCTTTGAAGTTATCTTATCGGATTGAGTCTTTTATGAGAACACTTGATGTATGTCTTGCCGTGATTATCTGTGGTGACAATGGGATATCATGTGCCACTTGATGTATGTTTTGGTGATCAACTTGCGGGTTTCGTGACATTGGGAACCTATGCATAGGGGTTGGCACACGTTCTTGACTCTCCAATAGAAACTTTGGGGCACTCTTTGAAGTACTTTGTGTTGGTTGGATGAATCTGAGATTGTGTGATGCATATCGTATAATCATGCCCACGGATACTTGAGGTGACAATGGAGTATCTAGGTGACATTAGGGTTTTGTTGATTTGTGTCTTAAGGTGTTATTCTAGTACGAACTCTTTTATAGATTGATCCGAAAGAATAACTTTCAGGTGGTTTCGTACCCTACCATAATCTCTACGTTTGTTCTCCGCTATTAGTGGCTTCGGAGTGACTCTTTGTTGCATGTTGAGGGCTTGTAATATGATCTATCTATGTTATTATTGTTGAGAGAACTTTCACTAGTGAAAGTATGAACCCTAGGCCTTGTTTCCTATCATTGCAATACCGTTTACGCTCACTTTTATCATTAGTTACCTTGCTGTTTTTATTATTTCAGATTACAAATACCTTTATCTACCATCCATATTGCACTTGTATCACCATCTCTTCGCCGAACTAGTGCACCTATACAATTTAACATTGTATTGGGTGTGTTGGGGCACAAGAGACTCTTTGTTATTTGGTTGCAGGGTTGTTTGAGAGAGACCATCTTCATCCTACGCCTCCTACGGGTTGATAAACCTTAGGTCATCCACTTGAGGGAAATTTGCTACTGTCCTAAAAACCTGTGCACTTGCAGGCCCAACAACGTCTACAAGAAGAAGGTTGTCTAGTAGACATCACAGCCCTAGTTGAAACATGAGCTGCTCGAGCATGCAAAATAGAATTTCATTTGAACGTTTGGAGTTTGGCACATACAAATTTACTTGGAACGGCAGATAGATACCGCATATAGGAAGGTATGGTGGACTCATATGGAACAACTTTGGGTTTAAGGAGTTGGATGCACAAGCAGTATTCCCGCTTAGTACAGGTGAAGGCTAGCAAAAGACTAGGAAGCGACCAACTGAGAGAGCGACAATAGCCATAAACATGCATTAAAATTAATTCACACCGAGTACAAGCATGAGTAGGATATAATCTACCATGAACATAAATATCGTGAAGGCTATGTTGATTTATTTCAACTACATGCGTGAACATGTGCTAAGTCGAGTCACTCAATTCATTCAAAGGAGGATACCATCCCATCATACCACATCATAATCATTCTAATAGCATGTTGGCACGCAAGGTAAACCATTATAGCTCATTGCTAATCAAGCATGGCACAAGCAACTATAATCTCTAAATGTCATTGCAAACATGTTTACCTCATAATAAACTGAATCAGAAACGATGAACTCATCATATTTACAAAAACAAGAGAGGTCAAGTTCATACCAGCTTTTCTCATCACAATAAGTCCATCATATGTCGTCATTATTGCCTTTCACTTGCATGACCGAATGATGTGTATAATAATAATAATGCATGTGCATTGGACTAAGCTGGAATCTGCAAGCATTCAACTCAAGAGAGAAGACAAGGTAATATGGGCTCTAAGTTTAAATAAACAATCATGCCTATGAGAGCCACTAAACATTTTCAATATGGTCTTCTACTCTCGACCCCCAAAGAAAAAGAAAAGAAAAGAAAACTATTTACACGGGAAAGCTCCCAACAAATAAGAAGAAGAACGAGAAATCTTTTTGGGTTTTTTCATTTTAATTTCTACTACAAGCATGGAAATTAAACTAACTAATTTTTTTGTTTTTTCTTAAGGTTTATCAAACACACAAGAAGAAAACTAGAAATAGAAATTTAAACTAGCATGGATAATACAATGAAAGAGTATGAGCACCGACAACTAGAATAGTGTGTGAACATGAATGTATAGTCGGTGGGAAATACGTACTCCCCCAAGCTTAGGCTTTTGGCCTAAGTTGGTCTAATGCCAAGGACCGCTGCTACTCTCCCCGGTGTACTGGGAGGTGTAATCAGGATACCACTGGCTGGCCATCTCCGGGTCCCACTAGTAAGATGATGCACGATAAGGGTCCAGTGCAGGTTCTGGCTCAGGCTCAGGTTCTGGAGTGGATGCTTGGCCTCGATGAGCGTACACCGCTTCGGTGTGACAATAAAATTATCTGCAATCAAATCAAACAACAGAGGCGCAGGCAAAATAATAGTCTCATTGTGTTTCTTATTAAATCTAAGGTTATACAAGAGCATCTTCTCTTTGTTGTCAACAATAAACTCATGTGCTACCATGCTCTTGTAATCTAAAATGTAAGGATGCAATTTTGTCTCCTCTTTCTCATTGTGCCTAATAGGTATCTCAAAATGTCTAGCAAGACGTGAAGCATAGATACCTCCAAAGATGGGGCCTTGTGTACGATTCAGGCTTAGCCATTTAGCAATGATGGCGCCCATACTAAATCTATTATCTCCAAACAAGGCATGGTGAAGAATGATAATATCAGGAACATTGAAGTTTCCACTATTTCCACGACCAATCAAGCATCTACTAGCAAATATGGCAAAGTAGCGTAAAACAGGAAAGTGTATGCTAGAGATTCTCGCATCGGAACCCTTCTTTGGATCCCCTACAGTGATAGTGTTAACAAAGGCATCCACATCTTTACGATGTGGTTCCTCTAATTTTCCCTCAAAGGGTATCCTACATACCGCGCAGAAATTACGTAAAGACATTTCCCTGAATTCATCATATAAATGAAATGATACTGAAGGCGGTGACTTCTTAGGATAGTAATAAAAGTTTTGCACGAAAGTATTGGTGAGTAAGAGATACTGATCGATCCGGTCATGGAGGAAATCGGTGAGGCCTGCATTCTCGATCAAAGAATAAAAATCTTCATGAATTCTAGCTTCTTTCAAGAAATTATCGCATGGCCATTCACACGGCCGTACTTCCGCTATGCGAGGAAGATTATACTTGGCCTTTTCCTTCTCTTTAGCTTGTTTTTCCTGGAAGCCTTGGCTAGAAGAGCCCCTCAAAAGTCTCCTTAACATTTTCTGAAAATTTCTGAAATTTTAGTAACTTCAAAATAAAAGTGAATGAAATTAAACAAGATTGATAGCAACTACTCCTACAAGTGCCTAGAGCCTATATCATGCATTATAATTACTTGGGACCTCGTAAATTCAACATGCAAGCTCAAGAACATGGTCACCTATGCAGAAACAATTTGCAATGAATAAAGCACTAGAACAAAAACTAATTGGACCAATGGAGGAGTCACATACCAAGCAACAATCTCCCAAAGCAGTTTTGTGAATGGAGTTTTGAGCAAGGAGATCGAAAATCGCAGCAAAATGAGCTAGAACTCCGTCTTCAGCTGGATTGGGATTTTTTGGGAAGAAGATAGAGTGTGTGGGTGCTGGCATAAGTGGAGCTAGTCCACCAAGGGCCCACGAGACAGGGGGGCGCGCCTGGGGGGTGGGCACGCCCTCCATTCTCATGGCATGGTGCTTGCCCCTCCTGCAGTGATTTCAGTGCCTAAAATCCTCAAATATTTCATAAAAAATCATACTAAATTTGCAGGGCATTTGGAGCACTTTTATTTTCGGGATATTTTTTATTGCACGGATAATTCAGAAAACAGACGGATGATACTATTTTTGCTTTATTTATTCTAAATAACAGAAAGTAAAAAGAGGGTATAGAAGGTTGTGCCTTCTAGTTTCATCCATCTCATGATCATCAAAATGAATCCACTAACAAGGTTGATCAAGTCTTGTTAACAAACTCATTCCGAATAACACAGAACCGGAGAAATTTTGAGTAACACTAAGTTACCTCAACGGGGATATGAACATCCCCAATAATAAGAATATCATACTTTTTCTTGACAGTAGGGAGAGGAAATTCAAAACCTCCAATAATGATAGTTGGAACTTTTCCAATAGAATTGATGCTATGAACTTGAGATTGTTTCCTCGAGAAGTGTATCGTATGCTCATTACCATTAACATCAAAAGTGACATTGCCTTTGTTGCAATCAATAACAGCCCTGCAGATTCAAAAAGGGTCTACCAAGGATAATCGACATACTATCGCCCTCGGGAATATCAAGAATAACAAAGTCCGTTAAGATAGTGACATTTGCAACCACAACAGCACATCCTCACAAATACCGACAGGTATAGTAGTTGATTTATCAGCTATTTGCAAAGATATTTCAGTAGGTGTCAACTTATTCAATTCAAGTCTACGATATAAAGAGAGAGGTATAACACTAACACCGGCTCCAAGATCACATAAAGCAGTTCTGACATAATTTCTTTTAATGGAGCATGGTATGGTTGGTACCCCTGGATCTCAAAGTTTCTTTGGTATTCCACCCTTAAAAGTGTAATTAGCAAGCATGGTGGAAATTTCAGCTTCCGGTATCTTTCTTTTGTTTGTAATGATATCCATCATATACTTAGCATAAGGGTTTACTTTAAGCATATCAGTTAAGCGCATACGTAAGAAGATAGGTCTAATCATTTCAGCAAAGCGCTCAAAATCCTCATCATCCTTTGTCTTGGATGGTTTAGGAGGAATGGGCATGGGTTTCTAAACCCATGGTTCTCTTTCTCTACCGTGCTTCCTAGCAACAAAATCTCTCTTATCATAACGTTGATTCTTTGATTGTGGGTTATCAAGATTAACTGCAGGTTCAATCTCTACATCATTATTTTTGCTAGGTTGAGCATCAACATGAACATTATCATTAACATTATCACTATGTTCATGTTCATCACCTGATTGTGTTTCATCATCGGAGACAGAAATATCATTGGGATTCTTAGGTGTGTCTGCAACAGGTTCACTAGAAGCATGCAAAGTCCTATCGTCTTTCTTTTTCTTTTTAGAAGAACAAGGTGCCTCTAAATTATTTCTTTGAGAATCTTGCTCGATCCTCTTAGGGTGGCCTTCAGTATACAAAGGTTCCTGAGTCATTCTACCAGTCCTAGTAGCCACTCTAACAGCAAAGTCATTTTTATTTTTTAGTTCATCAAGCAAATCATTTTGGGCTCTAAGTACTTGCTCAGCTTGAGTAGCAACCATAGAAGCACATTTGCTAACGAGTTTAAGTTCACCTTTAACTCTAGCCATATAATCACTCATGCGTCCTATCTCGAAAGCATTATTCTTTAATTCTCTACCAACATAAGCATTAAAACTTCCTTGTCTAGCCATAAAGTCATCAAATTCATCTAAGCATGGACTATGAAATTTAGTAGAGGGGATTTCAACTTTATCATATCTATAGAGAGAATTTATCTTTACTACCCGTGTCGGGTTATCAAGACAATGTGGTTCTTCAACAGGCGGTATATTAAGACCATGTATTTCTTCAATAGGTGGTAAATTCTTAACATCTTCAGCTTTAATACCTTTTTCTTTCATTGATTTCTTTGCCTCTTGCATATCTTCAGGACTGAGAAATAAAACACCTCTCTTCTTCAGAGTGGGTTTAGGAATAGCCTCAGGAGTTGGCTCAATTGCCTCAGGAATTGGCTCAGGAAGAGTCCAATTATTTTCATTAGTCAACATATTATTCAATAGTAATTCAGCTTTGTCGACTATTCTTTCCCTGAAAACACAACCAGCACAACTATCCAAGTAGTCCTTGGAAGCATCGGTTAGTCCATTATAAAAGATATCAAATATTTCATTTTTCTTAAGCGGATGATCAGGCAAAGCATTAAGCAATCGGAGAAGCCTCCCCCAATCTTGTGGGAGACTCTCTTCTTTGATTTGCACAAAATTATATATTTCCCACAAGGCAGCTTGTTTCTTATGGGAAGGGAAATATTTAACAGAGAAGTAATAAATCATATCCTGGGGACTACGCACACAACCAGGAGCAAGATAATAAAACCAAGTCTTAGCATCACCCTTTAATGAGAACGTAAATATCTTAAGGATATAATAATAGTGAGACTTCTCATCATTAGTAAACAGGGTGGCTATATCATTTAACTTGGTAAGATGTGCCACAACAGTTTCAGATTCAAGGCCATAAAAAGGATCAGATTCAACTAAAGTAATAATCTCAGGATCAACAGAGAATTCATAATCCTTATCAGTAACACATATGGTGAAGTAGCAAAAGCAGGGTCAGGTTTCATTCTAGCATTAAGAGACTGCTGCTTCCATTTAGCTAATAACTTTTTAAGATCATATCTATCTTTACAAGCAAAGATAGCTCTAGCACTTCATCTTCCATAACATAACCCTTAGGAACAACAGGCAATTCATAATCATTGGGAGAACTTTCATCATCACTATCATCAATAATAGCATCTTCAATAATTTCATTCTCTCTATCCCTAGCAAGTTGTTCATCAAGAAATTCACCTAATGGCAAAGTAGTATCACGCACAGAAGTAGTTTCATCATAAGTATCATGCATAGTAGAAGTGGCATCATCAATAACATGCGACATATCAGAATTCATAGCAGTACTAGGTTTAGGTGTCGCAAGCTTACTAATAACGTAAGGAGAATCTAGTGCAGAGCTAGATGGCAGTTCCTTACCTCCCCTCGTAGTTGAGGGAAAAATCATAGTTCTTTCGTCTTTCAAGTTCCTCATAGTGATCAACAGATCTAAATCCCAAGTGACTCAGATAATAGAGCTATGCTCCCCGGCAACGGCGCCAGAAATTAGTCTTGATAACCCACAAGTGTAGGGGATCGCAATAGCTTTCGAGGGTAAATTATTCAACCCAAATTTATTGATTCGACACAAGGGGAGCCAAAGAATATTATTGAGTATTAGTAGTTGAGTTGTCAATTCAACCACACCTGGATAACTTAGTATCTGTGGCAAAGTATTTAGTAGCAAAGTGGTATGATAATAAAGGTAACAGTGGCAAAAGTAATATTTTTGGGTTTTGTAGTAGTTGTAACAGTAGCAAGGAAAAGTAAATAAGTGAAGAACAATATGTGAAAAGCTCGTAGGCATTGGATCAGTGATGGATAATTATGTCGGATGCGATTCCTCATGTAATAGCTATAACATAGGGTGACACAGAACTAGCTCCAATTCATCAATGTAATGTAGGCATGTATTCCGAGTATAGTCATACGTGCTTATGGAAAAGAACTTGCATGACATCTTTTGTCCTTCCCTCCCGTGGCAGCGGGGTCCTTACAGAATCTAAGGGATATTAAGGCCTCCTTTTAATAGAGAACCGGAACAAAGCATTAGCACATAGTGAATACATGAACTCCTCAAACTACGGTCATCACCGAGAAGTATCCCAATTATTGTCACTTCGGGGTTGTCGGATCATAACACATAATAGGTGACTATAGACTTGCAAGATAGGATCAAGAACACACATATATTCATGAAAACATAATAGGTTCAGATCTGAAATCATGGCACTAGGGCCCTAGTGACAAGCATTAAGCATAGCAAAGTCATAGCAACATCAATCTCAGAACATAGTGGATACTAGGGATCAAACCCTAACAAAACTAACTTGATTACATGGTAAATATCATCCAACCATCACCGTACAGCAAGCCTACGATGGAATTACTCACGCACGGAGGTGAGCATCATGAAATTGGTGATGGAGGATGGTTGATGATGACGACGGCGATGAATCCCCCTCTCCGGAGCCCCGAACGGACTCCAGATCAGCCCTCCCGAGAGAGATTAGGGCTTAGCGGCGGCTCCGTATCGTAAAACGCGATAAAACTTCCTATCTAATTTTTTCTCTCCATGAAACGGAATATATGGAGTTGGAGTTGAGGTCGGTGGAGCCTCGGGGGGGCCACAAGACAGGGGGGCGCGCCCGGGGGGGTGGGCACGCCCCCCACCCTCGTGGACAGGGTGTGGGCTGCTACCTCTTGAGCACTGCGTTGGATTTCCCCGAAGAGGAGAGGATGATGCAGCAAAGTAGCGTAAGTATTTCCCTCAGTTTTTGAGAACCAAGGTATCAATCCAGTAGGAGACCATGCACAAGTCGCTCGTACCTACACAAAACGATAGCAACTCGCAACCAATGCTTAGGGGTTGTCAATCCCTTCACAGTCACTTACGAGAGTGAGATCTGATAGAGATAATATTTTTGGTATTCTTGATAGATAGATGCAAAGTAAAAAGTAAAGGCAAAATAAAAACAAAGCAAGTAAATAAAGTGATATAGATTGATATGATGAGAATAGACCCGGGGGCCATAGGTTTCACTAGTGGCTTCTCTCAAGAGCATAAGTATTCTACGGTGGGTGAACAAATTAATGTTGAGCAATTGACAGAATTGAGCATAGTTATGAGTATATCTAGGCAATGATCATGTATATAGGCATCACGTCCAAAACAAGTAGATCAAAACAATTCTGCATCTACTACTATTACTCCACTCATCGACCGCTATCCAAAGATGCATCTAGAGTATTAAGTTAAAAAGCAGAGTAACGTCAGAAGCAAGATGACATGATGTTGAGGATAAATTCATGCAATATGATAAAAACCCCATCTTGTTATCCTCGATGGCAACAATACAATACGTGCCTTGCTGCCCCTTTTGTCACTGGGTAAGGACACCGCAAGATTGAACCCAAAGCTAAGCACTTCTCCCATTGCAAGAACTACCAATCTAGTTGGCCAAACCAAAAAGGATAATTCGAAGAGACTTGCAAAGATAACTCAATCATACATAAAAGAATTCAGAGAAGAATCAAATATTTTCCATAGATAATACTGGATCATAAACCCACAATTCATCAGTATCAACAAACACACCGCAAAAAGAAGATTACATCGAATAGATCTCCACGAGAGAGGGGGAGAACATTGTATTGAGATCCAAAAAGAGAGAACAAGCCATCTAGCTACTAGCTATGGACCCGAAGGTCTGAAGTAAACTACTCACACTTCATCGGAGGGGCTATGGTGATGATGTAGAAGCCCTCCATGGTGGATGCCCCCTACGGCGGAGCTCCGGAACAGGCCCCAAGATGGGATCTCGTGGATACAGAAGGTTGCGGCGGTGGAATTAGGTTTTTGGCTCCTGTTTTGATCGTTCGGGGATACGTAGGTATATATAGGAGGAAGGAGTACGTCGGTGGAGCTCCGAGGGGCCCACGAGGTAGGGGGCGCGCCCTCCATCCTTTGACCTCCTCGGGCACTAGTTGGAGTAGGGTCCAAGTCTCCTGGATCACGTTCGGTTGGAAAATCACGATCCCGAAGGTTTCATTCCGTTTGGACTCCGTTTGATATTCTGTTTCTTCGAAATACTGAAAAAGGCAAAAAACAACAATTCTGGGTTGGGCCTCCGGTTAATAGGTTAGTCCCAAAAGTAATATAAAAGTGGAAAATAAAGCCCATTATAGTCCAAAACAGTAGGTAAAGTAGCATGGAGCAATCAAAAATTATAGATACATTGGAGATGTATCAGGCATCCCCAAGCTTAATTCCTGTTCGTCCTCGAGTAGGTAAATGGTAAAAAAGAATTTTTGATGCGGAGTGATACTTTGGCATAATTTCAATGTAAATCTTCTTAATTGTGATATGAATATTCAGATCCGAAAGATTCAAGACAAAAGTTCATATTGACACGAAAATAATAATACTTCAAGCATACTAATCAAAGCAATCATGTCTTCTCAAAATAACATGGCAAAAGAAAGTACATCCCTACAAAATCATATAGTTAGGCTATGCTTCATTTTCGTCACACAAAGATGTTCCCAACTTCTATACCCCCGATCACAAGCCAAGCAATTGTTTCATACTTAAATAATCTCAAACTTTTTCAACCTTCACGCAATACATGAGCGCGAGCCATGGATATAGCTGAAAGGATCGAGATGGACCTAGAGGGGGGGTGAATAGGTACAATTACAAATTTTAATTATTACTAAGCAATTTTAGGCAATAGAGCGGAATATGAAGATGAGCCTAACAATTGCTAGTAAGTACAAAGTACTAGGCAAGTGACACAAGCATATAAGTGAGCAAGCACAATAAGAAGTAAGTAAGTGCAATCACAACAAGTAACCACAAGTATAGAGTTAGGGTTAGGAATAACCGCAACTCCGAGAGACGAGGATGTATGCTGATGTTCACTTCCTTGGAGGGAAGCTAGTCACCGTTAGAGGGGCGGATGTTACCACGAAGGCACACCTACACCATGAAGGCTCACCCTATTCTCCCTTTGAGACAACACCACGAAGGCGTTTCTCAACCACTAGTGGTAGACCTTGGGGTGGTCTCCAAACCCTCACAAACTTATCCGGGGGTAATCACAAAGGTCGATTCCTCTCCGAAAGACTCCTACCACCTAGGAGTCTCCAACCTCCAAGAGTAACAAGATCGATGGGGATTTGCTTAAGACTTGCTCAAATCACGAATTCCTTGGGTGCAAAGAAGGAGAGGAAATGGATCTATCACTTGATCGGACAACTTCTTTCCAAAGCTCTCAAATCCCTTGGGGATCTAAGATTTGGTGTGGAGGAATGAGAGAGAGAGTGAGAAGTGTTCTAGGGTTTGTTCAAAGTGAATGGTCGACCTCTCTAGTGGGAAGAGAGGCAATATATATAGTGTGAGCTCAAAATATGGCCGTTGTAGTGCAAGTGACCGGGAAGGCCGGACATTCGGGCTAGAGGCAGAACATCCAACGTGACAAGCCACTTGGAGACAGGGCAGAACAGAGGGGAACCAGAGGAGCCGGACATCCCGGGGTCAAGCCCGGACATCCGGCATACAAGGGAAGCCCGGACATCCAGCAGATAGCCGAACATCCGGAGAGTCCACAAACATTTACAGAACCATATCAGGCGTCGAGCAGTAAGGGCCCGGACATCCGGAAAGAGGCCCGGACATCCGGCAAGACAGGACAGCCCGGATATCCCGCGCACATCCGGACATCCGCGAAAAGTAAAACCTTACGGACATGGGGCCGAAATCCGGGCGAGAGCGGACATCCGGGAGGACAGCACCGGACATCTGGCGCAAGGCCGGACATCCGCACTCCAGAGATGTAATGGATCGAGACAATAGAAAGGAGCTTTTGACTTGAGCAAGTCTCACACTAACCCAATCGATCCCTCTTAATAGTGCGGGATCCTATACTCAAGGAAATAAAATGAAACAACATTTTAACACTTCAACCTTGAGAGAAACCACTTCGTATGCTCTTGATCCACACACAATTTTGACGAACCGGGGACCAACACCTGAGATTCACTTGGCAGCCATTGTTAGTCCCCTACATGTAGATTGTCATCAACCAACAAAAACACAATGTAAGGGCATGATTGCACTTTCAATCTCCCCCTGTTTGTTTGTTGATGACAATCATACATGTAGTATCATAGATGTAATAAATAGTCATAGCAATGATAATCTTGAGAGCAAAACAGATACAGAATATGTTTAGTTACAATTTGCTTTTAGCTCCCCCTCATTGAGTGCATGCGATGAATATATTAGGATGGCCAACACAAAAGTTTGTATGATTTCATACGTGACTTAAAGAATTAACGAAGTAAGAGAAGAGCACATATGAAATCATCATAACACTTCAAGTAGACTGAGAACATTTTATGGCCATGCCATAATCATAACATGGTCTCAGGCGAAAAGTACCATAGGTAGCAGCATAAACATAATCATAACATAGTCTCAAGCGAACAATTACCATAGGATAGGTTGGAATAACATATCATAGCATGACCATATTACTATGATACTACTTCTCCCCCTTTGACAACAACAAGTAAAAAAGGGGTGAAGAACTAAGCAGCCCCAAATCACTCTGGACGGATGTCATCATCATCATCAAGAAACTCGGGGTAGTCAGCACGAGATGAAAAACCGAAAGTGGACGAGGATGGAGCTGCGGGAAGAAGATCATCATCACTAACGGGGCTCCCATGATCACAGAGGCGCTGTTTGAGTATATTCTTGGAGATGACAAGGCGCTTCTGAACATCATGATTCTGCTGACAGTTAAAAGTGATTGCCTTCATGATAGCAGACTGAGCCTTACCCAAGAATGATGCGAACCGGCCACGAGGAGCGGTCGAGGAAGATGGGACAGAAGAACTAGTGGGCTGAGTAGGAGCAGTTGTTCTCCCACCTGCAGACCTCTTTGGTTGAGTAGAAACCTGAGCCGTCACACGCATGTGAGGAGGAGGTTTCCAAATGGAGTGCACAATTGACTTAACCACCTTAAATGGAGTAGTGTGATCAATCAGAGCTTGAATATATGGGGCATGAGGAAACTGCCGCGTCTGAATAAAACTGCACAGACGGATCTCATGCCAAATGAAGTTGGCAGTGTCCAGAGGCACAGTGGGTTTCTCATGCATATGAACCATCAAGTCAATACAATAGTTGTGAGCCCTCGGCGATCTCCTTCTTAGGATATAGAGTCTGAAGCACACACCTGAAAAGAGTATAAAGAAGGGAGCACGGAAGATGGATACCTCATTGATTGGATATGCTTTTTCTTCATCGCTGAGCTGAGAGGAGGTTTTACAAGAGGCATGCAAGCATCAATTCCTTTGGGCTTGCCCTCCGGATCCATATTGTGGATGCAAAGTGGCCAACACCGAGAGACCCAAAATCTGAACAAACTGTCATAGGTGATGCTCGGTGTAGTGTCATCGGTCATCCAAGTGAGAGTGTTGTTCGGACCAAAGAAACAGTGGCATAGAACGGAGAATGGCAGCATCACTCCAATCACACGAAGGTCATTATGGACCAAGAGTCATGTCATCAATGATCTTGACTGGATCGTTAGGGAACATGGCAGGATTATCACGCAGGAAGTTTAGATCCAAGTATGAGTGAGGAGCATGGCCACGCCCATGGACAAAGCTGGAGTAGAGATCCTGCTGCATACGAGTCCGGAACCGAGGATCTTCGGCATCAGCCACCATCTCATATTGATTGACATCCCGACGGAACTGAAGATATTGCCCTGCCCCCACAGTTGTGAAGTCGTCGGTGGGGAGACCTCCGCTATCAGGAAGCTCCATGGAGATGCGACGACCAGGGGTAATGGGTATTGCAGAACCACAAACTTGAGGCATCGGCGCCCTCCTGGTACCGGGCTTGGACTGTCCAACAGACTGTCGTGGTGCACTGTCATCCTCTTCCTCTCCAACATAGTCCGCATCATCCGGATCCGAGGCCGACGGACTAGTGGATGGTGCACGCTTCTTCTTCTTGGTGATGGCCTTCTTTTTCTTGGGCCGCGCATGCTCATCGGAGTCGGTGGAGCCTTGCCGGCGATCAACTGGAATGGATAATGAATGGTTTTCAATAAGAATAAGCCAAAGAACATGAACAAGGATACGCCAAATTAAACCGTGGAATGAACAGATTTCATTCCCATGGTTAAGTTGAGTAACCGAGTGCATATAGAGGTGTTTGTAGGCTTAGGTAAACAAAACCTAAACACGAGAGTAATGGATATGGCAAGACGTACAAGGAGAATAATGCAACCCAATAAGATTTAGGCATAAGCAAGGAAAGATGAGAGGAGATAGCACCCTTACCCTGAGAATACACCTCGGGACGCTTGGGACCGCAGTTCTTGGTACGATCCATGAAGAACTCCAGAGGCTAATCCCACCGAACACGGGCCCCTCCCGAGAGACTCAAGCCATAATCCAAGAAATGGATTGGAGATCGGGAGGAGAAGAGTCCGTTGGCAGGAGATCGTTGCCGAAGGTCGGAGGAGATGGCCAGGGCAGCACCGGAGTCTTTGGCCGGCGGCGGCGGCTGTGAGGAGATGAGGAGAGTGACGAAGGGGAAAGAGAGGAACTGCACCCACTCCATGCCCCCTCCCAGGTATACGCGACTTGCGGGCGACGGGGCGGACATCCGGGGCAAGGCTCGGATATCCGGCGAGTGGGAAACAGAGAGCAGAGACACAGCGCCCGGATGTCCGGCTGAGGCCTGGATGTCCGGCCACTGATGATAGTTGATGATTGTTTTGATGGGCAAGGAAAATTGTTTGTTTTTTTTCTTATAGAGTCCAGATGTCCGGCGAGTTTATATATAGACACCGCCAAGTAGTTGATATGAGACTAATAAGGAGGACATCGTGAGACATCTAAGGCCATGCTAAGATGCATATACAAACCAACCATGATTAAGCAGAAGGGTCCATATAAGCATTGTACATGCGGTGACTAAGGTCACATGTTTGAGCATATGGAACATAGTACCACAAAGATATAAACTTTGAGCACATGGTCATGACTCCATCATATTAAAGTATCCTAGTTTAAAAAAAAACTAGGATAACTTTGAGAGTGTTTGTTCAATTTATGCATTATGTAAGGTGAGAGCACTCATTGGATTGAGTGTCTCCCCCTAAATATATGCCTACATCAAAACAAGACATTAAGTTTATGCATGGATGAGTACTAGATTTCACATAATGTTGTCAAGCTCCAAGATACCAAGTTCACGCCTAAGTCGACAGAACCTTGGTTCATCCAATGGTTTGGTGAAAATATCTGCCAGTTGCAAATCTGTCCCAATGTGATCAATGTGAATATCACCCTTCTCAACATGATCTCTCAAGAAATGATACCTAATATCAATGTGTTTGGTGCGGAGATGATCTTTGGGGTTCTCGGCAATATTGATGGCACTTTCATTATCACACAGAAGCGACACATTTCTATAGGTGATACCGTAATCCTTTAAAGTCTGCCGATCCATAACAACCGAGTTGCTGGCTGGCGGCAGCAATGTATTCAGCTTCTGCGGTGGAGAGAGCAATACAATTTTGTTTCTTCGAGGACCAACTCACCAATGATCGTCCAAGAAACTGACATGCACCGGATGTGGACTTACGATCCACTTTGTCTCCAGCCCAATCCGCATCCGTGTACCCAATAAGATCAAACTTAGCATCCTTGGGGTACCAGAGGCCCAACTTTGGGGTGTGAACAAGGTATCTAAGAATATGCTTAACCGCCTTATGATGACTTTCCTTAGGGAAAGCTTGAAATCTAGCACGCATGCATACACTGAACATGATGTCTGGTCTAGATGCACAAAGATAAAGCAATGAACCAATCATAGAGCGGTATTTAGATGGGTCGAAGGGCATACCGTTTGTGTCTTCAGTGAGAGTTATTTTGGTTGGCATTGGTGTCTTACATGGACTAGCATCAGACATACCAAACTTCTCTAAGATATCCTTGAGGTATTTTGCTTGAGACAAGAAAATTCCTTCTTGAAATTGTTGAATTTGAAATCCGAGGAAGAACTTCAAATCCGCATTGAGTGACATTTCAAAATTCTTGGTCATTGAGTCCGCAAACTTCTTGCACAAATGAATGTTAGGAGAACCAAAAATGATATCATCTACATATATTTGGCATAAGATCAAATCACCCTTATCCCTCTTAGTAAAAAGAGTGGGATCGATCACCCCTCTCACAAAACCATCATCGAGTAAAAACTTCTTAAGATGATCATACCAAGCACGAGGTGCTTGTTTCAGGCCATACAAAGCCTTATGAAGTTTATATACATAGTCTTTGTGATCGGGATCAACGAACCCAGGTGGTTGTGATACATATACTTCTTCTTGTAGAGGACCGTTAATGAAAGCACTCTTCACATCCATTTGATGTAATGTGAAACCATTGAAAGTAGCATAAGCAAGTAGGATGCGAATGGATTCAAGACGGGCAATGGGGGCAAAGGTCTCACCAAAGTCCAAACCTTCAACTTGTGAGTACCCTTGTGCCACTAACCTTGCCTTGTTTCGGATGATCACACCATTCTCATCTTGTTTGTTCTTGAAATCCATTTTGTTCCAATGACGTTGTGCTCGGTAGGTGGCCTCTTGACTAATGACCACACTTGGTTGCGTTCAAAACTGTTCAACTCTTCTTGCATAGCAACTAGCCAATCGTTGTCCATCAATGCATCTTGTACCTTGATGGGCTTAAAACTAGACACAAAAGAAATGTGGGCACAAAAGTTGGTCAAATGTTTACGAGTGACCCTACCTTCCGATATGCCGGTGAGTATTTTGTCAACATCAACACGACCGGCCACTCGTGGCATGGTAGAGGTAAGGGTTTCACGAGGTTCAGCTTCATGTCCATCATCCACATCCTCAACATATGGATCATTAATGTGTGGAGGAAGATCTTCTTGTTCATATTGCATTTGTTGAGGTTCATCATCAATGATTGGATTTTCTTGTTCTTGTTCTTGAAGATTTTCATGAGGAGGAACTTGATCATCTTCTTCAACTTGGGCTAAGGGTATCGGTTGAACAATAGGAGCTTGTGGTGGTATGGATGTTGAAGTAGTTTGATGATGTGTGAGACTTCCATCTTCTTCTTCTTCATCATGAGGTTCTTGTTCCATAGGAAGAAGTGCACCAACACCCATGGTCAAAATGTCTTGAGAAGAATCTTCTTCACCTACATCACTTAGATCAACTTGCTCCCCATGGGAGCCATTAAATTCATCAAACACCACGTCACAAGTCTCTACAACACATCCATTGGATTTGTTGTAGACTCTGTAGGCATGAGAGTTTGATCCATAGCCAACAAATATACCCTCAATCGTTTTGGTTTGAATTTTTCCTAACTGTTCTCTTTTGTTGAGGATGAAACATTTGCACCCAAATACACGAAAGTACTTGACATTTGGCTTGTTTCCAGTTAGAAGCTCATATGGAGTCTTTTCCAATATAGTGCAGAGGAAGAGCCGGTTTGATGCATGGCATGCGGTGTTGACTGCTTCGGCCCAAAAACTATGTGGTGACTTGTATTCATCCAACATTGACCTTGCCATCTCCACAAGTGTGCGGTTCTTCCTTTCGGCTACACCATTCTGCTGAGGAGTGTATGGAGCTGAATATTGATGCTCAATCCCTTCATCACTAAGGAATTCTTCCAAGGTATAGTTTTTGAACTCAGATCCATTGTCACTTCTTATTGCCAAGATTTCTTTGTCAAACTTGCGTTGTGCTTGCTTGGCAAAGTCAATGAAAGTGATCTTCGTCTCGTCCTTGGACTTGAGGAAAACACCCATGTATATCTTGAGTAATCATCAACAATGACAAGTCCATACTTTTTCCCACCAAGACTATCCCATGAAGGAGGCCCAAAAAGATCCACATGAAGGAGCTCCAAAGGCCTTGAAGTAGACACAATATTCTTGGGTGGGTGCTTTGATTGATGTTGCTTCCCGGCTATACATGCACTACACACACGATCTTTCTCAAAAGAGACATTTGTTAGTCCAAGGATGTGATTTCCCTTTAAGAGATCTTGAAGATTTCTCATGACGACATGGGCTAGCCAGCGATGCCATAGCCACCCCTTGTCGGCCTTGGCCATTAGACAAGTTGCATGGAATGTGCTCTCTTTCGAGAAATCAACCGTGTAAAGGTTGCCATCCAACTCTCCAACAAAGGCCACTTCGAGAGTATCTCTCTTAAAGACTTTCACATCCGTTAGTCCAAATAGTGTATCATAACCAACAGATGCCAATTGACGAACAGAAAGTAAATGATATTTAAGGGATTGGACAAGCATGACATTTGCAAGAGACATGTCATTTGTGATAGCCACCTTCCCCAACCCAAGTACCTGTCCTTTTGATCCTCCACCAAACATAATGCTCATAAATGGTTGAATAGCTTCCATGAAATCGTAGAGCAATTTGCTATCTCCAGTCATATGATTGGTACATCCACTATAAATCACCCATTTTACTCCACCGGAGAAGGCAACCTACACACAATTATTACTTGGTTAGAGGCACCCATCTTGAAATGGCACCTCTCAAGTTAGTCACAAGGGTCTTAGGGACCCAAATAGCATAAAACCGAAATGCATTTCGAGGACCAACAAACTTCGCATAAACTTCTCCATCCTTAGTCTTACGAAGTACATAGGATGGAGGCATGAACTCTTTTGGCTTGTTGAGAGTGGGCATGCCCCTTGTGGCCTTCCCACTAGCAACCTTACCTTTCTCCTTGTGTCCTTCTCGTACAAAAATTTCTTTCAAAGGAGTGGTGCACTTTTGAGAATGTCTTCTTCTTGCTTGTGCTTGGGTCAAACCCGAGTCCCTCTTTGGCGAACACTGCATTGTGTTGGCTCAACACCTCATTAAGGTTCTTTTGACCTTGAGCACATGTCATGAGCCCTTTCTCAATTTGAGCCTTGAGAAACCGATTTTCCTCAAGAATAGATGCTAGATCACTACTAGAGTTAGTAGAACAAGCATCAACATTTATAATAGGAGATGAATAGGCCTTAGCTAGAGTTTCAAGATAAGTAAGTTTGAGCATCTCAAAACTCTTTGTAAGAAGGGTGAGCTCTTCTTCCTTAGTCTTGAGGGACATGGATAGAAGCTCACAATCCTTAGAGAGAGAAGCATGGGACTTGACAAGCTTACTTTTATCATTCATCAACTCTTCACAAGAGCCAATAGCCTTTTTCAAGGAGGCAAGATCTTTAGTATGAACATCAATATTTGTGCCAATTTTTAAGCATAGTTCATCATTTCGTGTTTCCTCATATTGGACTTTCCGCTCAAGGATTTCACATTTTTCCTTTTCCTCGGCGACGAGGGTTTCGAGTTCCTTAATGGTGATGGTGTGCTTACTCACCATCTCCATAAGCATACGAAACATAGTGAGCTTCTTTCCTTTGAGGGAGCACATGAATTTATTAAGTTTAGCAAGCATAGGATCATTTAGATCATCATCCTCATAACTATCCACCGCATCAAGATACTCATCACTAGAATTAGGAGGAGTGAGAAGAGGAGGGTTTGATCGTGGGGTTACCTTGACCTTGTCAGGAGAGTTTTGATCCTCTCTGTCGGAGTAATGGGCCACGGGTAGGCCGACCCGGGGCCCAGGATCTTTTAAGACGACGAGGCGAGCCGCGCCCCTCTGACCGCATCCCAGCTGGCGACCTTCGGGGAGGCCGAGTCCCAGCTGGCGACGTTCGGAGAGCCCAGCTGGCGACCTTCGGAGAAGCCGAGTCCCAGACGGCGACTCTGGAGCAGGCCGACTCTGGGCCTGCGACCTTCGGGGGCCGACTGTGGGAGTCGGCTCGCGACCTTTCTCGAAGACCGATGCTGGGTATGGGCCCGACGTGGTCGTCCCCTCCGCCCCACGAGGGGTGGGCATGGCTACAGTAAGCCGTATCGCCGGAAGATCTCCGGTGAGGCGTGACACTGTTGCCATGCCTCCTCGACCAGCCACAAGACGCGAGGCATCAGGCTGACGACGGCTGTCTGACGCCCAAGATCGCCGGGCCCCCATCGCTGGGAGAGTAGAAGACGCCAGAGCGCTCGGAGTCGGCCTGGCGGGAGACGGCCTTCCCGGAGTCAGCCGCCTCCTCGCCTGGGCCCCACAAGCCATAAACCAGATTGGACGGGGAGTGGCGGCGGTGATCGCTGACAGACGGCAGCGCTGCTCCCACGACCCCATGACCAAGCTCAGATCACCAGGAGTGCTGCACAAGAGTTCTCAGAGGTCCATGGGACCCACCAATGGTGGGCCCCGAGGCCGTAAGGGACAAGGACAGCAGCATGAGAGGCAGACAGCTGGGGCCATGCCCAGTCAGATTACACTTGTACCCCCGGGGGTAGGCCTATATAAACCCCCCGGGGCACCCATGCAAAGGGTTCGGCCTTGGATAGGTTTTAGACACATAGCAAGAAGGGGAGAGAGCTAGCTTTGCTCCCTCCTGCCTCCCGAAGCAGCTCAAGGAGCATCCTTGTATTATCATCCCATAGTGATCATGCGGAGACCCCGCAGAGCAGCAGTAGGGGTGTTATCTCCCCGGAGAGCCCCGAAGCTGGGTAAGATCCGTCGGCGTGCATGCTTGCGCCTCATCCTGCTTTCGAGCACCGCGACGTTCTACTCGCCCCACCATGATAAGCCACCCGTTGGCATATGTCGATCCAACCCCGACATTTGGCGCCTGACAAGGGCGAGGTGCACCGTCGTCCGAAATCTATTCGACGGAACCCTCTTCCTCCTGGCGGCGCAGCCAGCCCGGCTTCGCCAGATGGAGTGCAGATCGACACGCTGCGCGCGGCGCGAAGCCGCTGCGCGCGCGCGCCTCGCCGAACTCATCGGCGAGGTGCGCATCTCCGACGAGCCTGCACCGAGTGAAGATGCGGGTGGCCCCGAGAACCTTCTCGCGGGCCTCCTCGACCAACTCCACGTCGCCGGCGAGCCCGCCGTAGATTTGGAGTCCGTGGGCTCCTCCGACCCGATGCTGGTCGACTCCGATGCCGTATCGCTCGATATCTTCCCCACGAATGTGGTGGTCTACGACGAGCCGCTTCCGTACGAGGAGAGTGACGGAAGCGCCGTTACGGAAGTGCTCGTCATCGGCCACGGCGAGCACTCCGGCGAAGACGCCCAGGACCCGCTACCTGCGGCCCTGCAAGACCTGACCGCGCCCATTCCAGAGGACGCGGACGCCGAGATGCTAGAAGAACGCCGCCTTCAGATCATCGAAGGCGCCAAGAAGTTGGCAAGCATGAGACATTTGTCTGAAGCATACCAGCGCGAGGTGGATCGCGCTGTAGGCGGCTCGCCGGCTCCGACTGGGCCGAGCCGTCTGGGTGCGGTCCGAGAGCGCGACGCTGCCATCGCCGACTTGCTCGGGGCGAAACGCCCCGTGTACGCCACCCCAGCGGAGAACATCCGCCCCGCCCAAGCGGCGACCGAAGAGCTGAAGAACTTCGAAGGCGAAGAGCGCCGTGTGATGACGGAACGAGTCCAGCAGCTCCTCGATGCGGTTGCAGCGCAAAACGCGGCAGGCGGTCGCGCAGATGCGCTGCAGCAGCCAAACGACGACTTACCCCCTCGCCGAGATCAAGGCGCGACTTCCCGGACGCCGACTGGCAGAGCCCGCGGAAGGAAAGAGAAGGAGGCGGCTGCCAGTCACAGCCGGACTCGCATCACCATCGAGCTCGACCAAGACGGCCGCCCCAGAGCAGTGGAACGGCGAGACGATTATCTGCCTCCCCCACCCCGAAGAGAGCGGCGAGTTTCTCCGCCGCCTGTTGAGCATCCGACTCTCGGAGGTCTCCTTGGCCGCCGAGAGGGAGTCGGAGAGAATGACGCCCGCCATCGGATCGACCGACTTCACAGATCCCTGGCGTTAGAAGAAGAAGATGAGTTGGGTCCGCCTTGCTTCGGGCCCCGCATCAGAGACGAGCCCTTCCCCAAAGGGTTCACACTCCCCCGAGACACGCCCAAGTACACCGGCTCCATGAAGCCGGAAGACTGGTTGATAGACTACTCCACAGCCGTCAACATAGGAAACGGCAACAAGCGAGTCGCCGTGAAGTATGTTCCCCTCATGCTCCAGGGCACGGCCCGGACATGGCTGAACAGCCTGAAGCCCGCAGCATCAACAGCTGGGTCGACTTCACTAAAGCCTTCATTCGTAACTTCACCAGCACGTACAAGCGACCTCCCAAGCCGCGCCAGCTCTCCTTGTGCGTCCAAGGCCCTAAAGAATCAACACGCGACTACCTCACTCGCTGGGGCGAACTTCGAAACTCCTGCGAGGGCGTGCACGAGGTGCAGGCCATCGAGTACTTCACGGCCGGGTGCCGAGAGGGCACCCTCCTCAAGCACAAGCTCCTCTGCGACGAGCCCGAAACCCTCGACGAACTGCTAGTCATAGCAGACAAATACGCCACGGTCGACTCTTCTATGAAGACGGAGATTCAAGTCAACGCGGCTGGCAAGGTGATCCCCCAGGCCCCCAGAACCCCGGCCGGCGATGCCGGCCGGCGACAGCAGCAGAACGACAACAAGCGCAAGGCCCCTCAGCCGACTTCCAACAGTCGGCAGTGTCACAAAGATGAGAGGATCAGCAGTGGGAGGGCAGCCTCGGCTAAGCGGCGTATGGGCGGCAAGTCCAACTGGTTGCGGCCTTCTCCTATGAGCGACTTTGGATGGACCTTGCAAGTTCCACAGCGCGCCGGCCGCCAAACCACACCACAAGAAAGTGCCACGCTCGCCAGATCGCCAAGGAGACGGCCTTGCCCTCCGCCGCCGCAGGTCGCCGCCGCCATCGCCCAAAGAGCGGTGGCTCGGCCGGTCGGCGCGGTCCAAGACGAGTTCCCGGAAGAGCACGGAGCCTAAGTAGTGTTCACCAGCATGGCAGATGACCGGCGCAGCAGGCGCCAACAACAGCAAGAAGTCAACGCAATAGCAACTGACGCCCCAGAGTTCATGCATTGGTCCGAGAAGCCTATCAGCTGGAGTCGGGCGGATCATCCGGAAGTGATGCCGAGTCCAGGCTCCTACGCCCTGGTCCTAGGCGCGACCTTGGCCACTGATAGGCGGGCCGCCCGTTTCTCGCGGGTCCTGATAGATGGAGGCAGCAGCATAAACATCCTGTACAGGGACACAATGGAGAAGCTTGGAATCAGGCGAAGGCAGCTGCAGAGCAGCCGCACAGTATTCCATGGAATTGTACCCGGCCTCTCCTTCTCACCAATCGGCAAGATTCTGATAGATGTCCTCTTCGGAGACAAAGATCACTTCCGCCGAGAGCCGGTCTGGTTCGAGGTGGTAGACTTGGAGAGCCCGTACCACGCCCTGCTTGGCCGGCCTGCCCTGGCCAAGTTCATGGCGGTTCCCCACTACGCTTACCTCAAGATGAAGATGCCGAGTTCCAAGGGGATCCTGACTATTGCCGGCGACTACAAGAAGTCGTCCGCGTGCGCGGCCGAGAGCAGTTGGCTGGCCGAGTCTTTAGTGATCGCAGCCGAGAAGCGGCTCCTTGACCGTGTTGTGGCGATGGCTGGGAAGCAGCCGGAGATGTCGCCTGACCCCAAGGAGTCGGAAGCAGAAGGATCATTCAAGCCGGCCAAAGAGACCAAGAAGATACCCTTGGACCCGGAACACCCAGAGAAGTATGTTGTCATAGGCACAGGTCTTGACAGCAAATAGGAAGGCGAGCTCGTCGATTTCCTCCGTGAGAATCGGGACATCTTTGCATGGTCCCCCAAGGACATGCCGGGTGTACTGACGGAATTCGCCGAGCACAAGCTACACGTCAGGCCGGATGTGAAGCCCGTCAGGCAGCCCTTGCGCCGCCTGTCAGAAGAAAAGAGAAGGGTCGTGGGAGAAGAGATAGCCCGGCTCCTGGCAGCCGGATTTATCATGGAAGTGTTTTTCCCGGAGTGGTTAGCAAACCCAGTACTGGTATTGAAGAAGAATAAGCAGTGGCGGATGTGCATAGACTATACCAGCCTCAATAAAGCCTGCCCAAAGGACCCATTTGCCCTACCAAGGATCGATCAGGTGATAGACTCCACAGCCGGATGCGAGCTGTTGAGTTTCCTAGACGCATATTCAGGATATCACCAGATCAAGCTGAATCCAGCAGACAGACTGAAGACCGCATTCATCACGCCATTTGGAGCCTTCTGCTACCTGACGATGACGTTCGGCTTGAGGAATGCCGGCGCCACCTTTCAGCGTTGCATGCAGAAGTGTCTCCTCAAGCAACTCGGCAGAAATGCCCACATTTATGTGGATGATGTGGTGGTGAAGACGGAAAAGCGTGGGATGCTACTGGAAGACCTCAAAGAGACCTTTGAAAATCTGCGCCGATTCCAGATCAAGCTCAACCCTGAGAAGTGCGTGTTCGGAGTCCCAGCCGGCCAGCTCCTCGGCTTCTTGGTCTCCGAACGCGGCATAGAGTGCAACCCCGTGAAGATCAAGGCCATTGAGAGAATGGAGGTACCCAGCCGACTGTTGGATGTGCAGAAGTTCACCGGCTGCTTGGCATCAATCAGCCGATTCATCAGTCGGCTGGGCGAGAAAGCTCTGCCTTTATATCAACTGATGAAGAAGACTACCATTTTTGAGTGGAACCACAAGGCAGATGAGGCATTTCTCCAACTAAAGAAGATGCTGGCGACTCCCCCTGTGTTGGCGGCTCCGACTCCCAAAGAGCCCATGCTTTTGTACATTGCCGCCACCAGCCGGGTTGTCAAGACACCGATCATTGTAGTCGGCGCAAGGAGGAAGGCAAAGCGCTTCGGTCCGAGACCGTGTATTACCCGAGCGAGGTAATCTTGCCAACCTCCAAGCGAACTACCCTCACTACCGAAAGATGTGCTACGGCGTGCATTTTGCCGCCAAGAAGTCAAGCCCTACTTTCAAGAGCATCCAATCACGGTGGTTTGCACCGCCCGCCGCCGAGATCATCGAAGCCGAGACGCCTCGCCGAGTGGCCAAGTGGGCTATCGATCTAGCTCCTTACACCATCTACTACCAACCTCGCACCGCCATCAAGTCGCAGGCGCTGGACGACTTCCTCGTCGACTGGGCCGAGACTCAGTACCTGCCACCAGCGCCTGACTCTACTCATTGGCGGCTGCACTTCGACGGCTCCAAGATGCGCACTGGCCTTGGATCCGGCGTCGTCCTTACCTCCCCCAAGGGCGATAAGCTCAAGTATGTGCTGCAAATCCACTTCGCCGCCTCCAACAACGTCGCCGAATATGAAGCGCTCGTCCACGGGCTCCGGCTTGCCAAAGAGCTCGGCATTCGCCGGATCTTGTGCTATGGCGACTCTGACTTGGTGGTTCAGCAGTCATCCGGCGACTGGGACGCCAAAGACGCAAACATGGCAAGCTACCGCTTCCTGGTGCAGCAACTCGGCGGATATTTTGAGGGGTGCGAATTCCTTCACGTGCCAAGAAACGACAACGATCAAGCAGACGCCTTGGCACGAGTCGGCTCCACTCGCCAGGCAATACCTTCTGGCGTCGCCCTTCAGCGCCTCCTCAAGCCGTCTATCAAGCCTTCACTAGAATCCGACTCCATCTTCGTGCCGGCTCCACCAGCAATAGTCGGATCCGACTCCAAGGCCCCGGCAAGCGACCTCAAGAAAGCCACACTTGAAACAGGCCCGGGGACTGCGCCAGTCGGCCTGGGGACTTCCAAACCCGGCCCAGGGACTACGCCAGTCGGCCCGGGAGCTGCCTCAGTCAGCCCAGAGATTCCCCCGACCCAGGAAGCGGTGGCAGACCCCAACCCACCGCCTCCCAGCCCAGCCACCCTTGTCCAAGTCGCTGTGGTAGCAGTTGAAGAGATAGCAGCACCTTCATGGGCTCAGCCCATCCTCAAGTTCCTAGTGAACAAGGAATTACCAGCAGACGAGACCCTGGATTGGCAAGTGCAACGCCGAGCAGCAGCCTACACTATAGTCAACAGAAAGTTAGTCAGGCGCAGCGTCACTGGTGTCCACCAGCGCTGCGTAGAGTCAGAGCAAGGCCAAGCGATCCTCAGAGACATCCATCAAGGCGAGTGCGGCCACCATGCGGCTTCGAGGGCCCTCGTGGCCAAAGCCTTTCGGCACGGTTTCTTTTGGCCAACTGCCCTGGAAGAAGCTAAAGATCTAGTCAAAAAATGCAAGGGGTGCTAGGTATTCCGCTCCAAGCCCCTTCAACCAGCCTCCACGCTGAAGACAATCCCCATTGCCTGGCCCTTCGCAGTTTGGGGCTTGGACATGGTGGGACCTTTCAAGACGGCCCGAGGCGGCCTAACTCACTTGCTTGTCGCGGTGGACAAGTTCACCAAGTGGGTGGAAGCAAAGCCCATCAAGAAATTAAATGGGCCTACAGCAGTGACCTTCATTGCTGACATCACAGTACGGTATGGCATACCACACAGCATCATCACAGACAACGGCACCAACTTTGCCAAGGGCGCCTTGGCTCGTTTACTGCGACGCAGGCATCCGACCGACTTAGCGTCCATTGCCCATCCGCATCAAACGACCAGGTGGAACGAACCAACGGCCTCATCTGTCCGGCATCAAGCCTCGATTGGTCGAATCACTTTCGGCGCCGGCGGCTGTTAGGTCAAGAGCTGCTGCCGTCCCTGGAGCTCGCGCACAACCCCAAACAAGTCAACCGCTTCACGCCTTTCTTCCTCGCTCACGGTGCTGAAGCCGCTATCCCGATGGATATACTGATTCGACTCTCCGCGAGTCTCCATGTACACCAAGAGGAGGTGAAGAGGCACGCCAAGACGGCGCCGACTGCTGGAAGAGGGCCGATCGTTGGCACTCGATCGATCCGCATCTACCAGCAGAGTTCGCGCCGATACTACAATCGCAAGGTCAAGCCAAGATCGTTCCAAGAGGGCGACCTTGTGCTCCGGCTGATTCGAGAGAACAGCCGCCAAGACAAGTTGTCGGCGCCTTGGGAAGGTCCCTTCATCATCAGCAAGGTGCTAGGGAACGACGCCTACTATTTGATCGACGCTCAGAAGCCTCGAGCACGCAAGAGGGACGACTCCGGCAAGGAAACAGAGCGCCCGTGGAACGCGAATCTTCTTCGAAGATTTTACAGTTGATGCAGTATGTATCGCGCTACCCTCTTTTGTATTAAAGTACTAAGACCTTAGGCCCCCCGGGACAAGCTCGGGGACTGCCTTTTTGATTATCTGTATGATATGGATTATGCTTCCGAACATGCTTTCTATCATGCTGTCTGGCACCGGGTCCGACTAGTCGGCCCAGGGACTCGCCGTCTTGCGCTATGGAATGCTCCCTGAAGTCAGACAAGTAATGTGTTGCGCTCAAAGTCGTCTCCTGCCAAAAGCTGCAGCTCGCAGAGCGACTGTCGGTAGGCAGGGGACAGGAAAGAACGAGCGCACACATGAAAAACGGCTAAGGACTTAAGAGCTACGCATAGCCCAAGCCGGCTACCAGCCTCCCCTTACCGAGCCGACTCACAAGCAGTCGGCTCGCCGTCTCAATTTTCATCAAGGACAGCCGACTCTCGATAGTTGGCCTGTCGGTTTCTAGCCAACTTGCTAAGATATTCTAAATGACTAAGTACTTGCCTCCCTAAAGTAGCTGAGCACTTGACCCGGCGGCAGTCCGCAGAGCGGCTGCCCAGTGGGCAAGGCGGCAACTGAAGGAAGGCGGCAAAGGAAAAAGTCTAAAGAACAAAATCAAGCAAAGGCGGAAATTTGATAAATATTTACATAAGGCCCTTGGCCGAATAGACCCCGTGGGTGGAATTGTTCGAATCTGACAAGTTTTCTAAAAGAACAACAAAGACAGATAAAAAGGAGTGCTCTAGGGGGCGGCCTCCAGAGCCAGAGGGTCGGAGGTGATGGCGGCGTTAGATGTCGGGGCAGTCGGTTGGGCGATCTCAGCTTGGTCGCCTCCGGCGACGGTCGCTTTATCCTTGTGCGGCTCGTTGCTGGAGGCGCGATCGGGCTGAGGCTGACCGCCTGCCTCGTCCTCCTCCTCGCTTCCGCCCTCCGACTCGTCCTCCTCCTTGGCGCTGGAGCCGATCACCTCCGCCGAGTCCTCCTCGTACTCCGGGTGCATCCCGAACCACTCCGGCGGTACCTCCTCGCCGCCGTCGGTCCGCTCGGGCATGAAGACGCTGGTGTCTGTGTACTCGGCGATGGCCGCCGCGCGCTCGACAAGGGCGCCTTCCACGGCCTCCAGCTCGGCCTGGGCCTCTGACTGGAACGCGGCCAGACGGTCTAGGTCCAGCCTTGGATACCACCCTTTGACAAACTCCAAGGCTCGGCGTGCTCCGGCACGAGCCAAGGAGCCCCTCCAAGCCTCAAAGCGACCGGCGGCGACCTTCAGCCAATCGGCCGTCCGGCTGGCAGTGCGAAGAGTTGGCACTTCCGGCCACAGAGCGGCGACCACTTGGGCGCCGGCGCGTTGAAGACGGCGCAGCAGGCGATGAGCAGGACGAAGACGAACCCCGATGCTCAGAAGTTGCTCGTCGATGGTTCGGGGGGCATTGGCGGCAATCACTTCGCCCTTCGCTCTTCGCTCCTCCCGAGCCGCCTCGATGGCCAGAGGAACAGCCTGCGAGTGGCCGGGAAAGAAGTCTGCCGAAACAGAAGGAAAGACAGTCAGAAAACCCAAAATCAGCCCGACACAAAGTCGGAAGACCAAAAGAAGAGAAAAAAGAATTACCGTCGACCATGTCCTCGAGCTCGTGGTAGCCGGAGGTTAGCATCGCCTCCCGGTCGGTCCAGGCGGAGCGCTCGACCTCGAACTCGGCTATGAGGGCATCCTCCCGCGCCTTGGCGTCTTCCTGCGCCTTCCGGAGCAGTTCTTTCTGCTCGGCCAGCTGCGTTGCCAGCAGGTCGCGCTCTTGGACGAGCTTGTCGCACTCCTCCTCCTTGGCGCGGCGGGCGGTGTTGGCCTCGCCCAGCTGCTCCTGGAGGGCGGCGTTGGCACCTGAAGTTCGAAGGAAAAAGACAAGAGCGTCATCGATGGGAAGGTCGCTGGGAGATCCGGCCCGATCGCCAGCATCGGCCCGAATCTCGGGGACTACAGCCATGCAGGCGTGCAGTAGCGCCCAGGGAGAAGAAAGAAGGAAGGTCGCGGGAGATCCGGCCCGATCGCCATCGGCCCAATCTCGGGACTACAGCCCATGGTAGCGCTGCGCCCATGGAGAAGAAAGAAGGAAGGTCGCTGGAGATCCGGCCCGATCGCTCGCATCGGCCGAATCTCGGGGACTACAGCCCGCGGGCGCGCCAGCGCGCCCCCGCGGAGAAGAAAGATGGAAGGTCGCCTGGGAGATCCGGCCCGACCCCGAATCTCGGGGACTACAGCCCGCGGGTGCGCCAGCGCGCCCCCGCGAAGAAGGAAGAATTGGCTCACCTCGGCTTTCCGTCAGATCGGCGGTCCGCTTCCTCAGGTCTTCAACATTATGGTTGAAGGCAGTGGCGCGGAGATTGTGGTATTCCTGCGAAGCCGGCAAAGCGAGGTTAGCCTTCGGAGCTCACCAGAAGGAGTTCCGAGCCGCCTGCTCAGCAGCCGACCCCGAACTCGGGGACTACACCCAGTGGGTGCGCTGGCACGCCCCCACAGAAGAAGACAGAAACTAAAAAAGGAAAAACGAAACATACCCGGACGGAGGTCCGCAGGGCCAGATGCGCTTTGGTGTAGAGTTGGAGGGCGTCGCCCTCTTTGCGCAGCTTCGACTGGACGTCCAGAAGGGCCTGGTTCAGCGGGCCGGTGCCGCCTTCGCGCAGCCAGCCGGTGGGCGCGGCACTTGAGGCCTCGGCATCCAGGTTCGCCGATCTTGCTGCACCGGATTCCCGAGCTCGCGGCGCTGAGCTCGTCCTCTCAAGACGGCGGTGTGCCGGCGCGGCGACCTGAAGAAGCAGTTGCGCATCAGCGTCGTCTGTAGTCGGAGGATCCTGCGGGTCCACCGGCTGCTTGCCATGCGGCCTCAAAGACGGAGGCGGCGGAGGCGGCGGAGGCGGTGCGTGAGTATCCGAGCCGGAGACATCGCCGCCCTCCTCCGCGAGAGGGTTCGCGGTGCCGACCTCCCCTGTCTGCCCCGTGAACTCGAGGGCCGGCGGCGCCGATGACAGCGGGGGGACAAGCATCGCCGATCGGCGACGCGCGACCTCCTCGGCCTGCCGTTTCGTTGCGGCCGCAGTCTCGGCCTCCTCCAGGCGTCGCTGGGCGTTGGCGGCCGCCTTCTCGGCCTCCGCCTTCTCTAGGCGGCCGGCCTCTTCCTCTTCGCGCTTCTCCCGCGCGTTTCGTTCCGTCGCCTCCCGAAGGTCGGCGGCGGGATCAATCCGCCGAGTATTGGCAGATGTCTCCGCCGACCCCATGACGGAGGGGACGGCAGCTCTCTCAAGGGAGAGGGGAGCTCTGGAGAAGATCAGAGGGAAAATCAGAAAAGACTCCAATAAAACCCAACAAAGAAGCGACAGAGTAAGAAGACTCACGAAGAAACTAGCGGCGGCCTTCTCACTTCCCTCCGGAAGCGGTTGGCCTTCGCAGCCGCCTCCTCCCGCTTGGTCGCGGCGACGGCTCCCTTGAAATTCTTCGACTTGCCGCCGGGCGCGCTCGGCCCGGCGAGACGCCTCTTCGCACCGGCTTGGGTGGAGGGTCCGGCTCTCGGCTGGCGGCGCAGGACGACTTCCGCGTCGACGTTGTCCTCGGGCCAGTCGGCGAAGGTCGCCGGCGGTTTGAGTCCGTCGTCTGCCCCCTCTTCGCCGCCTTCGGCGTCGTCCTCCAGCGCTCCCGCCCCCAAGTCGGGGTCGTCAGCGTCGCTGGCCTCGCTATCTGGGACGTAGTCGCGAGGCTCTCTTGTGGCACCGGCTGCGGGCGCCGTAAGAGGGTTCTGCTCAGAAGATGCCGACGAGGATTAGAGCTCGAAGTCAGATGCAAACAAGATCGAACTACAGACGGTGCGACTTACCATTGGAGGGGGGTTGTCGCGCGAGTACGGCTCCTTGCCGAACTGCCACTCCTCCGTGAACCCGCAGTGGGCGATGTGATTCACCAAGTTCGCCACCTCCCCACGTGGCATGTCCCTGGTGCATAGCCGGCTTGGATCGTGGCGGCCGCTCATCTGGCAGATGAGGTGAGGCCGACCTTGGAGTGGAAGAACCCGACGCGCCACGAAGGCGGCCAGATGATCGGAGGCGATGAGCCCCTCCGATTGCAGCATGACTCGGAGCCGCGCCACGGCGCCGTTTCCGGAGGTCGAAAGTGTCTTGGACCGATGGGACCAACTGGCCAGCCGGCTAGTCAGCGGCTTAGGGTCGAAAGGCGGCAGATTGACCCAGTCGCCGTCGGTGGAGACGTTCTTGACGTAGAAGTAGGACTTCTGCCACATCTTCACCGACTTCACCAGCGGGATGGGCGGAAAAGGATTGTCGGCCGTCGAGCGCCGCACCGCGATGTGGTGCCGCATGGAGCCGGCGTGCCGGCAGCCTGAGTGCCGAGTTTTGCAGAGAAGAACTCCCCCCACAGCTCGAGGGTGGGGAGAACGCCGATGTAGCCTTCGCACAGAGCGGCGAAGGCGGAGAGGAGCACCACCGCGTTGGGGGTGAGGTGGTGCGGCTGCAGCTTGTGGAACTTGAGAAACGAGCGGAAGAATCCGCTCGCTGGAAGCCCCAGCCCGCGCATAAGATGCGAGCGGAAGATGACCCTTCGCCCTCCTTGGCGCTGGCGGATCTCTCCGCCCGATGCGGGGCGGGCGTCACCAGTCCGCTGGGGAGGCGGCGAGTCCGGCGAAGGAACTCGATGTCCTCCGCCTCCACGTCCGAGCCATCCCACTCGCCGGAGCGCGAGACGGGGGGCGCGGCGGAAGAAGAACTCATCGGCGGCGAAGAAGGCCTTGGCTCGCGGCGGAGGAAGAATGTCGCGGTGCGCGGTGAAGGAAGGAGAAGGGCGGGAGAGCGGGGGAGAGGGTGCGCGTGCAGTGCCGCCCCGCTCCTCCCCGCCTACTTATAGCCCTACGGGCTGAGAAGCCGAGGGGGCGGCGTGGGGATTAACTGCGCCCAAGGCCCCACGCCGCCCATGATTAACCCCCACGAAGTTACTGCGCGCAGTAACGACGTGGGGATGCCAACCGTCCGCGGCCACAGCGGATCCGCTCGGGGGACAAGGTGCGGTAATGGCGGGCCCATCTGACGGCCCGTCCTGTCACGCGCGTGGGCAGGCAGACTATCGCCTCCACGTGGCGCCGCGCGATAGGACCGTCTCGATAATGGCAGGAAGGCGTGACCGATACGCCTCCCGTTTTCCCGCCACGACTTGCGGATGGCGGCCCCTCGCTGAACGACTCCGACTTCGGCGAGGCGGCCCGAAGCAACAGCGGCCGAGCCTCAGAGTCGGCGCTAGGAAAGTTGAAACTGTTGAAGCCCTTGGGCGGCACCGCCGGCTTCACCTTCCGAGGACTCTTGTCGAGTAATGGGCCACAGGTAGGCCGACCGGGCCCAGGATCTTTAAGGCGACGCCAGGCGAGCTGCGCCCCTCGACCGCATCCCACCGTGACCTTGGGAGGCCGAGTCCCACCATGCGACCTTCGAGAGCCCAGTGGTGACCTTGGAGAAGCCGAGTCCCAGACGGCGACTGGGCAGGCCGACTGGGCTGCGACCTTGAGGCCGATCAGGAGTCGGCTCACGACCTTCTCGAAGATCGATCTGGAGTGCGGCCCGACGTGGCCGTCCCCTCGCCCCACGAGGGGTGGGCATGGCTACTGATGAAGTCGTGTCGCTGAAAGATCTCCGTGAGGCGCGCCTTGTTGCCATGCCTCCCGACCTCAGCCACAAGACTGCGAGCACTTGTCCCACGACGGCTGCCTGTACGGCCCGAAGATCGCCGGGCCCCCTGTCAGTGGGAGAGTAGAAGACGGCCAGAGCGCTCGGAGTCGGCCCGGCGGGAGACGGCCTTCCTGGAGTCGGCCGCCTCCTTGCCTGGGCCCCACAAGCCATAAACTAGATTGGACGGGGAGTGGCGACAGTGATCGCCTGACAGACGGCGGCACTGTTATCACGACCCCATGACCAAGCCTGCGTCACCAGGAGTGTTGCACAATGTTCTGTATGTATGCGGGACCCACCAGTCGGCGGGCCCCAGAAGCCGGCAGAAGGGACAGCAGCATGAGAGGCAGACAGCTGGGGGCCACGCCCAGTCAGATTACACTTGTACCCCCGGGGGGTAGGCCTATATAAACCCCCCGGGGCACCCATGCAAAGGGTTCGGCCTTGGATAGGTTTTAGACACATAGCAAGAAGGGGAGAGAGCTAGCTTTGCTCCCTCCTGCCTCCCAAAATAGCTCAAGGAGCATCCTTGTATTATCATCCCATAGTGATCATGCGGAGACCCCTTGAGCAGCGATAGGGTGTTATCTCCCGAGAGCCCCGGCTGGGTAAGATCCGCCGTGCATGCTTGCACCTCATCCCGTTTCCAGGCACCGGCGACGTTCTACTCGCCCCCACCATGATAAGCCACCCGTTGGCATATGTCGCATCCAACCCCCGACACTCTCCATCTTCTACCACGGCCTTCGCCATGAGGCACTTGTGAGCGTTGCCCTTGTAATCCTTCATGTAGTTGTAGGTGACAACTTCACCACTCTTATTGACTAGCCTCAATGTGTTTTGCGAATCTTGAGCAACTCCGGCAACACCACTAACATCATCCGGATCGGATTCTTCTTGAGCAACCATTGCTTTCCCATCTCTCTTCTTGAGCTTGGAGTTCAAAGGATTTGGCAACTTCTTCTTAGGAAAGGTCTTGGGAAACCTTGGCATGTCTTCTCTCTTCTCATAAGGGCACTCATTTGACAAGTGGTTGGTTTCCTCACAGTTGTAGCATTTTCTTACTTTCTTATTTTGGAATCTTCCCTTGAATTTTCCCGTGCTAAACTTCTTGACAAAGAGAGCCATGTCTTCATATGACGGGCCCTCGTCGGATTCAATCTCATCATCATCATCATCATCATCTTCTTCTTCTTCACTTTGCTCATCTTCACATACATGCTTGGCCTTCAATGCAAGATTGACCTTTGATGATGGGGAACCATGCATGGCAAGATGTTTTGTGGCATTAGCCTTTGACTCTTCAAATATTTGAAAGGTGGATATGATGTCATCTGTAGTTATTTCCTTGAAAGTATGGTGTTGTCTTATGTCCCACACCATTTGATGGTGATATGGGGCAAGAGCATGAAGCAATTTATCCACAAGGAATCTCTTAGTCATGTTGAATCCATCTTGTGTCTTGTCACACTCACATGACTCAATATCGGCAGTGAGAGTCATGAGGCGCTCATGGAGTTGATTGGGGGTTTCACCTTTCTCCATACAAAAGTTTTGCAATTGCCCCTTGGCAATTTCATATTGAGCACTCCGGAGGTTAGAGGTGCCAGTCTTGGATCGTATGATACTTTCCCATAGTTCCTTGGCACTTGTGATGTGTATGAACGGTCTCCTTTGCTTTTCATCCATGCCTCTCCTTATACACATGATAGCAGTGTCGTTGAGGTTCTTGTCATATATTTCTCTTGGTGTGGGGTTCTTTGGATCAGCCACATGATAGCCATACTCAAGATTTCCGAAGATCTCGTCATTTCCATGTCGAAGATGATCTGCATAGCAACTCTCCACAAGGCAAAATCGGAAGTGGCACTTAGTAAAGGAGGTTTGCCTTGAGGGTTATATCTTGGTTTCTCAACCCGAGGTCTTGCATAAAGCCGTGGAACACTGGCGTGTTCATTGCTAGGAGGTTGTTGACCAAGTGATGGAGTAAACACAGTTGGCCTCAAAGCGACACCGGTAGAGAGTGGTGCAAGCACTATGGACAACGTGGCTAATCTCATTGGACCAAGGCCTCAAGAGAAGCATCATGCTCCTCTTTTTGCTTAGCAGGGCCGTTCTAGATCCTCCGACGTAAAGGTCTTGACTTGAGAGGAAGCCACACCTTTATCCTTAGGATCTACAACCGGGAGTCCCATCCGGGTTCATCTTGCTCTAGGGCGGTTAAGCCACAAGAATAGAACACGAGGCTCGATACCAATTGAAAGGATCGAGATGGACCTAGAGGGGGTGAATAGGTACAATTACAAATTTTAATTATTACTAAGCAATTTTAGGCAATAGGCGGAATATGAAGATGAGCCTAACAATTGCTAGTAAGTACAAAGTACTAGGCAAGTGACACAAGCATATAAGTGAGCAAGCACAATAAGAAGTAAGTAAGTGCAATCACAACAAGTAACCACAAGTATAGAGTTAGGGTTAGGAATAACCGCAACTCCGGGAGACGAGGATGTATGCCGATGTTCACTTCCTTGGAGGGAAGCTAGTCACCGTTAGAGGGGCGGATGTTACCACGAAGGCACACCTACGCCATGAAGGCTCACCCTATTCTCCCTTTGAGAAAACACCACGAAGGCGTTTCTCAACCACTAGTGGTAGACCTTGGGGTGGTCTCCAAACCCTCACAAACTTATCCGGGGGTAATCACAAAGGTCGATTCCTCTCCGAAAGACTCCTACCGCCTAGGAGTCTCCAACCTCCAAGAGTAACAAGATCGATGGGGATTTGCTTAAGACTTGCTCAAATCATGAATTCCTTGGGTGCAAAGAAGGAGAGGAAATGGATCTATCACTTGATCGGACAACTTCTTTCCAAAGCTCTCAAATCCCTTGGGGATCTAAGATTTGGTGTGGAGGAATGAGAGAGAGAGAGTGAGAAGTGTTCTAGGGTTTGTTCAAAGTGAATGGTCGACCTCTCTAGTGGGAAGAGAGGCAATATATATAGTGTGAGCTCAAAATATGGCCGTTGTAGTGCAAGTGACCGGGAAGGCCGGACATTCGGGCTAGAGGCAGAACATCCAACGTGACAAGCCACTTGGAGACAGGGCAGAACAGAGGGGAACCAGAGGAGCCGGACATCCGGGGGTCAAGCCCGGACATCCGGCATACAGGAAGCCGGACATCCGGCGGATAGCGAACATCCGGAGAGTCCACAAACATTTACGAGAACCATATCGGGCATCGGCGGAAGGGCGGACATCCGGAAAGAGGCCGGACATCCGCAAGACAGACAGCCCGGATATCCGCGACATCCGGACATCCGGCGTAAATGTAAAACCTTCGGACATGGGGCCAGAAATCCGGGCGGAGCCGGACATCCGGGAGGACAGCGCCGGACATCCGCGCAAGGCGGGACATCCGCACTCAAGAGATGAATGGATCAGAGACAATAGAAAGCAGCTTTTTGACTTGAGCAAGTCTGTTACTAACCCAATCGATCCCCTCTTAATAGTGCGGGATCCTATACTCAAGGAAATAAAATGAAACAACATTTTAACACTTCAACCTTGAGAGAAACCACTTCATATGCTCTTGATCCGCACACAATTTTGACGAACCGGGGACCAACACCTAAGATTCACTTGGCAGCCATTGTTAGTCCCCTACATGTAGATTGTCATCAACCAACAAAAACACAATGTAAGGGCATGATTGCACTTTCAATAGCACTATGGGTGGAATACAATATGATGATGGGGATTGTGTGGAGAAGACAAAAAAGGAGAAGGTCTCACATTGACGAGGCTAATCAACGGGCTATGGAGATGCCCATCAATTGATGTCAACATGAGGAGTAGGGATTGCCATGCAATGGATGCACTAGAGCTATGAATGCTCAACAAAAGAAAACTAGTGGGTGTGCATCCAACTCGCTTGCTCACGAAGACCTAGGGCATTTGAGGAAGCCCATCGTAGGAATATACAAGCCAAGTTCTATAATGAAAAATTCCCACTAGTATAAAAAGACAACTTATGAGACTGACTACATGAGGAACAAGGTGCTACTTTGAAGCACAATATATGAGACTCACTACATGAAGAATAAGGTGCTACTTTGAAGCACAAGTGTGGAAAAAGAGATAGTAGCATTGCCCTTTTTTTTCTTTTTTTGGGCCTTTTTTTTATTTTGGCCTTTCTTTTTTTGGGCAATGCTCTAATAATGATGATCATCACACTTCTATTGATTACAACATAAGGATTACAACTCGAAACTTAGAACAAGATATGACTCTATATGAATGCCTCCGCGGTGTACCGGGATGATGCAATGAATCAAGATTGACATGTATGGAAAATAATGCATGGTGGCTTTGCCACAAATACGATGTCAACTACAAGATCATGCACTGGCAATATGACAAAAGTAATGTATGTCATGATGATGATGGTGGAAATTGCATCGCAATATATCTCGGAATGGCTATGGAAATGCCATGATAGGTAGGTATGGTGGTTGTTTTGAGGAAGATATAAGGAGGTTTATGTGTGATAGAGTATATCATATCACGGGGTTTGGATGCACCGGCAAAGTTTGCACCAACTCTCAAGGTGAGAAAGGGCAAAGGTGGAAAGGTGAGAGTGCGTATAATCCATGGACTCAACATTAGTCAAAAGAACTCATATACTTATTGCAAAAATTTAGAAGTCATCAAAAATTCAAGTACTACGCGCATGCTCATAGGGGGATAGATTGGTAGGAAAAGACCGTCGCTCGTCCCCGACCGCCACTCATAAGGATGCACAAGCCAGGTACACTTCATGTTTCAAATTTGTTACACAACTTTAACCATACGTGCATGCTACGGGACTTGCAAACTTCAACACAAGTATTTCTCAAATTCATAATCACCCAACTAGCATGACTTTGATATTATCACCTCCATATCTCAAAACAATTATCAAGCATCAAACAGATCTTAGTATTCAACGCACTCAAAAGAAAGTTTCACATATCTTGAACTCCGAGTATATTAACATTAAGCAAATTACCATGCTATTAAAGACTCTCAAAATAATCTAAGTGAAGCATGAGAGATTAATAGTTTCTTTAAAACAAATCCACCACCGTGCTCTAAAAGATATAAGTGAAGCACTAGATAAAAAATTATCACGCTCAAAAGATATAAGTGAAGCACTATGAGCAAAACTATCAAGCTCAAAAGATATAAGTGAAGCACATAGAGTATTCTAACAAATTCCAATTCATGTATGGCTCTCTCAAAAGATGTGTACAGCAAGGATGATTGTGGTAGACTAACAAGCAAAGACACAAATAATACAAGACGCTCCAAGCAAAACACATATCATGTTGGTGAATAAAAATATAGCTCAAAGTAAATCACCGATGGAGGTGGACGAAAGAGGGGATGCCTTCCTGGGCATCCCCAAGCTTTGACTTTTTGGTGTCCTTGGATTATCTTGAGGGTGCCATGGGCATCCCCAAGCTTAGGCTCTTGCCACTCCTTGTTCCATAATCTATCAAAAGAATTCACCCAAAACTTGAAAACTTCACAACACAAAACTCAACAGAAATCTCGTGAGCCCGTTAGAGAAAGAAAAAAAAGACTACTTCAAGGTACTGTAATGAACTCATTTTTTATTTATATTGGTGTTAAACCTAATTTATTCCAACTTCTCTATGGTTTATAAACTAATTTACTAGCCATAGATTCATCAAAATAAGCAAACAACACACGAAAAACAGAATCTGTCAAAAACAGAACAGTCTGTAGCAATCTGTAACTAACGCAAACTTATGGAACTCTAAAACTTCTACCAAAATATGAAGTCCTGGACAATTTTTTTATTGATCAGCAGCAAAAATAATCAATGCAAAATCACGTTCCTGTGATTTATCATAACTAAATTCGTGCGTGCAAAGTTTCTGTTTTTCAGCAGAATCAAATCAGCTATCATCGTAGGTTATCCTATAGGTTCTACTTGGCAAAAACACTAATTAAAACATAAAACAACATCCAAACAGAAGGTAGATGGATTATTTATTCCTAAAAAGAAGCAAAAACAAAAAACACAAAATAAAATTGGGTTGCCTCCCAATCGTTTAATGCCCCTAGCTAGGCATAAAAGCAAGGATAGATCTAGGTATTGCCATCTTTGATTTTCATTTTTTTGGCGGAGTCATGCTCGAATACGGGGGGTTCTTTTCGCTTCCCTTCATATTCGGAAATTTTTAGATCTAAAGAATCCAACAGCTTATTACAAAGAGTAATCAACATATTCATGCGGTGAAGATTCCCGCTAACACTTTTAAGAGGCTCAAGAGATTTTTGTAAATTTTTTGTTACTTCGCAAATCTTCTCAAACACTTGGGTTTCTTCCTGGGTAGGATGAGATCCTCCCTTTTGGGGTAGTGTTCCCACTATTCCCTCTATAATTTCATGCACAATACTAGGATCAATCTCAATGAAATTTCCTTTGGCAATGCAATCCAAGAGTTGTCTATGCGTCATATTTAACCCAACATAAAAATTGTGAAGAAGAATTCTAAAGTTCACCTCTAGGGTGCACTTACGATAAGATTCCATCATCCTATACCAAGCATCTTTTAAGTTTTCTCCTTGCCTTTGCTTGAAGTGAAGAACTTCAAACTCGGGAGACATAGGAGCGGATAAGGAATTGGACAGAAAGACAAGCAAGCAAACGAGCTAGCACACGAGCAAACAGAAAGGTAACGGGAAAAAGGCAAACGGGAAAGAGAGGAGGAGATTGGGAAAGAGAGGGTGTAGCGACCAGACCTCAAACAGTCTGATCTCTGTGCTTAGTGTCATCCCTGGATCAGTAATGCTGACACCACACAGTACTTGGAGGATTTATAACAGAGTAGCAATCACACACTTATTACATCGAATGTCTCAAAAGAGAACTTATTGAAATAAATATGGCTTAAAGCCACCTAAAACGATAACAGCGGAAGCCTTGGAAGATAAGCGAGTCCATCAACTCCAACGGCATCACTGAGTATAGAACCACGACCTAATAGCACCTTACTGTAAATGCGAAAAGTCTGCAACATGAAGCGTTGCAGCCAAAAATTCACACATGGAATATCTTGGCAATGTAACACATAGAGAATACAATGAAGATAGGCTATACTACATGCATATTTGGCTGGTGGTAAAGCTCTATGGTTACAGTTTTTGCATAAAGCCAATTTTTCCCCTACTACAAAGGAATAAATTCCTTTAGCTATCATGGTGGTTGTTAAACATTGAGAATGGTTGACAGCATTCTCAATCCCAATTAAAAGTACTCATTAAAAACCCAACAATATTAATTAAAGTAACATGATGAGATTCACATGATAATCAAGTACTAGATACTCAAGATGTCCATAACCGGGGACTCGGCTAACCATGATTAGTTTATACACTCGGCAGAGGTTTGCGCACTTTTCCCCACATGACTCGATCGCCTCCGCTTGATTTCTTGCACTACATGGTGTTTGAGAAACGGATGACCGAGACATAGTCTTTCAGAAGCACTAGCACCTTACATGAGGGGTAGACCGTGCCAACCTACATCCCCTACATCTGCTAGTCCACCCCGCAAGAGTTCGCACAACTTAGTCAAGTATGCTAGAGCCCATAATAGCATGTGGCTGCACACGGAAGTTTCTAGTTTGAATAATCTCATGATCCCTTTGAGCCTAGGTGGCGGTCCGAAGAAATACAGGCAAGTCCTGCTAGAAAACAGGTGCCTCAATCCACCCAGATGTGTGTTTAAGTTGCCACCTTAAATAAACCATTAATTAACAATCTCACAACTGTCATGGATACACTCACCCAATCCACGTCTACTAGCATAGCATGGCATAATAAGCAAACGTAGAGTAACTCCCAAAGGTTTGATAATAAAACAGGTAATAGGTACTACCTCATCTACTTCCCATCCCACAATTTAATTAGATCCTAATCATGCAACATTGGAGGATAATCTAATGCATAAAAACTGGGTAGTAGAAAGGTATGATCAAGTGTTACTTGCCTTGCTGATGATCCGCGAGACCTAGAGACTCGAAGTAACAGGCGGCGCACTCCGGGTATTCTATCGCAGACAAACAAACAAGCATACAATAAGTACTCATCTAATGCACAGGTAAAACTCGAATAAAAGATCCAACCAGAATGTTCAACTTAAGAACTCCGGTTTGCAAAAAGAATCAAATCAAATAAAGCAACGAAAGTCAAACGGCAAAAGAAAACAGCTTCGTTTTACTAATCTGAATCTAAGTCAAATTTTACAGAAGCAAAAACTTGTTTAAGTAGATTATTCGGAAAGCGGGTTTCGTGACGAAACTCTAGGCACTTGAATCGCCTGATTCCGATAAACGAGCGAAAAGTTATACTAAAACAAAAATCGGATCGTAAATCGCGATCGAGAAAATAACATGCGAAAATCCGATTTAAAAAAAAACGTCGAACGAATTAATCGTTAATTATTCTAATCCGAAAATAATTAAAATAATATAATAATAATAAAAATAATCGAAAATAAAACCGACGAAAATAATTTTTTTTAAAAAATATATTTTCAGCACGGATTTCGAGGCGGCGGCGGCGGCGGTGGCTGGCGGCTAGGGCGCGGGGTGGGCTCGGATGGGCTGGGGCGCCGGGGTGGCGCTATATATAGTGCCCCCCGAGCGGAGTCCCGCTCGGGCACGGCCCGTTAGGTCGGTGCGCGCGTTTTTTTAAATAATAACGCTTGTTAGAAAAATAAAAAGAAATACCAAACGGACTCCAAAAATCCCGAAATAAATTTTCCCCGGCTTCTAAAATCAAGCCGGACAAGATGAACATTTATTTGGGGCCTAAATGCAATTTTGAAAAACACGCATTTTCCCTAAATTCAAATAAAAAGCGAAAAACTCCAAAATAAATCTTATTTGATTTTTTTATTAAATCTTCATTATTTCTTTATTTTGGGAAAGTCATGTTATTCCCTCTCTGAATTTTTGGTAGTAGAAATAATTGAAGATAAAATAAATAAAATCAATGATCCTATTTTCAAAATTTGAGAAATACTCAAATAAGAAAATAACGAAATCCCCAACTCTCTCCGTGGGTCCTTGAGTTGCGTAGAATTTCTAGGATCGAGCCAATAATGCAACAAAATATGATATGCAATGATGGTCTATGTAAACATTCCAAATTGAAAATTTGGGATGTTACAAACCTATAAGATGAATCTAGCCCTCGAGATTCGGGTTAACTAACAAATAGGTGAGGTGGTCCTTGAGCGATCTTCCTCTCGCTCCCGGTGGCTTCCTCCTCGGTGTGGTGGCTCCACTGAACTTTGCAAAAACTTGATAACCTTCTGCGAGTAACTCTGCTGGCATAATCCAAAATCTTAACAAGTTTCTCTTCATAGGCCAGATCTTCTTTCAACTGAATCGTTTCCAATGGCACCGTATCTCTCAGTGGTATATTAGCCATCTCTGCATGACACTTCTTCAACAGTGAAACATGGAACACATCGTGAACTCCTGATAATCCCTCAGGTAATTCCAACTTGTATGCTACTTCTCCCATGCGTTCCAAAACCTTGTATGGCCCCACAAAACGTGGCGCTAACTTTCCTTTAACTCCAAAACGCTTAACTCCCGAAGTGGAGATACTCAAGATAAACTCATCTCCGACTTCAGATTACATCTCCTTGCGTTTGAATCTGCATAGCTCTTACGCTTTGGTGAGCTACCTTGAGCTGTCGCGAATCAACTTTACTTTCTGCTCGCACTCCTTAATCATATCTGGTCCAAACAACTGACGGTCTCCAACCTCATCCCACAACAATTCTGCACTCCCTTCCGTACAAGGCTTCGAAAGGGGCCATCTTCAAACTGGAATTATAACTATTGTTGTAAGAAAACTCCGCGTATGGCAAGTTGTCATCCCAACTTGATCCATAATCCAAAACACAAGCTCTAAGCATATCCTCCAAAATCTGATTGACTCTCTCGGTGCATCCATCACATACGTGGGTGGAAGCGGTGCTAAACTCCAGTCTGGTTCCCAATGTTTCGTGCAACTGCTTCCAGAACTTTGAGGTGAATTGGGTTCCTCTATCTGATATGATACTCCTTGGAACTCCATGCAGACATACAATCCTCGTCATGTATATCTTAGCCAATTTGGCACTGTTGTAGGTAGTCTTTACTGGGATGAAATGAGCTACCTTTGTCAAACGGTCGACTACAACCCAAATCGAGTCATAGCTTGAACGAGTCCTGGGCAATCCCGTGATGAAATCCATGCCTAGTTTGTCCCACTTCCATTCGGGTATAGGCAATGGCTGCAACAATCCAAATAACCTTCGATGCTCTGCCTTCACCCTCTGACATACATCACAAACTGCTACATACTCTGCGATATCCTTCTTCATTCCGGTCCACCAGAATGTTTCCTTCAAATCCAAATACATCTTTGTATTTCTGGGGTGGATCGAATATGATGAATCATGTGCCTCTTGCAGAATCAACTTCCTGATCTCCGGGTTATTGGGCACATAAACACGGTCCTCAAATCGTAGGGTATCATACTCATCCTCACGAAATCCCTTAGCCTTCCCCTTGCTCATCTGTTCCTTAATAGTGGCAACTTTCGTATCTGCCTTTTGAGCTTCTCTGATTTTATCCATCAACGTAGACTGAATCTCCAATGCTGCTACATAGCCTCTCGGAACTATTTCCAAACATAGCTCTCGAAGGTCCTCGGCTAACTCCTTGGGTATTTCTCCCGTCATTAGAGTATTGACATGGCTCTTGCGGCTCAACGCGTCTGCTACAACGTTAGCCTTCTTGGGGTGATAATGCAATCTCAAATCATAATCCTTAATAAGTTCCAACCATCTCCTCTGCCTGAGATTTAAGTCCTTCTGCGTGAAGATGTACTTCAAACTCTTGTGATCCGTGTACACCTCACAATGATTTCCAATGAGAAAATGTCTCCACGTTTTCAGTGCATGCACTACGGCTGCTAACTCCAAATCATGAGTAGCATAATTCAGCTCATGGGGCTTAAGCTGTCGTGAAGCATACGAAACAACTCTTCCCTCCTGCATAAGCACTGCCCCAAGTCCTCGTCGTGAAGCGTCGCAATACACTTCATAATCCTTAGTCTGATCTGGCAGAATCAACACTGGTGAGGTAACCAAACATTTCTTCAACTCTTGGAAACTAGCCTCACACTCCTCAGTCCAAATGAACTTAGTATCCTTCTTCAACAACTCTGTCATAGGCTTGGCGATCTTCGAGAAATTTTCAAAGAATCTTCGGTAGTATCCTGCGTGTCCAAGGAAACTCCTGATCTCTCCAACTGTGGTTGGTGCTTCCCAGTTTGTCACAGTGACTACTTTAGTGGGGTCTACTGCGATACCTTCTCCGGATATAACATGTCCGAGAAATCCAACTTCCTTCAACCAAAACTCACACTTGCTGAAATTGGCGTATAGCTGATGTTCCTTGAGCTTCTCGAGTACTAATCGCAAGTGCTCCTTGTGTTCCTCTTCATTCTTCGAGTAAACCAAAATATCATCAATGAACACCACGACGAACTTATCCAAAAACTCCATAAACACCTTGTTCATCATGTTCATAAAATAGGCTGGGGCATTAGTCAGACCAAATGACATAACGGTATACTCATACAGCCCATACCTGGTAGTAAAAGCCGTCTTCGGTATATCTTGCTCCCGAATCTTCAACTGATGGTACCCTGATCGCAAATCGATCTTGGAAAACACCTTAGCTCCTTGCAACTGATCAAATAGATCATTGATCATTGGTAGTGGGTACTTGTTCTTGATTGTTACTTCATTCAATCCGCAATAATCAACAACCATTCTTAACGATCCATCCTTCTTCTCCACTAGAAGTACTGGCGATCCCCAAGACGAAGAACTTGGGCGAATAAAACCTTTGTCCAACAACTCCTTAATCTGCTTCTTGATTTCCTCCAAATCTTGGGCTGGCATCCTGTACGGTCTCTTGGATATTGGCCCAGTGCCTGGCAGTAGCTCAATTAAGAACTCAATGTCTCTATCCAGTGGCATGCCTGGCAACTCTTCTGGAAATACATCGGGGAAATCCTTTAGCACTGGTACTTCCTCCTGCACAACTCCTAATAAGGAATTTACATGTGCTCTTCTCGGCTCATGCCGTGATACATACTTAATTCTTCTTCCTTCAGGGGTGGTAAGCCAAATCGACTTACTGACGCAATCAATATTCCCTCCATACTTTGATAACCAATCCATGCCTAATATCACATCCAAACCTTGCGATTCCAAAACTATTAGGTCCGAGGGAAATACATGGTGTCCAATCCTTAATGGCAGTCGATCACACCATTTACTAGACGTATACTCTGCTCCGGGTGAGGTTACTAGCATGGGTGACCTAAGTGCTTGGGTTGGCAATTTATATTTATCCACAAATCCCCTTGATATGTATGAATGCGATGCACCAGTATCGAAAAGAACAACTGCAGTAAATGCCTTAACCAAAAACTTACCTATTACTGCGTCTGGCTGAGCTTCAACCTCCTCCACGGTAACGTAGTTCACTTGCCCCCTGTTGAAAGGGTTCGGCTTCTTTCCTGAGCTTCCATTGCCATTTCCATTTTGGGCTTCAGGACAATCATTTGCATAATGCCCCGTCTTGTGGCACTTATAACAGGTGATATGGCTCAGGCTTAGATGGGGTTGACGGGTTGGTGCGGCTTTGTCCATTGCTTCCTCCATTCCCATTCCCATTCTTTCTGCCATTGTGATTGTGCGAGCTGCCTCCTCCATGAGTATGCTGAAAATGTCCTCCTGACTTTGGGGTAAAGCGTGGCTTCTGCTGAGCTCCAGAATTATACTTCCCCTGTGCATACTTCCTCTTACGATTGTCAATCTGCTGCTACTTTCCTTCAATCATAAGAGCACAATCTACTAGCTCCTGGTAGTTATTGAAAGTAGCTACCATCAACTACATGCTCAGCTCATCATTCAGCCCTTCTAGAAACTTCTCCTGCTTAGCTGCACCCGTAGCAACGTCATATGGGGCATAACGTGCTAGCTTACTAAAATCATCCACATACTGGCCAACTGTCCGTCCTTCTTGGCATAAGTTGCGAAACTCATGCTTCTTCATGGCCATAGCTCCTGCTGAAACATGGGCAGTACGAAATGCTTGCTGAAACTGATTCCATGTGACAGTGTCTACAGGGTAAGTGGCTGTAAAATTCTCCCACCATGCTGCTGCGGGTCCGTCAAGCTGATGTGCGGTAAACTTCACCTTTTCTCCATCTGTGCATCCTGCAGTGGTCAACTCCCTCCCTATCTTACGGAGCCAATCATCTGCTACTATCGGCTCGGTGCTACTGGAAAACACCGGCGGATTCAACCTTAAGAAACGTGTCAGATGGTCAACAGGTGGTGGTGGTGGTGGGTTGTTGTTGTTTCCTTGGTTCTGTACCAATGTTTGAATCAAGGTGTTCTGCTGCTGAATCAACTGGGTGATCTCTGGCAGGAAAACAAACTCGGGGTCGCGTCTCGCAGGCATCTGAGGGTTTAAGGGAAGAGTTAAGAATAGAATGAGGTCTAGTGAGATATCACTACCCATATGCACATGAGACAAAAACACACAATATCATTCCAATCAATTCAAACAAGGGCATACAACGGTCTAACTATCGTTACAAAAGTGCTTGGACTAAAACTAGTTAAATGGTGGAAAATTCTACTACTGTTATGGTGGTCAACTAGAAAAACTGCTCCGATGCAGATTCCATGATATCTGCTCCAGCTTCATCAACATAGTCATCATCGCTGTCATCGGGATCCGAGTCGGTGTCGTCGATGATGATATAATTATCTGGACATGTAGGTTCATCCTCTTCTCCTCGGGGTGCTGAACCTCCCATGAATACTCCAATCTTCTCCTTAAGGTCACCGTTCTGTCTTACTAGAGCGACGATTTTTTCCATATAATCTTTGCGCGTAGCCTTGAGTTCTGCTTCTAGCTCCTTTATCCTGGTCATAGCCTTCTGTAGCTCCTCCATATCTGCGCACATCTGGTTCTCCTGGCATCGGATGTGTTGGTTTAACTCCTGAATATAAGCTGCGATTGATCTGTCCCTCCTGGTGGCGATCATCTCCCAATGCTCATCTCGGCGCCCACAAATCTGGTAGATAGTATTCTTGAGGTCGTTGTAGTAAACTTCTCCAATTCGTCCCATGGCGATGTGAGCTGCCATGCTCTTTCCTTGGCTCCATGTTGGTACATCAAAGGTAAACTCTATTGGCTCTATGACTGGTGCAAATGTCCTTCCTAGAATGTAGACTTGAATCCTCCAGCGCTCCTCTTCACGTAAAGTGGCGTTGAAAGTCCCAGTGAAGCTTGGTACTCCTATGTTCAAGTATTTAGCGGCTTCCTTCAAGTGACATCCAAATGGTGAATTCTCATCTAGTTGCGCGAACTTGATCCTTGCATCCGCCATCCTAAAGAATAGAAAAGATGAGGAGTCAGAAATGAGAAGAAAGAGTAGTGATCTAGGGCTTAAGCTTAGTGGCGCGTCCTCTGTCGGCGTGTGCTCGATACCACCTTGTAGCGACTGGACCTCAAACGATCGATCTCGTGCTCGGTGTCATCCTGGATCGATAATGCTAACACCACACAGTACTTGAAGGATTTATAACAGAGTAGCAATCACACACTTATTACATCGAATGTCTCAAAAGAGAACTTATTGAAATAAATATGGCTTAAGACCATCTAAAACGATAACAGCGAAAGGCTTGGAAGATAAGAGAGTCCATCAACTCCAACGGCATCACTGAGTATAGAACCACGACCTAACAGCACCTTACTCGTCGTCTGAAAAGTCTGCAACATGAAACGTTGCAGCCCGAAAACGGGTCAGCACATGGAATATGCTGGCAATGTAACACATAGAGAATAACAATGGAGATAGGCTATACTAGATGCATATTTGGCTGGTGGTAAAGCTCTATGGTTATAGTTTTTGCATAAAGCCAATTTTTCCCCTACTACAAAGGAATAAATTCATTTAGCTATCATGGTGGTTGTTAAACATTGAGAATGGTTGACAGCATTCTCAATCCCAATTAAAAGTACTCATTAAAAACCCAACAATATTAATTAAAGTAACATGATGAGATTCACATGATAATCAAGTACTAGATACTCAAGATGTCCATAACCGGGGACTCGGCTAACCATGATTAGTTTATACACTCTGCAGAGGTTTGCGCACTTTTCCCCACATGACTCGATCGCCTCCGCTTGATTTCTCGCACTACATGGTGTTTGAGAAACGGATGACCGAGACATAGTCTTTCAGAAGCACTAGCACCTTACATGAGGGGTAGACCGTACCAACCTACATCCCCTACATCTGCTAGTCCACCCTGCAAGAGTTCGCACAACTTAGTCAACTATGCTAGAGCCCCTAATAGCATGTGGCTGCACACGGAAGTTTCTAGTTTGAATAATCTCATGATCCCTTTGAGCCTAGGTGGCGGTCCGAAGAAATACACGCAAGTCCTGCTAGAAAACAGGTGCCTCAATCCACCCAGATGTGTGTTTAAGTTGCCACCTTAAATAAACCATTAATTAACAATCTCACAACTGTCATGGATACACTCACCCAATCCATGTCTACTAGCATAGCATGGCATAATAAGCAAACGTAGAGTAACTCCCAAAGGTTTGATAATAAAACAGGTAATAGGTACTACCTCATCTACTTCCCATCCCACAATTTAATTAGATCCTAATCATGCAATATTGGAGGATAGATCTAATTCATAAAAACTGGGTAGTAGAAAGGTATGATCAAGTGTTACTTGCCTTGCTGATGATCCGCGAGACCTAGAGACTCGAAGTAACAGGCAGCACACTCCGGGTATTCTATCGCAGACAAACAAACAAGCATACAATAAGTACTCATCTAATGCACAGGTAAAACTCGAATAAAAGATCCAACCAGAATGTTCAACTTAAGAACTCCGGTTTGCAAAAATAATCAAATTAAATAAAGCAACGAAAGTCAAATGGCGAAAGAAAACAGCTTCGTTTTACTAATCTGGATCTAAGTCAAATTTTACAGAAGCAAAAACTTGTTTAAGTAGATTATTCGGAAAGAGGGTTTCGAGACGAAACTCTAGGCTCTTGAATCGCCTGATTCCGATAAACGAGCGAAAAGTTATACCAAAACGAAAATCGGATCAGAAATCGCGATCAGAAAATAACCGCGGAAAATCTGACGAAAAAGAAAAACGTCGAACGAATTAATCGTTAATTACTCTAATCCGAAAATAATTAACATAATAAAATAATAATAAAAAAATCGAAAATAAAACCGACGAAAATAATTTTTTTAAAAGAATATATATATTCGGCATGGATTTCGAGGCGGCGGCGAACCTCGGGCGGCGTGCAACTCCGGCGGCGGCGGCGGTTGGCGGCTAGGGCGCGGGGTGGGCTCGGGTGGGCTGGGGCGCTGGGATGGCGCTATATATAGTGCCCCCCGAGTGGAGTCCCGCTCGGGCACGGCCCGTTAGGTCGGTGCGCGCGTTTTTTTAAATAATAACGCTCATTAGAAAAATAAAAAGAAATACCAAACGGACTCCAAAAATCCCGAAATAAGTTTTCCCCGGCTTCTAAAATCAAGTCGGACAAGATGAACATTTATTTGGGGCCTAAATGCAATTTTGAAAAATGCACATTTTTCCTAAATTCAAATAAAAAGCGAAAAACTCCAAAATAAATCTTATTTGATTTTTTTATTAAATCTTCATTATTTATTTATTTGGGAAAGTCATTTTATTCCCTCTCTGAATTTTTGGTACTAGAAATAATTGAAGATAAAATAAATAAAATCAACGATCTTATTTTCAAAATTTGAGAAATACTCAAATAAGAAAATAACGAAATCCCCAACTCTCTCCGTGGGTCCTTGAGTTGCGTAGAATTTCTAGGATCGAGCCAATAATGCAACAAAATATGATATGCAATGATGATCTATGTATAACATTCCAAATTGAAAATTTGGGATGTTACAGAGGGCAAATAAAACGGCAAGGGTGAAGTGGGGGAGAGGAAAACGAGAGGCAAATGGCAAATAATGTAATGCGAGAGATAGGGATTGCGATGGGTACTTGGTATGGTTGACTTGCTTGCATGAGCCTCCCCGGCAATGGCGCCAGAAATTCTTCTTGCTACCTCTTGAGCACTACGTTGGATTTCCCCGAAGAGGAGAGGATGATGCAGCAAAGTAGCGTAAGTATTTCCCTCAGTTTTTGAGAACCAAGGTATCAATCCAGTAGGAGACCACGCACAAGTCGCTCATACCTACACAAAACGATAGCAACTCGCAACCAACGCTTAGGGGTTAGCAATCCCTTCACGGTCACTTACGAGAGTGAGATATGATAGAGATAATATTTTTGGTATTTTTGATAGATAGATTCAAAGTAAAAAGTAAAGGCAAAATAAAAACAAAGCAAGTAAATAAAGTGATATAGATTGATATGATGAGAATAGACCCGGGGGCCATAGGTTTCACTAGTGGCTTCTCTCAAGAGCATAAGTATTCTACGGTGGGTGAACATATTACTATTGAGCAATTGACAGAATTGAGCATAGTTATGAGTATATCTAGGAAATGATCATGTATATAGGCATCACGTCCAAAACAAGTAGATCGAAATGATTCTGCATCTACTACTATTACTCCACTCATCGACCGCTATCCAGCATGCATCTAGCATATTAAGTTAAAAACAGAGTAACACCGTAAGCAAGATGACATGATGTAGAGGGATAAATTCATGCAATATGATAAAAACCCCATCTTGTTATCCTCGATAGCAACAATACAATACGTGCCTTGTGCCCCTTGTGTCCTTTGGGTAAGTACACATAAGATTGAACCCAAAGCTAAGCACTTCTCCCATTGCAAGAACTACCAATCTAGTTGGCCAAACCAAAAGGATAATTCAAAGAGACTTGCAAAGATAACTCAATCATACATAAAAGAATTCAGAGAAGAATCAAATATTTTCCATAGATAATCTTTGGATCATAAACCCACAATTCATCGGTCTCAACAAACACACCACAAAAGGAGATTACATCGAGTAGATCTCCACGAGAGAGGGGAGAACATTGTATTGAGATCCAAAAGAGAGAAGAAGCCATCTAGCTACTAGCTATGGACCAAGTTACAAGTAAACTACTCACCCTTCATCGGAGGGGCTATGGTGATGATGTAGAAGCCCTCCGTGGTGGATGCCCCCTCCGTGAACTCGGAATAGGAACCAAGATGGGATCTCGTGGATCTGAGAAGGTTGCGGTGGTGGAATTAGGTTTTGGCTTCATTACGATCGTTCGGGATACGTGGGTATATATAGGAGGAAGAATGCGTCGGTGGAGCTCAGGGGCCCACGAGGTAGAGGCGCGCCAGGCGCGCCTCCACCTCGTGACCTCCTCAGGCACTACTTGGAGTAGGGTCCAAGTCTCCTGGATCACGTTCGGTTGGAAAAATCGCGATCCCGAAGGTTTCATTCCATTTGGACTCCGTTTGATATTCTGTTTCTTTGAAATACTGAAAAAGGCAAAAAACAACAATTCTGGGCTGGGCCTCCGGTTAATAGGTTAGTCCCAAAAGTAATATAAAAATGGAAAATAAAGCCCATTATAGTCCAAAACAGTAGATAAAGTAGCATGGAGCAATCAAAAATTATAGATACGTTGGAGACGTATCATGGGCCCCCTGGTCTTGATTCTTTCGCCAGTATTTTTATATTTTCCACAAAGTGCCTTCGTGGATTTTCAGGTCATTCCAAGAACTTTTGTTTTCTACACATAAAACAACATCATGGCAGTTCTGCTGAAAACAGCGTCAGTCCGGGTTAGTTTCATTCAAATCATACAAGTTAGAGTCCAAAACAAGGGCAAAAGTGTTTGGAAAAGTATATACGTTGGAGACGTATCAGTAGTTTACCCTCGGGGCTAAGGGTATGTACCAGTAGCTATGTGTTTGATCTCTCTCTCTCTCTCTCTCTCTCTCTCTCTCTCTCTCTCGTGTTCTTGATTTGGCACGATCTTGATGTATCGCGAGCTTTGCTATTATAGTTGGATCTTATGATGTTTCTCCCCCTCTACTCTCTTGTAATGGACTGAGTTTTCCCTTTGAAGTTTTCTTATCGGATTGAGTCTTTCAGGATTTGAGAACACTTGATGTATGTCTTGCATGTGCTTATCTGTGGTGTCAATGGGATATTCACGTGATCTACTTGATGTACGTTTTGGTGATCAACTTGCGGGTTCAATGACCTCGTGAACTTATGCATAGGGGTTGGCACACGTTTTTGTCTTGACTCTCCGGTAGAAACATTGGCGCACTCTTTGAAGTTCTTTGTGTTGGTTGAATAGATGAATCTGAGATTGTGTGGTGCATACCGTATAATCATACCCACGGATACTTGTGGTGACATTGGAGTATCTAGGCGACATTAGGGTTTTGGTTGGTTTGTGTCTTAAGGTGTTATTCTAGTACGAACTCTAGGATAGATCGAAAGGAAAGAATAGCTTCATGTTATTTTACTACGGACTCTTGAATAGATCGATCATAAAGGATAACTTTGAGGTGGTTTCGTACCCTACAACAATCTCTGCGTTTGTTCTCCGCTATTAGTGACTTCGGAGTGACTCTTTGTTGCATGTTGAGGGATTGTTATATGATCCAATTATGTTATTATTGTTGAGAGAACTTGCACTAGTGAAAGTATGAACCTTAGGCCTTGTTTCCTAGCATTGCAATACCATCTGTGCTCACTTTTATCATTAGTTACCTTGCTGTTTTATATTTTCAGATTACAAAAACCTATATCTACCATCCATATTGCACTTGTATCACCATCTCTTTGCCGAACTAGTGCACCTATACAATTTACCATTGTATTGTGTGTGTTGGGGACACAAGAGACTCTTTGTTATTTGGTTGTAGGGTTGCTTGAGAGAGACAATCTTCATCCTACGCCTCCCACGGATTGATAAACCTTAGGTAATCCACTTGAGGGAAATTTTCTACTGTCCTACAAACCTCTGCACTTGGAGGCCCAACAACGTGTACAAGAAGAAGGTTGCATAGTAGACATCAGCCCAACACGTGTCTACAAGAATAAAGTTTCGTAGTAGACATCAAGCTCTTTTCTGGCGCCGTTGCCGGGGAGGTGAGTGCATGAAGGTATATCTTTAGATCTTTCAGTTGAATCTTTTAGTTTCTTCTTTATCACTAGTTTGGTTTATAAAATAAAATTACATAAAAAATGGAATTGAGGTTGCATCATATTATTGATCATCTTTATAATATCTTTCTTGAAAATGATGGTTCAGAAATTTGTGCTCAATTGATAGAAGAAGAATTTAATAAAATGATTGGCATGAATGATGAGCATGATTGCAATGTTATTAGTATGAATTCTTTGAATATCCATGATGGCAATGATATGCAAAGCTACAAGCTTGGGGATGTTATGTTTGATGAAGATGATATTTTTACTCCCCCAAGCTTTGATGAGATAAATTGTTATGATGATAGCATGCCTCCTATTTATGATGATTATAACGATGAAGTGGATTCAGAGAGGTCATGACTTTATTTAATGATGAATCCACCATTTTGGATGAGGCTTCAATTGACTATGAGAACAAGGTTGCTATCTATGATGATTATGCTGATGACATGTATGCTATAAAAAATAATCATAACCATGAAAATTGTCATCATGATTTTAGTTTTCACTCTCATGATAGTTATTTTGTTGAGTTTGCTCCCACTACTATTGATGAGAAGAAATTTGCTTATGTTGAGAGTAATAAATTTTCAATGCTTGTGGATCATGGAAATGATGATTTATGTGATAGTTATATCGTTGAATTCATTCATGATGCTACTGAAAATTACTATGATATATGAACATATGCTTTTACATATTGCAATAATATCAAGTTCCCTCTCTTTATGTTGAAGGATTTGAAGTTGCACTTGTTTTGCCTCCCTATGCTAGATAATTCTTGTTCCTATGAATTATTTGCTCACAAAATCCCTATGCATATGTGACGCCCCCGATTCAATCGTACACTAATCATACATGCAAATGTGTACGATCAAGATCAGGGACTCACGGGAAGATATCACAACACAACTCTAAACACAAATAAAATAATACAAGCTTTATATTACAAGCCAGGGGCCTCGAGGGCTCGAATACAAGCTCGATACACAAGAGTCAGCGGAAGCAACAATATCTGAGTACAGACATAAGTTAAACAATGATGCCTTAAGAAGGCTAGCACAAAAGCAACAACGATCGAAGAGGCAAGGCCTCCTGCCTGGGACCTCCTAACTACTCCTAGTCATCGGTGGCCTCCACGTAGCAGCATACGTCAGCGGTGGCATCGAGCTCCAGGGATCCATCATCTGGTTGCATCAACCGGAAAGAAGAAAGAAGGGGGGAAAGGGGTAGCAAAACAACTGTAAGTACTCATCCAAAGTACTCGCAAGCATCAGATCTGTACTAAGTATGCATTGGTATCAAACGAAAGGTTTGTATCTGTGGACTGAACTGCAGAATGCCAGAATAGAGGGGGAAGGCCTAGCCTATCGAAGGCTAGCATCTTCAAGCATCTTGCAGCATGTAGAAGAGTAAAGAGTAGCATTTTAATTAACAAGCATGTTGTAACAACAACACCCAGAGATCATTCCTCGACTCCCTGCGTGAAAGCAATCTCGGAGCGACATATCCATCACATGTCTCAAGTATCCATTTCTAGTTATATAAGATTAGGATATAAGTCTGAACGTCCATTACCGTGGACACGGTATTTGAATATATAACTTCCTTGTAGGGGTGCACAACGTAACCCAACACGCTCGATCACTCTAGCCGGACACACCTTTCTGGGGTCAATGCCCGGCCTCAGAAGATCAACACGTCGCAGCCCTACCTAGGCTCAGCAGAGAGGTCCCCGCCGGTCTACATCCTAAACGCTCCGGGGTCTTGGGCCCATCGCCCGCAGCACTCTAGGTCATTGCGCGCAGGGTGGATACCAGCAACGCCTCAAATGGCTAGCACGATCCGACCGTGCCGCCATGCTGAACTGGACGTCTGACAAAGCTTCGTCTGATACTGCGACGTCGAGGCCCATATCTATTCTCGCGTGGTGGTTAGTGCGTAAAGGCCAGAGGCCAACTGAGAACAAATACCCAAACCTGTTAGTGCATTGGGGGCTCGCGGAGGCGAGCAGAGACTCACGACAATGTGAACCCATCGCCCCGTCTCATGGACTTACGGCAAGGGCCCAGACTGCCCAGTCGTGCCACGTGGAAAACTCGCGGGTGCTCAACGGGCCCGCCCGACTTTCACATCAACTCACGGGTACCCCTCAGGGCCGACCCGACTTCAACAATGGTCTCAAGTAAAGTCAAGGTAACCGTGTGTCCAAACATCAAGCGGAAAACCCGATGAATCACCCACGGAGGATTCCACTCGATGTAATCATCAAGGTGAACGTAAGAGGATCCACCCTCGAGGTTCACACTTGAGGTGTTGCACGACAGAGCCGTATTGGGAATGGTGAACGAGGAACTACCCTTGTTGACCACGAACGAATAGCTACACTACAGAATTATTATCAGGAGTGTGTTATGAGGGATCACCCTCGGCACTCGATAGTAGCTCTACAGAGGCGAGCAACTAAAGGGGCGTGATGTGATGTGAGGTGCCAGGCTCTGGTCATCGATCACGTTGATCAAGTCGTCGAAGATGAAGCAGGGGCAACAAGGACAAGTGGGGGTCACAGATGGATCACTAACCAACCTATACTAAGCAGTTTAGGATAAGCATGTAGGTAACAATAGTAGGTACAAAAGTAGGCTATGCATCAGAATAGGAGCAAACAATAAAAGTAGCAAAATCTAATGCAAGCATGAGAGTATGGAATGGGCGATATCGGGATGATCAAAGGGGGGGCTTGCCTGGTTGCTCAGACAAGGAGGGTCGTCATCGACGTATTCGATCACAGGGGCATCAGCAGCGGTCTCGAGGTCTACCAGAGAAGAAGAGGGGGGAAGAAACTGTAAATACATGCAAACATAAGCATAAGAAGATGATAAATAGGGCTAGAAATGTTCGGACGCAGTGCTAGGCGATACTGGTGAAGGGCGAAAACATTCGGGAAAGTTTTCCCGGTTCCGGACGTTTGTCAGACAGATGAACTAGAGGGGAAAAGTTCAACATTTGCTATGGTAGGGACGTGTGGCTGGCGAACGGACCGCGGGTTCAGATTTGCCTCGTCGTTCTGAGCAACTTTCATGTATAACACTTTTTCATCCGAGCTACGGATTATTTTATATGATTTTCTGAAGTTTAAAAGATATCGTGGATTAATTCTAATTCGAGTTAAAAACAGTGAATACCTTTTGTACACAACAACACCTACCCACTATGTATGACCGGTGGGGCCAGGGGCTGGCTTTGACTCAGTCAACAATTGACTGGTCAACCAATTAGTATAAGTGGGGCCTACTTGACATTGAAGCAGACTTTTAATTAGGCTTTTTTTAAGAAAAAAAGATAGGCCCACATGACATAGACTACATCTAGACCAAAACAAACAATTTATCTAACTTAGGGGGATTAGCACTAATTTTTTTAGGTGAAACTAGGGACTTTATTCAAAGTTCAAAACAGGAGGAGTACAAATGATGTCCGGTAGGATCCCTAGCCACATGTGGCGACCCGACGGGAGCGATGACGCAGCCTTAGCTAGAGCATGCGCTTCAAAGTTTGACTCCCTACGCTCAAAACAGAAACTAATCTTAACAAAATCAACCATCCTTTCATTAATCTCTCTAAGCAGAAAAGCATACGAGGAACTAGAGCCTCGTTTGATATCCGTAACGACTTGCATGCAATCAGATGCAACTATCGCATGTGATATGTTGAGATCCCTTGCCAGAACCAGACCTTCATTGCATGCGTGGGCTTCTAAGCTTGGTGCATCAACTAGTCCATCAAGAACAATTGCCGAGGCGCCCAAATAATTTCCAAGTCCATCTCTGCAGACTGCCGCCGCTGCTCCTGTGGTTCCTCTACGAGATATTGCACCGTCCAAATTTACCTTTACACACGCCCCATCAATAGGTGGCTGCCATTTTCCTGGCATCCGTTGAACAGCCGGACTCGGGGCTATCGTTCTTTCAAGATTTTCCACTTCAAGTTCATCAAGATATCGATTAACGAAACTGAATGTGGATAATGGGCTTTGGAACTCATCGTCATGGATAGCTTTCTGCCTAGCCCACCATATAGCCCACGTCATAACTAGGATCCTTGCTAGATCATGCTGATTTGTGGTCTCAAACAGCCAGAAGATACATAGTCCCGCATTCTTGGTTTTATTAGATAACATATGCTCAAGGACAACTTCATCACATAGAGCCCAAACACATCTTGCCATGCGGCAATCGAACAACGAATGCCGCCAAGAGTCCACTTCTGCATTGCAAATGGGACATGCTGGTGAGTCCGCCATCTTCTTACTATGGCGCACCGTCCCTGTTGGCAGTGACATCTGGGCCAATCTCCATAAAAATACTCTGACCTTTGATGGGATTTTCACTTTCCAAATCTTCGTCCATGATCTCCTCTCAGCCTCCTTATTAGAGTTGCTCGTGTGGTGTTCAAGCCACTCCTCTCGCTGATGTTTAATGCCTGAAATCATCTTATAAGCAGAACGAACCGAGAACACTCCCCTCTTATCATAGTGCCATGCCCAAAAATCTTGCTGTACTCGGAAGCTTAGTGGGATACTCATAATGACATCAACATCAGGCTTCACAAAATGCTGCATAAGAACTGGCCTATTCCATGTCCTCGATGTTGGATCGATAAGTTCCGAGACAGTTTGAGGAGGATCAGGGGATGTGGGCGCCCCGACTCATAAGTCGAGATCACCGAATGCACGTGTACAGTGATCCCAGAGATCAATGCTCACTGAACACACAAAAGCTGAATAACAAGAGTCTTACATCCATACATACCATCTTACACAAATTGTGACCATTATGGTCAAGTCTTACATCAATAAAGCCTTAAGGGCTGAACATCAAATGAAACATAAGCAGCGGAAATCATCGTCGATAAGTAGAACCCATGCCATCAGCCTTAACCCTACAGGCATTCTGACTGGGAAACGTCCTAGTTCGCATGTTCGTCTCCAAAGAACTCTTCTTCGAACTCCGGTTCTTCCATGCAGTCAATTAAATAACCGTGGCAAGCCAATGAGTACTTTGAATGTACTACTTAAGCAACCCATGTTTTGGTTCAAGGTACAACAATGCATGACATAGGTAAATTTTGCATAAAGCTAGTTTTGAGTGCAATGACATGTTCAACATCCTATAAAGCATGCATCAAGAGAGTTCATGTAACCATGAGAACTGGTCACAGATATCAACATAAATATAGTGGGCACCAACCCATTTATCATAAACAGAGTGGGCACCAACCCATCTCAATCGTGTCAAGTCCTTTGACTTGACCCAAGTCCTTTTCATCATCACACACACTTGGTTTGTAAACAAGTGGACGTAGCCCAAGAGCGGTTACCCAACTGTCCATGACCATGGACACGGCTATTCGAATAGTTTTACACTCTGCAGAGGTTGCACACTTTACCCACTAGATCCGGGGAACTTCCGTGTCATCCACGACCCGCGGTACCTCAAGTACCCGGGGTAAGCACCCGATCACTACCTTTCCCTAGACGACACTAACATGGAGTCCACTCGATTAGTAGTAACCCCCGTGCCAAACATTTCACATCATAAAAATTGTGGAGCCTCGCTCCCATATTCATCACATACCACAAGCACGGGGTACCAACGGTGTGTCCGGTGCCCTGTGAAAACAGTCATGGCCGCCCTACCTGGCACGACCCCGTCCCGAGAGAGCGCACCAACAACTCTCTCGTCACTAGTAATGCGGGCCCCAAGCTAGTATCGGTCTAGGTACTCAACAATGCCCTTTCCCATATAAGGGTAGAGTGGTTGCGCATGTAAGGTTGGAATAACGGTCGCAACTCCGACCAATCCGTTTTGAAAACAACACACACTTTCCTTGGCACACCACTTCGTCATCAAGTGGTCACCCATCACATCATCTCCCTCGGGCATAAGTGGCACCCGACGGGGTTTTCAAAAGTCTTTTGAAAAAGCTTTGTCTCCTTCTCCATGCATAAACCCGCCCCTTTTTGCGTAGCAACTACTTAGCATCCTATCTACTCCCACCGGCATAACCCTCATAAGAAGGTAGGGCCATGCACAATGCAAGTATCAATGAGAAAATAACGGAGGCAACCAACCCACGTGGTTCACCATCTCACCATGATTCCAAAACAACAATAATAAAGAGCTATATATGACATGCATAAAAAGGGGTTTCATAGTCATGGTCAAAGGGCTGCTTGCCTTGGTTGGCTTGATCTTCAAAGTCTTGAGCCCTGCTTCTCCTTCTTCCTCGGCTACCTCGTCAAATCTGAGGATCTAACGTGCAAGAAAACAACGGAAAATAAGACAATAATAAAAAGAGAAAAGTCAAAGTACTCGAAAAATGTCAACTTATTTTTGTAAAATACTAGGAGGAAAGCTAGGAAGGGGACAATTCTTGGTTTTGGTTCTGGAGTAGCAGAATAGGAGATATGGATTTTCAAAGGCATATTTAAATGCTAAAAATCACATTTAAATATTTACAGTGGAGAAAAGGTTGTTGGATTAGAATGAAAGTTGCACCATTAAATAGGTTGCAATATTCTAGGAATTTAGAAATTGGAATTAATTCATTTGGATAAATATTTGGCTCTGTGGAATTTTTGGAAAAGAGACAGAAAAAGAAAAAGGAAAAGGCTCCTGTGCTACTGGGCCAGAGAGGCCACGGCAGCAGCAGGCCCAGAGGGGAAACCAGCCCACGCGGCCGCCACGTCGAAGGCGTAAAGGCGAAAATACGCCTCCAGCCGACGGCGAACCGGTCTTGTGCGCATGTTTTAAACTTGACGGTGGATCCCACCGTCGAGCGTGAGGTGATGGGCGGCCCCACGCCCGCCGTCGTCTACCTTCCCAAAGGCGACGCGAAGCTTCGCCGGCGGCGATCTGAGGCATGGGAAGGGCGTGGGTGCTACCGTTGGATTCAGGTGGAGTCGCCGTTCGGGTGGTGGTGGAGACGGTCGCGAGAGTGCTGCCACGGGCGGCGAGGTCCTGCGGCGGAGGCACTTCGGGCGTCGGTGGCTCCGACCGTTTCCGGCTGCAAAACAAGGGGAAAAGAGAGGGGAAATGGTCAGCGTGGCCGCGCGGTTCCAGATCGAGAAGAAATGGAGGCGGAGGAGGCCTGTACCGCGCGAACGCCGACGAGCCGAGGCGGCGGAGCTCGAGCTCGATCTCGAGCTCGGGCGGCTCTGGAGAGGAAACAGTGGTGCGGGAGGCCGATTGGGAGTGTGGAGGGGCGACAGGGAGGAAGAGAGAGGCTCGGGGTCGCCTTATATAGGCTGGCCGAGGTCCACCGTAGGCGTGGCCTACGGGTGCCCGCGGGATCGACTCTGGTGGCCGTTGGAGGAGGGTTGGAGCTGTCCACGGTGTTCGTGGGGGTGGAGTAGGGTGCCAGGGAGAAGGAGAGAGAGCGGGGAGAGGCTCTGGCGCTCGCGCGTGTGAGGCCGGGCATTGGCCGAGCTGGGCGGCGCTGGGCACGCGTCGCAGGAGAGGAGAGAGAGGAGAGACAAGGGGCCTGCGGTGGCGTGTCACGGACGTCGAGGTCATCGGCCGGCGCTGAGGGTAGCACGAGGTGGTCGGGGGCCAAGGCGTCAATGGTCGGGGCGCGATGGCGTGCTCGAGAGCGACTTTGGCCAGCATCCGCGGCTTTCTGCGTCGGCGGCGTCCACTTGTGTCTGGAGCTCGGTGGGTGTGGGCAAAACTAGGAGGCGCCTAGGATGCTCTGGAGGGCGAGGGAGAGAGAGGGCTGTGAGAGAGAGGGAAACTGCTGTCGAGAGAAGACAAATGAGGTTTCCCCCTCCTTCCTCATTGCTTCCTCGGGCAGAAAAGCATCCACGTTGCAGAGGGAAACGAGGAGGGGTTGTGGTAAAAAGATAGGCTCGAGGAGATTAGTGGAAGGGGCTGGAATTACCATTCTAAAATTCCTCCAGAAGGTGTTTGATGATGTTTTGGATAAGCTAATGACTTCCACTGGCCTTGGTAGTCCATAGGGTGAAATGTCACATATAACTAGGGCCTTCCACCCATTTTGAGCTTATTTGGACAAAGTTGCCAATGTAACTCTTGCAAACCCTAGAAATGGGCAGGAATGGATTTGTGTAGATCCAGTTGAGTAGATCACTTCTCCTGGATGCACCACTTGGTGTGGTGGCCTTATTTGGTCATGTGATCAGGCTCACCAAAGTTGGGGTCTTGGAGAAAAAGTTGGTAGTACAAAGTAGTTCAAATTTGATTCTTGTAAGAGAGGGTTTTGAGGCACTTTGACCAAGATTTCTTCTTCTCCAACCTGTGCCATTTGGTCTAGATGCATCATTAGACCATTGGAGCATGATCACCAAGTTTGAGAACATTTGGACATATTTGGCAATGTAAAGTTGCTCAAACTTCATAATGGACATAAATGGTTTTGAAGGGTTTTGATGAAGTTATCTTGTTCTCCAAGTCATGAGACTTGGCAAGATCATCTAATATGTCATATGTGACATGATAGAATTTTCTTGGAATTTTTGGAGAATATTTCCTTTGTAAATATTTCAAAAGCTTGAAATATCCAGGAAGGGTTTTTGGGAGATTTGACCAATATTTTGAACATGACCATGTGTTGAAACTCTTATATATGGAAAATATATGTCCACTGAGTTTCCCTAATTTTTATCAAATACTTTTAAAACAATAAAATAATTTTTCCCTATTAAAGACCATTTTTGGCCTTAAGAAAAAGCTTTTAAATAAAATAGTAAAACAACTTTTAAAATTATATTTTTGTGGTTTCTGGGTATCCTATATCTAATAGGAATCAAATATATTTTTGGAAAGATTTTTACTGCCCTTAATTAAGTACTTGTAGTGCAAACCTCAATTCAGGGGTTTTTGGAAAACTAAATTTAGAAAATACTTTCTGGCCAAATTATTTTTGTAAGAAAATTCTTTATTGCACTATACACATGGCATGGTCATTGGGCAGGAGTTTGGGGCAAGGAGATGAGATATAGATGGTGGAGTAGTTGACTTTAAAGAGCACTTCACTTCTAGGGAAAAGGCTATACACAGAATCTTAGCAGCAGCGCGGTTCAAAAAACTGCGCTAGTGCTATTTAGCGATGTGAGCTATTAAAACCACGCTCTGAGACACAAACTTAGCGATGGCGCTGTGTTGAAAAAAGCGCTACTACTAATATTCCCATTGGTAGAATGCTAGGCTACGCATAGCGATGGCGAGCTTAATAGAAGCAGCGCTTTGCTGAAACACGATTAGCTAGCGCGTTTCGAGGAAGAGCGCTACTACTAACGGAAATAAAATAAGATGATAAACAAATAGAAATTTAAATGAAAATGAAAGAAATAGAAAAAGGAGAAAGGAAAAATAAAATGTAAAGCAAAATAAACAAAAAAGTGAAAAATCGGAGGAAGGCATAGCAATAGCGTTTGTTTGTAAGAGGCGCTATAGCTAACGTGGCTGCAGCGCGTGCCCTAGACCCCGCTATAGAAGCAGAATAGGAAATTAGCTATAGCAGCAGCGTTTTGAGGAAAGCGCTATAGCTAACTTAGCTATAGCGCATTTTAAAACGCGCTACCGCTAAGTTTGACTTAGCCAAAAACCGTTCCCCGCCACCACTTCCCCAAATCCTCAAACCCACCCAGCCTTGCCGCCATCTCCCGATTAAATGCGCCCCACCGCGCCGCCCGACGACGCCAGCCAGCAGAGCCGTCTGCCGTCGGCACCGAGCCGCCCCCACGCCACGGAGCTGCTGCTGACCTCGTCACGCCACCGAGCCGCGTCGACGCCACCTTCCTCGCCGTCACGGAGACCCTGCCTCCTCGCCGTCACGGAGACGCCCCTGCCTCCCTCGCCACCACACTGCCTCCGTCGCCACCACCGGAGCCATCATCTGTAAGCCTCCACCCCTCCTCTCTCTCTCATGCATAGGTTAGCCAGTTTTTAATTAGGTTAATTATCTAGGTTTTAGGGCAAAAATTTAGTTAGGGCATTGACAGAGAAGTAGTTAGGTTAACTAGTTTAATTAGGTTAATTATCTAGGTTAGTGCAAAAACTTAGTTAGGGCTTTGACAGAGAACTAGTCAGATTAACTAGTTTAATTAGGTTAATTATCCATGTTAATTAGTGCAAAAATTTATTTTAGGCTTTGACAGAGAACTAGCTGCGTTAACTAGTTTAATTAGGGTTAATTATCTAGGTAAACTAGATTAACTAAGTAGGTTAAATAGGTAGGTTAATTAGGTTCGTTGGATTAAGAAGCTAGGTTAAGTAGATTGGCAAAGGTTTTGATTTTTCAAAGACCACTATTTTTCAAGGAAAAGAATTTAGGCAAATTTTATTTTTCATTGAAGTGGTCATGTTATATGTTTTCATTGAAGTTGTTCGATTGTGCCCAAGTGGTGGCTTTGTTGTTTCGTGGGAATGATCTTTGAGTGGCCTATGTTTTGCGGAATGTTGATTCATTTCTGTTAAAGCAAATTTCAGGTTCTCGATTTGTCCACTTTTAGCAAAGGTCATGCGAAATTTCCCGTGAATTTCTCCATGACTTGTGCTACAAACTAGGACATATCGAGTGCCCGGGATTTGCCGCACCAAGAAGGAGTCAACATTCCTGCAAAACAATAGTCCTTTTTTATGTCATTATTCATTTTATTAGGTCTAGAATTAATTGACTAGATTTAATCATAGGAAACATGGCTAGCAACGATGAAGGACAGGGTTCTTGTGATTGCGACGACGTCTACCGGGCGGTAGACGAATTTTTTAGCTTTACCGATGATCAACAGATGTTGTTCTTTGGGCCGACATCGGGATCGAGACCGACACGCAGACCGGTCTTTGAGACCGTCTGTGCAGATCGGTGAGGACCGACACCGGCGCTGAGATTCAGACCGCATCGAGACCGGCTGAGACCGGTGCTGCCTCGGGAGCGGATCCGGTGTAGCACCAAAGCGAAGAGGCAATGGGTTCCTAACAAACTCGGGACTACTAGGCTGGTGGTCACGGAGGTGGACAACGGCAATTTTGAGCCAAAGGCGCCGAGGAAGCGCGTGCGTGCTACGGCAATCAAATAGGCTGCATCATACGGACAACCGCCACCATCAGCGATGAGAATCTAAAGAAGATAGAAAATATGAGGAGCTCCTCCTAAAGAAACTTCACTAGATATTCTTGTTCCGGGCGGAATGAGAAGGATTATGAAGATCCGCACAATGACCGGCAATGAAGAAGATAAACAAACACGCCATGACCAAGTTTAGCAGCGCGTTGGCGCTGGAAAAATCGAGTGAAAGCAAAGATCAGCGACGGGGAACCCTACTCCGAGATTGTAAAGGAAAGTCCGACAATCACGGAAGAGCAGTTTCAAATATTCAAGGAGGCTTGCGAGGCCGAAGCTGCCAAAGAAAAGTCTAACTACATGAAGGGGCTTCAAAAGAGGAACATTGGGACCCACCACCTCGGAAGCCGTGGTTACAACGGAAAGAGGTCCAAATGGGCCAAGGAGGACGCGGAAGCCACAAGTCAGGCATCCTGCACCTTGGCGGATTTCACCGTCCCGCAGAGCGTGGCGTCTGAGGGCCCGCCACCGTTGGGACCCATCAAGAAGGTTTATGAGACAACACGGTCATTACGGAGTTCATGAGACTCTTGGTAATTTTAGTTTCGATCAATTCATTGCACATGTTAGTCATATTTGTAGCGATCCTTTTGCGAGAGAGCAACGCGCGGATTGCGGCCAAAAGCAACTCGCCGTCTGAGGCATTGGCGAGGCCAAGTGGGACACTCCATTCAACCGGCGTTGAACATATTGAAACGACAACGGTGGATACTCGACCATCGTATGGGCGCGTGCGGTGTCGGAGGCGGCGCCACGTGGAAGAAGTACTATCGTGAGACCACGGAGGAGAGAAAGGAAAGAGCGGAGGTTAATCAAGAAAGCATTGACAAGAAGGTTGAGATTGCGGTTGAGAAGAAATCATCTCGAGCGATCGCAGCAATAGCGATAGCTGCCGCAAAACAAAGCGATTGCGGATATATCTACTTCCTTGGTGATGGGCGTTCACACTTGGACAAGGAAAATCCAAAAAATGCAGAGGACTTTCCCTTGCGACTTCTTGGCAGCACATGCTCCCGCACCGGCTCCCTTTTGCTCCCCAAGACGGCTCCCGCACCACCTGCCGCACGGGCGTGCTCGGTGGTGCCTCCTCTTTAGCTGAGCTCGGCGCCCTCACGGTATCTTCCACACCGCCCCTTCAATATAAATGTATAATCTCCGTTTTCGTTGCCTTTCGGATGTCTCACGTCGCGAGACTTTTATTTGCGAGCCGACGAAACCCGTGCACCATATTGTACACCATCGGCGAGCGAGAAGGTGGGCGTGGGGAAGGGGACGATAATGGAGCCAAAGGAACCATTGTTCCACAGCCGGTCGATCCCCGAGCGTCTTCAAGGTTTCGTGGCGATGTCAAACCGGGCCACGAGAATTTGCCTCCTCTAATACTAGTGGGGATGACGGCGAGACCCCTGGCGGCTTGGTGATTGTTGCAATGGGTGGGTCTGTTGTGGCCAAAGAGTCTGCTTAAATGCAGGCGGCGGAGCACACCCACGAGCACGCAGCCTCGGCAAGGTATGAACATCAACACCCCACCTACCCAATTAGCGTCGGGTGTCGGGTTGGGTGATAGCGGACGGGTAAGCGGTGGCTCCATTAGAGGCTGATGACGTCGCCATGGATGAGGATGAGGATAGCGATGGTGCTGAGCGGTATGTCTATCTTGGCGCCTCCTCGAGTTTGAGCATCATGAGTTAGTGCACAATTACCGTCTCAATGTGTTATTGACGACCATCCGGTGGTAAAGAAGCCTAGGAAGAGAGCGAGGAAAGGCAAAAAGTTGATTCTATGATCCAGCCGCCTCGGCAGCCTCGGCCGGGACCGTGTAGATATCCCGATGCGGATAAATGGCATATCCACGGTAAACCAATCCTACCCAAACAGCGCTCACGGGCCAGATTCGGCGATCTAAGGAGACTTCATGATGATGTGCTGCGGGTAGAAAGGCCTCATCGCCTCGAAAGATCCGGGATACCCACTCTCGTGGTTAATGTTCCGCAGCAAATGTAAATGCGTCAAGGGCTTCCCGCGGATAAGTTCTTCCTCGATTCGATTACATATTCGACATGTTTCACGTGAAGAAGCTGGTTTTTACTTTTGTCCGCCTTTATGCCTTGCACATGAGCTACATCATTGGGGTTGAGCAGATAGCTCATATACGTGTCGTGACCCGTACTACATGCACGAGGCCTTCTTGGGAGTACGTGCACAGCATCGTGAATCTGCGAGGATTACATCGTCGGTTTCATGCTCGCCAATAAGGACAAGGAGGCGATTCTCGTGCCTTATCATCCGTGTAAGTCATCCGCGCTGCTATCCTTCGATTTCAATAATTCATTTGCACGGTGGAGGCTAATTAATTTGAGGTGTACTTATTTTGCGCAGCGGCGGGCGCGCCGTCCTCATCATCCTCTACCCCCGATTCTCCCACGCTCTTTACTTGGACTCGTCGAAGAACATTCACAAAAAGGATTACACCCACATCAAAGATGTTCTCGACAGTGCTATGTTTTACTACCAAGCAAGGGGTGGAGATGTTAGGGACAAGAAGAAAAGGGGCGGCAGGCACGCCTTCAGCCATAAGACCGACTTCTGCTGCATCCGACAACCGAGCGATTCTCTTAATGATGGATTCTATGTCCTACACCACATCTTTGGAGTACCGCGGGATCTCCGAACCTTCACATGGCACCTAGATCTAGCGATGCCCATATTACGCAATGGGCAAAGGACATAGGAGATATCGAGGATCATCGACTTTGAGCTGAGTTCTATAACATCCGGTAGCGAACTTGCCCAAATCATCATGAATGAGGTCGTCGGAAAAACAGGGATGTTCCATGCGAGAAGGACAAATGTCGCGGGAAGGCGTCCGAACATGGATAGCCTCTCGGCGTCTCGACATGAAGCCTTTCACAAAGCTCGATGACTATCTCCACGACTTGGATGGATGGCACGACATGATGGAGTGATTGTTGATATGTGACAATGTGTCCGTTTAGTCCATAGTTTCTTTTATGACAAAACTTTGAGTTATGCGGTGAAACTTTATTTGTGATGTAATTAAACCGTCCTCCTCGACTAGCGAAAATCACTCTAGTTAGGTCATTTGGAGTACGATGAACTTTGTTATTTATGCTTATGATATGTTGTTTCTATTTTTGCCAAGTCTGTCTCTTTGTGTTGCTCAACTATATATGTTGCATATCATCGACTCATGTGACGATGCAGGTGCATAGATCATAAATGGCGAAGAAGTGCTACGCCCGAGTATATATATCGACAAGTGGCGGAGTGTCGAGCCCAGTGTACGGTTTTCGGTTTCGAAGCGACACACATACTTAGTTTAGGTTCACGCTAATGCGAGAGAGGATACAAACTCATGTACTCAAAGTGATAGCTATTCTCATGTATATCATTGTTTAGATGGATGACGATGTATTTGCAAGTAATCGAGACTTGTATCGCTATTTTCGAGATTGATGACAAGAGACCACTTTGTGTTGGATGATGATTATGATGATGACATGATTTGATGAGACTAATTGTATGTATATGCTATGATTACATTTGTATGTGGATGATATGCTAAAGATTATTGTATAAAGCCGATTCAAATGCAAAACAAATAAAAAACAAATCTGCAGGGAAAAAAACTAATAAAACTAGTAGTACCGAGGGGGGGATTTAGCAGTAGCGCCGACTTACCAGTAGCGCTTACACCAAAACGGCGCTGCAGATAATACCACTAGCGTTCTTTTCTAAACAGCGCTGCAGCTATTCATGTGTAGCAGTAGCATGTGTCAACACGCGCTACTGCTATACGTTAGCTGTAGTGCCTTATTAGTAGCGCGGGTACCCGCGCTACTGAGAGGGCCCAAACCCGCGCTGCTGCTAGGCTTTTCCCTAGTAGTGCTTGAAAAGAAGCACAAAGAAAAACCAACTCCAAATAAAAGCCAAATAATGCAAAAGTTTTTGTTGGTCCAAATTTTCAGGCTTTATTAATGAGAATGAAATGTTACAAAATGCAGGGTGTGACAGACCTACCCCCCTTACAAGAATCTCGTCCCCGAGATTCCTAAACTAAACTTTAAAGAGATACTGAAACTTCGGATCTAAGGTAGTCTTCATGCTCCCAAGTTGCTACCTTGATGTGATTGCTCCATTGGACCTTGAAGTACTTGATAGTGCGGCTTGAGTCGTCGCTCGGCCTCATCGTAATGCAGATGGGCCTCTCACGGTAAGTCAAATCAGTGAAGGTCAATGGCTTGGTGATTGGCGTCCTTGTAGAGATCAGCTTATGCGGAACTTGGAACACTTCGGAGTTGTGACACGTGGAACACGTTGTGCACATCGAAAGTTCGGTGGAAGTTCGGTGGTAAGCCACTTCTCCTCGTCGTTCGATGATCTTGAAGGGGCCAATGTATCTCGGGCGAGCTTTCCTTTGACATGGAAACGCTGGGTTCCTTTGAGAGGGTGACCCGAGATAGACATGGTACCCAACTCGGAAGTTTATGTCCCTCGACGTGAGTCGGCGTAGCTCTTTTGTCTTGACTTGGCGGACTTGGACACTCGACGACAAGCTGGACTTGCTCTTGACTTCACGAAGGATATCGAGCCCAAAGACAAGTCCTTCTCCGGTCTCGACCAATTGAGGGTGTCGGCACTTCCGCTGTACAACACTTCAAATGGTGCCATCTGAAGGCTTGCACGATAAGCATTGTTGTAAGAGAATTGGCGAAAGGGAGGCAGTCTTCCCACCTAGCTCCATAAGCTAAGACCACGGGCTCGGAGCATGTCTTGATATCTGATTTACTGTTCTGTCGACCTCCGATGCGTGGGTGGAAAGTAGTCTTTGAAGGACAACTTGGTCCCCATGGCCTCTGGAATTTCTTCCAAAATCTTGAGGTGAACTGGGTTCCTCGATCGACACAATCTCCTTGGGAACACCATGAAGGCTCACGATTCGGTTGATGTAGAGACCTAGCTGGTTCCCCTTGTAGGTCGTCTTGGCAGGAATGAAGTGGGCCACCTTGGTCAAATGGTCAACGGTGACCCATCTTGAGTCATGTCCCTTGCTTGACTGGGTAAACCGTGATCAAGTCCATCCCGACTTTGTCCCACTTCCATTCAGCACCTTGAGGGTTGCAACAATCCAGTGGTCGTGATGCTCAGCTTTGACTCTCGGCATACGTCGCATTTTGCAACATAGGTGGCTATCTCCTTTTCATCCCGTGCCACCAAAATCTTTCCTTGAGTGTCTTGATACATCTTGGTTCCTCCGGGTGGATGGAATATGGGGTGTCATGAGCTTCTTGCAAGATCGGTTCTTGAGCTCAACCTTGTTGGGCACGCAGATGTGGTTCCCAAACCACATAATTCCTTCCTCATCTTCTGAGAATCCTGGGGCTTTGCCTGCCTTGATCTTCCTCTTGATGCCTTCAATACTCTCGTGTCCCTTCTGAGCTTCCTTAATATCATCCATCAAAGTAGGCTTAACTTCGAGGTTGGCCAAGAATCTGGTGCAACCAGTTCAACCCAAGCTTTCAAGTTCCTCATACAAGGCGGGTAGGCTGGTGCTTAAGCATAGCATTCAAGGAGCAAGCCTTCCTGCTCAATGCATCTGCTACCACATTAGCCTTTCCACGGTGGTATTGAACACCGAGGTCATAATCCTTTATCAACTCCAGCCATCTTCTCTCGCCTCATGTTCAATTCCTTTGGTGAAAATATACTTGAGACTTTTGTGATCCGTGTATATCTCACATCGCTTACCCAAGAGGTAATGTCGCCAAGTCTTGAGGGCATGAACCACTCGCTGCTAGCTCAAGGTCATGAGTAGCATAGTTCTCTTCGTGAGGTCGTAGTTGCCTTGAAAGGTAGGCTACGACTCGCCTTCTTGCATCGAGAACACCTCCTAGTCCGGTTCTTGGCGCATCACAATATATCACAAACTCCTTGTGTATATCTGGCGTGGCGAATCTGGGCGGTGGTCACCTCTTCTTCACTCTGGAAGCTCTCTTCACACTTGGCGTCCATTCAAACTTTTGTCCTTCTTCAAGAGCTGAGTCATGGGTCGGGCAATGCTTGAGAATCCTTCAATGAACTTGCGGTAATATCCCGCGAGTCCGAGGAAGCTTCTGACTTCCTTCACATTGCTCGGGGATTGCCATTCAGTCACGGCTTCAAGCTTAGCAGGGTCGACTGACAATCCCTCTTCGGTTAAAACATGACCCAGGAATCCAACTTCACACAGCCAGAATTCACACTTGCTGAACTTGGCATACAGTTGGTGCTCTCGAAGCTTGTCTAGGACCATCCTCAAGTGTTGCTCGTGCTCTTCTTCCGACTTCGAGAAGACAAGAATGTCATCAATGAAGACAACGACAAACTTGTCCAAATATTCCATGAAGACCTTATTCATGAGATACATGAAGTAAGCTGGGGCATTGGTCAATCCAAAGGACATGACCGTGCATTCATATAGGCCATATCTGGTTACAAATGCCGTCTTCGGAATATCTTGGGGTCTGATTTTCAGTTGGTAGTACCCAGATCCGAGGTCGATCTTGGAGAACACCTTGGCCCGTTGAGTTGATCAAGCAGATCTTCAATCTTGGGAAGTGGGTACTTGTTCTTGATTGTAACCGTTGAGGAAGCGGTAGTCAATGCACAAGCGGATGGTACCGTCCTTCTTTGCCACAAATGCGAGCAGGTGATCCCCAAGGGGAGGCACTAGGGCGGATAAATCCTTCCTCACCTGCTCTTCCACCGCTTCTTCAATCTGCTAACTCCTCCGATCCCATTCTATAAGGCTTCTTATAGATGGGTCCTGCTCCGGTATGAGCTCGATGATGAACTCAATGTCTCGGTCGGAGGCATTCACAGTAGTTCATCGGGAAAAACATCGGGATATTCGCAGACCACGGCACTTGTTCCAATCAACCTTCAGACAGTTGACTTGGTTGGCTTGAGCGGAGGAGGAGTTGGAGGCAAATTTAACCGACTCCTTGGTCATTGGTCATAGTGACAGTCTGGTTGGCGCAATCTATCAAGCCTTGGTGCTTGCTGAGCCAATCCATTCCCAAGATCACGTCCAAGCCTTGTGATTTTAGGATGATGAGGTCTGCTAGGAAGTCTACCCCGTTAATGATAATCCTGACTCCTTTACATCCTATCTTGGCTCTCATCTCTGCTCCGAGGGTTTGTACCATCATAGGGTTATTCAGGGGTGTAGTGGTCATGCCACTTTTTAATGCAAAACTTTCGGTGACAAAAGAATGCGTGGCTCCAGAATCAAACAAAAGCGATTCTGGTGCCGAATTGACAAGGAACGCACCTAGCACGACGTCCGGTCTTCTGGGCTTCTTCTGCGATGACATGATTCACACGACCCCTGCCATTGTTGGGCAGGTTGCGGGAGCTTGGTTCCTTGGTGGCATTCCACGGCCTTGTCCCGGTTCTGCGCATTGGGGCGGAGCGTCGGGCTTCTTGTTGGGGCAATACTTGGAGTAGTGTCTGGCTGTCCACATCAAAGCAAGTGACTTGGTTGGGGACGATGCCCTTACAAACATTGTTATTGGGGTTGTAGTAAGCTGGCTGGGGTTGGCATCTTCTTGAGGTGGATAGTTGGTGCGGGTGCGGGAGCTCTTGGTTCTTTGGTAGGTTGGCTTGACCGAGCTGGCTGCCACGGACAAGGCTTCAGTTCTTGGAGCTACCCTTGCTGATCATCTTGCGCTTCGAGTGTCATCAAGGCACGTCGCTTGTCCTCAAGCATGAGTGCCTTGTTCACCAGATCGAGAAAGGTTGGGCAGCCACACACAACAAGCGAAGTCTTCGCAGAGTCTGGTTAAGGCCTTCCATGAAGAGCTCCCTTTTGGTAGCATCGGTCTTGACATCCTCGGGGCATACCTTGAGAGAACACCGAACCTGCATGTACTCCTTGGCAGTGCTACTACCTTGCTTTAGGGCTCGGAACTCACGCTTCTTGATGGCCATGATTCCGAAGGAATGTGGGCCTTGCGGAATCTGTCTTGAAGGTATCCCAAGTGATGTCTTGCTCGCATGCATGGCCTTAAATCCATCCCACCAAGCTCTGGCGGTTCCCAGAGACAGGTGGGCGCATCGCCACCTTCTCGCGGTCCTCGGTGCATCCGACTAGTGCCAGCAGATCCTCAATGGTGCGGACCCAGTCGTCTGCATCCAGGGGTTCAACAGTCTCAATGAAGGTGGGTGGTGCATGCTTCTTGAACTCCACCAAGCATGGAGCGTCCATGGCCGTGTCCCGCCGGTGGCGATTGACAACAGAGCAATCATTTGGAGGGCTGCGGTGTTGGCTTGGCGCTCCTCTCGGAAGGCTTGGAGAAGCTGAGCCATGTCCATGTTTGGAGGAGGTGGTGGTGGTGGAGTCGTCCTTGGGCTTGGTCTGGCTGGCTCTGCCTCAGCAGAACCTCCGGCTTCTTCTTGCGGCTGGGTAGAGGTACCAAGACGTGTTACAACAGGCATCCTGTTGGAGCGGTCAAGGTCTCATGATTGGGAAAATAAAATGAGGGAAAGCAATATAGATGGGATGCCTAGTAAGGGGGTGGTGTGACACAAATTTAAATTAAACAAGGGCCAGAAGGGCCAAACTCATGCATTAAAATCAAATGGGGATGTCACCGTTTACAAGTTCCCAAAGGGAAAGTACGACTTCATCAAAGCAAGTTGAAAGCAAATACAACACGACATGGTTTCATATGAACCATTGCAAGGACTCGACTTCGCATAAGGGGTACACGACCTATCCTACCATAGGCTACGGGCTAGCCTATCCTAGTCCTGAACGGTGTCTAAGTGGTGGAATGCTCGGTCGGGTATTACGGCTCCTCCGGTCTTCCTCCTCATCTTCATCTGTCTTAGTCTCTTCGTCACTTGAGGGAGTGGGGGAGTGGAGGAGCTGAACACGGCGCTGCTTTGCCGGTGGCATCGCGAAGAGGTTGCGGTACTCCTTTGCCGTCATATGGCGTGGCTGAGGTGATCCCTTGGCATGTGCGACCTGTGGGGGTCGTCCGCCTCGGTAAGCTACTACGGGTTGTCCAGGGGGTGCTCCATCCTTCTTGATCCTGTCCGCCTTCATCCGATCTCGCGGAGGAGTTCCTTGGTCTCGTGGAGTTCCTTCCAAGCTCCGTCCACTCGAGGCAGTCTTGTGCCGGCTGTCGGCACACAAGCTGAAGTAGGTGCAGGCGAGAGAAAGTCCTTCGTCCAAGGGTGGTGCTGGTGCGCTGCTCTCGTCATCACCTTCCTTACGATAAGGCGGAGTAACAGTGGCTGGCTCACTTGCCATCTTTGGCGGGAGATCCCGGAGGCAAGTCGGCGCCTTGAGGCAGCAGTCTCCTGGCGAGGAGCGATGTCGCCATCTGGGGCCCCTCAAAGAACCAGCTCGTCGAGAGTCATTCTCCTCACGACTACCTCCCCGTAATACTCCTTCTCGGTCTTTGTTGATCCAGCGCTCGTGGTAGGAGAAGGTGGGGGCTCGAGTGAACTGCACTTCTGAGGCTATCCTCAAGGAGCACGGAAATCCGGTGGTCGGGAAGTCCTCGTGTCACGACGGCCATCTACAAAAAGTGGAGGGAAGGGTTAATAGAGGAATGTGACCTAGGTTTGGGATACTATAATAAAACATAGGTATCTGGGTAATCTTGTGGATGGTCTCACTCTAACTAACGTCCATGCTAACTAAGGCTTCCTCAACGGGGCGGCTCTGGTACCAGCTCTGTGGGCACCCGACTCATAAGTCGAGATCACCGAATGCACGTGTCTGTGATCCCGAGATCAATGCTCACTGAACACACAGAAGCTGAATAACAAGAGTCTTACATCCATACATACCGTCTTACACAAATTGTGACCATTATGGTCAAGTCTTACATCGATAAAGCCTTAAGGGCTGAACATCAAATGAAACATAAGCAGCGGAAATCGTCGTCGATAAGTAGAACCCATGCCATCAGCCTTAACCCTACAGGGCATTACATTTGGAAACGTCCTAGTTCGCATGTTAGTCTCCAAGAACTCTTCTTGAACTCCGGTTCTTCCATGCAGTCAATTAAATAACCAAGGCAAGCCAATGAGTACTTTGAATGTACTACTTAAGCAACCCATGTTTTGGTTCAAGGTACAACAATGCATGACATAGGTAAATTTTGCATAAAGCTAGTTTTGAGTGCAATGACATGTTCAACATCCTATAAAGCATGTATCAAGAGAGTTCACGTAACCATGAGAACTGGTCACAGATATCAACATAAATATAGTGGGCACCAACCAATTTATCATAAACAGAGTGGGCACCAACCCATCTCAATCGTGTCAAGTCCTTTGACTTGACCCAAGTCCTTTTCATCATCACACACACTTGGTTTGTAAACAAGTGGACGTAGCCCAAGAGCGGTTACCCAACTGTCCATGACCGTGGACACGGCTATTCGAATAGTTTTACACTCTGTAGAGGTTGCACACTTTACCCACTAGATCCGGGGAACTTCCGTGTCATCCATGACCCGCGGTACCTCAAGTACCCGGGGTAAGCACCCGATCACTACCTTTCCCTAGACGACACTAACATGGAGTCCACTCGATTGGTAGTAACCCCCGTGCCAAACATTTCACATCATAAAAATTGTGGAGCCTCGCTCCCATATTCATCACATACCACAAGCACGGGTACCAGCGGTGTGTCCGGTGCCACAATGAAAACAGTCATGGCCGCCCTACAGCACGACCCGTCCCGAGAGAGCGCACCAACAACTCTCCCGTCACTAGTAATGCGGGCCCCAAGCTAGTATCGGTCTAGGTACTCAACAATGCCCTTTCCTATATAAGGGTAGAGTGGTTGCGCATGTAAGGTTGGAATAACGGTCGCAACTCCGACCAATCCGTTTTGAAAACAACACACACTTTCCTTGGCACACCACTTCGTCATCAAGTGGTCACCCATCTCATCATCTCCCTCGGGCATAAGTGGCACCCGACGGGGTTTTCAAAAGTCTTTTGAAAAAGCTTTGTCTCCTTCTCCATGCATAAACCCGCCCCTTTTTGCGTAGCAACCACTTAGCATCCTATCTACTCCCACCGGCATAACCCTCATAAGAAGGTAGGGCCATGCACAATGCAGGTATCAATGAGAAAATAACGAAGGCAACCAACCCACGTGGTTCACCATCTCGCCATGATTCCGAAACAACAATAATAAAGAGCTATATATGACATGCATAAAAAGGGGTTTCATAGTCATGGTCAAAGGGCTGCTTGCCTTGGTTGGCTTGATCTTCAAAGTCTTGAGCCACCTTCTCCTTCTTCCTCAGCTACCTCGTCAAATATGGGATCTAACATCGCAAGAAAACAACGGGAAAATAAGACAATAATAAAAACAGAAAAGTCAAAGTGCTCGAGAAAAATGTCAACTTATTTTTGTAAAATACTAGGAGGAAAGCTAGGAAGGGACAATTCTTGGTTTTGGTTGGAGTAGCGAGAATAGGAGATATGGATTTTCAAAGGCATATTTAAATGCTAAAAATCACATTTAAATATTCTGATGGAGAAAAGGTTGTTGGATTAGAATGAAAGTTGCACCATTAAATAGGTTGCAATATTCTAGGAATTTAGAAATTGGAATTAATTCATTTGGATAAATATTTGGCTCTGTGGAATTTTGGAAAAGAGACGAGAAAAAGAAAAAGGAAAAGGCTCTGTGCTCTTGGGCGAGAGGCCACGGCAGCAGCAGGCCCGGAGGGGAAACCAGCCTGTGGCCGCCACGTCGAAGCGTAAAAAGAAAATCGCCTCGGCCGACAATGAACGGTGAGCTGTGCCAAGCGTTTTAAACTCGATGTGGATCCCACCCGTCGAGGCGTGAGGTCGACGGGCGGCCCCACGGCGCCGTCGTCTACCTCCGGCCAGAGGCGACGCGAGCTTCGCGCGCGGCGATCTGAGGCACGGAAGGGCGTGGGTGCTACCGTTGGATTCAGGTGGAGTCGCCGTTCGGGTGGTGGTGGAGACGGTCGCGGAGTGGCTGCCGCCGGCGGCGAGTCACTGCCGGCGGAGGCGCTTGAGCGTCGGTGGCTCCGGCCGTTCCGGCTGCAAAACAAGGAAAAGAGAGGGAAATGGTCAGCGTGGCAGCGGTTCCAGACGAGAAAAGCGGAGGCGGAGGAGGCTGTACCATGCCTGACGCCGGCGAGCCGAGGCGGCGGAGCTCGAGCTCGATCTCGAGCTCGGGCGGCTCTGGAGAGGAAAGAGTGGTGCGGGAGGCCGATTGGGAGTGTGGAGGGGCGACAGGGAGGAAGAGAGAGGCTCGGGGTCGCCTTATATAGGCTGGCCGAGGTCCACCGTAGGCGTGGCCTACGGGTGCACGCGGGATCGGCTCTGGTGGCCATTGGAGGAGGGTTGGAGCTGTCCACGGTGTTCGTGGGGGTGGAGTAGGGCGCCAGGGAGAAGGAGAGAGAGCGGGGAGAGGCTCTGGCGCTTGCGTGTGTGAGGCCGGGCATTGGCCGAGCCGGGCGGCGTTGGGCACGCGTCGCAGGAGGTAATAGAGAGGGAGAGACAAGGGGGCCTGCACGGTGGCGTGTCGCGACGCGTCGAGGTCATCGGCTGGCCTTGGGGTAGCACGAGGTGGTCGGGGGCGCGCGTCAGCGGTCGAGCGCGATGGCGTGCTCGAGCGCGACTTTGGCGGCATCCGCGGCTTCTGCGTCGGCGTCCACTTGTGTCTGGAGCTACGGTGGGTGTGGGCAAAACTAGGAGGCGCCTAGGATGGTGCGGAGGGCGATGGGAGAGAGAGGGCTGTGAGAGAGAGGGAAACTGCTGTCGAGAGAAGACAAATGAGGTTTCCCCTCCTTCCTCATTGCTTCCTCGGCAGAAAAGCATCCACGTTGCTAGAGGGAAGCGAGGAGGGTTGTGGTAAAAGATAGGCTCAAGGAGATTAGTGGAAGGGGCTGGAATTACCATTCTAAAATTCCTCCGAAGGTGTTTGATGATGTTTTGGATAAGCTAATGACTTCCACTGGCCTTGTTAGTCCATAGGGTGAAATGTCACATATAATTAGGGCCTTCCACCCATTTTGAGCTTATTTGGACAAAGTTGCCAATGTAACTCTTGCAAACCCTAGAAATGGGCAGGAATGGATTTGTGTAGATCCAGTTGAGTAGATCACTTCTCCTGGATGCACCACTTGGTTTGGTGGCCTTATTTGGTCATGTGATCAGGCTCACCAAAGTTGGGGTCTTGGAGAAAAAGTTGGTAGTACAAAGTAGTTCAAATTCGATTCTGGTCAGAGAGGGTTTTGAGGCACTTTGACCAAGATTTCTTCTTCTCCAACCTGTGCCATTTGTTCTAGATGCATCATTAGACCATTGGCGCATGATCACCAAGTTTGAGAACATTTGGACATATTTGGCAATGTAAAGTTGCTCAAACTTCAGAATGGACAGAAATGGTTTTGAAGGGTTTTGATGAAGTTATCTTGTTCTCCAAGTCATGAGACTTGGCAAGATCATCTAATATGTCATATGTGACATGATAGAATTTTCTTGGAATTTTGGAGAATACTTCCTTTGTAAATATTTCAAAAGCTTGAAATATCCGGAAGGGTTTTAGGGATTTGACCAATATTTTGAACATGACCATGTGTTGAAACTCTTATATATGGAAAATATATGTCCACCGAGTTTCCCTAATTTTTGTCAAATACTTTTAAAACAATAAAATAATTTTTCCTATTAAAGACCATTTCGCCTTAAGAAAAAGCTTTTAAATAAAATAGTAAAACAACTTTTAAAATTATATTTTGTGGTTTCGGGTATCCTATATCTAATAGGAATCAAATATATTTTTGGAAAGATTTTTACTGCCCTTAATTAAGTACTTGCGAGTGCAAACCTCAATTCAGGGTTTTGGAAAACTAAATTTAGAAAATACTTTACGGCCAAATTATTTTTGTAAGAAAATTCTTTATTGCACTATACACATGGCATGGTCATTGGGCAGGAGTTTGGGGCAAGGAGATGAGATATAGATGGTGGAGTAGTTGACTTTAAAGAGCACTTGAAAAGAAGCACAGAGAAAAACCAACTCCAAATAAAAGCCAAATAATGCAAAAGTTTTTGTTGGTCCAAATTTTCAGGCTTTATTAATGAGAATGAAATGTTACAAAATGCAGGGTGTGACAGGGGAGGTCGAGCACATAGGTTTTAACATGTCATCCCTCGGCAACCAGTTCTCGTGCCAAATACTTGTGTTCTCCCCCGAGCCGATCCTCTTAATTAACCCCAAAGCTAGCACATCTCGTCCTTCTATCAATGATCGCCATACCTGGGAGGGATGAGCTCCCAATGTCGCCTCCAGAATAGATCCATCTGGGAAATATCTCGCCTTCAGTACTCCTTCACTTAGAGAGTTTGGCTCTTGAAGAATCCTCCACACCTGGCGTGCTAGTAGGGCTAGGTTAAAAAGTTCAATATCACGAAAACCCATTCCTCCCATGAATTTTGGTTTACACATTGTTTCCCATGAAACCCAAGCCGGCTTCCTCTGCCCTTGCTTGCTGCCCCACCACAACTTCCTTAGCATGCCATTTATATGCTCACAAAGACCCCGCGGTAACTTGAAGCACGACATAGAGTAAGTTAGTATTCCTTGCGCGACTGATTTAATAAGAACTTCCTTCCCTCCCGTAGACAAGCACTTCTCCATCCAACCTTGAACATGCTTCCATATTCGATTCTTGAGATATTTAAAGCATCCTTCCTTGGCTCTCCCAGCGACGAGGGAGAGAGTGGGTTAAGAGGGAGTGGGGTGAGTGGAGTGGCAGGGGAGGAGCCCGAGGAGGCGCGGGTGGCGGCCTTATCCTTCCCGCGGCGACCCCGGCGAGATGGTCGGGGGCAACCATGCCCCTGTAGCGACCGCACCATGGGAACAGGGGAGAAGGAGGCCGGTGAGGGGTTAGGTGGGCTGGCTCGGGTGGGAGTTGGCCGAGGCCTAGGGGGGTCAGGGGTCTTTCTCTTTTTATTTACTTTGCATTTTCCTTTCCTTTTTCTTTTAAGTAGTTACTGCTTGAATTAGTTTAGGGCATTAAGCCACTTTGTAAAAAAAATGTTGGTTCACCACCATAATTAGCTATGGAATTTTTGCAACACCATGAACATTTTTGCTTTCATGTTTGGGAACTTTTGGATTTCACTTAGAATTTGAAAACTGAATTTGAATCGGATTGAAACAAAGGGGGATTTAGCAACAGTGAAAATGATGACATGGCACCATTAACAAGGGATTATTGTAGCTTAATTATCTGGGCATCACAATTCTCCTCCACTACAAGAAATCTCGTCCCGAAATTTTAAGGGGTGAGTAAGGGGGAAAGACTCGGGAGGGACGGAGCTCAACACAAGATAGGTACCTTAACATGGCATAGAGGCATCTCTCAAGTTGAAATTCAAGATAGTCATCGAGAGCAAGGTAAGAAGGTGAAAGGGGTTCAGAGCAATGGGAATAAGTATTGCATCTGATACCAGAACAGATCACAAGGAAGGTGGCTCGTGATTTACATACGAAGCCGAACACGAGGGATAACTTTGAAAACAAGGAGCATAAGAGAGTCAGGTTTCGATCCTGTGGAACTGTGGGTTATGGGCCCACCATGTGGATCAAAAAGTAGGAAGGGTGATGTCATCTTGCATGATCTTGATAGCAACGCATGTCAGAAAATAACCTGTCAGTTATGTTGGCAACAACATCGGTACCAAGGGCGAGGGATGAAGAGAACCATTTTCCTACTCGTTAAGACGAGGCGGACCAATAGGCAAAGTTCTCGTCCATCGGTGGCTACCAGAATGTCATCAACAATAGTAACAAGGTCTTACTAACAGAGTTTGTACACCGAGGTGTTTACATAAGCAGGGAATTATCACTGCTCAGATACGTTAGGTTATAAGAAAGGTTAAACAAAGCAATGGAAAGGCAAGTGTAGATTCGAATCAGTTATCAGCGTTCTCGAGTGTCTAACAACTTAAAACCCATGGAAAATTGGAATAAAAAAGAATAATAGTTAATGAAGAACTCATAAGAAGTTATGTAGTTCCGTGATATTCTCGAGATACCAGAGGGTAATACTCGAAGATTGAGGAGAATAGAGGTTGGACAAGTGAAATGATATGTAGAAGACAAGTACTTCAAGTTGTCCGAGAAATGGAATCAAAGGAGAACAATCATGGTCAGAACCACGGTTGCCAAGGATCAAATATAGATTCCAGATGAACTCATCACAAGGGGGGTTATTATTATTACAAGAATCTTCCATGATAAGTTCCACATCGGGTCCATGGGCATGAACACAAAGGTTCAAGGTCGACTCCCACTTCTCTAATGCATAACTTTCCATTCACTTCTCCCATTCGAAGGAGTTGTAGTGTTGAAATTTCACCTGACGGAAAGCTAATAGAGTATAACCTGCATAACTTTCGAGTCCACACGGATTTAGGGAAGACATAGATTCAACCCATTGAGGCATCTTAGGGACATATAATGCAGACTTCACGAGAAAATAACTCAAGCTCAGAAGTAGAGCATGGTTGAGGAAGCAGAGGATACAATTTACCGAAGGCATTATGTATCCGAGGAAAGGCTCAGAAGGTTACTCCATACGAAGGACGCTGTCGGATGAAACCCAGCAAAGATCTCGTGGCCCACAAGGGATCTGATGCGAGCATCGGTACTCAACCAAAAGAAGAAAGAATCCAAGGAAATCAGGCTATAGAAAAAACTATGTAATTAAAGCTCAAATGCAAAGGAATTATGATTTCCATATCAAGAGATCAGAAGCAGAGGCTCTGATCAAAGACAAGTAAGTCGAATAGGCATAGATCGACAATCGATCAAGGTTTGATTTGTCGAACACTAGCTCGTGTCTAGGGTGACGTTTGAGCCAAAGGAAGGAATTCTAATTGTGATTGATGATTGCGAGTGAGGGAGTCCCGGATTAGGGGGTATCCGGACAGCCGGACTATATACTTTGGCTGGACTGTTGGACTGTGAAGATACAAGACTCAAGACTTCGTCCCGTGTCCGGATGGGACTCTCCTTTGCGTGGAAGATAAGCTTGGCAATCCGGATATTATATTTCCTTCTTTGTAATCGACTCCATGTAAACCCTAGTCCTCTCTGGTATCTGTATAAACCAGAGATTTTAGTCCTTAGGGATAGAATCATAATCATCATAGGCTAGCTTCTAGGGTTTAGCCTCTATGATCTCGTGGTAGATAAACTCTTGTAACACTCATATCATCAATATCAATCAAGCAGGAAGTAGGGTTTTACCTCCATCAAGAGGGCCTGAACCTGGGTAAAACATCGTGTCCCTTGCCTCATGTTACCATTAGCCTTAGACACACAGATCGGGACACCCTACCCGAGGTCCGCCGATTTTGACACCGACATTGGTGCTTTCATTGAGAGTTACTCTGTGTCGTCGCTGCGAGGCTTGATGGCTCCTTCAATCATAAACAACACGGTCCAGGGTGAGAATTTTCTCCCTGGACAGGTCTTCGTGTTCGGCGTCGCGCCGCTGCGAGCCAATTAACAGCCATCTGGAAGCGGATCGGCAGCTATGCCCCAGCCATCGGTCGAGTTGGAAACTTGGATTACACGGCCGATATCCGCGGAGACTTGATCTTCACCGGATTCGGGCCTGCGCCAGGAGCGTCGGACATTCACGATGAGCACGGCTTAGACCTGCTGTCAGACAATGCTCGGGATATCGCCCCTGCAGGAGCCCCGGACCTAAATCCGGGGCAGATTGCGTCGCCCAAGGACAGGTGGATGGACCCCGCCCCGGAGGCCGCACACTCATCGGTGGTAGAGCCGAACACAGTCTTCACCAACAAGGAAACCTGTGACACCGGACCCCCGGACTCGTATCCGGCTGTAGGTTCTAGTCTGCACACCCCCAATCCCGCCAAACCTGGTTGGGCTCCGGTAATGGAGCTCACCGCGGCGGATATCTTCCAACACTCGCCCTTTGGCAACATGTTGAACTCGTTAAAGTCTCTCTCTTTGTTAGGAGACTCTTGGCCGAACTATGTCTGGCTCGAGTGGCAAGCAGGAAATGAAGGAATTCGTTGCCCACCCACCACCCACTTCATTGCCACGGTCGATGATTTAACCGACGTGCTTGACTTCGACTCTGAAGACATCGACGGTATGGACGACGATGTAGGAGAAGAATAAGAACCACCGCCCATAGGGCGGTGGACAGCCACCTCCTCATATGATATAGATATATATGATGGACACTCCAAAAGAAACCAATGGCGACGAGGCAACGGAGGATAACCCCTCAAGGAAGAAAGCAAAGCATGGGCGTTGTCGGCGTCGCTCCAAGCCCCGCCACGGCAATACCGGCACAGGAGAAGAAAAAACAATCTGGATGGTGTCGAAGATGAATACAACCCCGATCAGCCTGCCTTGAGCGGGCGAGCAGAAGACGGCGGTCAGCCCATTTAGCAAAGCGACGGACGAATATCCGAAGGAGGACAACTACATGCCCCCTCCAAAGGCGAGATTAGCCTCGGCGGCAGCGAGTTCGGCGTGCTGAGGACCCGTGGGCAGGAGGCGCTTCAAGCGCCCGGCTTATAGCCACTCAGAAGCTCAAAAAGAAGCGGCGGCTCAAAGCTGATCAAGACACGCTCCGCGACAGATGGATGAAGTCCTGGCAGCTGAGGAATATGGACTCGAGCGCCACACGGCTGGCCGGCCACCTCGTGGCCGGGATAAAATGGCGTATCAGCCCGAATACCAGCCTGCACCCCCACGCCAATACACTACGTCCCGGGGCAATAGGCAGGACCTGCAAGATATACTGGAAAACAAGGCAGGATAGCCAAGATCGGCCTACGGATCGCGGGGGCACGCCCCAACACGTAACAATGATCGTTACGCCAGATACACCATCAACAAGTCCGGTCGGGCCGAATACAGCCAACCGGACTCACTCGAACTGCGTAGCCACATAGCCCGGCATAGGCGCGCACACTCTCTACTTCAGCGACGAAGTGATGGATCATGAATTCGTAAGGGTTTAAACCCGTAAACATCGAATCATACGATGGCACAACAGACCCCGCAGTATGGATCGAAGATTTCCTTCTCCACATTCACATGGCCCGCGGTGATCGATAATTACTTTGGAGTATTCGGAGATGGAACCCGCCTTGCAATGCCGAAGACAAACTGCGCGCCGAACTCATCGTTATTGAAGCCAGGTTCAGGGGCTACTGAGGGAGTCCTGGATTAGCGGTATCCAGACAGCCGGACTATATACTTTGGCCGGACTGTTGGACCGTGAAGATACAAGACTCAAGACTTCGTCCCGTGTCCGGATGGGACTCTCCTTTGCGTGGAAGACAAGCTTGGCGATACGGATATTATATTTCCTTCTTTGTAACCGACTCCATGTAAACCCTAGCCCTCTCCGGTATCTATATAAACCGGAGGGTTTAGTCCTTAGGGACAGAATCATAATCATCATAGGCTAGCTTCTAGGGTTTAGCCTCTACGATCTCGTGGTAGATCAACTCTTGTAACACTCATATCATCAATATCAATCAAGCAGGAAGTAGGGTTTTACCTCCATCAAGAGGGCCCAAACCTGGGTAAAACATCGTGTCCCTTGCCTCCTGTTACCATTAGCCTTAGACGCACAGATCGGGCCCCTACCCGAGATCTGTCGGTTTTGACACCGACAGCGAGCATTCACAAACATATCGAATCGAATGTTCAAAATGATGATGACAAAGGATACTAATGAGTATTGCTAGACATATGGAAGTAACCATAATGCAAGCAGATAAGGAGGAACAAGAGTAATAGGCTACTGAGCATTTTCGGAAGATCAAATAGTTTCTCAGGGCATCTTGAAATAACAAGAGCAACTGGGGATGAAGGTATGAACGACATTGTAGGTAGTTACCCATAAGGAATTATCGATGGTAGGGATCGCAACTGCGAAGGGTACAACGGACTCAGTAAAACATCGGAGAGTATCTTCAGAATCTTCTGGTGCACCAAGTAATCATCTGGAGCGAGGCGCTCTCCGGGAGAAGTATTTACGAGATCCTAGAGTTAGAGTTAACAAAATCATTTAACCCAAATAGAAGAGAGTTCAGAGTCCCAGAGTATAGATGAGGAGTAGAATATCCTAATACCACCCAATGGCGACATGGGCCCGTAAGCCACACACCATGTCGATAATCAGTTTTTCAAAGACTAGACTCAACTTCGGCCAAGGAGTTGGAAAGGGGGATTCTGAGCGATCGGCTCGATACCAACTTGTGACGCCCCCGATTCAATCATACACTAATCGTACATGCAAATGTGTACGATCAAGATCAGGGACTCGCGGGAAGATATCATAACACAACTCTAAACACAAATAAAATAATACAAGCTTTATATTACAAGCCAGGGGCCTCGAGGGCTCGAATACAAGCTCGATACACAAGAGTCAGCAGAAGCAACAATATCTGAGTACAGACATAAGTTAAACAAGGATGCCTTAAGAAGGCTAGCACAAAAGCAACAACGATCGAGGAGGCAAGGCCTCCTGCCTGGGACCTCCTAACTACTCCTGGTCGTCGGTGGCCTCCATGTAGCAGCATCCGTCAGCGGTGGCATCGGGCTCTAGGGATCCACCATCTGGTTGCATCAACCGGAAAGAAGAAAGAAGTGGGAAAAGGGGTAGCAAAGCAACCGTGAGTACTCATCCAAAGTACTCGCAAGCATCAGATCTATACTAAGTATGCATTGGTATCAAACAGAAGGTTTGTATCTGTGGACTGAACTGCAGAATGCTAGAATAGAGGGGGAAGGCCTAGCCTATCAAAGACTAGCATCTTCAAGCAGCTCCAAGCATCTTGCATCATGTAGAAGAGTAAAGAGTAGCATTTTAATTAACAAGCATGTTGTAACAACAACGCCCAGAGATCCTTCCTCGACTCCCTGCGAGAAAGTAATCTCGGAGCCACATATCCATCACATGTCTCAAGTATCCATTTCTAGTTATATAAGATCAGGATATAAGTCTGAACGTCCATTACCGTGGACACGGTATTCGAATATATAACTTCCCTGCAGGGGTGCACCACGTTACCCAACACGCTCGATCACTCTGGCCGAACACACCTTTCTGGGGTCAATACCCGGCCTCGGAAGATCAACATGTCGCAATCCTACCGAGGCTCAGCAGAGAGGTCCCCGCCGGTCTACATCCTAAGCGCTCCGGGGTCTTGGGCCCATTGCCCACAACACTCTGGGTCGTTGCGCGCAGGGTGGATACTAGCACCGCCTTGGATGGCCGGCACGATCCGACCGTGCCGCCATGTTGAACTGGATGTCTGACAAAGTTTGGGCTGATACTGCAACGTCGAGGCCCATATCTATTCTCGCGTGGTGGTTAGTGCATAAAGGCCAGAGGCCAACTCAGAACAAATACCCAAACCTGTTAGTGCATTGGGGGCTCACGGAGATTAGCAGAGACTCACTATAATGTGACCCCGTCTCCCAATCTCATGGAGTTACGGCAAGGGCCCAGACTGCCCGGCCGTGCCACGTGGAAAACTCGCGGGTGCTCAACGGGCCCGCCCGACTTTCACATCAACTCGCGGGTACCCCTCAGGGCCGACCCGACTTCAACAATGGTCTCAAGTAAAGTCAAGGTAACCGTGTGTCCAAACATCAAGGGGAAAACCCTATGAATCACCCACGGAAGATTCCACTCGATGTAATCATCAAGGTGAACGTAAGAGGATCCACCCTCGAGGTTCACACTTGAGGTGTTGCATGACAGAGCCGTATCGGGAATGGTGAACGAGGAACCACCCTTGTTGACCACGACGGAATAGCTACACTACAGAATTATCATCAGGAGTGCGTTATGAGGGATCACCCTCGGCACTCGATAGTAGCTCTGCAGAGTCGAGCAACTAAAGGGGCGTGATGTGATGTGAGGTGTCAGGCTCTGGTCATCGATCACGTTGATCGAGTCGTCGAAGATGAAGCAAGGGCAACAAGGACAAGTGGGGATCAGTGATGGATCACTAACCAACCTATACTAAGCAGTTTAGGATAAGCAGGTAGCTAACAATAGCAGGTACAAAAGCAGGCTATGCATCAGGATAGGAAGCAAACAATACTTGATGTAAAAATCTAATGCAAGCATGAGAGTATAGAATGGGCGATATCGGGATGATCAAAGGGGGCTTGCTGGTTGCTCGAGACAAGAAGGAGGGTCGTCGTCGGCGTATTCGATCCGAAGCGTCGGCGGTCTCGAGGTTACCAGAGGAAAAGAGGGGGGAAGAAACAACAGTAAATAGATGCAAACATAAGCATAACAAGAAAATAAACGGGGCTAAAGGTGTTCGAACGCGGTGCTAGGCGATACTGGCGAAGGGGGAAAACATCCGGGAAAGTTTTTCCGGTTCCGGACGTTTGTGAGATAGATGAACCGAAGGGGAAAAGTCCAACGTTTGCGATGATAGGAACGTGTGGCGGGCAAACGGTCCGCGTGTTCAGATTCGTCTCGTCGTTCTGAGCAACTTTCATGTATAACACTTTTTCATCCGAGCTACGGATTATTTTATATGATTTTCTGAAGTTAAAAGGATTTCGTGGATTAATTCTAATTCGAGTTAAAAACAGTGAATACCTTTTGTATACAACAACACCTACCCACTATGTATGACCGGTGGGGCCAGGGGCTGGCTTTGACTCAGTCAACAATTGACTGGTCAACCAATGAATAGTACAAGTGGGGCTCACTTGACATTGAAACAGATTTTAAGTAGGCTTTTTTTAAGAAAAAAAGATAGGCCCACATGGCATAGACTACATCTAGACCAAAACAAACAATTTAGCTAACTTAGGGGATTAGCACTAATGGGGATTAGTTCCTAATCTCAACAGGGGCCGGCCCAGGTGGTTGTGGCCTAGGCGGCCACACACACGAACACACACCACACACACATACAGCATATGAACGCACAAGCACTCGGCCATGGCCACGGCCACAGCCAAGGCTAGCGCGGGACAGCATCGGCGAGCACCGGCATGCACTGGCGGCAGTGGGCGCTAGTACGCGGCGACAGCAGCAGGTAGCGGCAGCAACAGCAAAGCAGCGACGGCGCAAGCAGCAGGCACGCGTACGCGGACACTGAGGTTCGGCCATGGCGGCTGCCGGCTTGTACAGGCGACTACGACAACGGAATCGAAGGGGAAACAAGGGAAATCGGGGAAGGGCCTCACAACGGTTCTCGACGACGTGCTCGGGAGGCCGGGGAAGCGCTGAGGAAGGAGATCCAGTGCGGGGAAGCGATGACCGGACGCGGAGAAGACGACCGATGGCGAGCGCTCAGGGCCTCCTAGCTCGAGCCCTTTGGCGTGGTGATGGAGCCGACCGCGAAGGAGCTCCCGAACGCCTTCTCGTGGCCCGGGATGGCCGGTGGCCGCGAGCATCACTGGGGCGCGTCCATGGCTGCACTCAGAAACGCGAGGCAGAGAGCGACGAGGGAGAGAGAGGGTTAAGAGGGAGTGGGGTGAGTGGAGTGGCAGGGGAGGAGCCCGAGGAGGCGCGGGTGGCGGCCTTATCCTTCCCGTGGCGACCCCGGCGTGGTGGTCGGGGCAACCATGCCCCTGTAGCGACTGCACCATGGGAACAGGGGAGAAGGAGACCGGTGAGGGGTTAGGTGGGCTGGCTCGGGTGGGAGTTGGCCGAGGCCCAGGGGGGTCAGGGGCCTTTCTCTTTTTATTTACTTTGCATTTTCTTTTCTTTTTCTTTTAACTAGTTACTGCTTTAATTAGTTTAGGGCATTAAGCCACTTTGCAAATGAAAATTGTTGGTTCACGACCATAATTAGCTATGGAATTTTTGCAACACCTTGAACATTTTATCTTTCATGTTTGGGAACTTTAGGATTTCACTTAGAATTTGAAAATTGAATTTGAACCGGATTGAAACAAAGGGGGATTTAGCAATAGTGAAAATGATGACATGGCACCATTAACGAGGGATTACTGTAGCTTAATTATCCGGGCGTCACAACATAGGAAGAGGGTTAGGCTTAAATGTGCTTGTCATATGCTTCATGATTCTCTTGTTATGTTTCAATTCTTATCTTTTATGTGAGCATCATTGAAATCATCATGCCTAGCTGAAAGGCATTAAAGAAAAGCGCTTGTTGGGAGACAACCCAACATTTACCCCTATTCTTTTTGTCTGTTCACATGATTAGGCTACTGTGGTAATCATGTTTTATTGCTTTTGTTTCAACAAAGTTCCAAGTAAAGCCTTTGTGATCATGTTGGATGATAGTTGATTTGATCTTGCTGAAAAACAGAAACTTTTGCACTCACGAAAATAACTCTCATTTTTAACAGAAGAGTGCTTTTGAGTTGACTCTTTTTGCAGAAGACCAATATACAAATTGCTCACATGTTCCTAATTTTTTAATAATTTTTGGAGTTGCAGAAGTATGGTTTGATTACAGATTACTACAGACTGTTCTGTTTTTGACAGATTCTGTTTTCAATGCATAGTTTGTTTGTTTCCTTGTTTCTATGGCTTATATTGATCAAAATAAATTGTGGAAATGATATGCTACAGTAGTAATTGTGTGGAAACAATTATGAATCTTGTATTTTACAGTACCAAAGTGAAACGGTTTGCTCTTTATCATACTAACCTGTCTCACGAAGTTCCATTAAGTTTTGTGTGATTGAAGTTTTCAAGTTTTGGGTGAGATGTCGATATGAGGAGAATAAGGAGTGACAAGACCCTAAGCTTGCGGATGCCCAAGGCACCCCAAGGTAATATTCAAGGAATATCCAAGCAACTAAGCTTGGGGATACCCCGGAAGGCATCCCTCTTTCGTTTCCAACATTATCGGTAACCTCACTTGGAGCTATGTTTTCATTCGTCACATGATATGAGTTTTACTTGGAGCGTCATTTTATTTTGTTAGGATTTGCTTGCTGTTATTTAGAATAATGTTTTGCATCTTTTATTTCAATAAAAATGTCAAGTATAGCCTTTGCCATGCTTATTTTAAAAGTCTACTTGTTACTGTTTCAAACAGAAAGTTTATCATTGTTGCAAAAATTCCCTAGAAAAGTCAAAATGTGATAAAATGCTGAAACTTTTTGAAAAATAAGATCTGATAAATTTTATAAAGTTTGGTAATTTTTTCAGAATTTTTGGAGTTAGGGAAGTACGATGAATATTACATTCTTTATAGACTATACTGTTTTGGCAGATTGCTGTTATGTTTGCATTGTTTGCATATATTTGCTTGCTTAATGATCCTATTTGAGGATAGGAGTATTAAATATGCAGAGACATTTAGTATGCAATGTTGAATAATAATTTTTGTGATTTGTTACAGTAGAAAATGATAAGGTTTTTGCATTGGTTTATACTAACTTATCACACGAGTTCTTATTGTGTTTGGTGTGGATGAAGTTTTTGAGATTTAGGGAAACCGTGATATGAGAGGAATTAAGGAGACACAAAAGCTCAAGCTTGGGGATGCCGAAGGCATCCCAAGCTAATATTCCAAGAAGTCTCAAGCATCTAAGCTTGGGGATGCCCCGGTAGGCATCCCACCTTTCTTCTTCAACAATTATCGGCTAGTATCGGCTGAGCCTAAGTTTTTGCTTCTTCACATGAGTTGTGCTATTCTTGGAATGTCATTTTGTTTTATTTTTCTCACTGTTTTAGTAAGATACTTAGATCGGAAAGTTTTAAATAAAAGAGAGTCCTCAAATAGCTACCCATTTACATAACTATTCACATGATCTTCACTTATATCTTTTTGGAGTAGTTTGTCATTTACTCTTGTGCTTCACTTATATCCTATGAGTAAATTGTTGAATGAATTGAATATCATGAAGTTGAAATTGTATGTTCATATCATGCCTAGTGATAGCTTCACATTGGGTTTAGAAAGTGAAATCTTTTGAAGCTTGATAATCACAATATCGGTCATACAAGCAATTCATGAATGATTAGTATAAGGAAGAGAACTTTCACATGCAAATACACTATCTTGGAAATATTTTGTGATTGTGAGCCCCCATCAAAATATTATATGTCAAAATTGTTGACATTGGACAAGCAAGACAACGTAATGATTTATGTTTGTTCATATTCACATAGAAGTTATATTGTCATATATCCTTCAACATGTGGTGCTTGCCCCCTATCTTTGCTAGCCAAAAATTCCGCACCAAGTAGAGAAACTACTTGTGCATCCAAAACCCCTTAAACCCAAATCTTGTTTTGAGAGTCCACCATACCTACCTAAGGATTGCGAAAGATCCTTCAAGTAAGTTGTCATCGGTGCAATAAGGCAATAAAAAATTCTTCTAAAAGTGTTAGATCATTTAGTGTAAGAGAAAATTTAGCGTTATACGAACTTGTGATGGCAAAGAATAAAAGCGACAAACTGCATAATAAAGGTTGCTATCATAAGGGGCAATGTAATGTGACTTTCTTTTGCACTAAGGGGTTGAGCATACAAACAAATAAGCACATGGCAACCTCTGCTTCCCTCTGCGAAGGGCCTATCTTTTACTTTTATGTATTTACTTTCATGCAAGAGTCAAAGTTTTTCTCTAGTCCTTTTTATTTTTCTCCTTTGGCAAGCATCATGTGGTGAGGAAAGATCTAGGCACATATATCCAGTTGGATATGGGTAGGATGAGTTATTATTGTTGACATCACCCTTGAGGTGAATACATTGGGAGGCGAAATTATAAGCCCCTATCTTTCTATGTGTCCGGTTGAAACATTTTGCTCATGTGTACACGGTGAGTGTTAGCAATCATAGAAGACTATATGATGATTGAGTATGTGGAGTTCTTACTTAGACTCTGCTGAATAAGTTGAATTGCAATTGCTTGGTGACTGAGACCATAGGTTGTTGAGTATCAAGAGAATCCATTGTTTGAATCTTAACATGTGAATTGGTTGCTACTATAACATGAGAAGTTTTATAAGAAAAAAATTGCTGTTATGATGCTAGGAAGAGTGATTGAAATTGTCATTGATCAAACTTGTGCACTTTGCTAGCATTCACACTTCATAAATTATTTATTTTATCATTTACCTACTCGAGGATGAGTAGGAATTAAGCTTGGGGATGGTGATACGTCTCCAACGTATATATAGTTTATGAAGTATTCATGCCATGTTTACAACAATTTTATATGGTTTTGATATGATTTGCAAGGAACTAACCCGGACTGACGATGTTTTCAGCAGAACTACCGTGGTGTTGTTTTTGTGTGCAGAAATGAAAGTTCTCCAAATGAGCTGAAACTTTTTGAAATTTTTTTGGTCAAAAGAGACCCCCAAAGCTTCGTGGGAGGGCCAGAAGAGCCACGAGGAGGGCACAACCTACCAGGGTGCACCCGGCCCCCCAGGCGCCCCCCGGTGTATCGTGCTCACCTCGAGGCCCGTCTGGACGTGAGACCGATGCCAAAAATTCCTATAAATAGAGAAACCATCAGAAATAACCCTAGATCAGAAGTTCTACCGCCGCAAGCCTCTGTAGCCACCGAAAACCAATCGGGAGCCTGTTCCGGCACCCTTCCAGAGGGGGAGATCTGAAGGAAATGTGCCCTAGAGGCAGTAATAAAGTTATTAATTATTTCCTTATATCATGATAAATGTTTATTATTCATGCTAGAATTGTATTAACCGGAAACATAATACATGTGTGAATATATAGACAAACAAAGTGTCACTAGTATGCCTCTACTTGACTAGCTTGTTAATCAAAGATGGTTATGTTTCCTAACCATGGACAAAGAGTTGTCATTTGATTAACGGGATCACATCATTAGTTGAATGATCTGATTGACATGACCCATTCCGTTAGCTTAGCACCCGATCGTTTAGTATGTTGCTATTGCTTTCTTCATGACTTATACATGTTCCTATAACTATGAGATTATGAACTCCCATTTACCGGAGGAACACTTTGTGTGCTACCAAACGTCACAACATAACTGGGTGATTATAAAGGTGCTCTACAGGTGTCTCCAAAGGTACTTGTTGGGTTGGCGTATTTCGAGATTAGGATTTGTCACTCCGAATGTCGGAGAGGTATCTCTGGGCCCTCTCGGTAATGCACATCACTTAAGCCTTGCAAGCATTGCAACTAATGAGTTAGTTGCGAGATGATGTATTATGAACGAGTAAAGAGACTTGCCGGTAACAAGATTGAACTATGTATTGGATACCGACGATCGAATCTCGGGCAAGTAACATACCGATGACAAAGGGAACAACGTATGTTGTTATGCGGTCCGACCGATAAAGATCTTCGTAGAATATGTAGTAACCAATATGGGCATCCAGGTCCCGCTATTGGTTATTGGCCGGAGACGTGTCTCGGTCATGTCTACATTGTTCTCGAACCGTAGGGTCCGCACGCTTAAAGTTCGATGTGATTTCTTTATGAGTTTATGTATTTTGATGTACGAAGGTTGTTGGAGTTCGGATGTGATCACGGACATGACGAGGAGTCTCGAAATGGTCGAGACATAAAGATTGATATATTGGGCGACTATATTGGACACGGAATTCTTCGGGTGATTTGGAGAAAACCGGAGTCTTGGGGTTCTGGAACCCCGGGAGAGTTAATAGGCCACATGGGCCTTGGTGGGAAGAGAGGCGGCGGGGTGGGCGCGCCCCTCTCCTCTGGTCCGAATTGGACTAGGAGGGGGTGGCGCCCCTTCCTTCCCCCTCTCCCCTTCCTTCCCCCTCCTAGTAGGAGTAGGAAAGGAGAATCCTACTCCTACTAGGAGGAGGATTCCTCCTCCTTAGCGCGCCCCAAGGGGCGGTGGCCTCCCCTTGCTCCTTTATATCTGAGGCGGGGCACCCATAGACACACAAGTTGATCTTCGTGATCGTTCCTTAGCCGTGTCGGTGCCCCCTCACGATATTACACCTCGGTCATATTGTAGCGGTGCTTAGGCGAAGCCTGCGACGATTGAACATCAAAATCGTCCTGCCGTCGTCTTGTGAAACTCCTCCCAAGCTTTGCTGGATCGGGCCCGGTGCGTCATCGAGCTATACGTGTGTTAAGAACTCGGAGGTGCCAGAGTAACGGTGCTTGGATCGGTTGGACCGGGAAGACGTACGACTATGTCACATCCCTAGTTCTGGTATGCACTGAGCTAGCTAGTCATGTGTTGCATCATGTTTAAATTCTTTTGAAACTTGAAATGGGGATTGCCTAAACCCTAGCATCAAAGGAATTCACTAGGTTCAACTAAAATATTTTCGATGATTCCAAATGGCTTTAAAAATGTTCATCATTTACGGAAAATGCTAGAAACATTAACGGAGGTGTTGCACATTTTCCATGTCATATTGGGCTCTGAATTAAATCATATGGTATTTTCATTTGGGCATTTAAGTACTATAAAATATTTTAAATGCTCAAATAATCATAAACTAAAATGTTTCTTTGTTGGTTATATTTCAAGCAGTGGCATTGATCAGTTTCATGATTTTTGGGTTTAGTCTAGTATTTTAATAAAGTCACAAAGTTGCGAAAAATAGAAAACAGGAAGGAAATTTTACAGGCGCCTAACAACCGCCCACTGCTTGCCCAGCCCACCGCCACCAATGGCTGCTTGGCTCGGCCAGCAGGCGAGCAAGTGCTCGATGGCGAGCACCGCATGGGTGCCACGCACTGGTCGCCGCCTCGCCGCTCCCTCGTCGATCGCGGCGTGGATCGCTTCCCTCTCCCCGAACCCCTCGGACACCTCCTCTCCTCTCGGCTCCTCCCCTCGCGCTCCCGGCCATGGCCGGCGCCACCGCCGCCCATCACCATAGTCGCGCTCCCCGCCGTCCGTGCTCCGTCTCGTCGTGTCCAGGAGCTCCGCCGCCACCCTCTTCGTCGAGCTAGCCGAGCCCCGAGTGCTCGCGTGCCCTGAAGCCACCGCACGACTTCGCCCGAGTCTGCCGTCGCCGGAGATCCCTTTCAACGCCGTCGCCGCCTCAGTTCGTCCCCGACCCCGCCGGTTGCCTCTACGAGTGCTCTATGAGCCTAGCTACCTCCCCTCCCCTTCCTCTCTCGCCCCCTAGCTGTGTAGCAACCACACGAAGATCACCCGCATGCACCGTCGCGGATCTCGTCGCCGACGTGCTCCCGACCATCCTCCGGCCACCTCTCGGTGTCCATCGCACTCACCACGACGCGTAGGGTCTAACCATGCACTCCCCGCACCTCACCGCACACCCTAGTTTCGAGTTCGCATCCACCCGAACTCCGGCGGCCTCCTAGGTCGTCGCCAGCGCCAACTCCAGCAACCCCGACCTCAACTAATTCCACCAAGAGCTGCGGTTTGTCCCCAGCTCCACCTAGATGCCTTCCACGACCCATTTGGTGGCCGGAACGGCCAAAATCACTTCCGCCGCCGCGTCGGGCTCGCCGGCGGCTAAACACCGGCGCAGCTGACTTTGACTTTGACCGTCGGTGGGCCATGGTTGACTCTGTTGAGTCAATGACAGGTGGGGCCCAGCCCTGTTAACTAAACTGGTTTAGTTTTAATTAATTTTTAGCTAAACTAATTACTGACACCTGGACCCACAAATCGGGTTTGACTGGGCGTCTCTGTTGACTTCTGAGGTCAGCATGACATCATCTTGTATGATAATCCTTTTCTGGAATTAAAATAAATCCAGAATGATTTATAAATTCCAGAATTTAGTTCAAACTTCTAAAATTCATATAAATTCAACCGCAGCTCCAAATCAAACAAATTATATATGAAAAATGATCAGAAAAATCCAATCTATCCATCTGTACCATTGTCATGCATGTTAGAACAACTTTTGTTCACCGTTTAGGTCAAATCAAATAATGGCATATGAATATCTACATATGGAGTTTGAATTTGAATCTTGTATTCAAACCAACTCCATTTAATCTGTTGCTAGTTGCATTAGCTCAAATCACAGCATATTGCCATGTCATGATCATGCATCATATTGTGCATTGCATTGATTGTGCTTCTTCTTTGTTTGTCGGTGCTTGTTCCCTCTCAGTAAGACGTGTACCGACGATGTGATCGATGACACCAATGAAGAAATATACTATCTTCAGAAGTGCCAGGCAAGCAAAACCCCCTTGTTCATTCCGATACAATCCCACTCTCTCGCTCCTGCTCTCTTTTACTGCATTAGGACAACAACGATTCAACTGTTACTTGCTGCGGTAGCTGAACCCCTTTATCCTTTGCATGACCTGTCATTCCATAGTAAATAGATGAAACCCACTAGTATGAGTAGGAGTTGTTTGAGCCTGTTGTGCCTACTCATTCATGCTTGTTGTCATGCACTGCTCTGCTTAGAGTTGAGTCGGGTCGATTCATCGGGGTGAATCGGAGGTGTGTGAACATGTCCTCTGTGTGTGAGCTAAGTGTGTGAACACGATTTGGTAAAGGTATTGGTGAGAGGCCATGTAGGAGTACATGGTGGGTTGTCTCATTGAAGCCGTCCTCGGGAACTGAGTTACGTGTTTGTGATCCATGATTCAGCTACTACCATGCATTGGGCCTGAAATATGACCCTTTCGACTTCTTAATCACCCTTGTCCTCTGTCCGGAGTTGCAAGTAGTTTACGTGTTTGTAGCATCTTGGAGGCCGTGGGCAGCGGCCCGTAGGGGTGGGCTGTGATGTGGTAGAGTCGTGCACGGTGTCTGGATGCCCGTTTGGTATCTCGGGAACCTGTTCACATCGTTTGGGGCTGTGGCGAAACTTGGCCGGATCTGCTCATGGATGGAACCCAAATAGGCGATAAACTGGACTAGAGACTTGAGTGTTTAGGTAGGTCGTGGCCGACACCCACGTTGGGCTTCCGCTTGAAGGTTGCCGAGTACATGTCGTAAACGCGGCGATAAGTGGTGAGCGTGTGTGAAGAAGTACACCCTGCAGGTTAACATCATCTATTGAATAGTCGTGTCGCGATAAGGACTTACGGGTTGCCTATATCGGTTCATAGACAAGTGAAAGTGGATACTCTAAAATACGCAAGATAAGCGTGAGTGCTATGGATGGCGTTCTCGTGAGGGAGGCGGGGCGGATCCATAGTGGTGTATTGCTATGGTGAATATGTGGACTCGTGTGCGCCACCTCAAAAGAGTTACTTGCGATCGTAGTTTAGGATAGCCATTGAGTCAAAGCTGGCTTGCTGCGCTTAAACCCCACCATCCTTTGTTGATAATGATGCATATGTAGTTAGTTACGATGTAAGTCTTCTTTGGGTACATTTGTACTCACGTTTGCCTATTTTACGTTTTTGCAGAGAGACTTCGGTCTTGTTAGTAGTTCCGCGTGGACTTCGACTTTTAGCTTGTTACCTCAGCTACGATCTTGTGCCCTCGGCAGGATCTGGTAGATAGTCAGGCTTCTAAGCCTTTTTCATTTGTAGATGTCTGTACTCAGACATGTTAAGCTTCCGCATGTGCTTTGATTTGTATGCTCTGAATGTTGGGTCATGAGACTTATGTTTGTAATATCTCGCTCCTCGGAGCCTATTGAATAAATACTTGAGTCGTAGAGTCATGTTGTGATGCCATGTTGTATTTGCACATATCGAGCATATTGTGTGTATTTTATTGAAATGCTTGGTATGTGTGGGATCTGACTATCTAGTTGTTTATCTTTAGTAGCCTCTCTTACCGAAATGTCTCCTAGTATTCTCCTTCGAGCCATGGTAGCTTGCTCTTGCTCCGGACACTTAGGCTGGCGGCATGTGTGCTTCTTCGTTCTGTATGCATCCCTTGGGAAATGTCACGCGATGAATCTGGAGTCTGTTAGCCCTTCTGACTGGTTCACGGAGTCTGCTAGCTTAGTGCTACTGACTGGATTCACTTTCGTGATGACCGACACGTTCGATCTTTGGTTCATGGATGCTGTCCTGTAAGTTTGTGCCACTTTGGGTTTCGACTAGCCATGTTAGCCCGGCTCCTTATCATATGGATGCTAGCAACACTATCATATCGTGTGCCAAAAGGCTAAGCGGTCCCGGGCAAAAGGCGACACCCATGGGAATACCGTGCGTGAGGCCGCAAAGTGATATGAGGTGTTACATGCTAGATCGATGTGGCATTGAGTCGGGTCCTGACAGCTTTGGTACGAGCTTTGTTGCTGTGGGATTACCAAGCCAAACTGGTCGAAGTTGTGTCTAGAAATGCTTTAGTTATGTAGGGGAATTGATTGTGGGATGGAACGTAAGGCTCTTTTTACTCCTTATACCTTATGGCCTTCTGATCTGAGTCATCCTCTTCTCTTCTACGGGGATTAAGAACTAGGCCTTCTCATCTATTTATCAGGATGACGTGTTACTAATCCATAGACTTATAGAATTATTAGTTTCAAATCTCAGTTCAGTTTTTACTACTTCCGCATGTTCATAGCTGGTCTCAGAACCTTGATATTGTGATATTAAGTGGTTATGCCACCATTTTTCAGGATGTCTCAAATCATTTTGAGCATTTACAGCCGTTATGCTGTTCGAGTCATCCTAGGTTCCTAAACAATCTGATGCACTTGCAAATCCTTTCCCTCTGGTTTTGATGTTCCTTGGGCCAGGTTAATCACACTAATTGCTCAGTTGAGGTATTCTATTGCCTCGACGTATATGTTGGAATTATTATTATGACTCTAGGTGTCTTAGGGGATCATCTAGTAATCTAGCCATGATTTGTATCCCAGTGTGATGACTCTGGCCTTCATTCTCGAAAGCATCCCGTGATGCCATTTAGTAACAGGTATTCTACTTCTGGGTTTCTTGAACCCGAGATTCACCCTCTTACTTCATGTTGTTAGTGTTGCTCGTACCTTTAGGATATTAGTACCCTTTGCGATAGTCTTCAAGGTCCGTGGTATTTCCTTCTTCCAAATACTATGAACTACTTATGGCAGAAGTTCCTCGCCGAACCGAAGGATCACAATCAGAGTTCTCTTGAGGAGTTCTCCATTCATAATTGTGATTCTGCCAGTTCTACCTTTCTGCATGGGTTATCTGGAAGAAACCTGTTGAACTTGGTTCGACATATTAATCTATGCATCCACAACTCAGAAAATCATATGTTCCTTTAAGTTGCCCCTCTTTAGTTGTCTACTGACCTTCGTCTATCAATTGATAGTCAAGGGTATGCGAGCATTCGTTTATCGATGCATATTACTCTTGTGGTCCGTCAAGCCATTCTATTTCGGAATGACTAGGAGAAACAAACTCCAGTACCTTGTCCATTTCCAGGATTGGGTCAAAGCCGTCGTACTCCGCAGATCAAATACTAATCCAGCTTTTGTCCTGTTCTACCTTGGAGTATTACCATCTTTTATATCGGGATTATTATAGGAATTGCACACCATCCTATGAACTCTTGATGTAGTGATACTTCTCGCCATCATTATTCATTCCTCGGTCCCCGTGTTGTTTAACCGGAACACCAACAAGAGAATCGTGATGTGTGAAATCTACACTGCTAGCAACTCCGTTGCTTGGTAGTTAAATGGACGATATTCCCATTCTTAGTATGTTGGTTACTGAATCATCATCCTAAGATTGATCGTGCTACCTAGTCTTTATTTCTGGTGCACTCTTCGGTTAGTGAGTTAGGATTTTGTCAATCCCTTGCTCATTTGATCTTATCGTCTTGCCTGAAAAGCAAGATTGTTCTCGAGCTTAATAACATATTGGTGGTTCGTAATTTTCCGAATATCTTCTCGGAAGTATTACCAGGTTGTCATCCGACCGCTATGTTGGGTTCGTGATCAAGTTGGTTTTTTATAAACCACCCCTTCTCCAAGAATCTGTGTTGGATACCCCTGAGCTATTTGGTTAAGCCAAACAACAACTTGGAGAGTTGGAATATAAAAGCTTGCCTGGTTTAGTTCATCTTAAGGGATATCTTGTATGCGTGTTGAAGAAAAATGATATCTTTATCAATTGATCCTCATGACCAGTTGTTGGACCTATTGTCTTGCCAAAACTTTGGTATGAGTATGGGCTATCGTCAAGTCAAATCAGAACCAACGATGTTCGTAATGTTGTCTTACTCGTGGTTGATCCCTCGAGCATACACCATTACATCTTTTGGTCTGACCAATGCTATCGCCGTGTTCACATGATGGTGGAAGTCCAGTGATATGGAAATTCCGATGAGTTGTTGTTGAACCCCATCGGCAGCATCTTGTCTCCACCATGATTCATGTTAAACATTAAGCTAGTGTTGGAAACTTTTGTAAGCATTATCTTCATGTCCCGTTCATGAAGCATATGTTCGGATGTAAGAAGTGACTTCCTCAGATTCACGTGCATTTAATGTAAGTTGCCGCCGTGAATTCGATAAAGTCAATATTGTTTACTTTGGAATCATCCCAAATCATTCATGCATACGTGCGAAGTATTCTGTGGTTCGAAGACTTGCAACCTTCATGCTATATGTATTCCTAGCACACCAAGCCACTGATTGATTTGTTCAAGGAGAAGGAGTTCCTTCTTAAGAATCATGACTTATGTTAGGACTTCGCTATCCTCGTTGATGGTTTCCCTCCTGAACTCGGTAGTGTTTTGTTGTAAGACTACTACGTGGTCATGCTTGTCTGGGACAACGTGTTCACATGGGTGTAGCAGAACCAGCTCATGTTTTGGAGCTTACTACCGTAGTCCATTTCCCGAGAATCTCGCAACGTCTTCTCGTCGACTTGTGTTGCAAACTTTCATTTTACTTTCTAGACTTGATGAGTCTGGAATACTCTGACGCCAACCAGATCTGAATCCCAGGCAGATATGATAGATGGAACATCTCCCAAGAACTATAATATTGGTCTCTCGATAACCAGTAAAGAGGATGTCATGGCCAACACACCCAGCTGGAAGACCTATTATTGTAGTATCTTGATTGAGGAAGTTGGCCATCTCCCCATAAGGATTTCGAAGGATTTACTCCCTAGTTGTCCTTTATGGATTTTTGTGTTTCCGAAGTCCGACCTTTTACTTGATGTTCTAGATATCAAACCATATCTATGAATGGATTATGCTAGCACATCAAGGAGAACATTAGAAGCGGAGTGCTAAATGTCTCTCGGTCGATCATCCAGATTTTGTTCCCTTGGCTTCGCTAAGGTGAAATCTGAGAAAGTGTTATCTTCCTTTGCCTCTACATCGTCCATCGCTATTCATCATGGTAGTATGTTGTGTTGTCAGCACCCTTGACATGTATGTTGGTAAAACCTTGATGATTATGGAGATGCTCAAGTTCTTGAAAGCACGCACAAGCATTAGGTGCTATCCTAGTTACTAACCGGGATTGTTCTCAGTTTCCCCGGTTATGCTATAACCATTCCAATAGTGGAATCACTCTCTGCCATTTAGTTTCTCCCCAGTTACTAGAATCATTCCCAGCACTTGTATTTTGTTCCCAACTTGCACTGTCATTGTGCCATCCTATCTTGGGTCCCATCCATTTCCGATAATAAGCAAAATCATCCCTTGTGTTGTCTTCAACAAGGTAATCCACATCATCCATTCTGGCCCGAGAATGTCATTCTTTCGGACTCCTTCAAATGATCGATGGTGAATTGCCTTAGGCTGGTATAAAGAATTTAAATGATCTCTGAATCAAAGGTAATTCTTTTTGCCACTTAAGGGGATATTTCTATGAGTCACCTTCCCTAAGGTGTCTCGTTGTGGTATCATGGCAATTATTTTCCTCGCTACTTTGAAATCTCATCAAATTGTTTCTTCCTTCCTTCATGATATGTGCTTTTCCTCTCAGCTCAAGAGATGTTCTACATCTCATACCGTGAGTTGATCTTGTGATCATTAAGATGATCCATCCTTGTAGAGTGTCTCTGCCCTCGTGTTGGATGAAGATCTCAAAAGCAAAGACGTCAAGATCAATTGGAGCATTGAATCAACATCTTCGAGAAGGACAATTGGATCGTGAAGTTTGAGCTGGCTTAGTGTCCCCTTGTCTTCTTACCTCATGTCTTGAATCTCGGGACGAGATTCTTGTTTAGTGGGGGTGAGTTGTCACATCCCTAGTTCTGGTATGCACTGAGCTAGCTAGTCATGTGTTGCATCATGTTTAAATTCTTTTGAAACTTAAAATGGGGATTGCCTAAACCCTAGCATCAAAGGAATTCACTAGGTTCAACTAAAATATTTTCAGTGATTCCAAATGGCTTTCAAAAATGTTCATCATTTCTGGAAAATGCTAGAAACATTAACCAGAGGTGTTGCACATTTTTCCATGTCATATTTGGGCTCTGAATTAAATCATATGGTATTTTCATTTGGGCATTTAAATACTATAAAATATTTTAAATGCCCAAATAATCATAAACTAAAATGTTTCTTTGTTGGTTATATTTCAAACAGTGGCATTGATCAGTTTCATGATTTTTGGGTTTAGTCTAGTATTTTAATAAAGTCACAAAGTTGCGAGAAAAATAGAAAACAGGAAGGAAATTTTACATGGCGCCTACCAACCGGCCCACTGCCCAGCCCAGCCAGCTGCCAGCCAAATAACTGCTTGGCTCGGCCAGGCAGGCAGGCAAGGTGCTCGATGGCGAGCACCGCATGGGTGCCACGCACCCGGTCCCCGCCTCGCCGCTCCCCTTGTCCAGCCGCGACGTGGATCGCTTCCCCTCTCTCCCCCGAACCCCTCAGACACCTCCTCTCCTCTCCAGCTCCTCCCGCTCGCGCTCCCCAGCCATGGCAGACGCCACCGCCGCCGCTCCATCACCGTAGCCGCGCTCCCCGCCGTCCGTGCTCCGTCTCATCGTGTCCAGGATCTCCGCCGCCACCCTCTTCGTCGACCTAGCCGAGCCCCGAGCGCTCGCGTGCCCTGAAGCCACCGCACGACTTCGCCCGAGTCCGCCGTCGCCGGAGATTCCTTTCAATGCCGTCGCCGCCTCAGTTCGTCCCCGACCCCGTCGGTTGCCTCTATGAGTGCTCTGTGAGCCTAGCTACCTCCCCTCCCCTTCCTCTCTCGCCCCCGAGCTGTGTAGCAACCACACGAAGATCACCCGCACGCACCGTTGCGGATCTCGTCGCCGACGTGCTCCCGACCATCCTCCGGCCACCTCTCGGTGTCCATCGCACTCACCACAACGCGTAGGGTCTAACCATGCACTCCCCGCACCTCACCGCACACCCTAGTTTCGAGTTCGCATCCACCCGAACTCCGGCGGCCGCCTAGGTCGTCGCCGGCGCCAACTCCGGCAACCCCGACCTCAACTAACTCCACCAAGAGCTGCGGTTTGTCCCGGCTCCACCTAGATGCCTTCATGACCCATTTGGTGGCGGAGCAGCCAAAATCACTTCCGCCGCGCCGCGTCGCTTCGCCCGGCTAAACGCCGGCGCAGCTGACTTTGACTTTGACCGTGGGTGGGCCCTAGTTGACTCTGTTGAGTCAATGACTGGGGCCCAGCCTTGTTAACTAAACTGGTTTAGTTTTAATTAATTTTTAGCTAAACTAATTACACTGACACCCTGGACCCACAGTCAGGTTTGACCTGGACGTCTCTGTTGACTTGCTAGGGTCAGCATGACATCATGCTGACACAGTAATCCTTTTCTGGAATTAAAATAAATCCAGAATGATTTATAAATTCCAGAATTTAGTTCAAACTTCTAAAATTCATATAAATTCAACCGTAGCTCCAAATCAAACAAATTATATATGAAAAATGATCAGAAAAATCCAATCTATCCATCTGTACCATTGTAATGCATGTTAGAACAACTTTTGTTCACTGTTTAGGTCAAATCAAATAATGGCATATGAATATCTACATATGGAGTTTGAATTTGAATCTTGTATTCAAACCAACTCCATTTAATCTGTTGCTAGTTGCATTAGCTCAAATCACAGCATATTGGCATGTCATGATCATGCATCATATTGTGCATTGCATTGATTGTGCTTCTTCTTTGTTTGTCGGTGCTTGTTCCCTCTTAGTAAGACGTGTACCGACGATGTGATCGATGACACCAATGAAGAAATATACTATCTTCAGAAGTGCCAGGCAAGCAAAACCCCCTTGTTCATTCCGATACAATCTCACTCTCTCGCTCCTGCTCTCTTTTACTGCATTAGGACAACAACGATTCAACTGTTACTTGCTGCGGTAGCTGAACCCCTTTATCCTTTGCATGACCTGTCATTCCACAGTAAAATAGATGAAACCCACTAGTATGAGTAGGAGTGTTTTGAGCCCTATTATGCCTACTCATTCATGCTTGTTGTCATGCCTGCTACTGCTTAGAGTTGAGTCGGGTCTGATTCATCGGGGGTGAATCAGAGGTGTGTGAACATGTCCTACTGTGTGTGAGCTAAGTGTGTGAACACGATTTGGTAAAGGTATCGGTGAGAGGCCATGTAGGAGTACATGGTGGGTTGTCTCATTGAAGCCGTCCTCAGGAACTGAGTTCTATGTTTGTGATCCATGATTCAGCTACTACCATGCATTGGGCCCTAAAATATGACCCCGCTCGACTTCTTAATCACCCTTGTCCTCTGTCCAGGAGTTGCAAGTAGTTTCTGGTGTTTGTAGCCTACTGGAGGCCGTGGACAGCGCTGACCGTAGGGGTGGGCTGTGATGCGGTAGGTACGTGTATCTCTGGAACCCTGTTCACATCGTTTGGGGCTGTGAGCGAAACTCCGGCCGGATCTCCTCATGGATGGAACCCGAATAGGCGATAAACCTGGACTAGAGACTTGAGTGTTTAGGTAGGCCGTGGCCGACACCCACGTTGGGCTTCCGCTTGAAGGTTGCCGAGTACATGTCGTGTAAACGGTAAGTGGTGAGCGTGTGTGAAGAAGTACACCACTGCAGGGTTAACATCATCTATTCGAATAGCCGTGTCCGCGGTAAAGGACTTCTGGGTTGCCTATATCAGTTCATAGACAAGTGAAAGTGGATACTCTAAAATATGCAAGATAAGCGTGAGTGGTATGGATGGCGTTCTCGTAGGGAGACGGGAGCGGATCCATAGTGGTGTATTGCTATGGTGAATATGTGGACTCGTGTGCGCCACCTCAAAAGAGTTACTTGCAGTCGTAGTTTAGGATAGCCACCGAGTCAAAGCTGGCTTGCTGCAGTTAAACCCCACCATCCTTTGTTGATAATGATGCATATGTAGTTATTTCTGATGTAAGTCTTGCTGGGTACATTTGTACTCACGTTTGCCTATTTTACGTTTTTGCAGAGAGACTTCGGTCTTGTTAGTAGTTCCGCATGGACTTCGACGTTTAGCTTGTTACCTCAGCTACGATCTTGTGCCCTCAGCAAGATCTGGTAGATAGTCAGGCTTCTAAACCTTTTTCATTTGTAGATGTCTGTACTCAGACATGTTAAGCTTCCGCATGTGCTTTGATTTGTATGCTCTGAATGTTGGGTCATGAGACCTATGTTTGTAATATCTCGCTCCTCGGAGCCTATTGAATAAATACTTGAGTCGTAGAGTCATGTTGTGATGCCATGTTGTATTTGCACATATCGAGCATATTGTGTGTATGTTATTGAAATGCTTGGTATGTGTGGGATCGACTATCTAGTTGTTTATCTTTAGTAGCCTCTCTTACGGAAATGTCTCCTAGTGTCTCCACGGAGCCATGGTAGCTTACTCTTGCTCCGGAACACTTAGGCTGGCCGTCATGTGTCCTTCTTCGTTCTGTATCCGTCCCTTCGGGAAATGTCACGCGATGAATACCGAGTCTGTTAGCCCACTACAGCCCGGTTCAGTGAGTCTGCTAGCCCGAGTGCTACTGACTGGATTCACTCGTGATGACCGACACGTTCGATCTTTGGGTCATGGATGCTGTCCTGTAAGTTTGTGCCACTTTGGGTTTACGACTAGCCATGTCAGCCGGCTCCTTATCATATGGATGCTAGCGACACTATCATATACGTGTGCCAAAAGGCGCAAACGGTCTCGGGCAAAGGTAAGGCGACACCCGTGGGAATACCGTGTGTGAGGCCGCAAAGTGATATGAGGTGTTACATGCTAGATCGATGTGGCATTGAGTCGGGGTCCTGACAAACTACTTCCTCTACATTGCGTCAACGCTTTCGCTTTGGTCTACGAGGGTACGTAGACAACACTCTCCCCTCTTGTTGCTATGCATCACCATGATCTTGCGTGTGCATAGGAATTTTTTTGAAATTACTACGTTACCCAACAGTGGCATCCGAGCCTAGGTTTTATGGTTTGATGATATATGCACGAGTAGAACACAAGTGAGTTGTGGGCGATATAAGTCATACTACTTACTAGCATGTCATACTTTGGTTCGGCGGTATTGTTAGATGAAGCAGCCCGGACCGACATTACGCGTACGCTCACGCGAGACTGGTTCTGCCGCCGTGATTTGCACACAGGTGGCTACCGGGTGTCAGTTTCTCCAACTTTAGTTGAACCGAGTGTGGCTACGCCCGGTCCTTGCGAAGGTCAAAACAACACCAACTTGACAAACTATCGTTGTGGTTTTGATGCATAGGTGAAATTGGTTCTTGCTTAAGCCCGTAGCAGCCACGTAAAACTTGCAACAACAAAGTAGAGGACGTCTAACTTGTTTTTGCAGGGCATGTTGTGATGTGATATGGTCAAGACATGATGCTAAATTTTATTGTATGAGATGATCATGTTTTGTAACCGAGTTATCGACAACTGGCAGGAGCCATATGGTTGTCGCTTTATTGTATGCAATGCAATCGCCCTGTAATGCTTTACTTTGTCACTAAGCGGTAGCGATAGTCGTAGAAGCATAAGATTGGCGAGACGACAGTGATGCTGCGACGGAGATCAAGGTGTCGCGCCGGTGATGATGGTGATCATGACGGTGCTTCGAAGATGGAGATCACAAGCACAAGATGATGATGGCCATATCATATCACTTATATTGATTGCATGTGATGTTTATCTTTTATGCATCTTATCTTGCTTTGATTGACGGTAGCATTTTAAGATGATCTCTCACTAATTATCAAGAAGTGTTCTCCCTGAGTATGCACCGTTGCCAAAGTTAAATCGTGCCCGGACACCACGTGATGATCGGGTGTGATAAGCTCTACGTCCATCTACAACGGGTGCAAGCCAGTTTTGCACACGCAGAATACTCGGGTTAAACTTGACGAGCCTAGCATATGAAGATATGGCCTCGGAACACGGAGACGGAAAGGTCGAGCGTAAATCATATAGTAGATATGATCAACATAAGATGTTCACCATTGAAAACTAATCCATTTCACGTGATGATCGGTTATGGTTTAGTTGAATTTGGATTACGTGATCACTTAGAGGATTAGAGAGATGTCTATCTAAGTGGGAGTTCTTAAGTAATATGATTAATTGAACTTAAATTTATCGTGAACTTAGTACCTGGTAGTATCTTGCTTGTCTATGTTGATTGTAGATAGATGGCCCGTGCTGTTGTTCCGTTGAATTTTAATGCGTTCCTTGAGAAAGCAAAGTTGAAAGATGATGGTAGCAACTACGCGGATCGGGTCCGTAACGAGGATTATCCTCATTGCTGCCTGAAAAATTACGTTCGAAGCACCGCTGGGTGCGAACTGCTTCTTGATGCAACCGACGGCGTTAAGAACGTCTGGCGAGCAAAGTGATGACTACTCGATAGTTCAATGTGCCATGCTTTACGGCTTAGAACCGGGACTTCAACGATGTTTTGAACGTCATGGAGCATATGAGATGTTCCAGGAGTTGAAGTTAATATTCCAGAAGAATGCCCGGATTGAGAGATATGAAGTCTCCAATAAGTTCTATAGCTGCAAGATGGAGGAGAATAGTTCTGTCAGTGAGCATATACTCAAGATGTCTGGGTATTGTAATCAGTTGATTCAACTCGGAGTTACTCTCCCGGATGATAGCGTCATTGACAGAATTCTCCAATCACTTCCACCAAGCTACAAGAGCTTCGTGATGAACTATAATATGCAAGGGATGGATAAGACAATTCCCAAGCTCTTCAAAATGCTAAAGGCTGCGGAGGTAGAAATCAAGAAGGAGCATCAAATGTTGATGGTCAACAAGACCACTAGTTTCAAGAAAAAGGGCAAAGGGAAGAAGAAGGGGAACTTCAAGAAGAACAACAAGCAAGTTGCTGCTCAAGAGAAGAAACCCAAGTCTGGACCTAAGCCCTGGCCTGAGTGCTTCTCACCGCAAGCAGTATCGTCCTTTGAAGCGGAACTGCCCCAAGTATTTGGCGGATAAGAAGGATGGCAAGGTGAACAAAGGTATATGTGATATACATGTTATTGATGTGTACCTTACTAGAGCTCGCATAGCACACAGGTATTTGATCTTGGTTACATTGCTAATATTTGCAACTCAAAACAGGGACTACGGATTAAGCGAACACTAGCAAAGGATGTGATCGCGGTCGGCACGCTACCTCTACATCTACCGTCGGGATTAGTATTAGACCTAAATAATTGTTATTTGGTGCCAGCGTTGAGCATGAACATTATATCTGGATCTTGTTTGATGCGAGACGGTTATTCATTTAAATCAAAGAATAATGGTTGTTCTATTTATATGAGTAATATCTTTTATGGTCATGCACCCTTGAAGAGTGGTCTATTTTTGATGAATCTCGATAGCAGTGATACACATATTCATAATGTTGAAGCCAAAAGATGCAGAGTTGATAATGATAGTGCAACTTATTTGTGGCATTACTGTTTAGATCATATCAGTGTAAAGCGCATGAAGAAACTCCATACTGATGGACTTTTAGAACCACTTGATTATGAATCACTTGGTACTTGCGAACCGTGCCTCATGGGCAAGATGAATAAAACGCCATTCTCCGGTACTATGGAGAGAGCAACAGATTTGTTGGAAATCATACATACAGATGTATGTGGTCCGATGAATGTTGAGGCTCGTGGCGGATATTGTTATTTTCTCACCTTCACAGATGATTTAAGCAGATATGGGTATATCTACTTAATGAAGCATAAGTCTGAAACATTTGAAAAGTTCAAAGAATTTCATAGTGAAGTTGAAAATCATCGTAGTAAGAAAATAAAGTTTCTACGATCTGATCGTGGAGGAGAATATTTGAGTTACGAGTTTGGTCTACATTTGAAACAATGCGGAATAGTTTCGCAACTCACACCACCCGGAACACCACAGCATAATGGTGTGTCTGAACGTCGTAATCGTACTTTACTTGATATGGTGTGATCTATGATGTCTCTTACAGATTTACCGCTATCGTTTTGGGGTTATGCTTTAGAGACGGCTACATTCACATTAAATAGGGCACCATCAAAATCCGTTGAGACGACACCTTATGAACTATGGTTTGGCAAGAAACCAAAGTTGTCGTTTCTTAAAGTTTGGGGCTGTGATGCTTATGTGAAAAAGCTTCAACCTGATAAGCTCGAACCCAAATCAGAGAAATGTGTCTTCATAGGATACCCGAAGGAGACAGTTGGGTACACCTTCTATCACAGATCCGAAGGCTGCTAAGAATGGATCCTTTCTAGAGAAGGAGTTTCTCTCGAAATAAGTGAGTGGGAGGAAAGTAGAACTTGATGAGGTAACTATACCTGCTCCCTTGTTGGAAAATAGTACATCACAGGAACCAGTTTCTGTGACGTCAAAACCAACTAGTGAGGAAGTTGATGATGATGATCATAGAACTTGAGATCAAGTTGCTCTGAGAACCTCGTGGGTCAAGCAGAGTAAGATCCGCACTGAGTGGTGCGGTAATCCTATTCTGGAAGTCATGTTACTAGATCATGATGAACCTACGAACTATGAAGAAGCGATGGTGAGCCCACATTCCGCAAAATGGCTTGAAGCCATGAAATCTGAGATGGGATCCATGTATGAGAACAAAGTATGGACTTTGGTTGACTTGCCCGATGGTCGGCAAGCAATTGAGAATAAATGGATCTTCAATAAGAAGACTGACGCTGACGGTAATGTTATTGTCTACAAAGCTCGACTTGTTGTAAAAGGTTTTTGACAAGTTCAAGGGATTGACTACGATGAGACCTTCTCACCCGTAGCGATGCTTAAGTCTGTCCAAATCATGTTAGCAATTGCCGCGCTTTATGATTACGAAATTTGGCAAATGGATGTAAAAACTGCATTCCTGAATGGGTTTCTGGAGGAAGAGTTGTATATGATGCAACCAGAAGGTTTTATCGATCCAAAGGGAGCTAACAAACTGTGCAAGCTCCAGCGATCCATTTATGGACTGGTGCAAGCCTCTCGGAGTTGGAATAAACGCTTTGATAGTGTGATCAAAGCATTTGGGTTTATACAGACTTTTGGAGAAGCTTGTATTTACAAGAAAGTAAGTGGGAGCTCTGTAGCATTTCTAATATTATATGTGGATGACATATTATTAATTGGAAATGATATAGAATTTCTGGATAGCATAAAGGGATACTTGAATAAAAGTTTTTCAATGAAAGACCTCGGTGAAGCTGCTTACATATTGGGCATTAAGATCTATAGAGATAGATCAAAACGCTTAATTGGACTTTCACAAAGCACATACCTTGACAAAGTTTTGAAGAAGTTCAAAATGGATCAAGCAAAGAAAGGGTTCTTGCACAGATTGCAAGGTGTGAAGTTGAGTAAGACTCAATGCCCGACCACTGCAGAAGATAGTGAGAAAATGAAAGATGTTCCTATGCTTCAGCCATAGGCTCTATCATGTATGCAATGTTGTGTACCGGACTGATGTGTGCCTTGCTATAAGTTTAGTAGGGAGGTACCAAAGTAATCCAGAGTGGATCATTTGGATAGCGATCAAGAACATCTGAAGTACCGAAAAGGACTAAGGATATGTTTCTCGTATATGGAGGTGACAAAGAGCTCATCGTAAATGGTTACGTTGATGCAAGCTTTGACACTGATCCGGACGATTCTAAATCGCAAACCGGATACGTGTTTACATTAAACGGTGGATCTGTCAGTTGGTGCAGTTCAAAACAAAGCGTCGTGGCGGGATCTACATGTGAAGCGGAATACATAGCTGCTTCGGAAGCAGCTAATTAAGGAGTCTGGATGAAGGAGTTCATATCCGATCTAGGTGTCATACCTAGTGCATCGGGTCCAATGAAAATCCTTTGTGACAATACTGGAGTAATTGCCTTAGCGAAGGAATCCAGATTTCACAAGAGAACCAAGCACATCAAGAGACGCTTCAATTCCATCCGGGATCTAGTCCAGGTGGGAAAAATAGAGATTTGCAAGATACATACGGATCTGAATGTTGCAGACCCGTTGACTAAGCCTCTTCCACGAGCAAAACATGATCAGCACAAAGACTCCATAGGTGTCAGAATCATTACTGTGTAATCTAGATTATTGACTCTAGTGCAAGTGGGAGACTGAAGGAAATGTGCCCTAGAGGCAATAATAAAGTTATTAATTATTTCCTTATATCATGATAAATGTTTATTATTCATGCTAGAATTGTATTAACCGGAAACATAATACATGTGTGAATATATAGACAAACAGAGTGTCACTAGTGTGCCTCTACTTGACTAGCTTGTTAATCAAAGATGGTTATGTTTCCTAACCATGGACAAAGAGTTGTCATTTGATTAACGGGATCACATCATTAGTTGAATGATCTGATTGACATGACCCATTCCGTTAGCTTAGCACCCGATCGTTTAGTATGTTGCTATTGCTTTCTTCATGACTTATACATGTTCCTATAACTATGAGATTATGAACTCCCGTTTACCGGAGGAACACTTTGTGTGCTACCAAACGTCTAACGTAATCGGGTGATTATAAAGGTGCTCTACAGTGTCTCCAAAGGTACTTGTTGGGTTGGCATATTTGAGATTAGGATTTGTCACTCCGAATGTCGGAGAGGTATCTCTGGCCCTCTCGGTAATGCACATCACTTAAGCCTTGCAAGCATTGCAACTAATGAGTTAGTTGCGAGATGATGTATTACGAGCGAGTAAAGAGACTTGCGTAACGAGATTGAACTAGGTATTGGATACCGACGATCGAATCTCGGGCAAGTAACATACCGATGACAAAGGGAACAGCGTATGTTGTTATGCGGTCTGACCGATAAAGATCTTTGTAGAATATGTAGGAACCAATATGGGAATCCAGGTCCCGCTATTGGTTATTGGCCGGAGACGTGTCTCGGTCATGTCTACATTGTTCTCGAACCGTAGGGTCCGCACGCTTAAAGTTACGATGACAGTTTCTTTATGAGTTTATGTATTTTGATGTACCGAAGGTTGTTCGGAGTTCCGGATGTGATCACGGACATGACGAGGAGTCTCGAAATGGTCGAGACATAAATATTGATATATTGGACGACTATATTCGGACACCGGAATTGTTCCGGGTGATTTCGGAGATAACCGGAGTGCTGGGGGGGTTACCGGAACCCCCCGGGAGAATTTATGGGCCACATGGGCCTTGGTGGGAAGAGAGAGGGGGGGCCAGGGTGGGCGCGTCCCTCTCCTCTCCGGGTCCGAATTGGACTAGGAGGGGGCGGCGCCTTTCCTTCCCCTCTCCCCTTCCTTCCCCCTCCTAGTAGGAGTAGGAAAGGAGGAATCCTACTCCTACTAGGAGGAGGATTCCTCCTCCTTGGCGCGCCCCAAGGGGCCGGCCGGCCTCCCCCTTGCTCCTTTATATACGGGGGCGGGGGGCACCCCATAGACACACAAGCTGATCTTTGTGATCGTTTCCTTAGCCGTGTGCGGTGCCCCCTCCACGATATTACACCTCGGTCATATTGTAGCGGTGCTTAGGCGAAGCCTGCGACGATTGAACATCAAGATCGTCCCACGCCGTCGTCTTGTTTAAACTCCCGCCCAAGCTTTCTTTGGATCGGTGCCCGGCATGCGTCGTCGAGCTGTACGTGTGTTAAGAACTCGGAGGTGCCGGAGTAACGGTGCTTGGATCGGTTGGACCGGGAGACGTACGACTACTTCCTCTACATTGCGTCAACGCTTCCGCTTCGGTCTACGAGGGTACGTAGACAACACTCTCCCCTCTCGTTGCTATGCATCACCATGATCTTGCGTGTGCATAGGAATTTTTTTGAAATTACTATGTTACCCAACAAGATCATCACCGGTGGGCATCTTCATCATCCCGGCAGCCACCACGATGAGGAGGGAGTAGTCCACCCTCGGGGTTGAGGGTTTGTACCAGTAGCTATGTGTTTAATCTCTCTCTCACGTGATCTTGAGATGTCACGATCTTGATGTATCATGGGCTTTGTTAACATAGATGGATCGTATGATGTTTCTCCCCTCTCTGCACTTGTTGTGATGAATTGAGTCTTTACCCTTTGAAGTTTTGTCTTGTCGGATTGAATGTTCAGATCTGAGAACACATGATATATGTCTTGCATATGAATACCCGTGGTGACAATGGGGTATTATTTTGATTCACTTCATATATGTTATGGCACTCAACTTGTGGATTCCTGCGGTGACTTTGGGGTAATCTATGCATAGGGGTTGATGCATGTTTTTATTATCTTTTCCCCGATAGAAACTTTGGGGTCCCCTTGTAGTTATTTGTGTGGATTAAGTATTATGAATCTGAAATTGTTTGATACATATCGTATAACTAACTCACGGGTACTCGCGGTGACATTGGGGTATCTAGGTGACATTAGAGTTGGTTGATATGTATCATGTGGTGTTATTTTAGTACGAACTCTTGATTAGATTGATTGGAAAGAATAGCTTGATGTTATTTTAGTACGAACTCTAGGATAGATTGATCGGAAAGAATAGCTTTGAGGTGGTTTCGTACCCTACAAACAATTTCTATCTTTTGTTCTCCGCTAATAGGAACTCGGGAGTGATTCTTTATTGCACTTTGAGGGATAATCATATGATCCAACTATGTTAGCATTGTTGAGAGATTGCACTAGTGAAAGTATGCACCCTAGGCCTCATTTTCCATTATTGCAATACCGTTTGTGCTCCGTTTTACCATTCACTACCTTGCTGTTTTTTATTGTTCACACTACAAAAACTCATATCTACTATCCATACTACACTTTTATCACCATCTCTTCGCCGAACTAGTGCACCTATACAATTTGCCATTGTATTGGGTGTGTCGGGGACACAACAGATTTCTTGTATTTGATTGTTGGGTTGCTTGAGAGAGACTATCTTCATCCTACGCCTCCCACGGATTGATAAACCTTAGGTCATCCACTTGAGGGAAAATTGCTACTGTCCTACAAAACTCTACGCTTGGAGGCCCAACACGTGTCTACAAGAATAAAGTTGCATAGTAGACATCAGTTAGCAAGATAGAAAAGGTAAGATTTGCTGATAGGATGTTGCCTCACATTTCATGGACGGGATCCTTCTAGTTGGAAGAGCACAGACCCATGGTGGAAGAACCTTTGTGCGTGCCCTCCTCGTGGTCGTGGTCGTGGTCGATGAGATCTGACTTGGCAACTTAGGATCCCAAGTCGCCGCCGTAGGACGTGTCCTCCAGAAATGACAAAATGGGCTCGATGGCGTATAAGGATCGCAAATCCTTGACCGCTTGGCGGAGGAGATCAGCGGCAGGGCCGTCAAAGAGATCGACGACGGTTGAACAAGAGGGGTTGGGGATGGACCATGTAACATGTGACATGGCCCACGTGAAGCCGTCGTCGTCGACGAGCTTGATGTCGTAGCCAGCTTTCCCGAGATACAGTAATACGCAAGCCCGCTGACATGAAGCCTTCGACATGGCAACGTAGTCAACGTCTTAAACGGCTTCCGCGGTGACGTGTTGCTCCGGGATCGACAGGTCGAGGCGAACGGCGGCCACCTCGCCAACGTCCGCCGAAGTGGCCATGATAAACTACTTCTTGGCTGAACGCTCGTCGGGCTCCCCGGGATACATGGTCGAGCTTAGGCTGCGACATTCTGAAGCAGGGGATGTGGATCTAGCGGGGAGGTACACCGCATGCCTCATCTAAAAACTCAGGGGAGTGGGGCTATGGTATGGGAATTGCTGGCTAACCTGAACTTTATTATCTAAGCTAGGAGGAAAGGGCAGACTGGCATGGGTTGGCGGCGGCCGCGAGCTTGGGTTCGAGGGGGGAGGGGGCAGGTGGGGGACTGTGGTGGGGGGGTTGTGTTGTTTGAGGATATGCCGTGGCTACTGAAAATTTTAGTAATGGTGGGTGGAAATGGTGGTGGATGAGGTAGGGCGACGGTTCAAATGACTCGGCTACTGCAATTTTACTATGAGGTCGGTGCTGGAGGAGTGTGGGCGACGGTTGAAGTACAGAGGCTACTAAGATTTGGGTAAAGGAATTGATGCGGGGCGGGAGTACCCAAGATCACTCATGGTCCAATAAGAATATGCGTGTATGATAATAAGGAAAAGTGGCGAAACCGCTGATTTTTGCAACGCTCAAGGCAGGTAGTTTGTTTTTATATTTCTAGCTAGCTGGTCTATCGCACATGGTTCGTCCTAATTTCTAAATAAACTCACCCGCCTTTAGCTTGCGCAGTCGTGGTGATTTTAAAGCGCACTTGCATCGCACACGGTTAAGCCAGTACCCGCACCATTTTGCTCGCGCTTGCGCCGTCGTGGTGATTTTACAGCGCACTTGCATCACACACAGTTAAGCCAGTACCTCCACCATTTGCTTGCGCTTGCACAGTCGTGGTGATTTTACAACGCACTTGCATCGCACACGGTTAAGCCAGTACCTCCACCATTTGCTCGCGCTTGCGCAGTCGTGGTGATTTTACAGCGCACTTGCATCACACACGTTTAAGCCAGTACTTGCACCATTTTGCTCGTGCTTGCGCAGTCGTGGTGATTTTACAGCACACTTGCATCACACACGGTTAAACCAGTAACTCCATCATTTGCTCGCGCTTGCGCAGTCGTGGTGATTTTACAGCGCACTTGCATCGCACACGGTTAAGCCAGTACCTGCACCATTTTGCTCGTGCTTGCGCAGTCGTGGTGATTTCATAGCAAAAAAAATAACCTATAGAAACATAGTCTACAAATTAGGAAAACAAGGTTTATATAAATGCAAATTCCCACGGGGTAACCCATCCATGGACTACTCCAGCCCGAGCATGCTTAACTTCTACGTTCTATTCGACTAGGCTAGCGGATGGGAAGCGACACCTTGCTGATAGGAATTGCCTCCTTGCCTTTAAGGCATTTCACACTGGTCACCCTATGGGACCTACTCCCTCCTATCACGCACATTTCTTCTTTTAGAAACTATGTATGATGGCTGGTGTGTCGCTGCCTAGCCTTCAATGAGCACTGACACTTGTAGCGGGAAACCGATGGGAGAAGAGGCGGGAAACCGATTAGAGGAGTGGCAGGAAATGATAGCCTGTTTAGAAAACGTACAAGAGAAGGAAGCATGACCTAGCACGACGCATGCGCATAGTGCTTACCCATGTACTACATGTGCTGTCGAAAGGGTTGAGGGTTGCCGTTCGATTTGGGAGCATCCAACAGTGCAAACGTACGATCCGTGGGGTTTGGGTTCTGGCCAATCAAAACGCACGACTCAAATCGTGCGCGGCATCAGCCACGGTTTGGTAGGGACACGACTTTTGTTTGGCCTTTTTATACACTAATTGAGTTTCCTAGGCATTTAATGTCCATAATTCAAATCTAAACTTCAAATACATGCTCCAGTTCACCAAAATGGCTAGAAAAAATTATACATGTGACCTTGGGTGCATGTCTAGGTCCCATGCCAGGAAGGGGAAAGAATTAGAACTGTACCAGCGTCCTGGCTCGTCCTCAAACATTTAGAATCTCGGTTTTTAAATCCCCGTATGTCCTAAACTCACTAGAAAGTCATGAAAGTTGGCATGGTGTCACGTCATGGCGCATATATGTCATGGTAAAAACATTGTCTAGTTTGGGCCAAGCTTTATTACAAACCTCTTACAAATCAGAGTTTCTCTCAAAGAAGCCTCGTGGTTCCGACAGGGAAACATGTTCCCCTTGTGGCGAAATGTAATCACTGCCTCTTTTCGCCTTGTATTTTCTTCTACGGGCAACATGGAATGATAGGATATTTGTGCTGAAATTTAAACTTATTCAGGGTTCGGTTGCCTTTTTTATACAATAATTGAGTTTCATAGGCATTTAATGTCCATAATTCAAATCTGACCCTCAAATACATGCTCCAGTTCACCAAAATGGCTAGAAAAAAAATATACATGCATGTGTCCTTGGGTGCATGTTTATGTCCCATGCATGCCAGGAATGGGAACGAATTACAACCGTACCAGCATCCTGGCTCGTCCTCAAACATTTGGAATCTCGGTTTTTAAATCCCCATAAATCCAAAACTCACCAAAAAGTCATGAAAGTAGGCATTGTGTCACGTCATGGCACATATATGTCGTGGTAAAAACATTGTCCAATTTGGGCCAAGCTTTATTACGAACCTCTTACAAATCGGAGCTTCTCTCAACAAGAAGCCTTGTGGTTCCGATAGGGAAACGTGTTCCCCTTGTTGTCGAAACGTAATCACGACCACTTTTCACCTTGTATTTTATTCTATGGGCAACATGGAATGACATGATATCCATGCTGAAATTTAAACTTATTTAGGGTTCGTTTGGCCTTTTTATACACTAATTGAGTTCCCTAGGCATTTAATGTCCATAATTCAAATCTGAACTACAAATACATGCTCAAGTTCACCAAAATGGCTAGAAAAATTGTACATGCATGTGTCCTTGGGTGCATGTTTAATTAGGTCCCATGCCAAGAATGGGAACGAATTACAACCGTACCGGCGTCCTGGCTCGTCCTCAAATATTTGGAATCTTGGTTTTTAAATCCCCATAAAATCCAAAACTCACCAGAAAGTCATCAAAGGTGGCATGGTGTCACGTCATGGAACATATATGTCGTGGTAAAAACATTGCCAATTTGGGCCAAGCTTTATTACAAACCTCTTACAAACTGGAGCTTCTCTCAAGGAAGCCTGGTGGTTCCAATAGGGAAACGTGTTCCCCTTGTGGCGAAACGTAGTCGCTCCCTCTTTTCGCCTTGTATTTTCTTCTACGGGCAACATGGAACGATATGATATCCATGCTGAAATTTAAACTTATTCAGGGTTCGTTTGGCCTTTTTATACACTAATTGAGTTTCGTAGGCATTTAATGTCCATAATTCAAATCTGAAGTACAAATACATGCTCCATTTCACCAAAATGGCTAGAAAAATTATACGTGCATGTGTCCTTGGGTTCATGTCTAGGTCCCATGCAAGGAATGGGAACGAATTACAACCTGACCGACGTCTTGGCTCGTCCCTCAAAGATTTGAAATCTTGGTTTTTAAATCCCCATAAATCCAAAACTCACCAGAAAGTCATTAAAGGTGGCATGGTGTCATGTCATGGCACATATATGTCGTGGTAAAAACATTGCCAATTTGGGCCAAGCTTTATTACAAACCTCTTACAAACCGGAGCCTGTCGCAAGAACCCTCGTGGTTTCGATAGGGAAATGTGTCCCCTTGTGGGCCAAACGATAATCGCTCCGTCTTCTAGCCTCATATTTTTTACTACACGCAACACGTATGGAACAACGGGAGATTCACGCTGAACTTTGAAATTATTAAGGGTTCATTTGACCCTTTTTATTCATTAATTGAGTTTTCTAGGCATTTAATGTCCATAATTCAAATCCGAACTACAAATACATGCTCTAGTGCACCAAAATGGCTAGAAAAAACATACATGTGCCCTTGGGGTGCATGTTTAGGTCCCATCGAACAAAATGGGAATGAATTCGACTGTCTCGCCGTCCTGCCTTGGCCACAAACATAGCGAATCTCGGTTTATAAATCTCTGTAAATCCAGAACTCACCAGGAAATCATGAAACTTGGTAGGGTGTCACTACATGGTACATATAATTGTCCAATTTGGGCGAAGCTATATTCACTACAAACAAATACACTTCCGTGATGATACGTGTTTGTCACAGTAGGTCACCTTTTCTGTCATGCATGTACATCCATGACGATTTTATGACAGAATCAAGATAGTCATACCTATTGAGGAGTCCTGGACTAGGGGGTGTCCGGATAGCCGGACTATCATCATCGGCCGGACTCCAAGACTGTGAAGATACAAGATTGAAGACTTCGTCCCGTGTCCGGATGGGACTTTCCTTGGCGTGGAAGGCAAGCTTAGAGATATGGATATGTAGATCTCCTACCATTGTAACCGACTCTGTGTAACCCTAGCCCTCCCCGATGTCTATATAAACCGGAGGGTTTTAGTCCGTAGGACGAACAACCATTACAACAATCATACCATAGGCTAGCTTCTAGGGTTTAGCCTCCTTGATCTCGTGGTAGATCCACTCTTGTACTACCCATATCATCAATATCAATCAAGGAGTAGGGTTTTACCTCCATCGAGAGGGCCCAACACAGGTAAAAACATCGTGTCCCTTGTCTCCTGTTACCATCCGCCTAGGCGCACAGTTCGGGACCCCCTACCGAGATCCGCCGGTTTTGACACCGACATTGGTGCTTTCATTGAGAGTTCCTCTGTGCCGTCACCGATAGGAAGGATGCCTCTTCCCGTCTTCAAGGACAGTATCTTTGCCAAAGGAGCCTTGGCCGCTGGCCAAACTGTCCGGCTAGGTGGTTTTCTTATGACCGCCTGTCCGGCCACCACTTCGACAATGACCTCTCAGGTCGTCAAAAGCAATCTTCATGTCAGCTTGGAATTCGCCGAGCGGCTGGATCCAATAGAGCTCTCGTCCGTAAAAGAGCTCTTGGATTGCATCGCCGCCCTGGGAGTCGCTACAGACTACAATCAGATTGGGCCTAAAACCGATCTGAGAGAGATTAACTCTCCCCAGGTTACCCATCACGTTGCCGTGGTAGAGGAACAACGCGGCGACTCTTCTCCTATATTGAAAACTAGTCATGTCCGAGCGGCCGAACCCTCCATGCCGGATTCCCGCGGAGGGACGGACTTCGATCAAGCGCTGAACCTAAAGTCAGGCATCGGACCGGACTCGTTGGACAACGTTCAACTTTCCAAGCTTCCAAATTTGGAAACTTCTCGGCCCTTGAGCCTTGAGATGGGTAGGGTTCCGGACTCAATTCCACCACTCGCCCAGACATATGCGATCTATCTCTAATCCGGCAAGAGCCCGCTGAAACAGTACATCATTACTGGGCCAGATTCCTCCTGGTTATGGACAGGATAAAGGACTGCCGAGAGGAAAACGCAATCTCAATTTTTTGCAATAATTGCACGGACGAGGGAATCTTGAACACCGTCAGCCATCGTGAAATCACAAGCTTCGCCGACCTGGCGTCCATAGTACGGAAGTACTATGCGATGGAGAGTTTCCGGAAAACCGAAAATAAGTTTTGGGACAATCCGGCCCCGAATACAACCCTAGTCCGCAACAAAAGGGTGCATTACACTCAGGCACCAGGTGCAAAAACCAAAAAGCAAAAACCCCATAAAGGGCACGGAACCGTACTGGAGGGATGGCTTAGTGGACCCTGTAAAATCCACAGTACAGAGGGCGCCATCCCAACACATAGCCTTCGAGCATGTTGGATATTATGGCAGGTAGCCAAAAGTGGCGAGGAGCTTCTAGCCCCGGAAAACCACTCCAACAATACCGGTACGGTATCAGCGATCTTGAGACTTTCGCATCAAATAATATGCGAAACGAACAATCCGCAGCCTCGCCGAAGTCTACCAAGTAGCAACAACAAATCCATGGAGCGACACAGCCATCACCTTCAACGCCAGCGACGAACCTAAATTCCGAACAGCCCGAGCACCAGCCTCACTGGAACTTAGTCCAATAGTGGACGGCTTTCGACTTACCAAGGTCCCCATGGATGGCGGCAGCGGATTAAACCTCATCTACGAGGAAACTCTTCAAAAAATGGAAATAGACTGGAGCCGCATTGAGCGAAGCAGCACAATCTTCAGAGGAATAATCCCTAGCCGGGAAGCGCGCCGCACCGAAAAAATCACACTCGATGTGGTGTTCGGCTCGCCGGACAATTACAGGTCCGAAGAGGTCACGTTCCAAGTGGCCCCGTTCAACAGCAGATATCACGCTATATTAGGACGAGACGCATTCACAATTTTTCAAGCCGTACCCCATTACGGGTACATGAAGCTCAAAATGCAGGCCCGCGGAATAATCACTCTCGTTAGTGATCCGGACATAGCACTCGCGCCAAAAACAAGACAGCCGCATTAGCCCCGAGGCACTATCCAAAGCCCTAGCGGCAGAAGAACTCACCGCGCTGCGCTCTCGGTGAATAGGGACGATGTGATACTCGATAAGAGATCAAGTCCACCTCCTTTAAACCAGCGGACGAAATAGTAAAATTCGGTGTCCATCCAACGGACCCGACAAAGACGGCCTCCATCGGGCACAGTTGAACCTCGATGTAGACGCCTGACTGCGAAATTCCTTCGAGAAAATGGGGACATTTTGCACGGCACCCTTGAGATATGCCGGAATCCCATGATTGGCGTAACATAGCCTAAATATCCTAAAGGGTTCAAGCCATCAAACAGGCCCTTGACGATTTTCCGAACCCAAAAGACAGGCAATGGGAGAAGAACTAGCCAAGCTATTGGAAGCGGATTCATCGAGACATCAAACATCCGGATTGGCTAGCAAACCTGGTAATGGTACCAAAGAAGGACAAATCCTGGCGCCTATGTGTCAATTTTAAAGTCCTCAACAAGGCCTGCCCAAAGGATCCCTTCCCCCTCCCCTGCATCGACCAAACAATCGATGCTACTGCAGGGCATGACTCATTGTGCTTCCTGGACGCATACTCCGGCTATCATCAAATCAAGATGGCGGAAGCGGACCAAGCCGCAATGGCATTCATTACACCATATGGACCATTCTGCTTCAACACGATGCCCTTCGGACTTAAAAATGCCGGCGCAACATATCAGCGCATGATTCAGACATGTCTAGCTACCCAGATCGGCAAAACAGTAGAGGCATCGTGAGCGGCGTGGTCGTCAAAACCAAACACGTCAAAACCCTAGTAGACGATTTGAGGCTCACATTCGACAACCTCCGAGCATATGACATCAAGCTGAATCCGGAAAAATGCGTTTTCGTCATACCAGCCGGAAAACTCCTGGGCTTCATTGTATCCGGTAGAGGAATTGAAGCAAACCCAGCAAAGATCCGAGCTCTGTCGCAGCTAGATATTCCAAAAGACCTCAAACAAATACAAAAATTGACCGGATGCGTGGCGGCTCTAAGCCGCTTTATCTCCCGTTTGGGAGAAAAGGCATTGCCCCTCTATTGCCTCCTCAGGCGCACCGAACACTTCGAGTGGGCGGACGCGCCACCGCCGGACTCGAAGAAATAAAAGCCATATTGGCAACAAATCCGGTCCTGGCTGCGCCTAACCTGGGCGAACCAATGTTGTTATACATCACGGCAACACATCAAGTTGTAAGCGCAGTACTCGTCGTAGAACGAGAGACAGAAGGGCATAAATTCCCTCTTCAAAAACTAGTGTACTACGTGTCCACTGTGTTAACCCCCTGCAAGTCCCATTACCCGCACTACCAAAAGATAATGTATGCGGTGTTCATGGCATCCCGGAAGCTCCGACACTACTTTCAAGAGTGTTCGATAACAGTGGCTTCCGAAGTACCCCTCAATGACATTATAAACAACCGCGACGCAACGGGCAGGATTGCAAAATGGGTCATTGAGCTCTTACCATTCGATATAACTTACAAACCTCGGCGAGCTATAAAGTCGCAAGTTTTGGCTGACTTTGTCACTGAGTGGACGGAAGCCGAACTCCCTAAAGAGTACGACGCATACTCCAATTGGATTATGCACTTCGACGGTTCCAAAATGTTGGCCGGATTGGGGGCTGGTGTCGTACTGACGTCCCCAACCGGGGACACAGTCCAATACGTACTTCAAATAATGTACACGGACTCCAACAACGCAGCCGAATACGAGGCCCTTTTACATGGCCTCCGGATGGCAATCTCCATGGGCATTCAACGCCTAGAGGTGCATGGGGACTCAAACCTCGCAATATCCCAAGTAAATGGAGACTTTGACAACAAGGATCCGAAAATGGCAGCCTATCGTAACGCTGTCCTCAAAATGTCAGCTCGGTTCGAAGGACTTGAATTCCACCACGTAGCCCGGGATAATAACCAAGCAGCCGACGTATTGGCACGCATCGGCGCAAAACGTGACGCTGTCCCTCCAAACATCTTCCTGGAACGGCTCTTCAAGCCATCCGTACTATGGGAAGAGGAGTCCGGAAATAACAAACCAGAAGCAGTCGTACCAACCGACACAGAACAATCTAACATAATTGACGATTCAGCCAATGAAACAACACCTTTAGCCCACGACATAATGGCAGTAATCGCCCCGTGGACAGAGCCATTCCTAGCCTACTTTCTTGGCGGGAACTCCCGAAGACCAAAATGAGGCCCGCTGCATAGTCCGCGATCTAAAGCCTACAAGGTCCATGAGGAGAACTCTATAAGAAAAGCACAACCGAGTCCTTCAAAGGTGTATCTCCGAAGAGGAAGGGCAAAACCTTCGGCTGAAATTCATGCGGACTAGGCGGACACCACGCCGCAGCTCGTGCCCTTGTAGGAAAGGCATTCCGTCAGATTTTATTGGCCGACGGCCCGGCGGATGCTCGGGACTTAGTCCAAAGATCGTCGGTTGTCGGCTCTTTGCTAATAGAGCCATATGCCACCCACCGCCCTCAAAACTATACCCATTTCCTGGCCGTTCATGGTGCAGGGGCTTGACATGGTTGGACCCCTTAAAGGGGAACCCACAAGCAAAGGTACCTATTGGTCATGGTGGATAAATTCACCAAATGGATAGAGGCCAAGCCGGTTAAAACGGCAGAGTCCGGACCAGTGATAGACTTCATATCCGGGGTAGTACACGTTATGGTGTCCCCACAAATCATCACCGATAACGGCACGAACTTCACGGCCGACGAGGTTAAATCATGGTGCAAAAATATGGGCATTAAGCTCGATTATGCTTCAGTCTATCATCCTCAAACCAACGGTCAAGTGGAGCAAGCAAATGGTCTAATAATGAGCGGCATCAAACCCAGGCTAGTGCGGTCCCTGACGAAATCGGACACACACTGGGTAGAGGAGCTCGACTCCATACTCAGGGGGCTGCGGACAACGCCCAACCGTACTACCGAATTCACACCATTCTTTATGGTATACGGCGCAGAGGCAGTTCTACCCTGTGACATTATTCATGACTCACCTCGAGTGCACATGTACGAAGAAAGAGAAGCCGAGTTGGATCGGCAGGACCGCTTGGATGCATTGGAGGAAGAACGCGACGTCGCCAAGGCTCGTTCTGCATTCTATCAGTAGTAGGCTCGAATATATCAAAGAAGATAAGTACGGGCCAAGACCTACAATGTTGGCGAACTAGTTTTACGCCTGCCGGACAAGAAAAAGGACAAGCTCAAGCCCAAATGGGAAGGCCCCTTCATTATCAATCAAGTCTTGACCAGCGGGGTGTACCGTCTGTGAAATGCGTCGGACAACCGACTCGAGCCGAACCCATGGAACGCAGCCCGCCTCCGAAGATTCTATGCCTAGCGCCGGACTAAGAGTTCGTCCCCTTCCCCCGTCCAAATTTTTACACTTTAGCTGCCTTTTGTTTCTCTTTTTTTGTCTCAACCCTATTCATAAAAGCCCTAAAAGGCCTACTTGCGCATTGTTCGCACACAATTGATGTGCTATCCGCACTCATTATACCTGGGGGCTTATTTACAAGAAGCTTAATTACAAGGGCTTTATGCCCAGCACACGTGCCACACTTCCACGTGTACCTTTTATTCACCACTATATGCATCGATATGACTTAAGTTTTGGACAAGCTGGGTTGCCTGGCTCCTGTGCTTACCCCTACGTTCCCGATTGTTCGGCTAGGAGGTAAAGGGAGCACCTCTGCGATTATTCTTGCCGGTCACCGGATGTGTACCTCGACCGGGTGAAGCCGCTAAGCTAGTTCTTAAGGGAATACTCGGTCGGTGACTTGAAATATGATTTTTACCTACTTATTTATCTGCCCCGGATGTTTTTCTTCTCTTTTTCGCAGACCGGACATGCACTTTAGGGCATGCCTCCCGAGAAAGGAACATAGCGGAACTATTCTCCCGGAAGATGTTTCTTACTAACCATGTAATATAACATAACTAGTTGGGCACTTATGCGATAAAGCACTAATGACCCCTACGCTGGTCTCCATGCATGCCCCGTTGTTTCTTAACCGAGAAGGTATTCGGACACACTCCGGACTCTAGGGTCCCGTGGTTGAAGCGAAAAGGTTGGCAAAGACAAACGATCTACAATCCGGCTAGAAGGCATTTTACATGTCATTTTAAAATACATTGTTAAATCGACTGACTGTATTCCTCCTCAATCCCGTCTAACAGCCTGTCTAATTCACAGTCCCGTTGGGAAAATTTAGCGGCCAACTTTACTTGGCCATATACTAAACTCACAGGGATCTCCTTCCCATTGGGCCGCACAGGTCCGACCTCGACCATGTGGTTGGGATCCGCCTTCTTGTACCGCGTCTTCACCATGGCCCAGGCCTCCCTGGCACCTTGGCGGCAGGCCAAAATCTTCCATAAACGGAATCGCTGCCGCACTCCCTGAAGCTTCTCCGCAAGCTCCCCAAGGCCTTCGGGCAGGGAGAGGGCTGGCCATAAAGCCTGGACAACGCCGCTCTTTGCCTACCGAACTCGTTCGAGCAGTTGCAACAGCTCGGGAAGTTGATCACCCATTGATACGGGCATCTCCTCCAGCTAGGCGACTGTGAGTATACCTCTGCACATTTGTCAATTGACTTCCTCGCCAACTCTTCTTTTCAAAGGAGTTCGCTCAAGCACTACTATAGATGCTGCGGCGGCCGCTGATTCTCCTTAATGGAGCCAGACAGCTCGGCCCGAACACCTTTCAGCTCTTCTCCAAGCTGGGCGTGGGCATCCCGGAGCTTGTTCCTTTCTGCTGCACCTTATTCAACCCTCTCGCCGGCCTTCACCGGGCGCAGTAGTTCTTACTGTCCGGATCTTGTCCGCAAAGACTGCAATGTCATTATTAGACTTGCGTGCACGCCGCACACCACTTATCTTTTTAAAATAATGTGTTACCAGGAGGGGTCTTTGTGCTTCCTCCTGTGGTAGCAAGTGCGGCCTCGAGTTGGGCCTTACACTCTTGCAGCTCCTGAGAAAGTTGGGTATTCTTCTCCGTAAGATCCTGCATTTTGAATGATCCTTAAATCAGTTCATATAACTACTTTAAGTCTCGGGGGCTACTGGCTTATACAACTATTAAATTCTCTTACCCGTATGTCTTTTACATACTGCTCCGTGGCTCTGGTCAAACCATCTTGAGAAGCACGGAGGTGCGCGTCCCCCGCGTTAAAGGCATTCAACGCCTTAGGGGAGAAGCACGCGACACCAAAAACTGTCCGGCGGCGCCTGTGGTTCATGGCGCTCTCCACCTCAGACTTGGTGGCGGACAGTCTGTCGGCATCCTCCGTTGGAGGAGTATCCGGCTCGCGCCTTGCGCTCGCCTCCCCCTCCAGACCAGGTGCCGGAGCTTGGCTGGTAGAGGCTGGGTTGGCAACCTCTACGCCCGCAGTCCGGCGGGCACTTTTTTTCCTACAAAAGTCATGAGCACTCAAACGCTTCCTAGGAACGTTGCTCTAAATGACAAACCGTGAGCTATACCTTTGCGGCGACGTTTCAATCCGCGCCGCGCTCCTCTTCCGCCTACTGGGCCGGACTAACCCTTGTTGGTCAGCCGCCGCAGGCTCGGCTTCCCGCCTTGAAGGCGCTTCCTGCAAAACACCATCATATGCGGTGGTCAAGAGCGAGGGAGAAATAATGGTGTCGGGACTTCGGTCACAATCACCTGGGAAGCCGGATATAGTCCGGGATAGTCAGCCGTAATGGCGACTAAAGCATTATCCATGCTGAGCTAGTGGAACACCCCGTCGATTAGTTCCACCTTTATGTCCGGTCCTCTTCGGAGGCGGATCACAGGATCTCTCGATCCTCGGGTTGTGGAGCTGGACTAAGCATGCCCTCCACAACCCGACGCAGCTCCTCGTCGAAAACATAATATAAAAACTTAAACTTGAAAGCATGGGTCGGGCACACAGAGTGTTCGCTACCCAACGCCGGGATTATTCATGGAGAACCCATTCAGCGGGTTTGTCCGAGGAAATCCTCCTTCTCCCCTTGTACAGGCGGACGGGATCTTCGCCAGTCTTGGCGAACCCGGCCCTTCTGCGCCATGACGGGTGGCATCGTCCTCCCGTTGAAATCCCACATAGGGTGGCCTCAGATTATGGCGGCTGCACCCCCCGCATAATGCATGTTGCCATGACTCCAATCATGGTCAACCCGGAATGGGCCAGTAACCTTATCCGGCCCATCAAATAGTGGATGCTCTTGTCTTCCTCCAGTTGGGGGCTCCGTGGGCGCCAGCTAAGGCGCTTCTTGAGAGAGCATTCTCAACTCCGGAGGCCGATCCGAGCAGGTCCGGCGGTGGGCGTCTTCTATGTAAAACCATTCTGAAGGCCAGTCTTTGGACGCCTTCTTAGGGATTCCGGATGGATATCCGGTCCCGGCGATGCGCCATATTTCGGCACCGCCCACTTGATACATGGACCCCTCGTGAGAACGGGGTACAAGGCAGAACAACCTCTTCCATAGCATAAAATGGGGCTCGGCGCCCGAAATAGCTCGCAAAGAGCTCGTAACCCGCGATATGCGTGGATAGGGCGGGTGTGAGGTGATGGAGCTGGAGTCCGTAGAACTCCGAGCCCGCGGAGGAACGGATGTATAGGAAATCCGAGCCCCTTATCGATAGGGGACGGCTTACCCGCTCCCCTTTGTTGGGATTTGGGGTAGCCTCCGCTTGCTTCCCACCTTGGTAGGTGGCCAGCCCGCTCGAACAGGGACTATGAAGGCGGAGGAGATATCCCTCCGCTTGGGCGTCACCAGCTGCATTTGTGGATAGAACATCTCCGCCAGCCTCTGGCGGAGGGCTGGGAGCGAGAGGAGGAGCCGCATCGACGGTCCATGATGGAATGGATTTTTGGTCGGAAGCGCTCCGGTGAGTACTCGTGGAAGGAAGATGGTGTGATTTGGATCTGGATTCTTGCCTCTCTTATAGGCAGATTATTTGCACAGCTAGGGGTAAAACATAAAAGATACCACGGCTTTTCGCATTCGTGTGTGGCGTGGAAGATGGCCATTATTGGGCGTGGAAGCCAAGAACATAACATTGATAAGGAAGCGGACCTTGCTCGCGGTACATGGAACTTAAGGAGAACCCGCCTTGCAACACCGAAGACTATAAAAGCTACTGGACTTATCGTCATTGAAGCCTGGTTAGGGGCTACTCTTGAGGAGTCTGGACTAGGGGTGTCCGGATAGCCGGACTATCATCATCGGCGGACTCCAAGACTATGAAGATACAAGATTGAAGACTTCATCACGTGTCCGGATGGGACTTTCCTTGGCATGGAAGGCAAGCTTGGTGATACGGATATGTAGATCTCCTACCATTGTAACCGACTCTGTAACCCTAGCCCTCCCGGTGTCTATATAAACCGGAGGGTTTTAGTCCATAGGACGAACAACCATTACAACAATCATACCATAGGCTAGCTTCTAGGGTTTAGCCTCCTTGATCTCGTGGTAGATCCACTCTTGTACTACCCATATCATCAATATCAATCAAGCGGGAGTAGGGTTTTACCTCCATCGAGAGGGCCCAACTCAGGGTAAAACATCGTGTCCCTTGTCTCCCGTTACCATCCGTCTAGACGCACAGTTCGGGACCCCCTACCCGAGATCCGCCGGTTTTGACACCGACACCTATGATGTCGTAGAAGTGTTCCATGACATTACCAAAATTATCATCACAGAAGTGTCCACTTCCATGATGATAAATCGCGCGTCATAGAAGTACTTTCGTCAAGGGTGACCGACACGTGGTATCAACCGTAACGAAACGCCGTTAAGCTATCGGGTCCTGTTTTGGATCTGATAACCAGCTAACAGCCACGACCAATGGGGATTTTCCACGTGTACAATTCTCATTGGCCGGAGGAAACACATGTTGCCTCACCATTGGGACAGATGTCATCCACTCATTGGACAGGAGCCTGATGTCTACTACAAAACCTTCTTCTTGTAGACGTTGTTGGCCTGCAAGTGCACAGGTTTGTAGGACAGTAGCAAATTTCCCTCAAGTGGATGACCTAAGGTTTATCAATCCGTGGGAGGCGTAGGATGAAGATGGTCTCTCTCAAAGTCTCAAACAACCCTGCAACCAAATAACAAAAAGTCTCTTGTGTCCCCAACACACCCAATACAATGGCAAATTGTATAGGTGCACTAGTTCGGCGAAGAGATGGTGATACAAGTGCAAAATAGATAGTAGATATAGGTTTTTGTAATCTGAAAATATAAAAACAGCAAGGTAACAAGTAGTAAAAGTGAGCGTAAACGGTATTGCAATGATAGGAAACAAGGCCTAGGGTTCATACTTTCACTAGTGCAAGTTCTCTCAACAATAATAACGTAGATAGATCATATAACAAGTCCTCAACATGCAACAAAGAGTCACTCCAAAGCCACTAATAGCGGAGAACAAACATAGAGATTATGGTAGGGTACGAAACCACCTCAAAGTTATTCTTTCGGATCGATCTATAAAAGAGTTCCTACTAGAATAACACCTTAAGACACAAATCAACCAAAAACCCTAATTTCACCTAGATACTCCATTGTACCTCAAGTATAAGTGGGCATGATTATACGATATGCATCACACAATCTCAGATTCATCCAACCAACACAAAGTACTTCAAAGAGTGCCCCAAAGTTTCTATCAGAGAGTCAAGAACGTGTGCCAACCCCTATGCATAGGTTCCCAATGTCACGAAACCCACAAGTTGATCACCAAAACATACATCAAGTGGCACATGATATCCCATTGTCACCACAGATAATCACGGCAAGACATACATCAAGTGTTCTCATAAAAGACTCAATCCGATAAGATAACTTCAAAGGGGAAACTCAATTCATCACAAGAGTAGAGGGGGAGAAACATCATAAGATCGAACTACAATAGCAAAGCTCGGGATACATCAAGATCGAGCCATAGAGGGAACACGAGAGAGAACACGAGAGAGAGAGAGAGAGAGAGAGAGAGAGATCAAACACATAGCTACTGGTACATACCCTCAGCTCCGAGGGTGAACTACTCCATCCTCGTCAAGGATAGCGCCGGGATGATGAAGATGGCCACCGGTGATGGGATACCCCTCCGGCAGGGCGCCGGAACGGGATCCCGAGAGGTTTTTGGTGGCTACGAAGGCTTGTGGCGGTGGAACTCCCGATCTATCTTCTGTTCTGGAAGTTTTAGGGTACGTAGGTATATATGGGTGCAAGGGGTACGTCGGTGGACCTCCGGGGTGCTCACGAGGTAGGGGACGCGGCCCAGGGGGTGGGCGCGCCCCCCACCCTTGTGGGCAGCCTGGGACTCCCCTGACGTGCACTCCAAGTCTATCAGGTTGCTTTCCTTCCAAAAATAACTTCTCCAGTTGATTTCGTTCCGTTTTGACTCCGCCTGATATTCCTTTTCCTCGGAACACTGAAATAGGCATAAAACAGCAAATCTGGGCTGGGCCTCCGGTTAATAGGTTACTCCCAAAAATAATATAAAGTGGATAATAAAGCCCAATATTGCCCAAATCAGTAGATAAAGTAGCATGGAGCAATCAAAAATTATAGATACGTTGGAGACGTATCAGAGCCGCCTATGATACGTCGACATGTGGAACGGCCCAACAGAGGCCCATTCCGGTGAAAAGGCTGGGCCTGTCAAAATAAGTGGGCCGACCCATTAGCGGCCTACTTGAGTCAGGCCCATTTACAAGTACGGCCCATACAAGTTACACAGAATCGGCCCATCAAAGGCCCATTCTAGATTCTGCAATTTGCAGCCCGTCGTTAGTTTAAGCCTGTTAACGGCCCACTACGTTTTTGTGCCCAATTGCGGCCCAAGCTTCTTTCGGCCTGTTAGCAGCCCATCATCAGTTCTAGCCCTTAATGACCCGGAACGTCTTTCGGCCTTTTCTCGGCCCATTCTGTAGTTGGGCCAATTCTAGCCCGCTGTGACTTTAGGCCTGTCCTTGGCCCATTCGGTAAATGGGCCAACTATTAGCCCATTTTGTCCCTCGGCCTGCTAACGGCCCGCACAATATTTAGGCCTGTGACTTTAGGTCCATTAGGGGCCCACGTTCCACAGGGCAAAGGTCCATTAGGGGCCCATGTTTCGCAGGGCATCATTTTAGCCCAACGTGACTTTTGGCCTACTAAAAGCCTAGTTTGCAAATTGGGCCTTGTCGGTGTCAAAACCGGCGGATCTCGGGTAGGGGGTCCCGAACTGTGCGTCTAGGCGGATGGTAACAGGAGACAAGGGACACGATGTTTTTACCCAGGTTCGGGCCCTCTCGACGGAGGTAAAACCCTATTCCTGCTTGATTGATATTGATGATATGGGTAGTACAAGAGTGGATCTACCACGAGATCAAGGAGGCTAAACCCTAGAAGCTAGCCTATGATATGATTGTTGTAATGGTTGTTGTGTCCTACGGACTAAAACCCTCTAGTTTATATAGACACCGGAGAGGGCTAGGGTTACATAGAGTCGGTTACAATGGTAGGAGATCTACATATCCGTATCGCCAAGCTTGCCTTCCACGCCAAGGAAAGTCCCATCCGGACACGGGACGAAGTCTTCAATCTTATGTCTTCATAGTCTTGGAGTCCGGCGGACGATGATAGTCCGGCTGTCCGGACACCCCCTAGTCCAGGACTCCCTCAGTAGCCCCTGAACCTGGCTTCAATGACGATGAGTCCGGTGCGCATAATGTTCGGCATTGCAAGGCGGGTTCCTCATTCGAATAATCAATAGAAGATTGTGAACACCAGGATAGTGCCGGCTCTCAGTGCGTTTAGCGAAGCGGTTTCCTTGGCACGTCTTGTCGAAGCAGAGATCGTGTTCCCCTTATTCCGGGATTCCCATCAATACGGACGTGGGTAACCCAACCACGCCATTGATGGTGGCGCTTGGGAGATAAGCGAGTTTTACTAGGCCGGTGGGGACGCATAGTCTTCATCCGCCTATATATAAGGGGATAAGGATCCACCTTTTCACCTACGCCTTCCTCCTCCTTTGCTTATCCATCTCCGCGCACTCGAGCTCCAGCGCCCAAGTTCGCGCATCTCGCCTCGACCTTCTCCAACCATGTCTGGAGCGAGAGGCAAATGGTTGGCCTCCACCGTTAAGGAGGAGCACATCGAAAAGCTACGCGGCGCCGGATACCTCTCCAGCGACATCGCGCACCGGCTGCCCGACAAGGGGCAGCTCATCCCCACCCCCAGGCCCCATGAGAGGGTCGTTTTCCTTCCCCACTTCCTCCGCGGACTGGGCTTTCCACTTCACCCCTTTGTCCGGGGGCTCATGTTCTACTACGGCCTGGATTTCCACGATCTGGCGCCGAACTTCATCCTCAACATCTCGGCGTTTATCGTCGTGTGCGAGGCCTTCCTCTGCATCCAGCCCCACTTCGCTTAGGCTCAAGACCTTCATTGTCAAGCGAAGGTAGTGAAGGGCACTCAAGCGGAGTCGGAGGCGTCATGTTGCAAAGATGCCCAACGTCCTCTGGTTGAAGGGGCCTTTGTGGAGTCTGTCAAGGGGTGGCAATCGGGTGGTTCTACATCACCGAGCAAGATGACCCTCGTGGGCGGCCCCGAGTTCAGATCTGGTATCCCTATGCAGCTCACCTCCTAGAAAGAGAAGGGCTTGCTATGGGGTAGTTCGGAGGAGCTGACAGGACTCCAAGCCTGTATCCAGAAGCTGGTGAACAAGAAGCTCAGGCTTGTCAATGTAGTCCAAGTCATGCTCATCCGCCGGATTCTCCCCTGCCAACAACGGGCATTTAAATTGTGGGAGTTCAATCCGGCACAGCACCAGGCATTGAGCGGGCTCTTCGATACGACGTACGAAGGCGCCTGGAGGGTGCTGTTCAAGGGCGCCGAAGCTCCCGCATCCGCTACTGAAGATCGCGGATTTCACTCGCAGCGACCAGCTGACGAGGTAAGTGATTCTACCCCTTTACGGGACACTTGTTTTCAATAGTTTGACCCCATGCGGGTTTCAATCTTCCTTTTCCTTTGACAGATTTGGATGAAGAAGGCCAGCAGATCATCCGCCTGGCTCCCATGCCGAAAACCCGAGAGACGCCTGTCTAAGCGGGGCTCTTGGCTCGGCACCGCATGTGGTGCCGGAGAAGAAGGCCAAGAAGGAGGCCACGGGAACTCGAAGAAGTTCCCGGCGCCAGGTGGTATCGGATTCATCGTCCGATGGTTCTGAGGCGGACTCCTCCCCCGAAGATGAGGAGGAGAAAGAGGACTCTCTCCCAGAGGAGGGAGAGAGGAAGAGGAAGGCTTCCCCAACAGGGGAGGCCGAAGGGTCCAAGAGGGGAAGGACTATTCCCCCGGACAGCTCCGCCAACGCCAATGTTGGCAGCGAAGAGTGGCCCTCAAGGGCCAGGCCTCCGGCGAGATCGTAAGTATCCGGATTCCTGAATGATTTATAATCTCTCTTTCATGTCACATAGTGTCCTTCTAATGCCGCATACTGCCTGTAGTCCGGCCGATGATGATCTCCCTGCTTCATCGAGCGGGTCACTGGCTCCGTCGGATGTAGATTCCATCCCGACTGCCACCACCCCTCGCGCCGCTGAGGACGCCGAGGTTGGATCCCAGGAAGGGACCCATCGGGAGGAGGCTCCGGAGGCGCCACAAGGCAGCCTCCCGGACTTTGCGCCGTACTCCACACCGGAACCCGCAGTGGTTCCGGAGTCCGGCCGGCGGCCCCTTCGCAAGAAGGGCAAGACCGTGACACCGGCGACCTCTGTCCAACCGGAGGCGCAGGACAACTTGTTGGATGCGCTCCAAGGCGCTTCCATCGAGGAAGAACACCGCACTATCATGAGTGCGGTGATTTAGAAGGTTCAACTTGCCAAGAGCGGGCTGACCGAAGCCTGCAGTAGCCTTCTAACAGGCTTTGAGGTAAGAAGTTAAAATTATGCAATGTAATACTGCATAGACAGTAGCCCCTGATGCTCGGTTTGGTGTTCGGAAAGAAAAGCCGGACTGAGGATCTAAAAAGATATACGCAGGGTTGCTAAAAATTATGTCAATATGGGTTTGTAGGCTGCGCTGCTGACCTCTGCCGCACTGACTGCGGAGGTCGGTGCATTGAAGCAGGATCTTGAGCGGTCCAAGCAAGAGCTCGGTCGTGCCAAGAAGCAGCTCGAGGACAAAGAAGGTGAGTAACACCACTTTGAATAGTTACCTTACAGAAAAGGATTTAGGTTGCAATAAAAATAACAAGGATAATGTGGGTACTGCAGGGGCCACGAACGAGGTGGCGGCCCTGAAGAAGGCCGTGTCCGTGGCGAGCATAATCTGGCCGCGAACGAGCGGAGCGAGAGAAGCAGGAGGCGCGGGTGGCGGAAGTGCCGCAAGAGCTCGTGCTCTCATGGAAAAGCATGAGACTTTGAGCGCGACAGAAAAGACTTCGAGTCCGAGCTTGCCTCGCCTCGAAAGTGCCAAAGCCGCCAAGGCCGAGTCCCATAAGGCCCTTCAGGAGATTGAGGCGGTGAAGAAAATAGCGGCAGGTAAGGCATTTTTCATGCAAAGCAAGCATGTTAATGTAAACTACCTGACACTTACCCGAATTCGGAGCTCTCCAAGGGCGTTTGCAGATCTGCCTTGCAGTGTGTCCGATGCCGCCGCATTCTACCGAGCCGAGGAGGGGAGCTCAACGGAGAAGGTCTTCGGTCTCGATCTGCTGAGACCGCCATCCGTGCCCCTAGAGACCAGTGAAGCAGCTGGTCGAGCTCCTAAGGTAGCCGAAAGCAGGCCATGAAGGGCCTCATAGTCCGGCCAGGGCTCGAGGGGCCATGCACAGAGCTACTTCAGCCTCGTGCGGCAGCTGGTGGATGCGTGCCCCTGGGTGGAGGTCATCAAGCGCTCCGCCTGTATTGAAGGTGCTCGTCGGGCCCTTGCCTGCGCAAAGGTGCATTGGGGCAGGCTGGATGCGGAGAGGCTTATCACTGACGCGCCGCCAGCGGGCAAGGAGTATCGTATGCCCGAGATGTACTATAAGACTGTCCTGAAGGGTGCCCGCAAGATTGCGGATGAGTGCCCCAGAGATGTAATTATTGAGTAGACTCGCTATGTGTTATCCTATGTGCTGAAAACTTTGTTCATATGCGCTAAGCAACGCTTGTTTAATTTAAAATATTACCTTCTGTGTGGCCGTTTATAAAATCTGAGAGATGGCAAGTCGTCGGCTTCAGCCCCCATGCCACTAGTGCTGGGGTGTTCGGGATAAACTTGAGCACTCTTGTTCCCATTTTTGGGTCCATCTAGGGAGGCGCTCAACACAACGAACAAGGCAACCAGACTTATAATGCTTGAACACTCTCACTTAGCCATAGAATTCTATAATTTTAAATTTCGGCGAAGCCCCTAGTATTCGGAAGACCGAATTCGGGGCGCTATCCACGCCTTCGCCAGACATTATCCGGTTCTTCACTCGAAGCGGCGTAAGTCTTTAGGGACTCGAAAAAACCTCTCGAACAGCAACCAGTCTCTCGCCTTATCATGACAAATCGGTTTAGCTTTCTCCAGGCGCTCGCCCAACTCAACCAGGGCGCAATCGCAGTGGTTCTCCAGTGCTACCTTAGCCGACGTAACGGGCGTAAGGTACCAAAACATGGGAGCCGGGCAAACCCAACTATTGACCCAAGACATGGTTCGGAGCCGATTAATATAATGCTATAAGTTCGGGGTGCCGCACTTGTGAAAGTGTTCGGACTTATAACACCATAATGCGGGGAACATAAGCCCCTGGTGTATTCGGCCGTACCAAATTGTACGGGTGCAAGATGTCATTAATGAACATATATGTAAAGTAATGCAATTATAGGCATAAAGTGTTGTATTATTTATTCAAGGAATTCTGCTATGAATGCGGAATGATACAAATAGTGCGGTAAGCAAGGGATTGGACTAATTAAACATGTCCCCCTCTAGGGGTGGGCTGCGGACTAGTGTATATAATCAAATTTAATGCTCGTAATGGAGACCACCTGAGTGTTCGTCGCAGCCTTTTTCCCTCCCTGGCTGTTGCATCGTGAGTTCAGCGAGTTCGCCGCCGGACAGGGCCTCTTGTGAGCGGAGTCCTGTGTATAAAAAGAAGGAAAATAAAAAATAAAAAAGAGCGACACACTTGGGAGCCCCGGTGTGGTCGAGCCGCACTCTGGTCTCTGTTGTGGTCGTGCCCTCCCCTATGCCCATGCTATCTCCAGAGCGTAATGATGTACGCGGAGGGCTGGTCTTGCAATCATGCGAGGGCTGGGGTTGGGGCCGCATTGCTACGCGTGCTCGGAATGTGCCAGGTGGTGTTGATTGATATTGCTCCGGGCGCGTTTGGCCGTGTCCGGTCGTTTAACGGCCGGACTCGAAAATTGCCTTAGAAGGCTGCTCAGCTTCGCTGCGAGAGCGCCAGATGTTCCTCCGTTCGGAGGGAGCATTCCGTATTTCCGTTGACCGTGATGACTCCACGAGGGCCTGGCATCTTGAGCTTGAGGTATGCATAATGCGGCACGCGTTGAATTTTGCGAACGCTCGTCCGGCGGGCGTGATAGCCGCTGCGGAAAGGGACTATGTCGAAGATTAACTCTTCGCTCGAAATTATCCGCGATCCGAAGACCACTTCGGTGTGGTGAGCTCGCATAATTGGCCTCAACACCTGGTATGGCGCCTTTGAAGGTCGTCTTTGTAGGTTTATTCCTTGAGGGGTCTATGCCCATCTTGCGCACTGTATCATGATAAAGTAGGTTCAGGCTACTGCCGCCGTCCATCAGGACTCTCGTGAGGTGAAATCCACGGACGATTGGGTCTAAAACCAATGCGGCGAATCCGCCATGGCGGGTACTGGTCGGATGGTCTCTTCGATCGAAAGTGATCGGGCAAGAGGACTATGGATTGAACTTCGGGGCGACTGGCTCCATCGCATATACGTCCCTTAGTGCACGCTTCTGCTCCCTCTTGGGTATATGGGTTGCGTATATCATATTTACCGTCCGCACTTGTGGGGGGAAGCCCTTCTGTCCTCTACTGTTCGGCGGCCGGGTCTCTTCCTCGTCATCGCTGTGCAGCCCCTTGTCATTGCTTTCGGCAATTAACTTGCATGCCTGCTTAAATACCCAACAATCTCTGTTGGTGTGGTTAGCTGGCTTTTCGGGGGTGCCATGTATCTGGCAAGAGCGGTCGAGTATTCGGTCCAAATTGGACGGACCCGGGGTGGTTCTTTTGAATGGCTTCTTCCGCTGACCAGGTTTAGAGCCACGGAATCCGGCGTTGACTGCCGTATCCTCATTATTATCGCCGTTAACACGGCGTTTGTTTTTGCTCCGACGCGACCTGCCGTTGTGGTCCTTAGTATCCGGACTGCCAGCATTTTTACTGAGGTTGTTGTTGCGAGCTAGCCAGCTATCCTATCCCGCACAAAAGCGGGTCATTAATGATGTGAGGGCTGCCATGGATTTCGGCTTTTCCTGTCCTAGGTGCCGGGCTAGCCACTCATCATGGATGTTATGTTTGAAGGTTGCGAGGGCCTCTGCATCCAGACAGTCGACGATTTGATTTTTCTTTGTTAAGAACCGTGTCCAGAACTGTCTGGCCGATTCCTCTGGCTGCTGAATTATGTGGCTTAGGTCATCGGCATCTGGTGGTCGCACATATGTGCCCTGGAAGTTGTCGAGGAATGCGGCTTCCAGGTCCTCCCAACACCCAATTGACTCTGCGGGTAGGCTGTTAAGCCAATGCCGAGCTGGTCCTTTAAGCTTGAGCGGGAGATATTTGATAGCATGGAGATCGTCGCCGCGGGCCATATGGATATGAAGGAGATAATCCTCGATCCAAACCGCGGGGTCTGTTGTGCCATCGTAGGATTCGATGTTGACAGGTTTAAACCCTTCAGGGATTTGATGATCCATTACTTCGTCTGTGAAGTATAGTGGGTGTGCGGCGCCTCTGTATTGAGCAATATCACGATGTAGCTCAAGGGAGCGTTGTCTGCTGTGTTCGGCCCGGCCGGAGTTATTGTATCCGGCGCAACGATATTCGTCGTGGGTCGTGGGGCGCCCACGTGATCCATAGATGGATCTGGATTGTCCTGCCTTATCCTCCAATATATCCCACAAGTCCGGCGCGTTCCCCCGTGGCTTCGTACTTTTCGAGCGATGCCGGGGTACGGTCTTGATGGAGGGCCTAGGTGCCTCTCTGTCCCGACCACGGGGTGGTCGGTCTGCTGTATTGTGTGCTGGTGATGAAGGTATATATGCTTCCTCCTCTAATCGGGGGAGCAACTTGCGTTTTGGGTAGCTCTTGGAGGGGCGTTCGAGTTCATACTCTTCGGCCGCAAGGACCTCAGTCCATTTGTCGGCCAGCAGGTCTTGATCAGCTTGAAGCTGCTACTGCTTTTTCTTTAGGCTATTTGCTGTGGCCATTAGCCTGCATTTGAAACACTCTTGTTCGACGGGATCCTCATGCACGATGAATTCGTCGTCGTCGAGGCTTGCCTCGTCTCCGGAGGGAGGTATGTAATTATCATCCTCGACCTCTTAAATGCCGCCGCTCTCGTGAGGGCTTGTACGCATCCTCCTGCGCTGAATCTTGCAGGAGGGGATTGTCTTCGGCACTTTCTGGGGTGTTATTATCTCCTGTACCGGAATCTCCATTCTTGCTTTTGCGGGATTTAGAGCGGCGCCGCTGACGTCGGCGCTTGGGATGTTTCTCTAAGGAATCTGCCTCCGCTGTTTCTTCGCCGTCCCCATCCTTTGGGGTGTCCACCATGTATATGTCATATGACGAGGTGGTCTTCTAGTGCCCTTTAGGTGCTGGTTCTTGATCATCTCCGGCATCGTCGTCCATACCGTCGATGTCTTCGGAGTCGTAGTCTAGCATGTCGGTTAGATCGTCGACAGTGGCTACAAAGTGGGTGGTGGGTGGGCTTTGAATTTCTTCGTCGTCCGCATCCCAACCATCCTGGAAATAGTCCGGCCAGGGCTCTCCAGATAGCGAGAGATGCTTTAGCGAATTTAGGATGTCGCCAAAGGGTGAGTGCTGAAAGATGTCCGCAGCGGTGAACTCCATGATCGGCGCCCAATCGGATTCGATTGGCAGGGGCGCAGGAGGTTCGGAGTCCGGCACCTCGGAGTCATGAGCTTTATAAGGGACAAGGCCAGTGTTTGGCTCCATCGCCGTGGAAGTTGCAGCTCCCGAGGCGGTGTCCAGCCACCCGTCCTCGATCTGCGCAATCGGCTCCAGACTATGGGTCGGAGCGGACTCGTGTGCGGCCTCCAAGGTATCGTCTAGCGGCAGAGTTAAATCATGCCCATCGTGACAGTGCGGCGCGCTTGGCTGTGGCTCGGATCCATCGAAGATCAAGTCTCCGCGGATATCCGCCGTGAAGTTTAGGCTTACAAACCTGACCTGACGGCCAGGGGCGTAGCTTTCGATCTGCTCCAGATGTCCAAGTGAATTGGCCCGCAGTGCGAAGCCGCCGAATCTGAAGATCTGTCCGGGAGAAAAGTCTCACCACAGACGGCGTTGTTGTTGATTGAAGAAGCCATCGAGCCTATCGGTGACGACACAGAGGAACTCTCAATGAAAGCACCAATGTCGGTGTCAAAACCAGCGGATCTCGGGTAGGGGGTCCCGAACTGTGCGTCTAGGCGGATGGTAACAGGAGACAAGGGACACGATGTTTTTACCCGGGTTCGGGCCCTCTCGACGGAGGTAAAACCCTACTCCTGCTTGATTGATATTGATGATATGGGTAGTACAAGAGTGGATCTACTACGAGAGCAAGGAGGCTAAACCCTAGAAGCTAGCCTATGGTATGATTGTTGTAATGGTTGTTGTGTCCTACGGACTAAAACCCTCCGGTTTATATAGACACCGGAGAGGGCTAGGGTTACACAGAGTCGGTTACAATGGTAGGAGATCTACATATCCGTATCGCCAAGCTTGCCTTCCACGCCAAGGAAAGTCCCATCCGGACACGGGACGAAGTCTTCAATCTTGTGTCTTCATAGTCTTGGAGTCCGGCGGACGATGATAGTCCGGCTGTCCGGACACCCCCTAGTCCAGGACTCCCTCAGGCCTCCTCTGGCCCATAACACTTCCGGCCTCTTACTGGCCCGTAAAGTAAAAGGGCCGAGACACAATTGACATTTATTTCAGCCTGCTAAAGGCCCGCGGGCCATTTCCATTTATACGGCCCTATCGAGCTTTAGGCATGTTGATAGCCTACCAAGAGCTGTTGTTACGGTGGGCCACATCATTTGGGATCCACTTAATATTATTTTGACCAGAACAATTAAGGACCGCTTTGACTACACATGTTTGTTCATTTGTATGGCGTCCAGGAAATGGTTGGGCGTGTTGGCCCCCATTTCAACGATATAGCATATTCAAGAAATATCCTACACTATACTATCGCCTCTAAAAACATACACTATACAATAAAAAGACGTCATAGAAACGTAGAATAATCCTACACTATATAATAAATAAATTACAGCCGAATATACCAACTGGGCATTATAGTTCGGCACCAGTGATAATAAAGCATACACAAACAGCAAATTACATACACTGGACAAATAAAGCTCATACATTATGGACACGCATCAACAGAACTTACCATTTGAACTATAATCTCTTCAGAAAATAGGATTTGCCGGATTCAGATAGCACAAATTTCAGTCTACAAAATCTTCAATTCCTTCACGGTTTCCTCAGTGTCTTGTTTCATTTTTTGGCTCCTGCATCTAATACCTGCATGTCCAATCTCAACTTGTTGATTGTACGTTGAAAATCATGTACACGTTGTCTTGCCACCTCTAGTTGATGCTCAAGAACATCATCACATTCCAATTCCAATCCATAATCATTCGATAACGGCCATGCCGCACTGCTCGCAGATCTTTCTGTTGATGTCACTTCATCCTGAAATATTTCTGTAAGTACACATGACTAGGGAAAAAATATAGTTACAACAGTGAAGCGAGCAAGACAGTCAATTTTGTACATGGCAAAACAAGACTAACAATAATGTTACACGTCATGAAGCATAAGCAGATGATATTTTAAAAATTATAAAAAGGTAGTCTGTGCAGCCTGCATATAGAAATCTCTCTTAGCTCACTAGAAGAGCATGATGTTGGGGCCCAATCCAAAACACAGACAAGTTACAAATTTAGACAGCACATTGCGTATAAGTAAGCAAATAGTTGGCCATTCTATAGCTCAGTTAAAGTCTTAGGGAGCATAATGAATAGCAAATGGATTCATACAAACCTACTACAGCAAGCAAAACTATGCAATCATTAGCCTAGTATTAACTAGATTGTGAGCCTCATGCAATAATAGTTGGTTAATAGACTTCAAAGCTTCAGGCACACTTTGGTAGAGTAATTAAATGGTAAGGCCTTTAATTACATAAACTAATAGTTATACAAGTACCCAACATCAGGCATCATTATTTGTGCATCTCATTAACTGAGGACAAATAAATCAATTGAAAAGAGCAAAATAACTATGCCTGAAACAAACAAGGAATTGAACTGTTGAGTTGGATACAGTGACTTACTTAACTGGTTGAAGAGGCTCTGCGCAGCTCCTGCTTCTCTTGCAAGGCTCCTTCCTAACATCTTGTACTTGGAAATCCTCAATCTTATCTTCATTGCACCCCCTCTACAAGGTGACACAAACTAGTTACTCGTCTCCTTGGAAGATAAATATGCATACTTTCCAGTCTGTGAACACAAAAAGATGAGATTATAACAAAACAACACCACATAATGAAACATGCCGCATCTCTTTCACTTGCACACAATGAAATGAGTCTGCACTATGTAAAAACTAGGCATACCTTCGAACTGGATCTCCAGGTACTCTTGGAGAGCCTACTTTAGTGTACAGCCAAACCTTTATGTCACCTATGAGTTAGACAAGGCCCCACTACAGTAGCCCTTAGTGTTTAAATCATTGACAAGCTCTGTTAGAGTGTTAGGTCAAGAACAGCAAGTAATCAAAGCAAACAGTCCTAGTATGGCTGGCTGATGCAAACAAGCAATTGAACAGATGTGTGAGCAAATCTTACATATAAGGAAAAGAAGCAAAGAAGGAGGCTTAAAGACCCATCACTTGACTGACCAGATTTAAGGGGCATTTAAACATCATTTGCAATGTATGAACTAACATAAACATTGCATATTCCAGATTCTACAATGGAATGCACATGTATTAGGTTATGCCATGTATGATGATGCCTAAATGTACACTATAGCAGGCATGAGTGATTTATCATTGCACGCACAATTGAACTACAGGTTAAGGGCCAGTTCGATTCCGCCTTTTCAGGGCTTATTGTCAAAATAAGCCATAAAAATGTAAAGAAGTCATTTTTGAGGTATGGGCTTGGGCTTAACTTATTTCACTTTGGAGGGGGTTGTTTCAGGTAGAACCTCACTAAAAATTGAAGGGAAGGGGAATAGTGAAATGACTATGTTGTCTGCCTATATTATACTCAAAATGCAACTGCTGATGCCCACGTCACACCTGACCCTCAAGTAAAAACAAACATGCAAGCGTTCATTGCCCTGTTCGCTTGCATCTCCTCTCCCCTTTCCCTCTTTCGTCGATCCCCTGCCTGTAGCACTAGGGTTCCTCCAGCGAGCCATCGCCACTAGACCCATCTGGCCTGGTCCTCGACGATGCTCTGTCTAGCTAGGCTACATGGCCGGCAGGTAGGGGAAAATCTCCCTGGATGCTCCTCCCTCTGGCGCCGCCCCTCATTCTCATGGTCTCCAGTAGCTGCTCCACTGTGGTCCGTCCAACGCACTACTCAGGCGGGCGCCGCACAACTACGGCTGATGCCACACTGCGGCAGAAGGCACCTTATTCCCCCTCCTCTCCTCCCAGGCCGTGGCCTTGAGGTGATATTGAAGGATGAGCTCATCCAACAAGGTGAGGATCTCCTCTGATTTTTTGCCAAATTTTCATTCTGATCCACTATACGATGAATTGCCATGAGCTACTTCTGCTGCTGCTATATGATGCATTACTATGAGCTGCTCCTACTGCTGCTATATGATGAATTGCTATGAGATACCACTGCTATAAGATGAATTGCTATGAGCTACTGCTGCTATATGATGAGTTGCTATAAGCTGCTCCTGCTGCTGCTATATAATGAATTGCTATGAGCTGCTCCTGCTGCTGCTATATGATGAATTTCTATGAGCTGCTCCTGCTGCTGCTATATGATGGATTGCTATGAGCTGCTCCTGCTGCTGCTATATGATGAATTGCTATGAGTTGCTACTGGTATATGATGAATTTCACACTGCTGATGTTGCTGCTGTATGATGAGTTGCTATGAGCTGCTGCTGCTGCTATATGATGCTTTCAGGTGGTGCTGCTATATGATAATAACCAGCCACTTGGACCATCGAATTTCAATAAATAATTGTTATTCATTTAAATGTGGGTCATTTGTTCTTCGTTTAAATTAGGCAATGAGATCTCTATGGAAAACATTGACCAAAGTAGATTGTGCCAAGTAGATGGTATCTTTGTATTTGCATTTTGAACAAATAGTGATGCCCTGTTTTCCTATGATATTAATTACTGCACTGGGTTCAATTTGTGATGTTTGCAAGTCAAATTAATTTTCATATGGGTAGCAAAATGAAAAAATATAATGCAATCTAGACTTTTCACTGATCATGCCAAAGATAAGCTGAAAAGGAAGGCAATGAAAAGAACTGGTTGGCTTATTACATGGAGCTTATTTTCTTAGGATAACTTGTAATAATTGTCCCTAAGAAACTTGGCCAATAGAACTGACATACAAATAACATGTCACGATGATTGCAATGGAGGAGTGACGTACCATAGCACAGTGTATAGGCTCACCGCTGCCTCTCCTTTTTTTTTGCGATGTTCCATGAAATTGCCACATACATCTTGTACTTTTTCATTGTATAACACTATCTGCAAGTTGACACGGCTAATTTCAGACATCTTTACATGATAATACATAGCATATCCCTTGCGCATATTTAAACCACCAATTAATGATTGTGTGCGTAGCATAAACTAGCCACTCTGTGTGCTGGACTAGTAGGCACTCTAAGGGAGCCTAATGTAGTGCACTGGAATTCCTACATGCCACCTAAGATTTTGTGTAATGTACCGCCTCTGTTCCTAAATATGCCTTTTTAGAGATTCTAGTATAGACCACATACAGATGTATATAGATGCATTTTCGAGCGTAGATTCACTCATTTTGCTCTGTATGTAGCCTATAGTGGAATCTCTAGAAAGACTTATATTTAGGAACGGAGGTACGAGGTAGTATCATGTATGACATATACATACCTAATTTAGAAGCCAGTAGTAGAAATCATTGTCTGCACAATGGGATTACTAGTTGAAAATCTTAGCAAAGCACGCTGGCAGGCATAGAACAGTACAAGAGAGAAAGAGACGCACTTACAAGATCATAACAATGCCTCAGTCCAGGATCTTGGTTGGCCAAGCTGTTATATCCAGAAGAAACATCGTCCTTATAGTTTTTGCTAGTTGCATAACAGGTAACAACGACCTGTTAGTATATTTGAAGTACATCGGGCAGGTCATGCTGGACGGGTTTAAAGGTGACAAGTACCTAGGCCGTGGCGGGTGCTTGGCATCTTGCCAGACGATGGGAATCAGGTTAGAAATGTCAAGGGCGATGATGCTGCGCTGGCTGTCGGGGTCCGGTAAGGATATCTAGAACCGTAGAGTAGGGTGTTTGTGGAGCGCCTCCGGTAGGGTGGACTACGGTGTGGGTGAAGCGGATATGTGGTCGTGGACGAGGGCATAGGTGAAGCTGCTCCGGTGGTTGGGTTAAGGATGGTGTCAATGATGCGGATCTGCGGCCGTGGACAGGGCGTCAGACGCTGCTCCGGTAGGTTGGATGATGGTGCGAGGAAGCGGATCTGAGCCCGTGGACTTGTGAGTTCGCAAAGCGGCCCCGGTAGGGTTGAGAATGGTATAGGCGAAGCTAATCCGGTAGGGTTGACGATGGTGTCGGCGAAGCGGCTCCGCTAGGGTTGAGGAAGGTGTCGGAGAAGAGGATCAGAGGCTGTCGACAGGGGCATTGGTGGGGCGGCTCTGGGGGGTGTGGACGAAGCGTCTCCAGTGGGGAGTATGAATGAGCCACTGCAGATGCGCTACGGTTGGCGAGAGTACCGGCGAAGCAGATCCGACGCCGTGGACAAGGCCGACATTTAATGGGCTGTGGTATAATGGTGGATGAGCAGTGTACTTGTTTCTAGGGGAGGTGGGAGGGGTAGATGCGGCCGCAGAAGCAGATCCGGTAAGGTGGACGTCGCTGGCAGTGAATGGGCTCTGGTACACCAGTGGATGAGCAGTCTAGGTTTCGAGAGGGGAGGGGTAGAAAGGCCGATGAAGTACGGACGGCGTGATGTAAGATGCTCTGGTGCTGTAGAGTTAGTCATTTTGGGGGAGGGGAGAGGAAATGGGGGTGCCGTGTGGTGGGGGAAACCGGAAGTTACCAAAGCAGCCCCGACCTATTATGTAGATGAGGGCAGTATTGTAACTGTTGGTCTCCGTGCACCAAGGACAAAAGGGGAATTTCGCATGCTAAAGACTAGGTGGCGGAAATTTTAGAAGGAGGCGGGAGATTTTGCCGCCCGCGGGATCGTTCGTATCCAGTTTCAACTAATTTTGGACCATGCTAGCGGGAAGGTCATGCGAGACTGTGTACACGGGCGCGTGTCGTGATTAATAACTGTGTGAAGTCCACCCCAGAAAAAAGACAATAACTCGGGATGATGCGCCGATAACTTGGACGTTCACACGGGCGCGGCCAATCGTACGGGTGTAGAGGCGCGTTCACAAAAAAGGGATCAAACGCTCGGCCTATGTATTTCTCGTGTAAATAGATAATTTAGTGCCATTGGTTATTTACTTTAAACATAATGCATTGACGTGTTAGTGTAGAGGCGCACACAAAGAAATGGATGTTGTAGTCCGCTACTTAAAAGTGTTACCTCATATGATTACATAGCCTCCATTTCATAAATTGCGTACCCGTTGAATTCATATATGAATATTACATATATCACTTCATAATAGAACCTTAAATCATGCAAGACTAATGAATTTGAATGCAAGAGTAACAATGGTGCATGTACATGATAGCTACATTGGTTGTTTGAAGAAACATCAATGTAACTTTGGCATGCACAACTGAAAAGGTTTATTTAGATAGAAAAAATGTGATATGTGAGTGTCCAATCTTTATAGCGTTGTTGTACCTTTGGCCACGATATGAAGTAGATATTGATTTATGTTCAAGCGATGCACGTCCACGATCGCTAGATAGTGATACGTGAATGAATTGTGCAATCTCTCTCACACGCATATATATCTCATTTCCCTGTGGGCATCGGAATTACACACGCGCACTTCGTGTATTTCTCTCCCTCCATCAAGGTTAGAATTCGTCTTTCTACCCCGTCCTACAATTCTCTCACACAGAAACACACATGCTCCCTTTGTCGAACACGCCCACCCCTTTAATTCCACCCACCCATAGCCACTAATGTCTCAAAGTATAATTATGTCTCTCACACATATGCCTAAGGTTAACTCGAGTTCTGGAACCATATGAATACATACAACGGGATTCCAGCAGAGCACCTTTTGTTTTGAGATTTCGCTCTCTCTCTCTCTCTCTCTCTCTCTCACACACACACACATACATGCAAGGCAAGCATGCGCTTGCACGCATTGTTTCTCGCTTCATTTTCCCGGCAATTGCATGCACACCGTTTGTTTATCTTCGTGATGCTTTAAGTATGCCTCACACACATGCTATCTACCTATCCCTTAATATAGCTAGATATGTGTCACACAAACTCCTTCTCCCTACTAGCAAGATGCCCATGCATTGCACGGAACATCAAGATGCATTTGTATGAGTAGTTTATCTTGTGGGAGAAAAGGATGAATGAGGGAATGCCTTATTTGCAAATGTGGAGAGGGGTGTAGGTATCTTTTTGCAAAATTGCCATAGTTTCCTTCCTATCCGTCAGATATAAATCGGATGGCCTATATTGCAGGATGGCAGGAACACCATCATCACCAACTCTGTTTTTTATAAGAGTAGAGATATGTAAGTGTCACTGCCCCCCACACACACCCACACACCCACACACACACACTTTCCCAACACCGAAGGAGTAGGGTGACACCTCGATCTTGATACTAATCTATCGACTGGCTTCTCTCTCAGACACACACACACACAAACACACACACACACACACACACACACACACACACACACACTACCCGACATCGAAGGAGTAGGGTGGCACCTCGATCTTGATAGTAATATCTCTACTCCTCTTTCAAACACACACCCATACACACACACACTCGCTAGTTGTGCCTCTATGCCTACCACGCACACTCTCGATACATCTTTCTCTCCCTCCCCCTCCCCCCACCCCAACAATGACAGCAGAAGGGTGACAACTCGATCTGATCGTAATCTGTCAATTGGTTTTCTCTCTCAAACATTGTGTCTCTGTGCCTCGCTCAGTAGCCCCCTCGATATGTAGACTTCTTGCGCGCACACAGCTGTAGTGACGATGACGCTGAACCCAGTGTGCCTCGTTTTTACCGGCCTCATGTGATAGTTTTCACCCTATTTTCTGTTAGTTAACAAGGCAACCTTTTCTTTGTTACTACTAGTAAATCTGAAATCATTTGGTGCAGACATAAAATATATCACTTCAACCCAATTATCGCAGTAACTATTTTAAAAGAACTAGCTAGATGCTCGTGCGTTGCACGGAACATCAAGATGCATTTGTATGAGTAGTTTATCTTGTGAGAGAAAAGGATGAACGAGGGAAGGCCTTATTTGTGAATGTGGAGAGGGGTGTGGGTATATTTTTGCAAAATTACCATAGTTTCCTTCCTATCCGTTAGATATAAATTTGACGGCCTATATTGCAGGATGGCATGCACACCATCATCACCAACTCTGTTTTCTACTCCCTCCATTCCTAAATATTTTTCTTTTTAGATATTTCAACAAGTGACTACATATGGAGCAAAATGAGTAAATATACACTCTAAAATATGTCTACATACACATTCGTATGTGGTAGTCCATTCAAAATCTAAATAGACAAATATTTAGGAAACAGATGGAGTATACGACTAGACACGGAGATATATCTCCAGCATGGTCGACAACAAAAATGTGCTGGACTGGTTAGTGCCAGATGCTCGCAACCCGATGACATGAGTTCGAATTTTGTCTTTAACTTTAGATCTTTTATATTATATATTACTTATTTAATATATACTTCTTTCGCTACTGTACTGATAGTGGAACCCATAGAGTACTTAGAATACAAGATTAAGGATGGACTTGTTTCTTTTTAACTTTCTGTACGAAGCTGTAGCCACCCTGCAAGTCACGTGTACACTGTACATGCAATTAACTTTTTATAGAGGGACAATCATACACGCAATTAACTCAAATGGATTGGATGTCACTCTATTATTTCTAGCATAAGAGCATCTCCAACGGCAGCCGGCAAATTTCCTCCCGCTTCCTTCCGCGGAGGACGACATCAAATGCCAGCGGCATACATTTTCACAACTCTAACCAACCAGATGAAATTCGTGCAAACACGGACTGATTTCATATAAGCATGAAGGATTTCGTATAAAAAAGCTGGATCTTCATATAAACATGATGTATTTCAATACATTTACATGAACTAAGCGGTGCTAATCCAGCTCTCTTGGTATAGTTAATACTCCCTCCATCCGGAAATACTTGTCCTAGAAATGGATGTATCTAGATTTATTTTAGTTATAGATACATACAATTTATCCATTCTTAGAACAAATATTTCCCGCCAGCTGGAGAGGGAGTACATAATCTAAATGGCCGCCCACGGATCGCTTTGTCTTCCTCATGTCCGGCAGACACTTGCAGGGTCGACGAAGGTCCTCGGAAGAGACGAAGCAGCAAAGAAACCACCTGAATGCGCAGTCATCGCCTCGGTGGTGGCCTTCATGGGAACCAAGTGGCGGTGGCCTCCCGTGTTCCACTTCTCCTCGATGATGGCGGCGGACATGGAGAAGCTGGCCACCGAATCATTGCTCTCCACGCACCCGGCTTCTGTCTCTGCCTGCATGGCGCTACCGCAGGCACGGGAGGCGCGCCCATAGACACGGGAGGCGCGGCCACCGTAGACACTGGTGGCGTGGTACACGCGGCAGCGACGACGCCCGTACCGACGTGCTTGCCACCGTGCCGGGATGGAGCAACTCGCCACTCCTCATCGAGCTGAATTGGAGTGGCGAGTTGTTGAACCACACGCCTGCTTGGGGCGGCAACTGGCTCCGTCGGGCCAAGCGAGGTTTGTGAAGCACCAAGCGGCCTCGCCCGTATTCGGAGGGCTCGGCGGGCCACCCAGCCGGGTAGTATGCCAGAGAACGGCTCCTCGGAAGCCATCGAAAGAGTGGAGAAAATGGTGAAGGACAGATGGGGGAGCGGCGGAGGGGTGCGATTCTTGCCCGCTATCTGTGTGGCCTCGTTTAAATAGAGGGGGACGGTAGGAGCTTGGTCGGCGTCTGGCCTCGTTTAAACTGAGGGCGGACGGGAGGAGCCCAGTTGTTGTTGCGTTTAATTCCAGTCCGCTCATAAACGGATGTGTGGCCAGAGTAGGTTTCTCGGTTTGCATGCGGGTTTAACGGAGGGGTTTGATGGAGGCAAGGAGGCGTGTTCAGCCGGGCGTGTAGCGGGCCGCACAGTACTATTCAATTTGACAGCAGGTAGCGCAGTTCCCGATGCAGCTTTAATGCAGACGAGGGAGGGAGTAGCGGTTCCTGAAATGTTGACTAGCCAATGCATCCTCCTTCAATTAATGCATGAGGGAAGTAATGGGAGGAGGACCGGGACAAGAGGTTGCACGATGTGAATGCAACGTAGTTTGCCCTCATATAAAGGCGCCCCTCCATTCCAATGCATCTACCACATCGTACGCACCTAAGCATTTTCCTAAGAACCTACACTAAGAGAAAAAGTGCTCACTCCAGACCCATGGCGGCGATGTGCGCGAGCGGCCAGTGGCTGTGCCAGATGGTCTATGACGCTGGCCTGCGGCATGGCATCGAGGATCATCTCCAAACAGTGTTGGATACCTGCTGGTGGATGGCCGCCATCGATGCGAACTACGACTCTAAGTTGGACCAGATGATTGTTTCCACCACCAACAAGTCCACCATCCTCAAGAAGCTCGTGGACGACATCGCCGTACTCCTCCAGTCCGCGCGCCCGGGCTCCTCATTGCCTGCCACCCTAATCGGCCTCCATGGCCGAAACCTCTTTCAAGCACTGGTGGCCCTGCGGCTGCCCGCCGACGCCACAAAGAATGTCCACCTGGAGGTCGTGTTCGCCGCGAGGCGCCTCGCCCTGCAAGAATTCGTCGACCTACACATCCATGTGTACGAGCAAATCGTGTACATAGGTATCTACAAGGCCAGTGAGGACGCTACAATGTTGGCCTTCCTCAACTGGCTGGAAGCCTTGGATGCCTATGCTGAGAAGCACCTTGACCTCGCCACAAAAGCCGCCGCTCCTTAGACGCCGGTCAGTGGCCCGGCGCACTAAGTTGAGGAGGAGGAGGTCCTACATTGATGGATGCATCTTTATTCTTGCCTCCTGTAACCAACACTACGATCGCATCATCATGGCCTTAATTCTTATTGTGTTGTTGCATTCTCGTTCCAATCAATACCGACATGTGCGACCCCTTTGCTTAATTATATGCATCACTGTAACTAGTACTCCATCCGTCAATTTATAAGTTGTGCTTACCTTTTCCATCAACTTCGTACAACGCGCGGGCATCTTGCTAGAAACACTAGAACATGTCGGACCGCATGTGCCCAAACCGACAATGCGCCAACCTAGCTACTACGTACCCTGCTTATCTGGCGGAAATAGCCCCGCCCTAGCGTTTCCAATCGTTATTTCGTTCTATCGATCGTGCCAAGGAGCAGAACCAAATGTTACAATTTATACATGTTTCTCTACTCCTACTCCTATAAAAGACTCAGTTGGTGATGGTGGTGTGTCTGCCATCCGTCGTTTCTGACCATTAGATCTGCATCTAACAATTGTGAGGTAAGTTGTGGCATTCTTGCAACAATAGCCCACTTCTCTGCTCCAGTTTGCAGAAAACCCCTTATTATCTTGAAAGCAACCACATCCCTCCCTCACCTCATCAAAACGGTCTGAGAAATATATTTTGAGTGAAAAGTAATATATTAGGAGTATATCAAAACAAGAGTGGTTTCTTTCAAGTTTGTGAACAAGTACTACTATTCTACTACTTTGGATCCGCTGCAACGCACTGGCACATTGCTAGTAAAAGGAAAAGGCCTACCGCGTTCGCGTCGCACCCCCACACGCCCAGGAATCGGGAGTACTCCATGGCCCGTCCGGCACGACACATAGCTTAGGGAAGGTGTGTTGCCTAACATTTTCACTTTCATGTGGGACCACCATTGAGCAAACCGACTATTGGCATACCGCACCCCGCCCGCCGTCGGGTTGGAAAATAGAAAAGAGGGGAAGATCTAGCTATAGCATGGAAGCCAAGAAATTTGGTGTCAGATGGGGCTCATTGATAGAGTAGGAGCATTCCGTAGTACTACTCCTACTAGTACCAAGTTTGTACTATACAACTAGTACTACCACTATACAACTAGGTACGTGCAGGGCACAACATCGTAGGAACAAAAAAGGGAAGATCTTGTTTTGGGTGATTTATCTTTTTCAGTCAATGTAGTATGAATAATATGATGTGGGGGGCACCCATGAAGCTTATGTGGCTTGGTTGCACTACAAAAAAATACACTTCCGTGATGATACATGTTTGTCACAGTAGGTCGCGTTTTTTGTCATGCATGTACATCCATGACAAATTTATGATAGAATCAAGATAGTCATACCTGTGCTGTCGTAGAAGTGTTCCATGACATTACCAAAATTATCATCACGGAAGTGTCCACTTCCATGATGATAAATCTCGCGTCACAGAAGTGCTTTCGTCAACGGTGACCGACACATGGCATCCATCGTAACAGAACACCGTTAAGCTATCGGGTCGGGTTTTGGATCCGATAACCTGTTAACAGCCCCGACCAATGGGGATTTTCCACGTGTAAAATCATCATTGGCTAGAGGAAACACGTGTCGGCTCATCGCTGGGACAGATGTCATCCACTCATTGGACAGAAGGCGCATATGATACGTCGACATGTGGCACGGCCCAACAGAGGCCCATTGCTGTGAAGAGGCCGGCCCATTTGACTTGGTCAAAAGGTGGCGGACCGGCCCATGGAAAGCCTGTTAACGGCATGTTCGCATATAGCCCATTTATAGCCCGCTAACCCAAGGCCCGTTACGCCCTATTCGAATTAGGCCCAGTAGCGTCATTTGGGCCATCCAATATGATTCCATCCCGTTTTCACTTCGGCCCATGTATGGCCCATGGCGTCTTCGGCCCATATGAGGCCCTATGTAACTCTTGGCCTATTAACGGCCCGTGGTGAAATTGGCTCAGAATGAACGATGTATCACTTTACACCCATTAATGGCCCGTGGTGGCCGCCCGTATAGAACAATGTATCACTTTATACCCATTAATGGCCCGTTATTCCGTTGGGCGTTTCCAGCCCATGTTATCTTCGGCCTTCTCGAGCCCATTTATTCTTGGGCTCATTTCCGGCGATTCGTTTACTTACGGCCCATTCTTGTCATTTTACGCTTGTGGGCCAAATTCAGCCCGTGGTTCTGATCGGCCCGTTTGTGGTCCGTTAATCGTTGGGCGTTTTCATAGCGTCATCAAATCGGCCTATTAACGATGGCCCGTTATGGTCGACCCATGAGCGGACGATTCCAACTCTAGCCGTTTACGTACCGAATGCGGTCTGTTTGGCCCATGTTTGTGTCAATCAACATGACCCGTATAAGGCCCATTGATGATCTGCCCATAGAAGGCCCGTTGTTTCTATGGCCCATAGAAGGCCCATTGTTTCTCTGACCCGTAGAAGGCCCATCGTTTCTGACCCGTAGAAGGCCCATCGTTTATCTGACCCGTAGAAGGCCCATTGTTTCTCTGACCCGTGGGTCGAAAGGTCACTACATAAATATTAGCCCATGGTATTGTGGCCTAGTTTTAAAAAATAGGTTATTGCAGCCACTAGCAAACCGCAGAAAAAGAACTGCAATGACTACAAGCAAACAAATAAACAAGACAACAAGGAAATAAATAAGCAAGAAACTTACACTAGGCTATCACGGCTATTACACATATTACATCCACTGGGCATCAAAGTTCTCCACCAGTGCAAATATAGGGAACACAACAACATATATATGCCGCAGCAAAACAAGTCCAGAACTGAAACCACTTTAGAAGAGCTCAAGAAACAATATCCTGGGTACCCATAATGCTGGCAAGATGCTTAGCAAGCTTATTAACTTTCTCTTGTTGGGCGCTTAAGTCCTCCGGCGCTTGCTGTTGCACCAGAAAGTATGCATCTGAATTCTGCAGGGACTTTCTCAGTCCTTCGGCTTCCTATCACATAACATCTGTTCGATGTCTTTCAACTTGAAGTTGAGACTCAAGAAGCCAAACTAATTCAGGCAACGAGTTCAAGAGTGGTGCCAAAGATGGTAGCCAAGATAGCAAAACACTACATCAAGGCAGGACTTTGGGGGTTGTCTCAGTGTCTTCAATATAGTTTTTATCAGCTTTCTTGGAGACCAACAGGGATGTCTCACTACCTTGAACCTTATCTGCATTACTTCCTTTACCATTGCATAACAGGGTACTCTTCTCCAATATTTTATCCGCGTTCTAAAAGAGAAACAAACAAACACATCTCAGGTTTACAATGTAGTATATGAAACTCATTTTGGTAAACCAGTTCAGCAGTAAGGTGGACAGGATAACAGCATGAAACAAACATATATCTACTAGCTAAATACCCGTGCGTTTCTACGGGATGAAACAATATTTGAAGAGTGATGGCGAATGACTGATTGTCCTCGGTTATCATTGACGTCCTCGAAGGCACGGCCAGAGCCCTCGACCGTCAGCCCTTGGTTGTCCTCGAGCACCTATTGCCCCACCCACGTATGTTTAGACAAACCGTCAGCTTGTGGACATCATGCAAAGCATGCTCATTCTCCATCTTAGGGAATGCTTGGTTGCCCATATTGTACCACGTGGTGGCCTAAGTCCATATTGGCAATGTTGGTCCCAATGTCGGCAAGAGCCTGTTGGCCGTCCTTACCCACGAGCACTTTGAAATTGATTCAGCGCAATGCCTAATTACATACCAAGCATGCTAATTAACTTCTTGTGTAATTAATTAGTTGCATCTCTTTCTCCCTGCCCCTCTCTCTCTCTTCCCCTCAATTTTTTAACTCCAACATAACCCCCAAAATCTAAACAACTATATTTCATTTAATATGAAACTACCACTAGTGTGGTTTTTGTGCAACCAGGGACTTTGCACCCCCGATGCACCCACGATAAAAAACTTAGCAAAATATTAAAAAAATCTGAAACTTTGTGGATGTGATTATGAACAAATGTTTAGGTGCTTGCCAAATTGGGTGGCCAAATGACATCCGAGGAGCTCTGTACCATTTTTTTAAAGTTTGTGCTAAAACATGTAAACAGTAAACTTGGGTGCAGAGCATCACTTGTATTTCCTTTTGTATGGAGATCATTTGATGTTTCTTGGTAACCAAATTTTGCCCATAATCACATCCACGAAGTTTCAGAATCTTTTATTTGATTTTACTGTTCACTGTATGGGTGCACCGAAATTGGGTGTAGCCACTACTTTTCCACTACCAAATCCATATGTAATACCCAACATCAGTTGAATGATTAAACTTTTGCTACAATAAAAATAGGGAAACATTACCTTTTAGCCGGCCAATTGCGCTCTCGCGTCTGCCACCTCCTTTGTTTGACATGCGGCCACGTGAGGCTCATGCATGCCACCGCTCATCTTCCCCACTGTAACAAACTGATGAAGTGAGTGTCACATTGATAGAACACGGACCACCAGTTACTCCTCATCTGGAGTAGATGGTTGTTTGTGTTATGCGTGAAGAACTTGTGTGTCTCCTCACTGGGAGAGCCCTCCGTCTGCTAGACGCATATGCCTTTTTTGACAAAATGTTTCTGCAACAAGGATTGTGTTGCAATAGCAATGGACAAGTTGCTAGATGCATATGCTTTTTTGGCAAAATGTTTCTGCAACAAGGATCATTTTGCAATAGCGACGGACACAGTTGCAAGACACATAGGCTTTTTTTGGCAACATGTGTCTGCAACAAGGATCACGTGCAAAAAAATCTGCAACAAGGATCTTGTTGCAAAAAACTGCAACATTATGTATTTTGCAGGGTTTCTGCAACATGATCATTGTTGCAAAGATGCCTCTGCAACATTAGCTCTGTTGCAATGGTGAACGACACGCTCAGCCACTCGATGGAGCGAGATCAGATGGCTCGCAGGGCGGCGGATCTTTTAAACAAATCCGTCGGCCGACCAGTAGCAACTCCCATAAAAATAACATAGAAAACCAACAATAAATACTACTTTAATATGTTTTATAACACAAAATAAACAATAAGTAATAATGCATTTTTTCACCGGAGGATAAACATATTGCTCAAAGAAGCAAATGCAATCGACCTGTTCTCTCTAGCGAAAATCTACCGGATAATTTTTTTTTTAAATTCACCACACCTCCACATCTCGACTTTTTTCAAGATTCATCTTGACTAATATTATAGCCAGTATTGTGGCTTCTCGTCCTTCTTGAATCCTTGTCAGCATCTACCATCTTGTCCTCCCCGAATCCTTGTTGCTAGCGATTATGGTATTGCACCTTTGTAACGGTTGCTGCTAGGAGTTGTGAAACGGGCAACCTATTAGGGTTGTGCGGAGCCACATGAAGATAATGTGCACCTGTAATTTCTTTCCTCTTCCATCACCATACATGGTCAATATCTGTAATAAGTGATTAAGATGAATTAAAAACAGCTAACCTATTTGCACAGAAGTCTCATAATTGACCTGAGAGAAAACATACATGAAAGACATCTTGGCAGTTTGTTCTAATGCAAAAGGATATGCCTTTGGGTGTTGTTCGAGAGAAGAAAAGGGGTTTTTTCTTCGACACAGGCAGCCGAGCAACACGAAACAATGACTTGTAGAAACGAAAACCACGCAAGAACAAAAGGGAAAAATAGAAATAGTTAAAGTGAATTAGAAAGGGTGTTGAACCTCCTCGTCCATGACAAAACGCACACCGCCTCCAACTTCTTGGTGAGTTAGAACGACATATATGACTTAAGCACAGTGTAATTTTATGTGTAACAGTTTACACAAAAAACAAATATAATGAGTTGGATTAAGCATATTGACAACATTTGTAGCATAATCGTATAAAATATAGGGTATTGTATATGAAAATTCTAGTAAAAAGGATCTGTACCTCAAGGAACACGAAATATTACTGGTATGTAAAGGAAAAATATACAAAATGGTCAAGCAGTTGAACCAACGAAATAAATATCTATAAATGATGGAAAAAAATCGAAGCCAAACCTGCGGTAAGTCCATAACAAGGAACGGGGTTGTGGCTAGTCCCCTATGAGATCATTAGTTCTACAGTATGCCTTGATCATTTACGATGTTATCTTAGTATAACGCAACGGTAGTCTGCACCCTCATCAACATCCGTGAATGCCATTATGCCTCTGGCTTCTACCATCTTCTCGCCTGGAGCTGAGAAGTGTAGCTGATTTGGGTTTGGAAGAGTTTAATTTGCACCATTCGATTTGTTGACCAAACATCTGGCTTTGGGTAGATGATCTATCCTCGGCTCCTTAGTATTAGCTCAAACATCAAAATCGAGTGCATATTCCAGCAAAACAATCAAAGTTGGGCTAATCCATGCGTGCACGACGAGATACTTAGAGCAAGCGGTTTACCATGTCTTCCTTGAGATTTCCTTACCCTTTCAAGATACCGCCAAAGCCAAAAGCACATGAACGAGCTAGCTGTAGGTACCAGAGAGACCACAGATGTGAGCTGAAAGCAGAGGACATGGATGTGCAGATTAAGCAAGATCGACGACGCCCTGACCATGTGCGTTGCTCGAGAAATAAGAACAAACGCGCCCGTACTCCACATTCACCGTGGTGCATTGGCGCGTCTACACGGCTGCACCCGCGCTTACCTCCTATCAGGCGGGGAGGCTCGTCGCTCCCATCCCACGCTGCTGCTGCAGGCATGGCCCACGGCCGCACGAACACTCTCAACGTCTGCGCTGGTGCCGTCCTCACCGTATCCATCGCCCAGCCATATAGACTGCTAACGGCTGTCAGATTCGGTGACGGAGGAGGCCAGCAGACAGGATATGGCAGCGTTGGAGCGGGAGCGTGGCGGCAGCCATGTTCCATCTAAAGTTAACCTAGCCCTCGCACCGAAGTCGGGAGGAGAGGGGGCGTGATCGGAGGACGTTATATTTGGTAGGAATGAAAAGCATGCTAGAAAACCAGAAACGGGAGCGAGCAGATTTTTCCTTCGATCGGAAACAGGAAGAGGACTTTTGGAAAGAAATCGGTGGGGCGATGAGTTCCTTCGATCGGCTGGAGGGGTACGAACGAACGAACGAACGACATACGGACTGCTCCATTAGGAGTAGAGATGTAGTATGGTCACCGTATGGTCTATATCATTCTAGTTTATGTTGCCAAATCAAGATAGATACAGTTCGAATCATATCTATTTAAGACAAAGCAGCATAGACAGAATATAAGTGTGGGAAACTACACAGCAATAACAACACTTGTAATGTGCATGGCATGAGAACATAACTGTTTATTCAATTGAAACTGAAATCAAAATAGAGCAAGTTACAACAGCAAACAGCCAAACACGTTGAAGAAACAGGTTTAAAACATACCTATTGCGCCATTGGAGTTTCAATTGCATCCTTCAAATTTGAAATTGGTTGGTATCAGTAAATACAGTGATGCAAGAGCAAAGCTGTATGAACCATAGCTACGGAACCTGACCTGAGAACAATTCTTCTTCTGCTTTAAGCGTTTTAAGCGTTGACTTTGGGTTCGTAGTGGTGGTCCTCGTGATTTGGGCACTGCAGTTGCGTTACTACCTGCTCGTGTTTGGGTGCTCTGTGGTGGAGACGGTGATGTGTCAATAGGAACTGGGTGTCTATCTGTTGGGGTTGGGGTTAGAAGGGGTGTAGCTGGTTCTCTGTCCAACTGGGTAGGGGTACAATCTGCATGAGTGTGGGTTATGTGTGGTGGGGCTGGTTCTTGGGCAAGTACAACCGTGGTTCTATCTGCATCGACATGTAGCACGATCTTTTCTGAAGACCGTGTTTTTACTCCCACAGATACTGCCATCACTCCCTCCAATTGAAATGGCTGATAAACAAGAAAAGTAATTGAATGTACAGACATTGTAAGATAGACAGGTGCAATGGATAGTAGGGAAGAAAACAGGGCATGAAATAATTCACACTTATGTTGTCTAAGCAAACAGAATAGCAGGACATAATTTCACATATATGATGGCTAATTAAACATGATAGCATGACACAATTTCACATGTATGATGGCTAACTAAGCAGGATAGAATGACATACTTCAAAATATGATGACTATGTAAACAGGATGACATGATATAACTATACGATGTGTCTATTAAAGTGGTTGGCATGCCATAAATCACAAACATGCCGTCGATGGAAACATAATGGCATGATATAATTCACGGATAGAATGACATAATTTAAAATATGATGACTATGTAAATAGGATGAGATGATATAACTATATTATGTCTTTAGAAAATGGGTTGGCATGCCATAATTCAGATACATGCTGTCTATGTAAACATCATGGCATGGCATAATTCAAATATATGATTTACATACTAAGGAAGTGAGCAGAAGGCATTTGCATATATGATGTGTCAACTAAGGAGATGGCATTCAATATTGTGTATATGATGTAAAAACTAAGCATTGCAATACAACATATGCATTATATGAGTAATATAACCCTGCCAAGTTTGAGCATACACCTCAGGGGGATAATAGGACTGGTCATCTGCCTCTGAATCCTCCTCTGAAGAGCTATCTATAACCAGCAAGATATCTGCTTGGCGCAGTAGCATTGTCTGCTCTGAAGACCTTGTTTTCACTCTAGATTTCTCCATCACCAATTCAAATGGCTGATGCACAGGAAGAACAGTTGAATATACAAACATTGTCGACAAAAGCAATGAGAAATACAAAAAAAGGACGGCATGATATAATTCACATATATGACGCTTGCCTAAACAACATGGCATTGCATAATTCACATACATAATGCCTTGCAACAAGATAACATTGCATAATTCACATATATAATGTCTTGCAACAAGATGGCATTGCATAATTCACATATATGGTAATTAGACACTAAACAGGTGGCATTCACACAAAGCATGTCTAAACTAAGAAAATGACATAGCAATGCAAGACACCATACGCACGATATGAGCAACATAACCCTGCCAAGTTAGGGCATGCACCTCGGGGGGGGGGATATGACTGGTCATCTGTCTCTGAATCCTCCTCTGAGGAGCTATCGGTAACCAAAGAAGACATGCACTTCGTCGAGATAGCATTATGCTGCTCAAGACCTTGTTTCCACTCCAGATTTTTCCATGACCGTGCCGAATGGCTAATGCACAGGAAGAGTAATTGAATGTACTAAAATTGTTGACAAATTTAACACGTAATAAAAAAATGATGGCATGATATAATTCACATATAAGATGACTGGCTAACCAGGGTGGCATTGCAAAATTCACATATATGATGCCTGGCTAGACAAGATGGCATTGCATGATTCACATATACGATAAAGAAACTAAACGTATGGCATTGACACAAAGCATGTCTAAACTAAGCTGATGGCATCTTTAATGTATACAGTAAGCAATGCAAGGCACCATATGCATGATATTACCAACATCAGCATGCCAAGTTAGAGCGAAGACCTCATGGGGTAAATAGGAGTGGTCTTCTCCTTCTGAATCCCCCTCAGAACAGTTATCTTCCTCTTGATTACAATCCGAAATGGGTGGAGGGGGGCTGCCTTTGCACCCACCATGGAACGACATCTGCATGAAATTTTATTGCCACGCAAGGCTCGTCTCTTTTGCTCTACATGATCAGTTCCATTGTGTACATAACTGGCATGCATAGGAATAAAACATAGTGAGATTATGTAAGGAGTGCATGCACAAATCCAGAGTGATGGTAGCAAACTGTGGATAGACCTAAAACCAACGATAGCAGGCAGATAATAGCTTTAGTTAAAAAATACGGATAATGGCTCCTTTAATGTTTGTTTGCACCCAACATGAAACTCATAGTAGACATCGGAGATTAAACAGATAGTAGATAGATAGTACTGATTGCTGCCCCAATATGTACCCCACAACCATTTAAAAACTCAAGTTTCAGCAATAGTTTGGACCTGACTCAGAGTCTAATAGGTGAACACGACGATAATGTAGCATGTCATCATATTAGCTTACATATAACGTGGCGGAACACGGAAGAGTGCGACCTCTCTTGCGGACCCGTGTAGTCCTCAAGGTCATCTGCACAATTGATGATGGTAATGCAGTTGTCGTGGCTGCCAGTGGCGGGGAAGAAGATCTGAGGCGGCGAAAGACAGTCTGGAGAGTGATACGTCTCCAACGTATCTATAATTTTTGATTCCTTCATGCTACTTTATCTACTGTTTTAGGCAATATTGGGCTTTATTATCCACTTTTATATTATTTTTGGGACTAACCTATTAACCGGAGGCCCAGCCCAGATTTGCTATTTTATGCCTATTTCAGTGTTTCAAGGAAAAGGAATATCAGACGGAGTCAAAACGGAATGAAATCAACTAGAGAAGTTAATTTTGGAAGGAAACCAACCTGATGGGCTTAGAGTGCATGTCAGGGGAGTCCCGGGCTGCCCACGAGGGTGGGGGCGCCCCCTAGGCGCGCCCCTACCTCGTGAGCACCCCGGAGGTCCATCGACGTACCCCCTGCACCCATATATACCTACGTACCCTAAAACTTCCAGAACAGAAGATAGATCGGGAGTTACGCCACCGCAAGCCTCTGTAGCCACCAAAAACCTCTCAGGAGCCCGTTCTGGCACCCTACCGGAGGGGGATCCCATCACCGGTGGCCATCTTCATCATCCCGGCTCTATCCATGACGAGGAGGGAGTAGTTCACCCTCGGGGCTGAGGGTATGTACCAGTAGCTATGTGTTTGATCTCTCTCTCTCTCGTGTTCTCTCTTGTGTTCCTCTAGGGCACGATCTTGATGTATCCCGAGCTTTGCTATTGTAGTTGGATCTTATGATGTTTCTCCCCCTCTACTCTCTTGTGATGAATTGAGTTTCCCCTTTGAAGTTATCTTATCGGATTGAGTCTTTTATGAGAACACTTGATGTATGTCTTGCCGTGATTATCTGTGGTGACAATGGGATATCATGTGCCACTTGATGTATGTTTTGGTGATCAACTTGCGGGTTTCGTGACATTGGGAACCTATGCATAGGGGTTGGCACACGTTCTTGACTCTCCGATAGAAACTTTGGGGCACTCTTTGAAGTACTTTGTGTTGGTTGGATGAATCTGAGATTGTGTGATGCATATCGTATAATCATGCCCACGGATACTTGAGGTGACAATGGAGTATCTAGGTGACATTAGGGTTTTGGTTGATTTGTGTCTTAAGGTGTTATTCTAGTACGAACTCTTTTATAGATTGATCCGAAAGAATAACTTTGAGGTGGTTTCGTACCCTACCATAATCTCTATGTTTGTTCTCCGCTATTAGTGGCTTCGGAGTGACTCTTTGTTGCATGTTGAGGGCTTGTTTTATGATCTATGTATGTTATTATTGTTGAGAGAACTTGCACTAGTGAAAGTATGAACCCTAGGCCTTGTTTCCTATCATTGCAATACCGTTTACGCTCACTTTTATTATTAGTTACCTTGCTGTTTTTATTATTTCAAATTACAAAAACCTTTATCTACTATCCATATTACACTTGTATCACCATCTCTTCGCCGAACTAGTGCACCTATACAATTTACCATTGTATTGGGTGTGTTGGGGACACAAGAGTCTCTTTGTTATTTGGTTGCAGGGTTGTTTGAGAGAGACCATCTTCATCCTACGCCTCCTACGGATTGATAAACCTTAGGTCATCCACTTGAGGGAAATTTGTCATCCCTACAAACCTGTGCACTTGCAGGCCCAACAACGTCTACAAGAAGAAGGTTGTGTAGTAGACATCAAGCTCTTTTCTGGCGCCGTTGCTGGGGAGGCTAGGTAAGTGAAGGTATATCTTTAGATCTTGCAATCGAATCTTTTTGTTTCTTGTTTTAGCACTAGTTAGTCTATAAAAGAAAATTACAAAAAAATGGAATTGAGTTTGCCTCATACGCTTCACCTTTTTAATATCTTTTGTGAGTATGATGGGAAGGAAAATTGTGCTCAAGTACTTGAAGAAAAATTACATAGAATTCTTGGCATAAAATATGTGAATGATGAGCATGATTGCAATGTTGTTAGTATGAATTCCTTGAATATCCATGATGCTAATGATATGCAAAACCACAAGCTTGGGGAAGCTATGTTTGATGAAGATGATATTTTTTGTCCCCCAAGATTTGATGAGCAAATTTACTATGATGAAAGCATGCCTCCTATCTATGATGATTATTGTGATGATACGTATGCTATAAAGAAGAATTTTGCTTATGAGGAGAGTAGTAAATTTTCTATGCTAGTAGATCATGAAAAGAATGCTTTAGGTGCTGGTTACATTGTTGAATTCATTCATGATGCTACTGAAAATTATTATGAGGGAGGAACATATGCTTGTAGGAATTGCAATAATATCAAGTTTCCTCTCTATGTGCTTCAAGTTTTGAAGCTATGCTTGTTTTACCTTCCTATGCAAGTTGATTATCGTTCCCATAAGTTGTTTGCTCACAAAATCCCTATGCATAGGAAGTGGGTTAGACTTAAAAGTGCTAGTCATATGCTTCATGATGCTCCCGTTATGTTTCAATTCTTATCTTTTATGTGAGCATCATTGTCATCATCACGCCTAGCTAGAAAGGCATTAAAGAAAAGCTCTTTTTGGGACACAACCCAATACTTATCCTTAATGTTTTTGTGTGTTCACATGATTATGCTACTGTAGTAATCATGTTTTATAGCTTTTGTTTCAAGAAAGTGCCAAGTAAGACCTTTAGGATGGCTTACGGTGATAGTTGTGTTGATCCTGCTGAAAATCAGAAACTTTTGCACCCAGTATATTAGTTTTGTTAATTCACAGAAACGTGCTATTGATCTGATTAGTTTTGCCAGGGATTAGTAAACGAATTTCTTAGGACTTCCTAATTTGTTAGGATTTTTGGAGTTCCAGAAGTATACATTTGATACAGATTACTACAGACTGTTCTGTTTTTGACAGATTCTGTTTTCTATGTGTTGTTTGCTTATTTTGATGTATCTATGAGTAGTATCGGAGTGTATGAACCATAGATAAGTTGTAATAAAGTAAATATTACACCAATATGAATTTAGAATGAGTTCATTACAGTACCTAAGTGGTGGTTTTATTTTCTTATACTAACAGAGCTTACAAGTTTTCCGTTGAGTTTTGTGTTGTGGAGTTTTCAAGTTTTGGGTAAGGATACGATGGACTATGGAACAAGGAGTGGCAAGAGCCTAAGCTTGGGGATTCCCAAGGCACCCCAAGGTAATATTCAAGGACAACCAAGAGCCTAAGCTTGGGGATGCCCCGGAAGGCATCCCCTCTTTCGTCTTCGTTCATCGGTAAACTTTACTTTGAGCTATATTTTTATTCACCACATGATATGTGTTTTGCTTGGAGCGTCATTTTATTTTGTTAGTATTAGATTGCTGTTATTTAGAATAATGTTCTGCATCTTCAGTTTCAATAAAGAAGTCAAGGATAGCCTTTTCCATGCTTATTTTTCTAGTATACATGTTGCTGTTTGAAAACAGAAAGTTTACCGCTGTTGCAAAAATTCCCTAGAAAAGTCAGAGAGTGGTATAATGTTGAATATTTTTGCATATTGAGCTCTGATAAATTTATTACAGTGGGAATTTTAGTTCATAATTTTTGGAGTCAGGTAAGTATTGATACTCTTGCATTCTTTACAGACTGTACTGTTTTGACAGATTGCTGTTATGGTTGCATTGTTTGCATATGTTTGCTTGATTAATGATTCTATTTGAGGATAGGAGTATTAAATATGCAGAGGCATTTAGTGTTCAATGTTGAATAATAATTTAAGTGATTTGTTACAATAGAAAATGATAAGGTTTTGCATTGGTTTATACAAACCTATCTCACGAGTTCATGTTGGTTTGTTGTGAATGAAGCTTTTGATAAAAAGAGGAACCATGATATGAGAGGAATTAAGGAGACACAAAAGCTCAAGCTTGGGGATGCCCAAGGCACCCCAAGATAATATTTCAAGAAGTCTCAAGAATCTAAGCTTGGGGATGCCCCGGTAGGCATCCCACCTTTCTTCTTCAACAACTATCGGTTAGTATCGGTTGAGCCTAAGTTTTTGATTCTTCACATGAGTTGTGCTATCCTTGCAATGTAGTTTTCTTTAGCTTTGCTTGCTGTTTGAATAAAGTATCAAGATCTGAAATTATTAAATGAGAGAGAGCCATACATGAATTGGAATTTGCTAGAATACTCTATGTGCTTCACTTATATCTTTTGAGCGTGATAATTTTTGCTCTAGTGCATCACTTATACGTTTTAGAGCATGGTGGTAGTTTTATTTTGAAGAAATAGATGAACTCTCATACTTCACTTAGATTATTCTGAGAGTCTTTAATAGCATGGTAATTTGCTTAATGTTAATATACTTAGTGTTCAATATATGTGAAACTTTCTTTTGAGTGAATTGAATACTAAGATAAGTTTGATGCTTGATAATTGTTTTGAGATATGGAGGTGATAATATCAAAGTCGTGCTAGTTGAGTAATTGTGAATTTGAGAAATGCTTGTGTTGAAGTTTGCAAGTCCCATAGCATGCACGTATGGTTAAAGTTGTGTAACAAATTTGAAACATGAAGTGTACCTGGCTTGTGCATCCTTATGAGTGGCGGTCGGGGACGAGCGATGGCCTTTTCCTACCAATCTATCCCCTAGGAGCATGCGTAGTACTTGGTTTTGATGACTTCTAAATTTTTGCAATAAGTATATGAGTTATTTTGACTAATGTTGAGTCCATGGATTATCGCACTCTCACCTTTCCGCCTTTGCTAGCCTCTTGATGCACTGCATCACCCTTTCTCACCTTGAGAGTTGGTGCAAACTTCACGGTGCATCAAACCCGTGATACGATACACTCTATCAAACACAAACCTCCTTATATCTTCCTCGAAACAGCCACCATACCTACCTATTATGGCATTTCCATAGCCATTCCGAGATATATTGCCATGCAAGTTCCATCATCATCATCATGACATACATTACTTTTGTCATATTGCCATTGCATGCTCTTGTAGTTGACATCATATTTGTGGCAAAGCCACCATGCATTATTTTCAATACATGTCACTCTTGATTCATTGCACCATCCCGGTACACCGCCGGAGGCATTCATATAGAGTCATATCTTGTTCTAGTTTCGAGTTGTAATCCTTATGTTGTAATCAATAGAAGTGTGATGATCATCATTATTAGAGCATTGCCCCAAAAAAAGAGAAAGGCCAAAAGAAAAAAAAGAAAGGCCCAAAAAAAAGAAAAAAAGAAAAAAAGGCAATGCTACTATCTCTTTTTCCACACTTGTGCTTCAAAGTAGCACCTTGTTCCTCATATAGTGAGTCTCACATATTGTGCTTCAAAGTAGCACCTTGTTCTTCATGTAGTGAGTCTCATAAAGTTGTCCTTTTTATACTAGTGGGAATTTTTCATTATAGAACTTGGCTTGTATATTCCTACAATGGGATTCCTCAAATGCCTTAGGTCTTCATGAGCAAGTGAGTTGAATGCACACCCACTAGTTTTCTTTTGTTGAGCATTCATGGCTCTAGTGCATCCGTTGCATGGCAATCCCTACTCCTCATGTTGACATCAATTGATGGGCATCTCCATAGCCCGTTGATTAGCCTCGTCAATGTGAGACCTTCTCCTTTTTTGTCTTCTCCACACAATCCCCATCATCATATTCTTTTCCACCCATAGTGCTATATCCATGGCTCACGCTCATGTATTGCGTGAAGGTTGAAAAAGTTTGAGATTATTTAAGTATGAAACAATTGCTTGGCTTGTCATCAGGGGTATAGAAGTTGGGAACATCTTTGTGTGACGAAAATGAAGCATAGCCTAACTATATGATTTTGTAGGGATGAACTTTCTTTTGCCATGCTATTTTGAGAAGACATGATTGCATTGATTAGTGCTTGAAGTATTATGATTTTTGTGTCAATATGAACTTTTGTCTTGAATCTTTCGGATCTGAATATTCATATCACAATTAAGAAGATTTACATTGAAATTATGCTAAAGTATCACTCCGCATCAAAAATTCTTTTTTATCATTTACCTAATCGAGGACGAGCAGGAATTAAGCTTGGGGATGCTTGATACGTCTCCAACGTATCTATAATTTTTGATTGGTCCATGCTACTTTATCTACTGTTTTAGGCAATATTGGGCTTTATTATCCACTTTTATATTATTTTTGGGACTAACCTATTAACCGGAGGCCCAGCCCAGATTTGCTGTTTTATGCCTATTTCGGTGTTTCGAGGAAAAGGAATATCGACGAGTCAAACGAACGAAATCAACTAGAGAAGTTAATTTTGGAAGGAAACCAACCTGATGGGCTTGGAGTGCACGTCGAGAGTCTCGGCTGCCCACGAGGTGGGGCGCCCCTGGCGCGCCTCTACCTCGTGAGCACCCCGGAGGTCCACCGTCGTACCCCCTGCACCCATGTATACCTACGTACCATAAAACTTCCAGAACAGAAGATAGATCGGGAGTTCCGCCGCCGCAAGCCTCTGTAGCCACCAAAAACCCCTCGGGAGCCTGTTCCGGCACCCTGCCGGAGGGGGATCCCATCACCGGTGGCCATCTTCATCATCCCGGCTCTATCCATGACGAGGAGGGAGTAGTTCACCCTCGGGGCTGAGGGTATGTACCAGTAGCTACGTGTTTGATCTCTCTCTCTCTCGTGTTCTCTCTCGTGTTCCTCTAGGGCACGATCTTTATGTATCCCGAGCTTTGCTATTGTAGTTGGATCTTATGATGTTTCTCCCCCTCTACTCTCTTGTGATGAATTGAGTTTCCCCTTTGAAGTTATCTTATCGGATTGAGTCTTTTATGAGAACACTTGATGTATGTCTTGCCGTGATTATCTGTGGTGACAATGGGATATCATGTGCCACTTGATGTATGTTTTGGTGATCAACTTGCGGGTTTCGTGACATTGGGAACCTATGCATAGGGGTTGGCACACGTTCTTGACTCTCCGATAGAAACTTTGGGGCACTCTTTGAAGTACTTTGTGTTGGTTGGATGAATCTGAGATTGTGTGATGCATATCATATAATCATGCCCACGGATACTTGAGGTGACAATGGAGTATCTAGGTGACATTAGGGTTTTGGTTGATTTGTGTCTTAAGGTGTTATTCTAGTACGAACTCTTTTATAGATTGATCCGAAAGAATAACTTTGAGGTGGTTTCGTACCCTACCATAATCTCTATGTTTGTTCTCCGCTATTAGTGGCTTCGGAGTGACTCTTTGTTGCATGTTGAGGGCTTGTTTTATGATCTATGTATGTTATTATTGTTGAGAGAACTTGCACTAGTGAAAGTATGAACCCTAGGCCTTGTTTCCTATCATTGCAATACCGTTTACGCTCACTTTTATTATTAGTTACCTTGCTGTTTTTATTATTTCAAATTACAAAAACCTTTATCTACTATCCATATTACACTTGTATCACCATCTCTTCGCCGAACTAGTGCACCTATACAATTTACCATTGTATTGGGTGTGTTGGGGACACAAGAGACTTTGTTATTTGGTTGCAGGGTTCTTTGAGAGAGACCATCTTCATCCTACGCCTCCTATGGATTGATAAACCTTAGGTCATCCACTTGAGGGAAATTTTCTATTGTCCTACAAACCTGTACACTTGCAGGCCCAACAACGTCTACAAGAGGAAGGTTGTGTAGTAGACATCAGAGAGCGGATCCCTGCTGTGGTGAACCCTTCCATCGTTGGAGCAGCTGAGCTGGGGTGGAACACAGCGCCGCAAGAGCAGGACAAACCACACAAGGTTTTCTTTGACACATATCTGTAACAGAAGTAATTGAGTAAGGGCTTGTTTGAATTTGAGTATTCTAACAATGCAGGGATAGGAAATAGAAAGGAATAGGATAGGAATGCACGTGCAAAACAGAGAATTTAAAAACACAGGATTTCTGCCAATCTGGGTGTTTGATTCACAACAATTGGAAGATCACAGGATGCAAAAAACCATGGTGAGATTAAGTCAAACCACAAGAAAATGTACGGTTATAATGCTATTATGCTACTATCTCTTAGTCTTGTGCTTGATGAATAGGAATATGAAAAGGAGGAGAAGTGGCAATTAGAATTCCTATGGTTTTTCTTTCAAGGAGACACTAAAGGAACAAATCCTACAGTTTTCCTTTGCTCCATTCCTTTGCACCAAATTCATGAAAAGTAGTACCATAGGAAACTTTCCAATTCCTATGTTTTTCATTCACTTTTCCTTTCAAGGACTGGCGATTCTAGTAGGCAGGCTTGAGCAAGGAAAATCCTACACTAAAAAAATGTTTTTGTGCTACTTCTATTACTTTGGACCCGTGCCGATGCCATACTAGCTCAACTCCTGGCCCAATGACAAATGCATAGCTCAAACGCGCAGAGATAAATAATGATGGCGTTCAAGAGAGTCCATCACGGATAGCTAAGTTGCCTGGTACCTCACTGCTTGTCATATAGTAGGATAAAATAATCCTATTTCCCGTTACTACGAGTGCTCGGTGGACAATATATATAACATGTAGAGTAAAAAAGAGATGTAACAAGTGTACAACCTCTTTGGCGAAGCCATGTCGATCTCAGCGTGATTGGGTTGGCCGGTGAGGATGCTCCGGCTGACTTTGCTGTCGGAGGAGGGGAAGAAGATCTAGGGTCTGGAGATGGAGCTCAAGGTACTGCTCCGCTGTGATGGAGGGTTTCGTCATTGGAGCAGCTCCGGTGAGTTGTACGACGCCGAGGCTGAAGCAGGACAAGAGAGACAACGAACAATGTTAACCTGAGTGGAATTCTAATAGCATCTCCAATACATGACGTAAAATACATAACCACAAAGTGCTAGATGTAAAATACATCAGCCGCTCATCTCTGAACTTAAGCGTCGGCCCGAACTTAATCGTCGAAACTGAATTTTCTTTGTCGAAACTGAATTTTCTTTGTCGGCCGAACACACTAGCAAGGTGAGGCTACACGTCGGTCGATGACTTTTTCATCTATGGTCACCAATTTTGCAGCCGTTGGATACGAAATCAAGGGCTGCGGTTCATCTTCAACCTCCACCCCACGAGCCGCCACCACCACCGGCCAAACAGCAGCCCCCGCCGCCCATGATCGGCGGTCGCCCGCCCACCCGCCTCAAACACTCCCCACCGCCGGTCCGCTGCCGCCCGCCATCCTCTAGCCCCCCCCCCCTCGTGCCGAGCTTTTTCTTCGGCGATCCCCACAACACCGCCCCGCCAACGCCCCACCACCGCCGGCGACCACCGCCCCCATCCAGAACCCTGAGATAGATAGTGGGATACCTCTCTGGCGAGCCCCCCTCCCCGCTGCGGCTGGTTATTCCTTCACCCCGGCGAGCCCACCCCTTGAAAATCGGCTGACCCAAAAGTCGATTCAGTCGACTGAAGTGTAGCAAAATCGGAGCAGCATCGCAATCAAGAGAAAGAGCAAGAGCAGCAGCGCGAGCAAGAGCAATAGCAAGAGCAGACCAGGCAAGGGACCGAGAGCAAGAGCAGAGCAGCAGCGCGAGCGAGAGCTAAAGTAGCAGCAGCTCCTACTGATGTGGACGTCGCCGCCGAGGGAGCGACGCTATGGAGGAAGTGGCCGGCGATGCCGCCGTGGATGGAGCCGCGCCGTATCGGCTCGGGACCGAGCGCCGGCAGCACCGTGAGATCGAATCAAGAAGAAAATGCGACGATTGGTGTACAACCTCTTTGGTGGCGCCGATTAGGCCACAGCTTCATCCGAGGAAACAATGATGATGATGCTCTTCCGGTGGTGTAGGTGAAGACGGTGGTGTGGGAATGGAGGTGGCGTGAAAGACGAGGGGAACATCGAGGCAACTCCTTGGAGGTGGAGGACGGGGTGGCTGAACCGGTGGGACGATGAGATCGACGACGGATCCTCATCCGGTATGGTGGATGAGGGACGTCGATGTGTTGCTGTGGACGACGTCGTCGGGGAAGAGGCTCCGGCTGGGTGGCGGATGGAGCAGGGTATGGGGTTTCGTCGTGGGTTTTCACAGCCTCGGTGTATGAATGGGTGGGCGGATGGGATGGCAGTGGGGAACCATGGCTTAGAGACGCGCTTGTCTGAAATGTGGGGTAAGTTACGAAAGTACCCCCCCCCCCACCGATTTGAGGTGGTTCTTTCGGTTCAGGGGTACCACGGGCATTTCGCGTGTCCGGATTTCACAGGAGGTGGGAGTTTTCGCGAGTGTTGTAATTTCGGAATAGCAAGGCGCGGGTTGAGATGGAGGGAGTTGTCGGAGCACAACGAGACAAAGATATATCTTAAATATTACGGGCTAACAAGGCACGGGTTGAAGAGGCGGGAGTTTTGCAGCACGATAGACAGAGACGCTAGCTTCAATTTTCGGCATAACAAGGCGCGGCTTGAAATTTCGAAAGAACAAGCTTAACGTGTACCCAAAAAAATACAATTTGCACCTCAACATGCACAACACACACACAAACACCATTTAGACTAGAGTAAGGTACACGTGCGTTGCACGCATGAGATTTGGCAACCAAATTATGAATAAATACCACATTATAGCATGCAAGCTTTGAGTCATATATGCATGATGTAGATGTTCGTTTAATTCTTATAGTTCATTTCATTCAAAATCATCTAGTTTTTATAAGAAAGCTAATCTATTTTAAGATTCATGGAATTGTGCATTGTAAGACATAAAGTAAAAACAAATAATGGCAAATCATGTAGAAAAACATTTGGGCAATTCTGATACGGAAGATTCTAGAACAAATAAGAAGTGCTTGTGTTTTGATGTTTGTGCATTATGCTTAAGTTCAACCATGGAGTCTTCTAGATTATACATGTGGAAAAATCTGGTGGAATCTAGATGATATCCAACGGCCAATTGTGCTCAAATTTGCCATCTTTGGACCATCGGATTCGCCTCATCCAATGACCACCTTTCAAAGTTAAAGTTACCTACACACAATATAAAAAATAATTTATATATATATATAGCGGTATAGCGGTATAGATATAGATATGTGATGCGAAAGCCGCCCATCATCTCCAATTAGAATAGTGTGTCCATGCACGGATGCGATGTGACCAAATGATGTCTGCCATCGGTATCTCAAATTCAAATCAGTCTGACCTTGTTCATTGTGTATACATTACAACACGCTCGTTTCCAAACCACAGCGCGCAGATCTCCGTTATATTCATGCATGCATGGGTTTCAAACATCAGGATCTCTTATTCAAATATTTGAATTCAACTTTACATTGATTATGACCTCACCTATTCTTTTACACCCACATAGTAGTCTTCTCTTTATAATTGTACCACTAACTTTCTCTCGTGCATGCATGCACACACACTACCAGTCGGCATTATCCATCGCATGCATGCAATCTTTTTCTTCAGGTCGGTCTCCCATGAAGGCACACACCCACACACATCCCCTCTCCATCATATCGGGCATTCTTTATCTCTCATGCGTGCATGCGCAACGATCGATGTTCCTCTATGTATGTGTGTATAAAGCTAGGTCTTTCATAGCTTTCCACACAAACCGATCAATCGATATATCCATTGAGGTCTCACCCTCTTTCCCATGTCCACATCGATCAATCTATACCTCTCTATATAGGATTAACATATATAGCTAATACACCCACATTAATTATATATCCAACGTACCCCTCTCATCATCCATGCCTTCCGCTTCATCTCTCGAACGCAGCGTGCACAATGGCGAAGACAAGGCGATAAGGCCCTGCCCCTAACATCACTATATATCGAGGCTAATATGAATGTGATCATTAGACAATTGCTGCTAAAAAGGTTTAATTTCATGAATTGACCCTCCTCGTAAAGGATTAGCAATGCTTGGCCCCTAGCTCATTTATTTTTCATGGCTCGCCATCACTGCGTAACAACAAGCACGTGTTAGCCTCTCTCTAAATATCGATCTCGCACTTGTGCATTCCTTCATAGTCTCCTCCACTCGCCCTCGCACCATCTTCTAGCCCCCACGGATTTTGCCACATGTACAATCTAACAGACTCCATGGTTGAACTTAAGCATAATGCACAAACCTCAAAACAACAGTGGTTCTCTTTTGTTCTAGAATCTTCCGTATCATAACTGCCCAAACTTTTTTTTGAGTTCAATTGCCATTCTTTGTTTTTACTTTATGCTTTACAACACACAGTTCCATGAATCATAAAATAGATTAAGGGCTTCTTTGATTCAAAGGATTCTCAAAGGAATTTTGGAGGATTCTAATCATTAGGAATTTTTCCTATCTTGGTTGTTTGATTCGTAGGATTGTAAACCATAGGAATTTTTCCATATGATTCATTTGCACTAGATTTCATAGGAAACATCCCATCCACTCAAACCTCTTTGAAAGAATTCTGTGTTTTTTCCATGCACAATCAAACACTCGTACAATCCTATAGGATTCAAGACGACATTCCACTATAATCCCATGCTTTTCCTATTCCCGCATTCTTAGCTTTTTTATAAATTGATTTTGAATGAGATGAACTATAAGAATTAAACTAAGGGCTACATCTGGCATATATGACTCAGAGCTTACATGCTATAGTGTGGTATTTATTCATAATTTGGTTGCAAAATCTGATGCGTGCAATGCACGTGTACCTTACTAGTACTTCGAGTATGTGCAAAACACGTAAATTAGAATACCAATGGCATGCTACACAGTGTCTCTCTTATAGTTCATGAAACCACGTGGTACATGTGGAGGCGTTGTCGCGACCTCCTCGCGTGGATTGATCCGCGATGACGTCTGCTGGTTCCGTAAGAATGTACTCGTCCTCCACGAGCCATCTTGGCGGTACATGCCTGGCGAAGATGTGCACGCACGCCACGCACGCACTCATTCTCTCACACGCACACGCGGGTACACGGGCGGACGCAATTTTGTACCAATATCCACCGCATGTGATGATTTGACGCGTGTAAAGTCGTTCACTTCATTGATGGTCAATTAATACAGCGCATACAAATTGAGTGGACGTGAGGGCGGAAGAAAGACATTATTTACTCCACTACGCGCATGCGAGTAGTTAAATCGTGGGTTGCTAGTAGTACTTCCATTGGTCTCCTTCGTATTTTGTGCCAATTTTTGACAGTAACATCATATTTACGCATTTGAGTAGTGTAGTACTTGAAATTTATGTTCCGCTAAACTCATCAGGAGCCATTTCGGGCCTCGAAACCAAAACCATCAATTAATCTTTACCTTGTTCCCATCACATTCGAAAGCCTGCTCACACCTACTAGTACATACCAAACCTGAATGTGTTCCCACTATGCACGTATTAGTACTAGTGCTAGTACTTAGGTTATAAAAAGGGGAACTACCTAATCGAAAATTACTCTACCTTTCCTCCTCATAAGTGCTTCTTCTTCGTTCGTCGTTGCCATGGACGGTGAGCAGAGCTCTAGGTCGAGAACTACTCGTAACAAGGGAGCGGCAACCAAGGCCGTGGAAAAAAAAGAGAGGGCTCGCCGCCACGCAGAGACCTCGAAAGATCTCTCACGGGCAGGCGATGGCTCCCAGGAGCGCCCTAGCCGCGGAGGCGAACATGCCGAGTCGGCGGAGCTGGAGTCGTTATCCCTCGACGGCATGCCCGATCAGCTCAATAAGCACCTAAATAAGCAGAAGGAGTTCATCCAAGGCTTGATGGAGTTGCTGAAGGAGAGCCTCAATGACATGCCCGCTGAGCTCAATCAGCAGGGGGAGTTGACCGCCGGCTTGGTGATGCTGCTGAAGAAGAGCATTGCCTCGGAGAAGAAGGCGACCGGCAAAATCCTGCAACTTCAGGAGGACAAGGCAAAGCTCTGCCGCGAGATTGACCTGTTGAAGTAGAAGAACGCCGGCTAGAAGAAGCTGCATGAGAATAGTAGTTCCTCGATGAAGATGCTGCAGGCCCTCATCATGGAATAGAAGGAGGAGTTGGCCCTGGCTGCTATCAAGGTACGTAATGCGGCTGTGGAACAGATGATGAAGGCTCGCATCGAGAAATCCCGCGTCATGGACAGAATGAAGAAGATGGTGGAGGAGACGCGCAAGGAGATGGAGGTCGTGGAGGCGATGAAGAAGCAGTTACGACTCTGCTACGAATTAGATCATTTGGGGTGATAATCTTCCTTCTTCTTTTGCTGATGTGTTTCATCTTTTGCTTCGGGTGTTTCGCCGCACATGTCACGTTCTCTGTGAGGCATGAATAGAACAATGTTTTTTTGAGGGAATGAATAGAACAATGCTAACAATGAGATGACTAGCAAATTAGATCATTTTTTATTGCCATATGGCACTGGGCTGCCGTGTTTCGTGCTCCTCCGTCGCAGTACTACTCCATTGGAAAACTTGAGTATACCGCACGGTTCTTTGCTCCTCCTCGATCAGGTCGTCGGCGCATTTATCTGAAAGCAATCAAATCACAAGGCCCCGCCTTCCAGCGATAATGAGCCGTCAAATCACAAAGGCCCTCGCCTCTCGTGAAACCGACCAAGCTAGACTGCCCCGCCCACTAGCCTTTAAAAAAATGTATACTTTTGTACAACAGTAGTATCGATGGATTGCGCCATGGAGCAAAACTTGAAATTAAAAAAAGGTGGTACATATAGAGAGCGCTCATCGCCAAATTATGCATATAGTACTATTAAAAAGGCTAGTCACAATAATGGTGTCCAGCACAACCCACCCCTCAAATAAAACTAAGCAGCCTGGAATTCTTTGACAAAACTAAGCACCCTAAAATTCTTTGACAACTAAACTGCTGGCTATACGATGTTGGCCATATATAATGTACGTATATAATGTGAAGAAACGAGTGGTAGTACTATACCAACTAAAAGATGAAATGTAAGAAATACTAGTATCTACGTACTGAAGAGTTAAAGTAACAAGAAGAAACATAACATAGTTCTGCTGGGGGCTCAGCACAACACACCCCTCAAATTAAATAAAACACACCTGAAATTAAACTTTGCAACTAATCCGGTAGACACTGCATTAGAAGTTTAGCAACGAATCTACCACCTTACTCAGAGTCCTCGTCCACGTCCTCGACTTCGTCCTTGTCCCTCTTCCTCTTGGCCGATACTTCTTTGCTTGAACCGCCAACTTGGTTGTTGCTCTTCATCCAACCCTTATAAATATTGAAACAAAGGTAGCCATCCATTGCAGTGTAGTGGATGTGGTCTATATCTAGTACATTCCGCTGCCATGCATGACGATGAAAGCGTGTATAGAGGTTTCTCCGGTTTACCGTCTGAAGGATGAACCATGGCTCCTGCCGAAAGGTCGTGAAGGTTGACGAGAGGACACCAGGCCGATTCTTTTGGAGGTCGAAGGTGTTGCCTACAACGAGGCCTATCCGACGCAGACTTCTTTGTCGTTACCAAAGTCTCTGATAACGAATTTGACTAGGTTGCTCTCGAGGAAGTCCTTAAAATCCTGGCACTCAACGTCGGCATGGCATATGTGGTAGACCAAGCATAAGTCATGCACGCAAACCTGGATCACGGCGGGCTTCTTCCTCTCTTCGTCCTTTAGATCCTTCTCTCGTCCCACGGTGTGGTGTACTCAACATCTAGCCCAATGACCCACTCATCATCCGAGTCTTGAACATGCGTCAGGCGAAAAGGCATCCTTTCACCGTCGCGGAAGAACGGGTGTAGATGACGTCGAACTCATCGCCGGTGATGGTTCTAACCTTGTACTCACCACCGATCGAGGAGATTTGGGATGCCATGGATTTGGGAGGAGGGTTAGGATTAGTGGAACTGCCATAATGTGAATGGACGGGATGACTAGGAGCGAACCGCCGTAGTATTAAAGGACGTGCGAGGACGAGTAAGAGCGAACTGCCAGCGTGCGAATGGCAGGGTAGTGGCTTTCCATTCTCCCATGATACGGGCTTCCGAGAGCCCTTGGATCTAAGATCGAACGGTTGCATGGCGTGATTCTAGACCTATGGGTGAATATCCTATCCTGGAGGGTTATTCTGCAAATTTTCAGCAACTTAGCATGTGACCGTTTGATCTCAGATCCAAGGGCTGCCAGCAGCCCGTATCATGGTCGCGCCTACCATGACCGTCGTGTCGCTTGCGCGGTCGCGCCCTTGGAGATTTAACACGGTGCGTTAGGCTATCTGATGTTGGCATGTCATACATAGTCATCACTTAGTCACTCATACTACAACAAGGTTGGCTATAAGGTTGGCTATAAGTGTATTTTTTACTCCTCTCTATCTCTTTCCTTGTACTCCCTCCGTCCCATAATATAAGAACGTTTTTGACACTAGTGTAGTGCCAGAAAGTTCTTATATTATGGGACACAGGGAGTACTAGTATTTATTACATTTGCCAAGGAGTGACCTCTTCCAATGAAATGGTGTTGCTAAGTTTGCTTCATTTAATTAGCAATAGACTCAAAATTGTCTTTTCACCTAGGTACACGCGCTTAGCACCGTTTCTTCCTTGGGTCACCAAACTAGTCTCTCTCTTCTTGATTAACTTGCCACATCGGACTTTATGCATATGTGGCAAGCTTAAGCACCTGTAGGAGCAAGTAAGTACAATAGTGCGCTTTACATGGCATTTTTGCATATGTGGAGAAGAGAGGCAAGGAAAAAGTGGAGAAGTGGGCTCTCATGCAAGAGCCAGCCTCTACTACATGGTGGAGCATTGGGAGAGGCACCTGTATGGAGGTGGTCAGGAATCGGGAGACTCACGCCGGTCGTAGCGCCGCAGTTAAAATGATAATGGCAAGTCAAATCACGAGGCCCGACCTGTCCAGCAGTAACTCGCTGTCAAATCACACAGTCCTACGTTTGTAGTAGCCTACTCCCTCGTCTTCTCGCGTCTCTGTTGAACCGACTAGGCGGAACTGCCCCGCCGCCTACAGCGCAGGAAAAGCCCCGCCCTCGACTTTTAAATAGTATACAGTATACTAATTTTGTGTCCATGGATTGCGCCCGCGCCATGGAGCAAAGCATCTAGAAAACAGTGATACACATGTACGGAGTATACAGCACGCCCCTCGCATTCGCGTTGCACCCCAGACGGTCAGTCGGTCTGGCACGCTGCTCTCCGAATGGAACGCGCGTCATATTGCGTTCACACACACATGTGGGACGACAACTGAGAACCGACCATAGGCACACTCCCCGGCCCCGCAAGTCGGGTGACTTAATAGAAGAGGGAGACGAGCAATAGTACTAGAGAAGTGTTGTACTACGTTGGTGCCTGGACGATCCCTGCAAGACACGGAAGATCAGTTCGTCCATGCATGTGACTAGACTCCAGCAGACACGCCTGGATTGGCTATTGTCTACATATCATGCAGGCTGTGTTGTACATGGCTGTAGTTGTGGTGAGAAATCTAAAAAAAGGTTTCTTGTCATCTCGCAAAATTAGGTGTCATGTGCTTCGGATCACTGCGAGGGTTAAACAGCGACAACTGAGTTGGGCTAGTCATTGGGGGCACATGCACGAACAGTGACTACTCGGGTGCCATCTAGGTCAAGACGGCTATGTTAATTAGGACATCTATCGATGGACCCCTTTTCTACGAGTTTATCTTTAATTTGAGCTTTGTTCCTCCTCTAGTTTGTCCGTCGAGATTCATGTTGTCTCCTTTGGGCAGTGAGGTCATGATTTCTTGTCATGTGGCATTTTTTCATGTTATATGTTATAATCCGGCGCTTCAGATCAAAATGACGACAACTGCACCTCCGGGCCACGTGCATGAAGACTTCTCGACAGTCATTGACGAGGTTAAGCCGGCTCCGGTAGACAAAAGAAAACTAAGTACTACTCCACTATATAGGCAGGAGCCTCCGCGCTTGCTTGCTAGTGTTGCTCTCTTCACACTGTCTCGGCCTCTCCAGATCTAAACATGACAGCGGTGGCCACACACACACTCTCTCTCTCTCTCTCTGCTCACCGCTGGTCACAGATCCAACCGGATCCTCTCCGCCGGGGAAGGTGAGAAGGTGCAACGTTCACGCGATCGTCCTCAGCGATGCCTCTTACCCATCTTTGGGCGCGTCTGATCAGCTGCCTTGCCGTTCTCTCCCAAGCACCGGCGGCGAGGAGGGCCTCGACCCCTTCTTCCTCGCTGCCGTGGTGTGGGCAGATCCGGCCTCCGCCGCCCACCTAGCGACATCCGGCGACCATCGGTATAACTTCCTTCGAAACCGGCCTTGCTCTACTTCCCGAGCTCCTGATGTCGCTGCATTTGTATCTTTTACTATTTCTCAGGCCCCCTCGTAGATAGGATCGATCGGCTGTTCGAAAACCACCTAATTTTTTTACGTTTAAGAGGTAAAACTAGTTCATGCACTCGAATCTGGTACTACTTGGTTCAAACAAGGAAGAAAGGGTGTGGGGGTGGGGGAGGATTTGTTACCTGAATCTAGGACTTGGTCGAAAGAGGAAATAATGGGGGCGAAAAGTAGCAGAGACTGGCTATCCAACTGGTCTCTAGCTCTAATAGGGAATAGGGAAACGCAGTACAAACTCAATATAAACCCGATCTATTGGTTGAAAAAGGAAAGAAAGTGGGGACTGGGGGACAAGTCAACAGAGTAAGTCCAGCACTAGATTTGCTAGCCTCACACAGTATAAGTTGGCTATACCAAACAAAAATGGGACCAACCCAGATATCCTATTATGATGTTTGTTGCCTCAAGCCATTCTTATGTAATGCCACTGGTAAAATGTAGCAGTCGCACTGTTAAAAGTAAGGACACGTTAAACCAATGTTGTTTTCAATGTAATGCCTCCAGTAATATGAATCAATGGCACTTCTTTACATGTCCTGCTAAAATTTCCCATTAAGATAAGTTGGTTCTTTTCGTTAGAAAGGCAACTGTCCTGGTCCACCTACTCTCCGGTGCCCAAAGTAATGTCGTATTTAACAGTTGTCATAGTTAATCCTAATGCCCACACTAATATCTAGCAATGCCACTACTTTATAAATTGCTATTGTCCTTGTAGGATTGCCATTCAGATAAGGAACATGCTTCTTTTCATTTGATGCATGTTTCATCACTTGTTAGTCACCCTCCTTTCCACCTTTTTTGTGCAAACAGAGATATACATTTCACACTCGATCTTAGTTGAACTGCACAAATGATATCCAAATTATAGTTGAGCATTCCAGGAGCTTCACAACCAACCTTGATGTTGCTCAATTTTATTGCAACTAATGAAGAAGAAGCTCTGTGGGTTTCGTTTTCTAATGGAAATGGAACCGAGGCTGGAGCCCTTTTCTTAAAAAAATTGAAGAAGAAGCTGCTAGCTCACGGGACATTGCTTCATTTTAGGTGAACTGCACCAAAAGGTCCCATGAATTGAATCATCCTTGCGACGCGCAGTACACCTTGCTTGCCACCTGCTCGACCCTAGTGTCACTAATAAAATGAAGTAATAATACAGTTAAAATAGAGCGAGTGTCATCTCTATCATTTCATTTCCAATGTAGATAAAGAAAGTGCTTCTCTTTGTTAAAGTATGTTTCATCAACTAGTCCCATTGTTAATGTTTAAGCGTTTCTGCAAACTGGGGTGCTTAATTTTAGTTGATATGTACAAAAATAGAGATTTGAATGTCTCGAGGCGCCTCCTTGTACTACCGTTGTACAATGATGTTCATCACTGGCAGAAGGTGTATCTGGGAGACTTGGGACGATGTCCAGTATGAGGCGTACCGTATGAGACATCGCAGGGCCCATCTCGCCCTCGCAGCATGGCATACTATGATACTATCGCAATATTTTCTTCTATTTATTTCGTGTGTTTCATCAACTAGTTCCACTACAATGTAATCATGCTTTTTCATTATCTGTGCAAACAGGGTTATTCAACTGCATTTTGGTGGAACTACACAAATGTACGTATGGAACCGGCATATATGCAGAGTGCGAGGTGTGCCAAGTAAAAATTACTGACACCAACCATGCTGCATGCACGCATTGGCATCCACCATCACCAGTGGGATGTGTGGCGCTCTCTGTGGACGGATCTTTCTCGGCAGCAAATCCTCTAACCAAATACTAGTAGCTTATATTGGCAGTTTTCTAGGGAGTACTCTTTTCTGAAAGAAGCACCAATCTATTTTTCTTTATTTGTACACTATGTCACAACTTTGACCCAAAGGTCCAGAGCTATTTTAGGGTGATTGGCATAGTACTCGGAGATGGATTGTAAGCATGATTTTCATTAGCTGTCACACTAATTGTAAGCATGAGCAGGTGGAAGATTAAGTTAGTGCGAAGCTTACCTTAAACCCTACCGCCGCCGTTGAAACGAGGCGAGCATCGAGGGAACCTTGGAGAACGGCGGGGAACCGACGTCGCGCCATCCGACCTCCTCTTGCAGTGGGAGAACGAATACTCCTGTGGCTCCGGCTGGCTCTGCACCCTCACGAACGGCACACCATACTCGATCGATTTGTTATCCTCTGGGTGCTCGACCTTCGACCTGTACGCCCACCACCTCCGCTTTGGCACGCCTCGGCGAATCTGTGCACCACCATCGCCCATAGGAGATACTCGATGAACTTGGAGGACTGCGGCGTGACTGCCACTGTGGAGTACATATACATCGCCGCCCTCATTGCCGCTGTCTCGCTCTTTTGCATACATTGCCACATGGCCTGCACCGTCCTCGAAATCTCCCACTCATTGTCAAACCAAATAAGGATCTCCTTCAACCTGGCTAACTTTGCCTGGTCGCCGCTGGTGATCTGCCTGATTCGCTGTTGCATCCTCTCCATAGATGTCCTTTGAGTGGTCCGGTGCTAGCTTTGGAAGATGGGAGGAGAGACGGTGGTCTTGCAATAGAGAAGAGGGAGAGGCGAGACGGTGGTTTTGGAATGGAGATGATGGAGAGGAGAGGAGGTGGTTTTGCAACGGATAAGATCAGAAGAGGGAGAGGTGAGACGGTGGTTTTGGAATGGAGGAGATGGAGAGGAGAGGAGGTGGTTTTGGAATGGAGATGATGGAGAGGAGAGGAGGTAGTTTTGCAATGGAGAAGATCAGAAGAGGGAGAGGCGAGATGGTGGTTTTGGAATGGAGATGATGGAGAGGAGAGGAGGTGGTTTTGCAATGGAGAAGAGGGAGAGGAGCATGCGGCAGCGATTTAGGATTGGGTGAGAGGGCCGGCGCGCTATAACTGGATCAAAATCAAAATCAATTAACCCTTCAATTAAGAAAGCGACCCCACATTAACTAGTCTCCCTTTTATTCTTGGTCATAATTGACCATGATTTTCGCACATAAAATATATGTTATACTTGCAAAAATAATATAATTTGAAAGTACATTCAGATATGAACCAAAAGATAGAATTTTTGGTGACATGCATTCACATTTTGCTTGTCAAATACAGTACGTGGTCAAACTTTGACCCAAAATACGCAAAACAACAAAAAAAAATACTTCCAAGACCAGCGTCGCTCTTCCGCTCTTCTCCTCTTAAACCATCGCCGCTCCTCTCCTGTTCCAATCTAAATCCAGCGCCGCTCCTCTCCTCTTCCATTTCAAAACCACCGCCCCTCCTCTCCTGTTCCAGTCCAAAACAAGCGTCGCTCCTCTCCCGTTCTAATCCAAAACCAGCGTTGCTCCTCTCCTCTTCCATTCAAAAACCACTGCCGGCGAGTGAAGGTGCTGTGGAGAAGTAGATCGATGGAGGAGTACAACCGATACGTGAGGATCGCAGACGGCAACCCTGTGAAGCTAGCTAGGATGTTGGAGATACATTCTTGGTTTGACAACAAGGACCAACTAGCGACGACGGCGACATCCATGGCCAAATATCTGCAACAAAGCGGAAAGGCGGTGATACTCCCGAAGGGAGTCACGCCGGAGTACCTAGAGCTGCTCCTCTGGGCCATGGAGCAAACAGATTCACCAAATCCGATCATGAGGGAGCGGTGGTGGGAGTATCAATCTCAGATGGAGCACCCACCAGAGATTGAAGGATCGAGCATCTATAGGGTGCCGTTTGTGAGGGTGTCCTGCCAGAGCGAGTCGGTGGAGTCTTCGTCGACCGAACCCAACTGCAAGAGGAGAAAAGCAGTTGGCCCGACGACGCTTCCCCGCCATCATCTCCCTCGCCATTCACATCGTCTCACGGGGCGGCTATCTGCCGCCGAGGAATAGGAGGGGGCTGCCCACCTAGCCCAATAGTCGGGCAGGTTGTGAATTGTCGGGAGGAGCTTAGGGTTGTCAGTATTTGCAGGTTGTGAATTGTGTTTTGTGTTGTGTATTTTGAGAGTACTTTCATATATGAATGTCTTTTGAATTTCAGATTTGCAGTATTGAGCATATGAAGAATTTTATGAATTCTAGAGATCTATTTTTAGCACTTAAAAAAATGTAGTTTCATAGGAGTATAAAAGTGTAGATGAGAAGAAACAAAGAAGTTTCAGTTTGGATAAGCGCAAGTTCGATTTCAGATAAGCTGCAACTTTCGTGAGGCGAGCATTTATATTAACACGGCCTTTTCAGACAGGGTTAACATCATGTTGGAAGTTTTATTCATGGTCCAAAATGGAACTACCAGCCAGTTAACATCATGCTGATCAACATTCATGCATAGCACATCTTCATATGATGCACAGTCAAAATGCCCACACAATGTCGAGTGTGCAAAACACAGAGAAAATGAGGGACGAAGTTTTGACAAGTGTTGGACATGGTTTTGGGCTGCCCCGTCTAGGCTTTCATTTTTAACATGTGCAGCCCACGACCTCGGATGGGAGGGCCTGTTTGTATTTTCTTAGGGCCGTCATGTATCAAGGATTCGGGATAACCATGCCGAGCAGAAGCTCCATCTCTTGCTTGTTGTCTACCGATTTTGGATAGTGAGTGCCCCTGCCTGCTGAGTTGCAAGTTTCTCTTTTTGATAGACTGTTTTTGGTCATTTGACGCAACTTGTGTTCTTGTTCTTTATGACCGGCCTATGGACTTTCCATCCGAGGTTTTATTTATGGCAGCCCAAGTTATGTATTTTTTTGAAGAAAACACAGAGGTCTGTTCCTTTTCTATATAAGAATAGGAACGCCAGGTCCAACTTATGTTTCCCTTCTAACTATATTATATATATTTAAATTATTTTATATGTTATTATATATTATTTTTATTGTCATCATATATTTAACAGATACTTACATATGTAAGAAAACAATATACCACATCTTATTAACTTATAAAAATAATTTCTTAACAAATAAAATCCTGGATTGTTTTGGCACGAAAATCCTAGTGATTGTGTACAAAAGCTTGGTAAGATTTAAGGACGAATGTAATAATATCACTTATTATTTAAATATATTTATAACAAAATGCTCAGCCCCTTTTTATTTTTTGATAACATTGCTGGCCCAACCCAACATTATAATTAGAATCAGCCCAGCAAAATCGTGTATTTCGAGAAAGTGCAAATGACCTGTAATTTTTTAGGAAATAAAATAAATGTGCCGCATGGACGCTACATTATTTGTTCACCCAGCCCAGCTAATGGCTGTAATTCAAAAAAGATCAAATTGATCAAATTCTACCGCAAAAAAAATCAGAAATTCTGAAAAAATGGGTTGAATACGTGCCACATTTTGGAGGCTGAAATGTGGGCCAATAGGTCGAAGCCAACGCAAGTCATTGTCAATTTAGTCAACAAATGATTCTGACATGTTAGCCGTTGGATTTACATCCAACGACCGACATCCATCTTCAATCTCTCGTCTTCTTCCTCAAGTGCCGCCGGGACCACCTCCCGCCTCCTGCTGCTAGCAGCTCTGCTTAGCATGCTTTGCTATGAAGCGCTACTCCACCGTTGGCCAGGCCATCCCTCCACCCCTCCACACCTCCTGTTATTCTCCATCGACTGCCGAACCACATCGCACTAGAACTAGTTAACCCTCGTACACCTCTCCGTCTGCGACTCTACTCCCGCGTCTTTCCATCTCCGGCTCGTTGCTGTCCGGGGCCTCATCGTCGTCCACCACCTTGGATGCGCTCGGCGCGGCGTGGTCAATGAACGACACCATCGGAAGTAGACTGTGCGTGGAGAGGCTGACAGCTGGATCCACGGCCGCACACAAGGAAATGCCTCCTTATTATGCGCAAAATAATGATTCCTCCACCTGACATCTGGGACCCATCGGAAGGGCCTCTGTATTTCGTGAAAAAAATGTGCCCCCCGCTGACATGTTGGACCCACCAGCTATCTTCGCATGCAAGGAAGTGCCTCCTTATTACGCACAAAAAAATGAATACTTCCCCTACCAGCTGGAACCCAGCATACTGGGAGGCTGACTTGTGGGCCTACCAAGTTGACGGGGACGGAGGGCTTTGTCAACTTAGTCAATATGAACAATTCTAGCTCCTCTTACCATACGATGTTCATCCAACGATCGTAGTGCTTCTTCAACCTCTGGTCTTCTTGCTCCAGCCGCCCAAACCAGTGTCGGTCGTGCCGCGTGCTCCTGCCTCCCGTGGCCGGCTGTGATGCCGCAGAGGCCTCACCGCTCCCTACTACTCACACCGCTGGCCAGGCCATCCCTCTACTCACCCACACCCCCTGTTATTCTGCGGCGACACCAGCCTCACACCGCAGCCGAACCAGTGAACCCTCATACTCCTCTTCGCGTGGGCATCCACTGCTGCGTCTTCCCCGGCTCCGAGTCGTCCCCTTCCTAGGCCTCGCCATCGTCCACAGCCGTGGTGCTCTCGGTGCAGCGTGGTCAACATGGTCAAGGAACGACTTCCATTGGACGTGGACTGTACGTGGAGAGGCTGACAGCTAGGTCCACGGCCGCAGCAAGGAAGTGCCTCCTTATTACGCGCAAAATAATGATTCCTCCACGGACAATGGGGACCCACGGACGGGCCACCGTGTTCGTGAAAAAACATTTCCCCACATCGCTGGGACCCACCAGCTACATCTTCGCACGCAAGGAAGTGCATCCGGGCAAAAAAACGATTCGTCCCCCTGACTGCTGGGACCCACCAGCTACATCTTCGCACGCAAGGAAGTGCGTTCGAGCAAAAAAAAATGATTCGCCCCCCTGACTGCTGGGACCCACCAGCTACATCTTCGCACGCAAAGGAAGTGTGTCCGGGCAAAAAAATGATTCACCCCTTTGGCTGCTGGGACCCACCAGCTACATTTTCGCACGCAAGGAAGTGCCTGACAGTCGGGACCCACCTGGTCGAAGCGTACGTAGCATTGTCATTGGTGGTCGTGAGCGTATGCGTACATATATCTTGGTCGATGTAGAGCGCGCCGCGTCGTAGTAGAGGCGCGTACATGTCGTAGTAGAGGCAACACACATAGCATGTACACGTCGTCATGCCGCCGTGGTGCAAGAAAGAAAATCTGACCCGCGTCGCACATCTGGCGGGTCTCGACGCCTCTCGGCGCATCACGTCGGCCAGGGCTCGTGTACATGGCTGGGTTGGAACGGAGAAACAACATTGTCGTCGTGTTCATGGGGAGGCAACGGAATGTGTTGTGTTCATCGGGGGGCAACGGAACGCGTGGGAGCCAACTGGCTGGGTCGGAACGAAATGTGTGGTCGTGTTCATCAGGAGGGCTTGGACGGAACAGGCGATGGAAATGAGGCCTGGCGTACCGCAAAACGGAGGAAACGGACCTCCTATGTTCGGAACGGGGTCCTGTTGATCGGGAGGGGTGTGGCGTACCACAAAACGGAGGAAACGGACCTCCTACGGTCAAAGCAGGGGTCCTATTGATCGGGAGGGTCGGCGTACCGCAAAACGGATTTAAACGGACCTCCTACAATCAAACAGGGGTCTGTTGATCGGGAGGGTGTGGCGTCGCAAAATGCAGGCAACGGACTTGTGTTGGAGCGCTACGGTCGAAACGGGGGTCCTGTTCATCGGGAGGGGTGTGGCGTACCACAAAACGGGACTCCACATGATACTGTTCATCTGCACCGTCAACCTCCTCCAGCCTCCACGGGCTACCATCGACCTCCTCCAGCCTCCACGGGCTCCTATTCATCCAGCCTCCACCGCGCGCTACTCCACCGGCTCCTGTTCAACCACCCCTCCACGGGCACCCCTCCATCGTCTACTGTTCATCCAGCCCTCCACACCACAGGGTCCTGTTCAACCACCCCTCCACGGCCACCCCTCCACCGTCTACTGTTCATCCAGCCCTCCACACCACGGGGTCTTGTTCATCCAGAGGCAACACCACCGCTCACTGTTCATCCACCCCCGCCCACAACACTCACTGTTCATCCAATCGATCGGCTTCAGTTAGCAGCATTAGCGAAGGAATCGCTCGATTGGGTTCGATCTTTCGCCATTGATCGATCGCTCGGGTTCAGTAACGTGTAGCCTGCAGTGCAATCGCTCGGGTTCAGTTAGAGCCCAACGCCTCGCTCGGGTTCAGTTAGAGCCAACGCCTCGCACACACGCGCATATGTGTACGAGAGAAACGCGCATCGCTTGGCCCCCGACCTCCCACCGTAACTGGCAACTCCCCAAAAATTTCCTCCCCCTCGCTTCTACCACGGTTTTTTCCGTCATGGACAGCCCAAAGAATGTCATGCAACTGCGTCTCCGGCCCGCCCAGGACGAAAAGCCCATTTTCTATCATGATTTTTTGTCATAGAAGTAGGAGCCCACCACATCTATGATGATACCGGGTTTTGTCACAATTATCGTCATAGAAGTGTCATATGTATGACAGTGTGTCTTTTTTTTGGTAGTGTTGCATGGCTACGAAAGGGTAGAGAAAAATAAATAAATAATGTGTTTAGAGTGCACTCAACTAAATAAATATACTTTGGATCCATTGCAACGCACGGACTGGCACATCTATATCTATACCCCCTATATAGTGTGTGAATAACTTTGAAAGTTGGTCGTTGGATGAACCCAATCTGACGGTACAAAGATGGCAAATCTGAGCACTACTGGCCGTTGGACATCATCTACATTCCACCAGATTCGGCCACATGTAGAATCTAGAAGACTCCATGGTTGAACTTAGGGTATGTTTGGTTCATGACTAACTTTGCCACAACTAAGCTTAGGCAAAGTGTGTCTGCCACAAAAAATGTGGCTAACAAAATGGCCACCACAAGTGTGGCAAGATTTGGCAAGAAGTTGAGTCTATGACATGTGGACCATGTAGCTAGAAAAGTGTGGCAAGCCACAAGTGTAGCAATGAACCAACACATGCCTAAGATATTGTGGCACGCCTAAGCTTAGGCGTGGCAACCTTAGGCTGCAAACCAAACATCTATACTCCTATATGGTCTGTGAATAACTTTGAAAGTTGGTCGTTGGATGAAGCCAATCCGACGGTACAAAGATGGCAAATCCGAGCACTACTGACCATTGGATATCATGTACATTCCACCAGATTCTGCCACATGCAGAATCTAGAAGACTCCATGGTTGAACTTAGGGTCTGTTTGGTTCATGACTAACTTTGCCACAACTAAGCTTAGGCAAAGTGTGTCTGCCACAAAAAGTGTGGCTAACAAAATGGCCACAAGAGGTTGTTTGGTTTGAGACTAAGTTTGCCAAAGCTTGCCACACCTAAGGTTAGGCAAATTTGACCAACTTAGGTGTGTTTTTGGTTCAAGCCACATCTTAGGCAAGCCACACTATGGTCCCACATCACATACACACAACAAGTGTGGCAAGATTCCCTTAGGCTTGCCAACTTGTGGCTCTCATTTTGAAGAACTAACATTAGGCAAGTTTGGCAACATTGTATGGCAAAGTGTAGCACTCCTAGGCCTAGAACCAAACAACCCAAAGTGTGGCAAGATTTGGCAAGAAGTTGAGTCTATGACATGTTGACCATGTAGCTAGAAAACTGTGGCAAGCCACAAGTGTGGCAATGAACTAAACACATGCCTAAGATATTGTGGCACGCCTAAGCTTAGGTGTGGCAACCTTAGGTTGCAAACCAAACAGACCCTTAAGCATAATGCACAAACCACCAGAATCTCATGCATGCAATGCACGTGTACCTTACTAGTTGGTAGTAGTAAGAAACAAATTCCGGGTTTGGCACGAGCTCGTACTGCGGGAGCACCACAAGGCCTGCCGTAGGAGTTACATTTCCCTCTTGAGGCCCACGGGACCAAGCTTCAGTGGCCTAGTGCACCGACCTATGAATCAATGACATGCGGACCTTAAATGCGGCTGGCCCACATGTCATTCTCATGGTGGTGGCGTGGTTCGCGACTCACTCATTCGAGATGAACCGGCCGGTGGTGGCGTGGCCGTGGCGAGGTGCCACACCGGCGTCGGGCGTTCTGGCGTGAGATGGCCACACCGGCGGGTACTACCTGTAGTACATAAGTACTCCAACTGAGGATTGATGCCTGGGACGAAATGTGTCACAGCCGCTAGATGAAAATTTGATGGTGTGGGAGTACGGATCAGAGCACAACAACGGAGCAGGCAAACCGCGTCCAATCGGGTGAAGTTGATGGTCGCCGCAGTTCAGCTGGCCCACATGTCACGCACACAAAGGCAGAGGAGTGGTGGGGCCAAGAGGGATGAGGCGCACATCGGAGGGATGAGGATCCCCTAACGTGAACAATCCTACCATTGGGTCACTGACATGTGGGTCCCCCCAAGCGTGGGTCCCAACTATCAGCGAAGGAAAGGCAGGGTAAGGCAGTGATAGCCACGTCAGAGGATCCATGTCCACGTTGGGGGACATCGTGCCGTGGGTTGGAGCGGCGTCGTGGGAATCGTGTGTGGGTGTGGCAGTGGTAGAAACAAGAAACGTGATGGTCGCCATGGTTCAACATCCATGGACAAGCTGTCATGTCTGCTGATACATGTATATCAAAACTAGAGTGTTTATATTTCAAGAACGTGAACAAGTATTATTCTACTATGGATCCATTGCAACACATGAGCTAGCACATTGGTAGTAGTAGTCTCTATCTCTATCTCTAGAGGTCTTCCCTCGTTCATCCTTTTCTCTCACAAGATAAACTACTCATACAAATGCATCTTGATGTTCCGTGGAACACACGAGGATGTTTCCTTGGGGGTCTCTCCAGCGCGGCGTGGCCGTAGTTGCAAGTTGCACTACAACAGGATCCCCCTTCAGCAACACACCAATGTGTTGTCGAATGTCCATATAAGCGCTGCTGAGGTCTACACCAACGGATTAATATGTGTTGCCGTAGGTGGCGTTGGAAGGGTCTACAATAACACATATGCATCCGTTGGTAACCAACGTGAAAAAGCGTTGTAAGAGAGCAACACATATAGTAAGAGCGGAACAACGTTTCAGATGCGTTGGTGTTACCCTGTAAGAATGAATGTTGACATGGACACAACAGATCATTACAATGCTTAAAAGCGTTGTGGCATAGCACAACCAACCAATTGATGGTATTTCGTATATTCCGTATTTTATATATAGCAAATAAGGATTATTAGGCCAATATAAACAGTGCACAATAGCTGCAATATAATAAGAAAGACCTCATATATTAAATAAAAATTGTTACATTACAAGACATCATCTGAGGAGTACATGATATAGAATACATAATATACATATATGATCTGCTCTAACATTGACCATTGAATGACATTCTAAAACATTATGTCGAGCTATCTGGTAGTAGCACCAGTATGTGCCTCGAAATCAACATCTTGGCCATTCATCAACCATTTGTCCTTATAGCGACCCGACCCGAATGGATCAAGTCTCTGTGCTTAAGTGTCATCCCTGGAACGGTATGCTGACACACACAGTACTCGAGGATTTATAACAGAGGTAAATCACATGTATAAAGTAACGTAAATACTATTACCTCAATCCAAAATAGCGGAAGTAACAAGGTCGTGGATTCCCATCAACACCAACGACAAAGTTGAGTGTAGAAATCGTAACCCTAACGTATCACTTACTCGTCGTAAGATCCTGCAACATGAGACGTTGCAGCCACAGAGGGTCAGTACATTGAATGTACTGGCAAATTCACACCATAGAGCAATGATGAATAAAGGCTATCACTACATGCATATTTGGCTGGTGGAAAAGCTCTATGGTTACAGTTTTGCGTAAAGCCAATTTTTCCCTACTGCAAAGGAATAAATTTATTTAACTATTATGGTGGTTGTTAAACATTGAGAATGGTTGACAGCATACTCAATCCCAACTAAAAGTACTCATTAACATCCCAACAATATTAATTAGAAGTAACATGATGAGATTCACATGATAATCCAAGTACTAGATACTCAAGATGTCCATAATCGGGGACACGGCTAATCATGATTAGTTTGTTACACTCTGCAAAGGTTTGCGCACTTTTCCCCACATGACTCGATCTACTCCGTTTGGTTTCTCGCACTACATTGTGTTTGAGAAATGGATGACCGAGACATAGTCTTTCAGAAGCGCTTGCACCTTACGTAAAGGGTAGACCGTACCAACCTGCATCCCCTACATCTGCTAGTCTACCCTGTAAGAGCTCGCACGACTTAGTCAACTATGCTAGAGCCCATAGTAGCATGTGGCTGCACACGGAAGTTTCTAGCATGAATAATCTTATGATCCCTTTGAGCCTGGGTGGCGGTCCGAAGAAAAACAGGCAAGTCCTGGAAACCAGGTGCCTCAATCCATCCAGATGTGTGTTTAAGTTGCCACCTTAAATAAACCATTAATTAACAAACTCACATCTGTCATGGATACACTCACCCAATCCACGTCTACTAGCATAGCATGGCATAATAAGCAAACGTAGAAGTAACTCCCAAGGGTTTGATAATAAAACAGGTAATAGGTACTACATCAACTACTTCCCATAACCCACAATTTAATTAGATCCTAATCATGCAATGTTTGAGGATTGATCTAATGCATAAAAACTGGGTAGTAAAGGGATATGATCAAAGTGTGAACTTGCCTGCAATGTTGATGAAGATGATTCGCACTCAAAACTCTTGATAGTTCTACTCGTCATACTCCGGTCAATCTATCGTGAGCAAGCAATTGTAACCACACATAAGCAATCACTCAAAAGATCGGAAAGAACGCAGAGAACAACTCGGAAAACATCAAAACCAAGCAAATAACTCTTGCAGCATAAAACAATTTCTAACAGTACCAAAATTGTGTGAATTTGGCCTTATCAGAAAGTTTAGGTCAAGAGCTTCGAAATGCAAAAAGAATCACTCAAATCGGACTTATAAAACTCAAGTTATGATCAAACAAAGTTCTAATACTAAACTGTTTCAAATTCAAATTTTAAACTTTCAAAAACATGTTTAAGTTGCTTTACTGGATAGGGTGGTTCATAACGAAGAAGTGGGCGTTGGTTTCGTTGGATTTGGATAAACGGTTGAAAAGTAGTGATCGTTTGAAGTACTGGGACTAATCTGTGAAGAAAATTATCATGAATAGGTCCCTGGCTGAAAACTTAAAATAAAAAGAAAAAAATCTATCGAGCGAACGCTCGCTAACAGAACCTAACAAACGAAAATCGTTCGCTACCGAACCTAACTAATGAACGTTTGCAAAATAACAAAACCTAATTTAATAAACCAAAAAAACGAAGGAAAACCGGGGTGGTTAAATCGGTTTATACTGGTTCGGGCGAATAAACCGGCGGCGGCGGCGGCGGCTCCCGGCGAAGTGCGGCGGCAAGGTGGAGCGACGCTGGCGGCAGCGCTTCGGATCCGCCAGGCGGCGCTCCGATCGTCGAAGGGCGGCGAAAAGCGCACGGAAGGGCGACGCAGAGTGGCGGTTCTTGAGGTGGCGTCGGTGGCGGTCGACGACGACGAGGGCGGCGGCTGCAGCTCCCGTGGCGGCGGCGGTGAGATGCCGGGTGGCGACGCGGCGCGGCAGAGAGAGAGGCAGGGCCCGGGGCCGCTATTTAAGGAGGGGAGGGGAGGCGCAAGGCGTGGAGGAGGGGCAAAGGCGGCGGGGAGAGTCCGGCCGCGGCACGAACGTCGAGGCGGCGGCGGAGTCCTGCTGGAGCTCCGGGACGCGCGGGCGTCGGGCTGGGCCTTGGCCTGGCCAGGAAGCTGGGTCGGCCCAGTCGGCGAGAGGAGTTTTTTTTTCTTTTTTTTTAAAACGTTTCTCATACAAATAAAAACAGAATAGAAAAAATATATTATATAGGCATATAATATATCAAAATTTCCAGAAAAAGATTTCCTACAAGCTGAACATTTTTATAGCATCTAAATAAATTCGCACTAATTTAAATAATTCAAACAGTGCTACTGCTCAAATAAAATCCAACAAAAAAACATTTTAAAAATACCAAACTTAATTCAAATTTATTTCTCTTGAATTTTCTGATGTAGGGAATCATGTTACCCTATTTTCCATATAGTTTATTTTTGGAGAAAAATAATTTGAATAAAACTCAAATAACTCCAAATTGAAAATAAATTCAAAGGAACTTTGAATTTAATTCTCTTAAAACTCCCAACTCATATTTCATATAATTTGAAGAAGTCATTTTATCATCTCTCATGAAAATCATTGAGTTGCATGAAGTTTATGTATCGAAATATGTCCAAAATGCATGCAACTATTCGCCTCGCCGTACCCGCGCATGCAGTTAGGCGATCTGGAGGCGATCGCCTCGCCGCCGCCACCGCCGGCCGCCGTGCCCGCTGTGTGTGGCCTCTCTTCCGCGTCTAAGCCCAGGCTGGCTGTCGGAACAGCAGCGGCCATGTCCGCAGACCGATCGCTTGGCCCCCAGGTGCCCAGCGTCCCAGCCGCCTCCGAGTCAAGATTGGGTTGCCCTAACCCCCGTCGCAAGGAAACTCACCTAAACGACTCCATAAAATCGTCTAGGGCTTTGGCGGGTCTACCAAAACGACAACGCAAGCGGCTAGATCGGAGTCTTGAGATCTCCATCCCGCCGCTGCCCGTTAATATGTCGCTGCCATCGCACGAGTCAGGAAAGAAGCCGCTGGCGGCCATGGCGAACTCGGAGGAAGGTGGGGGCGCATACGGGGCTCCCTCTGTGGATGCTGCTCGCCCGAAGCGTACCTCCGAGAGGTCCGAGGCTGCTGCGCGGATCAGCCCACGGCTGCAGACGCTGACAATATGGAACCGTTTGAAGACGGCGGGATCGGCGGGAACGGCGAAGCCGGCGGGCACGGCAAGGTCGGCGCCGGTGGCTCGCGAGCGCAACATCCGGGATGAGGAAGGCCCGGAGGCTTTCAGAGAAGGAGAGGATTCCGAGGACGATGCCGAGCTCGTGGAGGTCGACTTGGAGGAAGATGGTGTGCTACAGGCTCAGGAGCATCCATGGACTGTGATAATGCTTGTGTACTCCTTGGATCGGCCATCCCCTAGTACTCTGTTTGAAAATATTGCAGATGGTTGGAGGTTGAAGGAGAACTTTGATTATGCTTACCAAGGTGATAACAAATATCTCGTGCACTTCGGTTGCGAGGCCGACATGTCTCGTGTCCTACGGGGAGGGCCATGGCAGTATGAGCACGATCCGCTGCTGATTGAGGCGTATGATGGTATGAGGCAAGTGTCAGACTACAAGTTGGACAAGATGAGGATCTGGGTGCGCATCCTGGATGTGCCCATGAACTGGAGGACGGAGACTGTGGTAAAAGCACTCTGCGCCAACTTAGGAACAATTTTGCAAATGGAGCTCGGCGAGAAGACGGGCAACTATGTGCGTGTCCGGGTGGCCGTTCCGGTGTACCGGGCGCTGGAGACATCTGTGGCCATGACTGCCAAGCTGCAGGAGAAGAAAACAAGGGTCGAGTTCCAAATTCAGTATGAAAAACTGCCAGACTTCTGCTACACATGCGGCTACCTCGGGCATAAGGAGAAATCGTGTGGCCGGAAGGTGAGAGGAGGACCTCCATCTGGCAAGTATAGCGGCAAACTCAAATGTTCTCCACCACGCCGCTTTGGGAGACAGTCCGGAACAGTGAAAGCGAAGGTCAACCCGATGGCGTACCGCGGCCTTGATTTCTCTTCAGAGAGCACAGGGTCGTCGGCCCGAGGCGGACGAGGCGCGCGGTGGCCGGAAGGCAGTGCGGCGAGGCGTCAGCAGCGTGCAGCAGATCACAGCTCTGGAAACCCTGCCGTTGATGCAATGCTAGCCGAAAAGATGCAAGCCATGTCAGGAGGCAGCAAGGGTGCAATGGAAGATTGCCATGCACATGCAGATGCCCACGTGCATGTTCAGGTACAGGAGCACACCTCCAAAGGCACACAACACTCGGACTACTCCCAGCCGAGGAGCTCGGATATGATCCCGGCGCTGCGTAATCTTTCTCAGGAAGTGAATATGGACGACGTAGACCTCTCTAATGGCGTCTCTGCATTGGGCAAGCGGGCTGCTGCTGGTGATCAAGTCGCTGCTGTAGGCAGGGAGGAGGCTAGCAAGGCTTTGGTGATTTATGCTAATACGTCCAGCAAGGACGAGCTTGTGGTTTCAGGTACGCCAAAAAAGCGCAGGACACTGGAGTCTCTTGACGGGTAGCAGACTCCGCATGGCGATGGGATGATGGAGCAGGACATGGTGGACGGAACTAGTACCATGGAGGCAGTCGGCCCAGGGGCCGCCGACGAACTAACGGGGCCGGCGGAGCCCCGTCAGGAGCAATGAATATCCTAAGCTGGAACTGCCGAGGCGGGGGGAACCCTCGGACAGTTCGTGATCTTGTGAGTCTGGTGCAGGCTCAGTCCCCTAGTATTGTTTTTCTTCGTGAGACTAGGCAGTCTAAGAATAAAATGAAGAGGTACCGTGCTCGGTTAGGTTTAAGAGGTTTTGATGCTTTCGATTGTGTGGGTCGTAGTGGAGGTCTTGCTTTGTATTGGCATGAGTCTGTGAGTCTTGATGTAAAAGAAATAAATGAACGGTATATTGACGCGTATGTAACTGGTGCGGAGGGTGAGCCTCCCTGGTGGCTCACCTGTGTTTATGGCGAGCCCCAAACGGAGGACCGTCATCGCATGTGGTCCCTCCTCCGTAATCTCCATCAGCAGGCCAGCATGCCTTGGGCCGTGGTGGGTGATTTCAATGAGGTGATGTGGAGTTTTGAGCACTTCTCCGACACACCGCGCTCGGCAGGTCAGATGCTTGATTTCCGTGATGTTCTTGAGGTTTGTGGTCTGGGCGACCTGGGTTTTGCAGGTCTCCCATACACCTTTGATAACCGGCGAGGTGGACGGGCAAACGTCAAGGTTCGCCTTGACCGTGCTGTGGCTAACAATGCTTGGAGGGATGTTTTCGCCCATGCAAGGGTGGAGCATTTGGTGGCGCCAAGCTCCGATCATTTGGCCATCCTCCTCAAGTGCGCGCTAGAGGAGCCGCGCCAACAAGAGGGTAGAAGGTGCAGACAGTACGAGGTTATGTGGGAACGTGACCCCTCCCTCCCTGAGGTAATTATGAACACTTGGACTGAGTTGGGCTCTATGTTGAATCTTGGTGATGTAGCTTCTGGACTAGGAAATATGATGAAATAACTGCAAGAGTGGAGCCGAAAAAAGTTTGGAAATGTCATTCGGGAAATTAACAAATCCCGCTCACGTCTCGAGGAGCTTATGTCTATGAATGCAGATAGAAAGGACATACGGGAGGCGACGGACAGGATGAACGAACTGCTCTATAGGGAGGAGATGTTGTGGATGCAGAGACATTGCATGGCTACGGGAAGGGGACCGCAACACCCAGTTCTTCCATCGAAAGGCAGTGTGGCGCGCACGCAAAAACCGTATTAAATCTCTCATTGATGATGATGGAGTCACACATCAGGACCATGCGTCCATGGCGGCCATGGCTACTTCTTATTTTGCCAAAACTATTTACTGCTGACCCCTCTCTTTGTGTGGATCCATGGTGATCTAATTAAACCCGTGTATCGACCGCATGAATGATGGACTGTGTGCGAGTTTTCAGATAAGGAAATTGCCGATGCTCTGTTTGATTGGACCGCTAAAGCGCCGGGCCCAGATGGCTTCCCAGCGCTTCTTCGGCGTAATTGGGGCGTGATGAGAGAACGTAATTGCGGGGTCAAGGAATTTTCCGGACAGGATGATGCTGAGGGGTGAACAACACGTCGATTGTTCTCATCCCAAAGGTGGATAACCCAGAGGCTCACGGAGTTCCGCCCAATCAGCTTATGTAACGTCATCTACAAGGTGGTGGCAAAATGTCAGTAAACGGTTGAGGCCTATCTTTGGGCGATATTATCTCCCCGAGCGAGCGCCTTTGTCCTGGACGTATGATCACCGATAATGCTTTGATTGCGTTTGAGTGCTTTCATTTTATTCAGCGGAGAAAGACCCAAATAAAAGTTTACGTGCATATAAACTGGACCTCTCCAAAGCATACGATAGAGTGGATGGATCTTCTTGGGCGAATGATGAAAAAGATGGGTTTAAGCTCGCGGTGGGTGGACTGGATTATGGCTTGCGTCACCTCGGTGAGATATCTGATTAAATTCAATGGAACCCTTACGGAATCGTTCGCACCGTCGCGTGGAGTTCGGCAAGGTGATCCTTTGCCCCGTTTTATTCTGTTTGTGGTGACGGTCTATCTGCTCTCTTGAAAGAAGGAGAAGAAAAGGTCACTTTACCCCACTAAAAGTGTGCCGCAGAGCTCGGGGTGTCTCATCTTACATTTGCGAGATGATACATTACTGTTTTTAAAGCAGAGGAGGAAGAAGCCCAAAAGGTCCAGGAAGTGCTAAACACATATGCTAATGCCACCGGACAATTTATTAATCCGGCCAAATGTAGTGCTCTTTTTGGTACAGCTTGTGCTCTGGACAAACAGGAGGCGGTGAGAACTACATTAAACATAGGTACTATCACGTTTGAGGAGAAATATCTAGGGCTTCCAACACCCGAAGGACGCATGTCACGAGGTAAATTTCAGAATCTGCAATCTCGTTTATTGAAGAGGATTATTGCTTGGGGTGACACCCTCTGTCTCGCCGGCAAGGAAACCATGATAAAGGCAGTTGCCCAAGCTATTCCCACTTATATTATGGGTGTTTTTAAGCTTCCTATGTCAGTCTGTGATGACCTGAATAGAATGGTTCACAACTTCTGGTGGGGCGCCTCGAGGGCAAGAGGAAGACGACCGCTTGCTTGGCCAAAGATCCGAGCTCGAGAAAAGCAAGGGTGGTGCAGGGTTCAAAGATTTCCGCCTTTTAACGAGGCTCTCCTAGCGAGGCAGGCTGGCGTTTGCTTACTAAACCCACCGGTTTGTGTGCGCAGTGTTAAAGGCCCGATACTATCACGATGGGCGCCTTGAGGACACGGTGTTCTCGGGAACTCCTCCCGACCTGCAGGCTATCAACATGGCCTTGAGCTCTGAAAAAGGGCATCATATGGCGTGTTAGGAGCGGTCGGGACATTCGCATATGGCGGGACCGATGGTTGCCACGGAGCCTTCGCGTCGACCCATCACTCGGCGGGGCACTTGCCGCTGCGGAGGGTGGCGAGCTCCTCGGCAGCGAGGGCTCTTGGCGCGCCGGTCTACTGGCGCTACTTCCTTCCGGCGGATATCGCCGTCATCACCAAAGATCCGGACCTCGCCACGCGTCACGGCGATATCATCGCTGGCGCGGAGAAAAACGGCATCTTCACTTTGTCGCTCCGCGTACCGCTGGCAATGGACGGCGCGGCGTCCATTAGCCACCGCCATGAGCAGGGCACGGATGGTCGTCGCGCCATCCGGAAGATCATATGGGGTGCCTGCTCCTCCTAAAATGCAGCGTGTTTGCATGGAGGGTTGTCACAAATTCACTTGCTACTTGGGCCAACAAGGCTTCGCGGCACCTCGAGGATACTGACGTATGCCCCCTATGTGGTGTTGAATGCGAGGACGAATTCCACGCGCTTTGCAGGTGCCCACTAGCGAAGGAGCTATGGAGGGTCATGGCGATGGACTGGAACATACCCAAGGTGGAGACCATCCGGGACACGGGGCCAGAGTGGCTATTCGCCCTGTTGGAACCCCTGGATGAGACGGCGAGGCTGGTGGTCCTCATGATCATGTGGAGAGTATGGCATGTTCGCAATGAGATTACCCATGACAAACCGCCACCCATCTGCCGAGGCCTCTCGTGGATTCTTACATGGCTACATTACTTCACTATTATGCATCCAAAGAACATCCACATGCCAATATGGAGAAGGGAAGATGGTGGTTTGCGATGGCCCGCCAGCATGCAGCCCTGCGGAGATAGCGATGGCGGCGGCGAGCTGGGCCCCCTAGTGCGGGCTGGGCCAAACTTAACACAGACGGCAGCTTTGTTGCAGCCACAGGGAGCAGCGGGAGGAGGCATGATCCTTCGAGATGATAGAGGGATATCATATATAGCGCATGCAGAGAAATCCGCACATGTGAGAGTGCGCTGAGGCGGAGCTCTCGGCGTGTAGAGAAGGCCTAGGCCTTGCCTTACACAGACGCATTTATGCCTATCATTGTTGAGATGGATAGTCGGAGGCTGTGGCAATGCTCAAGGCACCCACGACAGATAGATCGCAGCACAGGTCTCTCGTTGAAGAGATTAGCAGTCTAGCAGCCCATGAAGCTAGAGAGGTTGTATTTGCGCAATGTAGCCGTTGGCAGAACAATGCTAGTCATGTGATGGCTGCGTATGGCCGTAGTACCCCGTCTCGCAATGCGGTTCGCAGGAGGGCCAGACTTTCTTGTAAACTTGGTTATGGCTGAGATGCCTCCTTGAGCAATGGAATTTTTTTTTCCCCGCAAAAAAAAAGAAATATTTTCAAATACCCTTTCATTTAATTAAATGGAAGAAGTCATATCATCTTCGCTCAAGGGTTTTGTATTTGAGAAGAATTTGAATTCATGAAGATCAGAAAAGAAAAATGAAAGTTTGGGAAAGTCCTCTTATTCCCTCTCATTTAACTTTCAAAAAGTTTCGAATTTCACTCAATCAAGCAAACAATCAATCAAATCTATCTATTTGTCTAACATTCCGAAATTTAGAATTTTGGGATGTTACAAACCTACCACCCTTAAAATGAATCTCGTCCTCGAGATTCGGAGAGGCTAGCAAGAAATAGGTTAGGGTTTGGGGGTCTTCAAAATCCAACGTTCGTCTCCGGGGTCTCGGGTGCTACCACCCTTAAAAGCATTATTACGGTTCCATCAAAACTCATATACTCCATCCTTATTGTTGGCAGTGTCGATCTTCTCAGATCCTCTGAAAAATTTCCTTCTCTGGGCTCTTCCGGTAGTGGCATAACCTTTTCCTCAATTCTTCTGTCCTTTCATCTTGGTAAGGTTATTCCAAGACTGGGTCTTCTTAGCTGATGGGTCTGGCACCAATACTAACAACTATCGATATCTCATGGTGGTCAACAATTTATGGTTTCTCCTGCAGAAAACGGGTCTGGGTTGAACCTCACCGTATGTCCTACGATTGGCAACAACTGCCTTGTACAAGGGAAAACTATCATACCATTCTAAGGTTTAAACAAGGTTTTGATCGTCGTCGCTCTACTATAGGCAAGTCACTCAGATTTACCATCACGTACAGCAAGGCGAATAATAAGAGTAAGTCGGTATGGTGATCAATCCATCCCGCACCCAAATCATTACCTTGTATATGGTTTAGCGAATCTCGCATTCTAACACTCGGTCATCCTCACAAGCATTGCAGAATTTCTCTTGTTAACAAAATAAGTTCGGATAAATCCATGGATTCTGCAAGCCAAACAAACAACTATCGGTCCTTCACAACTCTCAGGTTTTGTGTAAACTCCTATAGAATCGTCGGTGGGTAAAGGCATATCCTCTTCCAAGGGTTTTCCTTCAGCAAGAGTGTGCTTGCTTCTTGGCAGGTCCTGGGGCCTGTGGGTTATGGCCCATCTCATCACTTGTAAACCTTGAACTCATCATCGTGGGCAACTGATCGTTATTCCAACTTCCAACTTCCTAGTATTCTTAAATCCATCCAATTGTACTGTCTTCCTTCCTTCTATTGGCACCAAACTAGGACATGATTACTCAGACTCATCATGGAATTTCCATTGATCCATATTTCCAACATCATACCTCCTTTATATCCAATAGTAATACATCTCTTCATCCTCGTGGGATGTCCCACATACCGAGATAAAAACTTATACTTATTAAGTCCATACTCCACTTCATGGAACATCATTATCCTTTCCAGGGTCAAGCGTCCTTACAGGGGAATATTGGCCATCTCTGCATGGCATTTCTTTAACTGTGAAACATCATGAACTCCTGACAGTCCTTCGGGTGACTCCAATTTGTTGGCCACTTCTCCCATGCAAAACTTCAAAAGGGGCCATCTTCAAACTGGCTTGGTAACTGTTGTTGTATGAGAACTCCGCATAAGGTAGATTATCATCCCTATTAGATCCATAATCTAGCGCACATGCTCTTAACATGTCCTCCAGAATCTGATTGACTCTCCCAGTCTATCCATCGGTCTGCGGATGAAAGGCTGTACTAAACTCTAGCCTGGTACCCAAAGTGTGGTGCAGCTGATTCCAAAACTTTGAGGTAAATTGTGTTCCTCTATCTGATACGATGGTCCTCGGAACTCCGTGCAGACATACGATCCTGGTCAAAAATATCTTGGTCAACTTCGCACTTGTATAGGTGGTTTTCACTGGGATAAAGTGAGCCACTTTGGTCAAGCGAACCAACTACTACCCAGATAGAATCATATCCCGTTCGGGTTCTGGGAAATCTGGTAATGAAATCCATGCCAAGCTTATCCCACTTCCTTTCGGGTATCGGCATAGGCTGTAGTAATCATGCTGGCTTCTGTTGTTCTGCTTTTACTCTCCCTGGCATACATCACCTACGACTACATACTCCGCAATATCCTTCTTCATACCAGTCCACCAGAAACACTCCTTCAAATCCAAATACATCTTGGTGTTTCCAGGGCGAATCGAGTATGGTGAGTCATGAGCCTCCTGAAGTATTTACTTCCTGATCTTTGCATTATTGGGAACATATACATGATCCTCGAACCATAAGATGTCGTGTTCATCCTCACGAAAACCTTTGGCCTTTCCTTTGCTCATCCTCTCTTTTATCTCAGCAATCTCTTTGTCATACTTCTGAGCTTCACGAATCCTTCCCAACAATGTAGACTGAACTTCCATTGCTGCAACAAAACCTTTGGGAATCTCCTACGGAAGTTCCCTGAGATCCTCGGCTAACTCCTTTGGTAACCCTCCGCTTATGAGGGTCTTCGTCCTTGTTTTCTTTATGGTTGTGTCCTATTTCTCCACAAAGCTTGTATGCATAAGATTTCTTCATATCCTTTCCATTTCTGGGACACAAACTAAGACTTTAGCAAAGTCAACTTAAATTCCTTCCAAGTGGTTATTCCTTGCCATCCATTGATGGTTTGGTACATCCTCCACCAAGTAGCAGCAACTCTTACAAAGCACCGAAGAGCATGCTGGGTCATATCCTTTCCGACTACAGGGTTATTCTTCATGTGATCCTCCATGTTCTGAATCCATTGGTCCGTCTCCAATTGACTCATCGGTCCAGAAAAATATAAGCTCATCTCCATTCATCCTCTATTGGGTCCATGGGTTTGGAGTGGGATAAGAGAGATCGAGAGGGATGCACACAGTACAAACAATAGTTTTGAAAAGACAGGTTTTATTGTGGCTGTCGGAAAAACAACAAACAAATGGCAGCTCACAAACGTCGCATCTAACGTAAGTACAACGGGATTTGGTCTTCTAAGGTCAATAAATCTTCAAAGTCGCCAAACTCTTCAAGTCTTGCTTATGTCTCCGATGGCTTCTTCCGATCATGCTTGTCCTTCTCAAGTTCTTATGCCAAATCTCTGTTGACGCGAAGTCTCTTAGTGACATCCTTTAATATTTCTAGAGTTGGGTTCCAAACTTCTGGGTTTCAACCTCCTTGACATGAATCATGTCCTTCTCTCCTTCAGCTCCTGACTAATCTCTGGTATCTCGAGGTTTTGCTCCTCCAGCTTGGCTACTTTCAGCTTCTGGGTCCTGAGTTCTTCATGAACTACTACCTTGTCAAATACGGATGCCTGAAGGTCCATCTTAAACTTCCTGATGTAATACTCCAGATCTTGGCGATACACCAGCTAAGGTTAAAACTGCATCCTTTGCTGAGTAACTCAACATGGTAATAATAGCATAAGAGAGCGATAACATCTTGGATATCCATATTTCTGCCCTGGTCATTGACATGAACTTTTATTCCATAGTTGGTATCTCCTGCCTTAGGGTTTTTCTTGACAAAACTTTGTGTTCTAATGCTCCGTGTTCCGGTCTTTCTCCGATACACCTTGATCTCGGGTGTTGATAACTTCCATAGTCCGCCAAGTTCCATAAGGGTAGCCTTCCTAGGTCATAAAATTTGGGAATTCTTCAGAGCCTTCAAATTCTCCTAGTCTTCAACAGTTGTAGTTTCCATTATCATAACGTATAGTAAAATCCTCTTCATTCCGAATGGTCTTAATTGTCCGATATCTGGTCCTTCCTGGACTGGTCTCATCAGTCGAATCTTTGAGGGGTCAAAAGGGGAAGGGGTATGGTCTCACTAAACGGGAATATTTGAATAAGCTCAGAAGAGAAGAGAGGTAAAAGATCTTTTTGAAAAAGAAATTTGTAGAGAAAAATCTTTCCTATGGGCTTGCCAGTTTCTAGGGTCACGTCCTACAGTCAACATGTGCTCTGATACCATCTTGTAGCGACCCGACCTGAATGGATCAAGTCTCGTGGCAAGTGTCATCCTCGGATCGGTATCTTTGACACACATAGTACTCGAGGATTTATAACAGAGGTAAATCACATGTATAAAGTAACGTAAATACTATTACCTCAATCCAAAATAGCGGAAGTAACAAGGTCATGGATTCCCATCAACACCAACGGCAAAGTTGAGTGTAGAAATCGTAACCCTAACGTATCACTTACTGTCGTAAGATCACCGCAACATGAGGCGTTGCAGCCCACGGAGGGTCGATACATTGAATGTCTTGGCAAATTCACACCATAGAGCAATGATGAATAAAGGCTATCACTACATGCATATTTGGCTGGTGGAAAAGCTCTATGGTTACAGTTTTGCGTAAAGCCAATTTTTCCCTACTTCAAAGGAATAAATTTATTTAACTATTATGGTGGTTGTTAAACATTGAGAATGGTTGACAGCATTCTCAATCCCAATTAAAAGTACTCATTAACATCCCAACAATATTAATTAGAAGTAACATGATGAGATTCACATGATAATCCAAGTACTAGATAATCAAGATGCCCATAACCGGGGACATGGCTAATCATGATTAGTTTGTTACACTCTGCAGAGGTTTGCACACTTTTCCCCACATGACTCGATCTCCTCCGTTTGGTTTCTCGCACTACATTGTGTTTGAGAAACGGATGACCGAGACATAGTCTTTCAGAAGCGCTTGCACCTTACGTAAAGGGTAGACCATACCAACCTACATCCCCTACATCTGCTAGTCTACCCTGTAAGAGTTCGCACGACTTAGTCAACTATCACTAGTAGAAAAAGGGTCAAACGTGAAGCACATTAGTGCCGGTTTGATTTTTGCCCGGTACTAATGGTACCATTAGTGCCGGTTTGAACGGATTTGCATTAGTGTCGGTTCGTGTTAAACCTTTAGTACCGGTTCCTGGCACGAACCGGTACTAAAGGGGTGGTGGCAGGCTGGCGTCAGGCCGGGGCCCCACGATCACCTTTAGTACCGGTTCGTGGCACGAACCGGTACAAAAGGTCCACCCTTTAGTACCGGTTCGTGCCACGAACTGGTACTAAAGGGGTCTGACCAATAGTACCGGTTTGTGACACAAACCGGCACTAAAAGTGTAGGGAATATGTAAAACGGCTATAACTTTTGCATACGATGTCGGAAAAAAACATATAATATATCAAAAAATTCAGCACAAAAATCCGCATCCGATGGAGACAGTCTACGGCCTATTTGGAATTATTTAGAATCCTCAAATTCCAAAAGGAAAAAAGATATGGTCAAATAATTTTAGTTTTTTTAAAAAAATTTGGTTAAATCTGGTCAAACTACTTATTCAAGAAGTATTAATGTTACTACATAATTATTCAAGAATATTAGTGTTACTAAATAATTATTTTAATTTTTTGAATTTTGGTCAAATCTGGTCAAACTATGGTCAAACTGTGGTCAAACTATGGTCAAATTTATTCAAGAAATATTAGCGTTACTAAATAATTACTGTTTTTTAGAATAATAGTTTCAAACTCAAACGGTAAAATGTGTGACTTCATGCTCAAGCTAAACTCCTGAGGGTTAATAGGATTAACATCTTACTATTGTCGAGAAAACAACAAGTGCGACTCGGAAGCGAAGGAGAATAGAACCGAAAGTTAAGCGTGCTCGGGCTAGAGTAGTGAGAGGATGGGTGACCGGTCGGGAAGTTAGATGATTTGGAATGAGAGATCCACACTTGAGCAGTTAAGAGAGGGGATTAGAGACTAAATCATCAAATAATTCAGAAAAATTAAAAATCGAAAAAGAAAAATCAAATTTTTTTCCAAAATTTTCAAAAAAAACCTTTAGGACCGGTTCGTAACACCAACCGGTACTAAAGGTCCCCCGTACCGGGGCGCGAGCTCACGCCACGTGGTGGCACTTTAGCGCCGGTTCGTGCCGAACCGGTACTAAAGGGGGGGCCTTTAGTGACCACCCTTTAGTGTTGGTTATGGAACCGACACTAAAGGCCCTTACGAACTGGCGCTAAAGCTCTGTTTTCTACTAGTGTATGCTAGAGCCCATAGTAGCATGTGGCTGCACACGGAAGTTTCTAGCATTAATAATCTTGTGGCGGTCCGAAGAAAAATAGGCAAGTCCTGGAAACCAGGTGCCTCAATCCACCCAGATGTGTGTTTAAGTTGCCACATTAAATAAACCATTAATTAACAAACTCACATCTGTCATGGATACACTCACCCAATCCACGTCTACTAGCATAGCATGGCATAATAAGCAAACGTAGAAGTAACTCCCAAGGGTTTGATAATAAAACAGGTAGTAGGTACTACCTCAACTACTTCCCATAAACGACAATTTAATTAGATCCTAATCATGCAATATTTGAGGATTGATCTAATGCATAAAAACTGAGTAGTAAAGGGATATGATCAAAGTGTGAACTTGCCTGCAATGTTGATGAAGATGATTCGCACTCAAAACTCTTGATAGTTCTACTCGTCATACTCCGGTCAATCTATCGTGAGCAAGCAATTGTAACCACACATAAGCAATCACTCAAAAGATCGAAAAGAACGCAGAGAACAACTCGGAAAACATCAAAACCAAGCAAATAACTCTTGCATCATAAAACAATTTCTAACTGTACCAAAATTGTGTGAATTTGGCCTTATCAGAAAGTTTAGGTCAAGAGCTTCGAAATGCAAAAAGAATCACTCAAATCGGAGTTATAAAACTCAAGTTATGATCAAACAAAGTTCAAATACTAAACTGTTTGAAATTCAAATTTTAAACTTTCAAAAACATGTTTAAGTTGTTTTACTGGATAGAGGGGTTCATAACGAAGAAGTTGGGCGTTGGTTTCGTTGGATTTGGATAAACGATTGAAAAGTAGTGATCGTTTGAAGTACTGGGACTAATCTGTGAAGAAAATTATCACGAATAGGTCCCTGGCCGAAAACTTAAAAAAAGGAAAAATCTATCGAGCGAACGCTCGCTAACAGAACCTAACGAACGAAAATCGTTCGCTTCCGAACCTAACTAATGAACGTTCGCAAGATAACAAAACCTAATTTAATAAACCAAAAAAACAAAGGAAAACCGGGGAGGTTAAATCGGTTTATACCGGTTCGGGCGAATAAACCGGCGGCGGCGGCGGTTCAGCGAAGTGCGGCGGCGAGGCGGAGAGAGGCGGCGGCTCGGATCCGGCCGGGGCGGCGGCTCCGATCGTTCAGAGGGCGGCGAAGGGCACGGGAGGCGGCGTAGAGTGGCGGTTGCGGGAGTGGCGTCGGTGGCGGTCGACAACGACGAGGGCGGCGGCGGCTCTCGGCGGCGGCGGTGAGATCTTGAGGTGGCGATCTGTGCAAAGAGAGAGAGGCGGGGCCCGGGGCCACTATTTAAGGAGGGGAGGGAGGCGCAAGGCGTGGAGAAGGGGCAAAGGCGGCGTGGAGAGTCCGGCCGCGGCACGGACGTCGAGGCGGCGGCGGAATCCTGCTGGAGCTCGGGGACGCGCGGGCGTTGGGCTGGGCCGTGGCCTGGCCAGGAAGCTGGGCCGGCCCAGTCGGCGAGAGGAGTTTTTTTTTCTTTTTTTTAAAACGTTTTCTTAGACAAATAAAAACAGAATAGAAAATATATATTATATAGGCATATAATATATCACAATTTCCAGAAAAAGATTTCCTACAAGCTGAACATTTTTATAGCATCTAAATAAATTCGCACTAATTTAAATAATTCAAATAGTGCTACTGCTCAAATAAAATCCAACAAAAAAACATTTTAAAAATACCAAACTTAATTCAAATTTATTTCTCTCCAATTTTCTGATGTAGGGAATCATGTTACCCTATTTTCCATATATTTTATTTTTGGAGAAAAATAATTTGAATAAAACTCAAATAACTCCAAATTGAAAATAAATTCAAAGGAACTTTGAATTTAATTCTCTTAAAACTCCCAACTCATATTTCATATAATTTGAAGAAGTCGTTTTATCTTCTCTCATGAAAATCATTGAGTTGCATGAAGTTTATGTATCGAAATATTTCCAAATGAAATTCAAATATTTTCAAATACCCTTTCATTTAATTAAATGGAAGAAGTCATATCATCTTCGCTCAAGGGTTTTGTATTTGAGAAGAATTTGAATTCATGAAGATCAGAAAAGAAAAATGAAAGTTTGGGAAAGTCCTCTTATTCCCTCTCATTTAACTTTTAAAAAGTTTCGAATTTCACTCAATCAAGCAAACAATCAATCAAATCTATCTATTTGTATAACATTCCAAAATTTAGAATTTTGGGATGTTACAGTCCTATCAAAAACTGATCAGCAACGTATCATTACAAAAATTAAAAAACATATTAATAATGTAGTAACATTTGAGAGTGTCGCCATATATAGGAGTGTAGCAAGAACACCATTCTTGCTTGGATCTCCCAGCCTCTTTGAAAATTCTATACTGCAAACCTATTTCACAAACAGAAGTAGATGATAACAATTTCCAATGCAAGCAATTCAAATCCTGATAGTCATACATCTATAGAGTTGGCGTGCACAAATTTGTTGCATTGAATTGTTGTTTATGCACGAGATATTTTCTGGAACATTAGTATAAAGTATAATTAATGCTCTAACAAACTGAGATAAAGAAGAAAAAGATTGAGCAGGTCTACGCTACGCATTAGCCAGATTTCTTGCACTAGCACCTTTTGAGATCGTAATGTTCTGGCCGCCATGCTAATAATAAGAAGCAAAATAACCAGGAATGGTTGAAGAAGAAAGCTGAATATAAATGTATACATGATGATTGAGAATGCACGATGTGTGTAAAGGAAACCTGTAACCGTGGGTTTTGTTATGTTGGTGCCCAATTTCCTGGTCCTAATGTGTAAACAACAATTCATTACCGAACCCAGAAACTTATTGATGGTGTTATTATTGAAATGGATTCAGTGCTACCACGATATCGTGACTGGGAAAAAACAAATGCACACAAAGAGGCCTATGGATTGGATGCGAGTAGCTATAGCTACACATGGGACTCCATTACTCCATCCCATCTACTGATGAATGGCGCTAACCTATCATTAGAGTTGATTTTAAATTACATGGGAGCGAGCAAACAGAGATCACCTGAGATCCAAGAACCATTGCATTGTCCTTTCGCCATTAATTAGAAATCAGCCACGGGGCTAAGAAGACTACATATAGAACAGTGAACTCACAAAAGAATGAGCCTTATTTCATAAACTGAAGTAGGTTGCGCAAAAAAGGTACTGTCAGTGTTTCCAAAGTTCATTCTATTGTGGATCAACATTAAACTTCTTTTGGAAATCTTGTCATGGTCTTCTACATTGTTTCTGAGTTCGAATAAAGTGAACAAACCTTATCTGCACGAGTGTGGTTTTCTGTAGCTCAGGCTACACGGTACCCCTTATCTTTGCCATCCATTTATGCATCAAGATCCGTGCAGACACATTTGTCTCTTTTGTTTCTCTCAAACGACACAACATATGAACTTTAACTTTTGCAGAACAACAATACATTCTAACTACAATCTAGGAAAAAAACTTTCAGATTTTTTCATGCATTTTAAATACTTGAAATAATATTTTTATTCAAAGAAAATCTCATTTTGTATATTTATATCAGACCAAAAAATCTGAAAGTTTTTTCACACATTGATGTTCTAATGTTTGTTCGATATGCAAAGTTTGAAGTTCATATGTTGTTTCGTTTTCGAGAAACAAAAAAGAGAAATCTTCTTGTTGTTAGTTAGTTGGAGAGTACGGATCTCAAAGCAAGGTTGGAGGGTTGAGAATAAGAGGTTCCATGTAGCCTGAGCTACAAAGAAACTTTGTGTATCTGCACTAGCATTTACTTCCCTTGTTGCATAGTTTCATTGTGGATCAAAGTTTCTTTGTTCAATGACAAAAGATATATAGTCAGATTGGCAAGAATGGTAACCAAGATTGATATTTCAAAAAGTACGATCAATAACATTGCAGCTTAACTTTGTTGGGTCCCGAAGAATAAACGTGATCATACCTTATCAGTAGCAGGGCTTACGTTTGATGGTTGCAACTCCTTATCATTCAAATAATTTGCTTTCTCTGTAGTGGAAGGGAAGATGCAAGTATTTTCAATATAATACAAACAAGAATATATTCATGCATGAATATACTAGCACTTTATTTTGTTGTCCAATGGTACCAAATTGTGGACTATGACGACCACCATATACTCTCTGCTGACCATCTTTACTAAATAGGATAGATTACCGAAAAAGGGTTTTCCCCCGCTTTGTATTCCAAAGCAACCAACACCGATACATGATCATTGGGCGACAAAGACAACAAGCCCAAAAGAAAAAGAAAAGAAGCAAATGCCAACAACGGCAGCTCGACGAACACGGATGACCCGCCACCGCTTCATACCAAAGACAACCCACTACAACCCGAGGCTCGGACCACCGCATACAAAACAGCACCTCCAAGAAGGAAAGCGGCGCCGACGACGCTGCTTTGCCGGACATGTCCTAGGGTTTCCCGACGCGGAGGAGGTGGGGATGGATATCACCGACACCCTCCAGAAGGAATGGTAGCACCGCAGTGTCACCGCATCGGGGCGAAGACCGCTAAGGATTTCTCCGTACTCAATCCCGCCGCCCAACGGACCGGAGCCGACCAGCCAGACCGCCGCCCACCACCATGCGTCATCGCGGTTGCGCCGTCACCCACGCCTCACTGCGGACACCAACACGAGGCCAAGAGGACCGGGCGAAGCGCCGCGGAGGAGAAGCGGCACGAAACCGAGCGGGAGGAACCACCTCCACCGCCGTCGTCGCGGAGGCGAGCCTCCGGCACCGTCGCGATAGCCGTCCGGACGCAGCGGCGAGGCATGCCAGCCACCCCCCCGCCAGGGCCAACGGGCCCGCTAAGCCCGCCGCCACGCTGCAGCAAGCGGCGATGGCGCCGCCAACACCACGCTCGCCATCGCCTCCCCGCCTCCGGAAGCCACGGCGAGACCACACGCCGCCCGCCCGCCCGAGCCAGATGGGGCCCGAGGCCCAGATCTGGCCGAAGCGGCGCCGCCAGATCAGCGCCGCCGCGTCGCCCGTCGCCAACGGCGACGCCGCCGTCAATTCCGCCCCTTTCGCGCGCCAGAGCCCCGCCGCCTGGACCGCCGCCGAGAAGCACCGCCGGTCGCCCATCCAGCCGCATGACGCCGAGAGGGAAAAGCGAGGCCACCGCCACAGCGTCGCCGGGCAGCAGCCCGCCAGCCGCGACAGCGAGCGAGAGGAAGAGGAGGAGAGGCGGAGGGGGAAGGCAGCGGCGGCCGCCAGCGGGCGGCTCGATCGCGAGGAGGAGCCTAGCCTCCTTGAGCCTCTTCAAATAGGATAGATTTACTATTACACTTAATGATGCATACTCTTACTTTCAGTTTTTCTTTATTAAATATCCTCACTCAAGTATTCAGCACTGCATTATTCAACAAGCAATTTACCTATATCACTCATATGTACTGCAGGACGAAAACGAAAATAATTAAAAATTAATTAAATCAAACTAGCCTGTAGTTGCGCTAGTGTTGATTTCTATTTGTGTCACCGAGCACTCTATACGACTAACAGTCGCCGCTCAGAAAAATTGCAGATTCAGCTAACCAGTTTTTATTTAAACTAGAAAAAATTGCAGATTCAGCTAACCAGTTTTTATTTAAACTAGAAATAGTGTTTTATGAAAGCCAGCCGGGAATAAGCTTCAGAGCCAAAAAATAAAGTATATGGAGGAAACAAAGCACCAGTTGATTTTCCAATTTAATCTCAGTGCAAGCACCGTGTGAATCAGTATCTGCATATTTCAAACCAAACTAGCATGTACTCTCTCCGTTCCAAATTACTCGTCGCTAAAATGGATGTATCTAGTTCTAGATACATCCATACGTGCGACAAATAATTCGGAACGGAGGGAGTAGTTGGGTAATATCAATGTCACCAATCACTCTACATGGATAATGCTTGCTGTACCGCTCAAAAAGTTGCAGATTCAGCTAATCGTTTTTTTGGCAGAACTGGAAGAATGTTTTCCAAAAGCTATGAATAAGCTTGAGGCCGAAAACTCATGTAGCAAACAAAGCATCGGCTGATTTGTCCAATTTAATCTCAGTGCATGCACAGTGTGAATCAGTATGTGACTATGTGCATATGTTTTGTCGGATCAAACTTTGTGGAAGCAAAACTAATGCTTAATGAGATGTGGTCATCCTCACAAAGATATTGATTAATTACCCACGCACATAGTAGTAAGAAATCTAAAACCAAATCGTGCCATGGCAGAATATTAGCCGGCTATCAGGGCGATGATCTACGCGACCTTGATTTATTTGGATGTGTGATTGGGTGATTCACCGCTTGCCTTTATATGTTAATTCGGAATAATGATTGCGCCCTTTTTCTCAATAGTTCTTTCTTGTGATGAGGTTAAGAGAAGAGACGAGGAGTGCCTTACTGAACTATCACCATTGGAGTCGAGGTAGCCAAGGCGATGAAGCACGGTCGACCCCGAGACAGCAGCCGCACGTCCGGAGCCGCGCTGGCTAACCGTGGCGACGTTGCCGAGGCGGAGGATTCGAGGAGAGCAGTGATGAGAGCCGGGTCGGTGAGCTGCGGCGCGAAGTGCGTCACCGCGGTGGAATCGTGGAGAATCGGAGAAGGGCAGGGGGGAGGTGAGTGGAGGACGTCACCGCGGCGGGGATCATTAAGAGAGCACTGATTCGGAGCCTGACCGGCGAGCAGCCGCGCGAAAGAACGCCAGAGCTATCCGAAATTGGGGGTGGCGGCGGCTTCGCTGTTGTCACAAAGCATCTAATTTCTTTCCATATTTGAGGTCGGGGTGTGGTAGATGCTTTATGATTTATAAATGTCACGTGTCATCCATCACTATGGATCTCACCTGCTAATCCGTGAGACCTGATTTCATATAATTTTTTTCCCACGTATTCCCCCATACCTGTTCGTGTGAGAGAGAAATCGGGGGTGATTGGTTGCGTGATATTTGCACGGGGAGGTACAAATAACGTGGAGATAGATACCGGGAGGTTAGCTATTCGTGGGGAGGTGGGTGGTTGACCCAAACAACACATATTATCGAATAAGAAAAATTTACTGTAGGTCATCAAACTTGAGCCCGGTGACAGATTTGTACCACTACTTCAAAACACCCAAACTACGGTCCAAGTACTTCCGCAAGGGGTTCACTTTGGTCCATTTATACGATTTCGGGTACGTATTTGCTGACTTGGCAGCGGTCAACTCATGCCACGCGGGCGATGACTGCCATGTCTTCTAGTTCAACTGAATACGCTGGGAACCAAGGGGGTTTTTTGCAAAATGAACTGAAATAAAAGCCATCCCCCTCCTGCGAGCCCTGGACAACATAAGGCTCTCCCCGGCGCCGCACCTCGGACGTCGTCCCGGCTGCTCTCCATCCTCGACGCCAACCGCAGCGTGCTCGACATCTCCTTCCGCACTGCCCGCTTCTTCCCTGTCGGTGGACGCTCGCTCGGCGCGCTTGATGGCGAACTCCCGCCCGCCGCAAGTCCGTGAATGCGCTCACGCCGCGCCGCCCTCCCCAGGCCGCAGCTCTCGCCGTCCCGCGGGTCAACATAGGACCACACGTCGGCGGGAGCTGCGCCCTGAGCGCATCCACGCGCGCGTCCCTGACGTGGAAGCAATCCCTCGCCTGCCGCTCGTGCTCATGTCCGCCGCTGCCGCCCCGTATGTGCCAAGCCGTGCGACTTCGCCATCGATCGATAGGACGGCGTCGAACGACGTCACCACCCGCGGCGGGTTCCTGGGGCCAAGAAGCTCCCGTCGGTCCCACACCGGCTCTGCCACGTCCTCTGGCTCCAACCCCCGCGTGAACCGCGCCACGGCGACAAGGAACTTGTTGGACCCAGCGCGAACGCAGAGCGCGTGTGACACCCGCATACCCAGCGTGACGCCGCCGCACGTGAACCGTGTGACCTGGAGCGCAAGCGCTAACGGTCTGCCGTAGCTGTCGCCCGGCGCGACGTCGTGGGAAGAGAGCACGACACGGCCGTCGTTGCGGAAGAGGGAGCCGGCGAGCTGCGGGAAGAGGCCGAGCGCATCGGGGAACGCTGCCTGAGGACGTCGAGGGGGTGGAGGGAGACTGAGTGGGCATGGAAGAAGCGGACGACAGCTCCTCCGGCAGCGGGGCTGCCACGGCCACCTGCACCGTCACGAGCCGGAGTGCCAAGACCAGCGTCAGATGCAGCACGGACAGCAACTGGAGCAACGGCACGGCTCGCACCGGCGGGGGTGGGATCTCGGATGGGAAGCCCCACAAGGCCGGCCCTGGCGGCGCGCACGCGGGACGGGCCCCTCGGGATTGTGAGCCGATGTAATTCCCGTTGCACGTTCTTCAGTTAGCTGAGTATTCAGTTTCATCAGAATAAGCATGCATCGGGAGTCTATTCGCGTGCATGTAGTCTTTGTTTTCTGCATGTACTAGTAGCTAGTGCCGCAGTGTTGGCAAGAGATCATGCCGGACATGGCGGCGTTGAGGCAGTGTGCGAGTGGCCGTGGGATGGCGCGGCCGTTAGCTCAAACGTTGCCAGTAGACTAGGATGATTCTGTTGCAGGAACAACATATAAATAAATAAACATGGCCAGCCCGGCAAGCTCTTCCCCGAGCACGCCGCAAGATACAGTACAGTTTTGATGCATTCTGCTGCTGATTTATAGAACAATTCGCATTTCAAGTATCGTGCACGGCCGACTTCACTAGCGGCATCTCGGCCAGCGCCTGCATCGTCACCTCGCCGCTGTTGGCGCGCACCTCTGTTGCATTTTGGCCGTGCACCCGGGCGCCGGCGCGGCCCAGCCACTTCACCAGCGACGGAAACATGATCTTCATGGTGGTGCCGATGCAGTACCGGCGCGCGAAGCGGGACATGGTGGTGGAGAGCGAGGTGCGGGAGGGGGAGCGGTCGGCGTCGAGGATGGAGAGCAGCAGGGACGACGCCCGAGGTGCGGCGCCGGGGAGCGCAAACCTCTTTTTACCGGAGGCGGGAGCTACCGGTGTTTCCAAAGCCAATAGAGTCCTGCCACCTCAAAAGTTGTACTAAGTTGTATCTTTGTATTCCACTGTTTTCTTCATTTAAGCCACTGTATTTCACTAGTTTGGGCCTACCCATGTGATTTGACCAGCTGAGCTCACCCACGTGATATCATCCACGCCCCTCGCTGTACACAACCACCTGAGACAAGTCTCTCTTCACACACAAGTCTCCACCTGAAGTTTCTTGTAAGTACGTACTCCATTTTTTTTCAAATGATCAACCTCTCTCACTCTAAATTGATTTGAAATCTTTTAAATTAATATTTAAAATTAAAACCTATAAAACTTCACTCACTTACAAGAAACTATTTTAAATAAATTTCAAATTTGTTCATTTCAAAAAACATAGTGAGATTATATAATTTCAATTTCTTTAAAAGATGGTTTCAGTTATTCAAATTTCATTTTTTTTTCAAAGAAGATTGAAATTCAACATTCCAAAAGTGGCACAAACAATTTCAATTTGTATTGAAACAGCTATTTCAATACATTTCTCACTGAAAAAACAAGTTACAAATACTAATAAACAGAGTGAAATCCGTTCATTTCAAATAACAGAGTGAGATAATAAAATTTCAACTTCTTTAAAAGATGATTTCAGTTATTAAAATTTCAATTTTTTTTTCAAAGAAGATTGAAATTCAACATTCCAAAAGTGGCACAAAAATTTCAATTTGTATTGAAACATCTATTTCAATACATTTCTCACTGAAATAACAAGTTACAGATACTAATAAACAGAGTGGAATCCGTTCATTTCAAATAACATAGTGAGATAATAAAATTTCAATTTCTTTAAAAGATGATTTCAGTTATTAAAATTTCATTTTTTTTCAAAGAAGATTGAAATTCAACATTCCAAAAGTGGCACAAATAATTTCAATTGGTATTGAAACACCTATTTCAATACATTTCTCACTGAAATAACAAGTTCTGAGATACTAATAAGCAGAGTGAAATCCGTTCATTTCAAATAACATAGTGAGATAATAAAATTTCAATTTCTTTAAAAGATGATTTCAGTTATTAAAATTTCATTTTTTTTCAAAGAAGATTGAAATTCAACATTCCAAAAGTGGCACAAACAATTTCAATTTGTATTGAAACAGCTATTTCAATACATTTCTCACTGAAATAACAAGTTTCAAATACTAATAAATAGAGTGAAATCCGTTCATTTCAAATAACATAGTGAGATAATAGAATTTCAATTTCTTTCAAAGATGATTTCAGTTATTAAAATTTCAAATTTTTCAAAGAAGATTGAAATTCAACATTCCAAAAGTGGCACAAACAATTTCAATTTATATTGAAACAACTATTTCAATGCACATCTCACTGAAATAACAAGTTACAGATATTAATAAACAGAGTGAAATCCGTTCATTTCAAATAACGGAGTGAGATAATATAATTTCAATTTCTTTAAAAGATGATTTCAGTTATTAAAATTTCATATTTTTCAAAAAAGATTGAAATTCAACACTCCAAAAGTGGCACAAACAATTTTAATTTATATTGAAACAACTATTTCAATACATATTTCACTCAAATAACAAGTTACAGATTGAAATATAAATTTCACATATCTTGCACAACTCAGCCACACACACAGGTACATAGATGTAACTTGATTTCTGAAATTGATTCACTCTTGGTCCTCTTTCAGAAAAGTGTAACACATGCCCTCTTCACAAACACTCAAATATCTGAAACTGAAGAGGCAGGAGGCTGATGATCTGGTAGAGAAACAAGGAATGTTGAAATCATGAAAAATAAAACCGAAATCATGATATGGAGAGAGGTTAGGAGAGATGATTCATGACTAACCAGATCCAATGGCGGTCAGGCTTGGAGTCGCCAGATCTGGCGACAACCGTGCGCGGTGCCCCGCCGTGGTGCCCATGCTGCACGTAGCCACCAACGGCGAGCACGGCTTCCCGTGGACAGGCCTGTGGCGGGCGGGATCAAGGAATCTCGCCGGAGCAGGTCACCCCGACGCCCATGGGATCTGGTCGATGCAGGGTGCGAGCGCTGGCCGGGCTAGATGGGGATGAACCTGTCTCGCGGGATCTCATTGGACCATGAGGGCTTTTGTACTTGTACGCGTGGTGGTCGCCATGGCCGACCGGGAAGGATGATCCAGCGGCGGGGTGGCTGGTCGACACCGTCGCCCATGACGGTGTCCGACAGTGACGTCCAGATGGCGGCCCGGACGGCGGGGGCCGCCCAGGTGAGAAGCTGGGCGTGAAGAGGAACGGCGCCAGCGCCCATGAGGGAGAGGACCAGCGTGGCGGCGCCGGCCGTGGGTGAGACAAGGCAAGGCAGAGTGGGGGCGTGGGTTCACGGGATGTGCGGGATCGAGAGCATATTGGATCGAGACGTGGGCTCCATCTTGTATTGCACTAGACCATGCCGGCGCGCGTTCTTGCCTTTGCTATTTTTTCAATCGAATGATTGTGATTTTTGTAAATATATGGCGATATGAGAAGTAAGCTTGTAAAAGGATTTCGTCCCAATAGAAGAGTGGAACTAAAAAACGATTTGTTTCATGATTCTTCATAAAGCTGTAGTGCTCTTCACATTCTTAGAGGTTGCCAAAGAAATACATCCATTTTGCAGAACAACAATCGATTTTTTTAGTAAGAATTGTTTCAATCAGAGCCTCATTTGGCCGTACATAACCAGTGCTCTCATCTTCTTGTTGAGCTATATATATAATTTCTTCACTGATATATATCATCCGATGCATAAAAATGACATGTTACATGATCGTCGCATGGGTATGCAAATTAAATAACCATTGCTTAGAAGAACAAATGAACTTGTTATACTTCATTCCTAAAATGTAATACATACTGTAATAAAAAAAATTAAAACAGTCGCTTGCAGGAAATATCTGTAAAGACAGTCATAAGATGGATCTGGTACCCGAAAATTACAAATCACTTGCAGGAAAGGGTCGGGTAGGTGTATTTGAGACGTAATAATCGTTGAAGATACATATTCTAAAAGTCGCAACCTGTAATAACACACCTGCGTTACACATTATGAAGCCGAAGTGCATAGGTTCAATCTGGACAAATGATTTCCCTGAAAGATAAACCGAGGAAAGTACTTGGAGTATGGACATAGGATTTATCTCTTAGCAACTCCTTTTCATGTATAAAAGAGAAAAGTCCTTCATTGCGCTTTAGGACCTGCGGTAACAAATTGAGCCGGCGGTGTCTATTTGATACTCGCGTGTTGGCCTAAGATGACACTAAATTGATCTATGAGTAACATCCAGGTCGCATATTTATCTGAATAGACAAAGATATTATAGCCAGGAAAGACTATTTTGTCAATGTCATGGAAATTTATATTAAGGCTAACCGATCATACGTCATTGCATAATCTTACTTGAGATCAGCGATTTTGTCGTCGGAGCGATGGCCCACTTGTGCTCTATCTAGCGAGGAATAGAAGCTCGTCTAGGATTATAAGGAATCCAATGGCGAGAGACATCCAAAATTTCAAATCCGACAGCTAAAATCGCTGATAGCTTTGAGAGGGTTGGATTGATACGCGGTTTTAATATGCTTCGAAAAATCAAAGGTATATATAAGTACTTCATAGTTGGGTTTTGATGTCTAGATTGGCGTATTTTTCGGTGTCCTGGAACAGTCCATGTGAAGATGTGTACATCGTATCAGCTGAAATTACTTGTACCACCCGAAGACAAATACCTTACTTAATAGAGAACAAAAATGACATGTAATTAAACCACAAGAAGTTGCGAAAATAAAGCAGTCAATATGTGCAGGAATCCGTGCAATGTTTGGAGGTAAATCTGCACTGAAGTGGAAATAGAGAAGCATTCCATGACCTCTCGGCAGATCAAAACCTATATTATCTTCCTTACACTCTTGCTTGGATTGGCATTTAGTTCAGCACCTACAGGGTTACAATCTACACTACTTCCGCAGATGATTCCTAAGCATTTGAAATTAAAGGAAGAAAAATATGCATATAATCTGACCATATACATGCAGTAGCTTCTGAAGGGCCTTCTTTTTTGGCAAGAAAGCTGCTGAAGAGCCCATAGTTTTCTAAATCTCTAATAATAGGTAGGCATACAATTTACTTTTAAAAGCACATAGCGACTATAGTAGTGCCTAATAATATTATGTGGTACAGTACATTCACAACTGATCTAGTATCATAATACGGATCGGGCATTGTCTAGAACACAAAAGGAATCGAGTTAGTGTATCCTCGCGGAAGATCGTTGGACCAAAAGTGGAATTATTGTATCATGATATTAGAAGCAAAATACCCATGACGCATTATCTGCAATACCCATGTGTCGGTTGCAGCGTCGATGGTTTGTCGACATGCAAGTTTTAACTAAGCATGATAGAACCATCACCCAAATATATTAATTTTACAACTTACCATAACTGATCATCTCCCAAATAGTACCTATAGATAGAACACATGTTCTAATCCCCTGGCTGTTTTAATTAATTATGGAATATCAAACTTCACCCTTTTGCATCCCAAGAAGATGAGTCCCCACGAGCTTTGTACCTTGTAAACCTCATCGACCTAACCAGATAGAATCAAGAGAAATTTTATGGGATTGAAATGGAGTTGAAGTGGAAAAAACATACCTATAATAAAAATCAATCACGAATTAATACCGATGGTATTAAAAGTCTCCCAATTCTGCTAATCGGTTGCAATATTATCCGTTGAAGAAGAGCGCAGAACACGAGAAGCCAATGTATATTCATTTGCATGGTGAAAATTTTCATCCCTGGTCACTCAAAAAGCTGGAAACTTAAGTCAATACATAAGACATCCCTTGTGAGATGAAGCAAGAGACTATCCAGTGTGGGAGATGGAAGATCGGGCAAAGTAGTGGCACCTAAGTTTCATGCACATTTTTCTTGGCATAGATTATGGGGAAAGTTTCATTCGATATTAATCTCCTTGGCATCATCAAGCTATTCACCTAAGGCCATCACGGTAGGAGGGTTTGTCGCGCCGCTTCACGCCTTCATGAAAGGAAACTGCATATACAAGTAAAAAAACAGCATCATGGCATCAATGATATAGAAACATAAACTAAGCAATCGTACATCCTTAATGCATGGACACTAAACATAAAGATAATGGTATGGCAGTCCATGTGAATGAACTAACTAATTGGGCGACAGCCACCGGAGAACAACTCATTACTCATATATACATAATCTCTTGATATCACACACACTTAGGTTAGGAGTAGCAAAACAAAGAACAGCTAAAAGAATGAAAACTATTTCTTTCAAGCACGTGAACACGCTGTATCACACATCACGGTCATTCTTATGGGGTTGAACATCGGAAAGAAGGCAATACCATATGCACTATTGAGGCTAACGCCATAGTGGTAGTGGACTACCGGGACACACCGCGTCACCGCCGGGCGTGCTATTTTAGTCTGGTCCGCCGGAGGAGCATTGCTGGCTACGCACCTAGGGTCCGCCCTCGATTGAAGTCGTGGTCGAAGAGGACACCTAGGGTCGCTAGTGGGAGGGATGATCGTGCCTTGAGTCTTCTTGTGGCGCCGCCGCTTAAAGTGGAGATCGACGGAAGAATCGCCGGCGGTGGTGGGCGGCGACGCACTATGACCGGCCGACACTGGATCGATCGGCCCTCGTTTCACCCGCATCTGGCGCTTCCGCTGATCCTCGAGCTGGATTCCCTCGCGAGTGGCACGAGGCGATCGTCTACTTCCGCTGAATTGAGCGGCGCGGCATCCGCCTTGGTTAGGAGTAGCGAGCACGCCAATCGCTCAAGACCGATCGGCTTTTGGACCGCTCACGAATGCTCCTCGCTATGTGGGCTGTTTGGCCCAATTAACCACATTAGTCGAAAAAAGTTACGAGTAGCTGCCCTCACCGAGATCGGCCAGGTGAGGGCGGGAGTTTTGCATCCAACGGCTAGAGACGGCCATAATGTGAAATCAGACGGCTCCGAAGGCTGATAGCGTGAGGGAGCTCCTAGGGTGCCCAGTTTTAATGTCTTAAAATCTGTATAGCTCTCGTATCTTGGAATCGGTGGGGAAAAAGAAATTTTGTGGGGTCCAGCCGCACGAATTTAGAAGCATTGACGAATGGTGGATTTTCAACCGGTAGCTCCCTGAACCGATAAAATAACTTAGTCGCGCCGGGGAGAGCCTTATGTTGTCCAGGGCTCGCAGGTGGGGGCTGGCTTTTATTTTAGTTCATTTTGCAAAACCCCCCTTGGTTCCCAGCATATTCAGTTGAACTAGAAGACGTGGCAGTCATCGCCCTAGTGGCATGAGTTGACCGCTGCCAAGTCAGCAAATACGTACCCGAAATCATATAGATGGACCAATGTGAACCCCTTGCACAAGTACTTGGATCGTAGTTAGGGTATTTTAAAGTAGTGGTATCAAACTGTCAATCGGCTCAAGTTTAGTGACGTGCAGTGAATTTTTCTCTTATGAAATCGTTGGTATGGATACATTGGTGTATGGGGGTTCTTGTTGTAGTGTTGACGCCCCTTGAGATGCCGACGTGAGGGGCACTCGGATTGCCTCCGATGAGCAGGTAAGATGAGTTTGATCACATAGTAAATGCATTCTAAAGACTACTTCCGTGTCCATTTCCTAATTCTCCCTCTGTCCACTGTTTCACAGGTTAGGCTCGGTGCGAGTGGAGATTGGCTTGCATATGTACGGGAGGGTACCAACATCAATTTGCACAACATTTACAATGGTGACACCGTTCCCGTAGAACCTTTGTCCAACACTGGGATCAGCCATGCAACGGGCCACCGCATGAATTGGCACGATGGAACCACAGTGAGATTGAAGAAGATAGCACGAACCTTGCACATGGCGGTCAAAGGTGGACCATGCTGTCTATAGCCGATTTGTTGCCGTACGAGTACGAAGATGCTGTGCTCCTTTCTAACCGCATCTTCGTGGTGACAAACTAGGGGACTTGTTTCTTATGGGACACATCCTACGGTATACTCCCTCTCTCCCAGTTTATTTGTTTTGAATCTTTTCGTTTTATAAGTTTCAAATTCAAATTTAGAGCTCCCCATCACATGTTGAGATTACAATGCCCATTAAATCGTTGCGTGCATGTATAGTAAAGAAACAAATCTCGAGTTTGGCACGAGTTCATGCAGCGGTAGCACCACAAGGCCTGGCGCATGAGTTACATTTCCCTCACAGGGCCCTCGGGACTGAGCTTCAGCGCCTTACTACACCTCCCTTTGAGTCAATAACATGTGGACCCAATAGGTGGCTGGTCCACATGTAATGCTCCCGAAGGCAGAGGGGCAGTGGGCCGTGAGGGGTGAGCCACAGGTCAGGAGACGTGTGGTGTCATGGGTTCAAGCAGCGTCGTGGGAATCGCGTGTGGCTGTGGTAGAAACTTGATGCTCGCCGCATTTAAGGTGGCCCACATGTCATGCACACAAAGGCAGAGGGGCGGTGCGGCCGAGAGGGGTGAGGCGCGGCATGGTGTCATGGGTTGGAGCAGCATCGTGGGAATCGCGAGTGGTAGTGGATGAAACGTGATGGTCGTCGTAGTTGAACTTCCATGGACAAGCTGTCATGTCTACGGACACATGCATTGCATACCGATCACTGGAAGGAGTAGTAGAGAAAGCTAAGTGGATAAATAGTTCCTTATAGTCGAGCGGGACCCATGCTACTACTTGTTCCAAAGACATGCACACCATCGAAATAGTCCATCTATATCAATATACACCGAGAGGGGATAATTTTTTTACAAGAGAGGAAATAGTTCATCCATCCATAATGCCCTGCTGCTGGTGCAACCCTTTCTTCTTCTTCTTCTTCTTCTTCTTCTTCTTCTTCTTCTTCTTCTTCTTCTTCTTGTTCTCATTTTCTGTGGGAGACGGCTTCGCAACAAGCTCTTTGGACCTTGCAGCTATCTCGAAACTCGCACGAGCATTGAGGGCAGCATATTTTATCCGCTCGTATGTCAAGGGATAATTCTCCCATCCAGACGAACTTAATGCTAGCGTCTCGTCACCCTTCTAAAGATTTGTACCGAGCACAAAATTTGCTACGTCGAATAGGGATGGTGTCTGTTTATCACAATCTTCTACAGGAATTTTGATTCTGGTTTCTAGGTCAGCGATGCTTTTCAAATCAAGGTTGTACGGCGCCAGCTTCTGTTTGTCCCCTTCGATGGCTTCCCCATAGAAGTATATGTCCTCCCGAGACAAGAAATCGTGAAGCTCACCTGGTATGGAGGGCGCGTGTATGATGTGGTACACCAAAACATCATCTTCGAGGCACAGCTGAAGGACGGCGGCGCGTTGGATCTTCCCAGTGGCACGCTCTGTGTACTCTGCGTCGAGACTGATGACCCTCATCTCTACCTTTTCGAGGGAGTTGGATACATTGTTGATCCACTTCCGAACAACCCTTGGGTGGACGGTGACGGTGTCAAATATTCTCAACGAGCCTTTGACGAGGACATGTTGGACGCTAAAAACCAACATCTCGATCTCTTTCGCCATTTGGAACCGCTGGACCGGAGGGCTATGGTTTGGAGAATTAGGATTAGATGGCTAGTCTAATTGAAGTAGATGATTATTTAAAGGGGCTTAGGAATTACTCCAGGAGTATGTGAAGAGGTTAAAACAATGTGAACGCGGTGGGGTTTGGATGCAAATGAAGACGAAGGGGAGGTGAAGAAGCCGAGGAAAATTGGTTCCCGATGGAGAAGTAAATAGGAGAAGTGGCATGCAGGCAGTTGATTAGATGGCTAGGTAGACTAAACAAAAAGGCTATGCGGGTAGACTGAGGAGTCATACCTGTTCGTGTACGTGCCCATCCTTCTAGCACTACATGTGCCACTAGCTAGTTGAGGTCACTCTTTCGAATCATCGTGGCCAGACATTTTATGATTCCTTTTTATTTCTGCACCTTTCCTCATAGGTGGGACCTATGCAAACAGATAAAAAAATGTGTCGTAGCTAGTTCACATGGATATTGGCGCGTGCGTGAGAGACACAACATTATCTGGTTAAGGAATACACGGTTATACTCAAAAAAGAAAAGGCCCATCTTTGCGGTTCCGCATGCACGAGAATTTGGTTCTGCTCGCAATATGGATGATACCTGGAGGATGAAGTGAACAGGCATGCTAGCACGGGAGACCTATTTCCGCTATACAGTACTGGAGTACTCATGTTCCTACTAGTAGTAGTAGTACAACTGTGGTACATTTGATCATCAAAATACTATTCATCCGATCCTCACAGTGAAGTGACAACACCCTGCACCTGACACTAGTCCAGGCGGCGTGTTCGGATTACCAAAGTCAGCCTCACCCTGTGCACTGTGCAGTCTGTCACCGCCACTGTATAGCACATTAGCATGCCTCGGCTCGTCTCCCTCTCCCCTCCCATAGCACCACTCCATCTCCATCTCCGTCTCCATCTCACTGTGCCCCCGTGTACCGTCGCCTCGCTCGCCTCCCCCAGTACCACTATTCCCTCGCTAGCCGCTCCAGCACCGACAACCTTCTCTCCCGTAAATCATGCCCCCAAAAACCCCCACCTTCCAAACTCCACCATGGTCGAACGCGAACCGCGCAACATCCATATGAGCTGCGATTGGAGCAATCTCCCTATTGACATCCTCAACCTCTGTTGTTCGTGTATGGATATGTTGAGCGCCCTGCGGCTGGCTGCATGCTCGAGGGACATGCACACAGCCATCGTCGAAGTGAGGCCTAAGCTTTTCAAGACACCCTGCTTGCTGCTATCTGGTCTTGCGAGATTTTCTCACCATGATACAAAGGCGTACATGATGCCCCTCGAATTCAATCCGATCTCCATTAGCCGAAACTTCTTTGCGGGTATGTAGTGGTTCGCCGTACATCATTCCCCTCGACTTCGATCCGATCACCATCGCCCGAAACTTCTTGGCAGGTATGTACTGGGTCGGCATGAACTCCCACTGGATGGCTGCCTTCAGAGAAGACGGTAAAAAGTTGGTGCTCATGAACTTCCAGACCTCCCATGAGATTATCCTTCCTCCGTTGGATTATATAGAGTTTTACCATCGCGGTCCAAGTCATCTAGATTACCATCAGTTGGACGGGCCTTGTTTTGCAGAAGATTTTAATCTGCCAAGTGCCCACACGACATGCAAATTACGCAGACTTCAAGCTAATTGCCTTGTTCGACCGCGAACTCGCCTATCTTTACGCCGGTGCCTTCTTTAGTATTCACCTAAGAAGGCGAGTTGGACTTGGAATAGGTCTACATCATATCGTCAGCTACTGCAGAATAGCCAAACAACTATCAAACATAGAGTAGGCTGAAGAAGGATCCAGATCCAAGCGCCTCCTTGTCGCAAGAGAAGGCCCTTGTCAGCAACAATCTTGTCTAGTCTAGCAAATAGGTTTAGAGTAAGGAAATGATTGGACTCATCCAACTGATAACTCGACGGTCGTCGGCAGTCACTGCGGCCCTCGAAACGCATGATGCACCCCCCACGCGGCCCAACCCATCTGGTTTGCGACACAGACCTTGGTGCAACCACCTGAAGCTCAACACAGGATGTTGCGGCTGCCTTGTTAGTATGCTACGTGCCCTGATGGGCAGCCACACACCGTTCTCCATTTTCATCTTATTAGTAGACAGCTCGTACGTTGTCACGGGTTTTTTAAAATTTGTACTGATTGCATGTCAAATTTTACATGGATACGAAAGATAGGCAATAACAGGCAAAAAAATAATTGAAATCCACTTCACTAGGAATGCATTATGATAATTTTTTGTGTAGTTTGACAGTACACATAGAAACACTTATCATATCTGGTGCATAAAATAAAGAAGTTGATAAAAACATTGAACTCTTTATTGTGCGTTGTAGTACAAATGATAATAACACCTGAATGCCTTATTTATTTATGCTTAAGATCGATCATCTCACAGAAGCATGTGCATACTTACTGTCCATTAGTTCAAGACAACACATGGAGGATTTTGTTCCCTTTAAATAAATGTTCCAAGATGTTACAACGAAAAGCTTATTTGCAATATGCAGTTGCCTGTCAAACTACTACATATGAAATTAGGCACTTGAAACCATGCCATGTACCATTTATAGACTACTGCAGCAAAACACATCTTTTAGAAAATGTTACCTATCTTGGGAGAGGTAGATATATCAATCTTTGACACCATTTATTGTTCAATTTTTTTAGCATTTATTTGTATTTTTATAATAATGTGATAAATCTATTTATGTTTTTTTTCAGTTTTGTTTGAGCCGTGTAACTTTAAATTTGGTGTGCTGGCCCAAAAGGAACTTCACATAAGAATAAAAAGGAAATTTATGTCTAGTATGAACTATGACATAAAAGGGAAGAGAGCAACATCCTATTCCAACGTGAACCGGAGAGAAAGCCTAATTTTATATACACTCAGATTTTAGCATCAAATATAAGGGTGAAAGGTTGAATGACATGCACCATCAATTGTGAATAACTAGGCTAAAACTTGCCCAGAGAATATGTGATCACAAGTTTACAACATATCTGTTTTCTTGTATTAGCACACATATTGAAAAAATATTCACATTTTTCAATAAATGTTCTCAATTTCATAAAAACATTTTTCTAATTTTTTTAGAACAAACTGCAAATAAAAATAATAAAACTTGACTCGTGACAGTATGTAGTAATGGTCGGCCCCACCCAGGACCCCACCGGCACCCCTATTGGACAGCAAAAGCCCAGCTCCTATTCCGCGCTTTGGCGCTGGTTAAAGTGCAATTCGCTCTCTGGCGCACACCCCTCCACTTTGGGGAAAAACATGAATCTAGAAAAATCATAAATTTCTCAAGTGCATTTGGGCCAGCCCATATACTCCCATGTGTGGGCGCCAACTAAAATAACTGGCGCCAGTTGCTCAAGATAAAAAAACTGCGCCAAACGCACCAACTGGGAGCACCCCCCAAAAGCTATGCATCACGAATGAGGCAATTCGGTGCCCAAGCTCAGCTGAACCCGCGATAAACAGAAAATACAAAAAAATAGTAGAAAAATTCAAAAACAAATCTGATATTTTTGCATGGACGATAATTTTTTGCGTGAGGTGCGTTTCAAATTTCAAATCATTTGGGCAACTGTGTAGCTCTCGGTAAAAGAAACAAATTTGGGGTTTGTGAAAAAGTTCACTATTCATCTATTGTTCTGACCTAATTTATCTTTTCTACAGAGAGCTAGTCATATGTCCAAATGATCTGAAATTTGGAGCGCACCTCACGCAGCAAATTATCTTCCATTCAAAATAAATTCAGTTTTTTCTTCAATTTGTTTATTACTTTTTATGAATTTTCTCTTCACCGGGTGCAGATGAGCCTGGGCTAAAAAATAGATACTTGATGTATCACTTACTTTTTTAGGGCAAGCTATGCATCACCTACTGCAGCCCATTAAGTAGTCATTTTTACTTCTATATCCCCCCGTGTGTTTGCTCGGCCAACAATCTCATGTCATCATCAAAGATGAGACCTCCTATAGAGAGCCCCTAGTGGGCGGTTAGAGTGCCGCTGGCGCTCACCCCCCGTCGCTATGTGACAGCCGAGCAACATTATGCGCTTACGCCACGACCACCTCGCTCGCACACTCGATTGCGAAGATGTCTCGCTCGCTCTCTCAGTTAACGCGGTTGACTGGTTATCCATTTGATGGTTGACCAGTTGACTTTGGGGAAAAACATGAATCTAGAAAAATCATAAATTTCTCAAAAGTTCAGTAACTTTTAATTTGACCGTTGAGCTTTCCAAAAAATGAGTTTGAAAAAGTTCATGTATTTCAAAAAGTTCATGAATTTGCGAAAACAAAAAAGGTTCATTGAACTAAAGTAAAACAACAAAATTTAAAAATATCATAAATTGGAAAAAGTTAATGCCATTTTGTAATATGTTCACGAAATTGAGAAAAGTGCATGAGTTTGATTTGTTTTCATAAATATGATTTTTTATTGAAATTTGGAAAATGTTCGCCAGTTTGAGAAAAGCTCATGACATTGGAAAATTTCAAGACATGGAAAAGTTCATAATTTCGAAAAAAAATCGAAAACGGGAAAAGTTCACAAATGTGAAAAAAGTTCGTGAATATAAGAAAATTTCACAAAAGTTGTAAAATGGTTCACGGATTTGAGAAAAGTTCATGAATTTGCGGAACAGTTTTGGAATTTGAAAAAAGTTGACATATTTGAGAAAATAAAACAAAAAGAAAATATTAAAAAAGGAAAACAAAAGGCAAAAAGGAAAAAATGAAAAGGAAAAAGAAAAATTGAGCAAACTAGTGCTGGGAAAACCCAAAAATAACCCGGACCAAAAAATAGTAAAGGAGCATGTCCAAGAAAACCGGTGGGAAGTGGGAATGGTTCTCAAAACCGGTGAAGGGGGACACTAGAATGGGCCGGCCCAATTATCACATAATAACCGTAACCTGTGCGCTGCGTACGAATGGAAATCCCTATTTGCCGCGCGTTGCGGCAAATTGTCACCGTATCGCACAGAGGGAAGCGCACTAGCGAAGCGATTGGACCGGTCCATTCAACCAGTTCGTTCGTTCCAGTTGGAACCTTTTTTTTCTCCTGTTTTTAGTTTCTCTTTTTTACTGTTTCCTTTTTCTCCTGTTCCCTTTTTGTTTCCTTTTTTCCGTTTTCAAGTTTATTTTACTTTTTCCAAAAAAAGTTTGGGAATTTTCAATATTGTCAGAATTCAAAATTTTGTTCCTATTTTCTTACGTTCACAATTTTAAAAAATGTATGCTAATTTGAAAAAATGCTTATAATTTCTAAATAAGATGCGATTTATCAAGACGTTGTTTGAGATTCAGAGAAAATGTTCAAAATTTTAAACAATGTTCTGTTTTCAAAATTTGTTTACAAATTTTAAAAATTTCTTCACAAATTTAAAAAATGTTCCCATTCTTAAAATTTTAAAAACTTGTTCCCATTTAAAGTATTTGTTCCCTTTCTCACCAATTGTTAACAGATCCAAAAAAGGTTCACTTTTTATCTTTCTCAAAAATTGGTCACAGATTGAAAAAAATCTTTGGTTTTCCAAATTTTGTTCATAGTTTCAAAAATTATTTCCATTTTTCAAAATATGTTCGCATTTTCTATTTACGTTCAGAATTCTATAAGAAAAGTTCTTCTTTCTCAAAAATTGTTCGCAAATTTTATATATGTTCACGTTTTCAAAAAATTGTTCAAAATGACGAAAAACTTTGCTCTTTTCAAAAATTTGTTCATAGGTCAAAACAATGTTCAACTTTATAAATAACTATTCACAATTTTGAATATGCCTGCCTTTAGAAAAAGATACAGGTTTTGAAAACAAACTATGTTTGAACTTTCAAAAATGTTTAGACCTGTCGTGGCTTATAGTACTTTTCCCGAGAGCTGCGTCATTTTACTTGAGAAGCTATCGTGGTGCAATGGCTAGCCTGATGTATCCTATGCGAGAGGTACCGTGTTCGATTTCGCACTGTTTTTAGTGTTGCTGCAGAACTCGCTTTTTTATAGAGCACGTTACAGAACGGGAGTCGCTAATGGGCCGGCCCACTAGTTCGCGCCCTGTGTGAATTGCCGGCATTCTGTAGCAGAATGCGATACATAGGAGGCCCCCATACGAATTACTAGCACGTACGACGCTGAATAGGAACCAGGCCTCCTATCGGACGCCTGCGGGCGTCAATTTGAGGTACATTCGCACAGAGAGCATACCAAGTAGGCCGGCCCATTCGGTTGCAGGGGAGAAAAATGACACTGTAGCTACCAAAGGAGACCGTCGAGGTGCAATAGTGTAGCACCTGGTTTCATTGGGAATGGCCAAGCTGAACAAAGATGGAGCAGTAGCGAGAAGGGCTGAAAGGGAGCATCGGTCGTTGTCTGCAGTCATTTCAATGGCCATTTCTGGGGTCTTGGTCGATTACGTTTGTCGGAATAACAGACCCTAACATCTTAGACGCTCTTGTGTGTCATGAAGCTCTTGCCTTGGTGAAAGATCTCCTCCTGACCAACGTTGTAGTATACTCCCTCCATCTCAAAATAAGTGTCTCAACTTTATACTAGCTGTAGTATAAAGCTGTACTAAGGTTAAGACACTTAATTTGAGACGGAGGGAGTACCTGTTAAAAAACATTGTAGTACAAGATATAGAAGGCAAAACGGAGGGGGGGAGAGAGGTGAGCATGCGGCGATCATTAGTTTGATTCCTGCAAGTTCATATTTAAAGGTCGATACAATAATCTCAATGCAGATAGTTTAGCGAAAGTGCGCTTCTCAGCTTGAGGTTATAAGAGTTCGGTATGAACAGTAAAATCCAAAAAAAATGAAAACAAATTCAAAAAGTTTGGTTTTTATGGCAAACATTGACAACTGTTTTCAATGCTTGCAAAAATTGATCATGAAATGACATCCCGTGGCAAAAAAAAACCCCCAGGAATCCAAAATGCTTTTGAAAATAAATTTTGGATCATAGTTTTTTTGCCATGACTTATAGGGATTTCATTTCATGATGAAATTTTGCAAACATTTAAAACATTGCCAATGTTTGCTACAAAAAAGGTTCAGATTTTTTTGTTTTTTCATTTGTTTTCAAACTTTATTGTTCATCCGGTTTACTGTATTGACCTAGTTTCTTGGTCGGTTTTTATTTAAAAAAATTATTAATAAATACTGAACATTTTTGTAATGATGCATACCAAAATTTGTGTAATATACCATGAATATTTTAAATACAATGAACATTTTTATAATGTACGGTGATTTTTTTAATACACATCAACATTGTTGTAATATATGTTGAATTTTCTTTCAAAACATGAAGAAGATTTTTATAATGCATGGTTAAGTTTTTTGTAATATACAGTGAACATTTTCTTAATATACGACATAGAACTTTTTGTATAATGCACAAGAAGGAGAAGAAAACAAAAAGGAAGAAAACTAACAACCGAAAGGAAAAAAGGAAGGAAAAAAGGAACCAAAACAGGAAAAAAACAAAAAAAACAGAACAAAACCACTGAAAAACGGACAAAACAGTGGGGAAAATAAAAGCAAAAACCACCGAAGAAAAAATGAGAAAAAAACCGGAGCAACCAATGAGGGAAACAGCAGCGAACAGGAATATGGCGTGAACCCCGTAAGTGGACCAGCCCAACCGGCTCCGTTGCGGCATTGCGTAGACCATTTCTGCGCCCATGGGCGGCAAATAGGATCTGGCATGAAAGAGGAGGAGCTACTGCATTTTTTCGAGAAACAACTACTGCAGGTATATGTGCAGAGATGAAAATGGCAAGCACTTAGGAGCTTCAGTCACAGAATGAGGGACCGCTGGACAAGCTAAGCGAGGCGACCTCCCCTCTCGCTAGGGTTTTCTCTCCTCTCGACGCCGATGGCGATTGACCGAACCTCGCCATCATAGAGAACCGACTTCCCCTCCCCTCCTCTCTCTGCCGGTCTGTTCACGGCGAGGGACGGAGGCCAGCTAGGGGATAGCTTTTTCTCGCGCAAGAGAACAATGGATGGATCTGCTTCGGGATCGGGATCGGGTGCGCCCGTCTCCGACCAGAGGCGATGGAGGAATTGGGGCTGAAAGAAGATGTACTCGAGGACGTGGTTGTGGAAGATGAGGAGCTGCCAAAGGAGATGACTCGCTGGATGATCATTGCTAGGGTTCATACCGAGAAAAGCTACAGTCAGTTTTGGTTCTATAGGAACATGAGGGTGGCATGGGACCTGGCAAAGGAAGTCAAGATCAAACCACTCGAGGAGATCCTGTACACAATGCAATTTGGCTGTCTGGGAGATTGGGAGCGGTGATGGAGGATGGGCCGTGGGCATACAAAGGGAAGATGGTGGTGCTAGCGCCGTATGATGGCTTCACTAAGCTGTCGACATAGAGCTCAATAAAGTTGATATCTGGATTCAGATCCACGATTTCCCAGAAGGCTACTTCTCCAAGATCAAGGCTTTGTCTGCAGCGAGTTCATCTATGCTGAGCAAGTTCACATGATTTTGAGGGTAATTTTGTCCGGGTACGTGTGAAAATTGACGTCACAAAACCCCTCAAGAATGCAGTATCTCTGGTGATCAAGAAGAAGGACTTCGTTCAGTGACTTATCTTTAGGGTGAAATATGAGCGACTCCCTGACTGGTGTGCAGTCTGTGGTTATTTGGGGCATCTTTCCAAGGAGTGTGGTGAGGGAGTCCACCCTCCAAAAGAACTTTTTTATAAAGACATGAAGGCAACATGGTTTAGAGGTCTAGGCGGAGGACCGGGGGAAGGGAGATCTCAAATAGGAGGCAGTAATGCAAGGGAAGGCCGAGGGAGAGGCTGTGCTGGAAGTGGCCGAGGCCGAGGACCAGCAGATCACAGCAGCACTGAAGGCAGTGAAGAGCATGAGAATGCTTTCCAGGGCTTGGATGTCACAATGAGAGAGGCAGACGGAAACAGAAAAAGGGGAGCAACGGTAGATCCGAAGGCTACTATAGTTCAAGAGGCACTCAAAGGAAAGTCAGACAAGCTCATGCTGCTACCGCCTCGGGAGGTTCCACTAAGCCCTTTTGTCAAACAGGAGCCGAAAAGGAACAAGCTCAACACAACTTCAAGTGACATGCTGATGGAAAGAACACAACTTCAACCAAAAACTCTGATGTGCGTATGGCGGGCCCCCAAGTGGGGTTGCGCGGAGCGCAATGAGTCTCCTATGCTGGAACTGTCGCGGAGCTGGCAAACCCGCGACAGTTCAAGAGCTTCATAATCTAACGAGGAAGTTTGCCCCTTCTGTGTTATGTATCCTTGAAACTCAAATAGAGGGCTCTAGAGTAGAGAGTATGGTTGTTTCTTTAAGCTATAATAAGAGTTTTGCTGTTAGTAGCTTGGGAAGAAGTGGTGGTTTAGGCATTTTTTGGAATAATGAAATAAAGCTTGAAGTTGTTGGTTACTCTCGCTATCATATCAATGTTGTAATTGATGAACTTGTTGATGCCAGAACAAGAGTGACCTTTGTCTACAGAGATGCTCAAGTAAATGAACGATACAAAACGTGGGTTATGCTATGAGGAATAGTAGGTGCAAATGATATACCTTGGCTTGTCCTAGGTGATTTCAATGAGGTAATTCATGCACATCAACACGATGCCGTTGGAAACAGGAGCCAGGTGCAGATGGAAGCTTTCAGAGACGCCCTCAACACTTGCAGCCTCTTGGATATAGGCTACACTCGTAATAGTTGGACCTTTGAGAAAAAGGTAGCCAGAGGGACCTACACTAGAGCAAGACTAGACAGGGCGGTGGCGAACCCATCGTGGTCAATTACATTCCCAGCGGCAGTCCTCGAGCACAAAACTACGACAACAAGCGATCATGTACCCATCTACGTCCATTACGTGCATGGGGATGCATGCAGGAGGACCCCACGGTCATTTAAGTAAGAAAATGCAAGGGAGAGGGACCCAGGCCTCACGCCGGTGGTGGAGCATGCATGGGCGTGCGCTGCAGGGGAATCTGCCTTGGACATACGCGACAAACTCAGGTCATTGTCAACAGACCTGTCTACATGGTACATAACGCATTTTGGTAACATGCGACAAGAAATTCAGCGCCTGAACAAAGAGCTACATGAGATGCGCAAGATCCCAAATCGATCCGGACCGTTGCATGCAGATCTTAAATTAATAGAGAGATTAACTGAATTATATCATCGGGAGGAGATTTTATGCTGACAGCGTGCGCGCCTGGAGAGGCTCATGCATGGGGATAAAAACACGTATTTCTTTCACCTTAGAGCGAGTCAACGGAGGAGGAAAAACCAAATTAAAGCGCTGCAGAAGCCTGATGGCGAGCTCACTAAAAGTATGGTAGAGATGGAGAACATGGCCACTTCTTTTTACCAACATATTTACACGTCAGAGGGAGTCCACAATATGGAGTAGGTCATTAATACGATTCCAGTGAAAGTAACATAGGCTATGAACGATATGTTAAATGCCCCTACAGCCAGGAGGAAGTGAAAACTGCCCTTTTCCAGATTTTCCCAATTAATGCCCCGGGTCCTGATGGCTATCCAATGCATTTCTTCCAACATCACTAGGAGATTTGTGGTGACGAAGTCACAAAGGTGGTCCTTGAAATTGTAGAAGGTACCAAATCTGCAAAGTACATCAATGAAACTATTCTGGTTCTTATGCCAAAGGTAAAAAAACCACACTTCTGTCTCAGTTCCGCCCAATCAACCTGTGTAACGTGTTGTACAAGATTGCTTAGAAGGTCATATCTAACAGATTGAAGGTAGTCTTACCTGAAATTATATCAGAGGAACAATCTGCTTTGTCCTAGGTAGGTTGATCACAAATAACATCATCATAGCTTATGAGTGGCTGCACTTCATGAAGAGGAACAAGGCCAAGAAAAATTAATCGTGTGCTTTGAAGCTGGACATGATGAAAGCTTATGATAGGGTGGAGTGGCCTTATCTAAAGGCCATAATGCTAAAGCTGTGTTTTGCTGAGAGGTTGGTGGACATTGTTATGGGCTTGGTAACAACAGTTGAGTTTGCAGTTCTTTTCAATGGTAAGAAGCTCAATAGTTTTAAACCTTCAAGATCAGACAAGGGGACCCGATATCTCCATACTTGTTCTTGCTAGCAGCAGAGGGCCTGTCATGCCTTTTAAAATCCAAGGGTGAGTCATCCAATCTTCATGAACTACAGGTAGCACCTACGGCGTCACCAGTAAACCATCTTCTATTTGCTGATGATAGCCTGCTATTTTCAAGGCAAACAGTGTGGGAGCTAATGAGGTGTACCATGTTCTCAATACTTATTGTCAGCCTGTGAGGCAACGTATGAACTATTCAAAGTCATTAGTTTATTTCAGCAAGGGGGTTCCTGATAACCCACAAGTATAGGGGATCGCAATAGTTTTCGAGGGTAGAGTATTCAATCCAAATTTATAGATTCGACACAAACTGAGTTGTCAATTCAATCACACTAGGAGATTAATTATCTGCAGCAAAGTGATCAGTAGCACAGTAATATGATAGCATTGATAGTAGTGGTAGTAGCAATAATAACGGTAACAATGATAGTAATAGTTTTGTAGCAGTAACAATAGTAACAACAACAATAGTAACTTAGGAAGATCAATATGTAGGAAAATCATAGGCATTGGATCGGTGAATTCCTTGGATGATATTCATCATACTCCGTGGTGTTCAAAACGTTTTTGAAGTCCTGGTTCTAAGCCGTAAAGCATGGTGCACTAAATTATCAAGTAGTCATCATATCGAGCTTGCCAAACGTTCATAACGTCTGCATCTGCTCCTGCAATAGGTCTGTCAACTAGCGGTGCATCAAGGACATAATTCTTTTGTGCAGCAATGAGGACAATCCTCAGATCACGGACCCACTCGGCATCATTGCTACTATCATCTTTCAACTTAGTTTTTCTCTAGGAACATATCAAAAAATAGGGGAGCTACAATGCGAGCTATTGATGTACAACATAATTTGCAAATATTATCTAGACTAAGTTCATGATAAATTAAGTTCAATTAATCAAAATTGCTTAAGAACTCCCACTTAGATAGACATCCCTCAAGTCATCTAAACGATACGTGATCCAAATCAACTAAACCATGTCCGATCATCACGTGAGATGGAGTAGTCATCAATGGTGAACATCTCTATGTTGAGCATATCTACTATATGATTCACGTTCGACCTTTCGGTCTCCAGTGTTCCGAGGCCATGTTAGTACATGCTAGGCTTGTCATGTTTAACCCAAGTATTCCGCATGTGCAAAAGTGTCTTGCACCCATTGTATGTGAACGTAGAGCCTATCACACACGATCATCACGTGGTGTCTTAGCATGAAGAACTGTCGCAACGGTGCATACTCAGGGAGAACACTTATACCTTAAAATTTTAGTTAAGGGATCATCATATAATGCTACCGCCGTACTAAGAAAAATAAGATGCATAAAGATAAACATAACATGCAATCAAAATATGGGACATGATATGGCCATCATCATCTCATGCTTTTGATCTCCATCTCCAAACCATCGTCATGATCTCCATCGTCACCAGCTCGACACCTTGATCTCCATCGTTGCTTCGTGGTCCTCTCACCAACTATTGCTTCTACAACTATCGCTAACGCATAGTGATAAAGTAAAGAAATTACATGGCTTTTGCATTTCATACAATAAAGCGACAACCATAAGGCTCCTGCCAGTTACCGATAACATTTACAAAACATGATCATCTCATAAAACAATGTATATCACATCATGCCTTGACCATATCACATCACAACATGCTCTGCAAAAACAAGTTAGACGTCCTCTACTTTGTTGTTACAAGTTTTACGTGGCTGCTACGGTCTTCTAGCAAGAACCGTTCTTACCTATGGCACAAAACCACAACGGTGATTTATCAAGTTTGTTGTTCTAACCTTCAACAAGGACCTGCTGCAGTCAAATTCGATTCAACTAAAGTAGGAGAAACAGACACCCGCAAGCCACCTTTATGCAAAACTAGTTGCATGTCTGTCGGTGGAACCGGTCTCACGAACACGGTCATGTAAGGTTGGTTCGGGCGGCTTCATCCAACAATACCGCCAAATCAAAATAAGACATTGGTGGTAAGCAGTATGAAGATCACTGCCCACAACTCTTTGTGTTCTACTGATGCATATCATCTATGCATAGACCTGGCTAAGATGCCACTGTTGGGAAACATAGCATGCAATTTCACAAAATTTCCTACGCTCACGCAAGATATATCTAGGAGATGCATAGCAACGAGAGGGGGAGTGTCGGTGTCAAAACCGGCGGATCTCGGGTAGGGTGTCCCGAACTGTGCGTCTAGGCGGATGGTAACAGGAGACAAGGGACACGATGTTTTTACCCAGGTCCGGGCCCTCTCGATGGAGGTAAAACCCTACTCCTGCTTGATTGATATTGATGATATGGGTAGTACAAGAGTGGATCTACCACGAGATCAAGGAGGCTAAACCCTAGAAGCTAGCCTATGGTATGATTGTTGTTATGGTTGTTGTCCTACGGACTAAAACCCTCCAGTTTATATAGACACCGGAGAGGGCTAGGGTTACACAGAGTCGGTTACAATGGTAGGAGATCTACATATCCGTATTGCCAAGCTTGCCTTCCACGCCAAGGAAAGTCCCATCCGGACACGGGACGAAGTCTTCAATCTTGTATCTTCATAGTCTTGGAGTCCGGACGATGATGATAGTTCGGCTATCCGGACACCCCTAGTCCAGACTCCTCAATAGCCCTGAACCAAGCTTCAATGACGACGAGTCCGGCGCATATTGTCTTCGACATTGCAAGGCGGGTTCCTCCTCCGAATAATTCATAGAAGATTGTGAACACCAGGATAGTGTCCGGCTCTGTAAAATAAATTCCACATACCACCGTAGAGAGAATAATATTTACACAAGTTCAATCTGCTGACGTATTTTGTGGCATGACGTCACACCACTACCAAGCCTTTACTCAAATCGTTTTTATTATACCACCTCAGCGCGTTTAGCGAAGCGGTTTCCTTGGCACGTCTTCTCGAAGTAGAGATCGTGTTCCCCTTATTCCGGGATTCCCATCAATACGGACGTGGGTAACCCAACCGCGCCATTGATTGTGGCGCTTGGGAGACAAGCGAGTTTTATCAGGCCGGTGGGGGACGCATAGTTTCATCCGCCCATATATAAGGGGACAAGGATCCACCTTTTTAACCTACGCCTTCTTCCTCCTTTGCTTATCCATCTCCGCGCACTCGAGCTCCAGCGCCCAAGTCCGCACATCTCACCTCGACCTTCCCCAGTCATGTTCGGAGCGGGAGGCAACTGGATGGCCTCCTCCGTTACGGAGGGGCACATCGACAAGTTGCGCAACGCCGGATATCTGTCCAGCGACATCGCGCGCGGCCGCCTTGACGAGGGGCAGCTCATCCCCACCCCCAAGGCCCCATGAGAGGGTGGTATTCCTTCCCCATTTCCTCCGCGGACTGGGCTTCCCACTCCACCCCTTTGTCCGGGGGCTCATGTACTACTACGGCCTGGACTTCCACGATCTGGCCCCAAATTTCATCCTCAATATCTCGGTGTTTATCATCGTATGTGAGGCCTTCCTTTGCATCCATCCCCACTTCGGCTTGTGGCTAAAGACCTTCAATGTCAAGCCGAAGGTTGTGAAGGGCAGCCAAGCGGAGTGCGGAGGCGCCATGGTGGGCAAAATGCCCAACGTCACCTAGCTCGAGGGCGCCTTCGTGGAGTCCATCAAAGGGTGGCAATCGGGGCGGTTCTACATCACCGAGCCGCGTGACCCTAAATGGGCAGCGGCCCCCGAATTCAGATCTGGCATCCCCATGCAGCTCACCTCCTGGAAAGAGAAGGGCTTGCTTTGGGGTAGTTCGGAGGAGCCGACGGACTCGATCCTGTCTCTGCACCACAGTGAACAAGAAGCTCAAGCTTGTCAGCGTGATCCAGGTCATGCTCGTCCGCCGGATTCTCCCCTGCAAGCAACGGGACTTCAATTTGTGGGAGTTTAATTCGGCACAGCACCAGACCTTGAGCGGCCTCTTCAACACTATGTACAAAGAGGCCTGGAGGGTGCTGTTCAAGGGCGCCGAAGCTCCCGCATCCGCTACCGAAGATCGCGGATTCAGCTCGCAGCGTCCAGCTGGCGAGGTAAGCTATGTTATCCTTTATGGGACACTCTCTTTTCATAGTTTGACTCTATGCGGGATCTAAACTCCCAATGCCTTTAACAGGACTGGCAAAAGACGTCCGGACAGGTTAACTGTCCGGCTCCCCTTCCAGAAGACCCGGCGGACGCCCGTTTGACAGGGCTGCTGGTCCCGCACTACGTAGTGCCGAGAAGAAGGACAAGAAGAAGGCCACGGAACTGAAGGAGTTCTGGCGTCAGTGGTATTGGACTCATCGTCCGATGACTCGAGGGACTCCTCCCACGAGGACGAGGAGGAGAAGAAGAGGCTTCTCCCCGGCGGGGAGAGAAGAAGAGGAAGGCCTCCCAGCGAGGGAGGCCGAAGGGTCAAGAAGGAAGGACCCTTCCCGGACTGTTCATAACGTCGGCGGCAATGACGAGGAGTGGCCCTCAAGGGCCAAGCCCCTGGCGAGATCGTAAGTATCCGGACTCCTAGATGATTTACAATTTTTATTTTGGTCACATAGTGTCTTTCTAATGCCGCATACAACCCTGTAGTCCGCCCAAGGATGATCTTCCCGCTTCGTCAAGCGGGTCCTTGGGCACGTCGGATATGGATTCCCTTCCGACCGCCTCCACTCCCCGTGATGCTGACGATGCCGAGGTGGGATCCCAGGAGGGGACCCACCAGGAGGAGGAGGCTCCGAAGGTGCCGGGCAACCTCCGGACTTTGCACGGACTCGCACCGGAACCTGCGCAGTGTTCCGAGTCCGACGGGCGGCCCTTCGTCTGAAGGGCAAGACTATGACACCGGCGGCCTCCGTCCAACCGGGGCGCGGATAACTTGCCGGAGGCGCTCACGGCGCTTCCATCGAAGAAGAACACCGCACTATCATGAGTGCGGTGATTGAAAGGTTCACTTCGCCAAGAGCGGTGACCGGCTGCAGCAGCCATCTAACGAGTTTTGAGGTAAGAATTTTAAGATGTGTAATATAATACCGCATAGACAGGTAGCCTGATGCTCGGTTCGGTGTTGGAAAGAAAAGACGGACCGAGGATCTAAAGAGATATCTGCAGAGTCTAAAAATATGTCAATATGGGATTGCAGGCTGCGTTGCTGACCTCTACCGCACTGACTGCGGAGGTCGATGCTTTGAAGCAGAGCCTTGAGCGGTCCGAGAGCGAGCTCGGCCGTGCCAAGAAGCAGCTCGAGGACAAGGAAGGTGAGTAACACCGTATTAAAGTTGTACCTTACAGAAAAGGATTTAGTTGCAAAAGAAATAACAAGGATAACGTGGGTACTACAGGGGCCACAAATGAGGTGGTGACCCAGAAGGACGCAGTGTCCGTGGCCAAACGCAATGCGGCCGCGGAAAAAGCCGAGCAAGAGAAGCAGGAGGCGCGGGTGGCGGAGGTACAACAAGAGCTCCAGGCTCTCGTGGAAAAGCACGAGAGTTTGGAGCGTGACTCGAAGACTCGAGAGTCCGAGCATGCGTCGGCTCTTGAGAGTGCCAAGGCCGCTAAGGCCGATGCCCACAAGGCCCTCCAGGAAATCGAGGATTTGAAGAAAATAGCGGCGGGTAAGGCATTCTTCATGCAAAGCAAGCATGTTAAAGTGAATTACATTACTTACCCGGATTCGAGCTCTCGAGAACGTTCGCAGATCGACCAGCAGCGTGTCCGATCTTGCCACATTCTACCGGGCCCGGGAGGGAGCTCGACGGAGAAGGTCTTCGGTCTCGATATCTTGAGGCGGACATCCGTGCCCCTAGCGACCAGGTGAAGCAGCTGGTCGAGCTCCTAAGGTGGCCGAACAGGCCGTGAAGGGCCTCATAGTTAATTTGTGGCCCAAGGAGGCCATGCACGGAGCTACTTGACCTGGTGTGGCGGCTGGTGGATCGTGTCCACAGGTTGAAGTCGTCAAGCACTCTGCTGCATTGAAGGTGCCGTCGGGCCCTTGCCGTCAAAGGTACATCAAGGGCGATGGATGAATGAGAAGCTTTGACGACGCGCCACCGGCGGGGCAAGGAGTATCGCACGCCCAAATGTATTATAAGAGTGTCTGAAGGGTGCCGCATGATTGCGGTGAGTGCTCGAAAGATGTAATATTTGAGTAGACTCGCATTTTGTTATCTGTCGCTGAAAACTTTGTTCATATCGCTAAGCAACGCTTATTAATTTAAAATATTACCTTCAGGCGGCCGTTTATCAAATCGAGAGATGGAAAGTTGTAAACTTCAGCCCCCATGCCACGAGTCTTTGGGGTGTTGGGATAAACTTGAGCGCTCTTGTTCCCATTTTTGGGTCCATCTAGGGAGGCGCTCAACACAACGAACGAGGCAACCGGACTTATAATGCTTGAACACTCTCACTTAGCCATAGAATTCTATAATTTTAAATTTCGGCGAAGCCCCTAGTGTTCGGAAGACCGAGTTCGGGCGCTATCCATGCTTGGGCGGACAAAGCGGTTCCTCGCTCTAAGCGGCATAAGTCTTTAGGGACTCGAAAAAACCTCTCGAACAGCGACCAGCTCTCGCCTTATCATGACGGTCAGTTTTAGCTTTCTCCACTGAGGCGCTCGCCCAGCTCAACCGGGGCGCAATCGCAGTGGTTCTCCCAGTCTACCTTAGCGATACAATGGAGCGTAAGGTACCAAAACATGGGGCAGGCAAACCCAACTATTGACCCAAGACATGATTGAAGCCGATGCATATAATGCTATAAGTTTGGGGTGCCGCACTTGTGAAAGTGTTCGGACTTATCACACCATAATGTGGGGAACTTAAGCCCCTAGTGTATTTAGCCGTACCAGAGTGTACGGATGCAACATGTCATAAATGAACATATGTATAAAAAAGGAATGCAATTATAAGCAAAAAGCGATGCATTATTTATTCAAGAAATACTGCCATGAATGCAGAACGATACAAATAGTGTGGTAAGCAAGGGATGGGACTATTAAACATGTCCCCCTCCAGGTGTAGGCTGCAGAATGGTGTATAAAATAGGTATAATGCTCGAAATGGAGACCACCTGGATACTCATCGCAGCTTTTCTCCTTCCCTGGCTGTTGCATCGTGAGTTCGGCAGATTTGCTGCCGGACAGGGCCTCTGGTAAATGGAGTCCTGTTGATAAGAAAAAAGGAAAAAAAGATGACACACTTAGGAGCCCCTGGTGTGGTTGAGCTGCACTCTGGGCCTGTCGTGGTCGTGCCCCTCCCCCTATGCCCATGGTATCTCCAGAGCATAGTGATGTACGCGAAGGACCAATCTTGCAATTTTGCAAGGGCTGGGGTTGGGGCCGCATTGCTACACGTGCTCGGAACGTGCCAGGTGGTCTTGTTGTATGTTACTCGCGCGTTTAGTCGGTGTCCGCTAATGTACCGGACTCGAGAATTGCCTTAAGAGGCTGCTTTGTACTTCTGCCGCGAGAACCGCTGTGTGTTCCTCCGTTCGGAGGGAGCGTTCAATGTTTCCGTTGACCGTGATGACTCCTCGAGGGCCTGGCATCTTGAGCTTGAGGTATGCGTAGTGCGGCACCACGTTGAACTTTGCAAACACGGTCCGTCCAAGCAGAGCATGATAGCCGCTGCGGAACGGAACTATGTCGAAGATTAACTCCTCGCTTCGGAAGTTATCCGGGGATCCGAAGAACACTTCAAGTGTGGTGAGCTGTCATATTGGCCTCTACACCTGGTATGGCGCTTTGAAGGTCGTCCTTGTGGGTTTAATCCTTGAGGGTCTATGCCCATCTTGCGCCTTGTATCCCGATAAAGCGAGTTCAGTTGCTGCCGCCGTCCATCGGGACTACGGTGAGGTGGACTCCATCAGCGATTGGGTCTAAAACCAATGCGGCGAATCCGCCATGGCGGATCTTGGTGGGGTGGTCCCTTGATCAAAAGTGATCGGGCAGGAGGACCATGGGTTGAACTTGGGCGGCTGGCTCCATCGCATATCGTCCACGAGTGCACGCTTCCGCTCCCTCGGGTATGTGGGTTGCGTATATCATGTTCACCGTCCGCATTTGTGGGGGAAACCCTTCTGTCCTCTATTGTTCGGCGGTCGGGTCTCTTCCTCGTCATCGCTATGTAGCCCCTTGTCATTGTTTTCAGCAATTAACTAGCCTGCCTGCTTGAATACCCAACAATCCCTGTTGGTGTGATTAGCTGGCTTTTCGGGGGTCCGTGTATCTGGCACGAGCGGTCGAGTATTCGGTCCAAATTGGACGGACCCGGAGTGGTTCTTTTGAATGGCTTCTTCCGCGACGGGTTTGGAGCCTCTGAATCCGGCGTTATTGCCGTATCCTCGGTGTTATCGCCGTTAACGGCGTTTGTTCTTGTTGCGGCGCGACCGCCATTGTGGTCCTTGGTGTTGGACTGCGAAATTTTCTTTGAGGTTATTCTTGCGGGCTAGCTAGCTGTCCTCTCCCGCATGAAGCGGGTCATGAGTGATGTGAGGGCTGCCATGGATTTGGCTTTTCTGTCCTAGGTGCGGGCAAGCCACTCATCGTGGATGTTATGTTTGAAGGCTGCGAGGGCCTCTGCATCCAGACGGTCGGCGATTTGATTTTTCTTTGTTAAGAACCGTGTCGAGTTGTCCGGCGATTAAATCTGCTGCTGAATTATGTGGCTTAGGTCATCGGCGTCGGTGGTCGCACATATGTGCCCTAGAAGTTGTCGAGGAATGCGGCTTCTAGGTCCTCCCAACACCCAATTGATTCTACTGGCAAGCTGTTAAGCCAATGCCGAGCTGGTCCTTTAAGCTTGAGTGGGAGGTATTTGATGGCATGAAGATGATCGGAGCGGGCCATGTGGATATGAAGGAGATAGTCTTCGATCCAAACCGCGTGGTCTGTTGTGCCATCATAGGATTCAATATTCACGGGTTTAAACCCTTCGGGGATTTGATGATCCATTACTTCATCTGTGAAGCATAGTGGGTGTGCGGCGCCTCTATATTGGGCTATATCACGATGTAGCTCAAGCGAGCTTTGTCTACTGTGTTCGGCTCGGATGGAGTTGCTGTATCCGGCGCGACAGTCATCGTTGCACATTGTGGGGCGCCCACGCGATCCGTAGATCGATCTTGATTGTCTTGCCTTATCCTCCAATATGTCTCGCAAGTCCGGTGCATTCCCACAGCAACCGTATTTTTCGAGCGATGCCGGGTGCGGTTCTAGTGGAGGGCCTAGAGGCCTCTCTGTCGCGACCACGAGGTGGCGGTCACCCGACAGTCTTGGGTGATGCAGGTTCATATGCCTCCTCCTCTAATCGGGGGAGCAGCTTGCGTTTGGGGTATCTTTTGGAGGGGCGTTCGAGTTCATGCTCTTCGGCCGCAAGGACTTCGGTCCATCTGTCGGCTAGCAGATCTTGATCAGCTCTAAGCTGTTGCTGCTTTTTCTTGAGGCTATTTGCTGTGGCCATAAGCCTGCATTTAAAACGCTCTTGTTCGACGGGATCCTCAGGCACGACGAATTCGTCGTCGTCGAGGCTTGCCTCATCTCCGGAGGGAGGTATGTAATTATCATCCTCTACCTCTTCATCTGCCGCTCTCTCATGAGGGCCGGCTTCTCCGCCCTCCTGTGCTGAATCTTGCTGGAGGGGGTTGTCTTCGGCACTGTCCGGGGTGTTGTTGTCTCCGGTGCCGGAATCACCATTCTTGCTGTGGCGGGATTTAGAGCGGCGCCGCTGACACCGGCGTTTAGGCTGTTTCTTGAAAGGATCCTCCTCCGCTGTTCCATCGCCATTCCCGTCCTTTGGGGTATCCACCATGTATATGTCGTATGACGAGGTGGCTTTCCAGTGCCCCGTAGGCGCTGGTTTTTGATTGTCTCCGGCATCGTCGTCCATACCGTCGATGTCTTCGGAGTCGTAGTCTAGTATGTTGGTTAGATCGTCGAAAGTGGCTACAAAGTGGGTGGTGGGTGGGCTTTGAATTTCTTCATCATCCACATCCCAACCGTCCCGATCGTGATCCGGCCAGGGCTCTCCTGATAGCGAGAGATGCTTTAGTGAATTCAGAATGTCGCCGAAAGGCGAGTGCTGAAAGATGTCCGCAGCGGTGAACTCCATGATCGGCGCCCAATCAGATTCGATTGGTAGGGGCGCAGGAGGTCCGGAGTCCGGCACCTCGGAGTCACGAGCTTTGCAGGGGACAAGGTCAGTATTCGGCTCCATCGCCGTAGAGGTTGTAGCCCCCGAGGCGGTGTCTAGCCACCCATCCTCAATCTACGCAGTCGGCTCCGAATTAGGGATCGGAGCGAACTCGTGTGCAGCCTCCAGGGCACTGTCCGGCAGCAGAGCTAAATCATGCCCATCGAGACAGTGCGGCGCGCTCGGCTCTGGCTCGAATCCATCGAAGATCAAGTCTCCGCGGATGTCAGCCGTGAAGTTTAGACTTCAAATCGACTGACGGCCGGGCGTAGCTTTCGATCTGCTCCAGATGGCCAAGTGAATTGGCCCGCAGTGCAAAGCCGCCAAATACGAAGATCTGTCCGGGGAGAAAAGTCTCACCCTGGACTGCGTCGTTGGTGATCATCAAAGGAGCCATCGGGCCTATATGCGACGGCACAGAGGAACCCTCAATGAAAGCACCAATGTCGGTGTCAAAACCGGCGGATCTCGGGTAGGGGGTCCCAAACTGCGCGTCTAGGGGGATGGTATGTGACACCCCAAAATTTTGACCTTGTTTTATTAATTAAAATTTTGCCAGGAAATTAAAACTTTTATTTTCTGGGCTCCCTTTTTTATTTTTGAAACTTTTTCTCCCTTGCTATTATGGAGTTTTCCCCATACAGAAAACTTTTCAAATATGTTATTGGACTTGTTTAACCTCTCAAGAAAAACTTTTCTTTTATTAGTAGAACTAATTACTTAATTAATTTACTTGATCTTTATTTTCTTGAAAAATGGTTTTTCAAGGTTATATGGCCCTATTTGAACTACAACCATTTGATAAGTTTATCTAAAAATCCAACCAAAATTTGGAGATGTCATGTGATATTTTTAAATCACTTTTATACAAAAATATCTTTTATTCTTGATATATTTTGAGTGCTACACATGTTTTTCTTCTCGGTCCAGAGAGCAACTTTGCACTACAACCCTTTTAAATAATTCCTTCTAGCCTCCACCAAAATTTTTGGATGTCAGTAGGAGCATATTATTCCACTTTGTGCAAAAACCCAGTTATGTTCTTTGAAAATTTTGAGTGAATCATCCTCATTTCCATTCTGGTCCAACTTGATGGTTTGTACAAACAACCATAATTTTTCTTACTCTTTAGCCCTTGATTATTTCTCCTCTTGGTAGTACTCCTTGCCAAACCAGAGTCCGAAGCATGCACTTATGGGATCATTTTTAGTTCATGAAATGATACCATTCACTCCACCCTGAAGTGTAGTTTTGCAAAACTTGCACTAGCAAGTTTCTCATTTCTGCAAACTAACTTCACCACTCCCTCTTGCATCCAAAGAGACACCGACCTGGAGATTTTGGCCACTCCAAGAATTGCCTAGATGCCTTTGGCATTTTATCAGACAACCTATGTGCATGTCCAGAATTGGCATGATCTCAAGTCTACACTATGAACTTGCACCTCTGATCAAACAAGCATGTCCACTAGAGTCCCCGTTACTCCTAACCTAGATATGCTAAATGCCAGCCTCACCCAAGCTCTGTAGCATGCTCTGGCATTACGTCGAGCACGTCCCGTGCACGCCCAGAGCCTTGACGAGCGTGCGTTACTTAACGCACATGTGCCGAGCCGACACGCTGGCCCCCACGGCTTTGTCCCGCTCTGCGGCACCACGCGACGCGCTCCGTGCTCACCGCAACACGCCAAGCCCCCTCGCCACTCCCGGCGAATTGCGCTTAGCCGCCGCCGTCGCCCGACAACCCTGCTTTCGGTCGGCGCCGTCCGAACCTTCCCCGCCGCCACTGGCCCCTAGCACAGCCCGAGCTCATCCACAAGGGCATCGCCTAGCCCTCGTCGTCGCCACGTTGCCTGCAAGCTTCAGAGAGGCGGTTCGCGGCATCCTCATCCGCCGCCACGGAACCGACCTCGGCGAGCTATAAAGGAGGCCCCGAGCTTCCCGAGCACGCAGCAACCTCGAGACACCCCAATGACACCCCACAGCCCGCAATCGTCCGGAAGCGCCGTCTTCCTCATCTCCGTGATCGCAGCCGCCGCCATTGCCCGAGCCCTGCCGGCGCCTCGAGCCTCCCCTCTCCGTTCTCTTCGCCAAGAACCCCTCTTCCTCCGTGAACCATTCCCCCTACTCAATTTTGTTAAGGAGCCATCGCCGCCACAAAGTCACTTTCGCCACCGGCCTTCCTCCGCCATGAGCTTCGCCGCGGCAGCTCACTTCGTCCCCGCCGACCGCGACCACCGGAGAACCGCCCGATCGTGCGGATCCATCCCTGCGCTTTCGATGCCAGCGAAGAGCGCCGCTTCGCCGCGACGATCGCGGACTCCCGCCTCGGCTCGGGACGAGGAAGGGAGGAGGCGACTAGTCAAGCGACTAGTGGGCCCCTGGACCCACTGTCGGTGACTTCCCAGCTCCACGCTGGATAAGTGAAAGCGTAAAACCAGGAAGTCGTTTCCTCCGCTCAAAACGTATTCTGTGCAAACGTTTTCTTTTCTATTTTATTTTAAAAGCAGATTTGACCAGAACTTTGACTGGTTATATCCTTTTAAATACAACTCAAATAAAATGATTCTTTTCCCACCTCTCTAAAATTTGATCTAGTTTATTTTAAGATTTATTTGAAAAATTTCAAAACAACTTTTGGTGCTGTTTTTATTTTGTGTGTTAATTCTTTATATTGCTAAAATAGGATTTTTGAAGAGAGGAGAAACTTTCAAAAGTTTTGAAGTGCACCCCACCTTACCACTCATTGAAGGCAAGCATTACAATCCCGCATAATATTTTTGGTGTGTTCGTTGACACGTTTATAACACCACCTCTTTTGAAGGACTTGTTATTTCATGTGACATGATCATTTGCATGGATGCATATTGGTGATTTCCATCTGTTGGAAATGAGCATACTTGTGATGGTAATCATCCTCATGTATCTTGCATGCATCTGGAAAGGAATCGGGAAAGCCTCTGCCTTGGGTAGGCGTGAGCTTGTCGCCGGTCTCCGTCCGGGACGGTTATGTCGGTATGGCATGGTAAGATATAATGAGTGTTGATTGTATTGGTTGAAATATATTTGTTATACATGTCATGCAAGAAACTATAGACCTCTGAGTCGACCGTAGATCGAGTCTTGTTCGATAACCCCCATACTTGTTTAGTACTACCACTCGTCTCTCTGACAAGTAGAGTACGGTTCGATAAGTTGTCAACCTCTTCCTAGCACACACCGCATGAGAGAGGCCATGGTGGAAGATACCGGTTGTAGCTGGTAGGCGAGCCACCGGTCCGGGGCATGGGTGTTTCGGTTGGGACGAGAGGAGGCCACCCCTTAGGCGCGCGATATAAATTTGATCCCATGCTACGCGAGGTTGTAGCCTCCCACTTAGAGTTTGCTTAACAGGTGTAGTGGGTGATTCGGACACGTGTGAGTTAAGCTGGTGTGTGCAAGTTAGGTGTGTTTTCAACAAAAGACCGTGAAGCGGAATTAGTCGATGGACTAAAGAAATCCGTTACTCGTGGGTAAAGAGTACACCCTCTGCAGAGATTAAAACCTATTAGGATAGCCGTGTCCATGGTTAAGGATTACTGATGCAGGGCGGGTCAAGTGTCGGTCTTAGTGTCGGTCTTGGAGGTGAAGTCGTTAATCGAATCTGGAACAACATGGACTGTGACTCGTGACTAATGATGTTTATGATTATTATTATTGTTGACTAACCCGTGATATTATTGTTATTATTGAGTATCTCAGGATGGTTCTACCTCCGGGTACTCACTATGATTATTCATTTTAAAGCCCTTTATGTGGTGTCGCTCGACGCCTTGACCGTGGCATTTCTTTTAAAGCCCTTTATGTGGTGTCGCTCGACGCCTTGACCGTAACATTTCTTTTAAAGCCCTTTATGTGGTGTCGCTCGACGCCTTGATTGTAATAGCATTTCTTTCAAAGCCCTTTATGCGGTGTCGCTCGACGCCTTGATTGTGGCATTTATTTTAAAAGCCCTTTATGTGGTGTCGCTCGACGCCTTGATAATGGCATTGCTTGTTATTTATTTCATAAATTTTAATACTACTATGTCATTGCATTTTTATAAATAACTTGCTTGCACGCATCAGAGTTATATTTATCTTTGTGACTGACGTCATGAGCATAAATATTTTCAGCACACCATTGTTATGTTATACTGTGTTCATAATGTTTGCGAGTACATTCAAAGTACTCACCGGCTTGTCCACAGCTATTGTCTTGGCCAGATTTTCTTGCACGGAGAGGAGCGATGCGATGACAGCCCCGGAACCTAAGCAATGGAGATAGCAGCCACGCGAAGATAGGAGTTAACCTGGTCAGCTGTTCCTGTGGGAATTGGAGTCCCATAAACACTGATGATCCACAAACCGCTTCCGCCACCAACCTCTAGAAACCTTTTGTTGTACTCACGAGCCGTAATGGTCTTGTACCACATATTTTGTATCTTGCTTGGAATTTACGTATCAAGTTGGAGCCTCATCATTAACTTGATAATCACAGGGGCTGATGAGCACGACGGTCTTTTCTCGAAATTTATTACCCGGAAAACCGGTCGTGACAGACTTGATATCGAGCGAGTGACCATTGGCTAATCCTATCTTAGCCAGGTCAACAAACTTAGGCAAACCAACCCACGGACCATAACCAAAACCCAGCCAAGCTTCTCGTGCAAGATAGCCACACAAAGTGACCCGACATTTTGGCGGTCGGTGCCCAACCTACCAACCTAGCTTGTCGATCACGCGCGATAACCAGCACCGGGATGTCTCCCCACGGCGTGCGAAGAAGACTCCGTCCCTTTTTCTATAAAAAGGGCACGCTAACTAACCCGGCAAAGACAAATGCGTCTTCCCCAACCTAGCCACAATGCCGGCCCCATAGTGCACAATGAGACCACAGCAACCAACCTTGGAGGTTTCGTGACCATCCTCGCAAACCTCACCCGTCGTGCCTATGCGTTAGAGGAGCCACGGAATATGTTGTGTACCAGGGGACCCATGGCGGTGAAGACCGTCAATTCAGGCCACTGTGCACATCTCGGTAGGGGTCTAGCGCCAACGCCTTTGGGTTCACCGAAGAACAACTTCCTTTGAGCCACAAGCCATACAACTAGCTGCTCGAGAGGCTATAGTTCATCTCGGGCACTTGTCGCCTAGAGTTAGCGTCGCTCGTTCCACTACTACCCCTGGGCGCCAAGGGTATGGTAGACCACCCAAGTTGCCAGCGGAGATCACGAGATGGATCCGCATTGTTGCACCTAGTGCGCTATGTAAGTGCACTAGAGGCACTGACCGACCAGATCACCATTGATCGATCGCAGCTCGAGGAGAGCTGGTTCGTCGAACCCGAGCTAGAAGAGAAGACGAGCCCGACGCCGACAACCCGGTCGTCTTTGTTTGGACAGCCGATCGAGACCACGAGGTCAGCTCCAGCCATCAACCGAGATGCTTTGATGACCCCGAAGTGCTTCGTCACCTTTTGGGAACACAATCCAGCGGGTTGTGGCCAACAATCCCGTGATGGTCATCATCGCTACCCGACCTGTCGTCCCTCCGCCATCTCCGACTAACCCCGGCAGTGAGACACGTGGAGAGGACTCAACATCCACCAGGCACGCCCGTTTAGACATAAACGAGGTAGACTAAGCCGTACGAGTAGTACCGAGCCTCAGTGTATCCTTACTTTGTAATCGTGCGACCATGTATATTAACGCAGCCTGTCGTTGTGCCTCTGTTTTAATAGTAGCCTTGCATATTTTGTCAGCGCACAGTTGCATAATTTCCGGGCACAGCTACCAAGACCAACCTTGACGACAACCACAGTAACACGTCTCTTTATGAGATATGTGTATCTCGACACGGACCCCCACTCTTGAGGTAATCTGGCAGATTTATTACCTTTCACCACGGTAAATCAACCAGCCCAGATGCTATATAAGAAGGCCACCTTGTGACCTAGCCCAGCAACCCTCACCTCGTGCACCACTCTCACAACCATCTCTTGTCATGCATGCTGCGAAAGAAGCAATTGCTCGCCTTCGATCCGCAGTACCCTATGCCCGCGAACGCGGATATTATTATTTTCCGAGTCGTGCAACACCCGGAGGAGTAGCGTCTTTTCGGTGGGCGTATTGAGAAAGACCGATTCGGCCAACCTTATCCGATACATCATCGCTCTAGAGCATTTGAACCAGCGGTGATGGATTATCTCCGAGTCTCGCTGATTTAAATCCTCGATTGCAATCGGCGATCACTAAGGCCCGACCGGAGAGACGCATACATCGATGGTCAATCCACGCCTCCGATAGACGCGAGTGTATCCCTTTACCAGAGACATTTTATCAGGACCACACCCAGTTACCGTTTTCATTTTAGACGTCACTGCTGTATTTGTTTTTGCAGCACTTATATTTGCATTGTAACTCATGCGTGGTACCTCAGATTTGTACGGTGAGTCGCGTATTTAGTTTCTACTAATATGAGTAATTTCCTTCGCGAATAAACTTGTGTAACCGCGAAAAATCCTAGTATGAGTTTTCTTCTTACCGAACTGCTGCACCGTGTAATTTCTCCCGACATGGAATTATTTTATTTCACACAGCACAACGACCACAGACACTCGACCGTAATCATCCGAGCACCTACACTGTTTGCAAAACTTTGCAACGGTGTTACATCTGGCTAACCACCCCCTAACAACAGTTAGCACCCGGCACACCCCACCTACTCCTCGTGATTACCGCCACCACGGAGAGCCAGCACCCGAGCAGCAGCATCACGGCGATCATCAAGGATCATCGCGCACAGGAGCACGGAAAGCCCCAACCTTGCCGCCACCCTCCGCTGCGACAGATCACGTACCGGTCCGGCACCACCTCCGCCATTAGAGCCTCGTCTCGAGCTTCGCCAGCGAAACGAGAGGAGAAGAAGAGAGAAGGAGGAGCGAGGCGGTGTGAGGAAAGAGAGGAAAACGCCCGCGGTCATTTTATAGCTCGAGCTCGGTGTACGGTGGGCGAGGTCCACCAGCGCCGCTGTCGCCGATCGCCGGTGTTCGGGGCGAATCCATGGCGATGCCGGACAGCAAGAGCCCGCGAGGTGAGTGCACATGCTGCCGGCAAAGAAGCACGCCGCGCACTACCACAGTACGGCCTAGATGCCCTATGCGCTAGACGTCGCCGGTGGAGAAAGCCGGGAAAGCGCGCGGGGGAGAGGTAGAAGAGAGAGCCAGAGGTAGAAGGAGAGACTGAAAGTGGGCCCCGGTCCCACCTGTCAGCCAGAGAGAGCACTGTGCTCTCGGGTACGACCAGCGTATTGTCAAAGTTAGAATTTATTCTAAATTCACGGCGTCCAGCGTGGAAATCGCCCGTTTTCATAAGCATGAATTTTTTTTCACGCAGCGCCAGTACCACACTGTAGTTACTCACCATTTATTGCCCTCTCACTGTAGCCTCTTTTTACCGCCTGTGTGAAATGATCTTTTGACCAAGTAAAAGTATTTTTTTTTGTTTTACAACTCTTAGCGAATCTCGAGGACGAGATTTTCTTTTAAGGGGGGTAGTGTTGTGACACCCCAAAATTTTGACCTTGTTTTATTAATTAAAATTTTGCCAGGAAATTAAAACTTTTATTTTCTGGGCTCCCTTTTTTATTTTTGAAACTTTTTCTCCCTTGCTATTATGGAGTTTTCCCCATACAGAAAACTTTTCAAATATGTTATTGGACTTGTTTAACCTCTCAAGAAAAACTTTTCTTTTATTAGTAGAACTAATTACTTAATTAATTTACTTGATCTTTATTTTCTTGAAAAATGGTTTTTCAAGGTTATATGGCCCTATTTGAACTACAACCATTTGATAAGTTTATCTAAAAATCCAACCAAAATTTGGAGATGTCATGTGATATTTTTAAATCACTTTTATACAAAAATATCTTTTATTCTTGATATATTTTGAGTGCTACACATGTTTTTCTTCTCTGGTCCAGAGAGCAACTTTGCACTACAACCCTTTTAAATAATTCCTTCTAGCCTCCACCAAAATTTTTGGATGTCAGTAGGAGCATATTATTCCACTTTGTGCAAAAACCCAGTTATGTTCTTTGAAAATTTTGAGTGAATCATCCTCATTTCCATTCTGGTCCAACTTGATGGTTTGTACAACAACCATAATTTTTCTTACTCTTTAGCCCTTGATTATTTCTCCTACTGGTAGTACTCCTTGCCAAACCACTAAGTCCAGAAGCATGCACTTATGGGATCATTTTTAGTTCATGAAATGATACCATTCACTCCCTGCCCAGAAGTGTAGTTTTGCAAAACTTGCACTAGCAAGTTTCTCATTTCTGCAAACTAACTTCACCACTCCCTCTTGCATCCAAAGAGACACCGACCTGGAGATTTTGGCCACTCCAAGAATTGCCTAGATGCCTTTGGCATTTTATCAGACAACCTATGTGCATGTCCAGAATTGGCATGATCTCAAGTCTACACTATGAACTTGCACCTCTGATCAAACAAGCATGTCCACTAGAGTCCCCGTTACTCCTAACCTAGATCTGCTAAATGCCAGCCTCACCCAAGCTTTGTAGCATGCTCTGGCATTACGTCGAGCACGTCCCGTGCACGCCCAGAGCCTTGAAGCGAGCGTCGTTTAGCACGCACATGCGCCGAGCCGACACGCTGGCCCCCACGGCTTTGTCCCGCTCTGCGGCACCACGCAACGCGCTCCGTGCTCACCGCAACACGCCAAGCCGCCCTCGCCACTCCCGGCAGAATAGCGCTAACCGCCGCCGTCGCCCGACAACCCTGCTTCGGTCGGCGCCGTCCGAACCTTCCCGCTCGCCACAGCCCCTAGCACAGCCCGAGCTCATCCACAAGGGCATCGCCTAGCCCTCGTCATCGCCACGTTGCCCTGCAAGCTATAGAGAGGCGGTTCGCCGGCATCCTCATCCGCCGCCACGGAACCGACCTCGACGAGCTATAAAAGGAGGCCCCCGAGCTTCCCCGAGCACGCAGGCAACCTCAGGACACCCCAATGACACCCCCACAGCCCGCAATCGTCCGGGAAACGCCGTCTTCCTCATCTCCGGCGACTGCAGCCGCCGCCACTGCCCAGGCCCTGCCGGCGCCTCCAGAGCCTCCCCCTCTCCGTTCTCTTCGCCAAGAACCCCCTCTTCCTCCCGTGAACCATTCCCCCTACTCAATTTTGTTAAGGAGCCATCGCCGCCACAAAGTCACTTCCACACGAAGCCTTCCTCCGCCATGGGAGCTTCGCCGCCGGCAGCTCACTTCGTCCCCGCCGACCCAACGACCACCGGAGGAACCGCCCGTGCGGATCCATCCTCGCGCTTCGAGATGCCCACAAGAAGAGCGCGCTTCGCCCGGCGACGATCGCGGACTCCCGCCTCGGCTCGGGACGAGAGGAAGGGAGGAGGGCGACTAGTAGAACGACTAGTGGGCCCCGACCCATCGGTGACTTCCCAGCTCCACGCTGGATAAGTGAAAGCGTAAAACCAGGAAGTACGTTTCCTCCGCTCCAAAAACGTATTCCTGTCTGAAACGTTTTCTTTTCTATTTTTATTTTAAAAACAGATTTGACCAGAACTTTTACTGGTTATATCCTTTTAAATACAACTCCAAATAAAATGATTCTTTTTCCCACCTCTCTAAAATTTGATCTAGTTTATTTTAAGATTTATTTGAAAAATTTTCAAAACAACTTTTGGTGCTGTTTTTATTTTGTGTGTTAATTCTTTATATTGCTAAAATAGGATTTTTGAAGAGAGGAGAAACTTTCAAAAGTTTTGAAGTGCACCCCACCTTACCACTCATTGAAGGCAAGCATTCTGAATCCCGGCATAATATTTTTGGTGTGTTCGTTGACACGTTTATAACACCACCTCTTTTCGAAGGACTTGTTATTTCATGTGACATGATCATTTGCATGGATGCATATTGGTGATTTCCATGCTGTTGGAAATGAGCATACTTGTGATGGTAATCATCCTCATGTATCTTGCATGCATACCGGAAAGGAATCCGGGAAAGCCTCTGCCTTGGGTAGGCGTGAGCTTGTCGCCGGTCTCCGTCGGGACGGTTATGTCCGGTATGGCATGGTAAGATATAATGAGTGTTGATTGTATTGGTTGAAATATATTTGTTATACATGTCATGCAAGAAACTATAGACCTCTGAGTCGACAGTAGATCGAGTCTTGTTCGATAACCCCCATACTTGTTTCAGACTACCACTCGTCTCTCTGACAAGTAGAGTACGGTTCGATAAGTTGTCAACCTCTTCCTAGCACACACCGCATGAGAGAGGCCATGGTGGAAGATACCGGTTGTAGCTGGTAGGCGAGCCACCTGGTCCGGGGCATGGGTGTTTCGGTTGGGACCGAGAGGAGGCCACCCCTTAGGCGCGCGATATAAATTTGATCCCATGCTACGCGAGGTTGTAGCCTCCCACTTAGAGTTTGCTTAGCAGGTGTCGTGGGTGATTCCGGACACGTGTGAGTTAAGCGGTGTGTGCAAGTTAGGTGTGTTTTCAACAAAAAGACCGTAGACGGAATTAGTCCCGATGGACTAAAGAAATCCGTTACTCGTGGGTAAAGAGTACACCCTCTGCAGAGATTAAAACCTATTCGGATAGCCGTGTCCATGGTTAAGGATTACAGTCTGGGACGGGTCAAGTGTCGGTCTTAGTGTCGGTCTTCGGAGGTGAAGCTGTTAACCAGAACTGGAACAACATGGACTGTGACTCGTGACTAATGATGTTTATGATTATTATTATTGTTGACTAACCCGTGATATTATTGTTATTATTGAGTATCTCTGGGATGGTTCTACCTCCGGGGTACTCACTATGATTGTTCATTTTTAAAGCCCTTTATGTGGTGTCGCTCAGACGCCCGACTGTGGCATTTCTTTTAAAGCCCTTTATGTGGTGTCGCTCAGACGCCCGACTGTGGCATTTCTTTTAAAGCCCTTTATGTGGTGTCGCTCAGACGCCCGATTGTGGCATTTCTTTCAAAGCCCTTTATGCGGTGTCGCTCAGACGCCCGACTGTGGCATTTATTTTAAAAGCCCTTTATGTGGTGTCGCTCAGACGCCCGACTGTGGCATTGCTTGTTATTTATTTCATAAATTTTAATACTACTATGTCATTGCATTTTTATAAATAACTTGCTTGCACGCATCAGAGTTATATTTATCTTTGTGACTGACGTCATGAGCATAAATATTTTCAGCACACCATTGTTATGTTATACCTGTGTTCATAATGTTTGCGAGTACATTCAAAGTACTCACTGGCTTGTCCCTGGCTATTGTCTTGGCCAGATTTTCTTGCACGGAGAGGAGCGATGCGATGACAGCCCCGGAACCTAAGCAATGGAGATAGCAGCCACGCGAAGATAGGAGTTAACCTGGTCAGCTGTTCCTGTGGGAATTGGAGTCCCATAAACACTGATGATCCACAAACCGCTTCCACCACCAACCTCTAGAAACCTTTTGTTGTACTCACAGGCCAGAATGGTCTTGTACCACATATTTTGTATCTTGCTTGGAATTTCTGTATCAAGTTGGAGCCTCATCATTACTTGATAATCACGGGCTGATGAGCACGACGGTCTTTTCTGGAAATTTATTACCCGGAAAACCGGTCGTGACATGGTAACAGGAGACAAGGGACACGATGTTTTTACCCAGGTTCAGGCCCTCTCGATGGAGGTAAAACCCTACTCCTGCTTGATTGATATTGATGATATGGGTAGTACAAGAGTGGATCTACCATGAGATCAAGGAGGCTAAACCCTAGAAGCTAGCCTATGGTATGATTGTTGTTATGGTTGTTGTCCTACGGACTAAAACCCTCCGGTTTATATAGACACCGGAGAGGGCTAGGATTACACAGAGTCGGTTACAATGGTAGGAGATCTACATATCCGTATTGCCAAGCTTGCCTTCCACGCCAAGGAAAGTCTCATCCGGACACGGGACGAAGTCTTCAATCTTGTATCTTCATAGTCTTGGAGTCCGGCCGATGATGATAGTTCGGCTATCCGGACACCCCCTAGTCCAGGACTCCCTCAGGGAGAGTGTGTCTAAGTACTCTCGTAGGCCGAAAGCGGAAGCATTTGATAATGCAGTTGATGTTGTCGAACTTCTTCTCGTTCTGACCGATCAAGCACCGAACGTACAATACCTCCGAGTTCTGCACACGTTCATCTTGATGACGTCCCTCGAACTCTTGATACAGCAGAGTGTCGAGGAAGTAGATGAGTTCCGTCAGCATGACGACGTGGTGATGGTGATGGTGAAGTGATCCACGCAGGGCTTCGCCTAAGCACTATGAGAATATGACCGAGGGTGTAATCTGTGGAGGGAGGCGCCGCACACGGCTAACGATTATTGGTGTGTTCTAGGCACCTCCCCCCTCTTATATATAGGTGCGAGGGAGAGGGAGCAGCCCTAGGGGCACCCCAAGTAGGAGGGATCGAACTTCGGCTCCTGCCCTAGGCCGGCGCCCCCCTTTTCCTTCTTTTGGCGGGGAGGGGAAGGAAGGAGGAGGTGGTGCCCCCCCTTTACCTTTCTCCCACCAAGGGGGAAAGGCAGGAAGAGGTGGAGACCCCTCCTTTCCTTCCTCTAGGGACTGCGGGCAAGGAAAGGGGCGCACTAGCCCCTTGTAGGCTGGTCTACCCCTCCCTCGGCCCATTAAGCCCATATCTTTGCCGGGGTTGCCCGAAATTCCTTTCCGATGACCTGATATGTAACCGGTACCCTCCGAAACACTTCCGATGTCCGAATACCATCGTCCTATATATCAATCTTTACCTCTCGGCCATTTCGAGACTCCTAGTCATGTCAGTGATCTCATCTGGGACTCCGAACAACATTCGGTCACCAAAACACGTAACTCATATAATACAATATCGTCATCAAACGTTAAGCGTGCGGACCCAACGGGTTCGAGAACTATGTACACATGACCAAGAAACCTCTCCGATCAATAACCAATATCGGAACCTGGTAGCTCATATTGGCTCCCACATATTCTACAAAGATGTTTATCGGTCGAACCGTTATGACAACATACGTTATTCCCTTTGTCATCGGTGTGTTACTTGCCCGAGATTCGATCGTCGGTATCTTCATACCTAGTTCAATCTCGTTACTGACATGTCTCTTTACTCGTTCCATAATGAATCATCCTGTAACTAACTCATTAGTCACTTTGCTTGCAAGGCTTCTTATGATGTGCATTACCAAGAGGGCCCTCCGATACTCGGAGTGGCAAATCCTAATCTCGATCTATGCCAACCCAACAAACACCTTCAGAGATACCTGTAGAGCCTCTTTATAATCACCCAGATACATTGTGACATTTGATAGAACACAAGGCATTCCTCCGGTATCCGGGAGTTGCATAATCTCATAGTCGGAGGAATATGTATTTGACATGAAGAAAGCAATAGCAATAAAATTGAACGATCATAATGCTAAGCTAAAGAATGGGTCTTGTCCATCACACCATTCTCCTAATGATGTGATCCTATTTATCAAATGACAACACATGTCTACGGTTAGGAAACTTAGCCATCTTTGATCAACGAGCTAGTCTAGTAGAGGCTTACTAGGGACACAGTATTTTGTCTATGTATCCACACATGTATCAAGTTTCCGGCTAATACAATTCTAGGATGAATAATAAACATTTATCATGAAATAAGGAAATATAAAATAAAAACTTTATTATTGCCTCTAGGGCATATTTCCTTCACTTTGTGCTTGGTTTGACTAGAACTCAAAATGGCAAAGATTCCGTGTTTGTTGTTGTGGACCGATTCCCTAAGATGCCTCATTTCATCCCCTGCAACAAGATAGACGATGCTTCACATGATGCAAATATTTTTTGTAGGGAAATCTTGCATCTACATGGAGTGCCCAAGACTATCGTATTGGACCGCGATGTCAAGTTCCTTAGCTACTTTTGGAAGACGCTATGCGCCAAGCTCAAAATCAAGCTTTTGTTCTCTTTGGCATACCATCCTCAAAGCGATTGCCAAACGGAGGTCACGAACCGGACACTATCTACTCTCCTCCGCGTGTTGATCAAGAAGAACATCAAGGAGTGGTAGGAGTGTTTACCCATCACAGAGTACGCCTACAACCGAGCAAGACACTCTACTACCGGCAAGTCCCCCTTCGAGGTCGTCTACGACTTCAACCCGTTGTCCCCATTGGACATTCTACCTCTACCACTACAAGAGTGCATCAACATGGACGCAAGTGCATGAGTGAGCTACCTCAAGGAGATGCATGAAGATACAAGGCACACCATCGAGCGCCAAGTACAACGACTCGCGACCAAACTCAACATCACAAGCAACCCATGATATTTGACATTGGAGATCTTGTGTGGTTACACCTTCGCAAGGACCGCTTCCCCAACAAACGCAAGTACAAGTTTCTACCTCGAGCCGACGGACCCTTCAAGGTGCTAGCACGCTAAAACAACAATGCATACAAGATTGACTTACCACGCGACAAGTACTCTGTGAGCGACATTTTCAATGTCAACGATCTCTCTCCCTACCATGGTGATGAGGTTGTCGATCCGAGTTCGGATCTTTCCCGGGGGGGGGGGGGGGGAGATGATGCGGAGCATCCCATGCTCATCTCCATGGACCTACCTACGTCTCCCACGACACCACTTGGACCAATGACAAGAGCTCGAGCAAAGGCTATCGAAGATAAGGTGAACTCGCTCCTCTCTGAACTACCACTCTCTACATATGAGACATGGCTACTACCTCCATAGGAGACTCTATGTGTGATTAGGTACTTGGAGGAAGGCCACGGATCAGCTATGCCCAATGGACAAGACAGGGAGGACACTGTCGGTGTCGAAACCGGCAGATCTTGGGTAGGGGGGCCCAAGCTGTGCGTCTAAGGATCGATGGTAATAGGGGACCAAGGGACACAGTGTTTACCCGGGTTCGGGCCCTCTTAAAGGAGGTAAAACCCTACTCCTGCTTGATTATATTTGAAGAATATAGAGATCACAAGAGTTGATCTACCTCGAGATCGTGATGGCTAAAACCTAGATGTCTAGCCTATGAATATTCTGATGATGGTAATATATGTATCTCCTTGATGAACTAACCCCTCCAGTTTATATACACACCAGAGGGGCCTAGGGTTTGTACTAGGTCGGTTCATTAGGGAAAGAAACGATACACCCGGACTCTAATCTTGCCGTTCACGTATGGAGAAATCCCACCCAGACATGGAGGATGGTTTTCAGCTTGATCTTCTACGGCCCATCCAACCCGGCCCATACTCCTGGGCTGGACACCTGAGGACCCCCAAATCCAGGACTCCCTCAGTAGCCCCTGAACTTGCCTCCAATGACAATTTAGTATGCGGATATAAGTCTTCGACTTTGCAAGGCAGGTTCTCCACCATACTCTGGATTGACGATAATTCGGCATCGGCTTTTGTGTCCTTTATTATTCCTTCCTGCCGTCGCCTCGATTTCCACACATCTGAGCGAATGCAGCGGTCCATTACCTTTATATTTTAACCCTTTTAATAGGCACGGGTGGTGCTTATATAACAAGTTTAGATCCCTAAACGCCATCCCACATCGCCCCAAGAGCAACAAAGCAAACCACGAAAAAAGCTCAAACCATGGCTAGTGTCCCTGGCTCCTCCTCGCGTCCTCATGGCCCTCAAGAGGGGGACTGGCAAAGTTGTTATGTATCCCATCTTCATCTCAATCGTCTCCAGACGCAAGGATATCTTCCCCCCGTGGATCTAGTCTCCGTACCGATAGGATTAACTTCTACGGGCGATGGTGCATTAGCGGAGAATTTCCCCAACCCCAACCAAGGGGAGAGGGTGTGCTTCATCTTGTTCGTTCTGAGGGGCGTAGGATTCCCGATCCACCCCTTCCTCAAGGGTCTATTGGAATATTACGGGATCTAGCTGCACAACCTCACACCAGGTTCCATCCTGCACATCTCCGGCTTAGTCGCCCTCTGCGAATTATTTTTAGGCCGCGAGGCTCATTTTGAACTATGGAAAAAGTTCTTTTGCCTCGTCCCCTTCCACCAGGGTGGAGGGTCTATATTTGAAGTGGGCGACACCGAAGTATGGCGCATATCCGGATCCGGTTACTGTTAGGGAACGTAGCAATAATTCAAAATTTTCTATGCATCACCAAGATCCATCTAGGAGATTCTAGCAACAAGAGAGAGAGGGGATGAGCATCTTCATACCTTTGAAGATCGCTAAGCGGAAGCGTCACTAGAACGTGGATGAGGGAGTCGTATTCGCGGCGATTCAAATTGCGGAAGATCCGATCTAACACCAAACAGACGGCGCCTTCGCGTTCAACACACGTACAGCCCGGGGACGTCTGCTCCTTCTTGATCCAGCAAGGGGAGAGGAGAAGTTGAGGGAGAGCTCTGGCAGCACGACGGCATGGTGGAGGAGCTTGCAGTTCTCCGGCAAGGCTTCGCCAAGCACTACTGTGGAGGAGGAGGTGTTGGGGAGGGAGAGGGCTGCGCCAGGGGAAGGGTGCGGCAGCCCTCCCACCTCCCCTCTATTTATAGGGGCAAGGGAGAGGGGGGTCGGCCTACTCTAGATGGATCTAGAGGAGGGAGGCTTGCCCCCCAAGCCAAGGGGGGCGCCCCCTTTAGGGTTTCCCCCCAACCCTAGGCGCATGGACCCTAGGGGGGTTGGCGCCCAGCCCACTTACGGGCTGATTCCCCTCCCTAGTCAGCTCATAGGGCCCTCCGGGGCAGGTGGACCCTCCCGGTGGACCTCCGGAACCCTTTTGGTGGCCCCGGTACAATACCGATATACCCCCGAACATTTTCGGCGACCGAATAAGGACTTCCCATATATAAATCTTTATCTCCGGACCATTCCGGAACTCCTCGTGACGTCTGGGATCTCATCTGGGACTCCGAACAACACTCGGTAACTGCATACTAATTCCCATAACAACTCTAGCGTCACCGAACCTTAAGTGTGTAGACCCTATGGGTTCAGAAATCATGCAGACATGACCGAGACAGCTCTCCGGCCAATAACCAACAGCGGGATCCGGATACCCATGTTGGCTCCCACATGTTCCACAATGATCTCATCGGATGGACCCTGATGTTGGGGATTCAATCAATCCCGTATACAATTCCCTTTGTGAATCGGTATGTTACTTGCCCGAGATTCGATCGTCGGTATCCCAACCTCGTTCAATCTCATTACCGGCAAGTCACTTTACTCGTTCCGTAATGCATGATCCCGTGACTAACTTCTTAGTCACTATGCGCTCATTATGATGATGCATTACCGAGTGGGCCCAGAGATACCTCTCCGTCATACGGAGTGACAAATCCCAGTCTCGATTTGTGCCAACCCAACAGACACTTTCGGAGATACCTGTAGTGTACCTTTATAGCCACCCAGTTACGTTGTGATGTTTGATACACCCAAAGCATTCCTAAGGTATCCGGGAGTTGCACAATCTCATGGTCTAAGGAAATGATACTTGACATTAGAAAAGCTCTTAGCAAACGAACTACACGATCTTGTGCTATGCTTAGGATTGGGTCTTGTCCATCACATCATTCTCCTAATGATGTTATCCCGTTATCAATGACATCCAATGCCCATGGTCAGGAAACCATGACCATCTATTGATCAATGAGCTAGTCAACTAGAGGCTCACTAGGGACATGTTGTGGTCTATGTATTCACACATGTATTACGGTTTCCGGCCAATACAATTATAGCATGAACAATAGACAATTATCATGAACAAGGAAATATAATAATAACCACTTTATTATTGCTTCTAGGGCATATTTCCAACAGTTACCAAGTCGGGACTCCGAAGAGGGGGTCCGAAGAATGGTCTTCGGAATGGTTTTACATTGAGGATGTTCCTCTTCCGAACCCTGTTCAGCGCGGACTTCCCGAATTCTCCAGCGCTCCCTTAAAGAAGCTATTCTGCTGGTGCCCCAAGTCCTCCGGACAAGAGGATGGTGCGGAAGTGATGAGATTGGTCAGCAAGGTCAGATTGTTGACCCATTCCGGACTCTCCATTGTTGAAGTCATGGCCATTGCGATAAAGCGATGTATCCAGCCTCTTCAATCCAGAGTGGCTCCTTTATGGAACTACAACGGGGAGGATGACGCGTCTCGCTATACGCGAAAGGGTCTGGATAACCAAGCCGCATTAGCTGCCATGCTGGTGGACCTTTACAAGGGAGAAGAAGAATACTTCGCCCGTTTAAATTGTCGGGAAGGTTTCTCCATGTACAATCCCATTGACTGGGTAAGCTTAGTCATTCAACACTTTTTTTGTTATTGGGATGCATTAAATGAATACTCTGGTTGCTTCAAAACATTCATGGAGGAAGGTAGTCGAGAACATCTATTGCCCCCCTCCTCAACTAGAGGACCATGTTTGCCATGAAGACCTCGGATTTCATGAAGATCCGGATATATTTGTAGAATTTGAAGACGAAGTTTATTACCAGGCGAGCCCTGATGGCTTGGAGGTAGCCATTATGGCCGATTACCCCGATCTCTATCCCTTCATTAAAGTAAGTGTTTAGAAATCATTTAAAAAAGGGAAACACTTCCGCTCACAACTTGCCCTCCATACTGGACCGTGTTGCACAGTATCGACGCTCAGCGAGCCGTACCCAGGCACATGCAGTTAAAAGGAAAACGGCTCCTTCACGAGGTGAGCGTGCGAAACGAAAGGGGACTGAGAGCGCCGCTGAGCCTGCTCCATCATCAAAGAGGTATATTCGTTACTTCATGTCTAAGCATAAAGCCGAATCGTTATTTTCCTCCTCCTTCTATCATCTCAGGAGAGGTATACGGTGAACCGTACCAAAGATCCCAGCAAGACGAGCCGCGGCCAATGCGATGTCGAACTCGTCAACTAGGACGAGGGTGCATACAGGGGTGGCGCCGACTCATCCACCTCATGAAGATCCAGATGAAGTGTCCGTCACTAACTCCGAGGTGGAGAGCGCAATGAATCGCTGTCGCTTAAAAAAGACCCTGCGCGCCCCGGCCTTTTTCGGAGCAAGAATTTACCGCTCTCAGTACAAGGAACAAGAAGAAGAGCTGCCAGAAAATCTCCAGCCACTGGATGACCGAGACATGTCGGACGTCCGACGCCTGGAGCATCAGCCAGCCTGACGAGTTCCAGCCAGCGAACGCTACAGCGGTCGGACGTCCGACGCTGACTGAACGACCGACGCCCTCCAACCACCAGACGACCGAGCCCCTCCGGACGACCGGTGCCACCATCACAGAACGAAAACGTCAGAAGTATGGAAACCACCGGACGACCGACGCGCAGGATGTTTGACCCCGACCGGACGTCCGGCAGAAGCCCATCAGAGCCAAAACGTCGGAAGTCCGACGTGTACCGGACATCCGAGCCCCCGCGAGACGTCGGACGACCAGTAGTTGTCAGGCGTCCGGCACCTGAGTTGACTGCGAATTGGGCCGAGGCCCATGTACCCCTTCGTCCACTTAGACTATATATACTCCTTCTCGTCCTCTTTTTAGGGTCAGCAATGTGATAGCTCATTTTAAGAGATAGAGCTTTGCTCATCTACTTGATACCTTCTCCTTCGGAGACCGCGGCCTCTACAGAGAAGATCCCCCAAGTGGATTCAAGACCCCTCACGGGAAGACCTTCAAAACCTCCTCACGGAGAAGAACTTGCTACTTGTATCGTCCTTTGTTGACTTTGGATCGTGTATCTCTTCGTGTGTTCGGATCTAGCACATGTGTAATCGAATCTTGTTGGTTTGAGTGAATCCTCTCGTGTTTTCCGCTCGTGTTCTTCGTGTTCTTCGTGGAATCCGCTCCAATCGTGAAAGATCGGGCATCTAGAGTTCTACCCTACATCAACATGTAGTGATGACATATTAAACATACTACAGACGAGATGCTAAAAGTGGTATGTTGAGGGACACACAACACACAACTCAACAGGGGATCTTGAAAACAAGGGAACTAAGTTTAGACAAAGTTACATGAATATTCGTTTTGGCTCCCAGGTCCAAATCTTTACAAACTCTTATACATAGTTTGAGGCAACGCTTCCTTCCATTGTCATTATTAAAAGGATTATCAAATTGTCAAGCATTTATTTCAAATATCTTTTGGTCTGAAATGGGATCTTGCGCCATTTGGCGCAATGGATAGTCTAGTTCATCTAGTTACCATTAGTAGAATGGATCACACGTTGCAACGTTTTTATTGTCCTCCTTTGCCATGTTGCAGTCTCCGGCTCAAAGTTGAGCTCCCAGGTTGGCCAGTAGTGAAGGTCCTGTTTGAGAGCAAGGAGTCGAGATTTTCCATTCAACTGCACGGTCCTCACCCTAACAAATTCAGCATCTTCCAATACCTAATAAAAAGGTCAATTCAGACAAATGGCATGTGCACTTCGCTATATAGTTTAAAAACGAGATACTGGAATATGACAAAAGAAGAACAGTGTTCACTATTGGCAATGCATACCTTCACCGTCTCTATGAAGGATTCCAGATCTGGAGTTGGTTGCCCGTTAACCTCGATTATCCACTGGAGAGGGTAGAGACCATATCTATGGATGGGACTTCCAGCATAACCTCTGCATAAAGACCTTGGTGCTCATTCCCCATTCAAAACTGGTATTTAAAAGGGCTATTTAAAATGTACTTTAGGGCCGCGAATCCAATATATACATAAACTTGCCTTCTTCATTAAATTGTTTTTTTTTTCATTATACTGTTCGAGTACGCAGCAAGTAGAAAATGATGTCAAATGGCCACATTTTTTTCTATCTCCTTCTCCAGGATACTTATTACTTTGTTTACATTATTTTCCCTAACAAAATTCTAGCTCTTACACGGTGCACTCTTGAATTCATTGCTGCTTCACGGCAGCAGCATATCAGATCAACTAAAAGCAAAATTATGTCGCGAATTCTCATTGGCCATTCAAATCCGACAAATCTAGACCTCTATTAGACTTTGAATAGTGTTCCGGTTAAAAAGATTAAATACCACTCTTGATCCTCTCCCCTCTCCTCCCCCCTCCCTCGGGTGCGGTGGCTCCGCGCCGCACCGGAACACCCCCGCCAGCCGCCTCCAGCCCTCCCCAGCGCAAGTTCCCCCCTCCCGCCGTTGCGTCGGGGGCGTCGCATGCAAAGCCTATGTGCCGCAGCGGCGTTTCTCCTCGACTGGCGTTCGAGTCAGGGTGGCGGCGATTCGCTTCGGCCGGATCAAAGGCAGTGGCACAGGGCGGCGACAGCCAGGAAACCAGGGTCAACGTGTAGACTACGACGAACGACGAGATTTTCGGCGGCGGCTAGGGCGTCCGATTTGGGCCCAGATGGGCTTCAACGGGCCGCGACCTATTGTTGTCCTGCATTTCCTTTGATCCGTCGATGGCAAGAGGCTTCTGGACTAGACCTGCCATAGGAGGACGTCGGGGCCTCCAGCCCTGGGCTTGGCAGTGGTGGCCACCTCCTTCGCCGGAGGTGGTTGACCGGCTGGTTGTGGCATCACACATCCAGTCCCGGCGGCGAGTGGGGAGGCGATGCTGCCGGTGAAAACCGTGCTATGGCTCTGGTTATGGCGTGCAATGGCGGCGTTTTTGCGTCGTTTTCTTGTTGAAGACATCTCTACTGCAGCTATCGTCGACTAACTTGCGCTGCTCCAGGTGAGATCCTAGACACAAGTTTCCCTGATCGGACGATGGCGACGCTTTAGGCGTCACTCTCCCTCATGGGGGCATCATTTTTGGAGTAGCTGCTGGATGGAGCAGACAAGTGGTGGAGCGGTGTCCATCTACATCGTCCACGAAGGCGAGTCTTGGCGGCATAGTGCAGCAGGGTTCCGGTGTTGGACGTGGATCATAGACCCGTGCAGGGTGGAAGCATTGTCCGGCATCATGGCGGCGTCGATGGCAGGCCTGGAATGGTCGATGTGTCAGTGCCTACTTTGAAGCTGGATCGTTGGGAGACGGTGGCGACGGCCTCTACAACGTGCTCACGCGGTGCACGCCGGAGTGAGCCAGACCGGTGTGTGACCCAGACCCGACAATTCAGCTGGGTTGGGGCCTTCGGCTTTAGATGTTGGGCTTTGGTGCGTGGTCTGGGTATGCGGCCCCGACAATCTGCACCCCTTCATCAAATGGATAGGAGTAGCAACATATGTTGCCAAGTTGGTGGCTTCATACTTATTAATATTTTACTTTGTAAGGTCTTCATGAATAATTAATAAAATTGTTGCACGCATCGTCTTGATGCTGAGGCCAGGGGTCATCCTCCTTTTCAAAAAAGGGAAAAGAACTGGTGATTTTTGTTTCTTGTTTTTGACCAACACAAGATAGGAAGTGCCTGCCCGATGGGGATAAGGATTATCTTAGGGCTTAGGGGGCTTGCCCAAAGTTTCCTTGCCATAGGCCCCCAAAATGTGACGATGATGCCTTATGTGCTGCTCATCGTGAGAAGCAAGCTGCCCAAACTGCCACGTCACTAGATTCGGCACCGTGAGGTACCTATGTCCTAGTCTCTCTTGCTCACCACCATGGGAGCCTCGCTCACATTAATGCATGGGACAACAAAAGAGATGCTTCATAGAAGATGTCTCCAAGATAACAAGCTTGGTGATACCCCTCTCTTCCCCTCTCTTGCTTGGTGGTCTTTTGTATGCTTTCTCTTCTATTTTTTTGGGTTTGCTTTTATTGTGCCCCAACAGACTATGTGTGTCGGTATGACTCGTCGGTGGACTGGTTGGTTTCTTTATTTACAAAGCGGGACAAAAGCCTGTTTCGAGAATCTCCTTTGCAAGGAACAACTTTCCCACTACCCTAGATCTCAAGTGTTCCTCACAAGAGACAAGCTTAAAGGGATCATGGATTATCCCCTAGGTATACAAGTGGGGTCTAACCATGTTTTTGTCTAGATCTTAGATCTAAGAGCAAAAGATGGATGAGAGATTTTCCTAAAGCTGCTATGGCGGGCAAAAGCCGGCTTGAACCATTTTCATTTTCATAAAATAGAGTGACATACAATACAACGACTATAGCTGCCACACACAAGAAGGAACAGGAAAAAAATAGAAGAACCATAAGCGAGCTACGATAACACCAAGAACTTAGCACCGGTCACCACTAGGCAGATCAAGTAGAGCGGGAGCTAGCTTTGTTCGATCAGTCGAAAGGATGCACATGAATGGGAGGGAAATGGTAGCTCCGCAATGAAGCCTTCATAAATGGAAGCGGCGCCCGAAGATGTCACCATCATCGTTGCCGATGAGGTCGGCACAAGGCTTTAGCCTGAAGCATCCCAACCCAGTCATCCCGTGGACGCTGGTAGTTGAGCTCCATCTGGATGAGACCTCCCCACCCTCTTACAGTCTGCGGCGAGTGCCCCCGCTAGGTCTAGCAAGAGGCTCTAATGACAGAAACACTTACCTTGAGCACCTACACATACGAAGTCAAATCGATCTCGGGTGCCACCCGCACCCAGCCGTGAGCCACAACCTACCATCACCCCAATCGGACCCCGCTGTCAACATGCATCCACCACCACCCCTGGCCATGGCCTCAGAACCGTTTGTCGGGCGAGCCGCCGCCACAGAGGAAGCTAGATCTAGGAGCCAGGGAGCACCACAGACCAGACACCACTGCTCACAGGAACCAAGTCAACGCCTGTTCCACCACATCACGCCACCCAGCACCATCAACCTGTTCCACCCTCCTCCGCCACGGCATGAGGACCACCACTCGAGCGAGCTACCGCCCAAGGGGAGCCAGATCTGGGCGAGGAGCTCCCCTAGACTAGGCGACGACGGTTCTCCCAGTCCACCGCGCCCTGTCACCACTCGCTCGACGGTACCATGCCACCCCTGCTGGCGCACCCCTTGTCGCTCGTGAGTCCCCGCCACTAGTGGAGCACCCTGCAACACGCCACCCATCAGCGATGAGGAAAATCCACGTCACCAGTGGACCCACGAGGGCTTTGCCCAATGACGCCTCCGGCGGCCGTGGGAGGAGGAGGAAGGGAAGGGAAGGTGTCCGCGGCTACTAGGGTTCCTCTCGGGCCGCCCATGGGAGCGACACGAGAGGGGTCATGCAAGCCTCAATAATGAGGGAGTGAGAAAAGGTTCAGTTTGAGAGGAGGGGACGCCCCTCATTTTATAGTGGCTAGGAGGTGGTTAATGACCTTCCTCTTGTCCTAGGATCTACATGAATAGTGTGGACTAGGTGCGCCACTTGCATTTATCTTAGTCCATGGGTTATGGTGGAACATGGTTTGTATTCTCACAAGGATGGATGGGCTTCTTTCCCAAGGGCCTTCATATGAGAGACACCAATCCTTTTCTCCTTTGCAATACCCTTTTGAAACTAGGGTGGGTGTCAACAGAAAATTAAAGCTTCGCAGACATACTTTGGAATCCAAAGTGTTTAGACTTAGTAGGACCAAGACCGAGTATATGAGGTGATACTTCATTTGTGCCATGTGCGAGGAGCGAGAGGTTAGTATAGAAGGACAAATAGGGCCTACGAACAGCACCTTCCATTATTTAGGATCAATTCTTGCAAAGACATGGTGGTATAGATGAGGATGTTAGCCACACGATAATAAGAGGGTGGCTGAAGTGGCGGCAAGCATCTGGTATCCACTGCGCAAGGTCCCACAAAATCCAAAAGGTAAGTCCTATATAGGACGACAATGTGGTGATGCTTTATGGAGCAAAATGTCGGCCCACTAAAAGACAAAACATCCAACAAATGAGTGTCACAAAGATGCGCTTGGATGTGTGGCCAAACATGAAAGGACAAGATGATAAGTGATAGGATAGGGGTGACACCAATTAAAGAGAAGCTTGTCCTCCAACCCCTGACTAAGGTGGTTTCAGCATATCCAACGAAGGCCTCCAAAAGCACGAGTTAATAGTGGGATTTTAAAGGGTGGCAAAAATAATAAGATGGGTAGGGGATGACCAAAGGTGACATGGGAGAAGGCGGTAAAAAGGGACTAGAAGGAATGGACTGCATTCAGAGATATGGCTCTTGATAGGACAACGATTAATTTTCTTTTTTTACTTTTTTATAGTTTCGTTAATTTACTTTTTTTATAGTTTCGTTAATTTTCTTTTCTCTCTTCGCTTTTTGGATTCCAATGTCCTCTATTGGACTTTATATGTCGCCCACACCAACTTTTTTAGACAAAGGCTTGGTTGTTGTTGTTTTACTACCCTTTTGACTTCTTGATCTAAGGCTTCCTCTTGATTTCTCTTGACTTCCCTTGGCTTGCTACCTTGACTTCCTTGGACCAAGGCTTGGCGCCTAGGCCTCCTTTGACCAAGTTGGACCATGTTTACTGCAGTTGTCTTAGTTGATTACTGTGTCCATGTGGACATTCCCTAGTTAAGGTTTTGGCTATTGTATTGTATCAATAGTTTCTAATATTTGAGCATACAAATAGTTTTAAATAGTCGGCTATAGCTCCGCTATAGCCCGTTATAGCATTTTCAGCAGGGTGCCGTTAAATGGTTGCCTTCATAAAAAGCCCGCTATAGCCTGCTATAGCCTGTTATAGCTCCGCTATAGCTGATTTGAAGGCTCGTCGCTATTTTCCATAGCCCGCTATTTAAAACATTATTACAAATTAGTGAAGGAATATGATACACACCTGGAAACATAAACTCCATGGCCTTCCTTTGGCAAGAAACCAAGCGCACGTACAGCCGAATGAGGATTCTGAACTATGCATCCACACCAGTTCACCATACGTGTTGTACCATTACCGTCTATTACATCTGTTCCAACGATAAGGTCTATTTCTTTTCCCTGCTCGAATGTTGAAGCAATTATACTATTGATAAATAAGTACTTAATTCAACCGTACTTCGTCAAAGAATTTTTTTTTTTCCTTATAGACCGTCCTCACCTGGCGAAATATTGTCATGTTAAGCATTCCATCTGAACCAACTGAATGGTCCAGCTTTTGGCAAGCATTCTCAATGTCAAGGAAGCATGTAATAGGCTTCTTATCGATAGCAAGAATCATATCCCCTTCAAGAAGAGTTTCCGCTTTTGATCCAGCAAAGCAACCTATAACTTGCAATACTTGTCTTCGCTCAGGGTCCTTCTCATCTAGAGCCTGCAACATTAATCATATAGAACAGTAAATATTTAATGTATGCAACACAGGAGAAATTAACTAGTCAAAAAGGGGCCAAATGGTAATCGTGCGAGGTGTTCCTCTCACGAACAACCCTGCAGTTATCTATTCTTGAATGCCTCAGATGAATGTCATTAATATTTGACCGCATTAAAATAATTGTTGCACTGGTAAGCACATCAACATTCAGGCCCAGAAGCCACTAGGCAACAGTATTACTTAGCCGCAGAAGAAAGTAACAGTATTACGTATGATGTTTTTCAGATTAGATAGCAATTTCAGACAAGATTAAAAGATAAACAGATCTAATTACCTGCACCCATCTATCGCTCAATCCATAATTTCTTGCCTCTGTGAGCGAAGTTGGATAAATCTCCACCTCCAGAAGTCTGACAAATGGCATTGGTCTCCTAACTCCATTGATAAGACGAAATGGTCCAGGAGTACCAGAGATTATCTTCTCAAGGACTTGACTTATCAGGTATATTGGTATACCTACAACAAACTGATGGTCGCCTTCTTTGCCACAACCGAAGAGCTGTACAAAATAATTGATTGAGTTATACCTCAATTAGTACGTTGGAATCACAACATCAGATGTAGAGGTTATAACTCATTATGACAGGTAAAAAACAAAACAATTCATCCTCTTTAGTTCAAGTACTCATAACATATTTCAGCAATTTAAGGTCTTTCCATGCGGTGAATATGTTTCTCTTCTATTGCCCATTTACTTTATGTTGGAGACATCATGCGGCTAATGCATCAATTCTTGGACAACAGACTAATGTGAACACTCCAATCAAAGCTAACCTGGCTGGAAATACTTGCCCATAGTGCTTGAACTCTCCCTTGCTCGTCGGTCAATACACCCGAAAGTTCGATATCAGAATCTGTAATAAACATTTCCCTACATAGTTAATATGAAAAATTGAGACACAAGAACTCAGTTTTGCTGAAATGTTTGTAGAACGTACCAGTATCGAGCTCAATGACCTCCGTATTCATTGCACGATACCGTGGGAAGTCACTTGAGCAAATATTAACAGCTTGCAAATTGGTTACGATTGATTTCCTTGATTTAGCATGTAAACTATCAGTTAGACGAACTAGGTACACAGAATCTCCTCGGCGCAAGGCAGGTTCTACACATATAAAAAAATAAGGAATTTCTTAAAACATGAAAACAGATCGCATGGTCCAAATTAGTTTCTGCCAGAAGGAAATAGAAATTTCACTACCGGGTAGGTCATTTTAGTGATAGCACGGTTGCGATTATTAATAAAAAAACTGAAATATAAGAAAACAAGTATCCAATAACTTTTGTGTAATTCATCTCAGGATTTCAATATACATTAAGGGTAAGCAGTGGTGGAACTAGACGAAGATGTCAGGGGGGATAAAGAGAAAACATTAATGTTTGGGGAGGCTAATAACTACACTTTCTTCTATTTAAGACCCAAAAATATATATTTTTCCTTCAGTGATTGTATCAAGGCTGTGGGGTGGGGGGGTGGGGCAGTGCCCCGCGTAACTGGAAAAGAATCAGAAGAGAACAAATGAATGTGTCCAGTGCTAACCCATTAAAAAATTATTCACTAGTAGCTTTATTATTTGGACAGTTCACTTTCTTTTCACCAACTAGTTTAGTTATGAGAAATATATGAAAAAATCTTAAAGAAAGACTAGCCACATTACTTGACAGTTCTGCAATTTATTCTTTCTTTGACTGTCCAATTTAGTTTAAGAAATGCATGAAAGCACTCTACAGAAAACAAACCAGTAAGAAGTTTAGAAGCCCGGATAACGGATGCTCCAACTCCTAGTGTCGAAGGATCATAAGCAACCAATGCAAAGTTGTGAAAAGGATGCAGAAAAATAACCTGAAAGCCAAAAAGTGGAAGCTACTATTTAATGGAAATTATGTATACCTTCAAATTACAATTAGGAAAGGGGGGATAAGCTCATACCTCTCCAGGTATTTCAATGGGATATGCAGCAAAAGAAACCATTATATCAGAGATAGATACAGCAACTGTATTCCTATCAACAGCAATCAGACCAAGAGAGTCAGAATGATGTATTACCACACCAGCTCCAGTGAAATGTTTAGCATGCACTCCATCAATCATGCATATTGGTGGCACGCGCACCTATATATAGAAAGGTAGAAAATTAGAGATATACGAGTGAGGTGGTTTTCAACAAGAAACACAAAAGCTACAGCTCAAAACTAACAAGTGCATGGTACATTGTACTATAATGCACACAACTGTTGGTTTTAAAGCACTAAATTAAATCACCCAGAAGAGCTATACGTGCAAGCTAGCACACAAACAGGTTGATTGATTCTGTAACCACACACGTGCACGTTTTGCCACGTAGGTGTACGATCATTGACAATAATTGGTTGGGGGGAGGGGGGGGGCGTGGCCCCCTTTGGCCCTCACAAAGCTCCGCCACTGGACAACACTAAGGAAAAAACATGGCATTTATTGGACACAATTGACATATAGGAGTGCCATTCGTTCACTATCAATCGCCATCTTTGCTGAATTTCTAAAGATGAAGCCCATTTTTCTGACCATTGACGCCATTAGATGCCACAAGGAGCAAGGGAATGAAACCATAAGTAACCTCAAAGATGATAAATGAACTACCAAATGTAGACCTCACATGTCTCACGAAAATAACCATAACTTTAGTCCCCTATTTGATGACACTAGTTCTTTATTTTCCCATGAAACAAAATTGCATAAAGAACTGATGCCGCAAGAAACCAGTAGTCTGTAGTCTTGTTGAGTCTGGGTGTAGTTGAAGATAGAATCTGATTCTAATCTGTATGTGTAACTATATATTGGCCTTGAGCCGAGAGGATAGGACATAAGTTGATTTCCCTCATAACATGGTACCATGGCACCAGTTGGAGTTGCTGCCACCGTAATCCCCTTTGTCATTGGGGGAGACTCTGTGTCTGGTGATGTGTCTCTAGATTGTCTGGGTTCTAAACTTAGCAAACAGATGCAGTTGTCGTACCCTACCAGTGAGTCAGTTTTGTTAGAACCACTAGCTCTAGCTCTCACCTGGGAGTCTCTAACATGATTGTGTTACTCCCTCCGTTCCAAAATAAGTATCGTGGTTTTAGTTCAAATTTATTCGAACTAAAACCTCGGCATTTTGGAACAGAGGGAATACCATATATCCCACTGCCTATATATTGGCCTTGAGTCCATGGGAATTCACAAGTTTCCGTTCTCTCAACAGGCTTCCACAAAAGTAAGAAAACTTTCTTTCTAACAATGCATGAAGACAAGCTTTTACGTTTTTCTCAAAGAAAAAGTATAGACAACTACCGGCGCTTGTCTAATGTATTGTGCCATTCTGGAAGTCAAACTTCTTTCCTCAGAATATTAGAAAATTTTAGCCTGGTGTTGGCGGATGCAGATTATGATTAATTTAGTCATAAAAAAAATAAGAGGACCATATTACTGTATTCACCAAAGGTCCAATGTGTGAAGTTTGTTTTATCATTGGCAGAACTGTTTTTACAACATTATTTGTGTGGAGTCGTGGGTAAGCTTCTACCGCATTAACCATTTTAGTTAGGGTAGGCTGCGGAACAGGTATAGTGTCATGACAGGATCTAAAAATATTAATCTGATGCACCATGACTACATGATTCCTTCCAAAATCAAAGTATAGACGTTTCTCACCTCAAACTTCACAAGAGCTGGTTTAATTACTTGTTCTGCCAATGAAGAGCCTTCCATGCTAGAAGAATGCCGTGAAACACCTTTTATGTCATCTAAATCTCTAGAAGATGACACATTTCCTTCAACAGCTATATTCTCATCAACATTTGAGTTTACATCCCTATGACCTCGTTGATGAATGGAAACTACATATGGAGATTCCAGTAGCATAGCTGATTTTGCAATCCACAATCCAGTTGCATCATTTCGAGTATATAACTGGGGAGTTGCATACCATCCATGCTGATCAATTGTAACTATTGTACGCTGGACACACCAATAAGACAAAATTTTAGTTGTATTCTAACAAATACATAAAGAAGATTTTTCATGATAAAGCCACCAGGGAATATTTTCCTACCTTGTTCCGATGTCGGTCAGTGTATGTTACATATTCAAGAGGCACTCGTCCTCCCCTAGACAGTTCTGAAATAACCGCAATAAAGTCACCTAAATGTGCAATATCCTTTCTTGCAAACTTTTTGATGATGGAATATCGTGGAACCGATGCTCGGGAGAGCATGTACCTGCGTCACACCATGTTGCATAAGACAGAAATCTCAGGAAATGGAACATGAATTGTCAGATGTCTTACCCAGGTTCAGCAACATATACAAGACCACATTTGAACCCGAAGTTTCTAGCCTGAAACATCATACATACAAGATTAGTTTTTTCGACGGAAAATACAAGATTAGTTTAAATTATGTACAATGATGCTTTCATAGACTACATAAACATAAATATAGTCTCTCTTTTTACAACTAAAAGGTACTCCCTCTGTAAAGACGGTTAGGTGATCTAAATGCTCTTATATTTCTTTACAGAGGGATTCATAGACTACATAAACATAAATAGTCTTTCTTTTTACAACTAAAAAGTACTCCCTCTGTAAAGAAATATAAGAGCGTTTAGACCACTGAGCTCGCCTCTCCTGGTGGTCTAATTGGCAGTGACCTAAGGCTTGAATGTTCTGACCTGTAGATATTGAACTGATGCGCTAGCCAAGTTTCTCAAAAGTCCGAACTGGTGGAAAGGACTAGGCAATGTATTTTAACACTCCCCCTCACATCTAGGTTGTGGATGTACGGGGAGACCTTAGACGTGGGATCGAGATTAGATCGCAACTATTTTTATATTAAATAGTGCGTTGGCTAGGATTTGATCCCAAGACCTTGTGGCTCTGATACCATATTGAACTGATGCGCTAGCTAAGTTTTTCAAAAGTCCAAACTGATGGAAAAGACTAGTCAACGTATTTTAACTGTACATAACAGAAAAGCTTCATGCAGCTCAAACTCCAAATGCCTTGTCCACTAAATCTAGGGACAAACATCTCTCACCTGACATCGTGGAACATCCGAAACAAAGAAACTCTAACATCCTTGGTATGAGCACCTTCAAGGCATTCTTTAAACATATGGCATCAAAGACCATGGTGAACTTGTTTAGCCAAACATCCGCCAAATATGGAGTAGATCGGAGAAGGATCCAGATCCAAGTGCCTTCTCGTCAGGAGAGAGGGTCCTGGCATGAGCTTGGGCTAAGGCAACGATCCACATCCGAGAAAGGGTCATCGACACCAAGCCCAGACTAGATCCACGCGCCTCCAACAAAAGGAGAATCAGTAAGGGCCTGTTCTGATCCTCTCTGAACTTCCAAAACTCCTCAAAATCAACTTCAGAATCTAGCTTCCAACTCCACCTAGTGATCAACAAAGTGTTCTGCACGTCGTAGCTTCTCGCAGCGATTTGGCCCACTGAGGAGGCTGCTGGCTTGCTCGGGTAGAGTTTGGGGTGGCTGCAATCAGCCTAGCTCGGGCCTGGCTGGGTTTTCAGAGATAAAAGGGCTGCTGTGATTTTTTTACACAGGGACTAGTTGCTGCGAATTTGGGCAACTCCCCTTTCTCATTTTTCTGGAGTTGGGCTTACCCCACTTCGCGTTTTTACACTAGACTCGGGCTGGGCTTCTGGAATCTAGCTTCTACGAGCTAATTCATTCGGGACAGCTTCACGCTAAAAGTTTGAGAAGATAGAAGCAAGAGGAGATCAGAACAGTCCCTAAACCTACTATACACAGAACAAAGGCCAGAGCTCCCAGTGGCAGAGACGGATCGGATGTGTACTCTCAGATAGGCTTTTGCCCCACTATATAAATAAAGTCAACACCACGTCCATACAAGAGTGTCAAGTTCAACGAAATAGAAGATCCTACTGGGGCATCACCACAAACACGCCTAAGAAAAGCATAAAACCAATAGGGAGAAAGACCACCAAGTGGCCGCTGAGTGAGGGGGCTTGTTGCGAGGCAAGGAGGCTAGCATCATCACACATCGGGTTCATCATCAGTCCCAGCCTCTTTCGGTCCCACTGCTTAGACAACGGGTGCCAATGCTGCAAAAACGCTAGGAATTTGAAGATCAAGTCAGAGCCCGTTGAAGAAAGATGCTCTCAATCACCATCTTATTACGTGTCGCTCACAGTGTGCATGCTAATGCCGCAAACACAAACCAGAAGAGGCGTCTCCTCCTATTGGTCTGGTTGACGCTGGTTTGAATGATTCCAACCAAGTCCAAAGCCTCCCAATTAGGCCCTCGAGCCTCATAGAAAAAACTTTCAAAGAAGCCTCACTGTGGTGCACGAAAAGAGGATGTGGATCCCCGAGTCAGGGACCCCACACAGAGGGCAGAGGTCATTCCCCAGGCCATGTCTCTTGATCATCTCCATCTCGGATGGGAGGCGATCCCTCAACACTTGTCAAAGAAATTTTTTGATCTTCAAGGGCAAGGGCGCTTTCCAAAGTGGAGATGTCCAAGCAATAGTCAGCCTACGACACCAAGCATGATATGCCGAGCCGACAGAGAAAACACCTGAAAGGGCGAGACGCTAGGAAAACAGTGTCTGAATATTCCGCGAGCACCGGCGGGCAGGGCAGTCTGCAAATTAGCCACTCTACTAACTCCAACTGCCCCAATGACCGCCAAAGTAAGATGTTCCATTGGCCATTTAGGGCAGCTGAAGACACCAACACCATCGGATCCGCGCAAAATGGCAAACAGGTTAGGGAACCCCATACGTTACGGGGTTCCACCGAGCCAAGGGTGGAGCCAAAATAGGGTCCCCTCTCCATTGCCGATGGAGAAAGTAACCCCTAGGCGGATCTCCTGCTTGATCCGTTAGATGGACTTCCAGAATTGGGAGCCAACCATACGCGAGCAAGCAAGGAGAGGCTCACCCTGCAAATATTTAGTCTGAAGAAGCTGCAACCACAAACCCCTTCCCCTCGCATAATCCGCTGGACCCAACAGAGCATCAAGGCCACATTCATGCAACGGGAAGCTAGGATGCCTATCCCTTCCAGGTCCTTAGGCAAACATATGTCAACCCACTTTACCATATGGTATTTTTGACGATCGTTCACCGCCTGCTAGAAGAAACAAGAAAGATCTTTATCAAATGAGTTGCGAACCCGCTCCGACAAGATATACAATCCCATCATATACATGGGGAGGCTAGAGAGATTGGCGTCAATCAGGGCCGTCTTACTACCTTTGGAAGTAAAACGTCTGCACCAGGGTTCTGTCTGAGACGCGATCCACCCCATGAGTGGGTCAAACCTGACTAGCATAACCCTTGAGTCTCATAGGGGCATCCCCTAAATAAGATATAGGAAATGAGGACAACTTGCAAATCAGGTTGTCCGCAATCTGCTATTACTCAGCCTGAGAGTATCCTGATATCATCACCTCACTCTTGTCGAAGTTGATCCTAGGACCCGACATGGCCTCAAAGCAAAGGAGGAACTTAAGGTTAACAACGTCAAGGCCTGAGCGTTTGAGCATAATCATGGTGTCATACCATTACTGCAGATGCATGACACCACCACAGGGATCAGGTGCCTAACCACGCTAACTAGGTGGCCGGCATCCTAGCTTTGTCCAGGATGGCCGCGAGGGCACCAAATGCGATGTTGAAGAGGAGTGGAGAAATAGGATCTCCCAGCCTCACCCCCCCGGGACGACCTAAAGAAGGGGCCTACCTCCCCATTGATATTAATTGTCGTGCTACCACCCCGTACTAACTGCATGATCCAGGAGCACCACCTGTCATTGAACCCCCACGCTCAAGCACCAAGCGCAAGAAGGACTAGTCGAGCTAGTCATAAGCCTTTTGGAAATCAAGCTTAAGGAAGATGCCCCTATGGTGACATCTCCTAACCTCATGGACAATCTCAGGCCAAGATCCCATCGTGGATGTGGCGACCCTTCAGGAACACAGACTAGAATGGGTGTGCGGGGTGCTCTGCAATAGGAGATAGTCATGTTGCACAAACCTTTGCCAAAATCCTCTTGGGAACATTAATTATCGTAATCAACCTAACGTGTCGGATATCCATTACCCCAACTATTTTGGGGATCAGGGTAATGACACCAAAGTTCAGGCATGCCATATCCAGCGCCCCAATATAAAATTCATGGAACAGGCTGAAGCTGAGGCCAAAACTTTTGAAAGAAGGACACCGAAGGCCATCAGAGTCAGGTGCCGACCCCCCTCCTCCCGCCACCTCATCTGGCAAGAATGGGAGTGTCAGATTCCCATTCTCAAGGTCGGAAACCTTAACCGCCACACCATTGGCCAAAAGTCAACTGCAAAGGAAACCCCGTCGCGGGGTTCCCCCGTGAAGAGCTCCTTATAGAAGGAGTGAACGTGGAATCTTATCTCTCCCAGCTGCTGAAGAAGGACCTCACTTTCCCACAAGCAAGGGATGGAACACTTCCGCCGCTGCCCATTAGCAATCGCCTGAAAATAGGCGGTATTAGCATCCCCTTTCAGAAGGCATTTCTCGCCCCCTCGACCCAGCGAGAAGAACTCTTCACTCTTGAAGATTTCCACAAGGTAGGCTTCCAAGGTGTAGTGCATAAGCCACTCGTCGGCCCACAGAACCGTCAGCAATCACATCCAACGACTTAATTGGTCAGGCAAGACCCTTTACAGGCCCTAAGCTCGGCACCCAGATTAGCCCCCCACCCCGCATTACAAAATCAGGTGTTTTCCTACTGGTTAGCAAGGCCTTGATCCTCTCTAAGGACAGGATGCTGTAGCCGAGGAAAGGAGGAAGACAGACACCAAGGAATAGTGTTTCAAACTGACTCACTGTCCAAATTTTATTTGCAAAAATGTTCTTGAAGGCAGAATACTACAGAAACAAGTACATATGGTTTCCCTGAGAACGGCATTGAGACCCTGAGAGCATAAGCTATTCGGCTCAGAAAAGAATAATGAAAGCAGGGTTGCTTACCTGCTGGTATGAAAGTGGATGGATGACAGCACCACTAACTTCCAGGAATTGGTTTGGAGTTATGGAGTGCAAATCCCCTACCTGAAGATTCAAATAAGTATGATGTGGCAAACTGAGGTTACAATAGAAAAATGAAGTCGGGCACGTTGTATTACAGGAGCAATACATCATATATACTGCTCTCTCGTATACAGATTAAATAAGATGTGTCAAGCTCGCAAACTACCTTCAGCTTTACTGTCAAAGGAGTTCCACCTCTTTCGATCTGCAAATTTATCTCGCTGCCAACGCTCTCATCAAGTAAGGACTCCATAGTGAGAAATTGCGTTACAATCTGTAAATAGTTAAGAACATCGTTCAATAAGAAATTAATGTGGTATGACAAATTAACATAACATGAAAAATGCATCAGCGAAAAGAAATATAGTGAACAATAAGCAGCCGAGTTTTATAGTTAGGTTACGCACGTGACTACAAGAAACATGAAGTAACTTTCAGAGAACCAACACACCAAATTACAAAACTGATGGCCTGTGGGCTGTGGTAAATACTAAATACACCATCTAAAAATGCCTAGGGAGAACACTGCTATGCATGGTGGACCACTTGGAAGGAAAGAAATGCGAGGATCATGAAAAATAAACAAACAACACCGGCCCAGGCTCTCTCTAGGACGTTAGCTGGGAGTAATAGGATCACCTGCTTGATCCACTGGCCATTAGAACCTCATTAGGCTTTTCAGGCGTGGTTTAGTTTTTCCCGTGTGCGCCATCTCAGCACTTGGGCTAAGCCCTGGTTGTAGCTGTATCTGACTGCTCTGCTCTTGTATTTCTACCCCTACCATTTCAATGAAAAGCTGCTGCACAGCCTTTTCATAAAAAAATGTAGGTTTGGATTGTCCAAGGCATAGCCCCACCTCATGCCTTAACGCTTAATAGTTGGGGCACGGGTAGGGTGCGTCGCCTCTTCTTTACTGCCTTAAAAACCATGGTCAATTGGGTGTGTGCATTGTTTAATAAGTTTCCTGATCTTACATTTGGTGATACAGCAAAACAGAGGGAATCAGGGATATTCGGAAACAGTCTTCCGCAATAGACGGGTGTTCCAATTCAAGTCACTACTAATGTAGCGAGAACAATTTGAAGAATAAACACTAATAAACTAGTATACTAAATCTTCATAACTTTCCGAAGGAAAGTCTTTTGGCATTCGATAACCTAGAGAACAGTCCATATACAACAGCAACCAAGCATAATATTTTCTGAAAAATCAAGTACAAGTTCTGAAATTTTAGTAACTTAAGTTTACAAAATCAAATTTATATCAGGTGCAACTAATATAAATGAACTGTTGAAAGCCATGATGAACACCAACACAGACCTTATTGATGATAATAGAGGTATCAGCAGTACAATCAATGGAGTCACAAGACATCAGTGCAGTGTCAAAAATTAAGTTGAAATATTATTAGTAGACCATTTGAAAACAATCGTACCTCCCCATTCATGCGAATCAGCACGTCACCAGGTTTCAGATGTTTGTCTGCAGGTCCATCTGGCACCTGCAATAACAGAATTACCCAGTTTCCATATGAGATAGAAAGGTACTACCTCTGTAAAGAAAGATAAGAGCGTTTAATTCGCTACTTTAGTGATCTAAACACTCTTATATTTTTTTACGGAGGGAGTACAATGGAAGAAGCAACAAGCTGAGCGTAAAAGAAAACATGTTTGTTGTGCGGTTGGCTTTATAATATAAAGCGGGGCGAAAGCCTTTTTCGGTAAAAGAAAACATGTTTAGAAATAACAAAACTAAGAAGCAAACATTACCAAAGAATCAACAACCAGCATTCCAGTCTCCCCTGCTGGAGAAACAAGTCGTACCGCCTGTCCTAGCAGAAATTTCAAGGTGCAATTAATCATGTAGCACACAGAAAGCCGTGAAAAGACAAGTGTACATCTTTCTCCAAACTAGAAAAAGGAGCACAGGGGATCATACCTGCTCGGTTTCATTCTTCAGTCCAAGACGTCGAAAAGTCACCTTTAAAAAGGACAGAATAAAAAATGGATCATGGATGATCCGAGTTCCCGAATAATAGATAAAACAATTACTCCCCCATCCAAAAATGTAGGTTTCCATGGGATGAGTGCCATTAAACTTCAGTAATTAGCTCTCCAAAATAGAAAACTAAAACGGTAGCATCTAATAGAACAAAAGGATCATCAGACAGAATGCACACCTGAAGTGTACCACGAGGAATATAAGCAGATTCTGGCTTGCTGCCAAATGTGTCCCAATAGCCACGTATCAGATTGAGTGCTCTAACTACCTGGAACAATTTAGGCAGATAATGTTAGCAAAGCTAAGAGGGTCCCAAACAATTAATGGATTAAGTAGCAATGATGATCTGGTTTCTATGATCCCAGAACATCTATGTTCTTCCTGTGAGCATGAGGAAGTACTATATTAGTCTTGATACATAAACAACTTACACGGTCTAATGGAAGGTAGAAGGCCGAAGCACTGAAACTGGTGCTTCCTGCATTCAGTGCAACAGCTCTTCCTTGGCAATCAACAACAGGGGAACCACTAGAGCCACCTTTAGTACCAGATGCAGCCTAAAGAAAATAATATATTTTAACTTATGAGCACTGGCAGCGGAGCAAATCACCAAGCATTATTTTAGATGCATTGGCATCACCGATTGGAACAAAAAATACAGAATATTGGATAGCTGAAAAGAATCACCTGTATGTAGAATGTATTGAAATCGTTGTAGCCATCCCTTTTAGAAAAGTAAAACAAGGTTAGGACTTCGAATTTATGCAGCAATACATAATGATCCATGGATTGAATATGCAAGCTTTGCTCATGTAAAGCAAGGCATACTTTTGGTAGTTTGGTGCTTCTCTATCAAGTCGAGCCAATGTTCCCGGCAAGATTGAAACCTGTATCCAGTCAACATGAATCAACATGCAACCCATTGTATTGGATAATTCTCTAGTAAGGGATGAAATCTCCAATATTTAGGTGTACAACATGCATGTAACTCTATGGGATACTTCAGAGCAGAAACTAAGCAACAGATTGAAGTGATTTTAAGGGCAGAGATTTGATTTTCGGCCATCTCGGCCTGGGGCAAAATAAATCCCTTTTGGCCAAATAATTTCGGCCCGGTGAAAATTTGGTCAGATTTTGGTCAAAATTTCAAATTTCGGTTTTGCAACTTCGTCCAAGATATTGATTCTGGGGAGAAAAAAACGCAAACCGAAAATTAAAACTCGGGGCGGCGGGGACCTTTTCACTGCTGTCATTACAGACAACCCGGATTTCCAGCCCCATAGATGCTGCTTCAGGTGCTAGAGGGATCTCATCGTACTTAAGGTACTTTATGGCAGCTGGATCATAGCGAAAAAACCCAAAATCATGTACCTGTTTGGAGAAGAGTGGGGGAGCTTGGATTAAAACAGGGTCCTTAGCAAAACTGATTAAAATACGCCAAGAGCAGCGGAATAAGCAGAAACTAATGGAATCAAATAGTAGAACAAAAGCACTCACAGGATCTCTGTAGATGGCGTACACGGGTATATCCTCCCTGTTCACAAAAATCGCCTCCGCAACAACAGGCCCAGGCCCGACGACGTGGCGGTTGGTGAGGATGATGCCGCGGGACTTGTCGACGACGAAGCCTGTGGCCTGGCTGGTTCCCGCGACCCCGGTGTCGAAGGCGCGCGGCGCCGTGGTGTGGAGGACGACGACGGCGGGCACCACGCGGGAGAGCGCGCGGCGCCAGCCCTCCGCCGTCTCCGAGGACACGATCTCCATCGCCAGCTCGCCGCCAACCTACGCTGTCACAGTCCCAGCATGATTTTGAAAGAGGAAAAGGAATGGGATACAGAAATAATAATTTGGCTACAACGGAGAAGGGAGCTATTACGATCTCCTCTCCGCATACGCAAGCTGCACACTAGTACGATCTCAGCTTTACAATGCTCTGCTGTAATTAGATAACCTGCTCCGCAGCAGACGGGGGAAGGGGGCTCGACGACGGAAGGGAAGTTAGGCACCGATCTCCAGTCAGCCGCGTGTGAGGCCCGGGTCTTTGAGATGAGCTTCTCATGTATGAGTATGAAGGGAAGTTAGGCACCGATCAACAAACAGATGCCGCGAAATTATTGACATAGATGCCCCGAATTGGTTGCATTTGGTGGATAGGATGAACCCTAGGGGCCTAACTAGAGTAGCTAAAATGTTCTTTCATAGAGCACTCAAAAAAAGCATCACGCGCTAAAAAACGATCGTTTTTGTGCGCCGGAGACAGAAAACAGCGCTCCAACCTGTAAAATAGAGCACGCACAAAAAGCTTTAGCGCATGGTTGTGCGCGCGGGCTGCTGCAGGTGGGGCAGCCGGCTTGGGCGTCGTGTTTTTGTGTATCCGTAAAATCTCTCGTCGCTCCCGCGCGCAAAAAGACTATTTTGACGTTGTAAAAGAATTAAGGCGCCGAGGCAAAGCGCGCCTGTTGAAAATGCTCTTACCCTTTTTGGGGTATAATATCATCTATAGTCGGACTTAGCAAGTGTCAGCCGCGTGTGAGGCCCGGGTCTTTGAGATGAGCTTCTCACGTATGAGTATGAAGGGAAGTTAGGCACCGATCAACAAGCAGATGCCGCGAAATTATTGACATAGATGCCCCGAATTGGTTGCATTTGGTGGATAGGATGAACCCTAGGGGCCTAACTAGAGTAGCTAAAATGTTCTTTCATAGAGCACTCAAAAAAAGCATCACGCGCTAAAAAACGATCGTTTTTGTGCGCCGGAGACAGAAAACAGCGCTCCAACCTGTAAAATAGAGCACGCACAAAAAGCTTTAGTGCATGGTTGTGCGCGCGGGCTGCTGCAGGTGGGGCAGCCGGCTTGGGCGTCGTGTTTTTGTGTATCCGTAAAATCTCTCGTCCCTCCCGCGCGCAAAAAGACTATTTTGACGTTGTAAAAGAATTACGGCGCCGAGGCAAAGCGGGCCTGTTGAAAATGCTCTTACCCTTTTTGGGGTATAATATCATCTATAGTCGGACTTAGCAAGTCCGGCCACTCTAATTTAGATACATTAAAACTGAGCACTAATCCAGCCATCTCAAATCATTAGCGTTCGCAGCCGTTGGATCTTCAGTTTTAGATGTTTTCAGCCGTTCAATTTCCCTCGATCCCGCGCTTGCTCGCTTCGTTCGCTAAGAACGAGCCATATCCCGTGTTGGGCCGCTGCTCCGGTGACATTTTTGAGCGTCAGGTGTGAAATTGGGCCTAATGGGGCTTCTACTGCTCCCCAGTCCGTGCAGCCCATATATAGAAGATACAGGCCTCTACGTTGCACTGCTTTCTCTTTCGCACGAACGAACGCAGCCGTCGCGTGGGCGTGGCGTGGCGGCCGATGCTGTGTGGGAGTGCCTTCCATGGCCACCGCGCCAGGGTCCGACCGACGCGACCTACGGCGTCGCATGCCGACTGCCCTTCGGGTCCGATCAAGATGAGTGGGGCTTGCAGATCGTCACCTATCGATTGGATACCCCTCGCGGTCGATTCGATACCTGTCGATTCCAAACCATTCACAGGGCTTTAATGGCAATTAGATGTGCATAACTCGTCGGCACCGGATAATTACAGGTCAGTTACCATGGCGCTTCATGTACTCCACGCGTGTCCATATATTCCCTCCTTCCTATTACGCATCTGGCTAGGTGGCGACCGAGGCAACGGGCCAGCGGCTGATTCCTCTCATCCTCGATTCCTTACTCTCCGTCGACGGCGCAGCGAACTGGCTGCCAGGCAAACCGTGGCAGGAGCACGACGTCACCGCTCAGGAGTAAAAGCGGCTGTGTCAGGTCAAGCAAAGGCAGCGCTAGGAGCTGCCCTCCCACATCGCGAAGGTGCCTCACAAAGTCACAAGGAGGCCGGCCGGATGCAAAGCGCGTCTTGGGCAAGCGCTCCAATGCCAGGTACACAAATTCCGTAAAAATACAGGGGCACACGTGGCTCCAAAGTATCCATGACTTGATTTAGATAATTCTATTATTGCTCCTGATTGTAGATGCATGAAAACGTACTGATTGAGTTGCTTGAAACACTAATTTTAACAGAAAGAAGGTTTTGTGTTTTTGAAGGATATCCGGGTTGCCACCAAAAGTTCTGACACACAGTAGACATGTTGCTGATTATATTCATGGAAGATTTTGGTATTCGATTTTGCAGCTTGCTAATGCTTTTGATATAATTTACTGAAAAAGGTAGGACTTAATATTTACTGACTATCAATCCTTTACTGGTACTAACATAAATTCATGAAAATCTTATGATAGAGTTGCCAGTCAGGTCTGGCAAAGCTGGGGCACTGATTTTGTTTCACCGAATTTATTTCATAATTACATTTGTGTTGTTTGTCATATATTTCAGGCAAATCATTAGCTAGATTTCGGTGGATGGGAGAACGGGAGAGACGAGGAGACTAACAATGTATTGTTAGCTATGGTTATGGTTGGTTGGCAGGTCAGAAGATGAGAACAGTGCACGAGATAATTTTCTCTGTTAAGAGGAATGTCTTGACCTGAAAACAAAGGATATAACGCTCGAAAGACAAAGCAAGTACCAAGTTGGACGACACAAATTCAGGATTTTACGAATATGCAAGTACACCATGTATATAATTTTCTGAATTTATAATCTATTCCCAATTAGTAGTTTATTTGTAATTTGCAAGGTCAACGTGTACACCATGTTGTAATTTGACATATCCACAAAACAGCAAAATTTTCCTTCTACAAGTTACTAAATAAGAGAATTCCAACAAATTTATTGGACTAACGGATGGGCGCTTGGATGGGAACTTTGGGCATTTTTGACCGTTTGATCAACTCATAATCTTAGGCTTTAGTTGATTGAAGAATGCTAGAGGATCCAGGTCGCTGCTCTCATAACAAAATTGAAACTCTTATGTTATTTTGACTCCATGGGCCTTCGGGGTGCGAGCATTCTGTGAATCGTTTCCGGACCGCAACCATAATACTCGTGGGTGGATTCATGTGAGTCATCTGCTCTTCACAAGGAGTAACAATTCTTGCGAGCCAGACTCACAAGTAGGCGAACCATTCGTGTGAGGTGAGCGACCTAAGCCTTGCCACGTTGAGGAGAAGCCACAAAAACGTCTGTATGTGATGAGCGACCAAATGAAAGTCAGTCCTCAATCTGACATTTTCTTCATCCACAAAATATACCTATATCCCTAAAAAAACCGACATATGCCTGTAAAAATCTCCAAATAATTTTTCGTCAATAACTAACATGAAAAATAATACCACTCCAAATAGTTTTATCAATTATCAACATTAAAGTGCCAAAATTGACCGGCGCAGCAACGCGCGCCTTCAATGATCTAGTCCCTAAACGTATGTGGGCGCGTTCAGGCGTGACCATGGACAGTCCTGTCGGTCTATTCCTCTTACCAAATTCTTAGATCCATGCAAATCATGCATGTCAATCATATAGCATAAATTCACCAAAATTTAACAATGCAACAAAGCAAAATAAATCACAATTCAACAATTCGGACATAAAAAAAATTCAATGCATTGGTCATGGCTAGGTAATGTGGTGAATCACTCGCTGTATGCCATCAATGCAGCGTTCGCTGCTGCCACCGCCGCTCTCGCCCTGCCGTACTGCCTACGCAAGTTGATCTCCTTCTTCTTCCCTTGAAGCCACGCTTTTTCTTCTGCACCCAACATGCGTCCGTTAGCATTATCCTCATGTATTTCGTGTCTCGAGCAAGTTGCAATCTCTCCTTCTAAAGCTATGTTTATCCGAAAGTCCATTCCTTCTCAAACTCCCATTTGACACACGCCTCTTGCTTCTCCAAGTTTATCTTCTCCCGCTCAATTTTCAACTTGTTGTTCACCCTCTCCTGGTCCCAATCTATCGTCTTTTTTTGTGCATCCAACATGAGTTTATACCTCTCCTCTTCACCCCCCCCATTGTGGGAAAAATATCCGTCCATGTGGTGGACATTTTAGTCGCCGCGGCATTACGGGCGGCCTTCCTTTCTCCCACTTGTTTTCCATCACTTGTCGGTTATTCATTGGCACGGTGACTCATCCATTCTCTTGTACAACTTTTTTCATTTCATCATCCAGTCAAATGGATTGTTGGGTGCTTGAGCTATCATTTTTCTTCAACCTGTTGTCATCGATCTTGTGGTCATCTACAAGTTGTATACATGTTGGTTGGCCATTCAATTTCATCTAACAATGAGTAAAAAAATCAATTTCATCGAACAATGAGTAAAACTAAATGGCTTCCCGATATAGGGTCAAGCCCTTTTCTGCCTGATCATCACGAATTGGATGTGGATTTGGGAAAAATACTAAGAACACAAGGGGGAAATCACAAGAGAACACTCTTTTGGAAAAGATCCACACACAAGACACTAAAATCACAAGAAAAATGATAGATCTCAAGCATTCAAAAATATAAAGGGACAAGATACAAAGGTAGTTCATCCAAATCTCTAGGAGAGATGGGGCTTGATGCTTGTAGGAAGTCGTTCTTATCCACAAGTGGAGGCCTTGGAAATCTTCTCCACTGGAGGTCTTGATCTCCAAAGGAGAGGTGATAGATCCCACAAATGGTAGATACATGAGCTAAGCTCTTTAGTTTAGTTATAATCTTAGCTAACCCTAGAAATGAGGAGGGGCGTCTATTTATAGTTCTAGGGCAAAAAGGTAGGTAGGAGAGGGATGCATGGGCTTGAGGCCCAAAAGTGCATACCAGCAGGCACTGGATGTCCGGTTGAATGCTGAGGCACAAGATGCCCGGTGGGCATGGGATGTTCGATCCATCTGGGATTACCTTCAGGTGTCCTTTTGAGGGATTTTCGGTGTGCACCGGATGTCCGGTCGGTGGATGATGCACCGGATGTCTGGTCTGCACCAGATGTCCCATTGTTTGAGCATGTTTGTGTTGGGGAACATAGTAATTTAAAAAAAATTCCCACGCACACACAAGATCATGGTGATGCATAGCAACGAGAGGGGAGAGTGTGTCCACGTACCCTTGTGGACCGAAAGCGGAAGCGTTAGCACAACGCGGTTGATGTAGTCATACGTCTTCACGGCCCGACCGATCAAGCACCGAAACTACGGCACCTCCAAGTTCTTGCACACGTTCAGCTCGATGACGTCCGATCCAGCAGAATGTCGCGGAAGAGTTTCGTCAGCACGACGGCGTGGTGACGATTTTGATGTTCTACCGTCGCAGGGTTTCGCCTAAGCACCACTACAATATTATCGAGGAGAACTATGGTGGAGGGAGGCACCGCACACGGCTAAGAGATCAATGATCAATTGTTGTGTCTATGGGGTGCCCCCTCCCCCGTATATAAAGGAGTGGAGGAGGGGCCAGCCAAGGGGTGGCGGCATACAGGGGAGTCCAACCCCAACCGGAGTAGGACTCCCCCCTTTCCTATTAGGAGAGGGAGAGGGAAGGAAGAGGTGGGAGGGAAGAAGGAAAGGGGGGGGGCCCCCTCCCAATTTGGATTGGGCTTGGGGGCGCCCCTCCTTCTTCTTCTCCTCCTTTCCACTAAGGCCCAATAAGGCCCATATACCTCCCGGGGGGTTCCGATAACCTCCCGGAGCTCCGGTATTGTCCCAATCTCACCCGGAACCTTTCCGGTGTCCAAATATAGTCGTCCAATATATGGATCTTTATGTCTCGACCATTTTGAGACTCCTCGTCAAGTCCATAATCATATCCGGGACTCCGAACAACCTTCGATACATCAAAACTTATAAACTCATAATAAAACTGTCAACGAAACCTTAAGCGTGCGGACCCTGCGGGTTCGAGAACTATGTAGACATGACCGAGACTCGTTTCCGGTCAATAACCAATAGCGGAACCTGGATGCTCATATTGGCTCCTACATATTCTATGAAGATCTTTATCGGTCAAACCGCATAACAACATACGTTGTTCCCTTTGTCATCGTTATGTTACTTGCCCGAGATTCGATCGTCGGTATCCAATACCTAGTTCAATCTTGTTACCGGCAAGTCTCTTTACTCGTTACGTAATGCATCATCCCGTAACTAAGTCATTAGCTACATTGCTTGCAAGGCTTATAGTGATGTGCATTATTGAGAGGGCCCAGAGATACCTCTCCGACAATCGGAGCGACAAATCCTAATCTCGAAATACGTCAACTCAACAAGTACCTTCGGAGACACCTGTAGAGCACCTTTATAATCACCTAGTTACGTTGTGACGTTTGGTAGCACACAAAGTGTTCCTCCAGTAAACGGGAGTTACATAATCTCATAGTCACAGGAACATGTATAAGTCATGAAGAAAGCAATAGCAACATACTAAACGATCAAGTGCTAAGCTAATGGAATGGGTCAAGTCAATCACATTATTCTCCTAATGATGTGATCCCATTAATCAAATGACAACTCATATCTATGGTTAGGAAACTTAACCATCTTTGATTTACGAGCTAGTCAAGTAGAGGCATACTAGTGACACTATGTTTGTCTATGTATTCACACATGTATTATGTTTCCGGGTAATACAATTCTAGCATGAATAATAAACATTTATCATGATATGAGGAAATAAATAATAACTTTATTATTGCCTCTAGGGCATATTTCCTTCAGTTTGGACTTTGTCTACTCCTGGTTGATCACCAGCATGGGGTACCAGATGCCCGGTGGGTGTAACCCTAGCAGCTTCACTTCATGCTTCTTTCGCCGTCGCTTCCAGGCTTCCTACGCGGACGGTGTAGATGTTCTCTTGTTCTTGCACTCCTCCTCTCCATGTATGAAACCCAGCTCAAACCTACGGATGCATGATGGAGGGTCAAGTAGTATACCATTCTTGAAGGGGACAAGAAAATGCATGCGTAAAGAAGATTCACCTTTATATGTTCGAAGTAGATGTTGCACATGTCTCTTAAAAAGGGCTCTGCACATGGAGATGTCCGTCGAATGCTCCTCATCACCCCCACTGGTGCAACAATGTCCTATACAAATGGTTTTTACCCCCTTTCCATGTCAGAGTTTTAAATCGTCGTTTTGTCTATGTGTGCGATAGAGGGGGGGCATCCCACAAGACCCAAAAATGTCTGCGGTAGATTCCCCGGTCACACACACTTAGCGAATATGCTCGTGTACGCTTGGGGGAGCTAACACAGCCGATTTCGTTGGACAAGCCGTGTGAGATCGTCTTGCCATCCCACAGAGTAATTATGGAACAAACGTTTGTATTGGTAGACCGCATCACACACATCTTTCTGTATAGCCTCGTATGTGATAGGTGGAGCGATCACACGCGCTCTGCCTCAGTTAAGTGTTTGTGTTATTCAAGTATATCACACACAATTTGGTGAAGAAAACTGTATGACATTGGGCTATCCATCACACATGCTTTTACTACTAGAAAAGTTTGTAAAGTGCCATGACCCATTTAGCAAGTTTATTAGTTTACTCTTAATACTCCCAGCATTAATAAAATTCACATTTCATATCAAATAACTATTTACCACTTTCATATCAGGCACAAAATCCTCTCGTATATATATGTTGAGGGGAGAGGGAGGGGGTGTCCGACCTATAGAAGGGTTTCCCCTCCTCTTGTGTCGGCCTAGGGAGTTGTGGAGTCCAACTCCACCTCCCAATTCGGCCTCCCCCTTGGGGCACCTCTACTAATGGGCCTTAGGGCCCATTTACTCTCCCCTAATCAACCTTTTAGTATTTTCTTTAACTCGTTGATATTAAATAAATTCTAAAAGACTCCTATTAAATATTAGAAGATTTTATCATTTATTTAAAGTCCCCAAAAACATTTCCACCTATATATCATTTCCTGGTATTATCCGGTAAACCCCGAAACTCTTCTGGTAACCCTGAAATGGTTCTAATTTTTCTCGAAACTATTTCTCTTATTCCCGACACTATTCCGAGAATATTTGCTCATAACTCTTACTCTACTAATACTCAATAGATCGTGATTCCCTTAAGCTTGTGACCCTGTAGGTTCGGTTAAACATAGACATGAACAAAACTCCTTTCGTTCAATGACCGATAGAGGAACCGTGGACAACCATATTGATCCCTATGAATACACGGATGATATTCGAGTGAACATTCAGTTATCATGTGCTATTCCCTTTACTTCACGATACTTTACAAAACCCAAGGTGAGATATATCGGTATCCTCTTGAGTCATTCTCATGCTCACTATCCGGTCTCCTCATTACCAGTTTTGTTCTTCTTTCTCATAGACATGTTCTGGCACCTGTGTCTGGCCAGACGATGCTGGATGCCGTCACACCTAGAGCCCCCTAAGAATATTTCTCCATTGCCGGAAGAGCAAATCCCACTCTTGAGCTATCTAGCCCCTTGTCAAACTTTTCGACGAACCTATAAGTTGTCATTATGATCACCGTGTTATAGATCATGTTTGAGCAACCCCAAAGTCCATCGTACAGTAAGAAGTGACTATGATACTCTCATGGTCTAAAGAACTAAAGCATACGTTAACTCTCCGTGTTATATTGATTGATTTGTGATGATAATTTCTCAAAGTATAACAAATAAGTTGGGTCAATTTTATATGACCATTCTTCTAACATCATATTTTCAGTTTGTTTTGGGATTATCGTTACACTTAACGATATCCCAAGATTCAGAAAATATGATCACATACAACTCTTGAGCTAGTCCTAGAGGTGAGGCTAGGAATCAGGCTTTACCGTTTATCATTCCACACGGGCTTATGAGTTTTTCACCGAATCACATTTTTCAGAATTATAGCAGTTATAACATAGAATATAAACTCTTAATTATAAATGTTGAAATAAACAAAACAATATTATTGCCTCTAAGGCATATTTCCAACACAATAGTCACACAGAATGCTAAATACGTGGTGCAGGTGACATGTGTAGGTGTAGATTGATATGTAACTCAGGTTGTAGGTAACGGCCGTGATGCTATGCTTCCTTTCTGGCAATGGCGACATTGCTGTTGTCCGTTTTGGCCAGCCTTTTTTGCTGTGAATGATGGCACTAGAGAGAAAGGTTATCTGGGAACCAAAAGTAACAAAGTATACGCGATGTATAAAAATTTCTAGCTAGAAAACTTGGATGCACGTATGTATACCCATGACCAACTGTGGATCCGCCCTTGCTCTTGATCCATTTGGTTCAGTTCCACCTCTTATGAATACGAGATTAGTCGCAACTTGTTTTCGTAGGTTCATTGTGGCATGGCACCCTCCCCGCATAGAGATGGTGAGGCATATGGCTCTGGGCAAAAGCTTTGGTTCTTCGACGGGGATCAATGCCGACGTTTGTGGGCGCCCTTCTCCTCCTCGGAGGCATTGTCAAAGATCTCTTCCTCAACACTGGATTGTGGTTATTCGGTGTTGGGAGTTGTGTCAATGGCTGTTGGCTAGGCTTGACCATTGCCATGGTTCGATGAGTGGTTGTGTGCGGGTCTGGACGAGATATTCTGGTCAATGGACCATTCCCATTTTGAAGGCGTTGTCAAAGATCTTGCTTTAATCACTCCGGAAAGAGGTCATGTTAGGTGGAGGTAGGCTGTTTTGGTTGTCGTCGGTAGATGGTTTTATCTTTTCTTCTTTTGCTTGTTGTTATGGCTTTCGGTCTAGTTTTCTTATAGATCTTTTCGAACGATAGAAGGAGAGCTGCTATATTCATTCATGAAAAGAAAAAGGTACAAGAGACCGCTCGGTTTATGAAATCAGGCTAAAACCCTAACAAACGGGCAAAACGGTAGCTAAACTACGTTAACAGCGTCGCAGATCGCAACCACCGGCCATCGACTAGCTACACACTACTCCCCTGACAACCACACAAACCCAAGCTCCACCTACAATCACACACACCCTCGAAGGCAGTCGTTGAGATCTCCAAAGTGACGCCTCCAAGGATGGAGCAATGTCGCAGACACTACCGTCACCTGATCCGGCATAGCCAAATCTTAGGGTTTCACCCGAAGCCTACTAGACATGACATGTCGAGGTACAACAACATCCATGACATCCCTTCAAGAAGGATAATGACATCCATAGATGTCGTTGCCGCTGGCATCGACAATATTCAATGCAAGGCTTTCATCCGGAGCCGAGTCTTCCACCAGACCATCTCAACCTCCGAGGCAACCCAAACGCCATTAAGCAAAAAGGAGGCCGAACATGCATCACAAAGACCAATCTGAACGCAGGAGCCGGGCAGATGCACTGTAATTGGCCGCCCACACGGCTACACACAAGAACTAGCTGGGACCTCACCGGATCCCACCGATATGCCTCTCCGTACGCAGGCACCGAGCGAAAAATGTCCGCACCGCTGCACACTAGATCTGGCTGTGACGGCGCCGAAATCTGACTGGCCCACTCGCCTAGAACTAGGCGCACCAAGATAACAGTCCCGCACCGCCGCGCTCAAGACCGGACCGGGGATGTGCTGAATCAGATCGGATTGGGTGGAACCGCAAAACAAAAAAAACTGAAAGAAAAGTACTTCCTTTTGTCCAGAAATAGATTAGATGGGTCTTTTGCACTTAACTAGATTAGATGTTGCTTATGCATTTCCCATTTTATTGGTGGGATGAGAAGGTTGGCATCTTCTTTCCCAGTGGAATTGGTTTGGTTGCCTTTCATGTCATCATCCCTTTCGACGTTGGACGGTTGCATCCGTGCATCACACCACCACAGGATTTTTTTTTGAGATAATCCACCATAGGATTTTGCTCTCATGTCGCAAAGCAAGACGAAATTCCCTTGGATCCAGCAAAACGCTTTGGAGGAAAATAGGACAGGGGTGATCGCAAGGGCGACCTTGCTAGGGTTTCGGTCGTCGCCGGCGGCGGCGGCGCGGGCGGCAACAAATCCATCGCCAATGCAGGAGGCGTCTGCTGCTCTTCTCCTGCTCCTCTGATGAGTTTCTTGCAGGTTATGGAAAGTGCAGACGTAACAGGCATGTGTGCTGATTAGATCAGGAGGTGATCTTGGATACGGACTCTTCGGAGTTGTCTGCAGTCCCAGCATGCGACAGTGTGGTGCTGGTTTTAGTCCCGTCGTGGATCTCTGCTGTGTGAGGCTCCATGATCGGTTTCTTTGTCTCTTGCTTCGGCAAGATCTTTGTCCTTGTGGCATGAATCGACGACCTCCTTCAAGGACGAACACCGCTTGCAATGAAGACTGTAGTTTGGAATTGCCGTGCTATGGCCAGCACTGCGGCGGTCAGGGCGCTTTTGGATGTCCAGAAGCATTGGGGGCCAGATGTGTTCTTCCTGTCTGAGACACATCTTAATAAAGCAAAGGCAGAAAAATTGAGGAGGAAGCTAAAGATGGATAGGATGGAGGTGTATGAGAGTGATGGTGCGAGTGGAGGTCTGTTGTTAACATGGCGGAGTCTGGTGGTCATTGAAACACTGAATATAGAGAAAAACTTTATTAATGCAGTAGTAGGAGGTGCAACTGATGAGAAGTGGAGGTTCACGGGCTTTTACGGTGAACCAAAATGGGAAGATAAACATCTCTCATGGTCCTATTTGAGAGATCTCCACTCACAATGAATATCCCGTGGCTTTTGATCGGTGACTTTAATGAAATATTGTATTCACATGAGAAGGAAGGAGGAGCTCGACGCCCAGACCGTATGATGCAAGACTTCAGGGAAGCCTTGGTGGACTGCCAGTTAGACGACATGGGTTTCATGGGCGACCAATTCACTTGGAGAAGGAGGCATCTCAGGGAACGCTTGGATAGGGCTGTTTGTAACGATGGGTTTCAGCTGCTGTATCCTAATGCTAAACTCAGGAATGCGGAACATTCAAAATCTGATCATAGACCATTAGTCCTGGATTTGGAAGGGGAGGTAAGCATGCATCGATCTCATGATGGAGTGAAGCTCTTCGAAGCAAGATGGCTAAAAGAAAATGATGTGGTACAAAGGGTGACCGAGGCGTGGGAAAGGACAGACGCCCACACGTCCCTTGCAGCATGGACTGTGGCAGTGCATCAGGAGTTACATGCATGGGATCGGGAGGTGTTATGTGCCCCCCAACGACAACTGAAAGAACTCAAGGTGGAGATGGAACAGTTGCGGTTGGGCCCCCTTACTGACGAGGTGGCGGACCGACAACAAGAATTATTGATTCGAATAGAAGAAACACTTGAGAAGGAGGAGATATATTGGGTTCAGAGAAGTAGAGCAAACTGGTTAAAGCATGGTGGCTGAAACACAAAGTTTTTCAATAATTTTGCGACAGCAAGAAGGAAGAGAAATCAGATTCAGAAATTTCTAGGAGAAGATGGCATCTGGAGAGATGATGTACAGTCGATGGGAAGTCTGATTGCAGATTATTTCAAGGATTTGTTTACAGCAGAAGTAGCTATTCTGGACGAAGAAGTGTTGAACCAGGTTAGACCAAGAGTCACAGATTATCTGAATGAGTCCCTGCTGGCTCCCTACACCGCTAAAGAGGTAAAATCTGCGCTTTTCAGTATTGGAGATATAAAAGCTCCCGATCCGGATGGCTTGCATGCTATTTTCTATAAAAAAGTTTTGGCCGCTGGTTAGTGATAATCTGGTCAAAGAGGTACTTGATGCTGTTAATATTGGTGTTATACCAGAAGAATGGAACACTACAACTATAGTACTTATCCCAAAGGTGGAGAATGCAAAAAAATATAGCAGTACAGGCCTATTAGTCTTTGCAATGTGGTATATAAGGTCATCTCTAAACTTTTGGCCGATGACTAAAGGTCACGTTACCAGATATTATCAGTGAAACACAAAGTGCATTTATGCCTGGTAGGATCATCACAGACAATGTAATTGTTGCTTATGAATGTCTACATACAATGAAGAAAAGGAAAAAGGGAAAGCATGGGACTTGCGCTGTCAAACTTGACATGCATAAGGCCTATGACCGCGTTGAGTGGGTGTTCTTACAGGCAATGTTGGCAAAACTTGGTTGTGCTCAACAATGGATTCAATTGATCATGGCATGTGTTACATCAGTGGAGTACAAAGTGAGATTTAATTCCAATGAGACACTCCCATTTAAACCCTCCAGAGGCTTACGGCAGGGAGATCCACTGTCCGCATATTTATTCCTTCAGTGTGCAGAAGGTCTTTCGTCATTAATTGAACATGAGGAGGCCCATGGCAGATTATTGGGAGTCCAGGTGTGTAGAGAATCCCCTAAAATCTCGCATCTTTTGTTTGCTGACGATTCTTTAATCTTGATGAGGGCAGATTCTAGATGACTATTGTGCAGCTTCAGGGCAACTTGTCAGTGTAGCAAAAGCCTCAATATTTTTCAGTCCAAACACACATGTAGAGGTGAAGGCAGAGGTGTGTCAAATTCTGGACATTTTGACCGAGTCTTTGTCGGACAAGTATTTGGGCTTACCCTCAATGATAGGGGTTGATCGCACGGACTACTTTTTGCATCTTATAGAGAGAATTCAGTGAATGGATGGAAAGAGAGAACATTTTCTTTTGGAGGAAAGGAAGCCTTGATCAAAGTGGTGGCCCAAGCCATCCCTACATATGCGATGAGTGTGCTTAAATTCCCAAAAAAATCAGTAAGGGAATCACTGATGCAATATCGCAATATTGGTGGGGTGACGATGCCAACCACAAATGAATGCATTGGTTCGCATGGTGGAAAATGTGTACCCCAAAGGAGAAAGGCGGTATGGGCTTTCGTGACATTCATAGTTTCAACCTGGCGATGCTAGCCAAACAATGCTGGAGATTGATCGAAAATTATGACTCTTTGTGTGCTAGGGTGATGCGTGCAAGATATTATACCCCTCAGGGGATATTCTAAACAGTACAGTAAAGAAATGGTCTTCTTTTGTTTGGCAAAGCATTTATGCGGGGATTCAGACTTTCAAGAAAGGATGCATATGGAGAGTTGGAGATGGTATAAAAGTAAACATATGGGATGATTGTTGGATACCAAAGAGTCCTTCTCGGAAAATTGTCACAGTCCACGAAAATTGTGTCTTGATGCTTGTGAATGAGCTTATAGATCCTATCACTAGTAATTGGGATGAATCTTTAATTCGTGAAAACTTTTGGCACATTGATGCGGAGCGTATATTGCAGATCCCGTTACCACACCATGAGATAGATGATTTTGTTGCGTGGCAGTTTACGAGGAATGGTGTATTTACTGTACGTTTAGCTTACTGTAAAGAATGGGAAGATTAATTTGGAACCAAAGTGGGTACTGACGGAGGACAAACCAGTAATCTGAACCATCCTGTGTGGAAGAAGCTTTGGAGTCTCAATTTGCCGGGAAAGGTTAAAATCTTCGTATGGAGATGTTTACATAATACAATTCCATTCCTGAGCACTTTGGCGAATCATCACATCCCAACTAGGGACCAGTGCCCCGTGTGCCAAGGTGCAGCGGTAGATTCACGGCACACGTTATTCACATGTAGACGGGTAAAGATGATCTGGAGAGCATTGGGTTTGCATGAAATGATAGAGGATGCGACCCTAGTAGATCGTTCGGGCACAGCGATACTGGAATTCCTTCTGTGTGACAGGAAATTTCAGGAACCATATGATGGACAAGTGGATTTTCCTGTAATATTTGCAGTAACTTGCTGGTACCTGTGGTGGCAAAGAAGAGAGCTGATCCGGGGAGAACAAGTGCAGAATCCATCTCAAACCGCCATGGCTGTCCACGCATTGGCCTTAAACTTCGCACGTTCAACAAAAAAGCCTACTATGTCCACCCGCCTAAATGAATGGAAGAGGCCTCTGTCAGATTTCCAAGCTCTAAACACTGATTCTTCATTTACGGATGCTGGTCAGGGCGCTTGTGGTTCGTGACCATTCCGGGGATTCATAGGTGCATGTACAACAATGATGGATTTTTTTTGGATGTGGTAGCAGCAGAAGCAGAAGCAATGAGGCAGGGTTTGTTTTTTATCCGGAGTTTAGGGTGCACTAAAATTCATATTCAAACGGATAGCTTGCGTGGCAGAAGCACTGAACAAGAATGAAGGCTACTCCCTAGTAGCAGCACCAATCCTCAATGAGTGTTGAGTATTAAAAGATTTCGCGAAGGTTTATATTGAACACTGTAATAGGGAGTCTAATACAGTTGCCCATTCTGTTCAATATCGTGGTTGATATGTTGGCGATCCTGATTGGGAGGGCCAAGGAGGCCGGTCAGGTGGAGGGATTGGTGCCTCATCTGGTTGATGGTGGGCTGTCCATCCTGCAATACCCTGACGATACAATCATTTTCATGGAACACGATTTGGCAAAAGCAAGGAACATGAAGATAGTCTTATGTTTATTTGAGCAGTTATCGGGTGAAGATTAACTTCCATAAGAGCGAGTTGTTTTGCTTTGGGAGGGCCAAAGATGACCAACAAGCTTATACACAACTGTTAAATTCTGCGGTTGGGGCGTTACCATTCACTTATCTGGGATTCCAATACACCATCGTAAGCTAACTAATCGTGAATGGAAGTGTATCGAAGATCGCTTTGAGAAGAAATCGAGTCTGCTTGGAAAGGAAAACTCATGTCTTATGGAGGCGGTTAATTCTAATTAACTCGGTGCTCACGAGTTTACCTATGTTTCTCTTATCGTTCTTGAGATCCCGGTGGGTGTTCGGAAAAGGCTAGACTTCTATCGTTCTCGTTTCTTTTGGCGAGTGATGAATCCAAGAGAAAATACAGATTGGCGGATGGGATATTATATGTCGACCAAAGGACCAAGGGGACTTGGGGTTGAAAATCTTGAGATCAAGAACAAGTGCCTGCTTAGTAAATGGTTGTTTAAGTTGTCTTACGAGACAGAGGCAACGTGGGCGCAGATCTTAAGGAGTAAATATCTGCACTCAAAGACGTTGTCCTGAGTTACTCGAGACCTCTGATTCACCGCTTACGAAAGGGCTTATGAGGGTTAAAGCCGCTTTCTCTAATAGAACAAAATTTATTGTGGGCAATGGCGAGAATACACGTTTACGGGAGGATACGTGGCTGGGGACACGCCATTGGCTACACAATATCCGACTACATGTCGTATTGTTCAAATAGGGACTCTCTTGTTGCCACGATTATGCGATCTGTGCCTCTAAACATCCAGTTTAGGAGGGTGCTTGTTGAGCCTCGATGGGAGGCATGGCTTAACCTTGTCCGTAGGCTGATGGACGTTCAGCTAACTCCTAACCGCGATCGATTGCTTTGGACACTAACTAGGACCGGGGTATTCACAGTCAAATCGATGTATGTTAATATTATTAATTCTCAGTAATACCCACTTCCAAGGAGGTTTGGAAAGTTAAGGTTCCTTTGAAGATTAAAGTGTTTATGTGGTTTGTGCATAAGCGAGGTTATTACGACTAAGGACAATCTAGTTAAGCACAACTGGACAGGTTCTACTAGGTGTAGTTTACATCATACGGAGGAGACCATCAAGCATTTATTCTTTGATGTCTGTTGGCTCATGGGCTGTGGCGCTCCGTGCAAATTGCCTTTAATATTACTCCTCCCACTTCGGTAAACACGTTATTTGGGGCGTGGCTTGTTGGGATTCAGCCGACACAGCCGACATATTCGTGTAGGAGTATGTGCGTTATTATGGGCAATTTGGAATTGCGAAATGATTTGGTTTTAACGAACAACAAATACTCACTTTTTGCGTGTGTTATTCGAGCTACTGCGCTGATCCGTACGTGGTCGTTACTCACTCCGACGGAGGCCAGGGAGCATTTGGTTACTGGATCTGTCCGGTGGGAGATGGTGGCACGAGATATCTTCAACCGGTTTGGATGGCGATCATGTAATAGGATAGGCATTTAGTTTTACCTATCTAGTTTCATGCTGGCCGGTTGTGGGTGCTCTCTTATCTGCTTTGTCATGGACGCTCTATGTGAGCTTATCCATGCTCTTATTACATTGATGTAAGACATTGTTGAGACCTTGATTTATTTCTAATAATAGAGGCCGTATGCATCGTTCTGATGCAGAGGCTGGGGATTTCCCCCTTCTCCAAAAAAAAAAGTTGCCCATGAGCTAGCTAGTTTTGGAAGGAATAATCCACCATCTGTTTCGTTGGATACCCCTTCTAGTTTTATTCTTAAGTTCTTAGCAGATGATGCAAGTGTGATTTGATTTAATAAAGCTAGTCATGAAGGCCTTTCCGTTAAAAAAAAGAAAAGAAAACGGAATGCCCTGCCCGCCGAGATGGAAACGTCCCCTCCCTGCTGACCTGACCTTGGTGCAGGTGCAAGGGGCTATATATCTTTCGGAATGTCGAAAGGACCCGCCATGTTGGCTGCAAGTCGGTGCCGAAAGCTCATGCGGTCATGTCGACCTGCCCGAATTTTTGGAGGTGTCCGCTTGAGTTTTCTCCTCAAAGTAGCTTACTCGTGCCCAGAAACTTTTGTCACGTCCAAGTACTCGAGAGGTGCCAGGTCTTTCTATATCGCAAAGCACAGTAAACTGCATCAGGACTTCTGGAGTAACTGAAATGCATCTTGCTGACAGTGACAGGCCAGGATTAAGAGAAACAGATGGCACCCAGACCAGCAAGCTGGTTAATTCTACCACAATACTTCCTATCCTATCCCACTGCTTTCCACCATCCATTTGTTAATTACACCAGCAAAATAAACTTTACTTTGGGGAAATAAGTCAAAAGGAACTGGGTCATTCACAGGCTCTTCTTATCCCGTTGTTAAGCTTCAGAGGAGCAACATTCCTCCGTCCCAAAATAAGTGTCTTAATTTTATATTAATTTTAGTAAAAAGTTATACTAAGATTAAGATACTTGTTTTGGAAGGGAGGGAGTACTATATTATACTGGCTAAGCTAGGGGCTTCCTCTTTTTTTCAAGTGCTTTACGAAATTGACATGTGGCAATAATTGAACAGTAGCCTATAATGAACAGTAACTGTACTTATCAAGTACATATGAATAGTAATCCTGTGCGAACAGTACTATTTCCCGAATATGAACAGTATTACAGGTGACCAGTGCTCTCCGTGACCAGTGTTTCTAGAAAAACACAAACATACTTTTTTTGAGCAAAATGCAGATACACTTAAAGAATGATGCGGACACATAATTAGTTGTGAACAATATTACATGCTGACAATATTTACACAAGAGTATTTTTGGAAACAAAAATACAAACAATTTTGTACAAAAAAGGAAACAGATACTTTTACACATCAAAGACAAGAGATCCGTTAATTTTTATGCTAGGATAACATCCGAGAAGCTTGGTATTTTCTTTTATCAGAGCTCAAATTAGCTTTCTCTTTTTTCTCCTTTCGGTGATTTACATTAGAACAACACGCGTTTATTCAGGTGGCCACCGCTGTGAATAAGTCTCCACGAACTCTTGTCCTTTCTTCTAGCCTCCGCCTTGCACCACTATACTGAACCGGCTCAGCTAGGGGATCCGGCATTTTTTCCGAAAAAATTCAAGTGCTTTGTGAAATTGACATGTGGCAATCAGTGAACAGTATCATATAATAAATAGTAATTGTACTTAATAACTAAGTATGAATAGTAATGCCATGTCAACGGTAATCTTTTCCGAACATGAACAGTACTATGGGTGAACAGTGCTCTATGTGACCAGTGTTTCTAGAAAAACACAAACACTTTTTTTTAGAAAAATACATATGCACTTAAAAAATGATGCGAACACATAATTAGTTGTGAACAATACAGAAGAGTATTTTCGGAAACAAGAATACAAACAATTTTGTTGAAAAACGGAAATAGATACTTTTACACATCAAAGACAAGAGATCCGTTAATTCTTACGCTGAGATGACATCCGAGAAGCTCGGTATTTTCTTTTATAAAGCTCAAATTAGCTTCCTCTCTTTCCTATTACCTCTCCTAAGAGAATTATGTTAGAACGCCACATGTTTATTCAGGTGGACACCGCTATGAATAAGTCTTCACGAACCCTTATCTTTTCTTCTAGCCTCCGCCTCGCACCAGTTTCTTTTTTTTTTGAATTTTTAGACTCTAAGAATTTCACACGTGTTCTCGTAATGCACAACCTAATAATATTGTTTATTTATTTCCCTCTCATAAATCTACACTAATGGGGAGAAAGCATAAATGACATTGCATACATTTGCAAATACTTGGTTCTCGGGATAAAGCAATAGTTCAATTAAATATATAACAATATAAACCGGCCTTCACCTGGTGCGATTGATGTGCTTCCCGTTGCGAAAATCCAATTCGGTGCCCAGACTCATCTGCACCCGATCAGAAAAAATATCAAAATAAATACTATTTTTTTTCAAAAACATCCATTTTTTTGTGTGATAGACAATTGTATGCGTGAGGTTCGCTCTAAATTTCAATTTATTTGGACATTTGAGCAGCTCTCAGCAAAAAAAAAAAATAGGGTCAGAACATTGTGTGAACAGTAATTTTTTTTACAGACCCTGAATTTGTCTTTTTTGTTGAGAGTTGCTCAGATGTCCAAATGAGTTAATATTTGGAGCGCACTTCACGCATAAACTTATCTACCACAAAAAAATAGAATTTTTGAATTTTTTTAGTATTTTTTTATTTGTTCGTCACGGGGGATGCAGATGAGCTCGGGAGCAGAAACGCCGCACTCTTCCCGTTGATGCTTTCTTGTTGGCCAATGTTAGGCGCCGGCGCACCGGCCGAATTTCCGGCCGGTCTGCCCCCAGCCATAGGATTAGGCCACCTATAGCCGTTGATTTCCCCGTTATCCTCAGGCATCCACTTTGCGTCTCGTTCGCATCTCATTCGCATTGACCAGCAGCTTGCATCCATGGCGGACTCCGTGCTTGTTGTTGCCTGTGCTCGTCCCTGGCTGCTCGTGCTTGCCGACCAACAGCGCCGCCCACGCTCGTTGCCCCTCTGCCGTGCTCGCCGCCATCCGCTCTCTTCCCTCAACAGTCGCCTTTGTTTGCTAGCAGTCCTGCTGTGTTCTATGCAGCACGAAGGTGTCGCCGTTCAAAAGAATCCTGCGAGTGGTCGTCGAAGCGCCACCGGTGTGGTCATGGCAACCTTGGCGCGGTTGCGGCATCCCGAGCTGCCCGTGGTAGCAACTCCGGCGGCGTCGTGTGGCTGTCCGACGATCATGCTGGTTCCAGCAAAAATCAATGCCGTATGTAGCATATTATGTCGCTGGATGCAGCCGCGCACCCACGCCGACTAGTTCCAGCAAAATAATAAGCGGTTGTAGCGATTTGAAGCACCGGTTGTAACATTTTTCTCCCGGTTGCAGCTCCGCCACGCCGACAATCGTAGCCATTACTCATTTGGTTCCAGCAAAAATGATGTCGGATGTAGCAAATTATGTCGCTAGATGCAGCTCGGCAGCCGATTCGAGCACATAGTCTCTTCGATGTAGCAAATTTGCCCCGTTCCAGCACATAGCATAGCGGTTCCAGCATGACGAGCCGCGGTTGTAACACTACGACGCCGAGGCCGTAGCGATTACGATGCCGGCGCAGCACTGCCTCGCCATGGTCGCCATGGCTGTAAGACTCAGCAACCCTCGCTCGGTGAGGAGGCCTTGGTTGCAGCAAAATACGAGCGGTTGTCATCGGCTCGTCGGTAGCCTGAGCGAGATGGGGATAGTGGGTAGCCTGTGAGATGCAGGGGGAGGGAGAGAAATCTGTGAGATGGGAAGGGAGAGCAGTTTGAGCGAGCATGGTGGGTGGTGGGGAGAGAGAGGAGCTGCGCTGGTGCTAGAGGTAGGAGACGATGTGAGGTTGAGAGGGGAATTCAGAGGAACGAGTGGACCAGGACTAGATAAGGATGTTGGATGCATGTTGGTATGTGGACCCGCGGAAGACGCGCGTATCTGGAAGGCGACCGGCGCGTGGTTCGGCCGGCGCGCCGGATCCAAACGTTTTCCTTTCTTGTTTGACCCGTTTCTTCGGGGTTTTGGCTGGTTCATTCTCGGTTTGTGGGTTTGTTGTTAGAGGTCGGCCTGGCCGGTCCGCTTTCTGTGTGCACTGCTTTACTTCGTCGTGTGCCCATGCCTCATTGCACATCACGTTTGTGATCAATAGGATTGTGGGTGTCGTGGTTACTGCCACGTATATTTGTATCAGCGATGATTTACGTGGTGGTGTGAAACCAATCCACCGAGGGGCTTAAGTGGCGCATTGAGAAACAACGAGGACCTTCTTCTCTCCCATCTCTATCTGACCCTCCTTCCCTATCGGTTCATGTCACGATGGTTGCAACACAATTTCATCTTATCCACCCTCCAACATCACCCTGTCCGCCCCCCCTCCCCCCGCCTCACGCATTGCGGGAGCTAATGTCCTGTCGGACATGGATTGAGTGCTGCCTCTGCTCCTTCACTATCATGCCACCACCTAGCGCTGATGGGAGGCCGCCACCTTGAGTCGCACTATCTTTCTGTGGGTCAAAGTTGGCCGAGCTCGGCCATTGCGCAGGAAAACGGTCGCCAGCTCCGTGGGGTTGTTTCAATGGCACGCTACCAGAGGTGGGTGATGCGGCTTGAAACTGCGTCGGTATTTCCTCAAATAGAAAGGGATAATGCAGTACAACTGTTGTACGTATTTTTCTCAGTTGTGAAACTAAGGTATCAATCTAGTAAGAGAACAAAGAAACACTATGTAAACGGTACCTGTAAACAAAGAAAAAAATACTTGCAACCCGATGCGTAAGAGGGGTTGACAATCCTCCAAGGTAAAAAGATAGATAAATTTGTGGTAGATTGGATAAATAGATCTGAATAAAACACGAAATAAAATAAGTAAAGAAAAAGTACAACAAGGTATTTTTGGATTTTTGAAAATATAGATCTGAAAACAAACGGCAAAAGATAAATTTGAAAGCAAATATGATAAAAGATAGACCCGGGGCCGTAGATTTCACTAGTGGCTTCTCTCGAGAAAATAGCACACGATGGGTAAACAAATTACTGTTGGGCAATTGATAGAATAACAAATAATTATGACGATATCCAAGGCAATGATCATGCATTTATATAGGCATCACATCCAAGATTACTAGACCGAAACTATTCTGCATGTATTACTATTACTCTACACACCGACCACTATCCAGCATGCATCGTGTATTAAGTTTATGGGGAAACGAAGTAATGCAATAAGAACGATAACATGATGTAGACAAAATCTATTCATGTAGAAATAGACCCCATCTCTTTCATCCTTAATAGCTACGGTACACGGGTGCCTCGCTACCCCATCTGTCACTAGGTGAGGACACCGCAAGATCAAACTCATCACAAAGCACATCTTTTCATTGCAAGAAAAATCAATCTAGTTGGTCTAAGTAAACCAAAGAATCAGAGAAGAAATACGCGGCTATAAATAATCATGCATATAAGGGATCAAAGAAGACTCAAATAATATTCATGAATATAGATCTGATCATAAACTCGAATTTCATCAGATCCCAACAAACACACTGCAAAAAGTCATTACATCAAATAGATCTCCAAGAGACCATTGTATTGAGAATCAAAAAGATAGAAGAAGCCATCTAGCTACTGCCTACGGACCTGCAGGTCTATGATGAACTACTCACGCATCATCGAAGAGCCACCAATGAGGATGATGAACCCCTCCGTGCTTCCGGCGGAGTGTCGAAATAGGGCTCTAGATAGGATCTCGTGGTTCTGACTTGCGGCGGCTGGAATTGTGTTTCGTCGACTCCCCTAGGGTTTCTAGAATATTTGGGTATTTATAAAGCTAAGAGGTGGTGCAACAAAGTTCTGTGGGCCCCACGATACATCAGGGCGCGCCTGGGCTCTCAGGCGCCCTGGTGTATCGTGGGCCCCATGGGCCTTCCCTCGTACACTTCCTTGGCTCCCAAGTTGTCTTTTGGTCCAAAAAAATCTCCAAAAAGTTTTGTGGAATTTGAATTTCGTTTGGTACTGATATTCTGCAAAGTAAAAAACGACAACTGTCACTAGACACTATGTCAATAGGTTAGTCCCAGAAAATGATATAAAGTTTCTATAAAATGATTGTAAAACATCCAAGAATAATAATATAACAACATGGAACAATAAAAAAAAATTATAGATATGTTTGAGATGTATCAACATCCCCAAGCTTAGTTCATGCTCGTCCTCGAGTAGGTAAATTATAAAAACATAATTTTTGATGTGGAATGCTGCCTACACTACAAAAAAAAGACACATCCGTGACATTTTGGGCCGAACAAATTTTTTCCTGTCATGCTTATGACACTTCTAAGACGATAACTGTGACAAAACCCGGTATCATCATAAATGTGGTGGGCTCCTACTTCTATGACAAAAAACCTTGACAGAAAATGGGCTTTTCGTCTTTGGCGGGCCGGAGATGCACCTGCATGACATTCTTTGGGCCATCCATAATGAAAAAAATCTTGGTAGAAGCAAGGGCGAGGAAAATTTCGGGGACTTTCCAGTTACGGTGGGTGGTCGGGGCAGAGCGATTCACGAAGGTTTGCATGTTTCTCTCGTACACATACGTGTGTGTGTGTGTGTGTGGCATTGCGCTCTAACTAAACCCGAATGAGGTGTTGGCTCTAACTGAACCCGAGTGATTGCACTAGCTACGTTAGCGAACCCGATCGATCCCTTGCTGTTAACTGAACCCGAGTGATTCCTTTTCTACTGCTGCTAACTGAAGCTGATCGAAGCTGCCTCTTCATGAACAGTTTCTGGTGGGGGTTGAACAGGATGCCGTGGTAGTAGAGGCCGTTGCCGCTGGATGAACAGGACCCTGATCGAGGAGGTGGGGTGGATGAACTGCTAGATAAACAGTAGCCGGTGGAGGCTGGATGAACAGGACCCCCGCGGATGAGCAGTAGCTGGTGGAGGCTGGAGGAAGTCGACGGTGGATGAACAGTAGCACGTGGAGGCAGGAGGAGGTCGACGGTGGATGAACAATAGCCCGTGGAATCCCGTTTTATGGTACGCCACACCCCTCCCGATGAAACGAACCCCGTTTCGATCATAGGATGTCGAAGAGAAGTCTGTTTCCTCTGTTTTGCGGTACGCCTCACCCCTCCCAATCAACAGGGCCACGTTTCGATCGTAGGAGGTCGAAGAGAAGTCCGTTTCCTCTGTTTTGCGGTACACGAGACCCCTCACGGTGAAAAGGATCCCGTTTCAATCGTAGGCGGTCGAACGGAAGGCCGTTTCCTCTGTTTTGCGGTACGCCTGGCCTCGTTTTGGCTGTTCCGTCCAAGCCGGTTGGCTCCTGATGAACACACGATGCATTCCGACCCTGTCTGTTGCCTCCTGATAAACTTGACGCATCCCGACCCATTCACTTGGCTCCTGGCGAACACGACATTGTTTCTTCCGTTCCGACCCAGTCCGTTAGCTGAAGATGAACATGACAACATCGCTGCCGTCCGTTGCCTCTCCATGTACACGAGCCCTGGCCGTCCGTATGCGCGAGTATGTGTTTCGAGACCCCGCTCATCTGTACGTATGTGGCCGTATTTTTTGGCATGTGGCTGTTGAAAGCACAAGTGCTCCCTGAGTGATTTGGAAATTAATGTCAACATATCTCTTGTTGGACTAATACTTTTATCTAGTATATTTCAGATAAGTCCAACAGTGGAGTGGCATGGACAAGAGGATGTGGAACCCCTTCAAGATGCTAAGGACAAAGGATTGGCTCAAGCTGAAAGTTCAGGACTCCACATTTTCTATTTTAGTGATCCAAGATCATATTGAGTCCATAGGAAAGCCAATACTATTAAAAGGGGATGAGGTGTTGCTTAATGGATTGCTTGCTCAAAGTGCTTAGTGATATGCTTCAAAGCCCTCAACCACTTTCTCATATCCACATATGTCCCAAACCAAAAGTCAAACTTGGCCCCATCGATTTGATCTATCCGGGGCCACCGAGTTCATTTGACATAGCCACTGCCAGAAACCCTAATCAATTCAGTCTCACCGATGGGATCTCGGTCTCACCGGGATGGGCTTGCAAACTCTCTGTTGCCTATTGCAATAATTTCGGTCTCACCGAGAAGATGTAATCGGTCCCACCGAGTTTGCTTGACCAACTCTCTGTTTTGCTTATTACCAAAATCGGTCCCACCGAGTTTGTGTTAATCAATCAAACCGAGATGAGGTTTTACCCTAACCCTTGCACATCGGTCCCACCGAGTTGATCATATCGGTCCCACCGAAATGCCTAACGGTCACATTATGAACTAAATCGGTCTGACCAAGTTTTCTAATTCGGTCCCACCGAGTTTGGTTAATTGTGTGTAGTGGTTAGATTTTGTGTGGAGGCTATATATACCCCTCCACCCTCTCCTCATTCGTGAGGAAAGCGATCAGAACATGCCTACACTTCCAGCATTCATTTTCTGAGAGAGAACCACCTACTCATGTGTTGAGGCCAAGATGTTGCAATCCTACCATATGAATTTTGATCTCTAGCCTTCCCCAAGTTGCTTTCCACTCAAATCATCTTTCCACCAAATCCAATCCTATGAGAGAGAGTTGAGTGTTGGGGAGACTATCATTTGAAGCACAAGAGCAAGGAGTTCATCATCAACACACCATCTATTACCTTTTGGAGAGCGGTGTCTCCTAGATTGGTTAGGTGTCACTTGGGAGCCTCCATCAAGATTGTGGAGTTGAACCAAGGAGTTTGTACGGGCAAGGAGATCGCCTACTTCATGAAGATATACCCTAGTGAGGCAAGTCCTTCGTGGGCGATGGCCGTGGTGGGATAGACAAGGTTGCTTCTTCGTGGACCCTTCGTGGGTGGAGCCCTTCGTGGACTAGCACAACCGTTACCCTTCGTGGGTTGAAGTCTCCATGAACGTGGATGTACGATAGCACCACCTATCGGAACCACGCCAAAAATCTCTGTGTCTCCAATTGCGTTTGCACATTCCAATCCCATCCCTTTACTTTCTTGCAAGTTGCATGCTTTACTTTCCGCTGCTCATATACTCTTTGCATGCTTGCTTGATATGTATTGTGAATGGTTAAACTTGTGCCTAAACTCCACCTCAACTTGAAGAACTTAAAAATTGCTACTTTTCTTGGTTGAGAGTCTATTCACCCCCTCTGGACACCTCTTCTCGATCCTTTCAATTGGTATCAGAGCTTTGGTCTCCATTGCTTTGGTTTAATCACCATTGGAGGAAGATGGATGAGTCTATGTTGGGGAGTCTTAGACATAGAGTGCCTATACTTGATGGAGAGTACTTTCATGAGTGGAAAAATGAGATGCTTGAGATTTTCAATGAATATCATTTGAGCAAGTACATTACCAATCCTTGTGCTCACCTTATTGATCCCTTGCATTCCACTCCCGATGAGGATTTTGACATGATTCGCAATCTTTGCAATCTTAGAACTATCAATCTTATCATTAGAGGATTGCCTAGAAACTTGATTTCTAGCTTGCCGGCTCTTGATTGAGCTTATACTATATGGAGATATCTTGAGGAAAGATTTCCAAACTATTCCTTGCAAAATCTAGATGAGATTCTTCATAAGTCAATTGCCTTGAATAAAATGAGTACTAGTGATCCTAAGTTTGATGATTGTCTGTTTGAGCTTCGTGACCTTATGCATGCCAAAGGAGATGTTGGAATCATTAGCAATATTATCGCTGAAGCCATTAGATTTCATAAAGATGATTATTGTCATGATCATTTATCTGATGAATCACTCTTTCTAGGAATTGATCCATCACATGATGATGTTGAACATGGATACTATGATGAGGATGATGATAGTGACTATGATCTTGATGATGCAATGAGACACTTTGGTCCTATGGCAAATCTTCGCGGCTACATGGCAGGAGGAAAGGAATGGGTCCTTGATAGTGGATGTACCGATCACATGATCGGAGATAAAGATATGTTTCATGAGCTTGCTGAAAACAACGACCCTCGAAAGTATGTCACTTTTGGTGATAACTCAAAGGGTAAGGTGTTTGGCCTCAGTAAGGTGGCCATCTCACATGATAGCTCCATATAAAATGTCATGCTCGTTGAATCTCTTGGCTATAATTTGCTTTCTGTATCTAGACTTGCTGATTTCAGTTTCAATGTCCTATTTACTAAAATAGATTGCCAAGTGTTTCATAGAGATAATCATAAAATGGTCTTTACCGGTATACGTAGAGGTGATCTATACATTGTTGATTTCACTAAAAAGGCTCAACCTAGAACTTGCTTAATTTCTAAATCTTCCAAAGGCTGGTTGTGGCATAGACAGTTAGGTCATGTGGGCATGCGAAACCTTGACAAACTTATTAAAGGCGATCATATCCTTGGTGTTAAAGATGTCATATTTGATAAGGATAGACTTTGCAGCGCCTGCCAAGCAGGAAAATAGGTTGGAGGAAGCCACCCCGTAAAGAACATCATGACCATGAGAAGACCGCTCGAGCTACTTCACATGGATCTCTTTGGTCCCAATGCCTACAAAAGTCTCGGTGGAAACTCATTTGGTCTAGTTATAGTCGATCATTTTTCAAGATTTACGTGGGTGTTCTTTCTTGATGATAAATCGTATGTCCAAAAGATCTTCAAAAACTTTGCTAGGAAGGCCCAAAATCAATTTGAAGTGAAGATCAAGAAGGTTCGCAGCGACAACGAAATGGAGTTCAAGAACGCCAATGTGGACACCTTTATTGACGAAGAAGGTATCTCACATGAGTTCTTGGCTACGTACACACCTCAACAAAATGGAGTTGTTGAGAGGAAGAACCGGATGCTCATCGAAATGGCGAGAACGATGCTTGATGAATAGAAGACGCCAAAACACTTTTGGGCGGAAGTGGTTGAGACGGCTTGTCATGCAACAAATCGCTTGTATCTTCACAAGCTACTCGGCAAGACGGCATACGAGATCCTCACCAGTAACAAACCCCAAGTTGGATACTTTCGAGTATTCGGCTCAAAGTGCTACATTCTTGATAAGCATCATCATTCTAAATTTGCTCCCAAATCTCATGAGGGTTTCCTACTTGGTTATGGCTCAAACTCTCACACTTACCGTGTCTACAACAATTTCACCTGAAAGGTTGAAGAGACGGTAGATGTGAAGTTTGATGACTCTAACGGCTCGCAAGTAGAGCAATTGCCAATTGATGTAGGAGACAAAGACCCTTCTGAAGCAATCCAAGATTTGTCTATTGGCAAGATCCGTCCAACGGAGGTGAAGGAGAGTACCTCATCCGTCCAAGTGGAAGCTTCTACCTCACGACAAGGTGAACCAAGAGTTGATATGGAAGCATCCACAAGTGGGACACACACCAAGATGAAGAAAATGAGGAAGTACACCAAGATGAACCTCATCAACCTACTTCTCCACCAAGACAAGAGAACGACAACGTCAACAATGAAGAAGGCCAAGAAGAAGAACAAGATGATGATGAAGATGTTCCACCCCGACCAAAAGAAAAGCTCTCACGAGTTTGAGCAAGAGTCGCCAGAGACCATCCGTCGAGCAAATCTACAATGATATCCAAACCGGGAGAATCACTCGCTCTAAATCTTGTTTGGCTAACTTTTGTGAACATTATTCATTCATCTCTAGCATTGAACCCATGAAGGTCGAAGAATCATTAGAAGATCCAGATTGGATAAATGCGATGCATGAAGAGCTACACAACTTTGAAAGAAACCAAGTGTGGACATTGATCGAGAAGACCGACAACAACCACAACATCATCGGTACCAAATGGGTGTTTTGCAACAAGCAAGATGAAGATGGACATGTAGTTCGCAACAAAGCACGTTTCGTCGCCCAAGGCTACACTCAAGTCAAAGGTATGGACTATGGTGAGACATATGCTCCCGTTGCTAGACTTGAGTCCATTCACATCTTACTTGCCTATGCCAATCATCATGATATTACCTTGTACCAAATGGACATTAAAAGTGCTTTTTCTAAATGGTGAAATTGAGGAGGAAGTTTATGTTAAAAAACCTCCCGACTTTGCTAATCCTAAGAAACCCAATCATGTTTACAAACTTCACAAAGCTCTCTATGGTCTTAAACAAGCTCCTAGAGCATGGTATAAATGCTTGACCAAGTTCCATATTAAAAAAGGTTTTGAGATCAGAAAAATTGATTCTACTCTTTTCACTAAAAGGGTTAATGGAGAATTATTTGTGTGCCAAATTTATGTTGATGATATTATATTTGGTTCAACTAACCCTCATTTTAGTGAGAAGTTTGGGAAGTTTATGTCGGAGAAGTTTGAGATGTCTATGATGAGTGAACTCAAGTTCTTTCTTGGTTTGCAAATCAAGCAAACTAAGGAAGGTACCTTTGTCTCTCAAACAAACTACACCAAGGACTTATTCAAGAAGTTCAATATGCAAGAACGCAAAGGTATGAGTACACCCATGCCTACTAGTGGACATCTTGACTTGACTAAAGATGGTGAACCCATTGATCAAAAAGTTTACCGCTCTATGATTGGTTCATTGTTATATCTATGTGCCTCCCGTCCCGATATCATGCTAAGTGTGTGCATGTGCGCACGATATCAAGCTCCCCCCAAAGAATGTCATCTTAAGGCTGTGAAAAGGATAGTGAGATACTTAATACATAGACCAAATTTTGGCATTTGGTATCCTAAGAGGTCTTCTTTTGATCTTGTTGGCTACTCCAACTCGGACTATGCCGATGACAAGGTTGATAGAAAGTCCACTTCGGGTACTTGTCAATTTCTTGGTAGATCTCTTGTGTCTTGGTCCTCCAAGAAACAAAACTCGGTATCCTTATCTACCGCTGAAGCGAAATACATTGCTGCCGGTTCATGTTGCACTCAACTACTTTGTATGACCCAAACTCTTAAAGATTATGGGATATATGTGAAACATGTTCCATTGCTTTGTGATAATGAAAGTGCTATTAAGATTGCTCACAATCCCGTGCAACATTCTGGAACTAAGCATATTGAAGTTCGTCATCATTTCATTCGAGATCATGTTGCTAAGGGAGATATCAACCTTAAGCATGTTCGTACCGACAAGCAATTGGCGTATATTTTCACTAAACCACTTGATGAGAAAGTGTTCTTCAGGTTGACAGGTGAATTGAACATCATTGATGCTTCAAACTTGGAGTAGGAACTCCATTTGGACGCATGCAAGGCATGAGCCTATGACTAATCCTTGATATTTCTTTTATGATGATAATCATATGTTTTGGATATATTTGCACCTTTGCATGTCATCTAACCCTTGTAGGTACTTGGATGAATCTAAATCTATGAGATTGCAACTCACTCACGTCTTGAGCAATCTCAACATCACCAAGTCTCCACATTACGGTGGTTGAAGACAAGGAAGCATGAAACCCTTCAAACATATCCTTTGACAATTTATATATATGTCAAATTGCTTTTGGTATCATACTTCATGATTGTCACTTTGGATACACAAGTGCTATTCCTTGCAAAACTAATTCATGTAGGTAGATGAACTTCAATTACAAGTGGTGCTCCCAATGAACTACATCAACCTTGAGTATCCCACACAAGTTCAACTACATGATGAAGATCAACACCACCACCCAAGGTATGTTATTCCATCTTAGAGAAGCTTTACCCCTAGTCATGGGTCAAAGCAGCTCAACAAGATGTGAATACATCAAAATGCTTAAACGAAAAATGGCAACCCCAATTTGAGCTTAAATGATGAGTATGACCTATGATCAAGTGTCTTCACTTGACTCCTAAGTCAATATACTCTAACATAGGTGACTTTGTCGCCGACCAATTCTAGATGAAGTTCTCTCGTGTTTCCCTGTGCTCTTGCATTTGTCTTTTGCATATTTGTTTCCCTTTTTGTTCAAAAAAACTTCATCTATGTTGAGGATATAACCACTGAGTGTAAACCGCCCAGGAAGGGCCGGTTCATGCTCAGCTATGCTGAAGCCCATGAAGACAAAGAAGATGGCGCTTTAATGATAAGGCTTAGAGGCCCAGAGCCCAGAGGCTGATTAGGGCCCATAGTGGTAAACTGCCATAGTTGTATAACTTGTATTGTACGTTAGGGAAAGGGAGAGACCGAGCCGGACACTTGTATGAGCCGGCCTCGGGACTCTGTAAACCGGACAGGCGTCACCCTGTGATATAAAGGGATGACCCGGCGGCGGTTCAGGGACAAGAAACAACAACTCGAGACCCAGGCAAAGCGTATTTGCTCCCTAGTCATCGAAACCCCAATAATCCCATTACAACTAGACGTAGGCTTTACCTTCATCGAAGGGGCCGAACTAGTATAAAACTCTCGTGTCGCTTGTCCGGTTTAACCCCTTCAGGCTAATCTCGCTGCGATGGCTCCACGACTAAGTCCTTCTGCTAGGACATCTGACGTGATATTTCCACGACAGTTGGCGCCCACCGTGGGGCTATCGCACGATGGTTTTGAGTTCCTAAAGGGCAACTTTGAAGGACTCAAGGGGTACGCGGTTGGCCGGATGACCAAGAGTCGTCGCGGCAAGCTTTACATCAACGACGCAGGCTGGGGCCCCGAGGCCGGCTCAATCGAGTACGTGTATCGGGTCCCCTTTGGTGGAATTCGCATTTTCATTGGCAAGATCGGCGAACCGGGCCCTGAGCTGGACATCTCCACCGACCTCATCAAAACGGCTCAGCGTGCAAGTCTTGCCTGGTTTCAGCCTGCCATGAAGCGCGCGTTTGTGGGATTTATCCATGGTGCGGAATCTGAACTGGTGTCCGACGGTGAGACAGCCATCTACTCAGATGGTGAATCATCCACTGGCGAAACCGAGTCGTTATACCAGGTGCAAGATGGTCGGATTGGGGGATATTCCGATGGTGACAGTATTCCGGGCCCCCTTGAACTGCCAAACCGGTTTGCGATCTTCATGGCCAGTACGCAGCCCACCGTGCAGTCTTCATCTACAGCAGCAATGATCTCCAGATCGGCAGCCGCGGCAGGAGGCCCGGCTCGCCGGCCGGCTCAAGTTCTTGCCGGTTTACTGGGCGCCTTGATGGCATTGTTGACTACAGCGGTGACTCCCGAGACTCAAGTTCAGCATAATGCGGATGTCACGAAGCTAAAGGATCAGATAGCTTAGGCCAAGGCAGACTTGGCATCTGAGGAGACCAGGATGGAGGAAGAGCGGGCCACTTTAGATGCCCAATCACAAGGAATCCAGGCGCAGAATTACCGGCTTATGTTGGATCAGAACACATCAAACGAAGTTATGAGAAGGAAATACCGATCTTGACTGCCGCAAATTTACGAGGGTCTGAATCTCTTTGGTACACCAGGAGCCGGGCCTAGCAATCTGGCGGGAGTAAACCGGACCGAAGCACCTGGGGCAGCGTCGGATCAGCCACGGGTGATGGACCCGCCTCGACGGACGGACAACCCGCCGCGGTATGTAGCAACACCGCCGGGTCACTTTTCTAGCCCTTTGGATAATATGATCGCGACAACATCACGTTTGGCTGCTATTCCGATGGAGGGTGATTCATTAGCAGCAATTGAGACTCGATGAGCCAGGGATCTTCTTCAAACCGCCGTTGTATAGCAACATGCTTATTCCTACAGCTGAGACAGAATACATTCAACCCCTCGTCCGAGCAAGAGTTATAGCAGGAACATAGACGAACCGGCCGTGTCAAGCAGTGCGCGGCGTCGTGATGCCCCTAGAGGGCCTAATCCGGCGAACGGCGGTTTGAATGCTCAAGATGTGGTGGATAATGGCAGAGCGCGAAGGGAGGCCGCATTAGCAGCCACACGCGGGTCATCGTCAACCCGCCCCGGTTCAGCCAGCGGTGTCAGTAGAACGAGGGACCGGGCTTGTCTTCAGCTCCTGGGGAGTGCCGTGTCTCATCCTGGCTCTCCGTACTGTGCGGTTGCGCAAAGATTTCAAAGGACCGCGCAAGGTGCCTAACTATATCGCTGATCAGCCCCCCGAGGCGTGGGTTGAGAGTTATGAGATGGCAATGGAGATGCTAGATGTGGATGAAGTGGTGTGTGCAAAATACTTCACCATGATGCTAGAAGGAACGGCTCGCACCTGGCTGAAAAGCCTGCCTGCTAACTCGATCAATTCATGGGATGAGTTGAAGGCTAAGTTCATAGCAAATTTCAAAGATACATGCAAGCAACCTATGTCCATTGTAGATCTGGCAGCTTGTGTCCAAGGAGAGAATGAATCAACAACCCATTGGGTGCACCGGGTTTCAGAAATTTTGCATTCATCAGGCTGCATCAATCCGGATACAACAATTATGACGTTGGAGGGCAATTGCCGGTTTAAGTCACTAAAAATGAAGTTGGGACGGCTCAAGCGTCACTGCAATGATATGGGAACACTCATGGCGGCTCTGGTTAACTATGCTGATTCTGATAATACCAAGGACCCTGATTCTGATGAAGAGAAACAGGAGAAGGGAAAGAAGAATGCCAGTTCAAAGGGACATCATAACTAGGCGGGCCACATAAAGAATGGTAAGCGTAAAGCAGACAATTCCGATTTTGTGGCTAACACCAGTATGCAGGGTAATATGAAGCGCCGTAAGGGTAAACCGCCCCAGCGCGGTGGATGAATGAATCTGGAACGCCTGTTAAACCAGCCCTGCCCAAAGCACAGGACAAAGGAGGTTCCGGCCACGCACCTTTGGAAGGATTGCCACATCATGAGGGAGTTCAAAAACTCTGATCTTTTCCGGTATGATCAGGGTCCATCTGGTGGTTCCCGTCGAGGATTTCATGGGCCGGGTTACGGTGGCGGCGATTCAAGCTCAGGATTTCAGAATAATTAGGGCAATCAGAGTAACCAAGGTGGTAACCATCAACAGGGTAATCAGGGGAATCAACAGCAGTCGGGTTATCAGAGCAACCCAAAGCAGTTAAATGGTGGACAATACCATGTCTTCACTACTAGCTTGTGCAAGCACGATCAGAAACTCCATAAAAGGACAGTAAACTCTGTTGAACCGGCAGTGCCCCGTTATCTATGCTAGTCTGAGCAGCCTATTGTCTGGAGCAGGGATGTAACGCCCTCGATGCGGCTATATCTCCCACTTGTCGAAGCACGACTTAGAGGCATAACCGCATTGAAAGCAATGTCGCAAGTGAGGTAGTCTTCACACAACCCAAGTAATACATAAGGGAAAGAGATACATAGTTGGCTTACAATCGCCACTTCACACAAATACATGAATAAAGCATTACAACATCCAGATACAATCAAGGTCCGACTACGGAACCAAAACAAAAGAAGAACCCCAAATCGACAAAAGGTCCCGATCGACCCCAACTGGGCTCCACTACTGATCAACTAGAACGAAACAACACAAAGGGCAAGATCTTCATCGAGCTCCTCCTTGAGCTTGGTTGCGTCATCTGCTCGGTAACATAGGCACCTGCAAACTGGTTTTGGAAGTAACTGGTGAGCCACGAGGACTCAGCAATCCCATTACCATGGGTATCAAGACTACCAAAGCTTAATGGGAAAGGAAGGGGTAAAGTGGCGAGGTTGCAGCAGCGACTAAGCATGATATGGTGGCTAACCAACGCAAATAAGAGCGAGAAGAGAACAAGCGGAATGGTCGTGAAGCTAGCAATGATCAAGAGGTGATCCTGAACACCTACTTACGTCAAACATAACACAGAAACCGTGTTCACTTCCCGGACTCCGCCGAGAAGAGACCATCACGGCTACACACTCGGTTGATGCGTTTTAATTCGGATCTGGTGTCAAGTTATCTACAACCGGACATTAACAAATTCCCATCTGCCACATAACCGCGGGCACGGCTCTCGAAAGTTTAAACCCTGCAGGGGTGTCCCAACAGCCCATGACAAGCTCTCGCGATCAACGAAGGAATAGACCTTCTCCCAGAAGACCCGATCGATCTCGGAATCCCGGTTTACAAGACATTTCGACAATGGTAAAACAAGACCAGCAAAGCTGCCCGATGCGCCGACAATCCCGATAGGAGCTGCACATATCTCGTTCTCCGGGCAACACCGGATGAACACTACGTACGGCAACCAACGATACCCCAAGTTGCCTAGGGGCGGCACCGCAAGTGGCTCTGGTTTGGACCAACACTTAGACAAGCATTGGCCCGGGGGGGCTAAATAAAGATGACCCTCGAGAGAGCGACTCCCAAGGGAAAAAGTAGGTGGTGGTGAGGCAAAAGGTAAAAGTCAATGTTGGGCCTTGCTGGACAAGTTTTATTCAAAGCGAACTGTCAGGGGGGGTCCCATAAATCACCCGACCGCGTTAGGAACGCAAAATCCGGGAACATAACACCGGTATGACGGAAACTAGGGCGGCAAGAGTGGAACAAAACACCAGGCATAAGGCCGAGCCTTCCTCCTTTACCAAATATATAGATGCATTAATAATATAAGAGATATTGTGATATCCCAACATAAACCCTGTCCACCATGGAGAAATCTTCAACTTCACCTGCAACTAGCAACGCTATAAGAGGGGTTGAGCAAAAGTGGTAACGTAGCCAAACAACGGTTTGCATAGGAAAGGTGTCAAAGGTTAGAGGTTCATGGCAATATGGGAGGCTTGAAAAACAGGTAATAGGTAGCGCAGCATAGCGATAGAACGAAGCACTAGCATAGCAATGATAGTAGTGAGATCCAGGGTAGCGGTCATCCTGCCTGAAATCCCGCAAGGAAGAAGAACGAGTCCATGAAGAAGACGAAGCCACGAAGTCGAACCAAGCGTAGGCGAACGAATCCTCACGATCGCAACGAAACAGGAACTAACAAGAAGAAGCACACAACATAGTAAACACACCACACATGGACAAGACATGATGCACAACAAGCATGATGCATGACCAAGCTACATGAAGCTACTCATGGCAAAAGATGATGCAAACAAGAACAACTCATCAAGGCAAGTTTAAATGAGGCCGGAAACAACATATAACAATTCCGGTAAGTCCTCATATGCAAATTTCGAAATTGGTCCAGAACTGAATAAACCTTATGTTCAAGTTGTTAAACAGCAAGTTAAGATGCACCAAGAGGATCTACACGAAATTCTAGTCAAGTTACATATAAAGTTCATTAGATTTGGAGCTACGGCCTAGAAGATATGAGCAAAACAAGTTAAGCATGGCATTGATGCAAAATGCACCCAAACATCAAGCCAACACACCAAAACAAGGATGCAACATGATAATATGAAGCTACATGCAAAATCAAGCAAGTTTCATATAGAGCACACTCAAAAGCGAACAGCGGTGCAACACCCACACACTATCAATCATGACAACAATCATCCATAACAGCAACTAGGCATCTTACAAGCATCAAAACAATATGCTACAACACCCCAACATAATAACAAAAGGCATGGGCATGAAGTACACGTAAAGCATAACAAAACATGAACACCGAGCTATCTCCAGAAATCACTAGAACATGCTCAAAAACACATGGAGATATTGCAAATAATAACAGTTTCAGGCTTTAGCAGAAATAACATCAGGTTGCAATGTTTAGAGCTATCAAACAACATGTTACAGGAACATATCATGGCAAACAAAGGCATGGCATGAATCTACTAATTGCATAGATCAAAAGTCCCTTACTGACCATGAGCCAAAAAGGATCAGAAGATAAGATGGCACCCATGTAAACATGGCAAGTTATATTACAGATTCATAACATGGCAGGAACAATAATAAGTAGGCATGTTCGTGAGCTTGAATCACTCACCACAGAGCAATACATGGCATGGAAAGGCACCCAACAGTAAGAAGACATGTTTATGAAGCTAAGCATGGCAAGAACAAGTTCATAGGGTGCATGGATCACTAGGAAAACACATGGGAACTAGTGAACTTAATGTTAACAGGCTGACAGCAACATTTTCAAGCAACTTTGGAGTAAGATAACAACATGTTCCAGCAGGCTATAATTGCAACCAAGGGCATGAATGGATAGAGCATGACATGTAGATCAAAACATGTTTATAGAACATCTCCAGATTATGCATAGAATGATTAGTGGAAGAATGTTAACATAGCAACAAAATATAACAGAATCTGTCAGGAAAACAGCAACAACAACTACCCTACTTAACAAGCTCGATACACTCAGCACACAACTCACAAAAATACATGGTATACACCCCTGGAAAGATGGCATGGCATAGATCAACATTCATGTAGAGCTCAACCTCATAGGATGCACACATCAATCATGGCAAAAATGTTAAAACAACAAGTTTAACAGTTTCAGCAGATTAACATCAACATGCACTCTTCCAACAGCATTTCGGGCATCAAGATGAGCTCAAATGAAAATGATGCAATGGAATGAAATGATCTACTCGTCGAGACGAACAATTTGACATATTACACGCATGAAACGGAGCTACGGATGCAGAGATGTAGCAGTACAAACATGGCATGTTTATGTTAAAAATTTACAAGACTTGGAAGAAATTTACCCTCCGAGAACAGATCTAGGGTTCGGCGCGGAAGACGAGGTCGGCTGGAACTCTCGCCGGAGTTGGGTGGCCGGAGAGGCCGGAGGAGGCGCGGGAAGGTGGATCCCGGACCGGATCGGGCCGGATCCGGCCGGAGGGGAGGCGGACCAGCGGCGGGCGAGGGCACCGGCAGGCGCGGGCGAGCCGAGCCGGCCGGTGGCGCCAGCGGAGGAAGCTGCGGGCGGGGCGGCAGCGGCGGCGGCGGCAGCAAGCGCACGGCGCAGCGGCAGCGGCAGCGGCCAGGCCGGCGCGCCAGCGGAGCAGCAGCGGCGGCGCGAAGGCGCGCCAGCGAGCCGCAGCGGAGGCCGGCGGTGGAGGGCGGCGGCGGCGAGGCCACCGGCGCGAGGACCGCGGCGCGGCGCGGCGCCATGGTGGCGGCGGCGGCGGCAGCGAGATGGGCCAGCGGGGGCGACAGGCAGGCGGGCGGGCGGCGCTGGGCGGTGGACGCGCCACATGGCATCTCGATTCGGCGGGGCGCGGCGGCGGACGTGTCCGGCACGGTGCGGACATGTCCGGCGCGGCGCGGAGGGGAAATTAGGGTTTGGACTGCGGGAATTTCGGGAGGGGCACATATTTATAGGTAGAGGGAGCTAGGAGAGTCCAAATGAGGAGCGGTTTTCGGCTACGCGATCGTGATCGAACGACCGAGAGCATGGAGGGGAGTTTGCTAGGCTTTGGGCCACTTTGGAAGGGGTGTTGGGCTGCAAACAAAAGAGGCCTTTACAGTTACCCGGTTAACCGTTGGAGTATCAAACGACCTCCAATTGGCACGAAACTTGACAGGCGGTCTACCGGTGCTATACCAAGGCCGCTTGGCAAACCTCGGGCCATTCCGAGAAAGTTTAACACCCGCTCACAACAGGAGACGAAAGGGGGACGCCGGGGAACATAGGAGTGCCGGATTGCAAAACGGACAACGGGGAAAAAGCTCGGATGCATGAGATGATCACGTATGCAAAATGAAATGCACATGAAGACATGATAAAATGTAACACGCAAGCAAATGACATGGCAACGACGGCGAATAACTGGCAGACACCTGGCGCATCGGATCCGGGGCGTTACAAGGGAAGATCATCCGCCCCGGGTTGACAATCCGGGTCACCTAGCTTTGGTGGTTGCACCACAGGTGGGATGTTATAAGTTCACCAAGGTACTCATGGACGGAGGGAGCAGTATCAATATCTTGTACTATGAAACCTTCCAGCGTATGGGGTTAACAGATAAGAATCTTAGACCATCAAACACCGTTTTTCACGGAGTGGTGCCTGGTAAATCGGCTTACCCAGTTGGTAAGATAGCTCTGGAGGTGGTTTTTGGAGATGATCATGATTCAAGGTCCGAGACGCTGACTGTTGGTGTCAAAACCGGCGGATCTCGGGTAGGGGGTCCCGAACTGTGCGTCTAGGCGGATGGTAACAGGAGACAAGGGACACGATGTTTTTACCCAGGTTCGGGCCCTCTCGATGGAGGTAAAACCCTACTCCTGCTTGATTAATATTGATGATATGGGTAGTACAAGAGCAGATCTACCACGAGATCAAGGAGGCTAAACCCTAGAAGCTAACCTATGGTATGACTGTTGTGTGTCCTACGGACTAAAACCCTCCGCTTTATATAGACACCGGAGAGGGCTAGGGTTACACAGAGTCGGTTACAATGGTAGGAGATCCACATATCCGTATCGCCAACCTTGCCTTCCACGCCAAGGAAAGTCCCATCCAGACACGGGACGAAGTCTTCAATCTTGTATCTTCATAGTCTTGGAGTCCGTCCAATGATGATAGTTCGGCTATCCGGACACCCCCTAGTCCAGGACTCCCTCAGTAGCCCCTGAACCAGGCTTCAATGACGACGAGTCCGACGCGCATATTGTCTTCGGCATTGCAAGGCGGGTTCCTCCTCCGAATAATTCATAGAAGATTTTGAACACCAGGATAGTGTCCGGCTCTGCAAAATAAATTCCACATACCACCGTAGAGAGAATAATATTTACACAAGTTCAATCTGCTGACATATTTCGTGGCATGACGTCACGCCACGGCCAAGCCTTGATTCGAATTATTTTTATTGTTCCACCTCAGCGCGTTTAGCGAAGCGGTTTCCTTGGCACGTCTTGTCAAAGCAGAGATCGTGTCCCCTTATTCCGGGATTCTCATCAATACGGACGTGGGTAACCCAACCGCGCCATTGATTGCGTCGCTTGGGAGATAAGCGAGTTTTACTGGGCTGGTGGGGACGCATAGTTTCGTCCGTCCATATATAAAGGGATAAGGATCCACCTTTTCACCTACGCCTTCTTCCTCCTTTGCTTATCCACCTCCGCACACTCGAGCTCTAGCGCCCAAGTCCGCACATCTCACCTCGACCTTCTCCAACCATGTCCATAGCGGGAGGCAAGTGGATGGCCTCCTCCGTCATGGAGGGGCACATCAAGAAGTTGCGCAAGGCCGGATATCTATCTAGCGATATCGCGTACCGGCTCCCCGACGAGGGGCAGGTCATTCCCACCCCCAGGCCCCATGAGAGGGTGGTGTTCCTTCCCCATTTCCTCCGTGGACTGGGCTTCCCACTCCACCCATTTGTCCGGGGGCTCATGTTCTACTACGGCCTGGACTTCCATGATCTGGCCCCGAATTTCATCCTCAATATCTCGGCGTTTATCGTCGTGTGCGAGGCCTTCCTCTGCATCCAGCCCCACTTCGGCTTATGGCTAAAGACTTTTAATGTCAAGCCGAAGGTAGTGGGCGGCAGCCAAGCGGAGTGCGGAGGCGCCATGGTGTTCAAGATGCCCAACGTCACCTGGCTCGAGGGCGCCTTCGTGGAAACCATCAAAGGGTGGTAATCGGGGTGGTTCTATGTCACCGAGCCGCGTGACCCGGAATGGGCAGCGGCCCCCGAATTCAGATCTGGCATCCCCACACGGCTCACCTCCTAGAAAGAGAAGGGCCTATCGTGGGGCGATTTGGAGGAGCTGACCGAACTCCAATCTTGTCTCCAAACCCTGGTGAACAAGAAGCTAAAGCTTGTTAACGTAGTCCAGGTCATGCTCATCTGCCGAATTCTCCCGTGGCAACAGCGGGACTTCAACTTGTGGGAGTTCGATCCGGCCCAGCACCAGACCTTGAGCAGGCTCTTCGACACTACGTATGAAGAGGCCTGGAGGGCGCTGTTCAAGGGCGCCAAGGCTCCCGCATCCGCTACCGAAGATCGCGGATTCAGCTCGCAGCATCCGGCTGGCGAGGTAAGCTATATTGTCCTTTACGGGACACTTGCTTTCCATAGTTTGACTCTATGTGGGATCTAAAACTCCCATTACCTTTGACAGGCTTGGCAGAAGATGTCTGGACAGGTTAACTGTCTGGCGCCCCTCCCAAAAGACCCAGCAGATGCCCATTTGACAGGGCTGCTGGTCCCGGCGCCTTACGTGGTGCCGGAGAAGAAGGCCAAGAAGAAGGCCATGGGAACTCGGAGGAGTTCCCGGTGCCAGGTGTTATCTGACTCATCGTCCGATGACTCCGAGGCGGACTCCTCCCACGAGGACGAGGAGGAGAAGAAAGAGGCCTCTCCCCCAGCGGGGGGAGAGAAGAAAAGGAAGGCTTCCCCAGCGGGGGAGGCCAAAGGGTCCAAGAAGGGAAGGACCCTTCCTCCGGACTGTTCCACCAACCCCGGCGACGGCGAGGAGGAGTGGCCTTAGAGGGCCAAGCCCCTGGCGAGATCGTAAGTGTCCCGATTCCAGAATAACTTATATTTTTCCTTTCGCCGCATAGTGTCTACTAATGCCAAACACGACCATACAGCCCGCCCAAGGACGATCTCCCCGCTTCGTTGAGCGGGTCCCTGGGTTCGTCGGATGTAAATAGCGCTTCACTTCCGACTGCCTCCTCCCCTCGTGACACAGACGACGCTGAGGTGGGGTCCCAGGAGGGGACCGGCCAGGAGGAGGAGGCCCCGGAGGTGCCGCAGGGCAACCTCCCGGATTTTGGGCTGGACTTCGCGCCAGAACCTTCGATGGTTCCGGAGTCCGGCGGGCGGCCCCTTCATAAGAAGGGCTAGACGGCGACGCCGGTGACCTCCGTCCAACCGGAGTTGCCGGATAATTTGCTGGAGGCACTCAACGGCGCTTCCATCGACGAAGAACACCACACCGTTATGAGTGCGGTGATTCAAAAAGTTCAGTCCGCCAAGAGCGGGCTGACCGAAGCCTGCACCAGCCTTCTAACAGGCTTTGAGGTAAGGGTTTTAAGATATGTAAAAATAGTACCGCATAGACAGTAGCCCCTGATGCTCAGTTCGGTGTTCGGAAGGAAAAGCCGAACTGAGGATCTAAAAAGATATACACAGGAGTCTAACACAAATATGTCAATATGGGAATGCAGGCTGCGCTACTAACCTCTACCGCACTGACTGGGGAGGTTAATGCCTTGAAGAAGAGCCTCGAGCGGTCCGAGAGCGAGCTTGGTCGTGCCAAGAAGCAGCTCGCGGACAAGGAAGGTAAGTAGCACCTTATTAAAGTTGCACCTTATAAAAAAAGGATTTGGTTGCAAAAAATGACAGGAGTAACGTGGGTATTGCAGGGGCCATGAACGAGGTGGTGACCCTGAAGGAGGCGGTGTCCGCGGCCGAACGTAATGCGGCTGCGGAACGCACCGAGCGAGAGAAGCAGGAGGCGCGGGTGGCGGAGGTGCGGCAAGAGCTCCAGGTTCTCGTGGAAAAACATGAGAATTTGGAGCGTGACTCGAAGATTCGAGAGTCCGAGCTTGCGTCTGCTCTTGAGGGTGCCAAAGCCGCTAAGGCTGAAGCCCAAAAGGCCCTCCAGGAAATCGAGGCGGTGAAGAACATAGCGGCGGGTAAGGCATTCTTCATGCAAAGCAAGCATGTAAAAGTGAATTACCTGTTACTTACCCGAATTCGGAGCTCTCCAGGAGCGTTCGCAGATATGCCCTGCAGCGTGTCCGATGCTGCCGCATTCTACAGAGCCGAGGAGGGGAGCTCGACAGAGAAGGTGTTCGGTCTCGAGATCTTTGAGGCGGACATCCGTGCCCTGAGCGACCAGTGAAGCAGCTGGTCGAGCTCCTAAGGTGGCGAACAGGCCATGAAGGGCCTTATAGTTGGTGTGGCCCAAAGAAGCCATGCACAGGAGCTACTTGATGCAGTGCGGTGGCTACTGGATGCCTATCCACGGGTTGACGTCATCAAGCACTCCGCCTGTATTGAAGGTGCCCATCGGGCTCTTGCCCGCGCTAAGGTGCACTGGGGCAAGATGGACGCCAAGAAGCTTGTGACGGACGCACCACCGCCGGGCAAGGAGTATCGTACGCCCGAGATGTATTATATGGGTGTCCTGAAGGGTGCCCGCATTATTGCGGGCGAGTGCTCCAAAGATGTAAACTTTGAGTAGACTCGCATTTTGTTATCCTGTGCGCTGAAGACTTTGTTCATATGTGCTGAGCAACGCTTGTTAATTTAAAATATTACCTTCTGTGCAGCCGTTTATCAAATCTGAGAGATGGCAAGTCGTTGGCTCCGGCCCCCATGCCACGCGTGCTGGGGTGTTCGGGATAAACTTGAGCGCTCTTGTTCCCATTGTTGGGTCCTTCTAGGGAGGCGCTCAACACAACGAACGAGGCAACCAGACTTATAATGCTTGAACACTCTCACTTAGCCATAGAATTCTATAATTTTAAATTTCGGCGAAGCCCCTGGTATTCGGAAGGCGGGTTGGGCGCTATCACGCTGGGGCGGACAAAGCGGCTCCTCGCTCTAAGCGGCATAAGTCTTTAGGGACTCGAAAAGACCTCTCGAGCAGCGACCAGCTCTCGCCTTATCATGACGGTCGGTTTAGCTTTCTCCACCGAGGTGCTCAACCCAGCTCAAGCTGGGGCACAATCGCGATGGTTCTCCAGTCTACCTTAGCCGATATGACGGGCGTAAGGTACAAAACATGGGAGCCGGGCAAACCCAACTATTGACCCAAGACATGATTCGGAGCTGATGCATATAATGCTATAAGTTTGGGGTGCCGCACTTGTGAAAGTGTTCGGACTTATCACACCATACTTTGGGGAACTTAAGCCCCTGGTGTATTTGGCCGTTCCAAGGTGTACGGGTGCAACATGTTGTAAGTGAACATATATAGAAAGAATGCAATTATAGGCAAAAAGCGATGCATTGTTTATTCAAAAGATACTGCAATAAAGGCAGAATGATACAAATAGTGTGATAAGAAAGGGGTGGGACTATTTAACATGTCCCCCTCTAGGGGTAGGCTGTGGAATGGTATGTAAAACAGGTATAATGCTCGTAATGGAGACCACCTGGATACTCATCGTAGCCTTTCTGCTTCCCTGGCTGTTGTGTCGTGAGTTCGGCAGGTCTACTGCCGTACAGGGCTTCTGGAAAAAACGGAGTCCTGAGGATAAGCAGAAGAAAAAAGAAAGAAAAAGGTAGAATGATAAATTCGGGGGCCCCTGGTGTGGTTGAGCCGTACTCTGGGCCTGGCGTGGTCGTGCCCCTCCCCTTTGCCCATGGTATCTCCAGAGTGTAATGATGTACGCGAAGGACCATTCTTGCAATTTTGCAAGGGCTGGGGTTGGGGCCGCATTGCTACGCGTGCTCGGAATGTGCCAGGTGGTCTTGTTGTATGTTACTCCGGGCGCGTTTAGCCGTGTCCGGTCGCTTAACGGCCGGACTCGAGAATTGCCTTAAGAGGCTGCTTTGTACTTCTGCCGCGAGAGCCGCTGTGTGTTCCTCCGTTCGGAGGGAGCGTTCAGTGTTTCCGTTGACCGTGATGACTCCTCGAGGGCCTGGCATCTTGAGCTTGAGGTATCGTAGTGCGGCACGCGTTGAACTTTGTAAACGCGGTCCGTCCGAAAGCGAGGCATGATAGCCGCCGTGGAGCGGAACTATGTCAAAGATTAACTCCTCGCCGGAAGTTATCCGGGATCCGAAGACCACTTCAAGTGTGATGAGCACATACGGTTGGCCTCTACGCTTGGTATGGCGCCTTTGAAGGTCATCCTTGTGGGTTTAATCCTTGAGGGTCTATGCCCATCTTGCGCCTTTGTATCTGATAAGCGAGTTCAAAGCTGCCCGCCGCATCGGGACTCGGTGAGGTGAAATCCATCAACGATTGGGTCTAAAACCAATGCGGTGAATACGCCCGTGGCGGGTACTGGTGGGGTGGTCCCTTCGATCAAAAGTGATCGGGCTGGGGGACCATGGGTTGAACTTCGGGGCGACTGGCTCCATCGCGTATACGTCCCTGAGCGCACGCTTCCGCTCCCTTTTGGGTATGTGGGTTGCGTATATCATGTTCACCGTCCGCACTTGTGGGGGGAATCCCTTCTGTCCTCTATTGTTCGGCGGCCGTGTCTCCTCCTCGTCATCGCTATGCAGCCCCTGTCGTTGCCTTCGGCAATTAACTTGCCTGTCTGTTTGAACACCCAACAATCTTTGTTGGTGTGATTAGCTGGCTTTTCGGAGGTGCCGTGTATCTGGCACGAGCGATCGAGTATCCGGTCCAAGTTGGACGGGCCTGGAGTAGTTCTTTTGAATGGCTTTTTCCGCTGACCGGGTTTAGAGCCTTTGAATCCGGCGTTGACTGCTGTATCTTCAGTATTATCTCCGTTGATGCGGTGTTTGTGCTTATTGCGACGCTACCTGCCATTGCTGTTTTTGATATCCGAACTACCAGAGTTTTTGGTTAGGTTGTTACTGCGGGCTATCCAGCTGTCTTCTCCCGCACAGAAGCGGGTCATGAGTGATGTGAGGGCTGCCATTAATTTCGGCTTTTCCTGTCCTAGGTGCCGGGCCAGCCATTCGTCGCGGATGTTGTGTTTGAAGGCTGCAAGGGCCTCTGCATCCGGACAGTCGACAATTTGATTTTTCTTGGTTAAGAACCATGTCGAGTAATTGTCGGCCGATTAAATCTGCAGCTGCTGAACTATGTGGCTTAGGTCATCGGCGCCCGGTGGTCGCACATATGTGCCTGGAAGTTATCGAGGAATGCGCTTCGAGGTCCTCCCAACACCCAATTGATTCTCGCCGGCAGTTGTTGAGCCAATGCCGAGCTGGTCCATTAAGCTTGAGTGGCAGGTATTTGATGGCGTGAAGATCATCACCGCGGGCGATGTGGATATGAAGGAGATAGTCTTCGATCCAAACCGCAGGATCTGTTGTGCCATCGTAGGATTCAATGTTCACGGGTTTGAATCCTTTGGGGATTTGAGGATCCATTACTTCATCTGTGAAGCATAGTGGGTGTGCGGCGCCTCTGTATTGGGCTATATCACGATGCAGCTCGAACGAGCTTTGTCTACTGTGTTCGGCCCGGCCGGGGTTGCTGTATCCGCTGTGACTGTTGTCGTCGCGTATTGTAGGGCGCCCACGCGATCCATAGATCGATCTTGTTTGCCTTGCCTTATCCTCCAATATGTCTCGCAAGTCCGGCGCATTCCCCCGTGGCTTTGTACTTTTCGAGCGACGCTGGGGTGTGGCTTTAGTGGGGGGCCTAGAGGCCTCTCTGTCACGGCCACGAGGTGGCCGGTCGGCCGTATTGTGCACTGGCGATGTAGGTTTATGTGCTTCCTCCTCTAATTGGGGCAGCAGCTTGCGTTTGGGGTAACTTTTGGAGGGGCGTTCGAGATCATACTCTTCGGCCGCAAGGACTTCAGTCCATCTATCGGCTAGCAAGTCTTAGTCAGCTCTAAGCTGTTGCTGCTTTTTCTTGAGGCTTCTTGCCGTGGCCATAAGCCTGTGTTTGAAATGCTCTTGTTCGACGGGATCCTCTGGCATGACAAATTCGTCGTCGTCAAGGCTTGCCTCGTCTCCGGAGGGAGGCATGTAATTATCGTCCTCTACCTCTTCGTCTGCCGCTCTCTCGCGAGGGTTGGCTTCTCCATCCTCCTATGCTGAATCTTGCTGGAGGGGGTTGTCTTTGGCACTATCCGGGGTGTTATTATCTCCGGTGCCGGAATCTCCATTCTTGTTGCGGCGGGATTTGGAGCGGCGCCGCTGACGCCGGCGCTTAGGCTGCTTTTGGGAGGAGTCATCCTCCGCTGTTCCATCGCCATTCCCATCCTTTAGGATGTCCACCATGTATATGTCGTATGACGAGGTGGCTTTCCAGTGCCCTGTAGGTGCTGGTTCTTGGTCTTCTCCGGCATCGTCGTCCATACCGTCGATGTCTTCGGAGTCGAAGTCTAGCATGTCAGTTAAGTCATCGACAGTGGCTACGAAGTGGGTGGTGGGTGGGCTTTGAATTTCTCCGTCATCCGCATCCCAACCGTCCTGGCCATAATCCAGCCAAGGCTCTCCTGATAAAGAGAGACACTTTAGCGAATTCAGGATGTCGCCGAAAGGCGAGTGCTGAAAGATGTCCGAAGTGGTGAACTCCATGATCGGCGCCCAATCTGATTCGATTGGCAGGGGCGCGGAAGGTTCGGGGTCCAGAGAGGAGTCCGGTACCTTAGAGTCACGAGCTTCATGAGGGACATTGTCGGTATCCAGTTCTATCGCCGTAGAGGTAGGAGCTCCCGAGGTGGTGTCCAACCACCCATCCTCGATTGGCGCCGTCGGTTCCGATCTAAGGGTCGGAGCAGACTCTTGTGCGGCCTCCAGGGCACTGTCCGGCAGCAGAGCTAAATCATGCCCGTCGTGATAGTGCGACACGCCTGGCTGTGGCTCAAATCCGTCGAAGATCAAGTCTCCGCGGATGTCAGCCGTGAAGTTCAAACTTCCGAATCAGACCTGATGGCCAGGGGCGTAGCTTTCGATCTACTCCAGATGGCCAAGTGAGTTGGCCCGCAGTGCGAAGCCGCCGGATACGAAGATCTGTCCGGGGAGAAAAGTCTCCCGCTGGACCGCGTTGTTGTTGATGATCAAAAGAGCCATCGGGCCTATAGGTGACGACATAGAGGAACTCTCAATAAAAGCACCAATGTCGGTGTCAAAACCGGCGGATCTCGGGTAGGGGGTCCCGAACTGTGCATCTAGGCGGATGGTAACAGGAGACAAGGGGCACGATGTTTTACCTGTGTTCGCCCTCTCGATGGAGGTAAAACCCTACTCCTGCTTGATTAATATTGATGATATGGGTAGTACAAGAGTATATCTACCACGAGATCAAGGAGGCTAAACCCTAGAAGCTAGCCTATGGTATGATTGTTGTGTGTCCTACGGACTAAAACCCTCCGGTTTATATAGACACCGGAGAGGGCTAGTGTCGGTGTCAAAACCGGCGGATCTCGGGTAGGGGGTCCCGAACTGTGCGTCTAGGCGGATGGTAACAGGAGACGAGGGACACGATGTTTTACCTGTGTTCGGCCCTCTTGATGGAGGTAAAACCCTCACGTCCGCTTGATTAATATTGATGATGTGTATTACAAGAGTGGATCTACCACGAGATCAAGGAGGCTAAACCCTAGAAGCTAGCCTATGGTATGATTGTTGTAATGGATGTTGTGTCCTATGGACTAAAGCCCTCCGGTTTATATAGACACCGGAGAGGGCTAGGGTTACACAGAGTCGGTTACAATGGTAGGAGATCTACATATCCGTATCGCCAAGCTTGCCTTCCACGCCAAGGAAAGTCCCATCCGGACACGGGACGGAGTCTTCAATCTTGTATCTTCGTAGTCTTGGAGTCCGGCAGACAATGATAGTCCGGCTGTCCGGACACCCCCTAGTCCAGGACTCCCTCAGTAGCCCCCGAATCAGGCTTCAATGACGATAAGTCCGGCGTGTATATAGTCTTTGGCATTGCAAGGCGGGTTCTACTCCAAATTCCGTGCGTTTTCCGAACAGTGTCCGGCTTTTTTATCAATGTTGCGCTTCTTGGCTTCCACGCCCAATAATGGCCATCTTCCACGCGTCGCACGAATGCGAAAAGCCAGGGTATCTTTTATGTTTTACCCCCTAGTTGTGCAAATAATATGCCTATAAGAGAGGCAAGAATCCAGATCCAAATCACACCATCTTCTTTCCGCGAGTACTCATCGGAGCGCCTCTGACCGAAAAATCCATTCCATCATGGACCGTCGACGCGGCTCCTCCTCTCGCGCTCCCAGCCCATTGCCAGGAGACTGGCGGAGATGTTCTGTCCCGCACAACGAGCTGGTGGCGCTTCAAGCAAAGGGATATCTCCCTCCGGCCTTCATGGTCCCGGTTCGAGCCGGGTTGGCCACCTACCAAGGTGGGAAGCAAGCGGAGGCTACCCCGAGTCCCAACAAAGGGGAGCAGGTATGCTTCGTCCCCTATCTGATAAGGGGACTCGGATTTCCTATACATCCGTTCCTCCGCGGGCTCCTGGAGTTCTATGGACTCCAGCTCCATCACCTTACGCCCGCCTTTATCCTGCATATCGCGGGTTACGTAGCTCTTTGCGAGCTATTTCTGGGCATCGAGCCCCATTTTGCACTATGGAAGAGGTTGTTCTGCCTCACACCTCGTTCTCACGAGGGGTCCATATATGAAGTGGGCGGCGCCGAAATATGGCGCATTGCCGGGACCGGATATCCATCCGGAACCCCTAAGAAGGCGTCCGAAGACTGGCCTTCGGAATGGTTTTACATAGAAGACGCCGCGCCGGACCTGCTCGATCGGCCTCCGGAGTTCAGTTCTGTTCCTCAAGAAATGCCTCGCTTGGCGTCAGAGCTCCCCAACCGGGGAAGACAAGCGCCCATTATTTGATGGGCGGATAAGGTTCTTGCCCATTCGGGTTGACCATGATTGGAGTCATGGAACATGCATTAGGCGGGGTGTAGCCATTTGCAATCTACAGGCCACCCATGTGGGATTTCAACGGGGAAGACGATGCCACCCGTCATGGCCGCAAAGGACCGGATTCGACCGAGGATCTGGTGAAGATCCTGTCCGGCCTGTACAAGGGGGAGAAGGAGGACTTTCTCCAGACGAACCTGTTGAATGGGTTCTCCATGAATAACCCTCAGCGTTGGGTAAGCGAACACTTTAAGGGCCCGACCCATGCTTTCAAAGTTTAAGCTTCTTATATTATGTCTTCGATGCAGGAACTGCGTCGGATTGTGGAGGACATGATAAGTCCAGCTCCGCAACCCGAGGATCCAGAGAGATCCCAAGATCCGGCCTCCGAAGAGGATCCGGACATACAGGTGGAGCTAATCGACGGGGTGTTCCACCAGCTCAGCATGGACAATGCCTTAGTCGCTATTACGGCTGACTACCCCGGACTATATCCGGCTTCCCAGGTGATTGTGACGGAAGCCCCGACACCATTATCTCTTCCTTGCTCATTTCTAACCTTCGCGTACGATGGTGTTTTGCAGGAAGCGCCTTCAAGGCGGGAAGCCGAGCCCGCGGCGGCTGACCAACAAAGGCTAGTCCGGACCAGTAGGCGGAAGAGGAGCGCGGCGCGGACTGAAACGTCGCCGCAAAGGTATAGCTCGCATTTTAATTATTTGGAGCAACGTTCCTAGGAAACATTTAAGTGCTCATGACTTTTGTAGGAGAAAAAGCACCCGCCGGACTACGGGCGTAGAGGTTGCCAATCCAACCTCTAACAGCCAGGCTCCAACACCTGGTCCGGAGGGGGAGGCGAGCGCTAGGCGCGAGCCGGATACTCCTCCAACGGAGGATGCCGACAGACTGTCCGCCACCAAGTCTGAGGTGGAGAGCGCCATGAACCACAGGCGTCGCCGGACAGTATTTCGTGACGCGTGCTTCTCCCCTGAGGCCTTGAATGCCTTTAACGCGAGGGACGCGCACCTCCATGCTGCTCAAGATGGTTTTACCAGAGCCACGGAGCAGTATGTAAAAGACATACGGGTAAGAGAATTTAATAGTTATATATGCCAGTAGCCCCCGAGACTTAAAGTAGTTATATTAACTGATTTAAGGATCATTTGAAATGCAGGATCTTACCGAGAAGAATACCCAACTATCTCAGGAGCTGCAAGAGTGCAAGGCCCAACTTGAGGCCGCATGAGGAAACACAGAGACCCCTCCTGGTAACACATTATTTTTAAAAATATAAGCGCTATGCGGCGTGCGCGCAAGTCTAATAATGACATTGCAGGTGCTGCCGGACAAGATCCGGACAGGCAAGAACTACTGTGCCAGCTGAAGGCCGGGGAGAGGGTGCTGAATAGAGTGCAATAAGAATGGAACATGCTCCAAGATGCCCACGCCCAGCTTGGTGAAGAGCTGAAAGGCGTTCGGGCCGAGCTGTCCGGCTCCGTTAAGGAGAATAAGCGGCTTCGTCGCGGCATTTATAGTAAGTGCTTGAGAGAACTCCTTTGAAAAGAAGAGTTCGGCGAGGAAGTCAATTCACAAGATATGTCTGTAGGTATACTCACAGGTCGTCTTGCGGAGGAGATGCCCTTATCGACGGGTGATCAACTTCCCGAGTTGTTGCAGCTGCTTGAACGAGTTCGGCAGGCAATGAGTGGCGTCGTCCAGGCTTTATGGCCAGCCCTCTCCCTACCCGAAGGCCTTGGGGAGCTTGCGGAGAAGCTTCAGGGAGTGCGGCAGCTCTTCCGTTTAAAGATTTCGGCCTGCCGCCAGGGTGCCAGGGAGGCCTGGGCCATGGTGAAGACGCGGTACAAGAAGGCGGATCCCAACCATATGACGGAGGTCGGACCTATGGGGCCCAACGGGAAGGAGATCCCTGTGAGTTTAGTATACAACCAAGTAGAGTTGGCCGCTAATTTTTCCCAACAGGACTGTAAATTGGACAGCCTGTTAGACGGGATTGAGGATGAATAAAGTTAGTCAATGTGACAATGTAATTTAAATTGACATGTAAAATGCATTCTAGACGGATTGTAGATCGTTTGTCTTTGCCGACCTTTTCGCTTCAGCCTCGGGACCCTAAAGTCCGAAGTGTGTCCGAATACCTTCTCGGTTAAAAAACAACCGGGGCATGCATGGAGACCAGGCGTAGGGGTCATTAGTGCTTTATCAGAGAAGTGCCCAACTAGTTATGTTATATTACATGGTTAGTAAGAAACATCTTCCAGGGAGAATAGTTCCATTAAAGGTTCCTTTCCCTAGGAGGCATGCCCTAAAGTGCATGTCCGGACTGCGAAAAGAGTAGGAAAACATCTGGGGGCAGATAAATAAGTGGGTAAAAAATCATCTTTCAAGTCACTGACCGAATATTCCCTTAAGAACGCTAGCTTTCGGCTTCACCCGTCGAGGTACACATCCGGTGACCGGCAAGAATAATCGCAGAGGTGCTCCTTTACCTCCTAGCCGAACAATCGGGAGCGTGGGGGTAAGCAGGAGCCAGCAACCCAGCTTGGCCAAAACTTAAGTCATATCGATGCATATAATGGTGAATAAAAGGTATATGTGGAAGCTTGACACATGTGCTTTGGGCATGAAGCCCTTATAATTAAGCTTCGCAAAGAAGCCCCGTGTATAATGAGTGCGGATGGCACATCAAGTGTATGCGAACAATGCGCAAGTAGGCCTTTAAGGGCTTTTTAGTAAAAGGGTTAAGAGAAGAAAGAGAAACAAAAGACAGCTGAAGTGTAAAAATTTGAACGGGGGAAGGGGACGAACTCTTAGTCCGGCGCTAGGCATAGAATCTTCGGAGGCAGGCTGCGTTCCATGGGTTCGGCTCGAGTCGGTTGTTCGACGCATTTCATAGACGGTACGCTCCACCGGTCAGGACTTGATCGATAATGAAGGGGCCCTCCCATTTGGGCTTGAGCTTGTCCTTTTTCTTGTCCGGCAAGCATAGAACTAGTTCGCCAACATTGTAGGTCTTGGCCCGTACTTCTCTGCTTTGATATCTTTGAGCCTGCTGCTGGTAGAATGCGGAACGAGCCTTGGAGACGTCGCGTTCTTCCTCCAATGCGTCCAAGCTGTCTTGCCGATCCAGCTCGGCTTCTCTTTCTTCGTACATGCGCACTCGAGGTGAGTGATGAATGATGTCGCAGGGCAGAACTGCCTCTGCGCCGTATACCATAAAAAATGGTGTGAATCCGGTAGTACGGTTGGGCGTCGTCCGCAGCCCCCAGAGTATGGAGTCGAGCTCCTCTACCTAGTGCGTGTCAGATTTCGTAAGTGACCGCACTAGTCTGGGTTTGATGCCGCTCATTATTAGACCATTTGCTCGTTCCACTTGACCGTTGGTTTGAGGATGATAGACTGAAGCGTAATCGAGCTTAATGCCCATGTTTTTGCACCATGATTTAACCTCGTCGGACGTGAAATTCGTGCCGTTATCTATGATGATGCTGTGGGGGACACCAAAACGGTGTACTACCCCGGAGATAAAGTCTATCACTGATCCGGACTCTGCCGTTTTAACTGGCTTGGCCTCTATCCATTTGGTGAATTTGTCCACCATGACCAATAAGTACCTTTGCTTGTGGGTTCCTCCTTTAAGGGGTCCGACCATGTCAAGTCCCCAGACTGCGAACGGCCAGGTAATGGGTATAGTTTTGAGGGCGGTGGGTGGCATATGGCTCTGATTAGCAAAGAGCTGACAACCGACGCATCTTTGGACTAAGTCCTGAGCATCTGCTCGGGCCGTCGGCCAATAAAATCCTCTACAGAATGCCTTTCCTACAAGGGCCCGAGCTGCGGCGTGGTGTCCGCCTAGTCCGGCATGAATTTCAGCCAGAAGGTTTCGCCCTTCTTCTTCGGAGATACACCTTTGAAGGACTCCGGTTGTGCTTTTCTTATAGAGTTCTCTCTCATGGACCTTGTAGATTTTAGATCGCCGGACTATGCAGCGGGCCTCATTTTGGTCTTCGGGAAGTTCCTTCCTAAGCAAGTAGGCTAGGAATGGCTCTGTCCACGGGGCGATTACTGCCATTATGTCGTGGGCTGAAGGTGTTATTTCGTCGGCTGAATCGCCGATTATGTCAGATTGCTTTGTGTCGGTTGGTGCGGCTGCTTCCGGTTTGTTGTTTCTGGACTCCTCTTCCCATAGTACAGATGGCTTAAATAGCCGTTCCAGGAAGATGTTTGGAGGGACATCGTCACGTTTTGCGCCGATGCGTGCCAATACGTCGGCCGCTTGGTTATTATCCCTGGCTACGTGGTGGAATTCAAGTCCTTCAAACCGAGCTGACATTTTTAGGACAGCGTTGCGATATGCTGCCATTTTCGGATCCTTGGCATCAAAGTCTCCATTTATTTGGGATATTGCAAGGTTTAAATCCCCGCGCACCTCTAGGCGTTGAATGCACATGGAGATTGCCATCCGGAGGCCATGTAAAAGGGCCTCGTATTCGGCTGCGTTGTTGGAGTCCGTGTACATTATCTGAAGTACGTATTGGATTGTATCCTCGGTTGGGGACGTCAATACGACGCCAGCCCCCAATCCGGCCAACATTTTAGAGCCGTCGAAGTGCATAATCCAATGGGAGTATCGCCTGCGTACTCTTTAGGGAGTTCGGTTGGTCCATTCAGCGATAAAGTCAGCCAAAACTTGTGACTTTATAGCTCACGAGGTTTGTAAGTTATATCGAATGGTAAGAGCTCAATGGCCCATTTTGCAATCCTGCCCATCGCGTCATGTTGTTTATAATGTCGCTATGGGTACTTCGAGGCCACTCGTTATCGAACACTCTTGAAAGTAGTGTCGGAGCTTCCGGATGCCATGAACACCGTGATCGCTATCTTTTGATAGTGCGGTAACGGACTTGCGGGGTTAACACAAAGGGATATGTAGTACACTCGGTTTTTGAAGAGGGAATTTATGCCCTTCGCTCTCGCTCGACGACGAGTACCGCGCTTACAACTTGATGTGTTGCGCGATGTATAACAACATTGGTTCGCCCAAGTTGGGCGCAGCCAGACCGAATTTGTTGCCAAGATGGCTTTTATTTCTTCGAGTCCGGCGAAGGCGGCATCCGCCCACTCGGTGTTCGTGCGCCTAAGGAGGCGATAGAGGGCAATGCCTTTTCTCCTAGACGGAGATAAAGCGGCTTAGAGCCGCCACGCATCCATCAGTTTTGTATTTTTTGAGGTCTTTTGGAATATCTAGCTGAGATAGAGCTCGGATCTTGGCTGGATTTGCTTCAATTCCTCTACCGGATACAATGAAGCTTTCCGGCTGGTACGCCGAAAACGCATTTTTCCGGACTTAGCTTGATGTCGTATGCTCTGAGGTTGTCGAATGTGAGCCTCAAGTCGTCTACTAGAGTTTCGGCGTGTTTAGTTTTGACGACTACGTCGTCTACGTATGCCTCTACTGTTTTGTCGATCTGGGTGGCCAGACATGTTTGAATCATGCGCTGATATGTTGCGTCGGCGTTTTTAAGTCCGAAGGGCATCGTGTTGAAGCAGAATGGTCCATATGGAGTGATGAATGCCGTTGCGGCTTGGTCTGCTTCCGCCATCTTGATTTGATGGTAGCCGGAGTATGCGTCGAGGAAGCACAGTGAATCGTGTCCTGCGGTAGCATTGATTATTTGGTCGATGCGGGGGAGGGGAAGGGATCTTTTAAAGTCGACACATAGGCGCCAGGATTTGTCCTTCTTTGGTACCATTACAAGGTTTGCTAGCCAATCCGGATGTTTGATATCTCTTATGAATCCGGCTTCCAATAGTTTGGCTAGCTCTTCTCCCATTGCCTATCTTTTGGGTTCAGAAAATCGTCGAAGAGCCTGTTTGACTGGCTTGAATCCTTTTAGGATGTTTAGGCTGTGTTCTGCCAATCTGCGTGGGATTCCGGGCATATCCGAAGGGTGCTAGGCGAAAATGTCCCAATTTTCCCAAAGGAATTCTCGCAGTGCGGCGTCAACGTCAGGGTTCAACTGTGCCCCGATGGAAGCCGTCTTTGTCGGGTCCGTTGGATGGACCTGGAATTTTACTATTTCGTCTGCTGGTTTAAAGGAGGTAGACTTGGATCTCTTATCGAGTATCACGTCGTCCCTATTCACAGTAGAGCGCAGCATGGTGTGTTCTTCTGCCGCTAGGGCTTCGGATAGTGCCTCCAGGGCTAATGCGGCTGTCTTATTTTCGGTGCGGAGTGCTATGTCCGGATCACTAACGAGAGTGATTATTCCGCTGGGCCCAGGCATTTTGAGCTTCATGTACCCGTAATGGGGTACGACTTGAAAAATTGTGAATGCCTCTCGTCCTAATATAACGTGATATCCGCTGTTGAACGGGGCCACTTGAAACGTGACTTCCTCGGATCTGTAATTGTCCGGCGAGCCGAATACCACATCGAGTGTGATTTTTCCGGTGCAGCACGCTTCCCGGCTAGGGATTATTCCTCTGAAGGTTGTGCTGCTTCGCTCAATGCGGCTCCAGTGTATTTCCATTTTTTGAAGAGTTTCCTCGTAGATGAGGTTTAGCCGCTGCCGCCGTCCATGAGGACCTTTGTAAGTCGAAAGCCGTCCACTATTGGACTAAGTACCAGTGTGGCTGATGCTCGGGCTGTTCGGAATTTAGGTTCGTCGCTGGCATTGAAGGTAATGGCTGTGTCGCTCCATGGATTTGTTGTTGCTACTTGGTAGACTTCGCGAGGTCATGGATTGTTTGTTTCGCATATTATTTGATGCGAAAGTCTCAAGATCGCTGATACCGTCTCGGTATTGTTGGTGTGGTTTTCGGGGCTAGAAGCTCCTCGCCACTTTTGGCCACCGCTGTAATATCCAACATGCTCGAAGGCTATGTGTTGGGACGACGCCCTCAGATCGTGAATTTTACAGGTCCGCTAAGCCATCCCTCCAAAGACGGTTCCGTGCCCTCTATGGGGTTTTTGTTTTTTGTTTTTGTGTCTGGTGCCTGAGTGTAATGCACCCTTTTGTTGCGGACTAGGGTTGTATTCGGGGCCGGATTGTCCCAAAACTTATTTTCGGTTTTCCGGAAACTCTCCATCGCACAGTACTTTCGTACTATGGACGCCAGGTCGGCAAAGCGTGTGATTTCACGACGGCTGACGGCGTTCAAGATTCCCTCGTCCGTGCAATTATTGCAAAAAATTGAGATTGCGTTTTCCTCACGGTAGTCCTTTATCCTATCCATAACCAGGAGGAATCTGGCCCAGTAGTGGTGTACTGTTTCAGTGGGCTCTTGCCGGATTAGAGATAGATCGCATATGTCTGGGCGGGTGGGTGGAATTAAGTCCGGAACCCTACCCATATCAAGGCTCGGAGGCCGGGGAGTTTCCAAATTTGGAAGATCGGATTGCTGGACGTTGTCCAACGGGTCCGGAACGATGCCTGATTTTAAGTTCCGTGCTCGATCGAAGTCCGTCCCTCCGCGGGAATCTGGCATGGAGGGTCCGGGAGCCCGGACACGACTAGTTTTCAATATAGGAGAAGAGTCGCCGCATTGTTCCTCTACCACTGGAACGTGGTGGGTGACCTGGGGAGAGTTAATCTCTCTTAGATCAGTTTTAGGCCCAATCTGATTGTAGTCTGTAGCGATCCCAGGGCGGCGATGCGATCCAAGAGCTCGTTTACGGACAAGAGCTCTATTGGATCCAGCCGCTTGGCGAATTTCGAGCTGACGTGAAGATTGCATTTGACTACTTGAGAGGTCATTGTCGAAGCGGTGGCTGGACAGGCGGTTATAAGAAAACCACCTAGCCGGATAGTTTGGCCGGAGGCCAAGGCTCCTTTGGCGAAAATACCGTCCTTGAAGACGGGAGGAGGCATCCTTCCTATCGGTGACGGCACGCAGGAACTCTCAATGAAAGCACCAATGTCGGTGTCAAAACCGCGGATCTCGGTAGGGGGTCCCGAATCTGTGCGTCTAGGCGGATGGTAACAGGAGACGAGGGACACGATGTTTTACCCAGGTTCGGGCCCTCTTGATGGAGGTAAAACCCAACGTCCTGCTTGATTAATATTGATGATGTGTATTACAAGAGTGGATCTACCATGAGATCAAGGGGGCTAAACCCTAGAAGCTAGCCTATGGTATGATTGTTGTAATGGATGTCGTGTCGTACGGACTAAAGCCCTCCGGTTTATATAGACACCGGAGAGGGCTAGGGTTACACAGAGTCGGTTACAATGGTAGGAGATCTACATATCCGTATCGCCAAGCTTGCCTTCCACGCCAAGGAAAGTCCCATCCGGACACGAGACGGAGTCTTCAATCTTGTATCTTCGTAGTCTTGGAGTCCGTGAGACGATGATAGTCCGCTGTCCGGACACCCCTAGTCCAGACTCCTCACTAGGGTTACACGTAGTCGGTTACAATGGTAGGAGATATACATATCCGTATCGCCAAGCTTGCCTTCCATGCCAAGGAAAGTCCCATCCGGACACGGGACGAAGCCTTCAATCTTGTATCTTCATAGTCTTGGAGTCCGGCCAATGATGATAGTTCGGCTATCCGGACACCCCCTAGTCCAGGACTCTCTCACTGACCTTTGAAGTGGTCAAGATCAGAAGTCCGTACCACGCTTTATTTGGATGGCCGGTTTATGCTAAATTCATGGCAAGGCCGTGTTATGTTTATCTGCAGCTCAAGATGCCAGGTCACAAAGGAACCATCACGGTTCATGGTAGCCGTAAGATTGCTCTGGAGTGTGAGGAAGGTGATGCGGCCTACACTGAATCGGTTTGTGCAACAGAAGAGTTGAAGTTTTATAAGGACAATGTTGATCTGGCAGACATGACCTCTCTAAAGAAGCCCACTACAGAGCATGATCCGGGTTTGAAGTTTAAATCGGCTGATGAGACTAAATTGGTTGATTTTTTCCTGGTGATTCATCCAAGCAGTTCAGCATCAGCGTCAACTTGGATCCCAAATAGGAAAGCACGCTCATCGAGTTCATCCATGAGAACCGGGACATCTTTGCATGGAAACCTTCTGACATGCCAGGTGTACCGAGGGAACTCGCTGAGCACACTCTTAATATTGATCCGAAGTTCAAACCGGTCAAACAGTTTCTTCGCCGCTTTAATGAGGAGCGGCGTAAGGCCATTGGGGAAGAGGTAGCCCGGCTACTGGCAGCATGGTTTATCGTGGAAGTGTTTCACCCAGAGTGGTTGGCTAATCCGGTGCTGGTACTTAAGAAAAATGGCACTTGGCGTATGTGTGTGGATTGCACAGATTTGAACAAGGCTTGCCCAGCTGATCCCTTTTCCCTCCCTCGTATTGATCAAATCATTGATGCTACGGCGGGTTGTGAGCGTTTGAGTTTCTTGGATGCTTATTCTGGTTATCATCAGATCAAGATGGCAGTTAAGGACCAGGATAAGACAACTTTCATTACTCCCTTTGGAGCCTTCTGTTATGTATCTATGCCCTTTGGGCTCAAGAGTGCCCAGGCAACCTATCAACGTTGTGTGCAGAATTGTCTTCATACTTAGATTGGACGCAACATTTATGCCTATGTGGATGATATTGTGGTCAAGTCTAGGAAGGCAGAGACGCTCATATCCGATTTGCAAGAAACCTTTGATAATCTAAGAGTTTATAAAATGATGCTCAATCCGGCTAAGTGTGTTTTTGGTGTACCGGCTGGTAAGCTCTTGGGTTTTCTGGTGTCCAACCGGGGCATTGAGGCTAATCCAGAAAAGATCAAGGCTATCACATCTCTGGCTAAATCGGCATGTATCAATGATGTTCAACATCTGGCGGGTCGTATTGCGGCTTTGAGCTAGTTTCTCAGCAGGTTGGGATAAAAGGCGATCCGTCTATACCAGATGTTGAAGAAGATAGATAATTTTTTATGGAGCGAGGCTGCTGATGTGGCGTTTGAAGACTTGAAGAAGCAGTTGGCTGAACCGCCGGTTCTTGCCGCTCCAGTTGATAAGGAGCCACTGCTGTTATATGTGGCTGCTAATGCCCGAGCTGTCAGTGTCGCCATTGTGGTGGAGTGCAAAGAGGCTGGGAAGGAATACCAGGTTCAAAGGCCGGTTTACTATATCGGCGAAGTGCTCATTGAGTCAAAGCAAAGATATCGGCATTGGCAGAAGCTGGTGTATGGGGGTTTTTATGGCAAAGCGGAAGCTTAAACAGTACTTTCAAGGTCATCCCATCACAGTGGTCAGTTCTGCTCCTTTGGGGGATATAATCCAGAACAGGGAAGCAACTGGCCGGGTTGCGAAGTGTGCCATTGAGCTTGGACCACATGGTTTGAAGTATATGCCTCGAACAACAATCAAATCCCAGGCCCTTGTGGATTTCATCAATGATTGGACAGAGTTGCAGATACTGGAGGACAAACCGGACAGTACATACTGGACTATTCACTTTGACGGGTCCAGGCAATTGGAGGGCTCGGGGGCTGGAGTTGTCCTTACTTCCCCTTCGCTTAATGTTCCCTTGTACTAACAATGCAGCTGAGTATGAAGCTTTACTCCATGGTCTTCGAGTGGCTAAGGAGATGAACTTAAGCCGCGTACGATGCTTTGGAGATTCAGACCTGGTAGCCCAGCAAGTTTCAGGTACTTGGGATTCCAAGGACCCACTCATGGCGGCTTACCGACGAGAGGTGGATATTGTGGCTGGTCACTTTAAGGGTTATTAGGTGGAGCACATTGATCTGCCCAAAAACGAAGCAGCTGATGCTTTAAGCCAGCTGGGATCTCAGCGTAAACTGGTGCCACCCAATAACTTTTTGGTTGTCTTGCATAACCCATTGGTTCAACTGCCTACAGAGGAGGGCCTTGCTATTCCTGATCCGGCGGTCCAAGTCCATGGTTGTTCACAACGGCGAGTTACACCATTGTAGTGTTTCTGGTGCGTTCCAACGCTGTGTTTCTCCTAAAGAAGGCCGTGAGATTTTACGCGAGATCCACGAAGGAGACTGTGGTCATCACACCGGTTCAAAATCCTTGGTTGCTAAAGCTTTTCGTCATGGCTTCTATTGGCTGACGGCTCACGCTGATGCTGAAGACTTTGTAAGACGGTGCGACGACAGTCAGAAATTCTCACGACGAGCTCATGTTCCGGCTCAGGAGCTACGGATGATTCCTATTACCTGGCCGTTTACCACTTGGGGGCTTGACATGGTAGGGCCTTTCAAGCGATCCAAAGATAAGAAGACCCACCTGTTGGTGGCGGTTGACAAGTTCACTAAATGGGTTGAAGCGGAGCCAGTAAGCAAGTGTGACGCAGCCACGACGGTTCAGTTCATCAAAAAGGTGATGTTCCATTTCGGTTTTCCACATAGCATTATCACAGATAATGGCACGAACCTCTCCAAGGGCAAGATGGAGGACTTTTGTCAATGAGAGCACATCCGGCTTGATGTGGCGTCTGTGGCTCACCCCCAATCTAATGGTCAAGCTGAGCGAGCTAATCAGGAAATTTTGAAGGGTATAAAGCCCTGGCTTATGGTCCCTTTGAAGCGGACGCCGGGTTGCTGGGTGGAAGAACTACCATTTGTGTTATGGAGCATAAACACCACCCCAAAACGATCTATAGGTTATACACCTTTCTTCATGGTTTACGGAGCAGAGGCGGTACTCCCCAGTGATATTCGTCATGACTCGCCTCGGGTTGCCAATTATGTTGAAGCGGACACGAGCAAGCACGTCAAGAACCACTGGACCTGTTAGATGAAAAATGGGACATGGCATTGGCTCGTTCGGCGGTTTATCAGCAAGACCTGCGACGTTATCACAGCCGCCGGGTTAGGACAAGAACCTTTCAAGAAGGCGACTTAGTGCTTCGGCTCATCCAGGATCAGACCGATATGCACAAGTTATCCCCACCTTGGGAAGGACCCTTTGTGGTTAGTAAGAATCTGTGCAACGGATCATACTACCTCATCGACGTTCGCAAGCACAAAGACTCAAGCAAATCAGAGGAGGAGACCCGTCGGCCATGGAATATCGCTCTTCTACGGCCTTACTACACCTAAGCCATAGGCTCTCACTATGTACATATTTTGACAATGTATATATTATGCTCAATAAAATAAACCGGCATCCTTGCTTCAAGCAGGGCCTCTGCAGTTCTTCCAATATTTCTTGGTTACAAGGGGGCTTTTGCTTACAAAGCGATGACCCGTTTTGTCCATTAAACCGGCTATCATGCCATCATACAGCTTGGGAGCTTCACACCCAAGGGGCCAAAGAGAGTTCTGTTGCTACAAGCACGACTCAAACATAGGCACCCATTGAGCATAGCTCACAAAATTACTTGGGGGCTCTTTGTGTAAAGTAACAAAGAGTTTGAAAGGACCCTTGTAATTGGGTATCGACCCACGGCTTGGAAGCTTGGTGTATTCACCTAAAACCCCGGGTTAACCTGCCTTCATCAAGTAAGCCACTCCTATCCAGGTAATCCTGGCACGACCCGCCGAACGTTTGACAAGTTACTCTCATTGAGACCCTGAACTTGTCAAAGTTAAAACGTCGATTGGTTAGTTGGAGGCCCATCTTAAAAGGCTTTGTCAAATATTTTAACTCAGCGGCCTGGCAGCCCGCGAAAAGCCTCGAATTTGGTCCTGGCAGCCCTCGAAAAGCCTTGTCTACAAGTTTTTATTCGCTTTCATTTTTGCAAGTTTTATCCTTATTGATCAACTTTTAAGGTAAAGCGGCATCTCTTGATCCAGCCAGGCTATATGTCTTCATCTCAACCCTGTGTTTCTTAACCTGGTGCGGCTTACAGTTATCATCTGTTAAGCATATAATCAATGGTGAACCGACATCTTTCAATCTGGCCTGGCATTGACTATAAGTCGCCAGAATGATCATCCGGTGTTTACAAATACCCGGTATGGCTTATTATGCACCAGCATAATGTGGTGGGTACCTTCCAACACCCAAAGTTTGGGTTTTCACCCTTACTAAATGAGTTGGTGGATCAACAAAAGTGATTTAATATCACGGGTATGATATGATTCATATTTTATTACTTTATAATATTGGTTATGAGGACTCTGTTTCTATATTGGGTATCACAACCCGTCCGGCTGTAAACCGCCAGGACATGTTTAAGTATTTAACATGCAGAAAGAAGGACTTCTACGAAATACCAAGGCAAATAAAGCAAATCATAGCAACATCATGCCGGATTACAGTATCAAGTAGCATTGCACGATGGCACCTAATCAAAGTATTTTATCTAGCCTATTATAAGGCGCTTTGATGCCCAAAAGAATAATTATTTGTTGTTCACTACACATAACAATCAAACCGGCCGGCGGATTATGATTCAGCACTAGGCTGACATGACGTTGAAGGGTCATCTCGCGCCGGTTCAGCCTCCTCCTCTTCACCTAGTGGCTGGAAGTCAAGGGTGGTCCAATCAATCCTGGTTAAGGCTTGAAATACAGCTTCGTCGCCTATAAGGTTGGACGGTTCAATGTCAGGAGAATAAGTGTGCTTACAGATTGGAGGGATTAAATTCCGAGCTTCCTTCACAGCGGCGTCAACCCGTTTTCCATCTGCGTCATAGCTGGACCGATTGTCGTGGTTCTAAGTCTGACAGTAGAGTAGGGGGGTAGGAATGGAGAGGCAAGATCCTAGCTATGGATTAGTTGTATACGCAAGAGGTTTACGAGTTCAGGCCCTTCTTGGAGGAAGTAATAGCCCTACGTCTCGGAGCCCGGAGGCCGTCGACTGGATTATGTGTATATGAGTTGCAGGGGTGCGAACCCTTTACACTGAGGAGGGGAGTGGATTATATAGAGTCCGCCAGACCCCTCCGGCCCTTAGTTATGCAGGGTTTAAGGTACATTAAGATCGGCCGTTACTGGTAACGCCACAAATAAAGTGTTATGATGACCATAAAAGCTACTTAATGACAGACCGTTTGCGTGCAGAGTGAATTTAGGTCTCGTGGCAGTCGAGTGGTTGGCTTCATGGTCGAGTGTCTTCGAGTCCGTCGAGTGGATCACTTCCGGGTCGATTGAAAGGTGGTTTCTTCTAGAGATGTCATTGGGGAGGGTAGCTTGGACAGGTCCATGACCCTACCCTAGGTACATAGCTTCATCATTAGCCCCCGAATGGATCGAGGTTTGAGTGGGGAAGGAGTTGAACATACTTCCGACCCATTTTCGTGCTATGAGTATGTCTTGTTCTGGATCAATGAACTTAGGTGACGGCACCAACTTCTTTTTCAGTCGCCTTGATCCATTCTTTGTATTCGTCGAGTGAATTTCTTTACTTGGAGAACTCCGAACGACAGAGCGGAGGAAATCTTCCGTCTGACCAGTTGCTCTGCAGCCCGCGGATTTAGCGAGATTCGAATTTTGGGAAGCGCGCGGGGCGGAGGAGGCCGCAGTAATAAGATGGGATAAGGCAGAGATGCCTCGATCTCCGTGCCACCTTTTTTGCCATGTATCGCGCGCGCGACTGTTGCGGGATTTGATAGGATCGCCCGGGCCTACCAGTCAGTCACTCGGAAGTAATATCATATAAGGCGTCGGACGGGGGTTTTTGAACAGTGCGTTCTCATTTCCTCCTCTCTTCCTCTGATTTATCCACCGCGCTCGCTTCCGTCTCAGCGCCGCTGCCCTGTGCACGTCTCGCCGGCGACGATGGTGAAAGAGAAGACGGCGGCCCTGGAGCGGGCGAAGAAAGCGATGGCGAAGGCAAAGGGAAGGGCGACCTGTCGGGGCGGATCTTCATCGAGGGCCGGCCTGCCGCAGGGCTGGATCTAGGGCGACTGGATTCGCTCGACGATTCGTCAAGAGGACCTTGACAACCTGGTCAATGGAGGACTGATCCCCCATGGATCGGCGTGGCTCCCGGGGAAGGAGGCTGAGCCGCAGCCTCAGGAGGGTGAGTGCGTTCTCTTGGCCACCCCATGTCGACCGTGGGTTTTCTTTGCCGCCTCACCCTTTCTTTCAGGGATTTCTATATTTCTTTGGGGCGCAACTCCACCACTTCACACCCAACACCATCATGTACCTCGCTGCTTTCGTGTCTTTGTGGGAGAATTTCTTGGGTTTTCGGCATCATTGGTGTGTTTTCAAGTACATTTTCACCTGTCGCTCCCAGACGGTGAAAAAGTCCAATCCGAGTGACGATAGAACACAAGTGATTCAGATGTGTGGGGGTCTTGGGGTTCAAATGAGGGGGAAAAGTTCTTTTCTGGCCATGATCCTGCCCGACTCGGTCCGTGGATGGCAGTTGACCTGGTTTTACTGCAAAGACCAGCCGACGCTTAGGGCGATGATCGACTCCTCCTTTTCTATGGACCGAGTGAGGAAGCCTTCCTCTTTGAAGGTGATCCCGGAAGAAAAGGCGCATGTTAAGGTGCTGGTCGAACGTGTTGTCCAGCTTATACATGACGGGGTGACCGGCATGGACCTCTTGGAGGTCTTCCTCCGATGACGCATCCAGCCACTTCAATATTGAGACCATCCGATGCAGATGTATTCTGGCACTGAGGACACCACTCGGAATCACCCGGAGGAGGTCGAGGATGCCACGCTGGAGAGGTGGCTGGCGAGCATCACAGGGAACAAAGACAACCCCTGAGGAGCCAGGAGGATTCCTCCACTCAACCAATCATACGAAGTAGACCAGGTCCGATTCTGCATCTCCGACTGTGACCTTGTTTTCTTCATTCTGTTTGCTTAAAATCGGTCGACTGACTTTTGTCTTGTTTGTTTTCTTCTAGGCCACTACTGGATGTACTTGATGCCCAACGGGGCACAAGAACAGGCCGAGGAGGAGGCGAGCGGAGGCGAAAGTGAGGAGGAGTGGCAATCTGATGGTGAGGGGGAAGATGATGACGACGGCTCTAGTGAAGAGGAGGAGGAGGAAGTTGATCCTCCTCGCACGGAAAGGCGGTCCAAGCTCACCCACGACCCCACGAGCGAGCGTGGCAAAGCGACTGCGCCTGTTGGGTAGTCGTCAAAGCGCCCTCGGACGGCTTCTCCGATACCGACTGAAAAAGCGCCAAAGCATCCACGAGCGGCGTCATCAAAGCCACCGAAGGCCTTGCCCAAGATGAGGATGACCATTCCCACCATTTCCGGGTAACAGCAGAACTTGCATTTTCTTGTTTAGCATGGACAGACTCTTGGTTGACTCATTGACTAACCGACTAGTTTCTGAAATCTGCAGTGCTGCTACCTCCGAGACCTCCGCCAAGAACGAAGACCAGGAAATGGAAGACGCTGCCACCTCCAACCTTGGTACGCTCTCCGTAATTTCACTTTTGGTCGATTGGATTTCGATTTTAACTTTGGACTTTTCCTATAGCTCCTCCTCATGTCATTGATCTCCCTGATGATGTCAACGAGGAGCCACTAAGGCCGAGGAGGAATAGAAAGGCGCCGGCTAGCAAGACCACTCAGGTTGCATCAGTGTCTGAGACACTGGTTCAGGAGGGTGGCAACATCACTCGGACTTCCGTGTCCTTCGCTGTGCCGCTGACGAGTGCTCGACCTTCGTCGTCGACTGCTGACCCGCCTTCCCTTTTTGCCACACACCACGTCCCAGAGGACCAGGCGGGTGCTGCTAAGGAGGCTATACGCTAGGTAGGGTTCATGATGGAGTAGGTGAAGGCGATCCGGGAAGCCAGCCAAGCAGCCTACGATGCTAGCTCAGCCCTTCAGAGCAACGTCCAGGTTAGTTGGCCACCGCTTGTTCTGTTAGGATATGCTACCTGAAGACTTTCTCTGTACACCCACTGGGTGTGTCGATTGAATTTTTGAATTGGTGGGGGCACGCTGAGTGCACCCACTGGGTGTAGTCCCCGAGACTATGGTGGACTGCTGGCAGTCGACTGTAGTCTTTGTATTTTGAATTTCTTCACTCGAACTCCTTCACTTGGTCTGGTCGGACCATGTCGAATGGAATCTTGGAACCAGTGGGGGCACACTGAGTGCACCCACTAGGTGTAGTCCCCGAGACCATGGTCGACTGCTGGCAGTCGACTAAGGTCTGAAGAACCTGTTTTTTTGGTAGATCATGATGAGACCATGGCTGACTGCTGGCAGTTAGCTATGGTTTAGGATCATAACCTTTTTGTCTCTTTCTTCCGATTGACCGGACCAAGTCAGAAGAACCAGTGGGGGCACGCTGAGTGTACCCACTGGGTTGGCACGCCCAATATGCGACCCTATCCAAAAGGAACTCGAAGGTCCCACCAAGGATAGACCCGCATATTGAAATGCTTTTGCAAGGTGGATATCATTACATCAACATTACATAATAGGTAGGGATACATACATAAGGCATACAATGCCACACGAATACAACATCATCTTACATAAGAGCATCATCCGACTACGGATGAAACACAAATGTAAACTCAAACGACATCCACCACTGCTAGCCCAGCTGCCGACACGAACCTATCCCCGATCGAAGAAGAAGCGTAAGAAGAACTCAAGCAAGCAAGCATCGCTCTCGCGTCATGATCATCGCATAACCTGTACCTGCAATCGTTGTCGTAGTAATCAGAGCCACGAGGACTCAAAGAATCCCATTACCATGGGTATCAAGACTAGCAAAGCTTAAAGGGAAAGGAAGGGGTAAAGTGGTGAGGTTGCAGCAGCGACTAAGAATATATGGTGGCTAACATATGCAAATAAGAGCGAGAAGAGAAGCAATGGAACGGTCGTCAACTAGTAATGATCAAGAAGTGATCCTGAGCTCCTACTTACGTCAAACATAACCGAAAGACCTTGTTCACTTCCCGGACTCCGCCGAGAAGAGACCATCACGGCTACACACACGGTTGATGCGTTTTAATTCGAATATGGTGTCAAGTTATCTACAATCGGACATTAACAAATTCCCATCTGCCACATAACCGCGGGCACGACTTTCGAAAGATTATACCCTGCAGGGGTGTCCCAACTTAGCCCATGATAAGCTCTCGCGATCAACAAAGGAAATAACTTCTCCCAGGAAGACCCGATCAGTCTCGGAATCCCGGTTTACAAGACATTTCGACAATGGTAAAACAAGACCAGCAAAGCCTCCCGGATGTGCCGACAAATTCCGATAGGAGCTGCACATATCTCGTTCTGAGGGCACACCAGATGAGCCAGACATCGGGTTGGCATAGACCCTGGTTGCCCAGGGGGCGCCGGACATCGCTCGGTTTGGACCAACACTTAGACAAGCATTGGCCTGGGGGGGCTAAAATGAAGATGACCCTCGAGAGAGCGACTCCCAATGGAAAAGTAGGTGATGGTGAGGCAAATGGTAAAACCAAGGTTGGGCCTTGCTGGAGGAGTTTTATTCAAAGCGAACTGTCAAGGGGGTCCCATGAATCACCCGACCGTGTAAGGAACGCAAAATCCGGGAACATAACACCGATATGACGGAAACTAGGGCGGCAAGAGTGGAAACAAAACACCACGCATAAGGCCGAGCCTTCCACCCTTTACCAAGTATATAGATGCATTAATAATATAAGAGATATTGTGATATCCCAACATAACCCTGTCCATCATGGAGCAATCTTCAACTTCACCTACAACTAATAACGCTATAAGAGGGGCTGAGCAAAGCGGTAACATAGCCAAACAACGGTTTGCTAGGAAGGGTGTCAAAGGTTAGAGGTTCATGGCAATTTGGGGAGGCTTGAAGAACAAGTGATAGGAAGCGCAGCATAGCGATAGAACGAAGCAACTAGCATAACAATGATAGTAGTGAGATCCAGGGTAGCGGTCATCTTGCCTGAAATCCCGCAAGGAAGAAGAACGAGTCCATGAAGAAGATGAAGCCACGAAGACGAACCAAGCGTAGACGAACGAATCCTCACGATCGCAACAAAACGGGAACTATCGAGAAGAAGCACACAACATAGTAAACACACCACACATAGACAAGACATGATGCACAACCAATCATGATGCATGACAAGACTACATGAAGCTACTCATGGCAAGAGATGATGCAACCAAGAGCAACACATCAAAGAAAGTTTAAATGAGGCCGGAAACAACATATAACCAATCCGGTAAGTCCTCATATACAAATTAGGAGTTGGTCCAGAACTGAATAAACATTAAGTTGAAGTTGTTAAACAGCAAGTTAAAGAGCACCAAGAGGATCTACACAAAAATCTAGTCAAGTTACATATAAACTTCATTTAGTTCGGAGCTACGACCTAGAAGATATGAGCAAAACAAGTTAAACATGGCATTGATGCAAAATGAATGCAAACATCAAGAAAACACTCCCAAACATGGATGCAACATGATAATATGAAACTACATGCAAAATCAAGCAAGTTTCATATAGAGCACACTCAAAACGGGGCAACGGTTCAACACATACACTCTATACAAGTTTAAAGGACAAGCTGTTCAAAACAACAACTAGGCATATTGCAAGCATCAAAACAACATGCTACAGCATCTCAACATAAGAACAAAAGGCATGGACATGATGTACAGGTAAAGCATGACAAAAGATGAACATTGAGCTATCTCCAGAAATCACTAGGACATGCTCAAAAGGACATGGCAAGATTGCAAATAATAACAGTTTCAGACTTAGCAGAAATAACACCAGGTTGCAATGTTTAGAGCTATCAAGCAACATGTTACATGAACTTAACATGGCAAACAAAGGCATGGCATGAATCTACTAATTGCATATAACAAAAGTCCCTTACTGACCATGAGCCAAAAAGGATCAGAAGATATGATGGCACCCATGTAAACATGGCAAGTTATATGACAGATTCATACATGGCAGGAACAACAATAAGTAGGCATGTTGGTGAGCTTGAACCGCTCACCACAGAGCAATACACGGCATGGCAAGGCAACCAACAGTAAGCATACATGTTTATGAAGTTGAGCATGGCAAGAGCAAGTTCATAGGGTGCATGGATCACTAACAACAATCATGGCAACATTGAGCTTAATGTTAACAGGCTGACAACAACATTATTTAGCAAGTTTGGAGCAAGATTGCAACAAGCTACAGCAGGCTATAAATGCAACCAGGGGCATGAACAGGTAGATCATGACATGTATAACAAAACATCCTTAGTGAACATCTCCAGATTATGCATAGAATGACTTGTACGAGCAGGTTTACATAGCAACAAAATATAACAGAATCAGTCAGGAAAACAGCAACAGCAAGTACCCTACTTAACAAGCTCGATGCACTCACTACACAACTCACAAAAATACATGGATGGCATCACTGTAAAGATGGCATGACATAGATAAAAACACATGTAGAACTCATGCTCATAGGATGCACACATCAAATGAAACAAAAATAACAAATCATCAAGTTATAAGAGTTTCAGCAGGTTAACATCATTTAGCACTTTTTCAACGATGATTCAGGCATCAAGATGAACTCAAATGAACATGGTGCAATGGAATGAAATGAAGTACTCGTTGAGGCGAACAATTTGACATATTACACGCACGAAACGGAGCAGTATATAGCAAGTTATGATGCGATGAACATGGCATAAAATATCACAGATTCGGGGACTTAGCAGAAAATACAACCTCGCGGGAAAACGGGACAGAGGAGACCCGGGACGAACAGATCCGGGGACGGGGCGGCCGTTTGGTTGGTTAGCTCGTGGATCTGGTCCACTGACCAGATCCGCGAGGACGGCGGCGGCTGGTTCGCGAAGCGGCGCGAAGCCGAGGCGAACTCCGGCGGGGAGCAATGGGCACCGGCGCTCAAGGCGGCGGCGTGGCTGCACGGGAGGCTGGACGGCGCGTCACTTCAGTGGTGCGGCGCGACGCCGGCGGGGAGCGGTGGCCTGGCGCGGTGGATGCGGAGGCAGCGGTGGCGCCGGGGTGGCTGGCGGCACGGGCGAGCGAATGGCGCGAGGAGGCGCGGGCCGGCGCTTCGTGGAAGGCGTCTGGCGTCGATGGCGGGCGCGTGGACGGCGAGGTAGGCGAGGCGGCGATGGGCGGCGACGCGTTCGCCGCCGGCGACGGCGCTGGCGGCGGGGACGGACCCGGCGGCGGCGGCGCGGGTTGGGCCCCGATGGGCTCGGCGGGCTTGCCGGGCCCAGCGGCCGCGGGCGGCGGGGCGGACGCTGCTGTGGCAGGTGCCACGTGGCGAGGCACGGTTGGCTCGGGAGGCTGCGGACATGTCCGTCGGTGGCGGGGGAAATGTCCGGCGGCGCGAGAGGAAGAAGGCTAGGGTTTCATCCGCGAAAATGGAGGGGGGAGGCACCTATTTATAGCTAGAGGGAGCTAGGAGACTCCAAATGGAGTGCGGTTTGCGCCCACACGATCGTGATCGAACGGCCGAGAGCATGGAGGGGGTTTGGATGGGTTTTGGGCCACTTTGGAATGGGTGTTGGGCTGCAAGACAAAAGAGGCTTTGCGGTTACCCGGTTAACCGTTGGAGTATCAAACGACCTCCAAATGGCACGAAACTTGACAGGTGGTGTCGTGACGGGGGACGAGCACCTATGGGGCAGGGGGCCCCTTCTAGTCTGGCAAGGGAGCGAAGGGCGCACGCAGAGCAGATCGAGGTCGAGCGCGCGGGGGGAGACGGGCGATTTTACCCAGCCGAGCTCTCCCGAGAGATAAAACTCCTCCGCTGCTTTGTGTTTGTATTTGTTCTTGCTCGAGAGCGAAAGCGTGTGGTGGTGTTGGATGCGTCGAATGAATCAACCCCTTCTACGTCGCATGGGCCTCCCTTTATAGTCTCAAGGGGGCACCAACAGTGGCAGCGAGGGAAGAGGGGGTAAAAGAGTAAAACGCAGGTTGGTACAACAAGAAATAATGTGTCCCTACCTAACTCGACGGCAGGGGACAAGGGCATTTAATGCTCGTCCGTCGCCCCTAACAAAGGTGAGGAAACGACCGTTAGGGGCGCCACCGATCGCCACGATGGCCTCCTTGTCAGCTCTTCTTGCCACCTCGCTCTGCATGGCTGCACAGCGCCTCGCCACGTGCTCCTGGGATGACCCTGGAGTGACACGTCGCTGGATGCGCTGGAGCTTGGGTGCAGGGTGGCGGCCTTGCCGCGGCAAGTGCATTGCCGTGGCCCTTCTCTTGCCGTGCCGGCAAGCTTGCCGGTCGCCGGGCCTTGCCGGGACGCGCGGGGCGTCGTGGCAAGTCTTCTGGAAGCGCCTTGGTTGGCCTTCCCGGCAAGCTCCTCTTGCCGGGGCCTTGTTTTTCCCGGCAAGCTCCTCTTGCCGGGTCTTTGTCCACTTGGTTGACACTTTTTGTTCTTGAATGGCAGTAAGTGGAAATGACGGAGGGTCTTGGCGGGCGCCCGGCGAGCCTTGCCGCGGGGTGCTGCAACTGCCCGTGCACAAGTTCGGGGTACTAAGGTACCCCTACTTTAGTACACCGACAGGTGGTCTACCAGTGCTATACCAAGGACGCTTGGCAAACCTTGGGCCATTCCGAGAAAGTTTAACACCCGCTCACAACAGGAGACAAAAGGGGAACGCTGGAGGACATAGGAGTGCCGGATTGTAAAACGGACAACGGGGAAAATGCTCGGATGCATGAGACGAACATGTATGCAAAATGAAATGCACATGATGACATGATAAAATGCAACACGCAATCAAATGACATGGCAATGATGGCGAATATCTGGCGGACACCTGGCGCAACGAATCCGGGGCGTTACAACACTCCTCCACTAACAAGAGATCTCGTCCTGAGATCTTAGGACCGAGACGGGAGGGAAAATGGATGAGGTGAAACAAGAACTCAAGAGAGGAAGCAAAGAATCGAGAGCACTCAATAAGAAGAGAGGAACGAGGAGAATGACGAGAATCAAAAACTCACGGAATCAGATAGACTATGAAACCACTCCGGTTAGAACGAGATAAGAAACGAATAAGACTGTAAGGATTTAGGCAGCACTACGGCTGAAACATGGAGGAATAGAACACGAGCTTGAGTGGATGGAATGATACTTGATGAAGACATGACACAAAACCTCCGGAAAGAATTGAAAGATTTGAATGAAAAGAATGGAGAAGAAAATGACAACTTGTGCCACGAATTAAATTGAAAGCATCTTTAGAAGGAAGGTTTAAACGGAGTTGTTGAGAAAATCAACAACGAAAATAATAAGCTTGTTGTGGACTTATGGAAAATCCTCTCAAAATTGAGGTGTAACTGTGCCACAAGCAAATGCTTGAATAGCTGAGAAGAACAAAGAAATGCATGTCGGGGGTTGGGAGCGACATATGCCAAAGGATGGCTTATCATGGTGGGGACGAGTAGAACGTTGCCGGTGCCTGGAAACGGGATGAGGCGAAGACATGCACGCCGGCGGATCATACCCAGCTTCAGGGCTCTCCGAGGAGATAACACCCCTACTACTGCTCTGCGGGGTCTCCGCATGGTCACTAAGGCACAGTGAGTACAGGGTTGCTCCTAGAGCTGTTTCTGGAGGTAGGAGAAGGCAAGGCTAGCTCTCTCCGCCCCGTATTGTCTGTCTAGTGCTAGATGGGTTCCGAACCCTTTGCATGGGTGCCCTCGGGGGTTTATATAGGCCTACCCCCAGGGGTACAATGGTAAAACCGGCTGGGCGCGGGTCCCAGCCGTCTGTCTCTCAGGCGCCGTCTTCTCCGCCGACTCCTAGGGCCCGCCGACTGCTGGGTCCCGCCGACTGGCCTGGTACGAGGGCGTCAGCCCTTGTCCGCCGCGGGCGGGTCGTGCCGGCTGTAGATTACTGTAGCCATGCTTCTAATGACATGGGCTTGGTCATGGGGTCATGGCAACAGTGCCCCCGCCTATCGGGCGATCACTGTTGCCATTCCCCTGTCGCATCTGGTTAATGGCTTGTGGGGCCCGTGGGAGGGGCCGGCCGACTCCTGGGGGCCGACTCCCAACGAGTCCGACTCTTGGCGCTCTCGCCGTCTTCAGTATTCTCGCTGACTGGTGGGCCCGCCGTCTCCGGGCCATACAGACAGACTGCCTTGCGCGCAGGCCCCGCCTCAGAGTGATGTCGGGGCCGATATGAGTATGATCGCCGCGGACGGAGATCTCCGTTGGCACGACGCACTGTGGCCATACCTGCCCTTAAATAACAGGGTGGTTGGAGTTGCAGGCCGACTTCCGTAGTCGGCCTCCTTGGAGCCGCCTCTGGGACTCGGCTTTATCTGTAGTCGCCTCTTAGACTCGGCTTTATCTGGAGTCGCCTCTTGGACTCGGCTTTATCTGGAGTCACCTCTTTGACTCGGCTTGCCTGGAGTTGCCTTCTGGACTCGCGGGGTGCAGCCTGCCCCGATGTCTTGAAAGGTTCTGGGACTCGGGTTGGCCTACCCGTGGCCCATTACTCCGACAATGCAAAACTCCACTTCAGGAGAAAACGGAGAATTATTTGCACTTCGAGACGCGAGAAGAAAAGAATTCCTCCAACAAGAATCTTGATGAACTCTTCAAGAATGAATAAACCATGAAGAGCCACCATGAAGAACTCCGGTGACAAAAGGATGATGAGATAGAATGAAGGAAGAAAGAATAAGATGAGCCTTGTGGTGATTTAGATGGAGGTTCCGATGAAATGGCCGAGGAAATTTGAACTCCGGAAAAGAGAAGATGAAAATACTTGAAACTAGAATTTATTCATCAAGAACAAACTCCAAAATAAGGGATTACTCACTTGATGAAAGAAGAATAAGAATTACGTTATGCTATCCTCACCAAATTAAATTGATGACAACCGGATTTGGCATGCCACTTATTCGCGTTGGAAAAGATTAAGGGAGGATATAGCATGAAAATTTGAGAAAGTCTTCATGAACCACCGGTAGGATTCGAAACAACGAATGGATTAATATGATAATCAAAGAAAAAAATCTTGAATGATCCACCGTAAGAATTCAAAATGACTGATGAAAGAGAATGAATCACCGGGAAGAATTAGAAGAACCAGTATGCTAGAGGGGATTTAGATGCAAAAGAATAAAGAGATCATGAGGTGATTAAAGAACACTTGAACGAAGCACCTGGATAATATTGAGGCGAACAAAAGGGCACGGATATAGAATAATTGAGAGAACGAAGCTGAAAACTTGGGACGAGGAAATCTTCTGAAATGGAGGCCTCCGGATAATTGGAACAGAAAAGCAACTCCTGAAATACTCCGGATGGATGAAAAGAATTGCACGACTGGAAACAATTAGATAGGATAACATCGAGCTAGCACCATGAATCTCCGGGAGAACGGACAAGATTTAAGAGAAACTCTACTTCAGTCTTCAAAAGATGAGAATGACGACGAGAAACACCTTGAAGAATTTGTTGAAACACTTCGGAAGAATGGAAAGAGGACAGATTCACCCGAACATGAAAGAATTTGAAAGCGATCTTGGAGAAGTATCTAACTGATGAAATTCATTCTTACGTCACACTTGAAAAGAATTGAGAATAACTCCAGGGGAATTAGAAGAGTCAGGTAAGATTCTGGGAAAAAACCTGTGGGTTAGGGCCCACTAAAGCGATAACACCGTTGGAAAGGGATGTTGAAGAGATAGATGATGCACCGGAACAATTGAAATATTTGAATGAGGTGACAACCTCGAATTAATTCGAACACAAACAAATCTCTTGAGATGTCTTCCGAACTCTGGAATGATTGAATGGCGAGAGGCAAACGAGCAAGGAGAACACTTGGGCCGAGGAAAAGAATATGATCAACCCGAAAAACTTGAATTGAGTCCACCGGAGAAGAAAAAAGATGAAGAATGTCAAACGAGACGAGAATTCACCGGTTGAAATAATTGAGGGAAGACTGAAGAGGCTCCGCATGAATGAAATTGATGCTCAAAAGAGACTCAGGCTCCGGGAAGAAGAGTGTGGGAGGGCGGGAAAACAAAGGTAACTTGGAAGGGGGAACCGATGAATATCTTGAAGAGAAAACACCGGTTGAAAGAAAACAAAGGCTTCACACGAGTAGGATGGATACTCGATTACGGACTCCAGCTCCGAGAAGAAAAAAGGGGAGGGCAGGTGGGAAAACAAAACAACTGAGGATTGAACTTGTAAAAAAAAAGAGGGTCGAATCGTCTTGACGAGAAAATGCACCGGATGAAAAGAGCTGAGAACCCACGATCGGAAAACCAACTGCGTGATCTTAAAGAAAATTTTTGAAGGAGAAGAGGGGTAGTTCAAAACACCTGCGTCAAGATTCCTTACCAGAGCGACGAAGGGGCTGATGAGTAAAAAGAATTCCTACTCTCCGATATAACTAGACTCCGAAAACAGTTTTCTTCTAGACTCAACAACGGCCAAACTACACGATCAATCAAGGGGGCTCCTATGATGGGTCGAGGCTCTGATACCAACTTGTCACGCCCAATATGCGACCCTATCCAAAAGGAACTCGAAGGTCCCACCAAGGATAGACCCGCATATTGAAACGCTTTTGCAAGGTGGATATCATTACATCAACATTACATAATAGGTAGGGATACATACATAAGGCATACAATGCCACACGAATACAACATCATCTTACACAAGAGCATCATCCAACTACGGATGAAACACAAACAGAAACTCAAACGACATCCACCCTGCTAGCCCAGGCTGCCGACCTGGAACCTATCCCCTGATCGAAGAAGAAGCAGAAGAAGAACTCAAGAAAGCAAGCATCGATCTCGCGTCATGATCATCGCATAACCTGTACCTGCAACTGTTGTTGTAGTAATATGTGAGCCACGAGGACTCAGCAATCCCATTACCATGGGTATCAAGACTAGCAAAGCTTAAAGGGAAAGGAAGGGGTAAAGTGGTGAGGTTGCAGCAGCGACTAAGCATATATAGTGGTTAACATACACAAATAAGAGCGAAAAGAGAAGCAATGGAACGGTCGTCAACAAGTAATGATCAAGAAGTGATCCTGAGCTCCTACTTACGTCAAACATAACCCAAAGACCGTGTTCACTTCCAGGACTCTGCTGAGAACAGACCATCACGGCTACACACACGGTTGATGCGTTTTAATTTGAATCTGGTATCAAGTTATCTACAACCAGACATTAACAAATTCCCATCTGCCACATAACCGCGGGCACGGCTTTCGAAAGATTATACCCTGCAGGGGTGTCCCAACCTAGCCCATGATAAGCTCTCGCGATCAACGACGGATATACCTTCTCCCAGGAAGACCCGATCAGTCTCGGAATCCCGGTTTACAAGACATTTCGACAATGGTAAAACAAGACCAGCAAAGCCGCCCGGATGTGCCGACAAATCCCGATAGGAGCTGCACATATCTCGTTCTGAGGGCACACTGGATGAGCCAGACGTCGGGTTGGCATAGACCCTGGTTGCCCAAGGGGCGCCGGACATCGCTCGGTTTGGACCAACACTTAGACAAGCATTGGCCCGGGGGGGCTAAAATGAAGATGACCCTCGAGAGAGCGACTCCCAAGGGAAAAGTAGGTGGTGGTGAGGCAAATGGTAAAACCAAGATAGGGCCTTGCTGGAGGAGTTTTATTCAAAGCGAACTGTCAAGGGGATCCCATAAATCACCTGACCGTGTAAGGAACGCAAAATCCGGGAACATAACACCGGTATAATGAAACTAGGGCGGCAAGAGTGGAAACAAAACACCAGGCATAAGGTCGAGCCTTCCACCCTTTACCAAATATATAGATGCATTAATAATATAAGAGATATTGTGATATCCCAACATAACCCTGTCCATCATGGAGCAATCTTCAACTTCACCTGCAACTAACAATGCTATAAGAGGGGCTGAAGATGAAGCCACGAAGACGAACCAAGCGTAGACAAACGAATCCTCACGATCGCAACGAAACGGGAACTATCGAGAAGAAGCACACAACATAGTAAACATGCCACACATAGACAGGACATGATGCACAACCAAGCATGATGCATGACAAGACTACATGAAGCTACTCATGGCAAGAGATGATGCAACCAAGAGCAACACATCAAAGCAAGTTTAAATGAGGCCGGAAACAACATATAACAAATCCAGTAAGTCCTCATATGCAAATTTAGAAGTTGGTCCAGAACTGAATAAACATTAAGTTGAAGTTGTTAAACAGCAAGTTAAAGAGCACCAAGAGGATCTACACGAAAATCTAGTCAAGTTACATATAAAGTTCATTTAGTTCGGAGCTACGGCCTAGAAGATATGAGCAAAACAAGTTAAACATGGCATTGATGCAAAATGCATGCAAACATCAAGCAAACACTCCCAAACATGTATGCAACATGATAATATGAAACTACATGCAAAATCAAGCAAGTTTCATATAGAGCACACTCAAAACGGGGCAACGGTTCAACACATACACTCTATACAAGTTTGAAGGACAAGCTGTTCAAAACAACAACTAGGCATATTGCAAGCATCAAAACAACATGCTACAGCATCTCAATGTAAGAACAAAAGGCATGGACATGATGTACAGGTAAAGCATGACAAAAGATGAACACTGAGCTATCTCCAGAAATCACTAGGACATGCTCAAAAGGACATGGCAAGATTGCAAATAATAACAGTTTCAGACTTAGCAGAAATAACACCAAGTTGCAATGTTTAGAGCTATCAAGCAACATGTTACATGAACTTAACATGGCAAACAAAGGCATGGCATGAATCTACTAATTGCATATAACAAAAGTCCCTTACTGACCATGAGCCAAAAAGGAACATAAGATATGATGGCACCCATGTAAACATGGCAAGTTATATGACAGATTCATACATGGCAGGAACAACAATAAGTAGGCATGTTGGTGAGCTTGAACCACTCACCATAGAGAAATACATGGCATGGCAAGGCAACCAACAGTAATAATACATGTTTATGAAGCTGAGCATGGCAAGAGCAAGTTCATAGGGTGCATGGATCACTAACAACAATCATGGCAACATTGAGCTTAATTTTAACAGGCTGACATCACCATTATTTAGCAAGTTTGGAGCAAGATTGCAACAAGCTATAGCACTCTATAAATGCAACCAAGGGCATGAATGGGTAGATCATGACATGTATAACAAAACATCCTTAGTGAACATCTCCAGATTATGCATAGAATGACTTGTAGCAGCAAGTTTACATAGCAACAAAATATAACAGAATCAGTCAGGAAAACAACAACAGCAAGTACCCTACTTAGCAAGCTCGATGCACTCACTACACAACTCACAAAAATACATGGATGGCACCACTGTAAAGATGGCATGACATAGATAAAAACACATGTAGAACTCATGATCATAGGATGCACACATCAAATGCAACAAAAATAACAAATCATCAAGTTATAACAGTTTCAGCAGGTTAACATCATATAGCACTTTTGCAACGATGATTCAGGCATCAAGATGGACTCAAAAGAACATGATGCAATGGAATGAAACGAATTACTCATTGAGATGAACAATTTGACATATTACACGCACGAAACGGAGCAGTATACAGCAAGTTATGATGCGATGAAGATGGCATAAAATATCACAGATTCGGGGACTTAGCAGAAAATACAACCTCGCGGGAAAACGGGATGGAGGAGACCCGGGGACGGGGCGGCCGTTTGGTTGGTTGGCCTGGTGGATCTGGTCCAGCTGACCAGATCCGGCGAGGACGGCGGCGGGCTGGCTCTGGCGAGCGGCGCGGAAGCCGAGGCGGACGGCAGCGGGAGAAGCGGGCGCCGGGCGCCGCTACGGCGCTGTGGCCGCACGGAGGTTGGGCGGTGCGGCACCACTGTGGTGCGGCGCGGACGCCGGCGGGAGCGGTGGCAGCGTGGTGGATGCGAGGTGGCGGTGGCGCCGGGGTGGCTGGCGGCACGGCGAGCGAGGCGCGGGAGGCGCGGCCGGCGCTGGCAAAGCGCGCTGGCGCGTCGGGCGGCGCGATGTGGACGGCGAGGCAGGCGAGGCGGAGAATGGGAGGCGGCGTGCTCGTCGCCGGAGTTGGTCGCCGGCGACAATGTGCCAAGGCGGCGGGACGGGACCCGGGCGGCGGTGCGGGGTTGGGCCCGATGGGCTTATGGCTTGCCCGGGCCAAGCGAACCACGGCGGCGGGGCGGACGCTGCTGGGTCAGGCGCCACGTGGCGAGGCACGGTTGGCTCGGGAGGCGGCGGACATGTCCGTCGGTGGAGGGGGAAATGTCCAGCGGCGCGAGAGGAAGAAGGCTAGGGTTTCATCCGCGAAAATGGAGGGGGAGGCACCTATTTATAGCGAGAGGGAGCTAGGAGACTCCAAATGGAGTGCGGTTTTCGCCCACACGATCGTGATCGAACGACCGAGAACATGGAGTGGGTTTGGATGGGTTTTGGGCCACTTTGGAAGGGGTGTTGGGCTGCAAGACAAAAGAGGCTTAGCGGTTACCCGGTTAACCGCTGGAATATCAAACGACCTCCAAATGGCACGAAACTTGACAGGCGGTCTACCGGTGCTATACCCAGGACGCTTGGCATACCTCGGGCCATTCCGAGAAAGTTTAACACCCGCTCACAACAGGAGACAAAAGGGGAACGCCGAAGGACATAGGAGTGCCGGATTGCAAAACGGACAACGGGGAAAATGCTCGGATGCATGAGACGAACATGTATGCAAAATGAAATGCACATGATGACATGATAAAATGCAACACGCAATCAAATGACATGGCAATGACGGCGAATATCTGGTGGACACCTGGCGCGACGAATCTGTTGCGTTACATGGGTGTAGTCCCCGAGACTACTGTCGAATATTTTGATTCGGCTATAGTCCTAGAAATGTTACGATTTTCCTCTTAGTCACTCAGAAGCAACCTATCTTTGATGTCTGTCGACTGACCCTTCGCAGAAATCTTGCGAGCTTGTGGCTCGCTATACTGAATTGGAAAGCAAACATATCCAGCTCAACCTTGACTTGAAGCTTGTTCAGGAGAACTTTAAGAAGGCGAAAGATGAAGCGAAAGGTATGGTTGGTGAGAATCTTGACGACTGTCTTTATCTTTCTGCCCATTCCTGATTCTGATCTCATTGTCACCTTGCAGATAAAATGAAGGAGGATCTGAAGAAGAAGGACCATGACCTCGCCGAGGCGCAGAAGGCGGCTTTGGACAAAATGAAGCTTGTGGAAGAAAAACTGGCTTCAGTTGGTAAACTTGAAGAGGAGAATGCCAATCTGAAGGCTGCTCTCGACACGGCCAACAAGGAGGTCAGCCATCTGAAGAATGATAAGATAGCTCTGAGTGACAAGGCTAGCGAATCAAGGGAAGAAGAACGATCTGGAGGCTTATCTGGGAGGGCTCGCCAAGAAGTTATTCATCATGCTTGAAGGTAATCTCTCCTATCCGACTGACTTGTTATCATCGACTCATCATAGAACTGTTGGCTTAACTTTGAATTGTGTTTACAGAATTCTGCCAAAACTTCGAGGAGGAGACCAGTCGAGTGGAGACAAGCTTGGACCCCATCAATTGTCCTGTGAAGGATGAAGCCGCTATGAACATGCTCCGACTGGAGTCTCGTGTTGCTGGAGTTGTTGACTACCTTGCTCGGCTGAAGGTTGCGGCATCGCGAATCGACACAACACTCTGGCCGGGAGAGACGCTTCAAAATGACCTTGAGTCTCTAATGACTCGACTGAATGACGTTCCAGGTCGAGTGCAAGAATGGAAGAAGTCTTCTGCCAGGTGCGGTGTTGACGTTGCCCTGTCCCTGGTCCGTGTTCATCGCAAGGATGCGCGAGAGGACAAGTGGCGGCCCATCAAAGTGGCCAATACCAGGAAGCACGACTTCCAATCTTTCATGGAGACCTTCATTGCTGCTGCCACTCGGATTGCTGACGGAATCGACCTGGACCAGTTTGTCGCGCCTTCCAGTCCTCCACCTGAGGAGTAAGAAATACTTCAATGCTTCGCCTTCAATTTGCCTCGGAATGCCGAGTGGTTTTGTAATCGATAAACTTTTACAGGCTTGACGCCTGAGCACTTCTGAATCCGTAGAATGTTTCTGAACTTGGCTTATCGTTGAATATGCTTGCATTTGCCTTCGAGCGAACTTTGTTCTTCACTCGGAATATACTTTAGTGCTTGAGACGCAGCTCTGAGGTGGAAAGTCCAGTCGACCTGCACTTCATCACTCTTGCAGGTAGGGATGGAGAACGGATTGCAGTCGACCTGCGTCCTTGCGGATTGGGATTGAGCGCGCGTTGTATTTGTGACGTAGCTCCGAAGGAGAAGGTAGCAGTTGACCTGCACCTCGTCATCCTTGCAGAGCGCACATTATATTTGTGGCGTAGCTCTGAAGGAGAAGGTAGCAGTCGACCTGCACCTCGTCGTCCTTGCAGAGTGCACATTGTATTTGTGGCGTAGCTCCGAAGGAGAAGGTAGCAGATGACCTGCACCTCGTCGTCCTTGCAGAGCGCACATTGTATATGTAGCGTAGCTCCGAAGGAGAAGATAGCAGTCGACCTGCACCTCGTCGTCCTTGCAGAGCGCATGTTGTATTTGTGGCGTAGCTCCGAAGGAGAAGGTAGCAGTCGACCTGCACCTCGTCGTCCTTGCAGAGCGCATGTTGTATTTCTGGCGTAGCTCCGAAGGAGAAGGTAGCAGTCGACCTGCACCTCATCGTCCTTGTGGATCAGAGTACTGGACCGCAGCTAAGCCTTCGAGTGGGAGGATTGCTCTCCACTCGGTAGGATTTTCAAATACTTAGGCGAGTATTGGACTGCAGCTAAGCCCCTGAGTGGGAGGGTTGCTCTCCACTTGGTAGGATTTTTGGATACTTAGGCGAGTACTGGACTGCAGCTAAGCCCCCGAGTGGGAGGGTTGCTCTCCACTTGGTAGGATTTTCAAATACTTTGGCGAGTACTCGACTGCAGCTAAGCCTTCGAGTGGGAGGGTTGCTCTCCACTCGGTAGGATTTTCAAATACTTAGGCGAGTACTGGACTGCAGCTAAGCCTCCGAGTCGGAGGTTTCTCTCCACTCGGTAGGATTTTTAAATACTTAGGCGAGTACTGGACTGCAGCTAAGCCTCCGAGTGGGAGGGTTGCTCTCCACTCGGTAGGATTTTTAAATACTCAAAGTAGCATCGGATCTGCAGCTAAGCCCCCGAGTGGGAGGGTTGCTCTCCACTCAGTCGGATTTTCAAATACTTAGGCGAGTACTGGACTGCAGCTAAGCCTCCGAGTGGGAGGGTTGCTCTCCACTTGATAGGATTTTCAAATACTTAGGCGAGTACTGGACTGCAGCTAAGCCTCCGAGTGGGAGGGTTGCTCTCCACTCGGTAGGATTTTTAAATACTTAGGCGAGTATTGGACTGCAGCTAAGCCCCCCGAGTGGGAGGGTTGCTCTCCACTCGGTAGGATTTTCAAATACTTAGGCGAGTACTGGACTGCAGCTAAGCCCCCGAGTGGGAGGATTGCTCTCCACTCGGTAGAATTTTTTAAACTTAGGCGAGTACTTGGACTGCAGCTAAGCCCCCGAGTGGGAGGCTGGCTCACCACTCGGTAGGATTTTTTAAACTTAGGCGAGTACTTGGACTGCAGCTAAGCCCCCGAGTGGGAGGCTGGCTCACCACTCGGTAGGATATTTTAAACTTAGGCAAGTACTTGGACTGCAGCTAAGCCCCCGAGTGGGAGGCTGGCTCACCACTCGGCAGGATTTTCAAGTACTTAGGCGAAACGGATTCGCAGCTAAGCCCGCGAGTGGGAGGCTGGCTCACCACTCGGTAGGGATTTTTTTATGAACTTAGGCGAAACGGATTCGCAGCTAAGCCACCCACTGGGGGATTTCTCACGTAAACAAAAGCAACAACGATCACTGGGAAAATTATAACACTCTTGTCTTTGATAAACAAACTACAGAGGTACTTTTATTACATCTCATCCGAGTGAGTACTTAAGTATAAAAGGGGCGGAGCAGCTCCGCATTCCAAGCTCGTGGCTCATCAATCTGGCGATCGACATTGTAAAGATGGTATGCTCCATTGTGGAGAACTTTGGTGACGATGAAGGGGCCTTCCCAAGTAGGAGCGAGCTTGTGTGGCTTCTGTTGATCCACTTGGAGGACCAAATCTCCTTCTTGGAAGGCTCGACTCTTCACATTTCTGGCATGGAACCGACACAAGTCCTGCTGATAGATAGTCGATCGGATCATGGCCATCTCTCTTTCTTCTTCTAGAAGGTCGACTGCATGCTGCCGGGCTTGTTCTGCGTCATCTTCAGAGTAGAGCTCGACGCGGGGTGCATTGTGAAGCAAGTCACTCGGCAGAACTACTTCAGCTCCATAGACCAAAAAGAATGGAGTTCGCCCAGTCGACCGATTAGGAGTGGTCCTCAATCCCCAAAGAACTGATGGAAGTTCGTCGACCCACGCGCCTGCTGCGTGCCTGAGATCATGCATCAACCGGGGTTTTAGTCCTTTGAGAATTAGGCCGTTTGTTCTTTCTTCTTGTCCATTCGACTGGGGGTGAGCGACTGAAGCGTAGTCGACTCGTGTTCCTTGAGAGGTGCAAAAGGCTTTGAACTTTTTGGAATCGAAGTTCGACCCATTATCCGTGATGATGCTTGCGGAACTCCATATCTGAATATCAACTCTCTGACAAAACTGATAGCAGTGCAAGCATCAAGATTCTTGATAGGTTTAGCTTCAATCCATTTAGTAAACTTGTCGACTGCCACTAGCAAGTGAGTGAAGCCGCTCCTGCCCGTTCTCAATGGTCCAACCACATCCAACCCCCAAACAGTGAAGGGCCAGACGAGTGGAATGGTCTTCAAGGCTGAGGCGGGTTTGTGTGACATATTGGAATAGAACTGACATCCTTCACACTTGTCGACTATCTCTTTTGGCATTTCATTTGCTCTTGGACAGCAAAACCCCACTCGGTATGCTTTAGCCACAATGGTCCGAGAGGACGCATGATGACCACAGGTCCCCAAGTGGATATCGTCAAGAATTATCTGGCCCTCTTCTGGTGTTATACATTTTTGACTGACTCCAGTCGCGCTTTCCCTGTACAACTGTCCCTTTACCATAATAAAGGCCTTGGATCGACGGACGATCTGTCGAGCCTCTTCTTTGTTCTCTGGGAGCTCTTTCCTTAGGATATACGCGATGTAGGGCACTGTGCAGTCAGGAGTGATGACCAAAACTTCCATGATCAGGTCGACCACAGCTGGGACCTCAACTTCAGTCGGATCCATGACACTTTTTGGCTGCGAGGCTTCTTCGGTGAAAGCATCCTCTTGAACTGATGGCGCGTGGATGTGTTCCAAAAACACATTACTGGGAATGGATTCTCTCTTGGAACCTATTTTTGCCAAATCATCAGCCGCTTGATTTTTCAGTCGGGGTATATGATGAAGCTCTAACCCCTTGAATTTCTTCTCTAGCTTTCTCACTACATTGTAGTAACCAGTCATGGCCGGACTTCTGACATCCCACTCCTTCATCACTTGATTAACCACCAAATCAGAGTCACCATAGACCATGAGGCGACAGACGCCGAGTGAAATGGCCATACGCAACCCATACAGAAGTGCTTCGTATTCTGCTTCGTTATTGGAGGAATCAAAGTGGATCTGGAGCACATATCTGAGCTTATCTCCTCGGGGGGAAACCAACACTACCCCAGCACCGGAACCATCAGCATCTTAGAACCATCAAAGAACATGGTCTAGTGCTCCGAGTGAACTTGAGTCGGTAGTTGCTGTTCAATCCACTCGGCGGCGAAATCTGCTATTGCTTGGGACTTGATGGCTTTCTTTGCCTCAAACTTGGTATCTAGGGGAAGGATTTCAATCGCCCATTTTGCCACTCGACCAGTTGCATCTCTCACAGCAGTAATCTCGACAATGTGGCGTCGCTGACGACTTTAATAGAATGGTCAGAGAAGTAATGAGCAACCTTCTTCGTGGTCATATAAATCCCATATACAAGCTTCTGATAATGAGGGTATCTTTGCTTTGATGGGGTCAAAACTTCAGAAAGATAATATACTGGGCGCTGAACTTTAAAGGCTTTTCCATCTTCTTCTCGCTCGACCGTAAGTACTGTACTGACGACTTGTCCCGTGGCTGCAATGTAAAGCAGCAAAGGCTCTTTGCTGATCAGGGCAGCAAGCACCGGCTAGGTGGAAAGCAGGGCTTTTAGCTCTGCAAGTGCTGCATCAGCTTCAGGAGTCCACTCGAACTTGTGTGACTTCTTCATCAGTCGGTAAAGAGGCAATGCCTTTTCACCGAGACGAGAGATGAATCGACTTAAAGCAGCCAAGCAACCAGTAAGCTTCTGGACATCGTGCACACGTACAGGATGATTCATTCGGAGTATAGTACCAACTTTTTTTGGGTTGGCATCGATTCCTCATTCGGAAACGAGAAAACCAAGTAACTTTCCGCCAATAACCCCGAATGTGCACTTTGATGGATTAAGTTTGATATCATACCTCCTGAGGTTGGCAAATGTCTTAGCAAGGTCAGTCAGCAGGTCGGAACCCTTCCGTGACTTGACCACAATATCATCCATGTATGCTTCCACATTCCGACTGATTTGAGTGAGCAAACACTTGTGAATCATCCTCATGAACGTGGCTCCAGCATTCTTGAGGCCGAATGGCATGGTGACATAATAGAAGCACCCGAATGGAGTGATGAAAGCTGTTTTGATCTCGTCGGGTCCATAAAGACGGATCTGATGGTAACCGGAATAGGCGTCTAAAAAAGACAGGCGCTCACATCCCGCAGTCGAGTCAACTATTTGGTCGATGCGGGGGAGAGGAAAATGATCTTTCGGGCAGGCCCGATTGATATGTTTAAAGTCAATGCACATGCGAAGTGACTTGTCCTTCTTGGGGACCATGACGGCATTGGCAAGCCAATCGGAGTGGTAAATTTCTCGGATAAACTCCGCTGCTAAGAGCCGAGCCACCTCCTCGCCAATGGCCTTTCTCTTCTGGACGGCGGACCGTCGAAGATGTTCCTTGACAGGTTTCACTTTTGAGTCGACTCATAGATGGTGCTCAGCCAGCCCCCTGGGAACACCCGGCATGTCAGAAGGCTTCCATGCGAAGATGTCCTAGTTCTCACGGAGGAACTGGATGAGCGCTTCTTCCTATTTGGGGTCGAGTGTTGTAGAGATATGAGTCGGAGAAGCACTGGGGTCGTTGGGTGGATGTGAATCGGTTTTGTCTCACCGGACAACTGAAATGCTGATTTCGTAGCGGGCTTCTTGGCTCGCAACAAATCACTCGGGTCTGCAGTTTTCTGGTGTTCCTGCAACTCTACCACTGCCATCTGAGCATCGGTGTTCTTTGAGCCTTTCTGAAAGCACTCTTCCGCCTTCTTCCGATTGCCAGTAATAGTGATCACACCTTTGGGACCAGGCATCTTCAATTTGAGGTACACATAACATGGTCGAGCCATGAAACGTGCATAAGCTGGCCTGCCCAAAATAGCATGATAAGCACTCTGGAAATCCACAACTTCAAACGTTAACTTTTCTTTGCGGTAATTCTTGGAATCACCGAAAACCACATCAAGAGCAATTTGGCCGAGTGACTCAGCCTTCTTTCCCGGAATGACTCCATGGAAACTCATGTTGCTGGTACTAAGTCTGGACATCGGAATGCCCATCCCTTTCAACGTCTCTGCATACAATATATTCAGGCCACTGCCACCATCCATCAAGACTTCAGTCAGTCGAGTGCCTTTGACGACTGGGTCGACCACCAAAGCTTGCCTCCCAGGGGTGGCTATGTGTGTCGGATGATCGGACTGTGATGGCAGTCTGAGACCATTTCAGATAACTGGGTGTCGCCGGAGCAACCATATTAACCTCTCGGTTGATAACTTTCAATCGTCTTTTGCTTTCAACATCAGCAAAAATCATCAGGGTGGAATTGACCTGGGGATATCCATCATCACTATCTTCTTTGTCTTCAACTTTGTCCGACTCCTTTTCCTTATCTTTGGTCTGTTTCCCCTGGAATTGCTGGATCAAGAGCCGGCACTGTCGAGTGGTATGTTTCGGGTAAATGAATTTACCTTCCTCATCTTTCTTCGTGTGGATGTGGCACGACAAATCCATGATGTGATTCCCTTGTCCTTCACCTTCTTAGGGTTCCAAGACCCTTTGGGCTTCCCTTTAAACTTTCCTTGAGTCACAGCCAAGGCTTCTCCAGGAGCAGCTGGCTCGGCTTTCCGCTTCTACTTCCGACTGGAGTTCCCTCCCCCGATTTCGTGGGCGACTGACTTGTGCTTGCCACTCCGGAGCCGATCCTCTTTTTCACCATTGGCATACTTGGTGGCAATCTCCATCATTCGACTCAGAGATATGTCTCTGGTTCGACCGAATTTTAGGTTTAGCTCTCTGTACTTAATTCCTTCCTTGAAGGCACAGACTGCCTGGTGATCAGATACATTCTCTACCTTGTGATGCAACGTGATCCATCTCTGGATGTAATCCCTCAGAGTTTCATTCGACTTCTGCACACAAGATTGCAGCCCTGTCAACCCTGCTGGTCGCTTGCAAGTTCCTTCAAATGTTCTGACAAACACTCGAGCAAGATCTTCCCAAGTGTAAATGCTGTTGGGTGCTAACTAATTCAACCATGCTTTGGCCGAGCCCTCCAACATAAGAGGTAGGTGTTTCATGGCCACCTCATCGTTGCCGCTGCCAATCTGAACAGCCACTTGGTAGTCTTCAAGCCAAGTATCGTGCTTGACTCGCCAAAGGAACTTATCGACTCCGCCACCAACTTTGGTTGGGAGGAATCACTGCGGGCCCTGATGGCTCTGCTGAAACACTCTGGTCCTGAGACGTGTACTCTGTTGCTGGTGGGTATATCCTTGTCATGACCTTCTCGATGAGCTCTATTCCTGTCAACCAAACCTTGAACGATAATGGATCTTGCATCAAAGCTTGGTTCCCTGGGGTCGACTGGAATCCTTCGCCCAACACTGTGATGGCGTCCGCCATCCTGCTGTCGAGGCGCGTACGATCCACCCCTTGGGGGAGGGGTTGGCACTCGACGTCGATCATCACGATCGAATTGGTGATCATACTGCTCACGGTTCTTGTACTGATCACGTCGGTCTCCATGTTCCTCACGCCTCGGGGGTGATCTTGGGCTATGGGCTGATCGATCAGTATTTGCAAAGAACGGATCTCGCTGTGAATTCTGTTCCGTGGATCGCGATATGACTGAATTTTGATCTCCTGCTGCTCAAGTAATGCTCTAATCTGTAATAAGCCTCCGCCAGCCTCGATCGAAGGCTGAATCGACTCTGCTATACGGGCCGCAGCTGCTAAATTCTGAATCAGAGTTTGATATACCGAGTAGGTGGTGGAAAGCGCTGACGCCGATCGAGTTCGAATCCATTGCCGCGCACGCCGCTGTGCTCGCTGGAGGTTCTCCACTGGCGCGCCAGCCAAGTTGGCTGCGCGCATCTTCTAAGGCACGAGCCTCGGGGTTTCTCCGACGATAGGAGTGTGTAGTGCATCCATGTTCCGCGGCGAAGTTCTTCCTCTGCAGCAGTAAGGGCTCGGGTTGATACTTCGTGGACCCACGCCGATCGCTTCCGCCGCCGCCCCGTCGGCGGCACGGGAAAGCCGGAGGACTGCGTGGTCCATTGACCATCGTAACCTCCGCCGCTAGATCGCTCGCCGCACTCGGATGCGTCTCTGAGCCACGATCAGCAGTCGAACAGGTGTAGAGAGATTCGCTGGCTCGACGCGCGATTTCGGTGGCTGACTGGCGAGCCACCGCGTGCCTCACCCCCGCTGAAGCCTTGACTGACCGGAACGCTTGCGCCAGCGGGAAATAGGGAGGGAGGATGACACAGGGGCCGACCGATACTGGGTCGACGGTTGCCGCAGAAGGACACCACGGATGCACGCACGAAAGTGCGTCGCCCCGCGGACAGGGAGTGCGTCGATGTCGAGCGGAGCCTCCTGAAGCCAAGCTGAGTCGTTGGCGATGAACGTGAGCGCGCCGAGACAGATCTCGCGGCCCTCAACCAAAACTCCACCTGAAACCATGATGAAGGAGATCGGAAAAATCACAACTTCTCCAATAAGTCGCTAAGACACCTGCTCCATGGTGGGCACCAACTGTCGTGGTTCTAAGTCTAACAGTAGAGTAGGGGGTAGTAATGGAGAGGCAAGATCCTAGCTATGGAGTAGTTGTATACGCAAGAGGTTTACAAGTTCAGACCCTTCTCGGAGGAAGTAATAGCCCTACGTCTCGGAGCCCGGAGGCGGTCGACTGGATTATGTGTATATGAGTTACAGGGGTGCGAACCCTTTACACTGAGGTGGGGGTTGGCTTATATAGAGTCCGCCAGACCCCTCGGGCCCTCAGTTATGTAGGGTTTAAGGTACATTAAGATCGGGCGTTACTGGTAACACCACAAATAAAGTGCTATGATGACCATAAAAGCTACTTAATGATAGACCGTTTGCGTGCAGAGTGACTTTAGGTCTCCTGGCAGTCGAGTGGTTGGCTTCATGGACGAGTGTCTTCGAGTCCGTCGAGTGGATCACTTCCAGGTCGATTGAAAGGTGGTTTCTTCGAGAGATGTCCTTGGGGAGGGTAGCTTGGACAGGTCCATGACCCTACCCTAGGTACATAGCTTCATCACCGGTAGACAGACAAATCGACCTCCTCAGCTAGTTGGCTTGCCAGCGGGTGCATCTCCTTTGTCAAGACTTTTAGAGCTCCATTATCAAAGTCTGATCCATCCTCTTGTTGACCGGGATAGCCTTTGGCAGTATCTGCCGGATCAAGGTCAGCGATCCACGCTTTGGCCTGCGTCAGTGATGTTAAAGCGCCAGCTCTTACAGCAGACCGCTTTACCTCTTCTATCTGTGCTGGGGTCATAGACAGTTTGGTCAATGTGTCCTTGATCAAGATGGGTGCCGGCTTGTTGAAGGAAGATGCACAGATGACTCGTTGAGCACCAGTATACGATTGTTCTATCAAAGTGTAAGCTGCCTTCAACTTCATCCATATGTCAGAGCCTAGATGAGCAACACGGCTACCTGCAGAACGGTTTAAGAAAGTTATTGTTAAACCGGCAACTTCAAACAATGTTTACGGAAGGATTGGACAAAAGATGCTTACCAAATATTGCTGAAGTCATAGCATTGACTTGCTGCTTCAGCCCTGTTAGCTCCCCAGCCACCGGTTTAAGTGCTTGTAGGACCTTGAAGTATGTCTAGAGGGGGCGTGATTAAACTACTTGACCAATAAAAACTTAACCTTTTCCCAATTTTAGAGTTTGGCAGATTTTAGCTACTTTAGGATAAGTCAAGCAATCATCACAGTATTCAAGCAAGCATGCAAAGAGTATATAGGCAGCGGAAATTAAAGCATGCAACTTGCAAGAAAGTAAAGGGAAGGGTTTGGAGGATTCAAACGCAATTGGAGACACGGATGTTTTTGGCATGGTTCCGATAGGTTGTGCTATCGTATATCCACGTTGATGGAGACTTCAACCCACGAAGGGTAACAGTTGCGCGAGTCCACGGAGGGCTCCACCCACGAAGGGTCCACGAAGAAGCAACCTTGTCTACCCCACCATGGCTATCACCCACGAAGGACTTGCCTCACTAGCGGTAGATCTTCACGAAGTAGGCGATCTCCTTGCCCTTACAAACTCCTTGGTTCAACTCCACAATCTTGTCGGAGGCTCCCAAGTGACACATAGCCAATCTAGGAGACACCACTCTCCAAGAAGTAACAAATGGTGCATTGATGATGAACTCCTTGCTCTTGTGCTTCAAATGATAGTCTCCCCAACACTCAACTCTCTCTCATAGGTTTTGGATCTGGTGGAAAGAAGATTAGAGTGGAAAGCAACTTGGGGAAGGCTAGAGATCAAGATTCATATGGTAGGAATGGAATATCTTGGCCTCAACACATGAGTAGGTGGTTCTCTCTCATAAATGGTAAGTTGGAAGTGTAGGTTCATTCTGATGGCTCTCTCCATGAATGAAGAGGAGGTGGAGGGGTATTTATAGCCTCCACACAAAATCTAACCGTTACATACAATTTACCAAACTCGGTGGGACCGATTCAACAGACTCGGTCGGACCGATTTAGTAAACCTAGTGACCGTTAGTGATTTTCGGTGGGACTGACATGCATCTCGGTGAGACCGATTCGGTTAGGGTTAGAGCATAACGTAATATCAGTAAGACCGATTTGGTAATAAGCTTTCCAAAGAGTTGGTCAGGTAAACTCGGTGGGACCGATTTGCTATTTTCGGTGAGACCGAAATGTTACAAAAAGGAAAAAGAGAGTTTACATTGCAATCTCGGTGGGACCGATCGCTCACTTCGTTAGACCAAAACGCTACTTAAGGAAACAGAGAGATTATAATCCCATCTCGGTGAGACCGAGATCGCTATCGGTAAGACCGACTTGCTTAGGGTTTGTGGCAGTGGCTAGGACTTTTGGAATCGGTGGCGCCGGATAGGAAGAATCGGTGTGACCGATTTTGGCTTTGGGTTTAGGTCATTTGTGGATGTGGGAAAGTAGTTGAGGGTTTTGGAGCATATCACTAAGCACATGAAGCAAGAGGCTCATTAAGCAACACCTCATCCCTCCTTGATAGTATTGGCTTTTCCTATAGACTCAATGTGATCTTGGATCACTAAAATATAAAATGAAGAGTCTTGAGCTTTTGAGCTTGAGCCAATCCTTTGTCCTTAGTATTTTGAGGGATCCACTATCATCATCCATGCCATGCCATTCATTGAACTTTCCTGAAATAATAGTCTTGGAATAGAATTAGCTCAATGAGCTATATGTTGTTATGAATTACCAAAACCACCTAGGGATAGTTGCACTTTCAGTGCTGCTTCGGCATCTTCAGCCCGCTTTAAGAGAGCTGCTTTTTCGGTTTCCCAGTTCACCCGCCCACTTTTGAAGCCGTCTTTCAATTGTTCCATGGAAGTCAAAGCGCCCTTCAGTTCATCTTTGGCTTTGGAAGTTTCTGCCTGCTGGGACTTAATATTCTCTTGAAGATCAGCAATCTGGATGTCTCTGATGTTCAAGTCAGCCTGCCCAAGACAGATGATAAAGATGTTAAGATTTTTTCTAAAGTCCCAAGCACATAACAAATTATACACTTGGCACTTGGGGGCTAATGCGAATTACTTTTTGTTTTGACTATCATTCAAAGTCCCAAGGCTCAATACAAGTATTAATCTCGGCACTTGGGGGCTAATGCATATTTGATCTGAATATTTAAAAATGAAGGAATTCAACAAAGACACGTTTTAAACAGAAAGTCCCGGTTTATCATTAAAAAGGTAAACCGGCCCTTGGGGGCTACACAGTTGGAAGTCTTTTTATTTCAATGTCCCTGTTCATCTTGATGAGATAAACCGGCCCTTGGGGGCTACAATGGAGTTATACAGTGCAAAGAAACTTTTTGAAGTATTTGAAAGATTACCTCATAACGCTCCTTCATCAAGTTGACTAAACTGACGTCATAGTCATGGCTTGTGTAAAGGCGGTTTAAGTATCCAAAATGAAGTTCCTGAGCGGGGAGATGAGCGTAAGTCGACACATCAGCTTTCCACTTGCCTTTTTCTTCAGCAGCAGATTCCACCTTGGCACTGTGCTTGGCCAAAGTGACAGGATTACCAGGAGAAGTATGGCCAATCCCAGTAATCACAACATCATCAGTGGCTGCATTTGGGCTTGCCGGTTTGTCTGAGGCTTTCACAGGGCTTGGCGGATCAACGGCTGGACTTGGGGGATTAGCTTGTGGGCTTGGTGGATTGATATGAGGACTCGCCGGGTTAACTTCGGGCGGATCACCATCAGTGGCTTGGCCTTGTGGCACAGGGTCATCCATGACAATATCAACATTCTTGCCAACATCTTCTGAGGTCTTGTCCGGTTCAACCTCATCAGTGGGAGCAGTTGTTTTTGCCTTCTTGCTCAATCGGGCTTTGGCACTACAAAATGGCATGTAAAGGATTAATATGGTAAACCGAGGCAAGAAGACAAAGTTAAAACATTGTTATACTTACCCAGGGACGGTCTTAAGGGGAGGCATTTGGGTGGTTGATGAACCGCCAGAGGACGAGTTGGAAGTGGCCTGATAATTTGAGTCAGACGGATTAAGAGGATATCAAAAGTAACCCGCCAGGGGATAAGACTTGATAGAGTTATAAGAGACCTCTGCACGGCGCTTCCGGAGTGGAGTATCTGGTAAACCGAAAGAAGTGACTTGTTGGCCACTATGCCGGGTTGTGTGTCGAGCTTCAGGATGCTATGGATCCAAAGGAGTGAAAGGATGTGAACGCTTCACTTTACAAACCGCGCGACGGGTTTTTCTTACTGGCACAAGATCGGAAGTGGAAGAAAGGGAGATTACCTCTACATTGTCAGCTCGGCTCGCTTCCGCATCATCCTAGTAATAGTTGTTGTCAATAAGATGTATGAAAAGTGAGCCAAGGGAGTCAAGTTCTACCTCTTGTTCCAAATCAACATCTTCGGGCAGATCAGAAGACTCAGTTGTTTTCTTCTTGGCTGACTTTTTGATGGCCTTGCTCTTGGCACGAGCATCCCTCGCCGGTTTCTCTTGAGTTTTTGGCGCTTTGTCCTGAGCTTTCCTCTTCTAGAAAGGATCTTTGGCCTGAAAGAATAGACAAAGAATTATGAGAACAATGTTAAAGCGGAGACGGATCACAAAGGCAGAAGGGTAAAATCTTTACCGCTGGCGGTTTGTTGGAGGTGTTGAAGGGACGCAACCCAGTTTTGCTGCATTCAGCGAGCGGTTCATCCAGCATCTTCTTGACGGCCTCAGTAACTTCATCGTCAGTTATTTCTATTTCATGGTGATGTTGAGGGTCCTTGACATTTCCGGTATACTCATGCATCAACCTGGAGCGGCGGCTTAAGGGCAGGATACCCCATGAAACCCAGCAACGAACGAGGTCAACACCGGTTAAACCGTTGGCTAAGAAAGCCCAGAGCTTGGCGAGTTGAGGTGCGTAAGATTGTCGTTCTTTGGCAGTGAGTCATTGAGGTAGTGGGTGGCCATTGTTAAGCCGGTGAGCACGGTAACCCGGCAAAGGGTTTTCTTCAGCAGGAGCAGTATTCTGGCAGTAAAACCATGTTTGGTTCCAATCTTTGGGGTGGCTGTGATGTTTGGCATGAGGAAAATCAACTTCTTTTCTCTTTTGAATCGACACTCCGCCGAGTTCAGTGTTGGGACCGTCAGAGAATTCAGTTCGGCGGTTTAAGTGGAAAAAGTCCCTAAAGAGCTCAACAAACGGTTCTTCTTGAAGATAAACTTTGCAGAATACTTGGAAATTGCAGATATTAGACACAGAATTTGGTCCAATATCTTGTGGATGGAGCTGAATCCCCGGTCCAGATGCTGCATGAATACCACCACTTCTCCATCTTGAGGTTCAGGAGGGCACTCAGGGCCAGGAACCCGCCAGTGAACAACTTCTTTCTTGGCCAAAGCGCCAGTCAGAACATAACCATTGAGCCGAGTCTCCGTGATCCGGGAAGGAACCCAGTTGCAAGAGGCGAATTGCTTGGCCATTGTGAAGGACAGACTGTAAAGAGAAGTGCAAAAAGCCGGTTCATGGTTCAAGATTGATGTGCACAAACCGGTGTCAAACCAGGGAAATTAATTCAGACATATACACACTTTAAATCGGATATGGATGGTCAAGGTAAGATGGCAGTTTATGCGAGGGCTAATGGTACCTGCCGGATTATCATTTTCTAAAATGTTAAACCGCCTACAAATTGGAAGAAGCATGTCTGAAATTTACTAAGTACTAAAGAAACAGATTTCACAAGAAGGTGTTATGATTTTGGATCTACCGCAGCCTAGTAAAGGAATTTTTTCTAAGCCCTAGAATGGCATCAAGCGGAACATAGAAGGTTTAGATGAGGATCTATTCAGGAGTAGCAAGATGCCGTAGTACGGCAGACTAAAACTATGTATCCATCCACAAAAAAATAAACTATCAGGCCTAGAAGGATTCAGTAAGATGCTAAAGGTAAAAAGTGCTGATGAACACCGACGAACACTGAAGAAATTTCGAAACCCTAATGCAGATTTAATAAGGGAAGGAAGGGAATACTTACCAGGGCCACACAGCGGCGGAGGAGTGCGCAGATCTTTAGTACAAACAGGTTGATGCAGCGGCCTAGTCGGTGCAGGGTCGACGACGGCAGCGACGCTTGAGCGCTTCGGGGTCGCGAGGAAGAAGATGATGCGAAGAGGCAAGGGGGAAAATGGAAGGACCCCGGTCTTATTTATAAAGGAAAGGGGATAAGCGGCATGCACAAAAATCTGTTGGAAATATGCCCTAGAGGCAATAATAAAAGTATTATTATATTTCAATGTTCATGATAATTGTCTTTTGTTCATGCTATAACTGTATTATCCGGAAATCGTAATACACGTGTGAACACTTAGACCACAAATGTCCCTAGTAAGCCTCTAGTCGACTAGCTCACAGATCAATAGATAGTCATGGTTTCCTGACTATGGACATTGGATGTCGTTGATAACGGGATCACATCATTAGGAGAATGATGTGATGGACAAGACCCAATCACAAGCATAGCATAAAAGATCGTATAGTTCGTTTGCTAGAGGCTTTGCCAATGTCAAGTATCTCTTCCTTCAACCATGAGATCGTAACTCCCGGTTACCGTAGGAGTGCCTTGGTGTATCAAACGTCACAACGAATCGGGTGACTATAAAGGTGCATTACGGTATCTCCGAAAGTATCTCTTGGGTTGACACGGATCGAGATCGATTTGTCACTCCGTATGACGGAGAGGTATCTCTCGCCCACTCGTAATGCATCATCATAATGAGCTCAAAGTGACCAAGGTGTTGGCCACGGATCATGCATTACGGTATGAGTAAAGTGACTTGCGATGTAACGAGACCGAACGAGGTATTGGGATACCGACGATCGAAGTCTCGCAAGTAACGCATCGATTGACAAAGGGAATTGCATACAGTGGTTTGATCGAATCTCGACATCGTGGTTCAACCGATGAAATCATCGAGGAGCATGTGGGAGCCAACATGGGTATCCAGATCCCGCTGTTGGTTATTGCCCGAGAGTCGCCTCGGTCATGTCTGCGTGTCTCCCAACCCGTAGGGTCTACACACTTAAGGTTCGGTGACGCTAGGGTTAGTAGGAAGACTAGTATGTGAATACCGAATGTTGTTCGAGTCCCTGATGAGATCCCTGACGTCACGAGGAGTTCCTAAGGGTCCGGAGGTAAAGAATAATATATAGGAAGTGGTGATTCGCCATCGGGAAAGTTTCGGTCTCCCAGAAATCACCGACCACCGGAAGGGTCCCGGGGTCCACCGGTGGGGCCACCTATCCCAGAGGGCCCCATGGGCCAAAGGGGAAGGAACCAGCCCACAGGGGCTGGTGCGCCCCAGGCCCACCTCGCGCCTAGGGTTGAAACCCTAGGGGGGGGCGCCCACCGGCTTGGGGCACTCCACCCCTTGGCCGCCGCCCGGAGATTGGATCTCCAGGCCGCCACTTCTGTGGGGCCTATGTAAAGGTGGGGGAGGGAGGGGAGCTGCTGGACCAACTCCCAAGGCGCAGCCCTTCCCCTCCCCAACACATCTCCTCCTCCGTAAGAGCTCGGCGGCCTCGCCGAGTATCGCTTCTCCACCATCACCACGCCGTCGTGCTGCCGGTGGAGCTGTCTTCCTCAACCTCTCCTTCCCCTTGCTGGATCAAGAAGGAGGAGACGCCGCTCGTCCCGTGACGTGTGTTGAACGCGAGGTGCTGTCCGCTCAGCACGGGCATCGGTGTCTCAATCACGCTCGAGTACGACTCCATCATCACCTTGCAAGCTTCCGCACGCGATCTACAAGTGGTATGTAGATGCAATCTCTCTCCATTACTCGCTGTATAGATGAACTCATAGATAGATCTTGGTGAAGCCGTGGGAAAAATTTTAATTTTCTGCAACGCTCCCCAACAAAGGGTATTAGAGCTAGGTCTATGCGTAGTTCTCTATTGCACGAGTAGAACACAATTTGTTGTGGGCGTTGATCTTGTCATCTTACTTGCCCTACTAGTCTTTTCTTGCTCAACGGTATTGTGGGATGAAGCGCCCGACCAACCTTACACGTGACGCTTACGTGAGACCGGTTCCACCGAATGACATGCACTAGTCGCATAAGGTGGCTGGCGGGTGTCCGCTCTCCCACTTTAGTTGGAGCGGATTCGATGAACAGGGCCCTTATGAAGGGTAAATAGAAGTTGACAAAATCACGCTTGTGGTGATTCGAGGTAAGAAAACGTTTTGCTAGAACCCAATCGCAGCCACGTAAAAGATGCAACAACAACTAGAGGACGCCTAACTTGTTTTTGCAGCGATTGATCATGTGATGTGATATGGCCGTAAGTTGTGATGAATGATGAATTGTGATGTATGAGATCATGTTCTTGTAATAGGATTCACGACTTGCATGTCGATGAGTATGACAACCGCAGGAGCCATAGGAGTTGTCTTTATTTTTGTATGACCTGCGTGTCATTGAAGAACGCCATGTAAACTACTTTACTTCATTACTAAACGCGTTAGTCATAGAAGTAGAAGTAGTCGCTATGCGTGACAACTTCATGAAGACACGATGATGGAGATCATGGTGTCAAGCCGGTGACAAGATGATCATGGAGCCCCAAGATGGAGATCAATGGAGCTTGATGATATTGGCCATATCATGTCACAACTATATAATTGCATGTGATGTTTATTATGTTTATACATCTTGTTTACTTAGGACGACGGTAGTAAATAAGATGATCCTTACAAAATTTCAAGAAGTGTTCTCCCTAACTATGCACCGCTGCTACAGTTCGTCGCTTCTAAGCACCACGTGATGATCGGGTGTGATGGATCCTTTCGCTCACATACAACGGTGTAAGACAGATTTACACAAATAAAAACACTTAGGGTTAACTTGACGAGCCTAGCATGTACGCACATGGCCTCGAACACGGAGACCGAAAGGTCGAACACGAGTCATATGGAAGATACGATCAACATGAAGATGTTCACCGACGATGACTAGTCCGTCTCACGTGATGATCGGACACGGCTAGTCGACTCGGATCGTAACACTTAGATGACTAGAGGATGTCTAATCTAAGTGGGAGTTCATAATTTGATTAGAACTTTATTATCATGAACTTAGTCTAAAACCTTTGCAAATATGTCTTGTAGATCAATGGCCAACGCTAATGTCAACATGAACTTCAACGCGTTCCTAGAGAAAACCAAGCTGAAAGATGATGGCAGCAACTATACGGATCGGGTCCGAACACGAGGATCATCCTCATAGCTGCCAAGAAACAAGATGTCCTAGAAGCACCATTAGGTGACCCACCTGCTTCTCCCAGCGCTGCAAAGACGATTTGAACGTCTGGCGGACTCGCTCGATGATTACTCCTCGCTCAAGGCGGCATGCTCTACAGCTTAGAACCGGGCTCCAAAAGCGTTTTGAGCATCACGGAGCATATGAGATGTTCAAGAGCTGAAACTAGTTTTCCAAGCTCATGCCCGGTCGAGAGATATGATGTCTCCGACAAGTTCTACAGCTTGTAAGATGGAGGAAAACAGTTCACAAGGAGCACATCCTCAAGATGTCAGGTTGCACAACCGTATGACCCAAATGAACATTAACCTCCCAAATGAGGCGGTCATTGATGAATCCTCCATCCGCTTCCACCAAGCTACAAGAGCTTTGTGATGAACTACAACATGCAGGGGATGGTGAAGACCATTCTGAAGTGTACTCACGTCAAGTCAGCAGAGGCTGAAATCAAAAAGGAACATCAAGTGTTGATGGTCAATAAGACCACTAAGTTCAAGAAGGGCAAGGGAAGAAGAACTTCAAGAAGGACGGCAAAGATGTTGCCGCGCCCGTAAGCCTGTTGCCGGAAGAAGTCAAAGAATGGACCCAAGCCCGAGACCGAGTGCTTTTATTGCAAGGGAAGGGTCACCGAAGCGGAACTGCCCCAAATACTTAGAGGATAAGAAGGCCGCAACACCAAAGGTATATTTGACATACATGTAATTGATGTGTACCTTACCAAGACTCGTAGTAACTCCCGGTATTTGATACCGTGCCGTTGCTCATATTTGTAACTCACAGCAGAGCTGCGGAATAAACGGAGACCGGCAAAGGACGAGGTGACGATCGCGCCGGGAATGGTTCCAGAGTCGATGTGATCGCCGTCGGCACGCTGCCTCTACATCTACCTACGGGATTAGTTTTGAACCTTAATAATTGTTATTTAGTGCCAAGTTTGAGCATGAACATTGTATCTGGATCTCGTTTGATGCGAGATGGCTACTCATTTAAGTCTGAGAATAATGGTTGTTCGATTTATATGAGAGAAATGTTTTATGGTCATGCTCCGATGGTCAATGGTTTATTCTTAATGAATCTCGAGCGTAATATTACACATGTTCATAGTGTGGATGCCAAAAGATGTAAATTTGATAACGATAGTCCCACATACTTGTGGCATCGCCGCCTTTGGTCACATTGGTGTCAAGCGCATGAAGAAGCTCCATGCTGATGGACTTTAGAGTCTCTTGATTATGAATCGCTTTGACACATGCTAACCATGCCTCTTAGGCAAATGACCAAGACTCCGCTTCTCCGAACAATGGAGCGAGCAACCAACTTGTTGGAAATCATACATACCGATGTGTGCGGTCCGATGAGCGTTGAGGCTCATGGAGGATATCGTTATGTTCTCACTCTCACCGATGACTTGAGTAGATATGGGTATGTCTACTTAATGAAACACAAGTCCGAGACCTTTGAAAAGTTCAAGGAATTTCAGAATGAGGTGGAGAATCAACGGACCGAAAGATAAAGTTCCTACGATCGATCGTGGAGGAGAATACTTAAGTCACGAATTTGGCACACACTTAAAGAAATGTGGAATCGTTTCACAACTCACGCCACTGGAACACCTCAAATAAACGGTGTGTCCGAACATCGTAATCGCACTCTATTGGATATGGTGCGGTCTATGATGTCTCTTACCGATTTACCGCTATCATTTTGGGGATACGCCTAGAGACAGCTACATTCACTTTAAATAGGGCACCGCCTAAATCCGCTGAGACGACACCGTATGAATTATGGTTTGGGAAGAAACCTAAGCTGTCGCTTCGAAAGTTTGGGGATGCGATGCTTATGTCAAGAAACTTCAACCCGAAAAGCTCGAACCCAAGTCGGAAAAATGCGATTCATAGGATACCCTAAGGAAACTGTTGGGTATACCTTCTACTTAAGATCCAAGGCAAAGTCTTTGTTGCCAAGAACGGATGCTTTACGAGAAAGAGTTTCTCTCGAAAGAAGTAAGTGGGAGGAAAGTAGAACTCGATGAAGTACTACCTCTCGAACAGGAAAGTGGTGCAGCGCAGAAACCGCTCTGTGATGCCCACACCAACCAAGAGGAAAACGTTGATGATGATCAAGGTACTTGGATCAAGTTACTATTGAACTCGAAGGTCCACGAGGACACGCTCCGCACTGAGTGGTACGGGAACCCTGTCATGGAAATCATGTTGCTAGACAACAATGAACCTTCAACTATGAAGAAGCAATGGCAGGCCCGATTCCAACAAATGGCTTGAGGCCATGAAATCCGAGATAGAATCCATGTATGAAAACAAAGTATGGACTTTGACAGACTTGCCCGATGATCGGCGAGCGATAGAAAACAAATGGATTTTTAAGAAGAAGACGGACGCGATGGAAATGTCACCATCTATAAAGCTCGACTTGTCGCTAAGGGTTATCGACAAGTTCAAGGGATTGACTACGACGAGACATTCTCTCCGTGAGCGAAGCTTAAGTCCGTCTCAATCATGTTAGCAATTGCCGCATACTATGATTATGAGATATGGCAGATGGACGCCAAAACGGCATTCCTTAATGGACATCTTAAGGAAGAGCTGTATATGATGCAGCCGGAAGGTTTTGTCGATCCTCGTAACGCTAACAAAGTATGCAAGCTCCAACGATCCATTTATGGACTGGTGCAAGCATCTCGAGTTAGAACATTCGCTTTGATGAGATGATCAAAGCGTTAGTTTATGCAGACTTATGGAGAAGCTCGTTTACAAGAAAGTGAGTGGGAGCTCAGAGCATTTCTCCTACTATATGTAGATGACATACTCTTGATGGGAAATGATACAAAACTTCGGACAGCATAAAGGCCTACTTGAATAAGTGTTTTTCAATGAAGGACCTTGGAGAAGCTGCTTATATATTAGGCATCAAGATCTATAGGGATAGATCGAGACGCCTCATAGGTCTTTCACAAAGCACATACCTTGATAAGATTTTGAAGAGGTTCAAATGGATCAGTCCAAGAAAGGGTTCTTGCCTATGTTACAAGGTGTGAAATTGAGCTCAGCTCACCACCGACCACGGCAAAAGATAAAGAAGAGATGAGTGTCATCCCTATGCTTCAGCCATAGGATCTATTATGTATGCCATGCTGTGTACTGACCGATGTAAACCTTGCCGTAAGTTTGGTTGCAAGATACCAAAGTAATCCCGCAAAGAACACCGGACAGCGGTCAAGAATATCCTGAAGCACCGAAAAGGACAAAGGACATGTTTCTCGCTTATGGAGGAGACGAAGAGCTCGTCAGAAGGGTTACGCCGACGCTTAGCTTCGACTCAGATCTGATGACTCTAAGTCACAAACCGGATACGTGTATATGTTGAATGGTGGAGCAAGAGGCTGGTGCAGCCGCAAGCGAGTGTCATGGCGGATCTACGTGTGAAGCGGAGTACATGGCAGCCTCGGAGGCAGCGCATGAAGCGATTTGGGTGAAGGAGTTCATCACCGACCTAGGAGTCATACCCAATGCGTCGGGCCGATCAAACTCTTCTCGTGACAACACCGAGCTATTGCCCTTGCCAAGGAGCCCAGGTTTCACAAGAAGACCGCACACATCAAGCGCCGCTTCAACTCCATCCGTGAAAATGTTCAAGATGGAGACATAGAGATTTGCAAAGTGCACACGGATCTGAATGTCGCAGATCCGCTGACTAAACCTCTCACAGACAAAACATGATCAACACCGAACTCTATGGGTGTTCGATTCATCACAATGTAACTAGATTGGTGACTCTAGTGCAAGTGGGAGACTGTTGGAAATATGCCCTAGAGGCAATAATAAAAGTATTATTATATTTCAATGTTCATGATAATTGTCTTTTGTTCATGCTATAACCGTATTATCGGAAATCGTAATACACGTGAACACTTAGACCACAAATGTCCCTAGTAAGCCTCTAGTTGACTAGCTCACAGATCAATAGATAGTCATGGTTTCGACTATGGACATTGGATGTCGTTGATAACGGGATCACATCATTAGGAGAATGATGTGATGGACAAGACCCAATCATAAGCATAGCATAAAAGATCGTATAGTTCGCTTGCTAGAGGCTTTGCCAATGTCAAGTATCTCTTCCTTCGACCATGAGATCGTAACTCCGGTTACCGTAGGAGTGCCTTGGTGTATCAAACGTCACAACGAATCGGGTGACTATAAAGGTGCATTACGGTATCTCCGAAAGTATCTGCGGGTTGACACGGATCGAGATCGATTTGTCACTCCGTATGACGGAGAGGTATCTCTGGGCCCACTCGGTAATGCATCATCATAATGAGCTCAAAGTGACCAAGGTGTTGGCCACGGATCATGCATTACGGATGCGAGTAAAGTGACTTGCCGGTAATGAGACCGAACGAGGTATTGGGATACCGACGATCGAGTCTCTCGCAAGTAACGCACCGATTGACAAAGGAATTGCATACAGGTTTGATCGAATCTCGACATCGTGGTTCAACCGATGAAATCATCGAGGAGCATGTAGGAGCCAACATGGGTATCCAGATCCCGCTGTTGGTTATTGCCCGAGAGTCGCCTCGGTCATGTTCAAGGTCTCCCGAACCCGTAGGGTCTACACACTTAAGGTTCGGTGACGGTAGGGTTAGTAGGAAGACTAGTATGTGAATACCGAATGTTGTACGGAGTCCTCGATGAGATCCCTGACGTCACGAGGAGTTCCTAAGGGTTCGGAGGTAAAGAATAATATATAGGAAGTGGTGATTCGCCATCGGAAAGTTTCGGGTCCCGGTAAAATCACCGACCACCGGAAGGGTCCCGGGTCCACCGGTGGGGCCACCTATCCCGAGGGCCCCATGGGCCAAAGGGGAAGGAACCAGCCCACAGGGGCTGGTGCGCCCCCAGGCCCACCCTGCGCCTAGGGTTGAAACCCTAGGGGTGGGGGCGCCCACCGCAGGGGCACTCCACCCCTTGTCGCCGCCCGGAGATTGGATCTCCAGGGCAGCCACTTCTGTGGGGCCTATATAAGGGGGAGGGAGGAGCTGCTGGACCAACTCCCAAGGCGCAGCCCTCCCAACACATCTCCTCCTCCGTAAGAGCTCGGCGAAGCCACAGCCGAGTATCGCTTCTCCACCATCACCACGCCGTCGGCCGCCGGTGGAGCTGTCTTCCTCAACCTCTCCTTCCCCTTGCTGGATCAAGAAGGAGGAGACGCCGCTCGTCCCGTCGCGTGTGTTGAACGCGGAGGTGCTGTCCGCTCAGCACTTGGGCATCGGTGAATCTGAATCACGCTCGAGTACGACTCCATCATCACCTTGCAAGCTTCCGCACGCGATCTACAAGTGGTATGTAGATGCAATCTCTCTCCCATTACTCGTTGCATAGATGAACTCATAGATAGATCTTGGTGAAGCCATAGGAAAAATTTTAATTTTCTGCAACGTTCCCCAACAAAATCGTGGGGCCTGAAGCAGCGAAAGGGGGCGCAGCTGTCGCCTCGATCTTCGGGAATTAATTAAGTGAAGGGAATCTTCATAAATCTTTTTATGCAGAGATGACACCATGATGATTTACTGCAGTGTCAGAAGATGACGTCACGACGGTTCACCAAAGTTTACAGGGAGAAGACAACACGGCGGTTTACGAAGAATAATTAGAAGATGTTCATAGAGCTTTTCTAAGTATTAAAGATTGACATGAAACAGGTTCAAATCAATCTGGGGCCTAATGTTGAGGATATAACCAATGAGTGTAAACCGCCCAGGAGGGGCCGGTTCACGCTCAGCTATGCTAAAGCCCATGAAGACAAAGACGATGGCGCTTTAATGATAAGGATTAGAGGCCCAGAGCCCAGAGGCGGATTAGGGCCCATGGTGGTAAACCGCCATAGTTGTATAACTTGTATTGTACGTTAGGGAAAGGGAGAGACCGAGCCGGACACCTGTATGAGCTGGCCTCGGGACTCTATAAACTGGCCAGGCGTCACCCTATGTATATAAAGGGACGACCCGGCGGCGGTTCAGGGACAAGAAACAACAACTTGAGACCCAGGCAAAGCGTATTTGCTCCCTGGTCATCGAAACCCCAATAATCCCATTACAACTAGATGTAGGCTTTTACCTTCATTAAAGGGGCCAAACTAGTATAAAACTCTCATGTCCCTTGTCCGTTTTAACCCCTTCAGGTTAATCTCGTTCCGATGGCTCCACGACTAAGTCCTTCTGCTAGGACATCTGACGTGATATTTCCACGACAATCTAGATGTCCTTTCTTTTCTCTATTATTTCTGCATTTCCTGCATCCAATTCATTGCAAATCCTTTAGTTAATTCCCTGCAAACCTTCGTGAGATCTTATTTTCTTAAGTGAGCTGAGGTGACAAGTGCTTTATCTCTATAATGAACTCGGACACACCGATTTGTCCCTTTCGGTCAAACCGAATCATCTGGGTGCCACCGAAGATAACAACTCGGTGTTATCGATTTCAAATGCTGAGGAGACACTTTGTCATTTGCATCCTGCACATTTTGTTCCAGCTCCACTCGAGGATTCTTATCCTCTACCAGCACCTTATTTCCCCCCACTACTTTGCTATGTGACTCAAGGACCAAACCTATTTTGACTCACACTCCAGAAGTCCCTTCTTGGAAATTGATGTCAAAGGGGGAGGGAGATCTCACATCAAATCTTAAACATATCAAAAGGGGAAAGAGAGATAATTAATCACATCAAAGAGAGACCCCAGATGGCTGGTATTCAAAGAGGAGAGAGGTCACATGTCTTTAGAGGGGAAAGACATGTTCATATTGTTTGTGTGTTTGTTTTGCTCTGGTTTTCTATTCCTTCTCTTCTCCCAGTATCACATATAAGATTCAGGGGGAGCAAGAAATCTAAGGGAAGGAAATCCTCAAATTCATTGCATATCTTTACCTTTGGGGATATGTCTACACTCAAATAGAGTACCTAGTACTCACTCTCTACATGTCATCCCAATCTTGGTACTCTTGTGGTTTGTTGCTTGCTCTGTTTAGTAGATGTTTCTGTGTTGTCTAACCTTGTTTACTCAGGTTCATCTCTTCCAAAGCTAGCTCAAGACCACAAGGTAAGTATATGCATCATACTCATGTGCATGAGGATCTCTAGCTGATGTACATATTGTTTGCAAGAAGGACTCATGAGAATGAAGGTACATTTCCTATATTCACACCATTTGCTCTGATACATATAGCTAAGATACATGTAACTCATTGCTTGCTCTGTCATGATTATGCACTCACATGATCTTATGATCCATATTTACATGATTGCATACATGTAGGGGGAGCCTATGCATGTTACATGTCCTTCTAAAGCTTTACCTGCCTTTCTCTATATCTTTATCTAAAGCTTTGATGTATGTTGTCATCAATTACCAAAAACGGGGAGATTGAAAGCACAAGTGCTCCCTGGGTGATTTTGGTAATTAATGTCAACATATTTCTTGTTGGACTAATACTTTTATCTAGTATATTTCAGATAAGTCCAACAGTGGAGTGGCATGGACAAGAGGATGTGGAACCCCTTGAAGATGCTAAGGACAAAGGATTGGCTCAAGCTTAAAGCTCAGGACTCTACATTTTCTATTTCAATGATCCAAGATCACATTGAGTCCATAGGAAAGCCAATACTATTAAAAGGGGATGAGGTGTTTCTTAATGGCTTGCTTGCTCAAAGTGCATGGCTTGCTGGCTCAAAGTTCTTAGTGATATGCTCCAGAGCCCTCAACCACTTTCTCATATCCACATATGTCCCAAACCAAAAGTCAAACTCGGTCCCACCAATTTGATCTATCCAGCACCACCGAATTCATTCGACATAGCCACTACTAGAAACCCTAATGAATTCGATCTCATCGATGGTATCTCGGTCTCATCGAGATGGGCTTGCAAACTCTTTATTGCCTGTTGCAATAATTTAGGTCTCACCAAGAAGATGTAATTGGTCCCACCGAGTTTGCTTGACCAACTCTTTGTTTTGCTTATTACCAAAATTGGTCCAACCGAGTTTGTGTAATCGGTCAAACCGAGATGAGGTTTTACCCTAACCCTTGCACATCAGTCCCACCGAGTTGATCATATCGGTCCCACCGAAATGCCTAACGGTCAGATTATGAACTAAATCGGTCTGACCGAGTTTTCTGATTCGGTCCCACCGAGTTTGGTTAATTGTGTGTAGCAGTTAAACTTTGTGTGGAGGCTATATATACCCCTCCACGCTCTCCTCATTCATGAGGAAAGCCATCAGAACATGCCTACACTTCCAGCATTCATTTTCTGAGAGAGAACCACCTACTCATGTGTTGAGGCCAATTTATTCCAATCCTACCATATGAATCTTGATCTCTAGCCTTCCGCAAATTGCTTTCCACTCAAATCATCTTTCCACCAAATCCAATCCTATGAGAGAGAGTTGAGTGTTGGGGAGACTATCATTTAAAGCACAAGAGCAAGGAGTTCATCATGAACACACCATCTATTACCTTTTGGAGAGTGGTGTCTCCTAGATTGGTTAGGTGTCACTTGGGAGCCTCCGTCAAGATTGTGGAGTTGAACCAAGGAGTTTGTACGGGGAAGGAGATCGCCTAGTTCGTGACGATCTACCCTAGTGAGGCAAGTCCTTCGTGGGCAATGGCCATGGTGGGATAGACAAGGTTGCTTCCTCATGGACCCTTCATGGGTGGAGACCTCCGTGGAATCGCGCAACTGTTACCCTTCGTGGGTTGAAGTCTCCATGAACGTGGATGTACGATAGCACCACCTGTCGGAACCACACCAAAATATCCGTGTCTCCAATTGTGTTTGCACACTCCAATCCCATCCCTTTACTTTCTTGCAAGTTGCATGCTTTACTTTCTGCTGCTCATATACTCTTTCCATGTTTGCTTGATATGTATTGTGAATGGTTAAACTTGTGCCTAAACTACACATCAACTTGAAGAACTTAAAAATTGCTACTTTTCTTGGTTGAGAGTCTATTCACCCCCTTTAGACACCTCTTCTTGATCCTTTCAGCTGTATGTATGTGTACACGGTTTAGACGGGACAACCTGAACTGCTACATGGGGGGCTCTACTATGACATGTGCCACTACTTACTCGGCGACGGTTCATCGTTGCAGAGCGACCAATCGACCAGTATGTACGTAAACGTCGCGACAAGACAGAAAACGCTATGTACGCTTCAACCTGGTGGGTCCCAGCTGTTGATAAGGACACACTTCCTTGCGTGCGAAGATATAGCTGTTGGGTCCCAGCTGTCGGGGGGGGGGGGGTCATTTTTTTCCTGTAATAAGGACGCACTTTCTTGCGTGCGAAGATGTAGCTGGTGGGTCCCAGCAGTCAGGGGGAAATGTTTTTTTTCGCAAAATACGGTGGCCCGTCAGGCGGGTCCTTGCTGTCAGGTGGAGGAATCATTATTTTCCATGTAATAATGAGGCACTTCCTTGTTCTTTGACCGTGGACCCACCTGTCGACCTCTCCGTCTGATACTCTTGATGGAAGTCGTTCCCATGCCGCGCCGAGAGCACCAAGGCGATGGACGACGTGGAGCCGGGGAAGATGCGGCAGTGGATGCCCACGCGGAGAGGAGTACGAGGGTAGACTGGTTCGGCTGCGGTGTGAGGCTACTGTCGCCGCAGAATAACAGGGGTTGTGGGTGAGTAGAGGATGGCCTGGCCAGAAGTTGGAGTAGAGTGGGGCGGTGAGGCCTGCATGGCAGCAAAGCCGGCCACGTGAGAGCACGACCGACACTGGTTTGGGTGGCTGGAGCAAGAAGACCATAGGTTCAAGAAGCACTACGGCCGTTGGATGGACATTGTATGGTCACGGGAGCTAGAATCATTCATATTTACTAAGTTGACAAAACCCTCCATTCCGTCAACTTAGTAGGCCCACAAGTCAGCCTCCCACTATGGTGGGTCCCAGCTAGCACGGGGAGTATTCATTTTTTTTGTGTGTAATAAGGAGGCACTTCCTTGCGTGCGAAGATATAGCTGGTGGGTCCGAGCTGTCGGTGGGAAGAACATTTTTTTGCGAAATACAGAGGCCCTTTCGGTGGGTCCCAGCTGTCAGGTGGAGGAATAATTATTTTGCGCGTAATAAGGAGGCACTTCCTTGCGTGTGGCCGTGGACCCAGCTGTCAGCCTCTCCACGTACAGTCCTCTTCCGATGGATGTCATTCGTTGACCACGTTGACCACGCCGCACCGAGAGCACTAGGACAGTGGACGACGACGAGGCCTAGGAAGAGAATGACCCAGAGCTAGGGAAGACTCGGTAGTGGTTGCCCACGCGGTGGGGAGTACAAGGGTTTACTAGTTCGGCTGCCATCGCCAGAAAATAACAGGAGGTGTGGGTGAGTAGAGGAATGGCTTGGCCAGCGATGGAGTAGGGTGGGGCAATGTGTCCTGTGCGGTAGCACACCCGACCACGGGAGGCGGGAGCAGGCAGTCCCACCGACGCTGGTTTGGGCGGCTGCAGCAAGAAGATCAGATATTGAAGAAGCAGCACGGCCGTTGGATTAACATCCCACGGTCACTGCTGCTAGAATTGTTGGTGGACTAAGTTGACAAAGCCTTTCGTACACGTTAACCCAGTAGACCCACAAGTTAGCCTCCAAATCTGTCCCAATTAGCATACAACCTAAAATTTCTAGCCAGATTCAAATTAATTTGAAAACTAAACATACCTTAATTTAAATCCAAAGAAATTTTACCTGCACAAAAACAACGAAATTTGAAATATCAAAATCCGAAAGAAAAAAGTATTTTGGAACTAATTGCCTGTTCGCTGTATTTTTTCATTTTACAGCTCATTTATTATTACTTATAACCCATTTCTTATTACTTATAGCCCATTTTCTGGGCAAGCCCGAATGCATCCCTACTCATCTTAAAAGATTTCCGGCCCAGCAAGGCATAGAAAAGCAAGTAGGACTACGTTGGTTATTCTGCAAAAAACAAAAATAGCTGGGCTAGCCATTTTCAGAAAGGAAAAAAAACAGGGTTGCTCATGTGGTAAACATATGAAATAAAAGCCTGGGCTAGATGGGCCACAGCTCCCGCACAACCCAGTTGATACCCTTCTCCGTCCCAATTTTTTTTTACTGCACGCGCTGCCTGGTCCCGGGTGTCTGCCACTCCTTGTGCAGTTATCTCGCTTATTGACTACGTTGACAGTGGCGTGCGACCCAGATGTCAGGAAACCATCAGGAGGAACCCTTATTTTCTTGTAATAAAGGAAGCACTTGCTTGCTTACTGCCATGATCCTGGTGGGTCTGTACTGTCATCCTCACCATGTACAGTCATCTCTTTATTCCTCTTAGTTGTTGACCAGGTTGACAACACCGAAGGGAGGCGCTGCGGAGAGCAAACTAAGGCCGAACTCTCAATTTTGTCCTCCTTCCTTCCGCGCAAAAAGAAAGAAAATCAAAGAATTGAGAAGGCGTACAGAACAAGCTAGTGTACCAGTAAAGAGACGTTGATGAGTTTTTGAAAAAAGAGAGACGTGCTCCTATAGCTGGTTCGAATCCAAACCTAGACTATGACTATATACGGTGCTATGCTACTTTGCAAGTAATGAAACAGACATATCCAACTTTCGCTTCTCCTCTTCTCTACTTACTCTGCCTAGCATCAGAAGTTCTGGCCACAACAACCATGTCCGCTGGTTGCTCGTCCACCTGCTCTTCAGCAGGCAACAACCAGATATGTGCCAATTCGCCACCCGTACCATCGCCTGTGGGTCTCATCAGACCCCCGCCGGCACACGCACCGCAGCCGGGCTCATCGCAACTCGTTGCCGTTGGTGTGGTGCCACTGCAACAAATCACGCAGAGTCATCCGTCGAGTCTCAACCACAATCCACAACCCTGGCCGAGTCTTCTACATATGCCCGAATCATGGGGTAATAATATGTTTTGAAGTGTTTTTCTGCTGCTTTTAGTTGCTGGTTTGTTTAATAGTTTGGTTGATGATCTTCCAATTTGATTCGTGCAGAAAAGGGAAGATTTGTGTGATTTGTATTTCTGGGAAGTTGCAGATGTGGGGGAATGCAACTACACTGATTATTTGGTTAGTCGAGGAATCCAATACCAGTAGGTTGGGTTGTTGGACAAGTACCTGAAGGAACGACAGAAGAGGAAGACGCAGAGCAGAAGGTTAAAGATGCAGTTCCTCTAATCATGGCCAAGCAACAGTTGCTGAACGACCTTGAAAGCAATGAGGAGATGAAAGAGCTTGTGATGATAATGGGCAAAATCGATGTGCTCTGTAGGATGACTATCTCTTTATTTGAAGTGTATGTAGCACTCGTGAAGGATTCAGTGGCTATGACATGAGCACTTTGCTGAAACTAGTAATGAATGAAACCTGTTTAGTAGGCTGGGTGTAGTGTTGTGAACATCTAATGATTTCTATTAACGGAAATCAGGGGGTATCCCCTTTTGCTCATAAATAAATAAATAGCAGAGACCCTTTTTCTAATAAGTAAATAAATTAGCAGAGGCCTTGTCGGGTCAGCTTTGTTCCCATTCGAAGACGTCGAGCAAATTGCAGTCCAACAACAAACTATGTCATCAAATACAAGTTTCACAACCAAATATGAGTACAACTAAACAACAATGTCATCATATTTTAGTCGCCATACAATCGCCAAACACAAATCAACATACATAATAAGTGATGTTCTCACAGCAAAATACTAAACAACAAGTTCATCAGGTTTCAGTTGTCATAGCAAACAGATAAAAAATGTCTTTTGACAGGAAAATATGATAAAAGCAATCTAATCATCATCCGCACCAGCAGCGTCAACATCTTCGGCATGTGTATCAGTCCGAATCGTAATTCCCCCCAGTGTCATCTTCTTCTTCATCCTCAATGTCCCCAAACTTTGGCTTCCTATTGATCAACTTTCGTATGTCCACAACCCGACAGGCAATCTTTTCGCCAGCGTCATTGAAGTGATGGTTCTCAAAGAAATTAGGAACATCTGTGGAATCTTGTACATCAGGAGCAGTATAAGCATCATCTTGTTGTGCAACTTCATTAAACGAATTCCTCCGCTCAAACCTTTGCAATACTCTCTAGTCATTGCTGCATGCAAATGTGTCTTCCAAGAAAAATATCTGTGTTTCTTGATTTGTCAAAATAAAAGGCTCGTCAGTCTTGTACGCCACCTTGACATTGATGGATTTGAAATAATAATCATCAGATCTAGGTTTTGCGATCCTGGAAAACAGGTTATACCAACGACAGCACAACAGAACCACACACCGATGAACCTCAAAACTGGAGATATACTGCAACTAAACAATGTCTGTTATGTAGCATATGTCTCTTTGCCGTACTTATCCATGCTCATGATGGCACTGTTTTTTATCTTCCTGCCTTCGTCGCCTGCAAGGTTGTTGTAGCGCACATCTCCAACAGCACAAGATTCATAATGTCTTACCCGAGTATCAGGACCAATTGCTAGTGCGTAAAGGGCATCATCAACAGCCTGCCCATCCTCCCGCATCTTCTTAACCTATGGTTAGAAAATAGACAAGGTGGTCATCTTATGTACTCAATATATTAAAAAAACTGACAGTGCAATTCAAAAGCTTACATGGCTCTCGAACCATTTCGCAAATCCTGCCATAACCAGTTTGTCAATGTTTCTTGGATTTTGCGGCACTAAGTCCTTTCTATAAATGCTGCACAACATAGTGAACGCATCAAACATCTGAATATATAAGAATGTGCTGCAAGTTTAGTAGATTATGATGTATAAGCTGCAGTACTTAACACTTACTCGATATAAGGTAGAATCTCAGGACAGTTATTGAACACATACCGAACCATTTTATTAAAATCTTTAGGTTTGTCATCTTGTCGACCCTTCCCTGTAACTTGAACAGAACAATCGAAAACATCGATCCCGGGATTGTCTTCACCCACCTCTTTGCTAAGCTGATCACCTGTTTCAATGTATTTTGAGCAGAATGTCAACGCTTCTGTAGCAATGTAGGCCTCTGCAATGGAACCCTCAGGTCTAGCTCTATTTCTAACATAGCCCTTGAAAGTGCCTAGCTGCCTTTCAATAGGGTACATCCAGCCATACTATACTGGACCTCTAAGTAGTGCCTCATCAAGTAGATGAACAACCAAATGCACCATCACATCAAATTAGGCTGGAGGATATATCTTCTCAAGGTCGCATAGGATAGTTGGTATATTGTCTCTAAGACGCTCCAAAGCATCTATCCTGATATTTCTACTGGAGAGTTCCCTTAAGAATTGTCCCAACTCTGTAACTACTTTGTATAAGTCAGGGCGGCCCAATCCTCTAAGGATAACAGGTAAAACCCTTTGAAGTAGGACGTGGTAGTCATGAGTTTTCGACCCTTGTACCTTGTTTCCATCTACACTGACTCTCCTCTAAGGGTTGGAAGCAAATCCATGTGGGAATCTCAAATGTGACAGGACCTTGCAGAATTCTTTTCTTTTTACCTTTTCCAAGACGTACATAGCTGGTGCCATAGCTCGTGATGCACCATCATCTTTCACTTGCAAATCGGATCTGATACCCAGGTGTGTCAAATCAATCCTAGATTTTAAGGTATCTTTCATCTTGCCTTCAATATTAAGAAGTGTGCCGATAATGCTATCATGTATATTTTTCTCGATGTGCATCACATCAATATTATGCCGCAGATCCAAATCTTTCCAATACTCCAAGTTCCACAAAGTGGACCCGCGGGTAAACAGTAATCTCTCTTCTGCCCTACCACGCTTCCTTTTACCGCTACCATTATCAGGATGATTTCCGGGTGTAATATGCCCGACCTTCTCTAATTCCACTTGCAACTCATTGGCGGTGAGCCTCTTTGGCGCATCACGGTTTTCATGCTTTGGCAAGGAAACGACAGTGTCCAGTGTAACAGATCTTGCTAAGTATTGTGTACGACAGCAGATTCCTGTCACAGCAAACACATGCATTGTAACCATGTGTCGTTCGCCCTAACATAGTGCCCAAAGCCAGATAATCATGGATGCACCAAATTATAACAACACACAGAGAGAAATCAGCTGGTGGGCTACTATATAGGTCTCGAGTGAGAACACCCCTCCATAGCTGTTGAAGTTCCTCCACAAGAGGCTCCATGAATAAAGCAAAATTCTGTCTAGGACATTTTTAACCTGGGATGAGCAAGGCCATCATGTAGTTTGATTCTTTGGTGCAGACATTTGGAGGCATGTTGTAAGGGATAACAAGCACTGGCCACATGCTATATGTGGCACTCTGGTGGCCAAATGGGTTAAATCTATCTGAAGCTAAGCCAAGTCTAATATTTCTCGGGTCAGCAGCAAATTTTTGGTTTTTGTGTTTAAAGCTTTTCCGGTCACTACCATGAGATGGATGGCTCATTACATTCTAATCTCTGTGCTCCTGGTTCCTAGAATGCCATAGTACATTCTCTCTTGTTTCAGCATCATCAAACAACCTCTGCAATCTTGGTATAATTGGAAAATGTCTCAGAACATTATGAGGAATCCTTTTCACAACATCACCATCTTTCCATCTTGATGATTTGCACTTTGGGCATTTACTTAAGTTGGCATAATCATTCCGGAATAGAACACAACTATTCTTACAAACATGGATCATATCATATCCAATTCCAACTGCACAATGGAAATTCTTCATTTTACTGTAGGCGTGTGACAACTCAGACGCTTCTGGGAAAGATTTGTGGAAAGCATCCAACATCGCATCGAATGATTTGTTGGTCATCCGCTCAGATGTCTTCACCTGAAGAAAGGTGACCACAGTTGAGAAAAATGACAGCTTATTTCCTGGGGTGACAGCCACGTTGCATTGTTCCAACATGCAGGCCCACCGGTTTTCTTCTGCAGGTGAAATTTCACGAAATGCATGAGCATTTCATAGCATTATTTCAATGTTGGTCAAACTCACTAGCTCTACCACTACTACCACCTCCTCCTCCTCTTCCAGCTGAGCATCAAGCAGATCAAGATGGTGGTCTGCTGCTTCCACATAGTCAATAACATTGACGTTCACAGCTTCACCATGATGAACCCACCTAGTATATGTTACCGACATCCCATACAAGTGTACATGATTTTGCACAGTTGACTGGGGTCTTGTAACTGAATTCACAAAACTGCTACACGGGCAGAGCACATCTGATTTTGGACCGCCGTACTCAGCTTTGATAAAGTTCATGAAGTTTTCAACCCCCACGACATATTCTGGGACCCCAGCTCAAAGAAACCGGAACGCCCTGTATTCCAGCCCAGAGATCGAGGAGAAGTCTCTGGAATACGACACTGCTTGACATAGAGCAAATCAGCTCTTGTTACAAGAATAATAATACATGGGTTTGATGTTACAAAGAATCACATCAGCACGGCGACACTACGCCTGCGATACTACACTTGCTCTATGCTAGCGGCGGAATAACTCGAAGCAGTGGAAATCTTCTAGCAGCGGAACAACAATGAAGGTGGTGAACTCCACTCTGTAGGGACTCTGGCTGGGACACGATCTAGCTCGCATGAACGGAAACCACGACAAGCAATCAAACAATCACGACATAACCTGCAATCTGGCATGACACGCCAGGTCAGTACATTGAATGTTCTTGCAAGCTCACAACAACCAAAAACATCAAGGCAAGACAACAACATAGCATTAAGCAGGTTAATTAAATTAACAGATACCATGATACAACAGCAACTACTAAGCATGATATGAAACTACTACAATACTGATAAATCACCATCTTAAATCTCCATAACCATATCTCTCTTGGCTAACCGGCCAAGCAATATACCATCTCAACCACCTCGTGATCAAAACCAAACGGTGATCTTTCCGGCAATCACTACCATGACCAACACTTGGTCTCAAACTGTGATCTTTCCGGTGTTGTAACGCCTCGGATTCAATGCGCCAGGTGTTTGTTAGTTATTCGCCGTCGTTGCCATGTCATTTGCTTGCGTGTTGCATTTTGCCATTTCATCACCTGCATTTCATCTACATATTTTTGAAAACTTGCATCCAACCTTTTCCCCCGTTGTCCGTTTCGCGATCCGCCACTCCCACATGCACCGGTGCACCCCCCTCTTGTCTCCTTTCGTGAGCGGGTGTTAAACATTCTCGGAATGGACCGAGTCTTACCAAGTGGCCTTGGTACACCACCGGTAGACCACCTGCAAGTTTCGTTCCATTTGGAGGTCGTTTGATGCTCCAACGGTTAACAGGGTAACCGCAAAGGCCTTTTGAGTGTTGCAGCCCAACACTCTCAAAAACAGCCCAATAACCCATCTAAGTCACTTCCATGCTCTCGGCTGTTCACGATCGCGTGGGGAAAGCCGCTTCTCATTTGGAGTCTCCTAGGTCCCTCTACCTGTAAATATGTGATCCTCTCCGAAATCCCGCAGTCCAAACCCTAGATCAAACCTCCGTCTCGCCGCCGGACATGTCCCCCTCCATGTCGGACGCGTCCACCGCCGCCGCCACATCGCCCGGGCCAGTCAGAGGCCGCCACCTCAGCAGCCCCGCCTCCGCAGCCAACTAGCACGCGCCAGCTCACCCTCGCCCGCGCCCTCTCTCTCCTCCCACCGCACCAGGCCCGCCGGGCCCGGATCGGGCCCGCGGGGCCCATCCAGCCGCCGCCGCCAGCGGCACTTGCCCACCGAGCAGCCGTGCCCGCCGCCTCTGCTTTCTTGGCGACCCGCCGCCTGACGCACCTCGTCGTCCCGCGCCCCGGCCTCCAACTGGCCAGATCCGGCCGGCCCCGTCCCTCTGGCGAGCTTCCCCGTCTCCGGCGCCCTCTCCCTCATCGCCGGCGGCCGTGCGAAGTTCCTCCGGCGACCTTCCAGTGAACCTCAGGAAGCGTGCCCCAAAACCCTAGATCTATTTTCGGGAGGTGATTTTTGTCCGAGTCCTTTTCCCGATAAATTTTATGCCATCTTCATCATGTTGCATCTCTGCACTCATTGCTGTGATTCATGCATATAATATATCAAAATGTTCATTGTGAGATGCTCTTCATTTTGTTACATTTTGCCATGCTTGGTTGAGATCATCTTGATGCCATTATCATCGTTTCAAGAGTGCTATATGATTTTAACTGCTGTCTGTTAACAGAACTTGGTGATTTGTCTTTTTCATTACATTTTGTGTGTGCATCCTATGAGATAAATGTCTACATCAGTTTTGAGGTACATGATGCCATATTTACGGTGGTGCAATCCATGTATTTCTTGGGAGTCTTGTAGTGAGTGCATCGAGCTCGTGAAGTAGGGTACTTGTTGTTTCTGTTTTGCTAGGCTGAATCTGTTACATCATGATGCTATGTAAACCTGCTGCTACAAGTCATTCTATACATAATCTGGAGATGTTCACTAAGGATGTTTTGCTATACATGTAATTCTCTATCCATCCATGCCCCTGGTTGCATTTATGTCCTGCTGTAGCTAGTTGTTATCTTGCTCTCAAAGTGCTAAATAATGTTGCTGTCATCCTGTTAACATTAAGTTCAGTTTTGCCATGTGATTTGCTAGTGATCCATGCACCCTATGAACTTTCTCTTGACATGTGTAGCTTCATAAATATGTCATATTACTGTTGGTCACCCTTTCATGCCATGATTCTCTGTTGTGAGTGGTACAAGCTCACCAACATGCCTACTTATTGTTATTCCTGCCATGTCTGAATCTGTCATATCATTTGCCATGTTTGCATGGATGCTACCATCTTTTCTGTTGATCCTTGGAATTAGTTCAGTAAAGGAGTTTTGTTCTTTGTCTTTGTGTTAGCATGCCATGCCTTTGTTTGACATGTTAAGTTCCTGTAACATGTTGTTCGATAGCTCTAAACATTGCAACCTGATGTTATTTCTGCCATGCCCAGTGATTTCTGCCAACTCTGTGAAACTGTTATTATTTGCAACCTTGGCATGTCCTTTTGAGCATGTTATAGTGTTTTCTGGAGATAGCTCAGTGTTCATGTTTTGTCATGCTTTACCTGTACTTCATGCCCATGCCTTTTTTCCATGTTGAGATGCTGTAGCATATTGTTTTGATGCCTGCTAGATGCCTAGTTGCTGTTTTGGACAGCTTGTCCTTTAAACTTGTTTCATGTGTATGTGTTGAACCGTTGCTCCGTTTTGAGTGTGCTCTATATGAAACTTGCTTGATTTTGCATGAAGTTTCATATTATCATGTTGCATCCATGTTTTGAGAGTGTTTGTTTGATGTTTGTATGCATTTTGCATCAATGCCATGTTTAACTTGTTTTGCTCATATCTTCTAGGCCGTAGCTCCGAATTAAATGAACTTTATATGTAACTTGACTAGAATCTCATGTAGATCATCTTGGTGCATCTTAACTTGCTGTTTAACAACTTGAACATAAGATTTATTCAGTTCTGGACTAATTTCTAAATTTGCATATGAGGACTTACCGGAATTGTTATATGTTGTTTCCGGCCTCATTTAACGTTGCTTTGATGTGTTGTTCTTGTATGCATCATCTCTTTCCATGAGTAGCTTCATGTAGTCTTGTCTTGCATCATACTTGGTTGAGCATCATGTCATGTATATGTGTGGTGTGTTTACCACGTTGTGTGCTTCTTCTTGATAGTTCCTGTATCGTTGCGATCGTGAGGATTCGTTCGTCTACGCTTGGTTCGGCTTCATCCGTTTGTCTTTTTCATGGACTCGTTCTTCTTCCTTGCGGGATTTCAAGCAAGATGACCGTTACTCTGGATCTCACTACTATCATTGCTATGCTAGTTGCTTCGTTCTATTGCTATGTTGTGCTACCTATCAATTGCTCTTCAAGCCTCCCAATTTGCCATGTCAGCCTCTAACCTTTTCACCCTTCCTAGCAAACCGTTGCTTAGCTATGTTACCGCTTTTGCTCAGCCCCTCTTATAGCGTTGTTAGTTGCAGGTGAAGTGGAAGATTGCTCCATGGTGGACAGGATTATGGTTGGGATATCACAATATCTCTTATTTAATAAATGCATCTATATACTTGGTAAAGGGTGGAAGACTCGGCCTTATGCCTGGTGTTTTGTTCCACTCTTGCCGCCCTAGTTTCCGTCATACCGGTGTTATGTTCCTTGATATTGCGTCCCTTACGCGGTTGGGTGATTTATGGGACCCCCCTTGACAGTTCGCTTTGAATAAAACTCCTCTAGCAAGGCCCAACCTTGGTTTTACCATTTGGCTATCACCTATTTCTTTTCCCTTCGGAGTCGTGCTCCCGAGGGTCATCTTTATTTTAACCTCACCGGGCTAGTGCTTCTCTAAGTTTCGGTCCGAACAGAGCCGCCTGCGGGGCCCCCTCAGGGAAACTCGAGGTCTGGTTTTACTCGTAGCCTGTATCATCCGGTGTTGCCCTGAGAACGAGATATGTGCAACTCCTATCGGGATTGTCAGCCCATCGGGCGGCTTTGCTGGTCTTGTTTTACCATTGTCGAAATGTCTTGTAAACCGGGATTCCGAGACTGATCGGGTCCTCCTGGGAGAAGGAATATCCTTCGTTGACCGTGAGAGCTTGTTATGGGCTAAGTTGGGACACCCCTGCAGGGTATAGACTTTCGAGAGCCATGCCCGCGGTTATGTGGCAGATGGGAATTTGTTAATATCCAGTTGTAGATAACTTGCCACTAGATTCGAATTAAAACGCATCAATCGCGTGTGTAGCCATGATGGTCTATTTTCGGCGGAGTCCGGGAAGTGAACACGGTTTTGGGTTATGTTTGACGTAAGTAGGAGTTCAGGATCACCTCTTGATAATTGCTAGCTTCACGACCATTCTGTTGTTTCTCCTCTCGCTCTTATTTGCGTATGTTAGCCACCATATATGCTTAGTCGCTGCTGCAACCTCACCACTTTACCCCTTCCTTTCCCATTAAGCTTTGCTAGTCTTGATACCCATGGTAATCGGATTGCTGAGTCCTCGTGACTCACAGATTACTATAACAACAGTTGCAGGTAGAGGTTATGCGATGATCATGACGCGAGAGCGATGTTTGCTTGTTTTGGAGTTCTTCTTCTTCGATCAGGGGATAGGTTCCAGGTCGGTAGCCTGAGCTAGCAGGGTGGATGTCGTTGAGTTTCTGTTTGTGTTTCATCCGTAGTTGGATGATGCTTTTATGTATGATAATGTTGTATTCTTGCGGCATTTGTATTCCTTTATGTATCCCCATCCATTATGTAATGTTGATGTAATGATATCCACCTTACAAAAGTGTCTCAATATGCGGTTCTATCCTTGGTGGGACCTTCGAGTCTCTTTAGGATAGGGTCGCATATTGGGTGTGACAAGTTGGTATCAGAGCCTCGACCGACCATAGGATCCCCCTTGATTGATCGTGTAGTTTGGTCGTTGTTGAGTCTAGAAGAAAACTGTTTTCGGAGTCTAGTTATATCGGAGTGTATGAATTCCTTTTACTCCTCAGTCCCCTCGTCGCTCTGGTGAGGAATCTTGACGTAGGTGTTTTGAATTACTTCTATTCCCCTTCAAATTTTCTTTAGGATCACGCAGTTGGTTTCCGTTTGTTGGTTCTCAGCTCTTCTCATCCGGTGCATTTCTCGTCAAGGCAGTTCGACCCTCTCCATTTTTGCAAGTTCAATCCTCAGTTGTTTTCTTTTTGCACCAGCCCACCCCTTTTTCTTCTTGGAACCAGAGTCCGTAATCGAGTATCCATCCTACTCGTGCAAAGCTTTTGCATTCTTTCAACCAGTGTTTTCTCTTCAAGTTATTCGTCGATTCTCCCCTCCAGGTGCCTTTGTTTCTCCCTCCCTCCCACCCTCTTCTTCCCGGAGCCTGAATCTGTTTCAAGCTTCAATTTCATTCGTGCGGAGCCTCTTCCGTCTTTCGTTAATCGTTTCAACCGTAATTCTCTTTTGTTTGACAGTCTTCATCTCTTTTCTGGTGGACTCAATTCAAGTTTTTCAGGTTGATCTTATTCTTTTCCTTGGCTCAAGTGGTTTCCCTGCTCGTTTGCCTCTCGCCATTCAATCATTCCGGAGTTCGGCAGACATATCGGAGATTAAATCGTGTTCCAATTAATTCGAGGTTGTCACCTCATTGAAATATTTCAATTGTTCCGACGCATCATCTATCTGTTCAACATCCCTTTCCAACGGTGTTTTTGTCTTCAGTGGGCCCTAACCCACATGTCTTTTCCCAGGATCTTACCCGACTCTTCTAATTCCCCGGAGTTATTTTCCTTTATTTTCAAGTGTGATGTAAGAATGGATCAAATCAGTCAGATGCCTTTCCAAGATCGATTTCAAATTATTTTCATTGTTGCCTCAACCTCTCCGCTTTTCGTTCTCCCAGAGTGCCTTAACAAATTTTGGTGGTGTTTCTCGTTGTCATTCGAAGATAGTAGAAGAGTTTTTCCTCTAAATCTTGTCTGTTCTCTCGGAGTTGCATGGTTCTAGCTTCATGTTATCCTCGCGAATTATTCCATTCGTCAGATATTCTTTTCATCCATCTGGAGTATTTCAAGAGTTGTTTTTTTGTCTCGATCATCCGGAGGTCATCTTTTTGGAATATTTCTTCGTTCCTAGTTTTCAGATTCGTTCTCCAATTATTCTATATCCATGCCCCTTCGTTCATCTCAATATTATTCCAGTGCTTTGTTCATGTATTCTTCAATCAGTTCGCGATCCCTTCATTATCTTTTCTCTTAATTCCCTCAAGTATCTTTGTGCTTTTCTAATTCTTCCCGGTGATTCATTCTCTTTCATCAGTCATTTTCGAATTCTTACGGTGGTTCGTTCAAGATTCCTTTTCCTTTGTTATGATATCCATTCATTCCTTCCTTCCAATCCTACCGGTGGTTCATGAAGACTTTCCCAGGTTATGCTCTATATCTCCCCTTTATCCTTTTCAACAAGAATAAGTAGTATGCAAAATCCATTGCTTGTCATCAATTTAATTTTATGGAGGAAAAGCATACAATAAATCTTATTCTTATTTCCTCAAAGTGATTAATACCTTCCTTCAAAGTTTGTTCTTGATAAATTCTAGTTCCAAGTGTTTTCATCTTTTCTTTTCCGGAGTTCAAATTTCCTCGACCATCTCGTCGAAACCTCCATCTAAATCATCACAAGCTTTAATCTTATTCTTTTCATCCTTCAATTCTATATCATTGTCCTTTTGTTTAGCGGAGTTCTTCATGGTGGTTCTTCATGATTTAATTCATTCTTCAAGAGTTCATCAAGATTTTGTTGGTGGAGTTCAAGTATCTTTTCTTCTCGTGTCTCGAAGTGCAAATAATTCTTCCTTTTCTTCTGAAGTGGAGTTTTGCATTTCTTCGTTCTTCTCAGTGATTCAGACATGGGTTGTGGTATAATTTCACCTCAAGTTTTGAGTTGTTTTTGATAAGTCCACATCAAGCTTATTCTTTTGTTGTTGATTTCCTCAACAACTCCGTTCAACCCTTCCTTCTAAGGTCTTTTCATTCCATCCTTTCAATTCTTCCGAAGGCTTTGCGTTGTTCATCTTCTCTCTTGCGCTTCTCGCTTCACCTCGTCCTCTTTCTCTTCCGTCTCGTTTCTAAGATGTCGGGCCGAGATCTCTTGTTAGTGGAGGAGAGTTGTAACGCCCCGGATTTGATGCGCCAGGTGTCTGTCAGTTATTCGCCGTCGTTGCCATGTCTTTGCTTGCGTGTTGCATTTTGCTATGTCATCATCTGATCTCGATCTGCATGTTTTTCAAAACTAGCATCCAGCCTTTTCCCCTGTTGTCCGTTTCACGATCCGCCACTCCCACATGCACCGACGCACCGCCTTCTTGTCTCCTTTCGTGAGCGGGTGTTAAACGTTCTCGGAATGTACCGAGTCTTACCAAGTGGCCTTGGTACACCACCGGTAGACCACCTGTCAAGTTTCGTTCCATTTGGAGGTCATTTTATGCTCCACTGGTTAACCGGGTAACCGCAAAGGCCTTTTGAGTGTTGCAGCCCAACACCCTCGAAAACAGCCCAATAACCCATCTAAGACACTTCCATGCTCTTGGTCGTTCGATCATGATCGTGTGGGCGAAAACCGCTCCTCATTTGGAGTCTCCTAGCTTCCTCTACCTATAAATATGTGATCCTTCCTGAAATCCCGCAGTCCAAACCTAGATCAAACCTCCCTCTCACCGCCGGACTTGTCCGCCTCCATGTCGGACGCGTCCACCGCCGCCGATACATTGCCGGGGCCAGTCAGAGGTCGTCACCTCAGTAGCCCCGCCTCCACAGCCAAAGGGTGCGCGCCACCTCACCCTCGCCCGTGCCCTCTCTCTCCTCCCACCGCGCCAGGCCCGCCGGGGACGGATCGGGCCCTTGAGGCCCATCCGCCGCCGCCGCCGCCGTGGCGCTGCCCCGCCAGAGCCGCCCGTGCCCGCCACCTCTGCCCGCCGGTGACCCGCCGCCCGCCTGGCTGGCTGGCCTCCGCCGCGCCCTCGGCCCCATCGCCCACAAGGCCTCCGCTCTCGCGTCCCCACGCCTGCCGCTGGACCGTGGCCTCGCCGGCGAACCCGCCACCGGTCGCTCCGCGCATTGCCTCAAGCGCCGCCGCCGACCTCGCCGTCCCGCGCCCCGGGCTCCAACTGGCCGGAGCCGGCCGGCCCCGTCCCTCCGGCGAGCTTCCCTGTCTCTGGCGCCCTCTCCCTCATCCCCGACGGCCGCACGAAGCTCCTCTGGCGACCTTCCGGTTAACCTCGGTAAGCGTGCCCTGAAACCCTAGATCTGTTTTTGGGAGGTGATTTTCGTTGAAGTCCTTTTCCTGATAAATTTTATGCCATATGCATCATGTTGCATCTCTGCACTCTTTGCTCCGATTCATGCATATAATATATCAAAATGTTCATTTTGAGATGCTCTTCATTTTGTTCCATTGTGCCATGCTTGTTTGAGATCATCTTGATGCCATTATCATCGTTTGAGATTTATGGGACCCCCTTGACAGTTCGCTTTGAATAAAACTCCTCCAGCAAGGCCCAACCTTGGTTTTACCATTTGCCTATCAGCTATTTCTTTTCTCTTGGGAGTCGCGCTCCCGAGGGTCGTCTTCATTTTAACCCCCCGGGCCAGTGCTTCTCTAAGTGTTGGTCCGAACCGAGCCACCTGCGGGGCCCCCTTGGGGAAACTCGAGGTCTGGTTTTACTCGTAGCCTGTCTCATCCGGTGTTGCCCTAAGAACGAGATATGTGTAGCTCCAATCAGGATTGTCAGCACATCGGGCGGCTTTGCTGGTCTTGTTTTACCATTGTCGAAATGTCTTGTAAACCGGGATTCCGAGACTGATCGGGTCTTCCTGGGAGAAGGAATATCCTTCGTTGACCGTGAGAGCTTGTGATGGGCTAAGTTGGGACACCCTTGCAAGGTATAAACTTTCGAGAGCTATGCCCGTGGTTATGTGGCAGACGGGAATTTGTTAATATCTGGTTGTAGATAACTTGAAACCAGATTCGAATTAAAATGCATCAACCGCGTGTGTAGCCGTGATGGTCTCTTTTCGGCGGAGTCCAAGAAGTGAACACGGTTTTGGGTTATGTTTGACATAAGTAGGAGTTCAGGATCACCTCTTAATCATTGCTAGCTTCACGATCGTTCCGTTGTTTCTCTTCTTGCTCTTATTTGCGTATGTTAGCCACCATATATGCTTAGTCGCTGCTCCAACCTCACCACTTTACCCCTTCCTTTCCCATTAATCTTTGCTAGTCTTGATACCCATGGTATTCGGATTGCTGAGTCCTCGTGACTCACAGATTACTATAACAACAGTTGCAGGTAGAGGTTATGCGATGATCATGACGCGAGAGCGATGTTTGCTTGTTTTGGAGTTCTTCTTCTTCGATCAGGGGATAGGTTCCAGGTCGGCAGCCTGAGCTAGCAGGGTGGATGTCGTTGAGTTTCTGTTTGTGTTTCATCCGTAGTTGGATGATGCTTTTATGTATGATAATGTTGTATTCTTGCGGCATTTGTATTCCTTTATGTATCCCCATCCATTATGTAATGTTGATGTAATGATATCCACCTTACAAAAGTGTCTCAATATGCGGTTCTATCCTTGGTGGGACCTTCGAGTCTCTTTAGGATAGGGTCGCATATTGGGTGTGACAAGTTGGTATCAGAGCCTCGACCGACCATAGGATCCCCCTTGATTGATCGTGTAGTTTGGTCGTTGTTGAGTCTAGAAGAAAACTGTTTTCGGAGTCTAGTTATATCGGAGTGTATGAATTCTTTTTACTCCTCAGTCCCCTCGTCGCTCTGGTGAGGAATCTTGACGTAGGTGTTTTGAATTACTTCTATTCCCCTTCAAATTTTCTTTAGGATCACGCAGTTGGTTTCCGTTTGTTGGTTCTCAGCTCTTCTCATCCGATGCATTTCTCGTCAAGGCAGTTCGATCCTCTCCGTTTTTGCAAGTTCAATCCTCAGTTGTTTTCTTTTTGCACCAGCCCACCCCTTTTTCTTCTTGGAACCAGAGTCCGTAATCGAGTATCCATCCTACTCGTGCGAAGCTTTTGCATTCTTTCAACCAGTGTTTTCTCTTCAAGTTATTCGTCGATTCTCCCCTCCAGGTGCCTTTGTTTCTCCCTCCCTCCCACCCTCTTCTTCCCGGAGCCTGAATCTGTTTCGAGCTTCAATTTCATTCGTGCGGAGCCTCTTCAGTCTTTCGTTAATCGTTTCAACCGTAATTCTCTTTTGTTTGACAGTCTTCATCTCTTTTCTGGTGGACTCAATTCAAGTTTTTCAGGTTGATCTTATTCTTTTCCTTGGCTCAAGTGGTTTCCCTGCTCGTTTGCCTCTCGCCATTCAATCATTCCGGAGTTCGGCAGACATATCAGGAGATTCGTCTGTGTTCCAATTAATTCGAGGTTGTCACCTCATTGAAATATTTCAATTGTTCCGACGCATCATCTATCTGTTCAACATCCCTTTCCAACGGTGTTTTTGTCTTCAGTGGGCCCTAACCCACATGTCTTTTCCCAGGATCTTACCTGACTCTTCTAATTCCCCGGAGTTATTTTCCTTTCTTTTCAAGTGTGACGTAAGAATGGATCAAATCAGTCAGATGCCTTTCCAAGATCGATTTCAAATTATTTTCATTGTTGCCTCAACCTCTCCGCTTTTCGTTCTCCCAGAGTGCCTTAACAAATTTTGGTGGTGTTTCTCGTTGTCATTCGAAGATAGTAGAAGAGTTTTTCCTCTAAATCTTGTCTGTTCTCTCGGAGTTGCATGGTTCTAGCTTCATGTTATCCTCGCGAATTATTCCATTCGTCAGATATTCTTTTCATCCATCCAGAGTATTTCAAGAGTTGTTTTTTTGTCTCGATCATCCGGAGGTCATCTTTTTGGAATATTTCTTCGTTCCTAGTTTTCAGATTCGTTCTCCAATTATTCTATATCCATGCCCCTTCGTTCATCTCAATATTATTCCAGTGCTTTGTTCATGTATTCTTCAATCAGTTCGCGATCCCTTCATTATCTTTTCTCTTAATTCCCTCAAGTATCTTTGTGCTTTTCTAATTCTTCCCGGTGATTCATTCTCTTTCTTCAGTCATTTTCGAATTCTTACGGTGGTTCGTTCAAGATTCCTTTTCCTTTGTTATGATATCCATTCCTTCCTTCCTTCCAATCCTACCGGTGGTTTATGAAGACTTTCCCAGGTTATGCGCTATATATCCCCTTTATCCTTTTCAACAAGAATAAGTAGTATGCAAAATCCATTGCTTGTCATCAATTTAATTTTATGGAGGAAAAGCATACAATAAATCTTATTCTTATTTCCTCAAAGTGATTAATACCTTCCTTCAAAGTTTGTTCTTGATAAATACTAGTTCCAAGTGTTTTCATCTTTTCTTTTCCGGAGTTCAAATTTCCTCGACCATCTCGTCGGAACCTCCATCTAAATCATCGCAAGCTTTAATCTTATTCTTTTCATCCTTCAATTCTATATCATTGTCCTTTTGTTTAGCGGAGTTCTTCATGGTGGTTCTTCATGATTTAATTCATTCTTCAAGAGTTCATCAAGATTTTGTTGGTGGAGTTCAAGTATCTTTTCTTCTCGTGTCTCGAAGTGCAAATAATTCTTCCTTTTCTTCTGAAGTGGAGTTTTGCATTTCTTCGTTCTTCTCAGTGATTCAGACATGGGTTGTGGTATAATTTCACCTCAAGTTTTGAGTTGTTTTTGATAAGTCCACATCAAGCTTATTCTTTTGTTGTTGAGACCTCGTGACTCACAGATTACTACAACTACCGTTGCAGGTATAGGTTATGCGATGATCATGACGCGAGAGGGATGTTTGCTTGTTTTGGAGTTCTTCTTCTGCTTCGTCTTCGATCAGGGGATAGGTTCCAGGTCGGCAGCCTGCGCTAGCAGGGTGGATGTCATTGAGTTTCTATTTGTGTTTCATCCGTAGTCGGATGATGCTCTTATGTATGATAATGTTGTATTCTTGCGGCATTTGTATTCCTTTTATGTATCCCCATCCATTATGTAATGTGGATGTAATGATATCCACCTTGCAAAAGCATCTCAATATGCGGTTCTATCCTTGGTGGGACCTTCGAGTCTCTTTAGGATAGGGTCGCTTATTGGGCGTGATAGGCGATCACTACCACGACCAACACTTGGTCTCAAATGGTGATCTTTCCGGCGATCACTACCACGACCAACACTTGGTCTCAGACGATGGTCTTTCCGGCGATCACTACCATGACCAACACCTGCCAATCTGTACTGCTCAAAATATCCACATAAAAATCACCTATAAGTCATTCCGTCATGTGAGTGTTGATCGAACGGTGTGACCTAGTACGAACCCAAGCCCATGACCGAGGATGTGGCTATCGATAGTTTAAACAAACACACTCTACAGAGGTAGCGCACTGTACCCACACAACTGATCCCATGGCCTCGTACTCCCATTTGGGTGGACCAACAGCATTCCGACAAAACCGATCTACTGCCATGACACTCTCCCGGCCACTCCGACTCACTCCCACTGGGCTGAGTCATGGGTGGCCCCGTGTCTACCAAAGACACAATGACCAACGTCGTGGCCAAAACAATAAACTGTCCCAAACGGGTACAAAAGCGTGCAAAATCCAAATGCGGGCACTCAAGGTTATGTATGCTTACCGGGCCAGGGTACCGCACGCCCATATCCTTCCCTCGCTGGAGGCACCGGCGAGAGGCACGACAATAAACCGCATTAGGGCCGTCCCATACCGACAAATGTGGTTGCACTAGAAAAGCCTGGTTCGGTGGCACCTGACCAACTTAATGAGGGAATTTATCCCCAAAAATATAACTATGATAACTGATACTCCGATGTCAACTATCAAACTATAATCCAAGTCATATCAATATCCAACAAATAATCCAAGCATACCATCACCATATTAAAATACTCCAAGGATAACATAATACTTCTATCATGATGAATCCAAAAACAATAGTCCTACTACTCCAATAACAAGAATAAAGTTATTCTGCTAAGATCCACATGTAAACATCATCTCCGAAAATAATACTCCATTCAACAGAACATCAACTAGCATCATGTAAATAATCATACTAACCACTAATAGTCCAAAGGCAGCATGATATCCAAACTAATGCTCCAAAACATACTAACAGATATCATCATGCAACAACCATAATATCAACCACTGGAACTCCAATGGCAACATGATACTCATCAACTTCAAGCAGAACTCCTAGTAATCCAAACAATAGCATGGCATCAACAAGATCAAAATAATACTCTGAGAAAATGCCATCACAGATCACCAGTAGCTAAGACAATATTTTAAACAAGTTTAAATAAATTAAACCATGTCACTGCATTACAGTGATGCAAATGGAGAGTGTGGCTTGCTTGGGGTGGAATAAATCACCGGGAGAAAGTGCAATAAGCTCGCGGAAAGAATCGCCAGAAAACGTTCTCTCTCGAAGGGGGCTGAATAAGGGCAAGGGCATATTGGTCATTTTAAAAATGTCAAAACATGTTGAAAGGGTGGACAACAAAGCAGGCTCAACGAAACAAAGTAGTGGGCTTTGGAATCACCTGATTTGGAGCTACGGTTAAAAAGTTATGAGGTGTTTTCAGCCAGGGACCTATCTGCAAGAAAAATATTTTCAAAAAGGGCCTGGACAGAAAAACTGAAAGCGCATTTTGGAAACTATGTTTCCACTTACGCTGAGCTGGCAAGGCATGTGTCGGTGTCAAAAACGGCGGATCTCAGGTAGGGGGTCCCGAACTATGCGTCTAAGGCTAATGGTAACAGGAGTCGGGGGACACGATGTTTACCCAGGTTCGGGCCCTCTCGATGGAGGTAATACCCTACTTCCTACTTGATTGATTTCGATGATATGAGTATTACAAGAGTTGATCTACCATGAGATCGTAGAGGCTAAACCCTAGAAGCTAGCCTATGATTATGATTGTTGTTGTCCTACGGACTAAACCTCCGGTTTATATAGACACCGGAGGGGGCTAGGGTTACACAGAGTCGGTTACACAGAAGGAGATCTACATATCGGAATTGCCAAGCTTTCCTTCCACGCAAAGGAGAGTCCCACCCGGACACGGGACGAAGTCTTCAGTCTTGTATCTTCATAGTCCAACAGTCAGGCCAAAGTATATAGTCCGGCTATCTGAGGACCCCCTAATCCAGGACTCCCTCAGTAGCCCCTGATCCAGGCTTCAATGATGATGAGTCCAGCGCGCAGATTGTCTTCAGCATTGCAAGGAGGGTTCCTTCTCCGAATACTCCATAGAAGATTATGAACACGAGGATCGTGTCCGACTCTGCAAAACAAATTCCACATAGAACCGTAGAGAGCACAATATTCCACAAATCTAATCTGCTGATACCTTTTCATAGCGTGACATCACGCGACCGCCCGGTCATTATTCGAACCGTCTTTCTCAACCAGCTACTGCACACATTGCGAGGCGGTTTCCTTGGCACGTCTTGTGGAAGCAGAGATCGTGTCCCCTTATCATGGGATTCTAATCAATATGGGTGTGGGTAACCCAACCGTGCCATTAATCGCGGCGCTTGGGGAATAAGCGATTTTATGGGGCAGGTGGGGAGGCGCACAGTTTTTACCGCCTTTATAAAGGGATAAGGATTCCTCTTTTTCACCCACGCCTTCTTCTTCCCCTTCCCATCCATTCTCGCACACTCGATCTCCAGCGCCCAAGTTCTCACCTTCTCCTCAAAGTCATTCCAAACATGTTCGGAGCGGGAGGCAAGTGGATGGCCTCCTCCTTTATGGAGGAGAACATTATGAAGCTCCGGGAGGCTGGATACCTAGCCGCAAACATTGCACACCGGCTCCCGGACGCAGGGAAAATCGTCCCTACTCCAGAACCAAATGAGAGGGTCATATTCCTTGCCCACTTCGTCCGCGGACTGGGATTCCCCATCCAACCATTTGTCCGCGGGCTCATGTTCTACTACGGGCTGGATTTCCATGATCTGGCCCCCAATTTCATCCTCAACATCTCGACGTTTATCGTCGTGTGCAAGGCCTTCCTCCGCATCAAGCCCCACTTCGGCCTGTGGCTGAAGACCTTCAACGTGAAGCCGAAGATAGTGGTCGGCCAGCAAGCGGAGTGCGGAGGCGCCATGGTGGGCAAGATGCCCAACATCATTTGGATCGAAGGCTCATATGTGGAGACCGTGAAGGGGTGGCAATCGGGGTGGTTCTACATCACCGAGTCGCGTGACGCCAACTGGGCAGCGGACCCCAAGTTTTGATCTGGGATCCCTATGCGGCTCACCTCCTGGAAAGAAAAGGGATTAGCCTCGGGTGCGTCGGTGGAGCTGACTGGACTCCAGAACTATGTCAAAAATATGATATGCAAGAAAATCAAGCTTGTCAACATGGTCCAGGTCATGCTCTTCCGCCGAATCCTCCCGTGTCAAAGACGGGCATTCAATATGTGGGAGTTTGACCCGGCCGAACACCAGACGCTGCAAGAGCTCTTTGACACGATGGACAAAGACGACTGAAAGGTGCTGTTTAAGGGCGCCGTGGTACCTCCTCCCCTTACCGAGGGTCGCGGACTCAGTGCAAAGCGCCCCGCCAATCCGGTAAGTTCTCTATATTTCACAAGATGTTCCTTTCCCTAGTATACTCGTGAGAGGAATCTAAGCCACCATGCCAATTTAATAGGACTGGGTAGCGACAGCGAAGCAGATCGATTGTCCTGCTCCACTACCTGAGGATCGAGCAACGGCTCTCTTAACGGAGATGCTGTTTCTGGCGCCCTATGAGGTGCCGGAGAAGAAGGCCAAGAAGAAGGCCACGGGGACCAGGAAAGGCCTTAGGCGCAAGGTTGTATCGGACTCATCGTCCGAAGACACCAAGGAGCGCTCCTCCAATGAAAATGAGGAAGAGGAAGAGGAAAGTTCTCCCCCCCACTACTAGGGAAAACCTTATACACGGAAATTTAGCAACAGCGCAGGTCAAAAAACTGCGCTAGTGCTATATGAAGGAAATATGCCCTAGAGGCAATAATAAAGTTATTATTTATTTCCTTATTTCATGATAAATGTTTATTATTCATGCTAGAATTGTATTAACCGGAAACATAATACATGTGTGAATACATAGACAAACATAGTGTCACTAGTATGCCTCTACTTGACTAGCTCGTTTATCAGAGATGGTTATGTTTCCTAGCCATGGACAAAAGAGTTGTCATTTGATTAACGGGATCACATCATTAGGAGAATGATGTGATTGACTTGACCCATTCCGTTAGCTTAGCACTTGATCGCTTAGTATGTTGCTATTGCTTTCTTCATGACTTATACATGTTCCTGTAACTATGAGATTATGCAACTCCGTTTACGGAGGAACACTTTGGTACTACCAAACGTCACAACGTAATCGGGTGATTATAAAGGAGTACTACAGGTGTCTCCGAAGGTACATGTTGAGTTGGCGTATTTCGAGATTAGGTTTTGTCACTCCGATTGTCGGAGAGGTATCTCTGGGCCCTCTTGGTAATGCTCATCACCTAAGCCTTGCAAGCATGTAAGTAATGAGTTAGTTATGAGATGAAGTATTACAGAACGAGTAAAGAGACTTGTCGGTAACGAGATTGAACTAGGTATTGGATACCGACGATCGAATCTCGGACAAGTAACATACCGATGACAAAGGGAACAACGTATGTTGTTGTGCGGTTTGACTGATAAAGATCTTCGTAGAATATGTAGGAACCAATATGGGCATCCAGGTCCCGCTATTCGTTATTGACCAGAGAAATGTCTCAGTCATGTCTACATCGTTCTCGAACCGTAGGGTCCGCACGCTTAAGGTTTCGATGACAATTATATTATGAGTTTATGTATTTTGATGTACGAAGTTTGTTCGAGTCCGGATATGATCACGGACATGACGAGGAGTCTCAAATGGTCGAGACATAAAGATTGATATATTGGACAGATATATTTGGACACCGGAAATGTTCCTAAGAGTTTGGGAATATCTGGAGCTCAGGAGGTTACCGAACCCCGGGAAGTATATGGGCCTTATTGGGCCCATGTAGGAGGAAGGAGAAGGAGCAAGGGGGGGCGCCCCCCAAGCCCAATCCGACTGGGGAGGGGGGCGGCCCCCTTTCCTTTCTCCTCCCCTCTTCCTTTCCTACTACTAGTACTCCTTCCTACTACTAGTACTCCTTCCTCCCCCTCCAAATAAGATAAGGAAAAGAGGGAAACCTACTTGGAGTAGGTTTCCTCCTCCCATGGCGCCCCTCCTTGGGCAGCCACCTCCTCCCTCCCTCCTTTATATACGGGGGTAGGGGGCACCCTAGGACACACAAGTTGATCATTGATCGTTCCTTAGCCGTGTGCGGTGCCCCCCTCCACGATATTACACCTCGGTCATATTGTAGCGGTGCTTAGGCGAAGCCCTGCAACTGGAGAACATCAAGATTGTCACCACGCCGTCGTGCTGACGGAACTCCCCCTCGGAGCCTCTACTGGATTGGAGATCGAGGGTGCGTCATCGAGCTGTACGCGTGTCAAGAACTCGGAGGTGCCGGAGTAACGGTGCTTGGATCGGTCGGATCGGGAGGACTTACGACTACTTCCTCTATGTTGTGTCAATGCTTCCGCTTCGGTCTACGAGGGTACGTAGGCAACACTCTCCCCTCGTTGCTATATCATCACCATGATCTTGCGTGTGCGTAGGAAAATTTTGAAATTACTACGTTCCCCAACAGATACGTTCCACAACAGTGGCATCCGAGCCTAGGTTTTTATGGTTTGATCTTATTTGCACGAGTAGAACACAAGTGAGTTGTGGGCGATATAAGTCATCTTGCTTACCAGCATGTCATACTTTGGTTCAGCGGTATTGTTGGATGAAGCGGCCGGACCGACATTACGCGACGCTTCTGCGAGACTGGTTTTACCGCAGTGCTTTGCACACGTATGACTAGCGGTGTCGGTTTCTCCAACTTTAGTTGAACCGAGTGTGGCTCGCCCGTCCTTGCGAAGGTTAAAACAGCATCAACTTGACAAACTATCGTTGTGGTTTTGATGCGTAGGTGAGATTGGTTCTTGCTTAAGCCCGTAGCAGCCACGTAAAATTTGCAACAACAAAGTAGAGGACGTCTAACTTGTTTTTGTAGGGCATGTTGTGATGTGATATGGCCAAGACGTGATGCTATATTTTATTGTATGAGATGATCATGTTTTGTAACCGGTTATCGGCAATCGGCGAGAGCCATATGGTTGTCGCTTTATTGTATGAAATGCAACGCATACATAATTGCTTTACTTTATCACTAAGCGGTAGCGATAGTCATAGAAGCAATAGATGGCGTAACGACAACGATGCTACAATGGAGATCAAGGTGTCGCGCCGGTGACGATGGTGATCACGACGGTGCTTTGAAGATGGAGATCACAAGCACAAGATGATGATGTCCATATCATATCACTTATATTGATTGCATGTGATGTTTATCCTTTATGCATCTTATCTTGCTTTGATTGACGGTAGCATTTTAAGATGATCTCTCACTAATTATCAAGAAGTGTTCTCCCTGAGTATGCACCGTCGTGAAAGTTCTTCGTGCTGAGACACCACGTGATGATCGGGTGTGATAGGCTCTACGTTCAAATATAACGGGTGCAAAACAGTTGCACTCGCAGAATACTCAGGTTATACTTGACGAGCCTAGCATATACAGATATGGCCTCGGAACACGGAGACCGAAAGGTCGAGCGTGAATCATATAGTAGATATGATCAACATAGTGATGTTCACCATTGAAACTACTCCATCTCACGTGATGATCGGACATGGTTTAGTTGATTTGGATCACGTGATCACTTAGAGGATTAGAGGGATGTCTATCTAAGTGGGAGTTCTTAAGTAATATGATTAATTGAACTTAAATTTATCATGAACTTAGTCCTGGTAGTATTTTGCAAATTATGTTGTAGATCATAGCTCGCGTTGTTGTTTTCATATGTTTATTTTGATATGTTCCTAGAGAAAATTGTGTTGAAAAATATTAGTAGCAATGATGCGGATTGGATCTGTGATCTGAGGTTTATCCTCATTGCTGCACAGAAGAATTATGTCCTTAATGCACCGCTAGGTGACAAACCTATTGCAGGAGCAAATGCTGACGTTATGAACGTTTAGCTAAGCTCAATATGATGACTACTTGATAGTTTAGTGCACCATGCTTAACGGCTTAGAATCGGGACTTCAAAAACGTTTTTTGAACGTCATGGACCATATAAGATGTTCCAGGAGTTGAAGTTAATATTTCAAGCAAATACCGAGTTGAGAGATATGAAGTCTCCAACAAGTTCTATAGCTAAAAGATGGAGGAGAATCGCTCAACTAGTGAGCATGTGCTCAGATTGTCTGGGTACTTCAATCACTTGAATCAAGTGGGAGTTAATCTTCTAGATAAGATAATGATTGACAGAATTCTCTAGTCGCCATCACTAAGTTACCAGAACTTTGTGATGAACTATAATATGCAAGGGATGACGAAAGTTATTCCTGAGCTCTTCGCAATGTTGAGATCGGCGAAGGTAGAAATCAAGAAAGAGCATCAAGTGTTGATGGTTAACAAGATCACTAGTTTCAAGAAAAAGGCAAAGGGAAAAGAAGGGGAACTTCAAGAAGAACGGCAAACAAGTTGCTGCTCAAGTGAAGAAACCCAAGTCTGGTCCTAAGCCTAAGACTAAGTGCTTCTACTGCAAAGAGGCTGGTCACTGGAAGAGGTACTACCCAAAGTGATTGGCGGATAAGAAGGATGGCAAAGTGAACATAAGTATATTTGATATACATGTTATTGATGTGTACTTTACTAGTGTTTATAGCAACCCCTCAGTATTTGATACTAGTACAGTTGCTAAGATTAGTAACTCGAAACGGGAGTTGCAGAATAAAACAGAGACTAGTTAAAGGGTGAAGTGACGATGTGTGTTGGAAATAGTTCCAAGATTGATATGATCATCATCGCACACTCGCTATACTTTCGGGATTAGTGTTAAACCTAAATAAGTGTTATTTGGTGTTTGCGTTGAGCATGAATATGATTTGATCATGTTTATTGCAATACGGTTATTCATGTAAGTTAGAGAATAATTGTTGTTCTGTTTACATGAATAAAACCTTCTATGGTCATACACCCAATGAAAATGGTTTGTTGGATCTCGATCGTGTGATACACATATTCGTAATATTGAAGCCAAAAGGTGCAAAGTTAATAATGATAGTGCAACTTATTTGTGGCACTGCCGTTTGGGTCATATCGGTGTAAAGCGCATGAAGAAACTCCATAAAGATGGATTTTCAGAATCACTTGGTTATGAATCATTTCATGCTTGCGAACCGTGCCTTTTGGGCAAGATGACTAAAACTCCGTTCTTGAACAATGGAGCGAAGCTCTTGACTTATTGGAAATAATACATACTGATGTATGCAGACCAATGAGTATGAAGGCTCGTGGCAAGTATCGTTATTTTCTGAACTTCACAGATGATTTGAGCAGATATGGGTATATCTACATGATGAAACATAAGTCTGAAATAGTTGAAAAGTTCAAAGAATTTCAGAGTGAAGTGGAAAAATCATCGTAACAAGAAAATAAAGTTTCTGCGATCTGATCGCGGAGATGAATATTTGAGTTACGAGTTTGGTCTTCAATTAAAACAATGTGAAATAGTTTCACAGCTCACGCCACCTGGAACACCACAATGTTATGGTGTGTCCGAACATCGTAACCGCACTTTATTGGACATGGTGCGATCTATGATGTCTCTTACTGATTTACCAATATTGTTTTGGGGTTATGCATTAGATACAGCTGCATTCACGTTAAAAGGGCACCATCTAAATCCGTTGAGACGACACTATATGAACTGTGGTTTTGCAAGAAACCCAAGTTGTCGTTTCTTAAAGTTTGGGGCTGCGATGCTTATGTGAAAAAGTTTCATCCTGACAAGCTCGAACCCAAATCGGAGAAGTGCGTCTTCATAGAATACCCAAAGGAAATTGTTGGGTACACCTTCTATCACAGATCCGAAGGCAAGATATTCGTTGCTCAAAATGGATCCTTTCTAGAGAAGGAGTTTCTCTCGATAGAAGTGAGTAGGAGGAAAGTAGAACTTGATAAGGTAACTGTACCTTCTCCCAAATTGGAAAATAGTTCATCACTGAAATCAGTTCTACTGATTCCTACACCAATGAGTGAGGAAGCTAATGATGATGATCATGAAACTTCAGATCAAGTTACTAAAGAACCTCGTAGGTCTTCCAGAGTACAGTCCGCACCAGAGTGGTACGGTAATCCTGTTCTGAAAGTCATGTTACTAGACCATGATAAACCTACGAACTATGAGGAAGCGATAATGAGCCCAGATTCCGCGAAATGGCTCGAGGCCATAAAATCTGAGATATGATCCATGTATGAGAAAAAAGTATGGACTTTGATTGACTTGCTCGATGATCAGCAAGCCATGTTAAAATAATGGATCTTCAAGAGGAAGACGGACACTGATAGTAGTATTACTATCTACCAAGCTCGACTTGTTGCGAAAGGTTTTCAGCAAGTTCAAGGTGTTGAATACGATGAGATTTTCTCACTCGTATCGATGCTTAAGTCTGTCTGAATCATGTTAGCAATTGCCACATTTTATGAAATCTGGCAAATGGATGTCAAAACTGCATTCCTTAATGGATTTATTAAAGAAGAGTTGTATATGATGCAACCAGAAGGTTTTGTCAATCCTAAAGGTGCTAACAAAATGTGCAAGCTCCAGCGATCCATCTATGGACTGGTGCAAGCATCTCGGAGTTGGAATATACACTTTGATAAGTTGATCAAAGCATATAGTTTTATATGGACTTACGATGAAGCCTGTATTTACAATAAAGTGAGTGGGAGCACTACAGCCTTTCTGATTAGTATATGTGATCGACATACTGTTGATCAGAAATGATGTAGAATTTTTCTGCAAAACATAAAGGAGTGTTTTAAAGGAGTTCTTTAAAAGGAAAAGACCTCAGTAAAAGCTACTTACATATTGAGCATCAAGATCTATTGAGATAGATCAAGACGCTTGATAAGATTTTCAATGAGTACATACCTTGGCAAGATTTTGAAATAGTTCAAAATGGAACAGTCAAAGAAAGAGTTCTTGCTTGTGTTGCAAAGGTATGAAATTGAGTAAGACTCAAATCCCGACCACAAAGAGAAAATAGAAAGAGAATGAAAAGTTATTCCTATGCCTCACCATAGGTTCTATAAAGTATGCTATGCTATGTACCGCACCTATTGTATACCTTGCTCAAATTTGGCAAGAGAGTACAATAGTGATCTAGGAGTAGATCATCGGACATTGGTCAAGAATATCCTTAGTAAGGACTAAGGAGATGTTTCTCGATTATGGAGGTGATAAAAGAGTTTGTTGTAAAAGTTACATCGATGCAAACTTTTACACCGATCCAGATGACTCTAAGTCTCAACCTCGATACATATTGAAAGTGGGAGCAATTAGCTAGAGTAGCTCCGTGCGAGCATTGTGGACATAAAATATTTGCAAAATACATACGGCTCTGAATGTGACAGACCCGTTGACTAAGCTTCTCTCACGAGCAAAACATGATCACACCTTAGTACTCTTTGGGTGTTAATCACATAGCAATGTGAACTAGATTATTGACTCTAGTAAAACCTTTGGATGATTGGTCACATGATGATGTGAACTATGGGTGTTAATCATATACAGATATGAATATTGTGTTAAATCACATGGCAATGTGAACTAGATTATTGACTCTAGTGCAAGTGGGAGACTGAAGGAAATATGCCCTAGAGGCAATAATAAAGTTATTATTTATTTCCTTATTTCATGATAAATGTTTATTATTCATGCTAGAATTGTATTAACCGGAAACATAATACATGTGTGAATACATAGACAAACATAGTGTCACTAGTATGCCTCTACTTGACTAGCTCGTTTATCAGAGATGGTTATGTTTCCTAGCCATAGACAAAAGAGTTGTCATTTGATTAACGGGATCACATCATTAGGAGAATGATGTGATTGACTTGACCCATTCCGTTAGCTTAGCACTTGATCGTTTAGTATGTTGCTATTGCTTTCTTCATGACTTATACATGTTCCTGTAACTATGAGATTATGCAACTCCCGTTTACCGGAGGAACACTTTGGGTACTACCAAACGTCACAACATAACTGGGTGATTATAAAGGCGTACTACAGGTGTCTCCGAAGGTACATGTTGAGTTGGCGTATTTTGAGATTAGGTTTTGTCACTCCGATTGTCGGAGAGGTATCTTTGGGCCCTCTCGGTAATGCTCATCACCTAAGCCTTACAAGCATGTATCTAATGAGTTAGTTATGAGATGAAGTATTACAGAACGAGTAAAGAGACTTGTCGGTAACGAGATTGAACTAGGTATTGGATACCGACGATCGAATCTCGGACAAGTAACATACCGATGACAAATGGAACAACGTATGTTGTTGTGCGGTTTAACCGATAAAGATCTTCGTAGAATATGTAGGAACCAATATGGGCATCTAGGTCCCGCTATTGGTTATTGACCAGAGAAATGTCTCAGTCATGTCTACATCGTTCTCGAACCATAGGGTTCGCACGCTTAAGGTTTTGATGACAATTATATTATGAGTTTATGTATTTTGATGTACCGAAGTTTGTTCGGAGTCCCGGATATGATCACGGACATGACGAGGAGTCTCGAAATGGTCGAGACATAAAGATTGATATATTGGACGGATATATTTGGACACCGGAAAGGTTCCGGAAGAGTTTGGGAATATCTGGAGCTCCGGAGGTTACCGAACCCCGGGAAGTATATGGGCCTTATTGGGCCCATGTAGGAGGAAGGAGAAGGAGCAAGGGAGGGGCACGCCCCAAGCCCAATCCGACTGGAGAGGGGGCCGCCCCCTTCCTTTCTCCTTCCCCTCTTCCTTTCCTACTACTAGTACTCCTTCCTACTACTAGTACTCCTTCCTTCCCCTCCAAATAAGATAAGGAAAAGGGAAACCTACTTGGAGTAGGTTTCCTCCTCCTATGGCGTGCCCCCTCCTTGGGCCGGCCACCTCCTCCATCCCTCCTTTATATACGGGGGTAGGGGGGCACCCTAGGACACACAAGTTGATCATTGATCGTTCCATAGCCGTGTGCGGTGCCCCCCTCCACGATATTACACCTCGGTCATATTGTAGCGGTGCTTAGGCGAAGCCCTGCAACTGGAGAACATCAAGATCGTCACCACGCCGTCGTCTTGTGGAACTCCCCTCGAGCCTCTCTTGGATTGGAGATCGAGGTGCGTCATCGAGCTGTCTGCGTGTCAAGAACTCGGAGGTGCCGAATAACGGTGCTTGGATCGGTCGGATCGGGAGGACGTATGACTACTTCCTCTACGTTGCGTCAACGCTTCCGCTTCGGTCTACGAGGGTACGTAGGCAACACTCTCCCCTCGTTGCTATATCATCACCATGATCTTGCATGTGTGTAGGAAATTTTTGAAATTACTACGTTCCCCAACAGATACGTTCCACAACACTATATAGCAGTAGCGACCAAATAAAAACCGCGCTACAGACACAAACTTAGCAGTAGCGCTTGTGGTAAAGAAAGCGCTACTACTAATATTCCCATTGGCAGAATGCTAGGCTACGCATAGCAGTAGCGATCCTCTAAGAAACGCGCTACTACTAGAGCACAGTTAGCAGCGCGTTTCTGAGAAGAGCGCTACTACTAACGGAAATAAAATAAGATGAAAAACAAATAGAAATTTAAATGAAAATGAAAGAAATAGAAAAAGAAGAAAGGGAAAAATAAAATGTAAATCAAAATAAGCGAAAAAGCGAAAAATCGGAGGAAGCCATAGCAGCAGCGTTTGTTTGAAAGAGGCGCTATAGCTAACGTAGCTGCAGCGCGTGTCCTAGACCCCCGCTATAGAAACAGAATAGGAAATTAAAAAAGGAAGAAATTTACATAGCTATAGCAGCAGCGTGTTTTGGAGAAAGCGCTATAGCTATCTTAGCTATAGCGCATTTTGCGAAACGCGCTACCGCTAAGTTTGACTTAGCCAAAAAACCGTTTCCCCCCGGCCACCACTTCCCCCAAATCGTCCCTCAAACCCACCCCGCGCGTGCGCCGCTGTCTCCCCGATTCCTCGCCCCACTTCGCCGCCGACGACGACGCCACCAGAGCCGTGCGCCGTCGACGACACCGGAGCCGCCCCCAACGCCACGGAGCCGCGCGGCCTCGTCAACGCCACAGGAGCCACCGTCGACGCCACCTTCCTAGCCGTCACCAGAGACGCCCCTGCCTCCCTCGCCGTCACCGGAGACGCCCCTGCCTCCCTCGCCACCAGTGCCTCCGTCGCCACCACCGGTGCCATCATCTGTAAGCCCCCACGCCTCCTCTCTCTCTCATGCATAGGTTAGCCAGTTTAATTAGGTTAATTATCTAGGTTAGGGCAAAAATTTAGTTAGGGCATTGACAAAGAAGTAGTTAGGTTAACTAGTTTAATTACGTTAATTATCTAGGTTAGTGCAAAAACTTAGTTAGGGCTTTGACAGAGAACTAGTCAGGTTAACTAGTTTAATTAGGTTAATTATCCATCTTAATTAGTGCAAAAATTTATTTTAGGCTTTGACAGAGAACTAGCTGCGTTAACTAGTTTAATTAGGGTTAATTATCTAGGTAAACTAGATTAATTAACTAGGTTAAATAGGTAGGTTAATTAGGTTCATTGGATTAACAAGCTAGGTTAAGTAGATTGGCAAAGGTTTTTGGTTTTTGAAAAGACCACTATTTTTCAAGGAAAAGAATTTAGGCAAATTTTATTTTTCATTGAAGTGGTCATGTTATATCTTTTCATTGAAGTTGTTCGATTGTGCCCAAGTGGCTTTGTTGTTTCGAGTGAATGATCTTTGAGTGGCCTATGTTTTGCCGAATGTTGATTTATTTACTGTTCCGCAAATTTCAGGTTCTTGATTTGTCCACTTTTACAAAGGTCATGCGAAATTTCCGTGAATTTCGGCATGACTTGTGCTACAAACTAGGACATATCGAGTGCCCAGGATTTGCCGCACCAGGAAGGAGTCAACATTCCTGCAAAACAATAGTCCTTTTTATGTCATTATTAATTTTATTAGGTCTAGAATTAATTGACTAGATTTAATCATAGGAAACATGGCTAGCAACAATGAAGGACAGGGGTTACGGTGATTATGCGGCGATGTCACCGGGCGGCGATTTAATTTTTAGCTTTACCGACGATCAATAGATGTTGTTCTTTGGGCCCACCGGTGGCATTGGGGATCGAGACCGACACGCAGACCGGTCTTTGAGGCAGAACCGTGACCAGTCTTGAGATCGACACCGGCGCTGAGATTCAGACCGACATCGAGACCGGCGCTGAGACCGGTGCTGCCTCGGGGAGCGGAGCCGGTGTAGAACCGAAAGCAAAGAGGCAACGGGTTCCTAACAAACTCAGGACTACTAGACTGGTGGTCACGGAGGTGGACGACGGCAATTTTGAGCCAAAGGTGCCCGAGGAAGCACGCGCGTGCTACGGCAATCAAATAGGCTGCATCATACGGACAACCGCCACCATCAACGATGAGAATCTAAAGAAGATAGAAAATTTGAGGAGCTCCCTCCTAAAGAAGTTTCACCAGATATTCTTGTTCCTGGGCCGGAATGAGAAGGATTATGAATATCCAGACAATGATCCGGCAATGAATAAGATAAACAAACACGCCATGACCAAGTTTAGCAACGTGTTGGCCGCCTGGAAAAATCGAGTGAAAGCAAAGATCAACGACGGGGAACCCTACTCCGAGATTGTAAAGGAAAGTCCGACAATCACGGAAGAGCGGTTTCAAATATTCAAGGAGGCTTGCGTGGCCGAAGCTGCCAGAGAAAAGTCTAAGTACATGGAGGGGCTTCAAAAGAGGAACATTGGGACCCACCACCTCGGAAGCCGTGGTTACGGCGGAAAGAGGTCCAAATGGGCCAAGGAGGACGCGAAGCATGCGAGTCCAGGCATCCTGCCCTTTGGCGGATTTCACCGTCCCGCAGAGGCGTGGCGTCCCGAGGGCCCGCCACCGTTGGGACCCACGAAGAAGGTTTATGAGACAACACGGTCATTACGGAGTTCATAAGACTGCTGGTAATTTTAGTTTCGATCAATTCATTGCACACGTTAGTCATATTTGTAAATGATCCTTGTGCCTTTTGCGAGAGAGCAACACCGGATTGCGGCGGCGACTTCGCCGTCTGAGGCATTGACGAGGCCAAGTGGGACACTCCATTCAACAGGCGTTGAACATATTGAAACGACAACCGGTGGATACTCGACCGTCGTATGGGCGCGTGCGGTGTCGGAGACGGCGCCCGTGGAAGAAGTACTACCGTGAGACCACGGAGGAGAAAAAGGAAAGACGGAGGTTAATCAAGAAAGCATCGACAAGAAGGTTGAGATTGCGGTTGAGAAGAAATCATCTCGAATATCGCAGAATAGCGGTAGCTGCCGCCAAAACAAGCGATTGCGAGATATATCTACTTCCTTGGTGACGGCGCTCTTGGACAAGGAAAATCCAAAAAATGCAGAGGACTTTCCCTTGCTGACTTCTTGGCAGCACATGCTCCCTTACCGGCTCCCTTTTGCTCCCGCACTGCTCCCTTTTGCTCCCTTGACTGCTCCTGCTCCCTCCGGCTCCCCTCAAGACTGCTGCCGCACCGGACGTGCTCGGTGGTGCCTCCTCTTTAGCTGAGCTCGACGCCCTCACGGTATCGCCACACCGCCCCTTCAATATAAATGTATAATCTCCGTTTTCGTTGCCTTTCGGATGTCTCACGTCGCAGACTTTTCTTTGCAGGCCGATTTAAACCCGTGCACCATATTGTACACCATCGGCAAGCGAAGGTGGGCGTGGGGAAGGGGCGATAATGGAGCCGAAGGAACCATTGTTCCACAGCCGGCCGACCCCGAACGTCTTCAAGGTTTCGTGGCGATGTCAAACCGGCCACGAAATTTGCCTCCTCTAATACCAGTGGGGATGACGGCGAGAACCCGCGGCTTGGTGATTGTTGCAATGGGTGTGTCTGTTGTGGCCAAAGAGTCTGCTTCGTGCGAGGCGGCCGGAGCACACCCACGAGCACGCCGCCTCGGCAAGGTATGAACATCAACACCCCACCTACCCAATTAGCGTCGGTGTCGGGTTGGTGATAGCGGACGGGTAAGCGGTGGCTCCATTAGAGGTTGATGACGTCGCCATGGATGAGGATGAGGATGACAATGGCGCTGACAAGATGTCTATCTTGGCGCCTCCTCGTGGTTTGAGCATCATGAGTCGGTGCACGAATTACCGTCTCAACGTGTTATTGACGACCATCCGGTGGTAAAGAAGCCTAGGAAGAGAGCGAGGAAAGGCAAAAAGCTTATTCTATGATCCAGCCCCTCGGCAGCCTCGGCCAGACCGTGTAGATATCCCCGATGCGGATAAATGGCATATCCTCGGTCGACCAATCCCACGAAACAGCGCTTCGGGCCAGATTCGGCGATCTAAGGAGACTTCATGACAATGTGCTGGGTAGAAAAGGCCTCATCGCCTCGAAGATCCGGGATACCCACTCTCGTGGTTAACGTTCCGCAGCAAATGTCGTATACCGAGGGCTTCCCGTGGATAAGTTCTTCCTCCGATTCGATTACATATTCGACATGTTTCACGTGAAGAAGCTGGATTTTACTTTTGTCCGCCTTTATGCCTTGCACATGAGCTACATCATTAGTGTTGAGCAGATCGTTTTATCGTGTCGCTGACCCGTACTACATGCGAGGGCTTCTTGGGAGTCTGTGCACGCATCGTGAATCGCGAGGGATTACATCCCGAGTTTCATGCTCGCCAATAAGGACAAGGAGGCGATTCTCGTGCCTTATCATCCCGTGTAAGTCATCCGCGCTGCTATCCTTCCTTCGATTTCAATAATTCATTTGCACGGTGGAGGCTAATTAATTTGAGGTGTACTTATTTTATTGCGGCGGGCGCGCCGTCCTCATCATCCTCTACCCCCGATTCTCCCACGCTCTTTACTTGGACTCGTCGAAGAACATTCACAAAAAGGATTACACCCACATCAAAGATGTTCTCGACACTGCTATGTTTTACTACGAAGCAAGGGGTGGAGAGGTCAAAGCGTCGCATGTAGATCCCGAGAAGATGTTCTCGACAGTGCTATGTTGTACTCCGCTTCGCATGTAGATCCCGCATCGACGTAACCATTTACGACTAGCTCTTTGTCACCTCCATAAACAAGAAACGTATCCTTAGTCCTTTTCAGGTATTTCAGGATATTCTTGACCGTTGTCTAGTGATCCACTCCTGGATTACTTTGGTACCTCCCTGCCAAGCTTATTGCTAAGTATACGTTAGGTCTGGTACACAACATTACATACATGATAGAGCCTATGGCTGAAGCATTGGGAACATCTTTCATTTTCTCTCTATCTTCTGCTGTGGTCGGGCATTGAGTTTGACTCAACTTCACACCTTGTAATCGGTCGAGCCGTGAAGACGTACGACTACATCAACCGCATTGTTCTAACGCTTCCGCTTTCGATCTATGAGGATACGTGGACAATACTCTCCCCTCTCGTTGCTATGCATCACCATGATCTTGCGTGTGCGTAGGAACTTTTTTGAAATTACTACGTTCCCAAACAGTGGTATCCGAGCCTGGTTTTATGCGTAGATGTTATATGCACGAGTAGAACACAAGTGAGTTGTGGGCGATACAAGTCATACTGCTTACCAGCATGTCATACTTTGGTTCAGCGGTATAGTTGGATGAAGCGGCTCGGACCGACATTACGCGTACGCTTATGCGAGACTGGTTCTACCAACGTGCTTTGCACATAGGTGGCTGGCGGGTGTCTGTTTCTCCAACTTTAGTTGGACCGAGTGTGGCTACGCCCGGTCCTTGCGAAGGTTAAAGCAACACTAACTTGATGAACTATCGTTGTGGTTTTGATGCGTAGGTAAGAACGGTTCTTGCTCAGCCCGTAGCAGCCACGTAAAATTTGCAACAACAAAGTAGAGGACGTCTAACTTGTTTTTGCAGGGCATGTTGTGATGTGATATGCTCAAGACGTGATGCTATATTTTATTGTATGAGATGATCATGTTTTGTAACTGAAGTTATCGTCAACTGGAAGGAGCCAAATGGTTGTCGCTTTATTGTATGAAATGCAAACGCTCTGTAATTGCTTTACTTTATCACTAAGCGGTAGCGATAGTCGTAGAAGCAATAGATGGCATAATGACAATGATGCTACGACGGAGATCAAGGTGTCACGCCGGTGACGATGGTGATCACGACGGTGCTTCGGAGATGGAGATCATAAGCACAAGATGATGATGGCCATATCATATCACTTATATTGATTGCATGTGATGTTTATCCTTTATGCATCTTATCTTGCATTGTTTGACGGTAGCTTTTTAAGATGATCTCTCACTAATTATCAAGAAGTGTTCTCCCTGAGTATGCACCGTTGTAAAAGTTCTTCGTGCTGAGACACCACGTGATGATCGGGTGTGATAGGCTCTACGTTCAAATACAACGGGTGCAAAACAGTTGCACACGTGGAGTACTCAGGTTAAACTTGACGAGCCTAGCATATACAGATATGGCCTCGGAGCACGGAGAGCGTAAGGTCGAACATGAATCATATAGTAGATATGATCAATATAGTGATGTTCAACATTGAAAACTACTCCATCTCACGTGATGATCGGACATGGTTTAGTTGATTTGGATCACATGATCACTTAGATGACTAGAGAGATGTCTGTCTAAGTGGGAGTTCTTTAGTAATATGATTAATTGAACTTAAAATTACCATGAACTTAGTATCTGATAGTATTTTGCTTGTCTAAGTTTGCTGTAGATAGATGGCTCATGTTGTTGTTCCGTTGAATTTTAATGCGTTCCTTGAGAAAGCTAAGTTGAAAGATGATGGTAGCAATTACGCGGACTGGGTCCGTAACTTGAGGATTATCCTCATTGCTGCATAGAAGAATTACGTCCTGGAAGCACCACTGGGTGCCAGGCCTGGTGCAGATGCAACTAACGACGTTAAGAACGTCTGGCAGAGCAAAGCTGGTGACTACTTGATAGTTCAGTGTGCCATGCTTTACAGCTTGGAACCGGGTCTTCAACGACGTTTTGAACATCATGGAGCATATGAGATGTTCCAGGAGTTGAAGTTAATATTTCAAGAAAATGCCTGGATTGAGAGATATGAAGTCTCCAATAAGTTCTATAGCTGTAAGATGGAGGAGAATAGTTCTGCCAGTGAACATATACTCAAAATGTCTGGGTATAATAATCACTTGATTCAACTGGGAGTTAATCTTCCTGATGATAGTGTCATTGACAGAATTCATCAATCACTGCCACCAAGGTAAAGAGCTTCATGATGAACTATAATATGCAAGGGATGGACAAGACTATTCCCGAGCTCTTCGCAATGCTAAAGGTTGCGGAGGTAGAAATCAAGAAGGAGCATCAAGTGTTGATGGTCAATAAGACCACCAGTTTCAAGAAAAAGGGTAAAGGGAAGAAGAAGGGGAACTTCAAGAAGAACAGCAAGCAAGTTGCTGCTCAGGAGAAGAAAACCAAATCTGGACCTAAGCCTGAGACTGAGTGCTTCTATTGCAAGCAGACTGGACACTGGAAGCGGAACTGCCCCAAGTATTTGGCGGATAAGAAGGATGGCAAGGTGAACAAAGGTATATGTGATATACATGTTATTGATGTGTACCTTACTAATGCTCGCAGTAGCACCTGGGTATTTGATATTGGTTCTATTAATAATATTTGCAACTCGAAACAGGGCCTACGGATTAAGCGAAGATTGGCTAAGGACGAGGTGACGATGCACGTGGGAAATGGTTCCAAAGTCGATGTGATCGCGGTCGGCACACTACCCCTACATCCACCTTCGGGACTAGTTTTAGACCTGAATAATTGTTATTTGGTGCCAGCGTTAAGCATGAACATTATATCTGGATCTTGTTTGATGTGATACGGTTATTCATTTAAATCTGAAAATAATGGTTGTTCTATTTATATAAGTAATATCTTTTATGGTCATGCACCCTTGAAGATTGGTCTATTTTTTTAAATCTCTATAGTAGTGATACACATATTCATAATGTTGAAGCCAAAAGATGCAGAGTTGATAATGATAGTGCAACTTATTTGTGGCACTGCCATTTGGGTCATATTGGTGTAAAGCGCATGAAGAAACTCCATACTGATGGACTTCTGGAATCACTTGATTATGAATCACTTGGTACTTGCGAACCATGCCTCATGGGCAAGATGACTAAAACGCCGTTCTCCGGAACTATGGAGCGAGCAACTGATTTGTAGGAAATCATACATACTGATGTATGTGGTCCAATGAATATTGAGGCTCACGGTGGGTATCGTTATTTTCTCACCTTCACAGATGATTTGAGCAGATATGGGTATATCTACTTCATGAAACACAAGTCTGAAACATTTGAAAAGTTCAAAGAATGTTAGAGTGATGTGGAAAATCATCGTAACAAGAAGATAAAGTTTCTACTGATCGTGGAGGAGAATATTTGAGTTACGAGTTTGGTTTACATTTGAAGCAATGCGGAATAGTTTCACAACTCACGCCACCCGGAACACCACAACGAAATGGTGTGTCCGAAAGGTCGAATCGTGCTTTACTAGATATGGTGCGATCTATGATGTCTCTTCTTGATTTACCGCTATTGTTTTGGGGTTATGCTTTAGAGACGGCCGCATTCACGTTAAACAGGGCACCATCAAAATCCGTTGAGACGACGCCTTATGGACTATGGTTTGGCAAGAAACCAAAGTTGTCATTTCTTAAAGTTTGGGGTTGTGATGCTTATGTGAAGAAACATCAACCAGATAAGCTCGAACCCAAATCGGAGAAATGTGTCTTCATAGGATACCCAAAAGAGACTATTGGGTACACCTTCTATCACAGATCTGAGGGCAAGATTTTTGTTGCTAAATTCGGATCCTTTCTAGAGAAGGAGTTTCTCTTGAAAGAAGTGAGTGGGAGGAAAGTAGAACTTGATGAGGTAACTGTACCTGCTCCCTTTTTGGAAAGTAGTTCATCACAAGAACTGGTTCCAGTGACAACTACACCAATCAATGAGGAAGCTAATGATATTGGTCATGAAACTTCAGATCAAGTTGCTACCGAACCTCGTAGGTCAACCAGAGTAAGATCTGCACCAGAGTGGTACGGTAATCCTATTTTGGAAGTCATGTTACTTGACCATGGTGAACCTACAAACTATGAGGAAGCGATGATGAGCCCTTATTCCGCAAAATGGCTTGAGTCCATGAAATCTGAGATGGGATCCATGTATGAGAACAAAGTGTGGAGTTTGGTTGACTTGCCCGATGATCGGCAAGCCATCAAGAATAAATGGATCTTCAAGAAGAAGACTGACACTGATGGTAATGTAACTGTCTACAAAGTTGGACTTGTTGCGAAAGGTTTTCGACAAGTTCAAGGGGTTGACTACGATGAGACTTTCTCACCCGTAGAGATGCTTAAGCCTGTCCAAATCATGTTAGCAATTGCCGCATTTTATGATTATGAAATATGGCAAATGGATGTCAAAACTGCATTCCTGAATGGATTTCTGGAAGAAGAGTTGTATATGATGCAATTGGAAGGTTTTGTCGATCCAAAAGGTGCTAACAAAGTGTGCAAGCTCCAACGATCCATTTATGGACTGGTGCAAGCCTCTTAGAGTTGGAATAAATTCTTTGATAGTGTGATCAAAGCATATGGTTTTATACAGACTTTTGGAGAAGCCTGTATTTACAAGAAAGTGAGTGGGAGCTCTGTAGCATTTCTGATATTATATGTAGATGACATATTGTTAATTGGAAAAGATATAGAATTTCTGGATAGCATAAAGGGATACTTGAATAAAACTTTTTCGATGAAAGACCTCGGTGAAGCTGCTTACATATTGGGCATCATGATCTATAGAGATAGATCAAGACGCTTGATTGGACTTTCACAAAGCACATACCTTGATAAAGTTTTGAAAAAGTTCAAAATGGATCAGGTAAAGAAAGGATTCTTGCCTGGATTACAAGGTGTGAAGTTGAGTCAAACTCAATGCCCGACCACAGCAGAAGATAGAGAGAAAATGAAAGATGTTCCCAATGCTTCAGCCATAGGCTCTATCATGTATGTAATGTTGTGTACCAGACCTAACCTATGCTTAGCAATAAGCTTGGCAGGGAGGTACCAAAGTAATCCAGGAGTGGATCACTAGACAACGGTCAAGAATATCCTGAAATACCTGAAAAGGACTAAGGATACGTTTCTTGTTTATGGAGGTGACAAAGAGCTAGTCGTAAATGGTTACGTCGATGCGGGATCTACATGCGAAGCGGAGTACAACATAGCACTGTCGAGAACATCTTGTCGGGATCTACATGCGATGCTTTGACCTCTCCACCCCTTGCTTCGTAGTAAAACATAGCACTGTCGAGAACATCTTTGATGTGGGTGTAATCCTTTTTGTGAATGTTCTTCGACGAGTCCAAGTAAAGAGCGTGGGAGAATCGGGGGTAGAGGATGATGAGGACGGCGCGCCCGCCGCTGCGCAAAATAAGTACACCTCAAATTAATTAGCCTCCACCGTGCAAATGAATTATTGAAATCGAAGGAAGGATAGCAGCGCGGATGACTTACACGGGATGATAAGGCACGAGAATCGCCTCCTTGTCCTTATTGGCGAGCATGAAACTCGGGATGTAATCCCTCGCGTATTCACGATGCTGTGCACAGACTCCCAAGAAGCCCTCGTGCATGTAGTACGGGTCAGCGACACAGATAAAACGTATCTGCTCAACCCTAATGATGTAGCTCATGTGCAAGGCATAAAGGCGGACAAAAGTAAAATCCAGCTTCTTCACGTGAAACATGTCGAATATGTAATCGAATCGGAGGAAGAACTTATCCACGGGGAAGCCCTCGGTGTACGACATTTGCTGCGGAACGTTAACCACGTAGAGTGGGTATCCTGGATCTTTCGAGGCGATGAGGCCTTTCTCTACCCGCAGCACATTGTCATGAAGTCTCCTTAGATCGCCGAATCTGGCCCGTAGCGCTGTTTCAGGTGGGATTGGTCGACCGAGGATATGCCATTTATCCGCATCGGGGATATCTACACGGTCCTGAAGCCGAGGCTGCTGAGGGGGCTGGATCATAGAATAAGCTTTTTTGCCTTTCCTCGCTCTCTTCCTAGGCTTCTTTACCACCGGATGGTCGTCAATAACACGTTGAGACGGTAATTCAGGCACCGACTCATGATGCTCAAACCCTGAGGAGGCGCCATGATAGACATACCGTTCAGCGCCATTGTCATCCTCATCCTCATCCATGGCGACGCCATCAACCTCTAATGGAGCCACCGCTTACCCGTCCGCTATCACCAACCCGACACCCGGCGCTAATTGGGTAGGTGGGGTGTTGATGTTCATACCTTCTTTGAGGCAGCGTGCTCGTGGGTGTGCTCCCGCCGCCTCGCACGAGCGCACTCTTTGGCCACAACAGGACACACCCATTGCAACAATCACCAAGCCGCCATGGGTTCTCGTCGTCATCCCCACTAGTATTAGAGGAGGCAAATTCTCGTGGCCCGGTTTGACATCGCCACGGAAACCTTGAAGACGCGTTAAAATCGGCGGGTCAGGAACAATGGTTCCTTCGGCTCCATTATCGTCCCCTTCCCCACGTCCACCTTCATTTTGCCGATGGTGTACAATATGGTGCCGCGGGTTTCGCTCGGCTGCAAAGAAAAGTCTGCTACGTGAGACATCCGAAGGCAACGAAAACGGAGATTATACATTTATATTGAAGGGGGCCGGTGTGGCAGATACCGTGAGGGCGTCGAGCTCAGCCAAAGAGGAGGCACCACCGAGCACAAGGTGTGAAGTTGAGTCAAACTCAATGCCCGACCACAGTAGAAGATAGAGAGAAAATGAAAGATGTTCCCAATGCTTCAGCCATAGGCTCTATCATGTATGTAATGTTGTGTACCAGACCTAACGTATGCTTAGCAATAAGCTTGGCAGGGAGGTACCAAAGTAATCCAGGAGTGGATCACTAGACAACGGTCAAGAATATCCTGAAATACCTGAAAAGGACTAAGGATACATTTCTTGTTTATGGAGGTGACAAAGAGCTAGTCGTAAATGGTTACGTCGATGCGGGATCTACATGCGAAGCGGAGTACAACATAGCACTGTCGAGAACATCTTGCTATGGTGACAAAGAGCTAGGTTTTACGCTATGGTGACAAAGAGCTATGGTGACAAAGAGCACTATAGCAAGATGTTCTCCACCATAGCAAGAGGTCAAAGTGTCGCATATAGTACAACATAGCAAATGGTGACAAAGAGCTAGTCGTAAACAAAGCGTCGTGGCGGGATCTACATGCGAAGCGGAGTACATAGCTGCTTCGGAAGCAGCAAATGAAGGAGTCTGGATGAAGGAGTTCATTTCTGATCTAGGTGTCATACCTAGTGCATCGAGACCAATGAAGATCTTCTGTGACAATACTCGTGCAATTGCCTTGGCAAAGGAATCCAGATTTCACAAGAGGACCAAGCACATCAAGAGATGCTTCAATTCCATCCGGGACCAAGTCCAGGTGGGAGACATAGAGATTTGTAAGATACATACGGATCTGAATGTTGCAGACCCGTTGACTAAGCCTCTTCCACGAGCAAAACATGATCACCACCAAGACTCCATGGTTGTTAGAATCATTTCTGTGTAATCTAGATTATTGACTCTAGTGCAAGTGGGAGACTAAAGGAAATATGCCCTAGAGGCAATAATAAAGTTATTATTTATTTCCTCATATCATGATAAATGTTTATATTCATGCTAGAATTGTATTAACCGGAAACATGATACATGTGTGAATACATAGACAATCTTAATATCACTAGTATGCCTCTACTTGACTAGCTCATTAGTCAAAGATGGTTATGTTTCCTAACCATAGACATGTGTTGTCATTTGATTAACGGGATCACATCATTAGGAGAATGATGTGATTGACATGACACATTCTGTTAGCTTAGCACTTGATCGTTTAGTATGTTGCTATTGCTTTCTTCATGACTTATACAAGTTCCTACAACTATGAGATTATGCAACTCCCATTTGCCGGAGGAACACTTTGTGTGCTACCAAACGTTACAACGTAACTGGGTGATTATTAAGGAGCTCTATAGGTGTCTCCAAAGGTACATGTTGAGTTGGCGTATTTCGAGATTAAGTTTTGTCACTCCGATTGTTGGAGAGGTATCTCTGGGCCCTCTCGGTAATGCACATCACTATAAACCTTGTAAGAAATGTAGCTAATGATTTAGTTACGAAATGATGCATTACGTAATGAGTAAAGATACTTGCCGGTAACGAGATTGAACTAGGTATTGAGATACTGACGATCGAATCTCGGGTAAGTAACATACTGATGACAAAGGGAACAACGTATGTTGTTATGCCGTTTGACCGATAAAGATCTTCGTAGAAATGTAGGAGCCAATATGAGCATCCAGGTTCCGCTATTGGTTATGGACCGGAAACAGTTCTAGGTCATGTCTACATAGTTCTCGAACCCGTAGGGTCCGCACGCTTAAGGTTTCGACGACAGTTATATTATGAGTTTATGAGTTTTGATGTACCGAAGTTTGTTCGGAGTCCCGGATGCGATTACGAACATGACGAGGAGTCTTGAAATGGTCAAGACATGAATATTGATATATTGGAAGCCTATGTTTGGATGTCGGAAGTGTTCCGGGTGAAATCGGGATTTTACCGGAGTACCGGAGCATTACCGGACCCCCCCCCGGGGGGGGGCTTAATGGGCCTACATGGGCCTTAGTGGAGAAGAGGAGAGGAGGCAAGGGCTGGGCCGCGTGCCCCTCCCGCCTAGTCCGAATAGGACAAGGGGAGGGGGGCTGCGCCCCCACTTTCCTTCCTCTCTCCCTCTTCCCTCACCCCTTCTCCTAGTCCAACAAGGAAGGAGGAGTCCTACTCCCGGTGGGAGTAGGACTCCCCTTGGCGTGCCCCCTCCCCCTTGGCTCCTTTATATACGGGGGCAGGGGCACCTCTAGACACAACAATTGATCTCCTGATCTCTTAGCCGTGTGCGGTGCCCCCTCCACCATAGTCCTCCTCAATAATATTGTAGTGGTGCTTAGGCGAAGCCCTATGACGGTATAACATCAAGATCGTCACCATGCCATCATGCTGACGGAACTCTTCCCCAACATTCTGCTGGATCGGAGTACGGGGATCATCATCGAGCTGAAAGTCTGCTAGAACTCGGAGGTGACGTGGTTTTGGTGCTTGATCGGTCGGGCCGTGAAGACGTACGACTACATCAACCGCGTTGTTCTAACGCTTCCGCTTTCGGTTTACAAGGCTACATGGACAACACTCTCCCCTCTCGTTGCTATGCATCACCATGATCTTGCGTGTGCGTAGGATGTTTTTTGAAATTACTACGTTCCCCAACACCCCCTATCTTGTGGAGTCCTCGGATGCTTCTTGACTTGCACTCCAAGTCCTCTGGATCACGTTCATTCCAAAAATCACGCTCCCGAAGGTTTCATTCCGTTTGGACTCCGTTTGATATATTCCTTTTCTTGGAAATACTGAAATAGGAAAAAAAAACAGCAATACGGGTTGGGCCTCCGGTTAGTAGGTTAGTCCCAAAAATGATATAAATTTGTAAAATAAAGCCCATAAACATCCAAAAGAGGTAATATAATAGCATGGAACAATAAAAAATTATAGATACGTTCACTACAAAAAAGAGACACATCCGTGACATTTTGGGCCGAACGAAATTTTTTTCTGTCACACATATGACACTTCTATGACGATAATTGTGACAAAACCTGGTATCATCATAGATGTGGTGGGCTCCTACTTCTATGACAAGAAATCATGACAAAAAATGGGCTTTTCGTCCTGGGCGGGCCGGAGACGTAGCTGCATGACATTCTTTGGGCCGTCCCTGACAGAAAAAACCGTGGTAGAAGGGAGGGGGAGGAAAATTTCAGGGAGTTGCCGGTTACGGTGGGAGGTCGGGGTCGGAGCGACGCGCGTTTCTCTCGTACACGTATGCGCATGTGTGCGAGGCGTTGGCTCTAACTGAACCCGAGCGAGGCGTTGGGCTCTAATCAACTCGAGTGATTGCCTTTGCAGCTCGCCTTACTAAACCCGGCGATCGATCGATGGCTGTTAATCGAACCCGATGGGCGATTCGCCGCTCTCGCTACTAATGAAGCCGATCGATGGATGAGCGATGGCGTTTGGGGAGGGGGTTGGATGAGCAGGTGAGTGGTGGCGTTGCCTCTGGATGAACAGGAACCCGTGATATGGAGGGCTGGATGAGCGATGAGCGGTGGAGGGTGGCCGTGGAGGGTGGTTGAACAGGACCACGTGGTGTGGAGGGCTGGATGAACAATAGGCGGTGGAGGGCTGGATGAGCGATGAGACGGTGGAGGGTGGTTGAGCGATGGTCGGTGGAGTAAGCGTGCGGTGGAGGCTGGATGAGCAGGAGCCCGTGGAGGTGGAGGAGGTCGATGGTGGAGATGAACGGTATCCCGTGGAGTCCCGTTTTGCGGTACGCCACACCCCTCCCGATGAACAGGACCCCCGTTTCGACCATAGGAGGTCCGTTTCCTCCGTTTTGCGGTACGCCACACCCCTCCCGATCTACAGGACCCCCGTTTTGACCGTAGGAGGTCCGTTTCCTCCGTTTTGCGGTACGCCACACCCCTCCCGATCAACAGGACCCCGTTTCGAATGTGGCCGGTCGAACACAAGGCCGTTTCCTCCGTTGTGCGGTACGCCAGGCCTCATTTCCATCATCTGTTCCGTCCAAGCCGGTTGACTCCCACGCGTTCTGTTGCCTCCCAATGAACACGACGCATTCCGTTGCCTCCCCATGAACACGACGCATTCCGTTACCTCCCCATGAACACGACGACGACGCTGTTTCTCCGTTCCGACCCAGCCATGTACGTATGCGCGAGTAGGCGTTCGAGACCCTGCCCATATGTACGTACGTGGCCGTATTTTCTTTCTTGCACCCTCGCCGCTGTACGTACGTGTACATGCTACGTGCGCGCCTCTACATCGACATGTGTGCGCCTTTACTACGACACGTGCGTGCCTCTACATCGACCAGTATGTACGTACACTTTCGCGACCAGAATGACAACGCTACGTGAGCTTCGACCAGGTGGGTCCCGACTATCATGCACTTCCTTGCCTGCGAAGATGTAGCTGGTGGGTCCCAGCAGTCAGGGAGGTGAATCATTTTGGATTTTTTTTTTGCCCGGACGCACTTCCTTGCGTGCGAAGATGTAACTGGTGGGTCCCAGCAGTCAGGGGGGAAACGATTTTTCGCGAAATACTGGTGGCCCGGCCGGTGGGTCCCTGCTGTCAGGTGGAGGAATAATTATTTTGCTCGTAATAAGGAGGCACTTCCTTGCGGCGCCGTGGACCCAAATGTCGACCTCTCCACGCCTGATACTCTTCGATGGAAGTTAGTCGTTGACCACATTGACCACGCCGCACCGAGAGCACCACGGCGGTGGACGACGGCGAGGCCTAGGAAGGGGACAACGCGGAGCCGGGGAAAACGCAACAGTGGATGCCCACGCGAAGAGGAGTATGAGGGTGAGGCTTCCGTCACTGCAGAATTACAGGGGGTGTGGGTGAGTAGAGGGATGGCCTGGCCAGCGGTGGGAGTAGTAGTGGGCGGTGAGGCCTCCACCGCATCGCAGCCGGCCACGGGAGGCAGGAGCACGAGGCACGACCGGCGCTGGTTTGGGTGGCTGGATCAAGAAGACAAGAGGTTGAAGAAGCACTACGGCTGTTGGATGGACATCGTACGGTCACTGGAGCTAGAATCGTGCATATTATTGACTAAGTTGACAAAGCCCTCCGTCCCCGTCAACTTAGTAGGCCCACAAGTCAGCCTGCCACTATACTGGGTCCCAGCTAACAGGCGGAGTATTTATTTTTTTGTGCGTAATAAGGAGGCACTTCCTTGCATGCGAAAATATAGCTGGTGGGTCCGAGCTGTCAGCGGTGGTAACTTTTTTTCGTTAAATACAGAGCCCTTTCGGTGGGTCCCTGATGTCAGGTGGAGGAATCATTATTTTGCGCGTAATAAGGAAGCATTTCCTTGCGTGCGGCCGTGGACCCACCTGTCGGCCTCTCCACGTACAATCCACTTCTGATGCATGTCAGTCGTTGACCATGTTGACCAGGCTGCGCCGAGAGCACCAGGGCGGTGGACGACGGCGGGGCCTAGGAAAGGAACGACATGGAGGCAGGGAAGACTCGGCAGTTGTTTCCCACACGGAGGGGAGTACCACTGTACGAGGGTTTACTGGTTCGTCTGCCGTCGCCGGTGAATAACAGCAGGTGTGGGTGAGTAGAGGGATGGCTAGGCCAGCGATGGGAGTACGGTGGGCGGTGAGGGCTGCTGGCAGAGCAGAGCCGTCGGGAAGGAGGGAGCAGTAGTCCCTTGGCGCTTGTTTGAGCGGCTGGAGCAGGAAGAGCAGAGATTGAAGAAGCACGACGGCCGTTGGATAGACATCCAACAGTCACTCTTGTGCGTCAACCTTTTTTTTAGGAAAGCCTCAAATCTGTGGAAAAGAGCATACAACCCATCTGCCATTATTTCTAATAATTTATAGCCCATTTTCTAATTCTTAAGTTTTTTTGGAGCCCATATTCTTTTTGTTAGCATTACAGCCCATATTGTGGCCACGGTTAAAAAATTATACGAAATTTTGCATATTTCGGTGCGGTCCGAACTATTTTTAATCCCGAAATTTCGACTCACATTCAAACTAATTTTAAAAATATATGTATATCAATATAAAATCCAACAAATTCTCCACGCATAAAAATTAATGTAATTTAAAATCTCAAAATGAAAAAAAGATATTTGAAACTAATTGCCTCTTTATGTGTTTTAAAAATGTACAGTCCATTTCTCATTACTGATAGGCTATTTTCTCGGCTAGCCGAATGATGCTCTCCTCAGTACTCTTCCGATGGAAGTTAGTCGTTGACCACATTGACCACGCCGCACCGAGAGCACCACAGCGGTGGACGATGGCGAGGCCTAGGAAGGGGACGACGCGGAGCTGGGGAAGACGCGGCAGTGGATGCCCACACGGAGAGGAGTATGAGGGTTCACTGGTTCGGCTGCGGCGTGAGGTTGCTGTCGTCGTAGAATAACAGGGGGTGTGGGTCAGTAGAGGGATACCCTGGCCAGCGGTGGGACTAGTAGGGGGCGGTGAGGCCTCCGCGGCATCACAGCCGGCCACGAGAGGCAGGAGCACGCGGCACGACCGGCGCTGCTTTGGGCGGCTGGATCAAGAAGACCAGAGGTTGAAGAAGCACTATGGCCGTTGGATGGACATCATACGGTCACTGGAGCTAGAATCATTCATATTGACTAAGTTGACAAAGCCCTCCGTCCTCGTCAACTTAGTAGGCCCACAAGTCAGCCACCCACTATGGTGGGTCCCAGCTAGCAGGGGTTATTCATTTTTTGTGTGTAATAAGGATGCATGTCGGTTGTTGACCACGTTGACCAGGCCGCGCTGAGAGCACCAGGGCGGTGGATGACGGCGAGGCCTACGAAGCGAACGACACGGAGGCAGGGAAGACTCGACAGTTGTTTCCCATGCGGAGGGGAGTACGACTGTACAAGGGTTTACAGGTTCGTCTGCCGTCGCCGGAGAATAACAGCAGGTGTGGGTGAGTAAAGGGATGGCTAGGCCAGCGATGGGAGTACGATGGGGCGGTGAGGGCTGCGCGGCAGCACAGCCGGCCGCGGGGAGGAGGGACCAGGCAGTCCCACCGGCGCTTGTTTGAGTGGCTGGAGCTGGAAGAGCAGAGATTGAAGAAGCACGATGGCCGTTGGATGGACATCGTAGAAATGTTCATATTGACTAAGTTGACAAAGCCCGCTGTCCCCGTCAACTTAGTATGCCCACAAGTCAGCCTCCCACCATGGTGGGTCCCAGCTAGCTGGGGGAGTATTTGTTGGGGAACGTAGTAATTTCAATGGTGATGCATAGCAACGAGAGGGGAGAGTGTTTTCTACGTACCCTCATAGATCGGAGCGGAAGCGTTGATGCAACGTAGAGGAAGTAGTCGTACGTCCTCCCGGTCCAACCGATCCAAGCACCGTTACTCCAGCACCTCCGAGTTCTTGACACACGTACAACTCGATGACGCACCCCGATCTCCGATCCAGCTGAGGCGCGGGGAGGAGTTCCGTCAGCACGACGGCGTGGTGACGATCTTGATGTTCTCCTGTCGCAGGGCTTCGCCTAAGCACCGCTACAATATGACCGAGGTGTAATATCGTGGAGGGGGGCACCGCACACGGCTAAGGAACGATTTCAATGATCAACTTGTGTGTCTAGGGTGCCCCCCGCCCCCGTATATAAAAGAGGGAGGGAGGAGGAGGCCGGCCTAGGGAGGAGGCGCGCTATAGGGGAGTCCTACTCCCACCGGGAGTAGGATTCCCCCTTTCCTAGTCCAACTAGGGATCCTTCCATGTAGTAGGAGTAGGAGACTAGGAAGGGAAGAGAGAGGGAAGGAAGGAGGGTGCGGCCCTCCCCTAGTCCATTCGGAATAGGCCTTGGGGGCGCGCCTGCCCCCTAGGCAGCCCTCTCTCTTTCCCGCAGGCCCAATAAGGCCCAATACTTCTCCCGGTGAATTCCGTAACTCTCCTAGACTCGATAAATATCCGAATGACTCGGAACCTTTCCGAACTCCGAATATAGTCGTCCAATATATCGATCTTTACGTCTCGACCATTTCGAGACTCCTCGTCATGTCCCGGATCTCATCCGGGACTCCGAACTCATTCGGTACATCGAAACTCATAAACTCATAATATAACTATCATCGAAACCTTAAGCGTGCGGACCCTACGGTTTGAGAACAATGTAGACATGACCGAGACACGTCTCCGGTCAATAACCAATAGCGGGACCTGGATGCCCATATTGGTTCCTACATATTCTACAAAGATCTTTATCGGTCAGACCACATAACAACATACGTTGTTCCCTTTGTCATCGGTATGTTACTTGCCCGAGATTCGATCGTCGGTATCCAATACCTAGTTCAATCTCGTTACCGGCAAGTCTCTTTACTCGTTCCGTAATACATCATATCGCAACTAACTCATTAGTTGCAATGCTTGCAAGGCTTAAGTGATGTGCATTACCGAGAGGGCCCAGAGATACCTCTCCGACAATCGGAGTGACAAAACCTAATCTCGAAATACGCCAACTCAACATGTACCTTCGGAGACACCTGTAGTACTCCTTTATAATCACCCAGTTACGTTGTGATGTTTGGTACTACCCAAAGTGTTCCTCCGGTAAACGGGAGTTGCATAATCTCATAGTTACAGGAACATGTATAAGTCATGAGGAAAGCAATAGCAACATACTAAACGATCAAGTGCTAAGCTAACGGAATGGGTCAAGTCAATCACATCATTCTTCTAATGATGTGATCCCGTTAATCAAATGACAACTCTTTTGTCCATGGCTAGGAAACATAACCATCTCGATAAACGAGCTAGTCAAGTAGAGGCATACTAGTGACACTATGTTTGTCTATGTATTCACACATGTATTATGTTTCCTGTTAATACAATTCTAGCATGAATAATAAATATTTATCATGAAATATGGAAATAAATAATAACTTTATTATTGCCTCTAGGGCATATTTCCTTGATCTCCCACTTGCACTAGAGTCAATAATCTAGTTCACATCGCCATGTGATTTAACACCAATATTCATATCGTATATGATTAACACCCATAGTTCACATCATCATGTGACCAACATCCAAAGGGTTTACTAGAGTCAATAATCTAGTTCACATCGCTATGTGATTAACACCCAAAGAGTACTAAGGTGTGATCATGTTTTGCTCGTGAGAGAAGCTTAGTCAACGGGTCTGTCACATTGAGCCATATGTATTTTGCAAATATTTTATGTCCACAATGCTCGCTTGCGGAGCTACTCTAGCTAATTGCTCCCACTTTCAATATGTATCCAGGTTGAGACTTAGAGTCATCGGATCGGTGTAAAAGTTTGCAATTGAAGTAACTTTTACAACAAACTCTTTTATCACCTCCATAATCGAGAAACATCTCCTTAGTCCTTACTAAGGATATTCTTGACCAATGTCCATGATCTACTCCTAGATCACTATTGTACTCCTTGCCAAATTCAGAGCAAGGTATACAATAGGTCCGGTACATAGCATAGCATACTTTATAGAACCTATGACTGAGGCATAGGGAATGACTTTTCATTCTCTTTCTATTTTCTCTGCTTGTGGTCGGGATTTGAGTCTTACTCAATTTCATACCTTTGCAACACAGCAAGAACTCTTTCTTTGACTGCTCCATTTTGAACTATTTCAAAATCTTGCCAAGGTATGTACTCATTGAAAATCTTATCAAGCGTCTTGATCTATCTCAATAGATCTTGATGCTCAATATGTAAGTAGCTTTTCTTTGAGGTCTTTTCTTTTAAAGAACTCCTTTAAAACACTCCTTTATGTTTTGCAGAAAAATTCTACATCATTTATGATCAACAATATGTCACTCACATATACTAATCGAGAAAGGCTGTAGTGCTCCCACTCACTTTATTGTAAATCTGAGGCTTCATCGTAAGTCCATATAAAACTATATGCTTTGATCAACTTATTAAAGCATATATTCCAACTCCGAGATGCTTGCACCAGTCCATAGATGGATCATTGGAGCTTGCACATTTTGTTAGCACCTTTAGGATTGACAAAACCTTCGGTTGCATCATATACAACTCTTCTTTAATAAATCCATTAAGGAATGCAGTTTTGACATCCATTTGCCGATTTCATAAAATGTGGCAATTGCTAACATGATTCGATGATTTAAGCATCGATACGAGTGAGAAAATCTCATTGTATTCAACCCCATCAACTTGTTGAAAACCTTTTTGCAACAAGTCGAGCTTAGTGGATAGTAACACTACTATCAGTGTCCGTCTTCCTCTTGAAGATCCATTTATTTAACATGGCTTGCTGATCATCGAGCAAGTCAATCAAAGTCCATACTTTGCTTTCATACAAGGATCATATCTCAGATTTTATGGCCTCAAGCCATTTCGCGGAATCTGGGCTCATCATCGCTTCCTCATAGTTCGTAGGTTCATCATGGTCTAGTAACATGACTTTCAGAACAGGATTACCGTACCACACTAGTGCGGACCGTACTCTGGAAGACCTACGAGGTTCTATAGTAACTTGATCTGAAGTTTCATGATCATCATCATTAGCTTCCTCACTAATTGGTGTAGGAATCACTGGAACTGATTTCAGTGATGAACTATTTTCCAATTCGGGAGAAGGTACAAATTACCTTATCAAGCTCTACTTTCCACCCACTCACTTCTTTCGAGAGAAACTCCTTCTCTAGAAAGGATCCATTTTTAGCAACGAATAACTTGCCTTCGGATCTGTGATAGAAGGTGTACCCAATAGTTACCTTTGGGTATTCTATGAAGACGCACTTCTCCGATTTGGGTTTGAGCTTATCAGGATGAAACTTTTTCACATAAGCATCGTAGCCCCAAACTTTAAGGAACGACAACTTGGGTTTCTTGCTAAACCACAGTTCATATGGTGTCGTCTCAACGGATTTAGATGGTGCCCTTTTAACGTGAATGCAGCTGTCTCTAATGCATAACCCCAAAACGACAATGGTAAATCAATAAGAGACATCATAGATCGCACCATATCCAATAAAGTGCGGTTACGATGTTCGGACACACCATAACATTGTGGTGTTCCAGGTGGCGTGAACTGTGAAACTATTCCACATTGTTTTATATGAAGGCCAAACTCGTAACTCAAATATTCGTCTTCGTGATCATATCGTAGAAACTTTATTTTCTTGTTACAACGATTTTTCCACTTCACTCTGAAATTCTTTGAACCTTTCAACTATTTCAGACTTATGTTTCATCAAGTAGATATACCCATATCTGCTCAAATCATCTTGTGAAGGTCAGAAAATAATGATACTTGCCACGAGCATCAATACTCATTGGATCGCATACATCTGTATGTATTATTTCCAACAAGTTAGTAGCTCGTTCCATTGTTCCGAAGAACGGAGTTTTAGTCATCTTGCCCAAAAGGCACAGTTCGCAAGCATCAAATGATTCATAACCAAGTGATTCCGAAAATCCATCTTTATGGAGTTTCTTCATGCGCTTTACAATCGATATGATCCAAACCGCATGCCACAAATAAGTTGCACTATCATTATTAACTTTGCATCTTTTGGCTTCAATATTATGAATATGTGTATCACTATGATCGAGATCCAACAAACTATTTTCATTGGGTGTATGACCATTGAAGGTTTTATTCATGTAAATGAACAACAATTATTCTCTGATTTTAAATGAATAACCGTATTGCAATAAACATGATCAAATCATATTCATGCTCAACATAAACGCCAAATAACATTTATTTAGGTTTAACACTAATCCCGAAAGTATAGGGAGTGTGCGATGATGATCATATCAATCTTGGAACTACTTCCAACACTCATCGTCACTTCCCTTCAACTAGTCTCTGCTTATTCTAACTCTGTTTGAGTTACTAATCTTAGCAACCTAACAAGTATCAAATACTCGGGGCTACTATAAACACTAGTAAGGCACACATTAATAACTCTGTATATCAAATATACCCTTGTTCACTTTGCCATCCTTCTTATCCTCCAAATATTCGTGGCATTTCCGCTTCGGTGACCATTTCCTTTGCGATGTAAGCACTCGGTTTCAGGCTATGGTCCAGCTTTGGGCTTCTTCGCAGGAGTGACAACTTGCTTGTCTTTTCCACTTGAAGTTCCCTTCTTTCCTTTGCCCTTTTCTTGAAACTAGTGATCTTGTTAACCATCAACACTTGATGCTCTTTTCTTGATTTCTACCTTCACGATCTCAACATCGCGAAGAACTCGTGAATAACTTTCGTCATCCCTTGCATATTATAGTTCATCACAAAGTTCTAGTAACTTAGTGATGGTGACTAGAGAATTCTGTCAATCACTATCTTATCTGGAAGATTAACTCCCACTTGATTCAAGCGATTGAAGTACCTGCACAATCTGAGCACATGCTCACTAGTTGAGCGATTCTCCTCCATCTTTTAGCTATTGAACTTGTTGGAGACTTCATATCTCTCAACTCGGTATTTGCTTGAAATATTAACTTCAACTCTGGAACATCTTATATGGTCCATGACGCTCAAAACGTCTTTGAAGTCCCGATTCTAAGCCGTTAAGCATGGTGCACTAAACTATCAAGTAGTCATCATATTGAGCTAGCTAAACGCTCATAACGCCGCATCCGCTCCTCGCAATAGGTCTGTCACCTAGCGGTGCATCAGGGACATAATTCTTCTATGCAGCAATGAGGATAAACCTCATGTCACGGATCTAATCCGCATCATTGCTACTAACATATTTCAACACAGTTTTCTCTAGGAACATATCAAAATAAACATATGGAAGCAACAACGCGAGCTATTGATCTACAACTTAATTTGCAAAATACTACTAGGACTAAGTTCATGATAAATTAAAGTTCAATTAATCATATTACTTAAGAACTCCCACTTAGATAGACATCCCTCTAATCCTCTAAGTGATCACGTGATCCAAATCAACTAAACCATGTCCGATCATCACGTGAGATGGAGTAGTTTCAATGGTGAACATCTCTATGTTGATCATATCTACTATATGATTCACGCTCGATCTTTCGGTCTCCGTGTTCCGAGGCCATATCTGTATATGCTAGGCTTGTCAAGTATAACTTGAGTATTCGCGTGTGCAACTGTTTTGCACCCGTTGTATTTGAACGTAGAGCCTATCACACCCGATCATCACGTGGTGTCTCAAAGACGAAGAACTTTCGCAACGGTGCATACTCGGGAGAACACTTCTTGATAATTAGTGAGAGATCATCTTAAAATGCTACCGTCAATCAAAGCAAGATAAGATGCATAAAGGATAAACATCACATGCAATCAATATAAGTGATATGATATGGCCATCATCATCTTGTGCTTGTGGTCTCCATCTCAAAGCACCGTTGTGATCACCATCGCCACCGGCGCGACACCTTGATCTCCATCGTAGCATCGTTGTCGCTTCGCCATCTATTGCTTCTACGACTATCGCTACCGCTTAGTGATAAAGTAAAGCAATTATGTATGCGTTGCATTTCATACAATAAAGCGACAACCATATGGCTCCTGCCATTGCCGATAACCGGTTACAAAACATGATCATCTCATACAATAAAATATAGCATCACGTCTTGACCATATCACATCACAACATGCCCCGCAAAAACAAGTTAGACGTCCTCTACTTTGTTGTTGCAAATTTTACGTGGCTGCTACGGGCTTAGCAAGAACCGTTCGACCTCGATCAAAACCACAATGATAGTTTGTGAAATAGACTCGTTTAACCTTCACAAGGACCGGGCGTAGCCACACTCAGTTCAACTAAAGTGAGAGAGACAGACACCCGCCAGCCACCTTTAAGCACGAATGCTCGTACGGTGAAACCAGTCTCGCGTAAGCGTCTGGCGTAATGTCGGTCCGGGCCGCTTCATCTCACAATACCGCTGAACCAAAGTATGACATGCTGGTAGGCGATGACTTATATCGCCCACAACTCACTTGTGTTCTACTCGTGCATATAACATCAACGCATAAAAACCTAGGCTCGGATGCCACTGTTGGGGAACGTAGTAATTTCAAAAAATTTCCTACGCACACGCAAGATCATGGTGATGCATAGCAACGAGAGGGGAGTGTGTTGTCTACGTACCCTCGTAGACCGAAGCGGAAGCGTTGATGCAACGTAGATGAAGTAGTCGTACGTCCTCCCGGTCCAACCGATCCAAGCACCGTTACTCCGGCACCTCCGAGTTCTTGACACACGTACAACTCGATGACGCACCCCGATCTCCGATCCAGTAGAGGCGCGGGGAGGAGTTCCGTCAGCACGACGACGTGGTGACGATCTTGATGTTCTCCTGTCGCAGGGCTTCGCCTAAGCACCACTACAATATGACCGAGGTGTAATATCGTGGAGGGGGGCACCGCACACAGCTAAGGAACGATCTCAATGATCAACTTGTGTGTCTAGGGTGCCCCCGCCCCCGTATATAAAGGAGGGAGGGAGGAGGAGGCCGGCCTAGGGAGGAGGCGCGCCATAGGGAGTCCTACTCCCACCGGGAGTAGGATTCCCCCTTTCCTTGTCCAACTAGGGATCCTTCCATGTAGTAGGAGTAGGAGACTAGGAAGGGGAAGAGAGAAGGGAAGGAAGGAGGGGGTGCGGCCCCTCCCCCTAGTCCAATTCGGACTAGGCCTTGGGGGGGCGCGTGGCCTGCCCTAGGCAGTCCCTCTCTCTTTCCCGCAGGGCCCAATATGGCCCAATACTTCTCCCTGGCGAATTCCCGTAACTCTCCCAGACTCGATAAATACCGAATGACTCGAACCTTTCCGAACTCCGAATATAGTCGTCCAATATATCGATCTTTACGCCTCGAACATTTCGAGACTCCTCGTCATGTCCCCGATCTCATCCGGGACTCCGAACTCCTTCGGTACATCAAAACTCATAAACTCATAATATAACCGCATCATCGAAACCTTGCGTGCGGACCCTACGGTTCGAGAACAATGTAGACATGACCGAGAAACGCTCGGTCAATAACCAATAGCGGGACCTGGATGCCCATATTGGTTCCTACATATTCTACGAAGATCTTTATCGGTCGATCGCATAACAACATACGTTGTTCCTTTGTCATCGGTATGTTACTTGCCCGAGATTCGATCGTCGGTATCCAATACCTAGTTCAATCTCGCACGGCAAGTCTCTTTGCTCGCTCCGTAATACATCATCTCGCAACTAACTCATTAGTTGCAATGCTTGCAAGGCTTAAGTGATGTGCATTACCAAGAGGGCCCAGAGATACCTCTCCGACAATCGGAGTGACAAAACCTAATCTCGAAATACGCCAACTCAACATGTACCTTCGGAGACACCAGTAGTACTCCTTTATAATCACCCGATTCGCCAGGACGCTTTGGTAGTACCAAAGTGTTCCTCCGGTAAACGGGAGTTGCATAATCTCATAGTTACAGGAACATGTATAAGTCATGAAGAAAGCAATAGCAACATTCTAAATGATCAAGTGCTAAGCTAACGGAATGGGTCAAGTCAATCACATCATTCTCCTAATGATGTGATCCCATTAATCAAATGACAACTCTTTTGTCCATGGCTAGGAAACATAACCATCTCTGATAAACGAGCTAGTCAAGTAGAGCCATACTAGTGACACTATGTTTGTCTATGTATTCACACATGTATTATGTTTCCGATTAATACAATTCTAGCATGAATAATAAACATTTATCATGAAATAAGGAAATAAATAATAACTTTATTATTGCCTCTAGGGCATATTTCCTTCAGTATTCATTTTTCTGTGCGTAATAAGGAGGAACTTCCGGTGGGTCTGAGCTGACAGCGGGGGGAACATTTTTTTCGTGAAATACGGTAGTCCATCCGGTGGGTCCCAGCAGTCAGGGGCAAACGTTTTTTTCGTGAAACGTGGCCCATCCGGTGGGTCCCAGCAGTCAGGGGGGAAACATTTTTTCCGCAAAATACTGGTTGCCCGTCCAGTGGGTCCCCGCTGTCAGGTGGAGGAATAATTATTTTGCGCGTAATAAGGAGGCACTTCCTTGCAGCTGACGTGGACCCAGCTGTCAGCCTCTCCATGTATAGTACTCTTCCGATGGAAGTCGGTCATTGACCACATTGACCACGCCACGCCGAGAGCACCACGGCGGTGGACGACGGCAAGGCCTAGGAAGGGGACGACGTGGAGCCGGGGAAGACGTGGCAGTGGATGCCCACGCAGAGAGGAGCACGAGGGTTCACTGGTTCGGCTGCGGTGTGAGGCTGCCGTCGCTGCAGAATAACAGGGGGAGTGGGTGAGTGGAGGGATGGCCTGGCCAGCAGTGGGAGTAGTATGGGGACGGTGAGGCCTCCGCGGCAGCACAGCTGACCACGGGAGGCAGGAGCATGCGGCACGACTGGCGCTGCTTTGGGCGGCTGGGGCAAGAAGACCAGAGGTTGAAGAAGCACTACGGCCGTTGGATGGACATCGTTGACCATGCCGCGCCGAGAGCACCAGGGCGGTGGACGACGGCTAGGCCTACGAAGGAAACGACACGGAGCCGGGGAAGACACGGCGAAGGGCTGCCTGCCAGGAGAGTACGAGGTTTGATCGTTCGCGCCGTCGCCGAAAAATAATAGGAGGTGTGGGTGAGTAGAGGGATAGACAGGCCAGGGATGCGAGTATGATGGGGCCGTGAGGCCTACCCGGCAGCACTGCCGGCCATGGGAGGCGGGAGCAGGCGGTTCCGACGGCGCTGGTTTGGGCGGCTGGGGCAGGAAGATCAGAGACTGAAGAAGCACGATTGCCGTTAGAATGACATCTAACGGTCTGACGTTGGTAGGCCCACAAGTTTCTTTTTTGCGAAACCTTGTGTACGCATGAACTTGGTAGGCCCACAAGTCAGCCTCCAAATCTATGGCAAACAACATAAAGCCCATTTGCTATTTTTTATAATTTGCAGCCCATTTGCTAATTCTTAAGTCATTTATTACAACCCATTTTCTGCCCAGGACCACGGTCAAAAAGTTCAACCTTATTTTTCATATTTCGGTGGAGTCCGAACTGTTGTAATCCCGAAATGATAAACATTTTTAAGAACTTATTGATTTGCCAAAAAAATCGTTTTGTTTTTGTGAGCAAATAAGACGTGGGACAATTGAGTTAGTTTAAGGGAAAATCAGGGGTAAAAAAATCAGGGCTGGATGGGAAAAAACAACAAAAATAAGGATGTAAATATGAAAAGGGAATTTCATGTGTTTTCAATATAATGATACGTGTATATGAACTAGTAAAACTATAGGTAGAAATTAGAAAACGGATGTAGGACATGCGTTTCAAGAGGAAAATAGAACTGGGATGTGTGTTTAATTCAGTAAAAAAAACTGGCTGTGGATGTTGTAAGACAAAATATAACTAACGCTAGCGGGCCAGAGGCCAGTAGATACCTGCTGGATCTTTGTGCCCCGTTGTCGTCATGGGCTGGGCCTGTTAAAAACAAAACCAACCCTAGGTAGTCTGCAGCCCAGTTGAAACTTGCTCGACCTGAAAAAACAATATACGTGCTCAATAAACGAGAGAATTCTGCAAGTACAGACTGATAACTGGAGAACTGGGAATTCGAATGGTGGGTGCTTATGCTACCCATCAAATAAAAATCAGGTGCCTGAAAATTCGTTTCGAAACAAATGATTCAGCTTTATATTAACGCCGACCCTCGGCATGATGGTTGGAAGCAAATGCAAGTTCATACCAAAAGATCGTTAATAACAATACCAACTTGCGGACGACAAGGTAGTACAATTACCAATACCTAACTAACTTATAATCTTTTTACTCCTGGCCCTAGTGTTCGTCTGGTAGAAAATCTTGCAGAGGACCAGTTCCCGCTCCTTCTCTTGCTCCAGGTCCCTGAGGTGGTACTGGTGCATCACCCAGTTGGTCCTCTGCTGGTCGAAGTTCTTGTTGGTGTGCAGCACTAAAACCTTTTTTGATGCCCGTCTGCCGGCCGTTGACCATCACCGGCAAGGTATTGCCGGTCCTGTGCCACATCGCGTGCATGCCACACTCGATCAGATCTTCGACGGGTCCACGTGCCCTTTGAACGCCTACGAATTGCGCCGAAGAATTGCTTCCTTAGGCCACTCGAGGTGATACTGCGGTATTGTGGAATACAGGTTTTAGTGTACGTAGTTGGCATTTTCATAACATCTTTGGCATGTTGCAGTCACTTGTTTCACTTTTTATTAACTGTCAAATTGTAATTGCTTCACCAGGTCAGCGTCTAAAAAGAAAATTAGAGCTATAAACAAAGGAATATGTTTGTGCAAGTAGACGGCCGATCGGTGTCTTACCTGGAAGTTTCTCAGGTTGGGTGTAGCATATGTTGTGCTCGCTGTTGATGGTTGGTATGAACAAATCGATGAGAGACTGAAATCTCGCGCTGTCAGCACTCACTTTGGCCTCAAGGTGCTCGATCAGCTCCTGATCCGTGTGATCGAACTTGATGCCAGCCGGCAGCACCGGCCAATCCTTCTTCGACTTGCATTGATAATTCTAGTTATATGGTACTCAATGTATGATGAATCGACTATTTTAAGTGAATGATGAAAGATTTCGACACATAAGTGGTACTCCAAATCTGAAGTCCAGAATACCCGAACACGCCGCCGGGATTCTTGTGTCACCTCAGGCACAGCGTGTTGTCACGTCAATTCAATGTGTGGACATGATGAATAATTTGACCGACGTGTATATATATATATATATATATATATATATATATATATGTGTGTGTGTGTGTGTGTGTGTGTGTGTGTGTGTGTGTGTGTGTGTGGCTTCTGCACAGCATCTCCATCATCATTATCAGTACATCCTACGCAGGTGAGTTAGGATGCACTTGATCCCAGGAAGGTATATATCCTTCAAACCAGAGGAGTGCTTCAAACTAACAACAGTACATAATATCCAACAAAAGAGGGTCGTGCTACAGCAGCAGAATACATGGCTCAGTCTAGATATCAGCACGAATCAAGTTGTGCATATTTGCTGTTGGCATGAACCACATCGCCGCATGTCGGGTTTGCAAAAGCCATCCATTGCATGGAAGCTTGATGCCTTTCACACACTGAAGATTACCTGGCAACAAGCTGTGTCGACGAATCTCTGGATATGGTGATTCATGAAACCCATGGTATGATGTGTAAATACAGCCCCCCTCGCGAACGGAAGTTGCATAGCACAGTAATCATCGCCGGTGATATGATCGGTGATTGGTTGGATGATCGGATAATTGAGCCCAAGGAACAAGGAGTGGTTGCCGAGGCTGTAAACCCGCCTCCAGTTGAATACGCCTGGCCCAACGGAGCTGGGATCTTTCTCGAACACGAAGCAGCCATAGCCATCAATGTCACGAATGCCCCACGCATTGTACTGCATGTGGTTTGATGTAATGGTTTGGTCAATTTGGTACGTGCGAATGAGCACCAAATGACCGCCGTCAGCTGAATGAGCGATAAACCACCACCCATCGGCTGGTATGATTCCAGGTCCTAGAATCATGAAGGCCAGCGCATTTGTGTCTGCTGCAACAATTCAAATTGGAGACCAAAAGGACAAAAAAACAATCATGTTCAGAGTATGTGTGGAATTAAGATTATTATAACAATGACACATATCATAGACAGAGAATTGCAATGCCGTGGTCATAATCATACCCCAAGTTAAAAAAATAAGCCAATGGCTTTCATATTCTAGCAACATGTCATGGTTCAAACATCATGTAACAATGAGAGGAAAACAACTATGACAGCGCCTACTCATATTCTACCATAGCACTTACTACTACTGTTCTCATATCAACTCTAAGCAATAACATGCGTTGTTATAAAAATCTTGTAAACAAGAGTAACATATAGCAATCATGATGTCATGCTCATAATACGTATTCTAACCATCATTAGATGCCAATTGTTCTCATATCAACTCTAACAATAACATGTGTGGTCATAAAAATCTAGGAAATGAGAGGAACATATAGCAATGATGTGGTTATAGACATGCTATGCATTGTAAATTTGTAACAAATGAACAGGCAGTCGTATTCATAAGGTAAAGATGAGATGAGATAGAACAATTACACGACGATAGATTCCACCAGTATAGGCAGCCAATCTATGCGTCGACCGCGTAAACGATGCCATCGTGCACTATAGAATCAGACAGAAAGGTTGCCTCAACAGGATTGATGATGAGCCATAACCATGTATGGCAACCGGATTCCAGATAGACTAATCCCATGTTGAACAAGGCAATGAGCTTGTAATCCATGTAGTCTTCTGATGGTGTGGGCACTTCGTAGATTACAACCTTCTGCAAACAGAGGTCGAGCCAAAAGCTTGACGCATCTCATGCATAGTAGGCAGGAGTGTCCGGGGGGCCGCGAGGCTCGATGTCGGTGGTATCCAACGATGGAAGGGTGATCTCTCGCTGGGTGTAGATATCCATGAGGCGCCACGGACTACCGGTGTGGTGGATGAGGACGATCCAGTTGGCCTTCATGCCCGCCCAGTAGTGGCCGCGCATGAAGAATAGGTGGACGGGTAGTGGTAGCATGTCGAGGGGCACCACGGCAACCTCCGTAGGATCGTCAAGTTGGTGTCTGGGCCACCTGCGAGGATCAGGCATCAGCAAGCAGGGTGTCTTGAAAAGAGCCGGCCGGTTGAAAACGAGTAGATGGTACAAAGACACCGAGCATGCGGCCAGACGGATGGTGCTGAGTAGGTCTATACGACTACAAATCTGCTCCAAGAGAACATCGGGGAGGGAATTCCAATCGTGGCTCTGCGTGTCAGTCGGTTCTGCCATTGGGGTTTTCGGTGCCTACGAGCCAGCGGGGAAGTGGATTCGGGTGGGCGAGCGAAGAAGCTTCTCCTTGTGTGGCCTAGCAGTGAGCGGGGGGATATGGTACGCGCGAGCTACCAAGAAAGATGGCGCGGGCGGGCGAGCAATGAGCGGGGGTAAATGGTGTGCGGCCGACGATGGGGAAGAGAGGAGGAAGAAGAAGAGAGGAGGAAGAAGAGTGGAAGATGGGGAAGAAAGTGCAATAAATCTCAATTCTACTAGTACTACTACCAGGATATACCGTCCTTCGGAGTGTAAATAGTTACACCGATGACATGTGGGTCTACCACAAGAGGGCCCATATGTCAGTTTATGTAGGATAGAGGTGCGTAGGCGTATTTGCGGAAGCGTGCTCTACTGGCAAACATGATGGCAGTACTGGGTAAGGCTGATTTAGTAACAACAACACGCTGGTTTAGCTTATTAATTACGTGTCCCATCTGTTGCAGAGTGTATTGTCACTTCACTGCGAAGACTAGTTGAATAGTTCTCTCTGACCGAGATGGGGAGTAATGGATCGCGAGGACTTCCTTTCTACAGTATCCCTATGCCTCTACGCTAACTTCACTCATTTTGCTCTGTACCTAGTCACTTGTTGAAATCTGTAGAAAGACAAATACTCCGTATTTGGGAACAGAGGGAGGCTTTTACTCCGTATTATTTGGGAACAGAGGGAGTATCACCATATGGAGGGAACAGAGGAAGCTTGAAATATGAACATGTCAATGGCAGGGAGTAAGCACCATGCATGCATGCATGCATGCAACATGCAACACTCACACGTACACATGGACGCACGCAATACTCACGCACCCATGCGGCACCACAGCACACAACGCAACACACACAGCTCACGCTCAAGTGCTCAACCTACACCCTATGTCCATGAAAGACTGTACATTTAGAGATTTACACATTGACCAGGGCATAATTAACGCCCAAAAGTAGCAAACTTATGTGTGCATGCGACCATTGAGATAAGAAGATTAAATGAAGGCCGTTGCATGCTGTAATTAAGGATAGACATGTAGCCTATACCTACAACACAAGTTGGTGCATTAGTCAATCAATATCGATTTAGATTAAAGGCTAAATGCATTGGAAATGTAGATGTGCATTATGTACCACACTCTTTGCTATGTAGCCGATGTACACTCTTTGTTGGAAGACTGAGGGAGGACACGTGCATGCACTCAAATACACAGCCAGGGTGGTTCGCGCGCAAGGGTTGGACTCGTGTCGCGCCTGTGTAAAGTTTTGTTTAACTGATTTCTTTGCTCTGCCAACTGACGGGTGGGACCCAGAAACCAGGTGACAATTTAACCAGTCAACAAAGTGCCACGTCGACTATGTGGCCAGTCAGTAGGGTGCAATACGGTGCTCTACGATGAGCTAGTGATCGTATAATTGCCGCAAAACTATATATAGTGACCGTAAAGAGCGTATTGTTACATATGTTGACCGCAAGTGTATTTTTCTCGTTTCAAATTAAGCCATATTAATCGGAAAGGACGCAGTATGGACTACTACCTCTGTCCGAGTTTATTGGACCCCATTGTATTTCGTGCCAAATTTTCACCATTGATTAAACTAAGAAAATGTTCACGCATGTCACCAAACATTATATTTTTCAAAACTATGTTCAAATACGAATCCAATGAGATAATTTTTCTTGACATGCATTAACATTTTGTTAGTTAAATCTTTAGTCAAAATTTGGCACAAACTATAAAAGGGACCTATAAACCAGGATGGAGGTAGTACTACTAGTACTGGTACTCCTTTGATGTGTCCCGTCAATTCGCCGAACGAGGAGAAGCTTGCTTACTATGCCTCTCCCTCGCCCACGCGCGTGGTGGTTCGCAGGACGAGGAGAGGGTTTTGACTACAGCGCCCTCTCCCTCTCCCTCGCCCTCGCCCTCGCGGTGGACGTGCAGCAGTTCAATTGGTGTCAGATTGCCAGAATCATATTGTACTGTAGTATCATCATTGTTGGACCTTCCGAAGAGGTGAAGAGCCAAGTGCAAGGTTCACACGAGTATGAACTATTGAACCTCCCAAAGAGGCAAAGAGCCAAGAGCAAGGTTTTATAGGAGTTGTCGTCCTAGTAGGAGTGTACTACAACTATAGCGAACGATGCAATTGTATGATGCCGCCACGTCATGTATATCCAAAGCTGTGCCACCTTTTTTTCTCAAACAGCATGTTGGAGCCCGTGCAACAACCACACAAGTTGCACGTACACATAGCGCATTTACTAGTAATAAATTCTAAAGGACAAATGCCAGTATTCCACACAAGTTCATCTCCAATTCATGTGATAAATTTGTGCACGACTAGTCTACATATATTCACAGCGCTACCGTTCACAATTACCGTACTCCACTTACACGTTATAGATGGGATACATGCATGTCCTCCTCCAGGTTCCAGTCCCAGGTGTTCTTTATGGATGGCACGATCCATAGTGGTGGGCAACGGAAATCACTGTCGCAGCTTTCTAGTCCGGTTCCACACGATGGAGACTCATACAAGCTGAAGCGGCATAAATCAGGGATAGCGTGTCTGAGGGAGTCCTGGACTAGGGGATGTCCGGATAGCCGAACTATCATCATCGGCCGAACTCCAAAACTGTGAAGATACAAGATTGAAGACTTCGTCCCGTGTCCGGATGGGACTTTCCTTGGCGTGGAAGGCAAGCTTGGCGATACGGATATGTAGATCTCCTACCATTGTAACCGACTCTATGTAACCCTAGCCCTCTCCGAAGTCTATATAACCCGGAGGGTTTTAGTCCATAGGACACAACAACAATCATACCATAGGATAGCTTCTAAGGTTTAGCCTCCTTGATCTCGTGGTAGATCCACTCTTGTACTACACATATCATCAATATCAATCAAGCAGGAGTAGGGTTTTACCTCCATCGAGAGGGCCCGAACCTGGGTAAAAACATCGTGTCCCTTGTCTCCTGTTACCATCCGCCTAGACGCACACTTCGAGACCCCTACCCGAGATCCGCCGGTTTTGACACCGACATTGGTGCTTTCATTGAGAGTTCCTCTGTGCCATCGCATATAGGCCCGATGGCTCCTTCGATCATCAACAACGACGCGGTCCAGGGTGAGACTTTTCTCCCCGGACAGATCTTCAGATTCGGGCGGCTTTGCACCGCAGCCAATTCGCAGGCCATCCGAGTAGATTGAAAGCTACGCCCTTGGCCATCTGGTCAGATTCGGAAGTTTGAACTTCACGGCTGACATCCGCGGAGACTTGATCTTTGACGGATTCGAGCCACAGCCGAGCGCCGCCGACCGCCTCGATGGGCATGATTTAGCTCTGCTGCAGACAAAGCCTCGAGGCCGAGGCACTGCGTGTCCGCCTCGACCCTTAATTCGGAGCCGACTGCGCAGATCGAGGATGGGTGGCTAGACACAGCCTCGGGGGCTGCTACATCTATGGCGATGGAGCCTAATACCGACCTTGTCCCTTGTGAAGCTCGTGACTCTGAGGTATCGGACTCCTTGCCGGACTCCGAACCTCCTGCGCCCCTACCAATCGAATCTGATTGGGTGCCGATTATGGAGTTCACCACTGCGGACATCTTTCAGCACTCGCCTTTTGGCGACATCCTGAATTCGCTAAAGTATCTCTCGTTATCAGGAGAGCCCTGGCCGGGTCACGGTCAGGACGGTTGGGATGCGGACGATGAGAAATTAAAAGCCCACCCACCACCCACTTTATAACCACTGTCGACGATCTAACCGACATGCTAGACTACGACTCCGAAGACATCGACGGTATGGACGACGATGCCGGAGACGACCAAGAACCAGCGCCTACGGGGCACTGCAAGACCACCTCGTCATACGACATATACATGGTGGACATCCCAAAGGATGGGAATGGCGAGGAAACAGCGGAGGAAGACTCCTCCAAGAAACAGCCTAAGCGCCGGCGTCAGTGGCGCCGCTCTAAATCCCGCCACAGCAAGAATGGAGATTCCAGCACCGGAGACAATAACACCCCCGACAGTGCCGAAGACAACCCCCTCCAGCAAGATTCAGCATAGGAGGACGGAGAAGCTAACCCTCATGAGAGAGTGGCAGAGGAAGAGGTAGTGGATAATAATTACATGCCTCCCTCTGGAGACGAGGCAAGCCTCGACGATGACGAATTCGTCGTACCTGAGGATCCCGTCGAACAAGAGCGTTTTAAACGCAGGCTTATGGCCATGGAAAACAGCCTCAAGAAAAAGCAGCAACAGCTTAGAGCTGATCAAGATCTGCTAGCCGACAGATAGACTGAAGTCCTTGCGGCCGAAGAGCATGAACTCGAACGCCCCTCCAAAAGCTACCCCAAACGCAAGCTGCTCCCCTGATTAGAGGAGGAGGCATATAGACCTACATCACCAGCGCACAATACGGCCGACCGACCACCTCGTGGCCGTGATAGAGAGGCCTTTAGGCCTTCCACTAAAGCCATACCCCGGCATCGCTCGAAAAGTACGAAGCCACGGGGGAATGCGCCGGACTTGCGAGACTTATTGGAGGATAAGGCAAGACAATCAAGATCGATCTACGGATCGCGGGGGCGCCCCACGATGCGCAACGACAACCGTCGCGCGGATCAAAGAACTCGCCGGGCCGAACACGAGAGACAAAGCTCGCTGAGCTACGTCATGATATAGCCCAATATAGAGGCGCCGCACACCCACTATGCTTCACAGATGAAGTTATGGATCATCAAATCCCCAAAGGGTTCAAACCCGTGAACATTGAATCCTATGATGGCACAACAGACCCCGCGGTTTGGATCGAAGACTATCTCCTTCATATCCACATGGCCCGCGGTGACGATCTTCACGCCATCAAATATCTCCCACTCAAGCTTAAAGGACCAGCTCGGCATTGGCTTAACAGCTTGCCAGCAGAATCAATTGGGTGTTGGGAGGACCTGGAAGCCGCATTCCTTGACAAATTCCAGGGCACATATGTGCGACCACCAGACGCCAATGACCTAAGCCACATAATTCAGCAGCTAGACGAATAGGCCAGACAATTCTGGACACGGTTCTTAACAAAGAAAAATCAAATCGTCGACTGTCCGGATGCAGAGGCCCTCGCAGCCTTCAAACATAACATCCGTGACGAGTGGCTTGCCCGACACCTAGGACAGGAAAAGCCGAAATCCATGGCAGCCCTCACATCACTCATGACCCGCTTCTGCACGAGAGAGGACAGCTGGCTAGCCCGTAGTAACAACCTCAGCAAAAATTCTGGCAGTCCGGATACCAAGGACAGCAATGGCAGGTCGCGTCGCAACAAGAACAAATGCCGCGTTAACAGCAATAACACTGAGGATACGGCAGTCAACGCCGGATTCAGAGGCTCCAAACCCGGTCAGCGGAAAAAGCCATTCAAAAGAACTACTCCGGGTCCGTCCAATTTGGACCGAATACTCGACCGCTCTTGCCAGATACACGGCACCCCCGAAAAGCCAGCTAATCACACCAACAGAGATTGTTGGGTATTCAAGTAGGCAGGCAAGTTAATTGCCGAAAACAATGACAAGGGGCTACATAGCGATGACGAGGAAGAGACCCGGCCGCCGAACAATAGAGGACAAAAGGGTTTCCCCCCACAAGTGCGGACGGTGAACATGATATACGCAACCCACATACCCAAGAGGGAGCGGAAGCATGGACTCAGGGACGTATACGCGATGGAGCCAGTCGCCCCGAAGTTCAACCCATGGTCCTCCTGCCCGATCACTTTTGATCGAAGGGACCACCCCACCAGCATCCGCCACGGCGGATTCGCCGCATTGGTTTTAGACCCAATTGTCGATGGATTTCACCTCACCAGAGTCCTGATGGACGGTGGCAGCAGCCTGAACCTGCTTTATCAGGACACAATGCGAAAGATGGGCATAGACCCCTCAAGGATTAAACCCACAAAGACGACCTTCAAAGGCGTCATACCAGGTGTAGAGGCTAATTGTACAGCTCGCCAGACCGAAGTGGTCTTCGGATCCCCGGATAACTTCCGAAGCGAGGAGTTAATCTTCGACATAGTTCCGTTCCGCAGCGGCTATCATGCCCTGCTCGGACGGACCGCGTTTGCAAAGTTCAACGCGGTGCCGCACTACGCATACCTCAAGCTCAAGATGCCAGGCCCTCGAGGAGTCATCATGGTCAACGGAAACACTGAATGCTCTCTCCGAACGGAGGAACATACAGCGGCTCTCGCGGCAGAAGTACAGTGCAGCCTCTTAAGGCAATTCTTGAGTCCGGACGTTAAGCGACCGGACACGGCTAAACGCGCCCGGAGTAACCTACAACAAGACCACCGCACGCTCCGAGCATCGCCAGAGCAATGCGGCCCCAACCCCAGCCCTTGCAAAATTGCAAGATTGGTCCTTCGCGTACATCATTACGCTCTGGAGATACCATGGGCATAGGGGGAGGGGCACGACCACGACAGGCCCAGAATGCGGCTTAACCACACCAGGGGCTCCCAAGTGTGTCATCCTTTTTTTTATTTTTCTTTTTTTCTTACCCATAGGACTCTGTTCACCTGAGGCCATGTCCGGCAGTAGACCTGCCGAACTCACGATGCAACAGCCAGGGAAGGAGAAAGCTATGACAAGTATCCAGGTGGTCTCCATTACGAGCATTAAATCTGTTTTATACACCATTCCGCAGCCTACCCCTAGAGGGGGACATGTTTAATAGTCCCATCCCTTGCTTACCGCACTATTTGTATCATTCTGCATTCATGGCAGTATTTCTTGAATAAACAATGCATCACTTTTTTGCTTATAATTGCATTCCTTTCTTATACATATGTTCATTTATGACATGTTGCATACACTTTGGTACGGCTAAATACACCAGGGGCTTAAGTTCCCCACATTATGGTGTGACAAGTCCGAACACTTTCACAAGTGCGGCACCCGACCTTATAGCATTATATGCATTGGTCTAATCATGTCTTGGGTCAATAGTTGGGTTTGCCCGGCCCCATGTTTTGGTACCTTATGTTCCGTTGTATCGGCTAAGGTAGGCTGGGAGAACCATCGCGATTGCGCCTCAGCTTGAGCTGGGCGAGCGCCTGGGAGAAAGCTAAAACTGACCGTCATGATGAGGCGAGAGCCGTCGCTGTTCGAGAGGTTTTTGAGTCCCTAAAGACTTATGCCGCTTAGAGTGAGGAACCGGCCTTGTCCGTCCAGCGTGATAGCGCCTAATTCGCCTTCCAACACTAGGGGCTTCGCCGAAATTTAAAATTATAGGATTCTATGGCTAAGTGAGAGTGTTCAAGCACTATAAGTCCGGTTGCCTTGTTCGTTGTGTTGAACGCCTCCCTAGATGGACCCAAAAATGGGAACAAGAGAGCTCAAGTTTATCCCGAACACCCCAGCATTCATGGCATGGGGGCTGAAGCCGACGACTTGCCATCTCTCAGATTTGATAAACGGCCGCATAGAAGGTAATATTTTAAATTAACAAGCATTGCTTAGCTCATACGAACAAAGTTTTCGGCGCACATGATAACGAAATGCGAGTATCCTCAAGTATTACATCTTTGGAGCACTCACCCGCAATAATGCAGGCACCCTTCAGGACACCCTTATAATACATCTCGGGTGTGCGATACTCCCTGCCCGGCGGTGGCGCGTCCGTCACAAGCTTCTCAGCATCCATCCTGCCCCAGTGCACTTTAGCATGGGTAAGGGCCCGACGGCACCTTCAATGCAGCAGAGTGCTTGACGACTTCAACCCAGTGGACACGATCCACCAAATTACACGGGGCAGTCAAGTAGCTCCCGTGCATGGCCTCTTTGGGCCACAGCCGAACTATAAGGCCCTTCATGGCCTGTTCGGCCACCTTGTGGAGCTCAACTAGCTGCTTCAGCTGGTCGCTAAGGGGCACCGGATGTCCGGTCTCAACATACTGAGACCAGAATACCTTCTCCGTCGAGATCCCCTCCTCGGCTCTTTAGAAAGCGGCAGCGTCGGGTATGTAACAGGTAATTCACTTTAACATGCTTGCTTTGCATGAAGAATGCCTTACCCGCTGCTATTTTCTTCAAATCCTCGATTTCCTGGAGGGCCTTGTGGGCATCGGCGTTAGCAGCTTTGGCACTCTCAAAAGCCGACGCAAGCTCGGACTCTCGAGTCTTTAAGTCATGCTCCAAACTCTCGTGCTTTTCCACGAGAGCCCGGAGCTCTTGTTGTACCTCCGCCACCCGCGCCTCCTGCTTCTCTCGCTCGGCTCGCTCATGGCAAGATTATGCCTGGACGCGACACCGCTTCCTTCGTGGTTGGCACCTCGCTCGTGGGCCCCGGAGTACCCACGCTATTCTTGTTATTTCTCTTGCAACCAAATACTTTTCTCAGAAGGTACAACTTTAATACGGTGTTACTCACCTTCCTTGTCCTCGAGCTGCTTCTTGGCACGGCCGAGCTCGCCTCGGACCGCCGAGGCTCTGCTTCAAGGTATTGACCTCCGTAGTCAAGTCGGGCAGAGGTCAAGAAGCGCAGCCTGCATTCCCATATGGACATATTTTTAAGACTCTTCAGATATCTTTTAGATCCTCAGTCCGGCTTTTGTTTCCGAACACCGAACCGAGCATCAGGGGCTACTTTCTATGCGGTATTATATTACATATCTTAAAATTCTTACCTCAAAGCCTGTTAGAAGGTTGCCGCAGGCCTCGGTCAGCCCGCTCTTGGCGAGCTGAACCTTCTTAATCACCACACTCATGACAGTGCGGTGTTCTTCTTCGATGGAAGCGCCATTGAGCACTTCCAGCAAGTTATCCGGCGCCTCCGGTTCGACGGAGGCTGCCGGTGTCACAGTCTTGCCCTTCGGAACCACTGCAGGTTCCGGTGTGGAGTCCGGTGCAAACTCCGGGAGGTTGCCCTGCGGCACCTCCGGGGCCTCTCCTCCTAGTGGGTCCCTTCCCGGGATCCCACCTCGGCGTCGTCAGCATCACGGGGGGTGGAGGAGGTCAGAAGAGAATCCATATCCGACGTGCCCAAGGACCCGCTCGACAAAGTGGGAAGATCATCCTTGGGCGGACTGCCGGGTTGTATGCGGCATTAGAAAGACGCCATGCGACAAAAAGAAAAATTATAAATCATTTAGGAGTCCGGATACTTACGATCTCGCCAGGGTCTTGGCCCTTGAGGGCCACTCGTCGCCGCCGCCGACGCTGGCGGAATAGTCCGGGAAGGGTCCTTCCTTCTGACCCTTCGCCTCCCTCGCTGGGGAGGCCTTCCTCTTCTTCTCTCCTTCACCGGAGAGAGGCCTCTTTCTTCTCCTCCTCGCCCTCGTGGAAGGAGTCCGCCGAGTCATCGGACGATGAGTCCGATACCACTCGACGCCAGAACTCCTTCGGTTCCCGTGGCGTTCTTCTTGGCCTTCTTCTCCCAGACTACGTAAAATGCCGACCAGCAGAGCCTGTCAAACGGGCATCCGCTGGGTCCTCTGGAAGGGGAGCCGGACAGTTAACCTGTCCGGATGTCGCCTGCCAGGCCTGTTAAAGGTATTGGGAGTTTAGATCCCGCATAAAGTCAAAACATGAAAAGCAAGTGTCCCATAAAGGATAACATGGCTTACCTCGCCAGCCGGACGCCGAGCTGAATCCGCGATCTTCGGTAGCGGATGCGGGAGCTTCGGCGCCCTTGAACAGCACCCTCCAGGCATCTTCGTACGTAGTGTCGAAGAGCCCGCTCAAGGTCCGGTGCTGTGCCGGATCAAACTCCCACAAATTGAAGTCCCATTGCTGGCAGGGGAGAATCCGGCGGACGAGCATGACCTGGATCACGTTGAAAATCTTGAGCTTCTTGTTCACCAGGGTTTGGAGATAGGACTGGAGTCCGATCAGCTCTTCCGAACTACCCCATAGCAAGCCCTTCTCTTTCCAGGAGGTGAGCTGCATGGGGATGCCAGATCTGAATTCGGGGGCCGCTGCCCATTTAGGGTCACACGGCTCGGTGATGTAGAACCACCCCGATTGCCACCCTTTGATGGATTCCACAAAGGCGCCCTCGAGCCAAGTGACGTTGGGCATTTTGCACACCATGGCGCCTCCGCACTACGCTTGGCTGCCCTTCACAACCTTCGGCTTGACATTGAAGGTCTTTAGCCACAAGCCGAAGTGGGGCTGGATGCAGAGTAAGGCCTCGCACACGACGATAAACGCCGAGATATTGAGGACAAAATTTGGGGCCAGATCATGGAAATCCAGGCCGTAGTAGAACATGAGCCCCTGACAAAGGGGTGGAGGGGAAGCCCAAATCCGTGGAGGAAATGGGGAAGGAATACCACCTCTCATGGGGCCTGGGGTGGGGATGAGCTGCCCCTCGTCGGGGAGCCGCCGGTCGATGTCGCCGGACAGATATCCGGCGCTGCGCAAGCTTGATGTGCCCTCCGAACGGAGGAGGCCATCCACTTGCCTCCCGCTCCCGACATGGCTGGAGAAGGTCGAGGTGAGATGTGCAGATTTGGGCGCTGGAGCTCGAAAAGTGGAGATGGATAAGCAAAGGAGGAAGAAGGCGAGGTAAAAAGGTGGATCCTTATACCCTTATATATGGGCGATTTAAACTATGCGCCGCCATCGCCCGGTAAAACTCGCTTATCTCCCAAGCGCCGCAATCAATGGCGCGTTGGGTTACCCATGTCTCGTATTGATGGGAATCCTGGAATAATGGGAACACGATCTCTCGCCGACAAGACGTGCCAAGAAACCGCCGCTAAACGCTACCGAGGTGGTATAATTAAAACGATTCGAGTAAAAGCTTGGTTGTGGTGTGACGCCACGCCACAAAATACGCCATCGATTGAACTTGTGTAAATATTATTCTCTCTACGGTGGTATGTGGAATTTATTTTGCAGAGCCGGACACTATCCTGGTGTTCACAATCTTCTATAAATTATTCGGAGGAGGAACCCGCCTTGCAATGCCGAAGACAATATACACGCCGGACTCGTCGTCATTAAAGCCTGGTTCAGGGGCTACTGAGGTAGTCCTGGACTAGGGGGTGTCCGGATAGCCGAACTATCATCATCGGCCGGACTCCAAAACTATGAAGATACAAGATTGAAGACTTCGTCCCGTGTCCGGATGGGACTTTCCTTGGTGTGGAAGGCAAGCTTGGCGATACGGATATGTAGATCTCCTACCATTGTAACCGACTCTGTGTAACCCTAGCCCTCTCTGGTGTCTATATAAACCAGAGGGTTTTAGTCCATAGAACACGACAACAATCATACCATAGGCTAGCTTCTAGGGTTTAGCCTCCTTGATCTCGTGGTAGATCCACTCTTGTACTACCCATATCATCAATATCAATCAAGCAGGAGTAGGGTTTTACCTCCATCGAGAGGGCCCGAACCTGGGTAAAAACATCGTGTCCCTTGTCTCCTGCTACCATTCGCCTAGACGCACAGTTCAGGACCCCCTACCCGAGATCCGCCGGTTTTGACACCGACAGTGTCCCAGCATGTCGTTCATCCAGCGGTGCGCAATGAAGACACAACCATGCTTCATGAACGGCAGGCCTTCCATGTCGTGCACGGAAGGTGGCATCTGCTTCACAATGGGTAGCTGTCCCCGATGAAAAGCGAGTACTCTCAAAGAGTGTTCCTCGGCACCCACGTAGCATCACGGGGGTCGAACTCGGCGCCATTCATCTGGTACACGCGGCATCCCAGATCTGGACACATGATGACGTACATAGTCAAGGTCCATGCATAATAATGTTGTGCTCAAATATGGCGGTCAAGAATCATGTGCAACAAATAGTACTACTCCAGATAGAGGAAGTAAAATAACCGCTTATTATATATAGCCACTCTTGGATACATGGATGAGATAGTAAGACATGGAAAACCAAAAATGGTGGCAGCTAGTGGGTTCAAGTCCTCAAGGGCCTAGCTAGCTATACGCGTCCTCCAAGGTAAAAAGTACTCCTACTAGTACTAAAAAGTATACTACTAGTACAACAATGAAAGAGACACTACTAGGAAAAGGCATGCTAGTGGCGCACTAGTTTTGCCTTCTAATGGCGCACTACTAGTGCGCCACTGGCATCACGCCATTAGAATTAAATTCTAATGGCGCACTGCCGGTGCGCCATTAGTATCTGGTGTTCTAATGGCGCACCGCCTAGTGCGCCATTAGTATAGCCTGCAGTGCGCCATTAGAATGCCTCCCAGTGGCCATATGTACAAATGTGCTATGGCATTCTAATGGCGCATCGGCTGCTAATGCGCCATTAGTGTGATGATCACAGTGCGCCATTAGTGTCTTTTGTGGTGCGCCATTAGTATGAATATTAGGTTTTATTTTTTTTGCTATTCTGATTTTTGCACAGGTTACAAAATATATTATTGCATAGAATATAGACAGCAGCACACAGCAACATCAGATTCATCAAATACAATAGAAGATTAGTCTCCGAATACAATTCATCATATTAGTCTCCGGATTCAAAAGACCGGACAAAGATAAAACATTACAAGTCTCAAGACCGCGAGTATCGAGTTTGCCTTCACATTACAAGTCGATATCGATCATCTAAACTACCATCACATAGAAGGGAGCTGTGGTCATCACGATGAGCATCATCGCGATCAAACTGGTCTTCATCCGTTCCTCCAATGCTCCTCCTCTCTCCCTAGATAGCGGGCGATCTAGATTCGGCCTCCGCCCTAGTGGTGTACCTTTGTAACTATTACCGCTGAACGGTGAACCTGTCTCCGACACTCCTCCCACCATCATAGACTCGAACCTTACCCTTGTACACTACATACGACGGCATCTCTATGCACAAGCCAAACAATGCATAAATACATAAGCAATGTGTAAGTATGCAACAAAAGGATCGGAAGAGAAAAGCAAGACATTAATAGCACGATTCATGGTCCTACTAATAAATAGGATCGATTACATCTAAGTTGAACAACCGTCCAAACCAAAGAGACATACGAATTCATTAAAAAGTTTAATTACAACATGAGCCAATCAATGTTTCAGAACTACACATCACTACTTTCGACTCGACTCATCGGACAGGAGCGTGGATGAAGCCGCCGTCTGTCACGATTGTCTTGAAATCGCGGTCGTTGTCACCCTGCATTTGTAGCATTCCATCTATCTCACTGTTGGACGGTTGATTTCTGAGGAAGAACTGCCCCGACGTATGAAGGACATCTTGATGGATGATGTCCGCAAACTCCGACTGGATGCGAAAGAATTCTTGTCTGAGGTCCGCGTCCTAGACTGCCGACAAGCTCGCGCCCAATCTTTGAGATTATCTGGTAGCGAACGTGATGATGGTCCTTACGACGCCTCGCATGTGATGGAGGGCGAGTAGGCATCCTTCGATCGCTAGGCGGCTGCTTGACGCAGCAGAACTTCAGATTGTGTGAGAAGATGTGCTTGCCGTATTTACGAACCGTCCTGGTGAAGGTGCCTCCAGATTTGGCGTAGCCGGGGAGAACATCATCAAGAACTTTCTTCACATTTGTGTAGTCTATCATGGAGTTACGGTTTGGGTTGAAATACGTGGCCATGGAATATTGCAGGCTTAAGAGGATGAGTGTGCAATGTCTGTCATTGCACAGAACACGGAATGTTAGAAAAAAAAGAACGATCGAAATCTAAGAAATCTTATGTTACGGGGCGGTTAAGGGATGACTTACTCGGGAAAGTAAGGCACAAGGAAGTTATCCTTATCTGCGTTTGCCAGAATGACACCTTCGAGGTGTGAACTCGCAACTTGGTGGTCCCCAACGCTGCTCAAGTGCTTGGCACGCATGTAGAAGGGGTCGACTATCACGATGTCCGGTATTGTCTCTAATGATCCGTGATCCGCATGCTCAAAAAAACAGCCGAACGAAGGTGTAGTGCAACGGATGAAGGTTAAACATAGCAAAGATGTCATCAAACCACAGACGATCATACCCCGATGTCGCCATCCACAAAGCCCTTGCTCTCGGCACCTTGGCCACGAAAACCGGTATGCCACATCCTTCTCTCGAGACACCGCTTCTCCAAAATCAGAACACTGTCGTGCAGACTCCGATAGCACCGTTGCAGATTCAGCATATTTGGTGGTAGCATCGCCTACCCGCCACATGCACCTCCTCGAGATATCCTTAGGTGAAGGTGGCCCGCCCCGAGCACGGATCGAACTCGGTGCCGGGCTGGCTCGCACCGGCGCCTTGTTAGTCTTTCATTTCCGCCCTTCTTCTTGATCTCCTATAATGGGACCGAAGTTCGCCACACGACCGCCTTCTTCAGCGTGTTGGGGCTGATATATTCGCGCCTCAGCTATCTCGAGGCTCGGTGAAGACGGAGCCGGAGGCGTGTCTCGAGAACTGAACGCCAGACGACGCTTGTTGCAATTGATTTCTCCGCCGCATCAGCTAGATCGCGGTGGTCTTGGCTGGGTTCATGAGAAAGAGGCCCGCAAAACTCGTCGGCGCACCCATGTTCGCAAAGTACTTGTCAACTTTGGTAAATGTACCGTCGTCGTTATTGTCGCCGCCCCGGATCTCGTGCCATAGGGCTGTCCGGATCCCGTGCATAGGGATGTCCGCAGGTCCGGTAGCGCTAAGGCGTTTTGCCATGGCTTGGCACCGCACGATCGGGCGGTCTTGTTCAGGGGTGGTGTCCCCGCCTCAAACGAATCTGGCTCTTAGTCGCAAGTACCCCATATGTCCTATTTTAGCAAAGTCATGCTAAAATTCACGGAAAATTTCAGCATGACCTTTGCTGAAAATAGGACATATGGAGTACCCGAATTTGCCGGAACGGAAGTTAATAGACATTCCGACAAACTCAAGGGCCTCTCGGGGTACCTGCAAACTCATCACGACACAATGGTCGGAGACAAAACCCAGCAAACTAGCAAGATGATCATCATCCTTCATATACACTGGAGTACAATTAATGCTTTATAATGTTCCATCATCATTACAGAAAATTGACAATTGTCCATAACAGTTAACTGAAATGCAGTACTCACTAGATCTATCCATCACCCTAGAATAAAAATGCACTCCTAGTACATGGCTACTACTATTTTTCTGCTGCTAGAAAAAATATCACTCATTGGAAATGAAAATCTCAGTACCAGCATTTTGAACTTTGAAATGAAATACAGTAGTAGTATTAGTAGTATATGGAGTAGTATCTTGTCTATGTGCTATCTGAAGCAGAGCATGGAAGCAAGTTTTGAGCATCGAAAGTTCCAATAGCCCGTTGCAACAACTATTTGTGCAGAGATAAGCATGAACAGAGACAATAACTATAGGATTTGTTTAATGATATCTTTTTTATACACTTACTAAAACAAGTGTGATACCAATTGGATCATTGTTCACTGTAATCTTTTCTTTTGAACTGAAAAGGAGGTCAGTTTTTTCAGAGAGAAAATAAATCTGCAGATTCAACTAATGATACTATGAACTTTTGATCCGAAAGAACATGATCTTGTCAAATGCAGCAAGCGTAAACAGAGAAATCTCCTAAAGGTGTCCTAAGCACCTGTTGTTACTCTTGGAAGTAATGCAAACATGTAAAAGTTATTATCATTGACAAGATTACTCAAATATCCCGATCATGGTTCATGCCCTCGAGACACATCAGCACCTCAAGAATGCCATGACAAAAATGAAAAGGACCAAGACAATCACCACACAAGTGAAGAGAGAACTCGGGGCCTCTTTGACAAAAATGAAAAGGACCAATAGAATGAAAAGGACCAAAGGACATGAAAAACTAAGGTAAGGGGGACATCAAAATGCGTATGCATAACACAAGCTCACCGACATAGACACACATAACAGCCGCACAACAGCATAGACATTAAACATGTGTAGAGATCACAATCAACAAAGGTTTCCATCAGGTGTATTTCAGACTATTATTCCCATCCAGAGAAAGCATCGACTTCAGAATATCGACTTTTGACCCTCAACTATAACAACTGCATGTAGTACAGAGAAGTGTTGATGCAGGCATCAAACATTATAATGCCGCAGGGCAAGGTCTCAAGTTACATGATCAGTTGTGCTTGACTGAATATTTTGACAGGAAAAATTTGACTGGAGTAACAAAGGCATAACAAGAGAAATTACGGTGTAGATTGCTCTGCTCAACAAACTTCCTATCACCCAACAATGTTTCTCAATCTAAACTTTTTAGTTAATGTAACCTAAACCTGAAAATGTTCAGTTAACAGAAAGGAGGGAGGGGAACCGGTGCATCTCACCGAGAGGAAGACGATGGCGAGCTCGTGCAGGGCAGGGTTGACGAGGTGACGCCGACGACGGTGGGGCGCTCGGTGTCGTGAGAGGCGCTAGAGACCTTGCCTCATGAGACAGAGAAGGGCCGTCGGCCTGGCGCAGGTGAGGGGCAAGGGAGGAGGAGGAGGGGAAGGGAGGAGGATGGTCGGGGCGACGGTGCAGCAAGCGTTGCTGCTGGGCGACGACGAGGAGGAAGGCAAGGACGTTGAGGGTCGGGCGGCGGGGGGGGCGGGGGTGCGGGGCGGGGGGTGGAGTCCGGCAGGGTGGGGCGCGCGCGCGGGGGGGGGGGGGCGCGGGCGCGCGGCGGGGTGGAGTCTCTGGGGGGCGGGCGGGCGCTGTGGGTCAAGGCGGGCGGCGGCGCACGGTTAGGTCAAGTGGGGGATCTGGCGAGGGAGGGAGAGAGGCCGAGGGAATAGGTGGAGGAGGAAGCTTAATGGCGCACCACACCCCGGTGCTCCATAAGTAAACTATTCTAATGGCGCACCACCCTCGGTGCGCCATTAGAATTTTGTTTTAACCTAGCCTAGTAGCCATATCTACAGCCCAACCCTATCTACAATGTAACCCACCCACTAGCCCGATCGGGTCAAGACGCAAAGACACACACAGAGGTCCCGGGTTCAATTCCTGTGATCCCCAATATTTTTATGCATTTTAAATGGTGTTTTTATATCTATTTGTGTTTAAATATGTTCAAACTTGTTTAAATCATAACAGTAATATTTTTTATGCATTTTAAATGCTGTTTTTTATATTTATTTGTGTTTAAATATGTTCAAACTTGTTTAAATTATAACAGTGTAATATTTTTTATAAAAATAGTAAAAAAATTAAATATATGTTCAAAAAGTGCGGGTGCGGGGGGCCGTGCCGGTGCTCCGGCGGTGGAGCGGGGGAGGGTTGTGATGGGTGGAGCTAGCGGGGGAGGGTGCGGGTGCGATCGAGATGGAGGGGGGTCGAGATCGAGATGGAGGGGGAATCGAGATCAAGTGTCCTCATGAATTCAAAAAGTGCCCATGAAATTTAAAAATATTCATGATATCAAAAAGTGCCCATGAAATACAATGGAGAAATGAAGACTACGATTTAAATAATCGGTCTTAGCTAGCTATCTGTTCACAATCTTCTTGCCCTTATTTTTCACAAACGGAGTTCTTCTGTGGAACGGACGTCCTTTAGGTAGGGTGGTCCTGCTTCTTCTTGTGGTGTGTGCTGCTACTTCATCGTCGTCGTCATGTTCGATCTTCGGTCGCCAGTTTTGTCAAGTCTTGCTCATTGGCTACTCCATCCATTCCGATGATCTTCCTTTGCCTCTCCTCACGACAACACGACGGGGCTTTGGCGGTCGGTAATGAAGAAGCATTGGTCCACTTGGGAAGCCGGTACCCATGGCTCATTTTTCAAGGGTGACGCTTTACGCCCTGTCTTGATTTGGCTTCGGGTATAACCATGCTGGTGAAATACCGGTCTTCTTTATGACGCTTTTGGCCCATCTAACACGGAACATCGGGACCTTCTCTCCAACAGTAGCTCAGCTCCCAGATCTCCTCGATCCTTCCGTAGTATCTGTCCTTGTCGCTACCGTGTAGGATTCCATCGTTACCCGGAGTTCGATAACCATTGCTCTTCATGTCCTTGTCCTCGGTGTAGAATGTGTAGCCGTTGATATCGTGACGCCTCATAGGTCATCGTTGTGCTCGGCGCCCGTGACAAGGCGAATATGAGTTGTTCTTCCGCGGAAGAATCCTCACGTAAAGGTACGACGTAAGCTTCGCTTGAACCAACGCGTGAAACATGAGTTGTGCTCTTTGAGTATATCTCCGTCCGTCCCTCTGTTGGCCTCGGCCATTGTACGCCTTCTTAATAAAGGTTTTGTGCTCTACCACCCAAGGATCGACCACGCCTATGTGTTGTAGCGCGACTAGGTTTGCTCTTTCAAAGTCGGCGAAGTCGACCCTCGAAATCGACATGCATTTCGGGCGACCCTCATGGTGACCCCATCCAGCGAGCCCGCCGAGGTGCTGCTGACGGGCGCACCAACGGGTTCTCGATGCCTAGATAATTCGTGCAAGAGGAGGTGCACTCTTCGTCGAAAGCCCATGGCTATGCTTCCTCTCGACATGACATGTTGCGAACGTATCCTTTGATGACACCATTCATCCTTTCGAACGGCATCATGTTTGTGCAGAACGCCGCCCGAGTTGGATGATATCCTCCACTATATGGACCAGCAGATGCACCATAACATCAAGAATGCAGGAGGAAGTACATCTCAAGCTCGCATAGTATCACCACAATCTCTTCCTGTAGCCTTCGAGTTGCCTCACGCCAATCGACTTCCGAGATGACGTCGAAAAAGTTGCACAAGCCAAATAGCGTTTCACTGACGTGCGCGTCCATGATCCCACGGATTGCAATCGAAGTATCTGCGTCATCAAGACGTGATGGTCGTGAGACTTCATCCCGCTGAACTTCGCTCACTGGGTCTAGGTATCTGCTTATCTTCCCACAGAATCAGTAAGGAAGTTTTACTCCTAGGAGGCAGGTGAAAAACTTCTCGATCTCCTCCCGACTTAGAGTGAAGCACGCGGAGGGTAGTCATTTCCGTCTTCTTGGCCTTTTTGCCTTTGCGGCGACTTTCCGTGTCCTGCGTCGCCTCATCATCATCATCATCATCATCATTAGTGTGAAGCTCCTGCCCGATGCCCATTGATTTCAAGTCCGCCTTGCTTTTGGCCCATCTTTGGTCCTCTCGGCATGTTGAGCAGGGTACCAAGCACTCTCGCACACGCTCTTCGTGATATGCATGACATCAAGGCTGTGAGGCACACGGTGGATCTTCCAAGACGGCAAGTCCCGTAAAATGACCTCGTTTTCCATACCTTCAGCAGCTGCTCTGCGCCTTCGATCTTTCCCTAGCGGTGGGCAGTCTTTCCAATTTTTCAACAGCTTGTCTATTTCCTCGCCGCTCCTCGTACACGGCGCTTTGGGTTCGGTTTCACCATCGAACAGATCCTTGCGTTTCCTCCACGGGTCATCGTCGCGAAGCCACCTTCGATGTCCCATGAACACTGTTTTCAAGACCCGGATCTCTATCTAGTGGCGTACGTTGTGTCATCCATGCACCTTACGCATCCGTAAAATCCATGGACTACCTGCCCCGAGATATCCGTGAATCGAGATAGTCGTGCACCGTCGTGAGCATTGCGGCTCTCATAGGGAAATATTCTTTCTCCGCGCATCCCATTGGCATGGCATTTTCCACAGCGTGTCTAGCTCCTCCTTCAAAGAGCCCGGACATGATTGATGTCGCTCCTGGTTGTTTCGCCCTTCAATAAGCATACTCATGTGAAAATGTACTTCCTCTTCATGCACAACCAGGGGGAAGGTTGTACATCCACACAAACATAGGCCAGTGCTATGTGTGCTTCTCGGCTGCCAAACGGATCTACTCCATCGGTGCTCGCGCCAAAGACGATGTTCCTTGGATCCTTCCCAAATTCTGGTCTTGAAGTTCAAAGCTTGCCACCGCTCGCATCCTTAGGGTGACTCAAAGATCTTGTCTTTTTATCTATCTCCGGATCATTTGCGCCATCTTCTCGCTTCTTCTCCTCCCTATCCGCGTGCCACGCAGGAGCTTTGCTACCTTAGGGTCCGCTAAATACCGCTGCAGACGAGGAGTGATCGGAAAGTACCACACCGATTTTCGAGGAGCTTTCTTCCTCTTCTTGTATCGAGTGACGCCAAGACACCGGACATATGGTAGACTCCACGTGCTCGTCCCGATAAATGATGCAATTGTTCATGCACACATGGTATTTCACGTCGCGGTAAATCCAGAGGACACATGATTTTCTTCGCCTCGAACTGGTGGGGCACTTGTTCCCCTTGGGAAGACGTTCGTGCTGAATGACATGTTCTCGCCAAGCATCGCCGGTCATTTTGTGTTTTACCTTCATCTCCGTGAGCCATGAGCGTTACTTTCAAAGGGTATCCTCGGCCTGGACCCTTCATACAATGGAGTAACCGCGTCTATCTCCAGCTGATCCAGCTTGGCTTTCTCTCGGCGGCAGCTCTTGCGTTATCCGTCCGCTTTGAGAAGCAGTGTCTTGAATATGAGGGTCCTGCACCCAGCCTCCATCGTCGTCTGCTCCAAGATCTTCATCTTCATGATCATGCCCTTCGTCTTGATCTTCCTCATCATCATGTACGACATCTTCTACATGATGATCGTATACAAGATCACCGTCGTGATCATGTCCGGAGATTCTTCGTCTTCGCCCGCCCTCGCCGCGGTGGTACTTGTCTTGTCGCCCTTCCTCATTTCTTGCCCGCCCCGCCATGGACGACTTGATAGTCATCTTCATCACCTTGCCACCGATAGCCATCCATGAAACCACGCAAGAGCAGGTGGTCCCGACCCTGCCGGAATCCGGTCCGCAATAAGGCTCTTCACTTGCATCTTCGACATGGACATCTTATCTCCGCCTCATTCTTTTGAAGCATCTCGGCCTTCACGGAGCTCAAAACCTATTCACGATGCCTTCACCATCATGCGGACCATGGTCGTCAAGGGTAGAGCAAAACGATATGTTAGAACCAAGAAAAAATTTGGCATGACCTTCCCTAAAAATAGGACCAAAAGAATGCATAGTGCCAAAATTCTCATGAAACGGAAATGAATCAAAACATTCCGCAAAATATTGGCAACTATCGATATTTCAAATACCGTACCTTCAAACACAAACATATATGCAACACCACAAACACTTGCAACACCACAAACATACATAGATCTAGCTAGGCCACAAAAGTGCATGTGCACGTTGTTGGAGCGAGCTAGGGAGAAAAAAAGTAGATCTATATCATGAAGATAGCTTTCCTTACTTACCTATCAAAAAAGGTAATTTCACCACTTAATTTTGTTGAATCTATGGTGGAAATGAGGTGAGGAGGAGGAGATGGCGAAATCTTGGAGAAGGAGGTGGATGGAATGAAGTGGGGAAAGTGAGTGGGTAGGTGTGGGCTGTCCAAAATATCTTGTTGGTCCTGTGTTACTAATGGCGCTCCATCTGCGATGCGCCATTAGTAACCCTGGTTACTAATGGCGCATCGCAGAGGGTGCATCATTAGTAGTTTTGCAAAAAAGAATAAAACAAAATTTATAATGGCGCCTTTGCGCTTGCTGTGCGCCATTAGTAGTTATATATAGTAATGGCACATTGTAGACCTCATGCGCCATTAGTATGTATGGGAAAATGGAAAAAAAATAATTCATACTAGTGGCGCACCCTGTCCACGGTGCGCCATTAGTAGTTATATATAGTAATGGCGCATTGTAGACCTCATGCGCCATTAGTATGTATGGGAAAATGGAAAATAATAATAATTCATACTAGTGGCGCACCCTGTCCACGGTGCGCCATTAGTGTCTTCCACACTAATGGCATATCAGGAACAGGTGCGCCATTAGTATATAGTAGTGGCGCACTGCCTCCACGGTGCGCCATTAGAATCAATCCTATCTATAGCCCTTTTCCTAGTAGTGAGAAGGTGAGAGGGTTAAAGAAATGGAATACCTGGGTAGATGGTGACGGTCCGATCGTGGTAGATTGTGTGACCATGTTGCACATCAATGGTACCATGGGTAACGACTGCTAAGATAGTTGATCCCAATATGCCAAAGTCAGCTACAAGGTTCCAGGTTAGACCGAATCGCGGATGCAAATGCACATCCAGGATCGGCGATCTTATTTTGATCGGGGGATGACTGGTCCCTGCAAAATAATGGAGTACTGTTAGGGATGCAAATGATGGTTTGTGAATTCCGTTTGTAATCTCTCGTACCATAGGATGGCAACTAGATGAAACAAGTCCCCTGGCTTGTCACCACGAAGATGCGGCCTAGATGGCGCACGGCGTCTTCGAACGTGTAGGGGTACAAATCTGCCGTCGCCAACATGCGCCAGCCTCTGCCATTATTGCGTCTTGCATTGATGGCAATCCTTATGTCGAACACCGCGATGAGATAGTAATCGTCGTAGCCGCGTCGCTTTGTCGGCGGGTCCGCAATTGCTATCTTCTTCAATCTCATGCAGGCATCATCATACGTGTTCAATCCCAGCTAGTCTAGAAGGCCGATCCCAATGGTGAAGAAGGGGTCTACCGGAACGGCCGCATTGCTGTGGATGTTGTGCAAAATGATGGTGGTATCCAGCCGGAGGTATGCAAGCCAATCTTTGTTGGCACCGACCCAGACCTATATATAAGATGGTGGGCAACGGAGAAATTACAGGATGGAAATGGAATAACTAAGTACTACATGATCAAACTCCATTGGTGACCTGCTCATCGGACAAAATCTGACTACCTCTCAATGTCGGCAACTCTAGCGGAGTCTACGTGCAACCATGGCCAGGGAGCGGTGGACTGTTCAAAGGATTGTCCCATAGAAGAACCTTCTCCTCGAGGACGCATGGAAGACCAACAAGCATGGCCTTTTCCCAAGCCTGTTTAAGCAGCGTCTTGAAAAAGTTAGTGCAGGAAGCACCGAGTCTTACGGCAGTGAGGACGTCGGAGCGGCGTGCGATTTCTCCCAGAGGATCGTCGTCCAAGGTCTCCCAGCCCGGACAAGGAGGAGAACCGCCTGGCGAATCCATGGGAGCAACGACGGACTGCCTTCTCTTGGGGGGAGGGGAACTGGCGAGGAGGAGATAAGAGCGTAGTAACCGCAGGGCCTCGTCCCTTCCAACTGTAGATCGTTCCTCAGCGAAGGGGTGAGGCTATTATTTACAACTAGTACTAGGATTATGGAACGTTATGGGATTGCATTATACTGTAAATAATAGCACTAGTAAGAACTTTTTGGCACTAGGTAGTAGTTTTTGGCGTGGATTAAGAAATTTTGGGTATGTTTTTGCCATTTTTTGTACACGCCAACTAGTGTCAAAAAACGTCTTACATTATGTGATGGAGGAGTACGTACTCGTACTCTAGCAATACCAGTACTACTTTTCTCAACTAGTAGTGCGATGTACTGTACTTCTAGTCTAGTCTAGTATAGTGCACCAGTTTTGAACTCTTGAATCTCAGGGCCAAGGAGCTACAGTTGGAAGTGGAGGGTACTACTGTTCTCTATCAATGCAGGGGAAGTACACCTAGGAAGTGGCCTAGTGGGTACTCTCGATGCTATATTTAGCCGCTCCTCTCACGTAGGAGTAGCTGGCTGTCACACCCTGATTTTCATGCCACAACACTTAAGTCAATAAATCATGCTAAAATGTGGTTTGACAAAAACTTTTGAGTGTTTTGTCTTTTCTTTGATTGAATGTTTGTCTGCTGTTTGCAAGTGCTCTAAAAATCAAATAAATCCTCCAACTCCTATACTTCATCTCCTTGCTCCAAACTCTTGAACCAATGATCATGCCATGTGTATAGAGCAATATAGTATTTTCTTCCAAAAATAATTTGGCCAAAAAGTATTTTCTAAAATTAGTTTTTCCAAAAACCCTTGAATTGAGATTTGCACTGCAAGTACTTGATTTGGGGTATGAAAAATATTTCAAAAAGTATATTTGAATCCTATTAGATGTACGACTCCCATAAACCACAAAAATATAATTTTAGAAGTTATTTTCCTATTTTATTTAAAAGCTTTTTCTTAAAGCCAGAAATGGTCTTTAATAGGGAAAAATTATTTTATTGTTTAAAAAATATTTTACAAAAACCTAGGGAAACTCAGTGGACATATATTGTCCATATATAAGAGTTTCAACACATGGTCATGTTCAAAATATTGGTCAAATCCCTCAAAAACCCTTCCTGGATATTTCAAGCTTTTGAAATATTTACAAAGGACATTTTCTCCAAAAATTCCAAGAAAATTCTAGCATGTCCCATATGACATATTAGATGATCTTGCCAAGTCTCATGACTTGGAGAACAATATAACATCATCCAATCCCCTCAAAACCATTTCTGTCCATTTTGGAGTTTGAGCAACTTTACATTGCCAAACATGTCCAAATGTTCTCAAACCTTGTGAACATGCTCAAATGGTCTAATAGTTCATCTAGACCAAGTGGCACAAGTTGGAGAACAAGTTAACTTGATCTAAGTACCCCAAAACCCTCTTTGACCAGAATCAAGTTTGAGAAACTTTGTAGTACCAACTTTCTCTCCTTGACCCCAACTTTTGTGAGCATGTTCACATGACCAAATGAGGCCACTAAACCAAGTGGTGCATCAAGGAGAAGTGATTTGCTCAACTAGATCAACTCAAGTCTATTTCTGCTCATTTCTAGGGTTTACAAAAGTTGCATTGGCAACTTTGCCCAAATAAGCTCAAATTTGGTGGAACACCCTATTTATAAGTGTATTTCCATCCTGTTAAGTATCATGGCAATGAGAGTTCATCTGCTAGCCCAAACCATAATCAAACACCTTCTGGCATTTTGCAAAAACCACTATTTTGACCCCTTCCACTATTCTTGGAGAGCTCAAATTTTTACCACAGCTCCTCCTAGCCCTCTTTCACCTCTAGTAACAATGGCAAGTCCATAGCTCACTTATTGGGTGGGTAAAACCCCACTTCCTCTCTCTGGTCAGCCCATTTGCACACTTCTTCTTCCTCTCCCCTCACTCTACTGGCTCTCCAGGGCATCCAATGCCCCTCCCCTCTTCTTTAATACTCCCTAGCACTACTGGACATCAGTGGCCGCACCCACAGGGCATATAATATGCCATGACATGCCAAACGCGCGATCCAGAGCGTGCTACAGTGCGGCTAGGCACTATAGCCGCCCTCTGCCCGATGCTTCCGGCCACCTCGGGCCTCCCCCGCGCGCCTGCCAATGCGCCTCGGCGTCCGCGACACGCTACACAGTCGGCCCCCTCCTCTCTCCTCCTCCCAAGCCTCCGCTTAACGGACACTGCCGCCTGAAGGCCCAATGGCGCGGCTCACACGCGCGGCGTCTCTGACCTCTCCCTGCTCCCTCTCTTCTTTCCCCTGGGCGTAGTCGACCCCCACAAGCACCCTAGACACGGTGCAGCGACCTCCCGAGGCCCGTAGCGACGACCACGAGCCCGCCGGCGCACGAGCCCACGGTGGATCGCCATTCGCCTATATAAAGGCCTCCCCAAGCCCTTCCACCCTCACCCCTCGCTCTCTGCACCATCAAGTCATCCCCCTGCACCCCCAGTTCATCTCGGGAAGCGCCCGAGCTCGAGATCGAGCTCGAGCTCCGCCGCCTCGGGACTCCGTCGATCTCGCGGTACAGGCCTCCGTTGCCATCTCTCTCTCTCGATCTGGAACCGCCTCACCTCTCTCACCATTTCCCCTCTATCTCCCCTCTCTATTGCAGCCAGAATCGACCGGGGCAAGCTCCTCCCGAAGCTCTGCCGCCGGCTTCCTCGTCGCCGGCGAACCCATGTGCTCCGGCGACCGCCTCCACTTCCACCCGAACGGCGACTCCGCCCTGAGCACGCCGCTGTCCTCGGATCGCCTCGCCGTCGACCACAGCGACGCCGGTGAGCTCGCCGTCCTCTCTGGACGGAGGTTGCGACGACGGCCGTGGGGCCCGTCGGTCAGCCTCACATCCTGACAGGGGGCCCTGCCTGTCAGGTTTAAAACTCCACCACGCTACTTTCGCTCAGTAAGTGGAGGCGGCCGCGCCTTCTCCAGCGTTTCACGGCGAAGCGCCTCCCGTGAAGCCGTCTTCGACGTCACCCCATGTCGCCAGCGTAGCTAAGCCGCTGGGCCGGCCCACTGCTATCTTTTGCCTGGTGCGCAGGATAAGGGTACACCCGCCCTTTCCCTTTTCTTTTTCTTTTTCTTTTTCTGTAAAAGTTGTAATATCCATAAACAATTCAAATGGAGTCCAAATTTGATGATTCAAATTTCTAGTGACTCTATAAATGAGGATCTATCTGGTGATGCAACATGCACATTTTTCTAGAGACCTTTTCTTCACAAATATTTATCAAATCCCCATTTTCCTATTTCTGTGATGAACTTTAGAAAATCACAGAGAGCCCATTTTTGATCCAAATTCCATGATTCAAAATCCTAGATGTTTCTAAGTTCATAACTTAGTTTATGAACATTTTTATTAATACTTTCTGTAGCACATAAAATAATGGTCTATTTCTTCATATATAGCCAACTTTGCAAATTCATAGGAAATCCATTTGAACTCCAAATCCAGTGAAACCAATTCCTAGATGCTTCTAAAATCATCCTTTGTTAAATGGGTGCCTTTGCTCATTTTTCAAAATAATTCTTCTGTACACTTCTTGCAATTCCATAAACCCCTTGATTCCATCATATCGAAATGTTTAGAAATATCCATAGATCCACTTCCAATGAAATCACTTTGGTCATTCCTCATATGACCAGAGGTATTCTAGAAAAGTCCAACTCACATTTTTAGAGCACTTTTACTTTTGCCTTGTTTGTGTTGCTTATTATGTTTGTTTCCGACGTTAGTTGACGAAGTAGACGGAGTACTTGGAGAAGGACCAGAAGATTTCAAGACTCTGATGAACCAGGCAAGCAGCCCTTTGACCATTTCTATGAAACCTTTTTATGCATGTCATATAGTACCTTATCATTGTTGCAACGGAATCATGATGGGGTGATAACCACTTCGATGGTTGCCACCATACTTCCTCATTGATACTTGCATTGTGCATGACCCTACCTTCCTATGAGGGTTATGCCCATGGGAGTAGGTAGGATGCTAAAGTAGTGCTACGCAAAAAGCGACGGGTATATGCATGGTGAAGGAGGCAAAGTATTTTCAAAAGACTTTTTCGAAAACTCCGTCGGGTGGCACTTATGCCCGAGGGAGATGATGAAATGGGTAACCACTTGATGATGAAGTGATGTACCGAGGCAATTGTGTGTGTTGTTTTCGAAAACAGATTAGATTTAAGATTTGGCGACTGTCCCAACCTTACATGCGCAACCACTCTACCCTTATATGGGAAAGGGCATTATTGATTACCTAGGCCGATACTAGCTTGGAGCCCGCATCACTAGTGACGGGGCAGAGTTGGTGCTCTCTCTCGGGGCAGTGGTCGTGCTGTAGGGTGGCCATGATCTGTTTTCACAGTGGCACCGAACACACCGCTGGTACCCGTGCTTGTGGTATATGATGAATATGGGAGCGAGGCTCCACAACTTTATGATGTGAAATGTTAGGCACGGGGGTTACTACCAATCAAGTGGACTCCATGTTAGTGTCGTCTAGGGAAAGGTAGTGATCGGGTGCTTACCCCGGGTACTTGAGGTACCGCGGGTCGTGGATGACACGGAAGTTCCCCGGATCTTGTGGGTACAGTGTGCAACCTCTGCAGAGTGTAAAACTATTCGAATAGCCGTGTCCACGGTCAAGGACAGTTGGGCGGTGCTGCTTAAACTACGTCCAGAGTTTCACAACTGTGTGTGTGTGTGATAAAACTACTTGGGTCAAGTCAAGGGACTTGACATGATTGAGATGGGTTGGTGCCCACTCTATTTATGTTAGATGGGTTGGTGCCCACTCTATTTATGTTAGATGGGTTGGTGCCCACTCTATTTATGTTGATATCTGTAACCTGTCCTCATGGTTACTTGAACTCTCTTGATGCATGCCTTACAAAGTTGTTGAACATGTCATTGCACTCAAAACTAGCTTTCTGCAAAAATTTACCTATATCAAGCATTGTTGTATCTTGAACCAAAACATGGGTTGCTCGCGAGTACATTCAAACGTACTCACTGGCTTGTCCCTGGCTATTTACTTGGCCAGGCTTGAAAGAACATGATATGATGAAGAATACTTTGGCGACGAGCATGCGAGCTAGGACGCTTCCCAGTCAGAATGCCTGTAGGGTTAAGGCAGATGGCATGGGTCCAAGTTATCGACGAAGATTTCCGCTGCGATGATATACTCAAGACTTGACCATAATGGTCCTACTTGTGTAAAATGGTATGTATGGATGTAAGACTCTTGTTATTCAGCTTCTGTGTGTTCAGTGAGCATTGATCTCTGGGATCACTGTACACGTGCATTTGGTTATCACGACTTATGAGTCGGGGTCACCACAGAGCTGGTATCAGAGCCATCCTGACTGTTGGAAGCCTTAGTTAGCATGGTCGTTAGTTAGGGTAAAACTATTTCCAAAACTACTACTAGTTTTCAAAACTATCTATACTTCTCTTCCCCTTCTGAGTTTTTCGAAAACTAAGATATACTTTCCTCTTCCCCTTCAAAATTTAATGGTCGCTAGAACCCTTATGCCCCTAACCACTGGATTCCTTGTAATCCTCGTGGATAATCAAGAAGGAAGATGCCTTGCCAGACATTCACCCACATCTCTTGAACACAAGATTGGCGACATCACAACAAGATGATACCAACAGAAGATGCATCCTCGAGGAATGAGGACACAAGACCTGTGAGATGGTGACACCCTTGACATCGCCCCAAGATGATGCAACCTTAGCCTCGACGATCGTGGCATAGGTTATGCAAGATCATGATATACATCACTAATAGGGTAACCCTGTCGCTACCGTTGTTGTATCGGCAACCACCGGTGGATGAGAACCTAGCCATTTGATCCGCCTCACTATAGTGAGCAGGAAAATGGTTCTCTTCATCCCCCGCTCTCGGTGACGATATTGTCAACAATGTGTCTGACAGATTGGGCCTCTATTATGCCTTTTTAATGTCATTGCATAAAGGAGTGCCACCTGGAACCGCCAACACCTTAAAAAGGCAAAAGGGATCGTCTTGATTAAGAAGACAACAGAAGACCGAGTCAATGCCTGCTATGAGAAGCCATCACTTCAACAGGAAAGAAGTTGTTAAAGACTCTTCAAGCTCAACCGGGATCGTTTCATCAAACAACTACAAGAGATGTAGCAGCACCTGAGGAAAACCCGGGAGACTGCACGAGGCACAAGGCACGACTATAGGATCCGAGAACCCCTAGGGTAGGATGAGTCATGTACCCCCTATGCGCAGTCGAGTCGGTATGATGGTTCGAATAGAACCATGATTGTGTGTTGCTTGCTTTTATTTGTTTGTGTTTTGATATCAGTCGGCCTTTTTGCCCTAGGCAACAAGAACGCAACTATATCACCTGCCTTATTTTGTTGTTTGTGTTTGGCCCTTTTTGGCACTTGTTTGTTTGCACCTGCACTATAGAACCCCCTTTAGGCATCCCCCTCCTCTATGCTACTTTCCCCTCTCATCTCTCTCCTCAACTAAAGACAAGCAAGACAATATGCACCAAGGATTCCACCTCGGCGACCAACAAGCACTGAAGACTTTTGCTACAACCTCCTCGACCAAGTACAACCATGTATGTTTGCACCTCAAGACTAGAACCCATCCCTAGACCCTTCTAGACTTCACGAGATACCCCAGCTCGAAACCTTAACCTACGGAATTGCAAGAGAACCGGTTAAGCCTCCGTAACCTTGCTTATCACTGGGTTCATTAGGGAACTAGTGGACATAGTGAACGAGCACATTATCATCCTAAGATAGCACCAAACCGATTTATGCCATTGGGAAGACCAATTTAAGGATATAGGATCGGAGGACAAATGACTTGATGAGTTTATATCGAGACCTTGAGGAATTATCCGAGACTTCTTGGTGGATTATGAGGTTTTTATGTTAGTTGATGAACTTGGTGGGATCATGAGTATAGATTAGCATAGCTTTCATTACCCCTGAGTAAATTGGATTTAGTAGGATAATTGTGTTCACAAGTTGGAATTCTTGGAAGTATTTGGATTTAACTTAGCCATGGGATATTGATAGGAGAGAGTTGATATTACGTAAATGACTTGGGGGAACATGTAGGGATCCCTCGTTGGACACAAGATTTGGATTTTAGTAGCTGATTCTAGTTGAATATAGATGCTGAGTATGTCTACATGGTTCGGAGTAAATTGGATTTAGACTGATGATCTTGACCATGATACCATGATTCTCGGTGGACGATAAACTAGGAGATTGGACTAATTGTCGGAGTTTATTTAGGGTTCTATATAAGCTTGACCTTGGAGTTTACTTGGCCATGATAATGGAAATTGGTGGACTGACTATATTAGAGATAGCCTTTTTCAAGTATTTGGGGATTATAGGAACATTAGGAGATCATGTGGAACACCATAGACATTGGATTAATGGATCGTGTAGTGATTGATGGAAGTTAATGGGCTGTTGGAGTTGATTCATAGGAAGGAAACAAGATCTTGGAGTGGCTTACGACGTGTTTCCCTAGGATAGAGGTGCTTTATCTTAGACCTTGGAAGAATAGGCTGAGCACTTGGATTGTCATGTTCAAGCTTAGTAGCTTATATGCTCTACCCATGGATTTTTAGGGGTAGCCATACATACGAGTTTGGGGATTGTAAACATATATGATTTTGTTAGACCTCCTCTCGAGAGTCATGAGGACATGAATAACATGAGGGATGATTGGAGCTGGCCTACAAGAGTTGATGCTTTCAGTGGTATAAGGTTATTTGTTCAAAGGACTAGATAGAACAATTGGCATCTCAAGAACCGTGCTTAAGGATGAGGTAACAAACGTTCGCTCGCACCCTAGAATCCTTGAAACCCTTAAGCCCTACCAAGCTACAACATGGTCGGATCAGGACCTTAGGGCCTTCACACTAGATCTAGAACCACCTTGGCCCACACTCAACAAGACCACCACTAATTCCCTAGCCTACTTTACGTACCCCATAGACTTCATGGAGTGCTTGGACAAGTTAGTTGCCATCTTTCTTTGATGACATACTTGTCTACCCGAAGACGTAAGAAGAATCGTTGAGCTGGTCAAGGAACATCTGAAGATCGTCATGCCAAGGAGGAAGGACTACCACCATCATCAAGAAGTAAACATCCGCATCGAAGACCAGGTGTATCTGCAAGCCACTCCTCTCTAAGGAACCAAGCATTTCCAAGACAAGGAGACCCATACCAAGATTCATCGGCCCCCTTCGAGATCACTCCAAGATTTAACAACCCCCTCTGAGATCACTACGAGACGAAGAGAAGACGATTCTGGTGGAGTTGCCACCGAGTTACCGGTGTGCACAATGCTTTCCACGCATCACAACCCCGGAAGTGTTTCCAACTTCCTAATTGCCCGATCTCTACGAGGGCATTAACCACCGAGCCATCGACCCCTATCCCAATCTAACCTACCGCAAGCAACCCCTTAGAAACCTGGATCGAGAAGAACGTCATACACGAAGCCACACCAGCAAGTACTTCAACCTCAATGGAGCACTACACGGAAGCAGAAGCAGTATGAGGACGTGAAGACTACCCCGAATCCAAGTTTCCATACTCCTTTCCGCGCCTAGTCTGGGAATCTCGGGGACGAGATTCTTGTAAGGGGGGTAGGTCTGTCACACCCTGATTTTCATGCCACAACACTTAAGTCAATAAATCATGCTAAAATGTGGTTTGACAAAAACTTTTGAGTGTTTTGTCTTTCCTTTGATTGAATGTATGTCTGCTATTTGCAAGTGCTCTAAAAATCAAATAAATCCTCCAACTCCTATACTTCATCTCCTTGCTCCCAACTCTTGAACCAATGATCATGCCATGTGTATAGAGCAATATAGTATTTTCTTACAAAAATAATTTGGCCAAAAAGTATTTTCTAAAATTAGTTTTTCCAAAAACCCTTGAATTGAGATTTGCACTGCAAGTACTTGATTTGGGGTATGAAAAATATTTCAAAAAGTATATTTGAATCCTATTAGATGTAGGACCCCCATAAACCACAAAAATATAATTTTAGAAGTTATTTTCCTATTTTATTTGAAAGCTTTTTCTTAAAGCTAGAAATGGTCTTTAATAGGGAAAAATTATTTTATTGTTTCAAAAATATTTTACAAAAACCTAAGGAAACTCAGTGGACATATATTGTCCATATATAAGAGTTTCAACACATGGCCATGTTCAAAATATTGGTCAAATCCCTCAAAAACCCTTCCTGGATATTTCAAGCTTTTGAAATATTTACAAAGGACATTTTCTCTACAAATTCCAAGAAAATTCTAGCATGTCACATATGACGTATTAGATGATCTTGCCAAGTCTCATGACTTGGAGAACAATATAACATCATCCAATCCCCTCAAAACAATTTCTGTCCATTTTGGAGTTTGAGCAACTTTACATTGCCAAACATGTCCAAATGTTCTCAAACCTTGTGAACATACTCAAATAGTCTAATAATTGATCTAGACCAAGTGGCACAAGTTGGAGAACAAGTTAACTTGATCTAAGTACCCCAAAACCCTCTCTGACCAGAATCAAGTTTGAGAAACTTTGTACTACCAACTTTCTCCCCTTGACCTCAACGTTTGTGAGCATGTTCACATGACCAAATGAGGCCACTAAACCAAGTGGTGCATCAAGGAGAAGTGATTTGCTCAACTAGATCTACTCAAGTCTATTTCTGCTCATTTCTAGGGTTTACAAAAGTTACATTGGCTACTTTGCCCAAATAAGCTCAAATTTGGTGGAACACCCTATTTCTAAGTGTATTTCCATCCTGTTAAGTATCATGGCAATGAGAGTTCATCTGCTAGCCCAAACCATTATCAAACACCTTCTGGCATTTTGCAAAAACCACTATTTTGACCCCTTCCACTATTCTTGGAGAGCTCAAATTTTTACCACAGCTCCTCCTAGCGCCCTTTCACCTCTAGTAACAATGGCAAGTCCATAGATCACTTATTGGGTGGGTAAAACCCCACTTCCTCTCTCTCTGGTCAGCCCATTTGCACACTTCTTCTTCCTCTCCCCTCACTCTACTGGCTCTCCAGGGCATCCAATGCCCCTCCCCTCTTCTTTACTACTCCCTAGCACTCTCGGACATCGGTGGCACACCAGGGCATATAATATGCCATGACATGCCAAACGCGCGCTCCAGAGCGTGCTACAGTGCGGCTAGGCACTATAGACGCCCTCTGCCCAATGCTTCCGGCCACCTCGGGCCTCCCCCGCGCGCCTGCCAATGCGCCTCGGCGTCCGCGACACGCTACATGGTCGGCCCCCTCCTCTCTCCTCCTACCCGCGTCTCCGCGCTAACGGACACCGGCCGCCCGAGTGCGCCAATGGCGCGGCTCACACGCGCGGCGTCTCTGACCTCTCCCTGCTCCCTCTCTTCTTTCCCCTAGGCGTAGTCGGCCCCCACAAGCACCCTAGACATGGTGCAGCGCCCTCCCGAGGCCCGTAGCGATGAGCACGAGCCCGTCGGCGCACGAGCCCACGGTGGACCGCCGTTCGCCTATATAAAGGCCTCCCCGAGCCCTTCCACCCTCACCCCTCGCTCTCTGCACCATCAAGTCATCCCCCTGCACCCCCAGTTCATCTCCAGAAGCACCCGAGCTCGAGATCCGCCGCCTCGGGTCTCTGTCGATCTCGCGGTACAGGCCTCCATTGCCATCTCTCTCTCTCGATCTGGAACCGCCACATCTCTCTCACCATTTCCCCTCTGTCTTCCCTATCTATTGCAGCCAGAATCGACCGGGGCAAGCTCCTCCCGAAGCTCTGCCGCCGGCTTCCTCATCGCCGGCGAACCCCTGCGCTCCGGCGATCGCCTCCACTTCCACCCGAACGGCGACTCCGCCCTAAGCACGCCGGTGCCCTCGGATCGCCTCGCCGTCGACCACAGCGACGCCGGTGAGCTCGCCGTCCTCTCTGGACGGAGGTTGACGACGACAGCCGTGGGGCCCATCGGTCAGCCTCACATCCTGACAGGGGGCCCTGCCTATCAGGTTTAAAACTCCACCGCTACTGCCGCCGCGTAAGTGGAGGCGGGCAGCGCTTCTCCGCGTTTCCACGATTTAAAGCGCCCCATGAAGCCGCTTCGACGTCACCCCTGTTGCCAAGAATCGAGCACTGGGCCGCCCATCGCTATCTTTCGCCTGGTGCGCTGGATAAGGGTACACCCCCTTCCCTTTTCTTTTTCTTTTTCTTTTTTTGTAAAAGTTGTAATATCCATAAACAATTAAAATGGAGTCCAAATTTGATGATTCAAATTTCTAGTGACTATATAAATCAGGATCTATCTGGTGATGCAACATGCACATTTTTCCAGAGACCTTTTCTTCACAAATATTTATCAAATCCCCATTTTCCTATTTCTGTGATGAACTTTAGAAAATCACAGAGAGCCCATTTTTGATCCAAATTCCATGATTCAAAATCCTAGATGTTTCTAAGTTCATAACTTAGTTTATGAATGTGGGGACCCCGACTCACAAGTCGTGATCACCGAATGCACGTGTACAGTGATCCCAGAGATCAATGCTCACTGAACACACAGAAGCTGAATAACAAGAGTCTTACATCCATACATACCGTCTTACACAAATTATGACCATTATGGTCAAGTCTTACATTGATAAAGCCTTAAGGGCTGAACATCAAATGAAACACAAGCAGCGGAAATCTTCGTCGAGAAATAGAACCCATGCCATCTGCCTTAACCCTACAGGCATTCTGACTGGGAAAACGTCCTAGTTCGCATGTTCGTCTCTCTTCTTCGAACTCCGGTTCTTCCATGCCTGGTCAATTAAATAACCAGTGGCAAGCCAATGAGTACTTTGAATGTACTCGCAAGCAACCCATGATTTGGTTCAAGGTACAGTAATGCATGACATAGGTAAAGTTTTGCATAAAGCTAGTTTTGAGTGCAAGGACATGTTCAACAACCTATAAAGCCTGCATCAAGAGAACTCAAGTAACCCTGAGATCTGGTCACAGATATCAACATAAATAGAATGGGCACCAACCCATTTATCATAAACAGTGGGCACCAACCCATCTCAATCGTGTCAAGTCCTTTGACTTGATCCAAGACATCTCCATCATCTCACACACACCGGGTTTGAAAACAAGTGGACGTAGCCCAAGAGCGGTTACCCAACTGTCCATGACCATGGACACGGCTATTCAATAGTTTTACACTCTGCAGAGGTTGCACACTTTACCCACTAGATCCGGGGAACTTCCGTGTCATCCACGACCCGCGGTACCTCAAGTACCCGGGGTAAGCACCCGATCACTACCTTTCCCTAGACGACACTAACATGGAGTCCACTCGATTGGTAGTAACCCCCGTGCCAAACATTTCACATCATAAAGTTGTGGAGCCTTGCTCCCATATTCATCACATACCACAAGCACGGGGTACCAACGGTGTGTCCGGTGCCCTGTGAAAACAGTCATGGCCGCCCTACCTGGCACGACCCCGTCCCAAGAGAGAGCACCAACTCTCCCCCGTCACTAGTAATGCGGTCTCCAAGCTAGTATCGGTCTAGGTACTCAATAATGCCCCTTCCCACATAAGGGTAGAGTGGTCGCGCATGTAAGGTTGGAATAACGGTCGCAACTCCGACCAATCCGTTTTGAAAACAACACACTCTTTCCTTGGCACACCACTTCATCATCAAGTGGTCACTCATCTCATCATCTCCCTCGGGCATAAGTGGCACCCAACGGGGTTTTCGAAAAGACTTTTGAAATCACTTTGCCTCCTTCACCATGCATAAACCCATCCCTTTTTGCGTAGCACTACTTAGCATCCTATCTACTCCCACCGGCATAACCCTCATAAGAAGGTAGGGCCATGCACAATGCAAGTATCAACGAGGAAGTAACTGAGGCAACCAACCCACGTGGTTCACCATCTCATCATGATTCCGATGCAACAATAATGAAGAGCTATAAATGACATGCATATAAAGGGGTTTCATAGTAATGGTCAAAGGGCTGCTTGCCTGGCTCAACAAAGTCTTGTGGGTCTTCAAAGTCCTCTGGTCCAACTCCTTCGTCAACAACGCAATCTATCGTCGCAAAACAATAACGAGAAAAATAAGGCAATAATAGAAACAGAAAAGTCAAAGTGCTCAGTAAAATGTCAACTTGATTTTGTAAAATGCTAGGGTGAAAACTAAGAAGGGAAAAATTCCTAGTTTGGGATTTGGTGTAGCAGAATGGGAGAAATGGATTTTCAAAGATGGATTTAATTGCTCAAATTTGAATTTAAATTTGAACTATACGAAAAGTTGGATGGATACTTATGAAAGTTACACCAATGAATAGGTGGGATTTTTATAAGAATTTAGGAGTTGGAATTATTGCATTTGGATTATTATTTAATCCTGTGGAATTTTTGGAAAAAGTGACAGAAAGGAAAAAGGAAAGGGGCACTGTGCCTGCTGGGCCAGAACAGCCGCAGGGCAGCGGCCCAGCCAGCAGGCCGGCCCAGCCGAGCCAGCGCACAGCGCTCGCGCGCCCACCCATTTCAAACCTGACGGCCGGGGCCCGCAGGTCAGAGAGAGAGAGGCGCGGGAATGTGGGAGAGGATGACAGGCGGGGCCCACCTGTCATCACTAACCCGTGGACAGGGGGGTCGCGGTGCTCACCGGCGACGATGCAGGCGACGGCGAGCTCCGGAAAGTCTTGATGGCTTCAGGGGCCGCCCGCGCTGGTGGGTGGTGGACTTGGCCGGCGGGGTGCTGGTTCACGGCGACGAGGTTCGCGGCGGAGAAGCTTCGGGAGGCGGTAGCTCCGGTCGTTTCCCGCAGCTACAGAGAGGGGAAACATGGGGAAAAGAGTCAGGGGGATGCAGGGGTTCCAGATCGAGGCAAAGGAGGAGCGGGGGAGGCTTATACCTCGCGATCTCCGGCGAGCCGACGCGGCGGAGCGCGAGCTCGATCTCGAGCTTGGGCGGCTTTGGAGGCAAACTGGAGGTGCAGGGGGAGGTTTTGGGGTGTGAGAGAGTGAGTGGTGGCTAGAGGAGGGCTCGGGGAGGCCTTTTTATAGGAGAACGGTGAGGTCCCGTAGACCCGTGCGCCGGAGAGCCTCTGCTCGTCGCCACAGGGCTCGGGAGGAGCTGGCGCCGTGTCTAGGGCGTTCGTGGGCGTCGACTACGCCTAGGGGAAGAAGAGAGAAGGAGTGGGGAGGGGTCAGGGGTGCGCGCGTGTGAGCAGCGCCATTGGCGCGCTCGGGCGGCTCTGTTTGATAGCGCGGAGGCGCGGGGAAGGAGGAGAGAGGAGGGGCCCGACCGCGTAGCGTGCCGCGGACGCCGAGGCGCATCGGCAGGCGCGCGGGGAAGGCCCGAGGTGGCCGGAAGCATTGGGCAGAGGGCGGCTACAGGTTTAGTCAAGATCAGAAGGCCTGAGCGCTGCTTGGCATGCCATGGCATATTATATGCCCTGTGGGCGTGGCCACTGATGTCCAGTAGTGCGAGGAGGTAGTAAAGAAGGAGGGGGAGGCATTGGATGCCCTGGATGGCCACTAGGGTGAGGAGAGAGGTGAGGAAGAGGGAGAAAGGGGCTGTCCAGAGAGAGAAAGAGGGGGGTTTCACCCCTCAATTATTGAGCTGGGGACTTGCCATTGTTACTGGAGGTGAAAGGGGTCTAGGAGGAGCTGTGGTAAAAATTAGAGCTCACCAAGAATAGTGGAAGGGGTCAAAATAGTGGTTTTTGCAAAATGTCAGAAGGTGTTTGATAGAGTTTTGAGCAAGAAAATGGACTCCAATTGCCATGAGACTCCACAGGGTGAAATTACTCATAACAATATAGCCTTCCACCAATTTGGAGATTATTTGGGCAAAGTTGCCAATGCAACTTTTGCAAACCCTAGAAATGGGCAGAAATGGATTTGTGTAGATCCAGTGGAGTAGATCATTTCTCCTTGATGTACCACTTGGTGTGGTAGCCTTATTTGGTCACATGATCAGGCTCACCAAAGTTGGGGTCTTGGAGAAGAAGTTGGTAGAACAAAGTTGTTCAAATTTGATTCTGGTCAGAGAGGGTTTTGAGGCACTTTGACCAAGATTTCCTCTTCTCCAACCTGTGCCATTTGGTCTAGATGCATCATTGGACCCATGAAGCATGTTCACCAAGTTTGAGCACATTTGTACACATTTGGCAATGTAAAGTTGATCAAACTTCAAAATGGACAGAAATAGTTTTGAGGGGTTTTGATGATGTTATCTTGTTCTCCAAGTCATGAGACTTGGCAAGATCATCTAATTTGTCATATGTGACATGATAGAATTTTGCTGGAATTTTTGAAGAATATTTCCTTTGTAAATATTTCAAAAGCTTGAAATATCCAGGAAGGGTTTTAGAGGGATTTGACCAATATTTTGAACATGACCATGTGTTGAAACTCTTATATATAGACAATATATGTCCTATGAGTTTCCTAAATTTTGTCAAATATTTTTAAATCAATAAAATAATTTTTCCTATTAAAGACCATTTCTGGCCTTAAGAAAAGCTTTTAAATAAAATAGTAAAACAACTTTTAAAATTATATTTTTGTGGTTTCGGGTATCCTATATCTAATAGGAGTCAAATATATTTTTGAAAGATTTTTACTGCCCTTAATCAAGTACTTGCAAAGCAAACCTCAATTCAGGGTTTTGGAAAACTAAATTTAGAAAATACTTTCTCGCCAAATTATTTTTGTAAGAAAATTATATATTGCACTATACACATGGCATGGTCATTGGTCGAGCTTGGGGTAAGGAGATGAAATATAGAGGGTGGAGTAGTTGACTTCAAGAAGCACTTGAAAGAATTACGAGAGGAAAACCAACTCCAAATAATAGCCAAATAATGCAAAAGTTTTGTTGGTCCAAATTTTCATGCTTTATTAATGAAAATGAAATGTTACAAAATACAGGTGTGACAGACCTACCCCCTTACAAGAATCTCATCCCGAGATTCCTAAACTAGGCTTTAAAGAGATACGGAACTCGGATCTAAGGTAGTCTTCACGCTCCCAAGTTGCTTCGCTTGATGTGGTTGCTCCATTGGACCTTGAAGTACTTGATGGTTCGGCTGAGTCGTCGCTCAAATTCATCCGAATGCAGATGGGCCTCTCACGATAAGTCAAATCAGGCTGAAGGTTAATGGCTTGGTGATTGACGTCCTTGTAGAGATCAGCTTGTCTCGAACTTGGAGACACTTCCGAGTTGTGACACGTGGAACACGCAGTGCACATCGAAAGTTCGTGGAAGTTCCAACTGGTAAGCCACTTCTCCTCGTCGCTCCATGATCTTGAAGGGCCAATGTATCTCGGAGCAAGCTTTCCTTTGACATGGAAGCTTTGGGCTCCTTTGAGAGCGTGACCGGAGATAGACATGGTCTCCAACTCGAAGTTTATGTCTCTCGACGTGAGTCAGCGTAGCTCTTCTGCCTTGACTTGGCAGACTTGAGACGCTCTCGACAAGCTGGACTTGCTCTTCGCTACACGGAGGATATCCGCCCAAAGACAAGTCCTTCACGGTCTCGACCAATTGAGAGGTGTACAACACTTCCGCCAGATAACACTTCAAATGGTGCCATCTCAAGGCTTGCACGGTAACTGTTGTTGTAAGAGAACTCGGCGAAAGGGAGGCAGTCTTCCCACTTAGCCCCATAAGCTAAGACACAGGCTCGGAGCATGTCTTCGAGTATTTGATTCACTCGTTCGGTCTGACCTCCGGTCTGTGGGTGGAAAGCAGTGCTGAAGGACAACTTGGTCCCCATGGCCTCCTGGAATTTCTTCCAAAACCTTGAGGTGAACTGGGTTCCTCGATCTGACACAATCTCCTTGGGAACACCATGAAGGCTCACAATTCGGTTGATGTAGAGACTGGCTAACTGGTTCCCCTTGTAGGTTGTCTTGACAGGAATGAAGTGGGCCACCTTGGTCAAATGGTCAACGATGACCCAGATGGAGTCATGTCCCTTGTTTGACCTGGGTAAACCGGTGATGAAGTCCATCCCGACTTTGTCCCACTTCCATTCAGGTACCTTGAGGGGTTGCAACAACCTAGCGGGTCGCTGATGTTCAGCCTTGACTCTCTGACATACGTCACATTTTGCAACATAGGTGGCAATCTCCCTTTTCATCCCATGCCACCAAAATCTTTCCTTCAGGTCTTGATACATCTTGGTGCCTCCAGGGTGGATGGAATATGGGCTGTCATGAGCTTCTTACAAGATCAGGTTCTTGAGCTCAACCTTGTTGGGCACGCAGATGCGATTCCCAAACCACACGATTCCTTCCTCATCCTCTGAGAATCCTTAGGCTCTGTCGGCCTTGATCTTCCTCTTGATGCCTTCAATACTCTCATGTCCCTTCTGAGATTTCCTGATATCATCCATCAAGGTAGGCTTAACTTCGAGGTTGGCCAAGAATCCTGGTGCAACCAGTTCCAACCCGAAGCTTTCAAGTTCTTCATACAAGGCGGGTAGCTTGTGCTTTAGCATAGCATTCAAGGAGCAAGCCTTCCCGCTCAACGATCTGCTACCACATTAGCCTTCCTGTGGTGGTATTGAACACCGAGGTCACAATCCTTTATCAACTCCGCCATCTTCTCGCCTCATGTTCAATTCCCTTTGAGTGAAAATATACTTCAGACTTTTGTGATCCGTGTATATCTCACATCGCTTCCCCAAGAGGTAATGTCGCCAAGTCCTCGTGGCATGAACCATCGCTGCTAGCTCGAGGTCGTGAGTAGCATAGTTCTCTTCGTGAGGTCGTAGTTGCCTTGAAAGGTAGGCTACGACTCGCCTTCTTGCATCGTAACACCTCCCATCCGATTCTTGACGATCACAATATATCACAAACTCCTTGTGTATATCCGTGTGGCGAATCTGGGCGTGGTTAGCCTCTTCTTTAGCTCCTCGAAGCTCTCTTCGCACTTCCGGCCCATTCAATTTCTTGTCCTTCTTCAAGAGCTGAGTCATGGGTCGGGCAATGCTCGTGAATCCTTCAACGAACTTGCGGTAATATCCTGCGAGTCCGAGGAAGCTTCTGACTTCCTTCACATTGCTCTTCAGTCACGGCTTCAATTTTAGCAGGGTCGACTGACAATCCTTCTTCAGTTAGAACATGACCCAGGAATTCAACTTCACGCAGCCAGAATTCACACTTGCTGAACTTGGCATACAGTTGGTGCTCTCAAAGCTTGTCTAGGACCATCCTCAAGTGTTGCTCGTGCTCTTCTTCCGACTTCGAGAAGACAAGGATGTCATCAATGAAGACAACGACAAACTTGTCCAAATATTCCATGAAGACCTTATTCATGAGATACATGAAGTAAGCTGGGGCATTGGTCAATCCAAAGGACATGACCGTGCATTCATACAGGCCATATCTGGTTACGAATGCCGTCTTCGGAATATCTTGGGGCCTGATATTCAGTTGGTAGTACCCAGATCTGAGGTCGATCTTGGAGAACACCTTGGCCCCATTGAGTTGATCAAACAGATCTTCAATCTTGGGAAGTGGGTACTTGTTCTTGATTGTAACTTCATTGAGGGAGCGGTAGTCAATGCATAGGCGGATGGTACCGTCCTTCTTCGCCACAAACAGAACAGGTGATCCCCAAGGGGAGGCACTAGGGCGGATAAATCCCTTCCTCAACTGCTCTTCCAGCTGCTTCTTCAATTCTGCTAACTCCTCCGATCCCATCCTATAAGGCTTCTTATAGATGGGTCCTGCTCCGGGTATGAGCTCGATGATGAACTCAATGTCTCGGTCAGGAGGCATTCCTGGTAATTCATCGGGAAAAACATCGGGATATTCGCAGACTACCGGCACTTGTTCCAACCCAACTTCAGTCAGACAGTTGACTCGGTTGGCTTGAGCCGAGGAGGGGTTGGAGGCAAATTTAACTTCGACTCCTTGATCATTGGTCATAGTGACAGCCCGGTTGGCGCAATCTATCAGGCCTTGGTGCTTGCTGAGCCAATCCATTCCCAAGATCACATCCAAGCCTTGTGATTTTAGGATGATAAGGTCTGCTAGAAATCTACCCGTTAATGGTAATCCCGACTCCCTTACATCCTATCTTGGCTCTCATCTCTGCTCCGGGGTTTGTACCACCATGGGGTCATTCAGGTGTAGGGTCATGCCACTTTTTAATGCAAAACTTTGGGTGACAAAAGAATCGTGGCTCGAGAATCAAACAAAACAGCTCTTGGTGCTGAATTGACAAGGAACGCACCCAAAGACGACGTCCGGTCTTCTGGGCTTCTTCCATTGTGACATGATTCACACGACCCCGCCATTGTTGGGCAGGTTGCGGGAGCTTGGTTCCTTGGTGGCATTCCACGGCCTTGTCACGGGTTCTGCGCATTGGGCGCGCGGGCGTCGGGCTTCTTGTTGGGGCAATTCTTGAGTAGTGTCCTGGATGTCCACATCCAAAGCAAGTGAATTGGTTGGGGATGACGCCTTGCCAAAGATTGTTATTGGGGTTGTTGTAAGCTGGCACGGGTTGGCATACTTCTTGAGGTGGATAGTTGGTGCGGGTGCAGGAGCTCTTGGTTGCCGATAGGTAGGCTTGACCGGGCTGGCTGCCACGGGCGAGGCTTCAGTTGCCGGAGCTACCCTTGCCGATCATCTTGCGCTTCGAGTGTCATCCAAGGCACGCCGCTTGTCCTCAAGCATGAGTGCCTTGTTCACCAGATCGAAAAGGTCGGGCAATCGCACACAACAAGCGAGTCTGCAGAGTCCGGTTAAGGCCTTCCATGAAGCGCTCCTTTGGCAAGATCGGTCGACATCCTCGAGGGCATACCTTGAGAGAATCTGAACTTCGCATGTACTCCTTGACAATGCTACTACCTTGCTTCGGGCTCGGAACTCACGCTTCTTGATGGCCATGATTCCGGAAGGAATGTGGGCCTTATGGAATTCTGTCTTGAAGGTGTCCCAAGTGATGTCTTGCTCAACATGCATAGCCTTGAATCCATCCCACCAAGCTCTGGCAGTCTCCTCGAGACAGTGGGCAGCATACGCCACTTTATCACGGTCCTCACTGCATCCGACTAGTGACAGCAGGTCCTCAATGGTGCGGACCTAGTCGTCTGCATCCAGGGGTTCAGCAGTCTCGATGAAAGTGGGTGGTGCATGCTTCTTGAACTCCACCAGTGTGGAACGTCCATGGCCGTGCCCCGCCGGCTGGCGATTGACAGCTTGAGCAATCATCTGGAGGGCTGCAGTGTTGGCTTGGCGTTCCTCTCAGAAGGCTTGGAGAAGCTGAGCCATGTCCATGCTTGGAGGAGGTGGTGGGGTGGAGTCTGCCCTGGGCTTGGTCTGGCCGACTCCGCTTGAGAGAATCCTCCTTCTTGCTGCTGGGTAGAGGTACCAGTACGTGTCACAACAGGCATCCTGTTGGAGTGATCAAGGTTTCATGATTGGGGAAAGATGGGGAAAGCAACATAGATGGGATGCCTAGTAAGGGGGTTGGTATGACACTAATTGTTTTCATGCAAGGGCCAAAAGGGCCAAACACATTCATTAAAGTCCAAACGGGTGATGTAGTCGTTTACAAGTTCCCGAAGGAAAGCACGACATCCATCAAACACAACAAAAGCGAACACAACACTACATGGTTTCATAAGAACCATTACATGGACTCGACTTTGCATAGGGGTACACGACCTATCCTACCGTAGGGTTACCAACGGGCATATCCAAGTTGTGAATGATGCCTAAGTGGTGGAATGCTCGGTCGCGTAGTCTGGCTCTACTGGGTCTTCCTCCTCCTCATCAGTAGCGCGGCTTTCTTCATCGCTTCAAGGGGTGGGGGAGTGGAGGAGCTCAACGCAGCGTTGCTTTGCTGGTGGGGTGAAGAGCCTGCGGTAATCCCTTGCGCTCATGCGGGGTTGCCGTGGTGGTTCTCCATCCTTTGGGGGTCTTCCGCCTCTATATGCGATTGCGGGCTGTCCAGGGGGAGCACCTTCCTTCTTGATCCTGTCTGTCTTCTCTTGTGCTTGGCGAAGAAGTGCCTTGGTCTCATGAAGTTCCTTTCGGAGTTCCATTGATTCCGCGGACAAGTGTTGTGCCAAACTATCGGCACAAAGGCTGAAGTAGGTCTGGAATCGGAGTGGAAGTCCTTCTTCTAATGGTGGAGCTGGTGCATTGCTCTCATCCTCGCCTTCCTTCCGATAAGGCAAGAAACGGGTTGCCAACTCGTCTGCCATCTCTGGAAGAAGGTCTCGGAGGCGGTGAGTGCCTTGAGGGTTGCCGCCTCGACGGCAAGAACTAGTGTTGCCATCTGGGGTCCTCAAGAACCAGCTTGTTGGAGAGTCATTGGCCTTCACGATCACTTCCACATGATACTCCGCCTCGGCGTCATTGATCCAATGCTCATGGTAGGTGAAAGTGGGGCTCGGTGGAACTGCACTTCTTGAGTCTATCCTCGAGAAGCACGGAAACCGTGGTCGAAGTCTTGGCACGGCAGCCATCTACAAAGGTTGAATGGAAGAGGTCAATAAGGAAAATGCATCTTGGGTGGGGTAAGCTTGAAAAGAAGAGAGGTTTAGATGGTCTCAAGTTAACTAACGTCCATGCTAACTAAGGCTTCCTACGATCAGATGGCTCGATACCAGCTCTGTGGGGACCCCGACTCACAAGTCGTGATCACCGAATGCACGTGTCTGAAAGGATCCCGAGATCAATGCTCACCGAACACACGTAAGCTGAATAACAAGAGTCTTACATCCATACATACCGCTTACACAAATTATGACCATTATGGTCAAGTCTTACATTGATAAAGCCTTAAGGGCTGAACATCAAATGAAACACAAGCAGCGGAAATCTTCGTCGAGAAATAGAACCCATGCCATCTGCCTTAACCCTACAGGGCATTCTCGACCGAAAACGCCCTAGTTCGCATGTTCGTCTCCAAAGAAATCTTCTTCGAACTCCGGTTCTTCCATGCCTGGTCAATTAAATAACCAGTGGCAAGCCAATGAGTACTTTGAATGTACTCGCAAGCAACCCATGATTTGGTTCAAGGTACAGTAATGCATGACATAGGTAAAGTTTTGCATAAAGCTAGTTTTGAGTGCAAGGACATGTTCAACAACCTATAAGGCCTGCATCAAGAGAACTCAAGTAACCCTGAGATCTGGTCACAGATATCAACATAAATAGAATGGGCACCAACCCATTTATCATAAACAGAGTGGGCACCAACCCATCTCAATCGTGTCAAGTCCTTTGACTTGATCCAAGACATCTCCATCATCTCACACACACTGGGTTTGAAAACAAGTGGACGTAGCCCAAGAGCGGTTACCCAACTGTCCATGACCGTGGACACGGCTATTCGAATAGTTTTACACTCTGCAGAGGTTGCACACTTTACCCACTAGATCCGGGAACTTCCGTGTCATCCACGACCATTCATGCGGTACCTCAAGTACCGGGGTAAGCACCGATCACTACCTTTCCCTAGACGACACTAACATGGAGTCCACTCGATTGGTAGTAACCCCCGTGCCAAACATTTCACATCATAAAGTTGTGGAGCCTTGCTCCCATATTCATCACATACCACAAGCACGGGGTACCAACGGTGTGTCCGGTGCCTCGTGAAAACAGTCATGGCCGCCCTACAGCACGACCCGCCCCAAGAGAGAGCACCAACTCTCCCTCGTCACTAGTAAAGCGGGCTCCAAGCTAGTATCGGTCTAGGTACTCAATAATGCCCCTTCCCACATAAGGGTAGAGTGGTCGCGCATGTAAGGTTGGAATAACGGTCGCAACTCCGACCAATCCGTTTTGAAAACAACACACTCTTTCCTTGGCACACCACTTCATCATCAAGTGGTCACCCATCTCATCATCTCCCTCGGGCATAAGTGGCACCCGACGGGGTTTTCGAAAAGACTTTTGAAATCACTTTGCCTCCTTCACCATGCATAAACCCATCCCTTTTTGCGTAGCACTAATTAGCATCCTATCTACTCCCACCGGCATAACCCTCATAAGAAGGTAGGGCCATGCACAATGCAAGTATCAACGAGGAAGTAACTGAGGCAACCAACCCATGTGGTTCACCATCTCATCATGATTCCGATGCAACAATAATGAAGAGCTATAAATGACATGCATATAAAAGGGTTTCATAGTCATGGTCAAAGGGCTGCTTGCCTGGCTCTACAAAGTCTTCTGGGTCTTCAAAGTCCTCTGGTCCAACTCCTTCGTCAACAACGCAATCTATCGTCGCAAAATAATAACGAGAAAAATAAGGCAATAATAGAAACAGAAAAGTCAAAGTGCTTAGAAAAATGTCAACTTGATTTTGTAAAATGCTAGGGTGAAAACTAAGAACGGAAAAATTCCTAGTTTGGGATTTGGTGTAGCAGAATGGGAGAATTGGATTTTCAAAGATGGATTTAATTGCTCAAATTTGAATTTAAATTTGAACTATACAGAAAAGTTGGATGGATACTTATGAAAGTTACACCAATGAATAGGTGGGATTTTTATAAGAATTTAGGAGTTGGAATTATTGCATTTGGATTATTATTTAATCCTGTGGAATTTTTGGAAAAGTGATGAGAAAGGAAAAGGAAAGGGCACTGTGTGCTGCCGGGCCGTAACAGCCCAGCAGGCAGCTGCCCAGCCAGCAGCCGCCCAGCCAGCCAACAAGACAAGACAGTGCAAGGCTAGCTTACCATTTCATACCCGACGGCCGGGCCCGCAGGTCAGAGAGAGAGAGGCGCGCGGGAATGTGGGAGAGGATGACAGTCGGGGCCCACCTGTCATCACTAACCAGTGGACAGGGGGGTCGCGGTGCTCACCGGCGACGATGTAGGCGACGGCAAGCTCCGGCGAGTGCGGGGATGGCTTCAGGGGGCCGCCGCACGTCGGTGGGTGGTGGACTTGGTCGGCGGGGTGCACTGTTCACGGCGACGGGTTCACAAGGCGGAGAAGCTTCGGGAGGCGGTAGCTCCGGTCGTTTCCCGCAGCTACAGAGAGGGGAAACGAGGGGAAAAGAGTCAGGGGGATGCAGGGGTTCCAGATCGAGGCAAAGGAGGAGCGGGGGAGGCTTATACCTCGCGATCTCCGGCGAGCCGACGCGGCCGAGCTCGAGCTCGATCTCGAGCTCGGGCGGCTTTGGAGGCAAACTGGAGGTGCAGGGGGAGGTTTTGGGGTGTGAGAGAGTGAGTGGTGGCTAGAGGAGGGCTCGGGGAGGCCTTTTATAGGAGAACGGTGAGGTCCCGTGAGACTGTGGCGCCGGAGAGCCTCTGCTTTCGTCGCCACAGGGCTCGGGAGGAGCTGGCGCCGTGTCTAGGGCGTTCGTGGGCGTCGACTACGCCTAGGGGCAGAAGAGAGAAGGAGTTGGGAGGGGTCAGGGGTGCGCGGGTGTGAGCAGCGCCATTGGCGCGCTCGGGCGGCTCTGTTTGATAGCGCGGAGGCGCGGGGAAGGAGGAGAGAGAGGGCCCGATCACAGAAGTCGTGCATGGACGCCGAGGCGCATCAGCAGGCGCGCGGGGAAGGCCCGAGGTGGTCGGAAGCATTGGGCAGAGGGCGGCTTCAAGGTTTAGTCAAGATCAGAGCTTCTGCCTGAGCGCTGCTTGGCATGCCATGGCATATTATATGCCCTGGGCGCGCCACCGATGTCCAGTAGTGCCAGGAGGTAGTAAAGAAGGAGGGGGAGGCAATGGATGCCCTGGATGGCCACTGGGGTGAGGAGAGAGGTGAGGAAGAGGGAGAAAGGGGCTGTCCAGAGAGAGAAAGAGGGGGGTTTCACCCCTCAATTATCGAGCTGGGGACTTGCCATTGTTACTTGAGGTGAAAGGGGTCTAGAAGGAGCTGTGGTAAAAATTAGAGCTCACCAAGAATAGTGGAAGGGGTCAAAACAGTGGTTTTTGCAAAATGTCAGAAGGTGTTTGATAGAGTTTTGAGCAAGAAAATGGACTCCAATTGCCATGAGACTCCACAGGGTGAAATTACTCATAAAAATATAGCCTTCCACCAATTTGGAGATTATTTGGGCAAAGTTGCCAATGCAACTTTTGCAAACCCTAGAAATGGGCAGAAATGGATTTGTGTAGATCCAGTGGAGTAGATCATTTCTCCTTGATGTACCACTTGGTGTGGTAGCCTTATTTGGTCACATGATCAGGCTCACCAAAGTTGGGGTCTTGGAGAAGAAGTTGGTAGAACAAAGTTGTTCAAATTTTATTCTGGTCAGAGAGGGTTTTGAGGCACTTTGACCAAGATTTCCTCTTCTCCAACCTGTGCCATTTGGTCTAGATGCAACATTGGACCCATGAAGCATGTTCACCAAGTTTGAGCACATTTGGACACATTTGGCAATGTAAAGTTGATCAAACTTCGAATGGACAGAAATAGTTTTGAGGGTTTTGATGATGTTATCTTGTTCTCCAAGTCATGAGACTTGGCAAGATCATCTAATTTGTCATATGTGACATGATAGAATTTTCCTGGAATTTTTGAAGAATATTTCCTTTGTAAATATTTCAAAAGCTTGAAATATCCAGAAGGGTTTTAGAGGATTTGACCAATATTTTGAACATGACCATGTGTTGAAACTCTTATATATGGACAATATATGTCCTATGAGTTTCCCTAAATTTTGTCAAATATTTTTAAATCAATAAAATAATTTTTCCTATTAAAGACCATTTATGGCCTTAAGGAAAAGCTTTTAAATAAAATAATAAAACAACTTTTAAAATTATATTTTTGTGGTTTCGGGTATCCTATATCTAATAGGAGTCAAATATATTTTTGAAAGATTTTTACTGCCCTTAATCAAGTACTTGCAAGGCAAACCTCAATTCAGGGTTTTTGAAAACTAAATTTAGAAAATACTTTCTCGCCAAATTATTTTTGTAAGAAAATTCTATATTGCACTATACACATGGCATGGTCATTGGTCAGGAGCTTGGGGTAAGGACATGAAATATAGAGGGTGGAGTAGTTGACTTCAAGAAGCACTTGAAAGAATTACAGAGGGAAAACCAACTCCAAATAATAGCCAAATAATGCAAAAAGTTTTTGTTGGTCCAAATTTTCATGCTTTATTAATGAAAATGAAATGTTACAAAATGCAGGGTGTGACAATGAACATTTTTATTAATACTTTCTGTAGTACATAAAATAATGGTCTATTTCTTCATATATAGCCAACTTTGCAAATTCATAGGAAATCCATTTGAACTCCAAACCCAGTGAACCAATTCCTAGATGCTTCTAAAATCATCCTTTGTTAAATGGGTGCCTTTTCTCATTTTTCAAAATAATTCTTCTGTACACTTCTTGCAATTCCATAAACCCCTTGATTCCATCATATCGAAATGTTTAGAAATATCCATAGATCCACTTCCAATGAAATCACTTTGGTCATTCCTCATATGACCAGAGGTATTCTAGAAAAGTCCAACTCACATTTTTAGAGCACTTTTACTTTTGCCTTGTTGTGTTGCTTATTGTGTTTGTTTCCGACGTTAGTTGACGAAGTAGACGGAGTACTTGGAGAAGGACCAGAAGATTTCAAGACTCTGATGAACCAGGCAAGCAGCCCTTTGACCATTTCTATGAAACCTTTTTATGCATGTCATATAGTACCTTATCATTGTTGCAACGGAATCGTGATGGGGTGATAACCACTTCGATGGTTGCCACCATACTTCCTCGTTGATACTTGCATTGTGCATGACCCTACCTTCCTATGAGGGTTATGCCGGTGGGAGTAGGTAGGATGCTAAAGTAGTGCTACGCAAAAAGCGACGGGTATATGCATGGTGAAGGAGGCAAAGTATTTTCAAAAGACTTTTTCGAAAACCCCGTCGGGTGCCACTTATGCCCGAGGGAGATGATGAAATGGGTAACCACTTGATGACGAAGTGGTGTACCGAGGCAATTGTGTGTGTTGTTTTCGAAAACGGATTAGATTTAAGATTTGTCGACTGTCCCAACCTTACATGCGCAACCACTCTACCCTTATATGGGAAAGGGCATTATTGATTACCTAGGCCGATACTAGCTTGGAGCCCGCATTACTAGTGTTTGGGGAGAGTTGGTGCTCTCTCTCGAGACGGGGTCGTGCCAGGTAGGGCGGCCATGACTGTTTTCACAGGGCACCGAACACACCGTTGGTACCCCGTGCTTGTGGTATATGATGAATATGGGAGCGAGGCTCCACAACTTTATGATGTGAAATGTTAGGCACGGGGGTTACTACCAATCGAGTGGACTCCATGTTAGTGTCGTCTAGGGAAAGGTAGTGATCGGGTGCTTACCCTGGGTACTTGAGGTACCGCGGGTCGTGGATGACACGGAAGTTCCCTGGATCTTGTGGGTACAGTGTGCAACCTCTGCAGAGTGTAAAACTATTCGAATAGCCGTGTCCACGGTCAAGGACAGTTGAGCGGTGCTGCTTAAACTACGTCCAGAGTTTCACAACTGTGTGTGTGTGTGTGATAAAACTACTTGGGTCATGTCAAGGGACTTGACATGATTGAGATGGGTTGGTGCCCACTCTATTTATGTTAGATGGGTTGGTGCCCACTCTATTTATGTTGATATCTGTAACCTGTCCTCATGGTTACTTGAGTTCTCTTGATGCATGCCTTACAAAGTTGTTGAACATGTCATTGCACTCAAAACTAGCTTTCTGCAAAAATTTACCTATATCAAGCATTGTTGTATCTTGAACCAAAACATGGGTTGCTTGCGAGTACATTCAAACGTACTCACTGGCTTGTCCCTGGCTATTTACTTGGCCAGGCTTGAAAGAACAGGATATGATGAAGAATACTTCAGCGACGAGCATGCAAGCTAGGACGCTTCCCAGTCAGAATGCCTGTAGGGTTAAGGCAGATGGCATGGGTCCAGGTTATCGACGAAGATTTCCGCTGCGATGATATACTCAAGACTTGACCATAATGGTCCTACTTGTGTAAAACGGTATGTATGGGTGTAAGACTCTTGTTATTCAGCTTCTGTGTGTTCAGTGAGCATTGATCTCTGGGATCACTGTACACGTGCATTCGGTGATCACGACTTATGAGTCGGGGTCACCACACTGGCCTACTCAGCCGCTCCTCTCACGCACACACTAGCAGCCTGTTTATCAGCGACGGTTACTGTGGGGGCAGAACATTTGAGTTATTTGATACAGCGATACTAGGCTTTTTGCTTCCATTTGTGGAGGTGTAATGGATCTCGTCGAACTTTGTTAGTAGTTCCTTCTTTATGAATGAGATGAAGCAAAGCTTTTGCCTCCGTTTAAAAAAACACGTCAAGAGGAATTTCTTTTATAGTAGAGCCGATAATGGAGTGAAGTCCATGCGTGCAACGCCACAAGCTACAGAGTAGTAGTAGAGCACTTTATGTACGGAGCCATATTGAACAGTTCCCAATGCCCCGCCACGGGATGCTAGGAAGGAAAACCCGTTCACGTGGCTAGGCTGTCCAGTGCACCCAGATTGTGGGGCCGCACGTCCGTTTGACTTCAAAACTCAAACTACCCGTGTAAAATATGGCTCACAGCGAGGTGTAGTAGTACTATTTTTTTTTAAAAAAAAGGCCACCGTGCGTTCGGCCGGGATCGAACCCTCAAAACGATGTATACACTCCCGGGACCACTAGTAGTACTCGTTGGAGTACAACACAACCTAGAATCGCCTTTTGTCGCTAGTAGTATGTACATTGTTCCTTACAAGAAACCACTAAAATGCCAAGAAACTACTACCACTTGCATACGTGGTGGACTTAAGATAAGACTACCTTATCAACCATTGTACATGCTCTTACCAACAAAAATCCTCGAGTGACCTCCTACCTCCGGCCTGTCCACCTAGTCATCCTCGGCCATGGGACGTAGCTACCGCCGCCGGTAGAAGGCGAGGTCAAAACCGCCGGCGGTGCGGAGCCCATGTTGCGGCAGCCCGGATGCCACCTCCGGCGCATGGCGCTAGCTAGCCAAGATAGCTCCGCCCAGCTACTTGTCTGCAAGGTTTGCTAGCTAGATTAGCGCGGCAGCGACGACGGCTTGTTTCAGCGCCAAGGCCAAAGCCAGCCATCTTGCTCGGCGAAGGCCAGCGCGGCTTGCTCGCCGTGAGTCATGCTTGGGCCAGCCTGCCAACCCGTCAGCGGAGGCGGCCAAGGCGTCCGGCCCGTCCGGAGCGGCGGCCAACTCGCCATCACCGGCGCCACCGACAAACACGATCAAGACTGCTTTGAAGTAATGTTCAGGAAAAATAATGATTTGAGGGGGAATAACAGGATAGAAGGTCAGATGTGGGTCCCTCGTGTCAACAGTCAAACAAAATGTGTTGGTTTAAGCTGCCTCGTCAGCACGGACATGTGGGCCAACCCTGTCATAAATGGGTTTAAACGAACCTAATCGGTAGGAGTACTAGGTAGTAGTTTTTGGCGTGGATTAAGAAATTTTGGGTATGTTTTTGCTATTTTTTGTACAATAGATTCTTCCTAGGGCTCGTTGAATGTGGTAGTTTTTTGTAGATACTCTACATATTGTAAGTAGGAGTGAAAGTTAAGCTTTGGAAGCCAATAAGCAAGGCTAGTTACATAGTGCATATGTGTACATGATTGAAAGTAAATATCAACCATGAGTGACTAATATCTTGATCGAAAACTCGAAACTATGGAATACTAGGAAAAAAATGCATGGTTGGAAATACTAGAAATGTTCATGTCTGTTGCAACGAATCTTAATTAGAATAATACTTATTCACAAACTTGGTACAAAAGACTCTAATTTTTATATACATATGTTTCAATTAGAATATATTCCTTGGGCTGCTTTGGTGAGGTCAGGGAGGGATGTGGTTGGTTTTAAGATACTAATTATGGGTTTTTCTGCAAACTGGTAGACAAGTGGGATGTTGGTGAGAAAAGGCAACAACTTACCTCACAATCGTTAGATGTAGATCTAATGGTCGAAACGACGATGGCGTATACACCAAAGATCACCAACTTAGTCTTGTGTAGGAGTACCAGAAGATCCGTGCATTGCACGGAACATCAAGATGCATTTTTTATAAAACACTTGTTGTGATTGACCCTTGCGGGAGTAATCCCATGTGTAAAAACTAATGATATCTCGAGAAATATGAGATAAGGGGAAGAGGAGTGGGGTGTGGTGGTGGTTGGTGGTCGGATTGAGCAGAGGCATGGGGATTGACGACGCCGGCAGCAGCCACCAGGCCAGTTTGTTCTAGAGGATTCCTTTCTTAATTGCTCAATAATGAGGTTTGTTGGAGATATGGATGAATGAGGGAAGGCCTTGTCTGCAAATGTGGAGAGGGGTGCGGGTATCTTTTAGTTTAATTTCCATCCGTCGGATATAGATCGGACGGTCTATATTGCAAGATGGCACACGTATCATCACCACCTCGGTTTTTTATAAGAGAAGAAATATAAGTATGGAGATACAAACGTATTATCGATACTTGCTTCCGTAAACTAGCATCTACATTCTATTCAACGCCTCGGCATGTGGGGCCTTAGCACAATGACTTCTCGACTGTGTAAAAGAAAGATTTTCCCGTCGCCGAGAAGGAGGGGGTGACGGCGGCGCGCTTTTTGGCTTGCTCTAGTCCTAGTAGTCATACTAGGTGGTCTAAGCATGTGTAGATTTATTCTTTTTCACGTCTCGTGTTCGCCGTACTGCCACGACTGTTGATGAATAGACGGTAAGTTATTCATAGGGAAACCCTTGATGAGCGTGTTTGCGAGAGAGAGAGAGAGAGAGAGACTGTGTGCGTGTCTGATATGTTAGAGACTGAGGCAATGATAACAGATTCTTTGTGTCTATGTGTGTGGAGGATAGAGAGAGACATGTACATGGGGCTTTGTGTTGTGTAACATGGAGACATATATACATAGTTAGAGAGTGAGTGTGTGAGATACACATGCAGACATGGGGAGAGATGAGCAGATAAATGGGTGTTTGTGCGTGTTTGTGTGTGTTTGTGCACGCGTTTGTGTGTGAGAGGGAGACCACTGATGATGTAAACCTAGTATAAGGGAAGGGGGAATGGTGTGACATGTGTAGTAGCGGGATAGCACGGGTGCGGGTTGGGGGAGCAGACTATTTGGAAGAGACATCGAGTGTGTGTCTGGGAGAGGGGTGTGAGAGCGGGAGAAAGAGAGAGTTAGCGACAGAGAGAGAGAGAGGAAGAGAGGGGTGAGAGGGGTCGTCTGTGTCCATAAATGGCATATAGATAGGGAGACAATGTTGATGTTGTCCGAAATTGGCCTATGAACGGAGACGCAAATGAAGCGAGTCATCGTGTGTGTGATAGGGACTTCATGAGTGATCTAGAATAGATGGTGTAGAGAACAATGTGCAAAATCGAGAACGATTATATATTAGGGAGCTATGCAAAGAGTCACAACATATATGTATGCAGGGAAGGAGCTGGGGCGGGTTCGCATGTGGGAGAGATAGAAAGAGGAGAGTGGTGCACAAGGAGACAAAGTGTGCTTGTTTGCAGTGGGGGTGGTGTGTGAGGTGAGTGCGCGAGAACCACATAACTAGGGAGATAGATGTTTGGGGGTGACGTTTTGTGTGTATGGGAAATATACACTCTACATAGTGCGTGTGCTTGGCTAAGAGAGATAGCGGGAGACCTAGAGAGTGAGGGAAGAGATGTGTGCATGCCCGAGAGACAAAGTGATAGAGAACTATGTTGGGGTCCGAGCTTTACAAGAGAGAGGGGTGTTAATGTGCTCGTGTGTTGGTGTTTGGGGGAGAGAACGACTTCTCTATTTGTGTGTGTGTGTGTGTGGTGGTGGTGGGGGGGGGGGTGACTTCAGATAAAGAGTGAGGTGTCTATATTTGAGGGACTTTAGAGTAATTGAGATATTGTGTTGTAACGCCCCGGACACAAATTTCCATATTTGTAACTCCAACTCTTGCCATTTCCGGCTATGTGTTGTGATATTTCCTTCGTGGTTGGGTTTTTTGTCTTCGTTTTGCTTTTTGTTCATGTCATGCATTCATCATTGCATCATTTGCACTGCATCATGTCATCATGCCATCATGTCATTTAATTTTTGCAACTCAACTAAATAAATTGTATGGATCCTCGGTCCATTTAAATCGAGGGATATTCACAATGGTGACTTCTATTTATAACATATCATCCCAATATTAGGGAGCTATATTAAATATTTCTTTAATTTGGAAATCACCATAACACACTTGCAAATTATCCCAATGGCTTTGTTATCCTAATTCTTGGTCTCCAACCTTGCCATATATTCTTTCATCATATTCTGGAGCTCCACCAAAAATCCGAACATTTTTGGACCTTCCCAACCCTCACTTCCTATTCAAATCATTTGAATTTAAATCAAATGAGTTTGAATTTAAATCTTTCAATCATGGCCTTTTCTATTTTCTCGGAACAAGCACATTTTTGTGAGTCTGGGAAAATTATGCGCATGCGCAAATTCTTTCCCTAACCTCTCTTTCCTTTCTTTCTCATCTCTATTTTGTTTTCATTTATTTATTTTTAGAGTGAGAGAGCCCAGAGCTGTGCCGGCCTGCTTCCCTGCATCCTTTTGGCCCAAAGCCCACCATCCCCATCTTAACCCTAGCCTCCTGCCGATCCCCTCGCTCTCTCCCTTGATGCCCCATCCAGCGCCGCCAGGAGCCTCGATCCCCATCTCCCTCCGCTCGATCTCCTCGTTCACACCCCGCGCCTCACCTCCTCCTCGCCGCTGCTTCCGCCATGGCGCCGCGCCCTGCTTCTCCTCCCGCCCCGACGCCCCCCTTCGGCTGCTCGTGCCTGCAGCTCCGTCCGCGAGCTGGTGCAGCCATGGCGCCACAGGAGCCCCGCACCTGACCCCCTCGCCGAGGCCATGGCCGCCTCTGCGCCTTCTTGCCTCTACGCCTTGCTCCCTCCGGCTGCCAAGCATCGTCACGCCCCTGCCATCCCCGCACCTCTGTTCGTCGTTGTTGTCACCACGAGCTGGGTCACCGCTTCCTGCTGCTGACCACCACCATCGCCTCCTTACTGTTGGCCGATCCCCAAGTCCGTCGGCCTGCCTCCGCTTCGAACTGGTAGGAACGGAACCCCAGCGACCTCCCGCGACCGGTGACGGCAAGTGCGACGCCTGCGCCCATATTTGTTGCATCTCCGTCGGCCTCCTCCTCGTGCTATGGAGCTCCTGCTTGAGCCATCCCCTCCGGCCAACTCTGCCTCCACCGCTGCTGCTTTGACCTCCCCTGGTTCAACTCGTATCCAATGAACAGCAGCCCGATGGCTTCTCTATTCCAAGTGCCTCCAAAGAGGTCAGTGTCATGCACCTCCTCCGCATGTTGCCGTGGACGCCAAGTACCTCGAAGAACACCTTTGTTATCGCCTCGCAAGACGTTACCTGGATACGCCAAGACTCGGACCAACAAGTACCACGACGTCCGTCGATCGCCAAGTACCCCTACATGTGGATACGCCATGTTCCTCTTCGACCCGTGTACCACTACCGTTGCCGAAGACCCGTGTAACGGAACCGTCAAGTTCGACTACCTTCGTGTGTACCACTACTTCCACGATGACCCGTGAACGACTACTTCCCTCGACGATTTTGAACCACCGTGAAAGGCACGCAAGATCAATTCTACGTTTTCTCAATGCTGTTTGTTTCGTTCATCCCAAGTTGTCTTTGTTTTCCCCACCCTCCACCTTTTCTTCAACGACTCATTTGTTTTAATCAAGTATCCATTTATTCATGTGAAGTCACTTCACTCTTTCAATCAATGTTCTATCCGGTGATTTTCCATGAAGATGCTCAACAGTTTCAAGTTCATCATCCTTCATTGTTGTTTCTTCTCCAGTGGTTACAATTCAACCTTTCGATATTCATCATATTCCTTTCCTCGTTTCTAATGCTTTCTCATGCCGATGCACCTCATAATCATTCACCTCTTCCTATTCATTTGTTCTGGAGTGCTGAAGATATCCCACAAGACTTGTGTTTCCATTCTCAATCCGTTCAAGATATTTCAAGGTTGTTATCTCATTCAAGCCATTTAATTCAACCGGTGCAACCTCTCTTTAAAATTATTCAACGATGTTTTCTTTTGAGTGGGCCCTAACCCACAGGTCTTTTCCTAGGATCTTACCTGACTATTCTAATTCTCCCGGAGTTATTCTCAAATTCCTTTTAAGTGTGACGTAAGAATGGATCCCATAAGTCACATGCCTTCTCCAAGATCTCATTCAAATTCTTTTCATTGTTGGCTCAAACTTTTCGGTTTTTTCATTCTCCCGGAGTATCTCAGCAATTTTGGTGTTGTTTCTCCTCATCATTCTCGGATTTTGAAGACCGAAGAAGAGTTCCTCATAAATCCTTACCCGTTCTTCCAAAGATGCGTAGTTCAAGCTTGATGCCATCCTCTCATAATTGTTTTCGATTGTGAGAATTCTTTTCACCATCCGGAGCATTTCATGAGTTGTTTCCATTTCTTTCCTCCGAAGGCCATCATGTCATAATTCTTCATTCTCAGCTTTTAGCTCTCCTTCTCCATATTCTACCGGTGCATCATTCAAGTATTCTCTAATAAGCTCATGATCACTTCGTTTTCTTGTATCTAAATCCCCTCAAGTATCTTCATTCGTTTTCCAATTCTTCCCGGTGAATTGTGCCTTTGCTACTCTCATTTTCAATTCTTACGGTGGTTCGTTCAAGACTCCTCTTCCTTTGCTACCGTATCAAATATTCGTTGTTTCCAAATCCCACCGGTGGTTCCATCAATACCTTCTCAAGTTTACGCTATATCTCTCTTAATCCTTTTTCAATGGAAATAAGTAGTATGCCAAATCGGTTCCTTGTCATCAATTAAATTTGATGAAGGATAAGCATACAATAAATCTTATTCTTATTTCCTCGAGGTGACTCAATTCTTTTTACGGAGATTATTCATGACGAATAAATTCTTGTTTACAAGTGATTCATCTTTCTTTCCGGAGTTGGTCATCATATCACATTCTCGGTTCGAGATGCTTCATCTTTACTTTTCCGGAGTTCCAAGTTTTCTGCATTATCGTCGCGAAGCTCCATCTAAATCATTGCAAGGCTTCACCTTGTGTTTTCAACTTCTCCTTCTTTTATCATCCTTTTATTACCGGAGTTCTTCATTGAGGCTCCACATGGTGGTTCGTCAAGGATTCTTTTCATTCCTCAATTGTTCTTCAAATTTTCTCTCGAAGTTATGACCCGCCAAGCTATACTCAAAATTAAACATGGTGTTCAACACATGTCTTGTTTTGAGGAGTTCGAGTATTCTTCATCTTGCATTGCAAAGTGCAATTCCTTCTACCTTATCTTTTGATGTGGTGTTATGTCACTCTTGACAATTTCCTTCATGTTTCATGATTCATATTGTTGTCAAGAATGAGGTATTTTAAATCCATCAATCCCTTTGTTGGAGTTATCTTGTGTCATATTTCACCTAAAGCCTTCCCTAAGGAATGTTGCTATTTGTGGTGCGTATCTATGATCCAATTTTCTCCTGCTCATCTCGGTGAAGAAGTTTGTCATCTCTTTGGTGCTCTCAATCAAATCAATGGTTTCCATTAGTGAGACATTGTGATGTTGCTCTTTTCACCCATCACCTCATTTTGTCAAGATCACGTTATTTTCTTGCTCATTCATTTAACCGGAGTGTTGTGTTCTCATTCAAGTTCTTTCATCTTATAAAGTCATGCGTCTCTTTCAACCGAAGTGTTGTCCGAATTTGATCTTGCCTTGTTCCTTGTTTATCTTGTTTCAACTAGAGTGGTTCCAATTCCTTCTTGTCCATTGTACTCGTCATTCATAGCTTTGCAACCTCCAAGGTTCACATGGTGCTCCTTGTTTCTATTTTCTACTACAGTGCTCTCAATTGTGTTCAACTCCGTTGTGTTCTTTCTTTCAACTTTTCAACCTCTCAAGGTTCTTTGCTTTCACTCTTTTGTCGAAGAAGCAACTTAGTTTACCTCTTATCTTCCTCTTCCTTTTCCCTCCGGTGCCATCCTAGATCTCGGGACGAGATCCTCTCGTAGTGGTGGAGTGTTGTAATACCCCGGACACAAATTTCCATATTTGTAACTCCAACTCTTGCCATTTCCGGCTATGTGTTGTGATATTTCCTTCGTGGTTAGGTTTTTTGTCTTCGTTTTGCTTTTTGTTCATGTCATGCATTCATCATTGCATCATTTGCACTGCATCATGTTATCATGCCATCATGTCATTTAATTTTTGCAACTCATCTAAATAAATTGTATGTATCCTTGGTCCATTTAAATCGAGGGATATTCACAATGGTGACTTCTCTTTATAACATATCATCCCAATATTAGGGAGCTATATTAAATATTGCTTTAATTTGAATCACCATAACACACTTGCAAATTATCCCAATGGCTTTGTTATCTTAATTCTTGGTCTCCAGCCTTGCCATATATTCTTTCATCATATTCCGGAGCTCCACCAAAAATCCGAACATTTTTGGACCTTCCCAACCCTCACTTCCTATTCAAATCATTTGAATTTAAATCAAATGAGTTTGAATTTAAATCTTTCAATCATGGCCTTTTCTATTTTCTCAGAACAAGCACATTTTTGTGAGTCCAGGAAAATTATCCGCATGCGCAAATTCTTTCCCTAACCTCTCTTTCCTTTCTTTCTCATCTCTATTTTGTTTTTATTTATTTATTTTTAGAGTGAGAGAGAGCCCAAGAGCCAGTGCCGCCTGCTTCCCTTGATACTTTTTGGCCCAAAGCCCAGTCATCCCCATCTTAACCCTAGCCTCCTGCCGATCCCCTCGCTCTCTCCCTTGATGCCCCATCTAGCACCGCCAGGAGCCTCGATCCCCATCTCCCTCCGCTCAATCTCCTCATTCACGCCCCACGCCTCAGCTCCTCCTCGCCGCTGTTTCCGCCATGGCGCCGCGCCCTGCTTCTCCTCCCGCGCCGACGCCCCCCTTCGGCTGCTCGTGCCTGCAGCTCCGTCCGTGAGCTCGTGCAGCCATGGCACCACAGAGCCTCAAGACTGACCCCGCCGAGGCTATGGCTGCCGCTGCTTTTCTTGCCTCTGCGCCTTGCTCCCTCCGGCCGCCAAGCATCGTCACGCCCTGCCGTCCCAGCGCCTCTGTTTGCCGTTGTTGTCACCACGAGCTGGGTCACCGCTTCCTGCTGCTGACCACCACCATCGCCTCCTTACTGCTGGCCGAGCCCCAAGTCCGTCGGCCTGCCTCTGCTTCGAACTGGCAGGAACGGAACCCCGGCGACCTCCCGCGACCGGTGTCGGCAAGTGCGATGCTTGCGCCCATCTCTGTTGCATCTCCGTCGGCCTCCTCCTCGTGCTATGCAGCTCCTGCTTGAGCCGTCCCCTCCGGCCAACTCTGCCTCCACCGCTGCTGCTTTGACCTCCCCTAGTTCAACTCGTTTCCAATGAACAGCAACCCGATGGCTTCTCTGTTCCAAGTGCCTCCAGCAGGCCAGGTCTGTGCACCTCCTCCACATGTTGCCATGGACACCAAGTACCTCGACGAACACCTTTGTTATCGCCTTGCAAGACGTTCCCTGGATACGCCAAGACCCGGACCAACAAGTACCACAACGTCCGTCGATCGCCAAGTACCCCTACACGTGGATACGCCAAGTTCCTCTTCAACCCGTGTACCACTACCGTCGCCGAAGACCTGTGTAACGGAACCGTCAAGTTCGACTACCTTCGTGTGTACCACTACTTCCACGACGACCCGTGAACGACTACTTCCCTCGACGATTTTGAACCACCCTGAAACGCACGCTTCAAAGGTATAACCCCGAGAAGACGTTCGTGGACCGAATGCATGTGTTGTATGAGATGCACCCTATGTTTGGACCATGTCCCGAATTGATCCTTGCACATCCCTCCTCGTTTGCCATGTCGCCGTCCCGTGGGAACCCGGAATCCGGGATCACCCCACCATCCTTGCATGACACACTCACGCCCACTTCCTTTTGCACCGGTCTCTCCGTGAGCTATACCGGAACCGGAATGTTGCCATGGCACCATTTCCGTTTTGTTGCCGTGGCACCCCTTTTGTTCCGCCATGGTGACCAAATGCTTCATAACATGCTCATGTCAACATTTTCATAAATATTGCCTAAAACTTGCATATGTCATCCGCATCATGATAACAACAATTAAAATGATTAAAATTGTTGTTGCATTAAATTGCTAGATGACATGAGGATTTTCCGGAATTGTTGTTTGTTGTTTCCGGCCACACTTAAACTTGCCTAGATATGTAGTTTAATTATGTTTCACCTCTTGCCATGTTTAATAACATGTAATATTGTTGTGTTCCTAAACGAGATTAAACTAAATATGTCAATGTGGTGTTTTTTCAATATGCAACTCGTTGCATATTGAGCTCCACTTAACTTGTAGTATTGTTTGTTGCACTTTGCCATGCCATGCCTCATTAAACCGGGCATGCATCATACTTGGTTGTGCATCATGCCATGTTTATGCTAGTGTGTTTACCTTTTCCTCCTCCCTTTCCAAACCCCTTTCCCCCAAAAACCCTATTTTAGTCCCAACCCTGGGTTTTTTGGGCCCCAAAAATTTTTAAAAAACCGGGGAAGTGTAAACTTTTAAATGCTCAAAACCCAATTAAAGTCAAAAGTTGGAAAATTTTAAAAAAAGGGGCCCCCAAATTTTAAAAATTTGCAAGCCTTTGGTTTCCAAACACCTATTAAACCCAGGTTTAAAACAAGTAACCCCAAGACGTTACCAACTAGAGGGCCCATTAATTTTTACAAAGGGGCACCACCCACTAATCCGGGTTCCCAATTTTTAAAGCCAAGTCCCAACACCACACCCTTTTTAAAACAAAAAAGGGGACCCCAAACTTTTTTAACCCCTCCAAACACCACAAAGTTTTTGCCCCTTCCAAAATCCAAATTTCCGGGTTTGCACCCCCCCCAAGAAACCCCCAACCCCCCCGGTTTAAACCCCAACTTTCTTAGGACCAAAAGTTCCCAATAATGGTGGTACGTTTAACCCAATTTGGGACCCCCTTTTTCCCACAACCCGGGACCCCTCCCCTTTGGCATTCCCCCCTTTAAAAGGGCCCACTTTCCCCAAAAACAAAACCCCCCCCCTTTTAGTACCTCCCAATATATTAATAAAAAAACCCCTTAAAAAAAATGGGAAAAATTAAAACTCAACTTTCCCAAATCCTTTAAAAACATTTTCTTTGGAAAAATTTTTCAAACCCCATTCCCAAAATCCTCCAAATTTCCCGGGGTTTTAAAAAATTTTCCTTTTTTCCCAAAAAAAGAAAAATTTTTGGTAGAAAAAATTTAGAAAAATTTCAAAGATTTAAAACAAATAAAAAAGGGGATCATAAATTACAAAGGGAAAGGGAAAAAAAAGTTTTTAATTTATTTATTATTTAAATTTAATTTTGAAAGAAAAGGGAAAAAAAAGGGGGATAGGGAAAATTTTTCGGAAAAAAAGGGTTTAAAAAAAGGGGGCCAAACCCCAAAAACCCCCACTGCCCAAATAAAAAGGGGTTTTAACCCCCCCGGGGGAAAAGGGGGGGGCGGGTGGGGGAAATTGTGGGGGGCCCCCCCAGGGAATCTTTGGGGAAGGTAAGGGAGGGAAGGAAAAGGGGGATTTTGGGGCCCCCGGGGGGGGGATTTGGGGGGCCCCGGGGGTTGGGGGGGCTTAGGGGGTTTCCCAAAAGGGGGGGGAAATATTTGGGGAAAAGGGGGGAGGGGGGAAATTCCCCGGAAAACCCGGGAATGGGGGGGGCAAAGGGGGGGAAAAAGGGGGGGGGGGGTTGGGGGGAGGGGCCCGGGGGTTTTAAGGGAGGGGAAAAGGGGAGGGCCCCAAAGAACTGGGCCGGGGCCCCCCCCCCGGGCCCGGGGGGGGGCGGTTCGGGGGGGGCGCGGGAAGGGGGAGAGGAATTGGGCCCGGGGGCCCCACCGCCCCTTAAAAGGGGAGGGGGGGGGGAAAGGGGGGGAAAGAAGGTGAGGAGGGAGGAAAGGGGGCCCGGGGGGGGGGCCCCCAAGTGGGCTTGGGGGGGGCTTTAAAGGGCCCCTTAAAGCAAGAAAGGGGGGGGAAATGGTTTGAAAAGGGGGGAAAGGGGGGAAAAACCCAAAGAGGGGGGGAAAAAAAGGGGAAAGGGAAATTGGGGGTTTTGGATGGCATAAGGATCTGAACGATGCCCGTATGCGTGCATTGCGTATAAGATCGACGAGATGACCTCGGTGATGTTGACGGCGAGCCCCCGTAAAGAGGGTTCTCGAAGGTGATGTGGTATGCTCCTATAATACCACGTTGAAACGCTCTTTTCGTAAACGGAGAGCATGCCAAGTTGATGCGATGGCATAGTGAGGACCGTAAGAAAGACGGAAGTTGAGAGCACCCACGACGGGTCGCAGTGGAGAAAAATTGAGAGAAAGTATCGATGAGTTTGCAAGGAGCCAAGGAACGATGGTTTGCTTTAAGCGCGATGGCATTAATCCTTTCGGGAGCAGAGCAGCAATCACAGACTCGCCCATGACTCTATGTATGTATAACCTTCCTCCTTGATGTGCATGAAGCGGAAGTTCATTATGATGCCGCTTCATCCAAGGCCCTAAGCAACCCGGCAATGACATTGATGTGTACCTAAGGCCATTAGTTGAAGAACTTTACAGCTGTGGAATGGAAACGTGTACGACGGGATGAGCACAAACAGAGGAATTTAACCTAAAGGCGTGCTGTTCGTGACCATCAATGATTGGCCCGCCTCAAGAACTATTCAGATGATAAACAAGGGATACCACGATGCACGCACTGCTTACTTGACACCGATAGTATATACCGCAAGCTACGGAAGAATGTGTACGGCTATCGCCGATTTCTTCCGACCAACCATCGTGTCGAAAGAAAGGCAAGCATTTCAAAGGAGGCAGATCACCGAAGAAGCCCGCCATGCGCATCGGTGATCACGCATTTGCTATGGTCAATGATTTACACGTAATCTTTGGAAAGGGTCCCGCGGACTAGCTGTTCCGAGTGACGCCGAGGGACACGCACCCATGTGGAAGAAGAAATCTATATTTTGGGACCTACCCACCGAAAGACCTAGAGGTCCGCTTCGATCGACGTGATGCACATGACGAAGAACCTTTGCGTGAACTCGCTAGGCTTCTTGGGCGGTATGGGAAGACAAAAGATACAAATGAGGCACGAGAGGACCTCGCAACGCTTGACGAAAAAGACGGCATGCCTCCAAAGCAAGATGAAGGTCCCGCCACTATGTTTTACCAAAGAAGAGAAGGAAATCTTCTTTGAATGCCTGCTTAGTATGAAGGTCCCGACGGCTTCGTCAATATAAAAGGAATAATAAATATGGTAGAGAAAAGTTTCGTAACCTAAAGTCTCATGATCGCCACGTGATTATGAGCGAATCGTCCGTTGCATTGAGGGGCTTCTACGGAAAACGTCCGATTAGCCATTGTGAAGCTATGTGCATTCCTCAATGCAATATCTCGAAGGTGATCGATCCGAAACCATACCAAGGCTAAGGAGTGATGTGGTGCAATGTCTTGTCGGTTTGATGGTGTTCCCACCATCCTTCTTCAATATCATGGCTGCGTTCTAGTTCATCTAGTTGTTTAGATTGTCATTACGGGCCCGTATTTCTACACAATATGTACCCCTTTGAGAGGTTCATGGAGTCCTAAAGAAATATGTCCAGAATCGCTAGGCAAGGAAGCATCTCCATGGGCCATCAACGAGAGGATGTCATCGGGTTTTGTGTTGACTTCATTCACGGCCTTAAGAAGATAGGTCTCCCTAAATTGCGGTATGAGGGGACGACTGGAAAACGCGCTTGGAAAGGACTCAATAATATGCGAGGCGGGTATTCTTGGTCTCAAGCCCACTACAGTTCTACGAACTCTACCTTGGTGACCCGTATGTCGATGAACACAAGAACGATCGCGCTTCAAACACCAAGCAGGTCGACGGCATGGATTACATGTGAACACATCGGGACTTTCGATAGTTGGTTGGAAGCACGTGTCGAGGTGCAGACTTGTTTGTGAGGAGCTGTACTTGTTATCCGGGACCATCTTTGGTGTATTGATTTGGAAAGGATCTGAGATAAATGGGAATACATTTTACACGATTGACCAAGATCAAAAGAGCACCAACCAAAACAGCGGTGTCCTCTTTGATGCAACAACCGAGAGGGAAAGGACACATATTATGGTTACATAGTGGACATATGGGAACTTGACTACGGACATGATTTTAATGTCCCTTTGTTTAAGTGCAAATGGGTCAATCTGTGTGAGGTGCAGGTAGACCCACAGATGCTGAATGACAACAGTTGATCTGAAAAATCTTGGGTACACTGACGAACCGTTCGTCCTAGCCAATGATATGGCACGGTTATCTATGTGAAGGACATGTCCGATGAGCCGAGAAAGAGAAAAGATAAGGAAGCAAATACATCATACGATGAGCCAAAGCTCCACATAGTTCTTTCAGGAAAAAGGGACATCGTGGGAGTGGAGGACAAGGCAGACATGTCAAGATTATGAAAAGTTTCATGAAATTCCTCCTTTAAAGTCAAGGCTGACCCCACATCCTAATAAGCGATGAAGATTATCCATGGTTACTGGAATAAGCAAATGACACAAGCGAAGAAAAAGTGAAGACTTTCTCCATAACTATTATGATGATATATACCATGCCAACTTTGAATCGCAGTAGTATGATACCATTGTTCGTTTTGTACATGCACATGCTATGTGTGGGTCAATTTATGATACCATGCCAACTTTCAACTTTTTGAGTTCATTTGAAATGCTTTAATGTCTTATGGTTGGCCCTCGTAATAATTAAAAATAGCAACAATAAGTATTTTGTTGTAAGTAGAAACAAAATAAAATAAATAAAGCAAGAAAGAAAACAAAAAAAGTGTTTTCAAATTTGAAAAGTAATGGCACTAACAGAAAGTTTATAATTTTCCTAAAACTAAAAGCAAAAAGAATTAAAAAATAAAGCAAAAACAAAAGAAAATAAATAGATGAAAAGAAAACAAAAAACAACAATAAGTATTTTTTTGTAAGTAGAAACAAAATAAAATAAATAAAGCAAGAAAGAAAACAAAAAAAGTGTTTTCAAATTTGAAAAGTAATGGCACTAACAAAAGTTTATAATTTTCCTAAAACTAAAAGCAAAAAGAATTAAAAAATAAAGCAAAAAACAAAAGAAAATAAATAATAGAAAACAAAACAAAAACAACAATAAGTATTTTGTTGTAAGTAGAAACAAAATAAAATAAATAAAGCAAGAAAGAAAACAAAAAAGTGTTTTCAAATTTGAAAAGTAATGGCACTAACAGAAAGTTTATAATTTTCCTAAAACTAGAAGCAAAAAGAATTAAAAATAAAGCAAAAAACAAAAGAAAATAAATAATGCAGAAAACAAAACAAAAAACAACAATAACTATTTTGTTGTAAGTAGAAACAAAATAAAATACATAAAGGAAGAAAAAAAATGCCACCCTTCGGGCCCCACGGCCTGAATCGACTTGTATCCTAATTTGGGCGAGATTAGGCCCTGAGAGGCCCGAAGGCCCAGCAAAAGCAGCAAGTAGGCCCATAAGCTGCAGTGGAAGGAGTTCAAGGGAGCGGCGAGTGGGGCTTATAAACCACTGCGCTCCTCTCAACTAGCGAGGTGGGACTAAACTTTGGCCCCACCGCGGCGGTGAGGCCTTTGGTCCCGGTTGGTGGCAACCAGGGACTAAAGAGGCTTTAGTCGGTTGGAGCCACCAGGACCAAAGCCAAGACTTCCCCCTTTGGGCTGCCGAAAAGAGGCCTTTGGTCGGTTGGTGGCTCCAACCGGACTAAAGGGATTAGTCGGTTGGTGCCACCAGACGACCAATCTCCTGTATATAAGTAAGCCTGTTTTGCGATTCATCGCCACATTGCCCCTCGCGCGCCGAACACATTGAGGCCCAGCTGCCTAACGCAGCCGCCCTTGCCGTCCCGTGCCGTCGCCGTCGCCCGCCCGTCGTCGTCGCCGTCCTCCCCGAGCTTCGCCGTCGTCGCCTGAGCTCCGATCGTTCACGCCGCCAGCGCCCGCGCCTCCAGTCGCCGTCGCGTCGCCCGCCCGCAGCCCCACCATTGTGAGCAGCCGCAGCAACGTCTTTTTTTTTCTTTCATTTTTATTAGTTTTATTTTTTTGTTCAATGTATATATATATATATGTGTATGTATATATGTGGCTATATATATATATATGCAGCTCCGTTTTTTTTCATTTTTATTAGTTTAATTTTTTTGTTTATATATATATATATATATATACGTATATAATGTATATGTGTATGTATGTGGCTATGTGTATGTAATGTTTAAAAATTGTTCAGATTATGTTTTTGTTGATATATGTATTTATTGTTCATATGTGTATTAATGTTTTCATATATGCAAAACATAGATTTTTAGAAAAGTTAGGTTTTTTCTGTTCATAGATTTTTTTGTTGATATTAATTATTGTAGAATATGCAAATGTTTGTATATTCATATGAACAATGCATTAGGCAAAACCTTTGTTTTTTTAAATTTTCTATTTGAACATTTTTTTAAAACAAGCAATACTAAAAGAATGAGAGGAAAAAGGAAAATAAGAAGAGGAAGAAAGGAGAAAAGAGGAGAGGAAGAAGAGGATAAATAAATAAGAAGAGGAAAAAGAAGAAAAAGAGGAGAGAAGAAGAAAGGAATAGAGGAGAAAGGAGAAATTCTATTTTTCTTCGCTCCTCTATTCCTTTCTTCTTCTCCTCTTTTTTTCTTTTACTTCTTCTTCTTCTTCCTTCTTCTTTCCTCTTTTCTTCCTTTTCCTTAATTATTTTCCTTTCTCGAGGAGAAGAAGAAAAAGAAGAGAAGAAGAAAGAAAGGAAAGGAGAAAGAAGAAACTTCAACATGAGGGGTGGTACCGATACCCCTCCCCAATAACATTATTTTTCCATGTATATGTATGTGCGTCGTTGTCGATATAACCCCCTCTGGATACAACTGCAGCACCCTCGGCCCTCTCGCCGACCAAAACTCTCGAGGACACCCAAACCCTAGAGAAAGCGATGTTGCAGGTCTCCTCACGCTCTCCCCCTGCGCTCCTACCCGACAAATTAACTCTCTGAGGCCACCCAAATTTATCAAGTTAAAAAGCGTTATCGTCGAGGCCACCCCAAACCCTTGAAGCTTTGTGTCGGCGACCCCAAACCCTAGAGAAGCAGCGTCAAGGCCACTAACATGATTCCTTATTGTGATTAGCTAGCTAGTTCTCGTTTGCCACTATGTACCATGTTTGAATAATAATTGACATGTTGTCAATATTTGCGAAACTATGGAGCACTCCCAAGGCGAAGAAAGCGAAGGATGTTGGGGAAAACCCCGTTGAAACAATTTATTTCCATAATTGGAAAAAAGACCCATGAATTAGCAGATAGAACATTAGAGAAATTATGGAAAACGCCGATATGAAACCAGATTGATAACGGTTTGAGCAGAAGTCGCGGTTAACCTGTTGTATTGAAGCCGGTAATCAGCTTTTCTGTAGATACAGTTGATGTCAGATTGATTATTTGCATGTGATGTATGTTCGATTGTAATGCATGTTGTCCATGTTGAATAATTCGATTTTTAGGCGGTCCAACGTATTGAATATGCTTATCAGATTCATCATTCATCGGTAATGCTATATCGGTGACATAGTGTGACATCCATTGAATTGGTATCGCTCATTTGAATAAGCATAACATAAGTAATGAATCTTGATTGATGGTTTTGAAATAATAACTCTTACTTCATGTGGATGTTAAATCGAATACAAATCGGTTTGAACTTAGTTTGCAGCGAAGACTGAATGCTAATCTCTCAAGTTTTGAGCAAGCGAACACACTATATTTCGGCTGCACCAAGCAAGTGTTTGCGAGATGAAAATTCCTACGACACTCCACCTTATGCGACTGGATCTGATAGCCTATCGTAGGTATGACTGTACCGTGGAGAGCGTATACCATGGGCTGCGACGCCATTCAATTGGTGCAGCCAATTGTGACAATTGTCGTCAAAACATTTCCCTCGAAAGACTCCTCATTCTCCTTGCCAATCTACTCGTGCCGAATCTGAGCTGAAATGCAATAGGTCTGTACTTCCTCAAGGTAGCTTCTACTGCCGATCCCGTTCTAACTTGCACCTCACGACTCCTCATGTGCCAACTTGGCCTCTCGTATGACCGTCAACCCTGAACGATCCGAGTTTGAATTAAGCGGATAGTTCAATTTCCGCGTAATCGCATCCCAAAGTTGGCCTCCCATATCCCCTCTCATCCGGCAACCACCTCTAGTCAGGATGTCCATCCTCTTCCCCTCGCTCCCACTACACGTTGATCCCTCCGCAATATCTCTTCCACGTGCGTATCTCTTCATCCATCTACCTCTTTCGCCTACGTCCACTCATGTCCGTCGACCCTCGTCCTGCACATTCGACCGTCCCCACAGCCGTCGCACAACCTCCACCGGACAGTCCATAATCCTTCTACACGACCTCAGCTTATCGTCTATATGTGCTGTTGCTCAGTAGACCGATTACTAATTGGATTATCATAATGTTCCTAGCAATCAGTCGATGGAGAACTTGTGTCTGTGCTTCACTAGATGCTGGACGATACATCATTGGCTATTTCTTTTCTCCTATTGTCGTATTCTGCGTCATCCATCCTAATGATCTCACAAAGTTACGTGTTATCCTGATTATTAACATACGTTGTCGTATATCATAAGAGTGCTCACCAAGTCGCTCATCGATCGATTTATATTCATGTATAACACATCGTTTCGATTAGCTTACTACTATCATTCTGATGCTCGTGTTGCTACTATCTAGATCTCATCCAGCTTACGTTTCAACATATGCTTAGTAAACAGTACCTTATTCATATATGTCCGTAATATATGATCTAGCATATCATTGTTTACAAAAGGTCAAAAGAACAACGAGCAAAGGGAAAAAATTGCCCAGCTCGGCGAACAAGCACAGCAATCGTGCCCCGCTCAATGTGTCTAATCCTCCGGGGCGGTGGTGGTTATGGCAATCTTGGAGATTACACGCCTAACGATGCACTTCCTGATTTCATGGAGGTGGACTTATTCAGATACGAGTACGGGAAGCCTCTCGTCAAAGATGAAAAGTCTCTGACAACAATGATGCAAAGATTCCATAGTTGGTACATGAAAACCTACGGAGAGTCTGAGGGGACGAAAACTTTGTATCTGAAAATTAAAGAGGAGCACGACCTCGTTTCAAATGATCTGTTGTCTATTCCATTTGAGGAGTTCTTCGAGTTCTTCAATCAAAAGGCCCTCGATAAATTAATGGTCATTTGCTACTGCCTCTAAGTACTATTTCTGTCATTGGTCTGTATATATAGCTCGGCTCTTTCATTGCATGTATTTATAATTAATTATCCTCAATATATTATGCAGATTGAAGATCGTCGAGTGCAAAAAAAATGAAATCTATGATATTGGGTTCATTAACACAAATATCATAGATGTTTTTCTGGTTAAAAAGCGCGCCAAGAGGCCGAGGACAACTTGCTACAATCATTGATCAAAAATCAAAACAAAGATACCATACTCTTTCCTTACCACGGCCCGTGAGTGTTCTTGTCGTGTGCATATTCGGTTTTCCTTATTACTCGAGCGAGGTTAATGTAATTGATGAGTTATGCATACGTGCAGGTTCCACTATATTCTTCTCGAGATTAAGCTTGGCGTGGACTAGTAACCGTCTTAGACTCGAGACGGAAAGATCCCAGCACCTATGCGACATGACCGAAATGCTCGGCAAGTAAGTTCAATCGATCATTATCGCACCATATCGGCAACTTTTGTTCATTTCCTGATATCTCAAGTAATAACAAATATTTTCTTTGTCTTGCAGGGTTTGGAAACAGTTCGCGCACAAGCTCGGGACTGCCAAGGAGCTGCGATATACATACCAAAGTAAGTACTCTTGGCGCATCTCCGTTGATTCTATAGCTATACTTTCATCAATGCCATTTATATAATGCTTCATTATCAGTTTGATTGACCTCTATTTCTCGTAAAGTGCTTGTGGCGGGAGGAAGGGAATGATTTACGTGGATACTACGTGTGCGAGTTCATCCACAACGCGACGTTGAAAAACAAGCGGGCTACTCTAGAAGACAATATGCGGTCGTAAGCAATAATATTCACAATTTCATTTTATTACACCATCATTTCTGTTGAGTTTCATTCATATATAAGTATTAATTAACCCCTTCTTCAAATTAATTAGACGTGGCGGATGCGGATGAACTCCTACCACCAGATCGCATTAAAGCAATTCAAGAGGAATTGGCGGGATTCTTTCTTGAACACGCCATCAAGAAAGCGGAGAATACCATGTGGAACTTGAATTCAAATGCTAGTGGTTTGTAATTAAGAGATCTTATATAGATTGTACATGTATGTAGCCAGTAAAACTTGTTGTTCGACCAATCTCTGGAGAAGGAGAGGTCGATCGATCACTTCTCTCGATATGCATGACTTAACTTCAGATCAATGGTTCTCTCGATCACTTATGTATATATACTACGTGGCGTCGAGCAAGCACGGACATAAGAGAGGACACTTCTCTGTATTAATTAGCTAACTAACACAATATACGAAAAACCTAAATTAACCCCCAAAACCCCCAACCCCCTCCTTTAAAAAAACAAAACCCTAGCCACCGGAATGCAGACACATGGATGCCTTTTGGTCCCGGTTGAGCCACCAACCGGGACCAAAGGCCCCCGACCGGCTCGGCGCCTGCAGGGCCACGTGGAGGCACATTGGTCCCGGTTCGTGTTTGAACCGGGATTAATGGGTTGAGGTATTAGTAATGACCCATTAGTCCCGGTTCCCGAACCGGGACTAAAGGCCCTTACGAACCGGGACTAATTGGTGGTTTTCTACTAGTGAGGGTGGAAGGCTCGACCTTATGCCTGGTGTTTTGTTCCACTCTTGCCGCCCTAGTTTCCGTCATACCGGTGTTATGTTCCCGGATTTTGCGTTCCTTACGCGGTTGTGTGATTTATGGGACCCCCTTGACAGTTCGCTTTGAATAAAACTCCTCCAGCAAGGCCCAACCTTGGTTTTACCATTTGCCTCACCTAGCCCTTTTTCCCTTGGGTTTCCGGAGCCCGATGGTCATCTTTATTTACCCCCCCGGGCTAGTGCTCGTCGTGAGTGTTGGTCCAACCTGTCAGCCGCCGGTGGCCACCAGGGGCAACTCTGGGATGGCCTACCGGAAGTTTGGACAATCCGGTGTGCCCTGAGAACGAGATATGTGCAGCTCCTACCGGGATTTGTCGGCACATCGGGCGGCTTTGCTGGTCTTGTTTTACCATTGTCCAACTGTCTTGTAAACTGGGATTGCGAGACTGATCGGGTCTTTCTGGGAGAAGGAATATCCTTCGTTGATTGCGAGAGCTTATCATGGGCTAAATTGGGACACCCCTGCAGGGTATAAACTTTCGAGAGCCGTGCCCACGGTTATGTGGCAGATGGGAATTTGTTAATGTCCGGTTGTAGATAACTTGACACGAGATCCGAATTAAAACGCATCAACGCGCGTGTAGCCGTGATGGTCTCTTCTCGCGGAGTCCGGGAAGTGAACACGGTTTCGTGTTATGTTTGATGTAAGTAGGAGTTCGTGATCACCTCGGATCATTGCTAGCTTCACGATTGTTCCTTTGCTTCTCTTCTCGCTCTTATTTGCGTATGTTAGACACCATACTTGCTTAGCGCTTGCTGCAACCTCACCACTTTACCCCTTCCTTACCCATTAAGCTTTGCTAGTCTTGATACCCATGGTAATGGGATTGTTGAGTCCTCGTGGCTCACAGATTACTACAACAACAGTTGCAGGTACAGGTTTATGCGATGATCATGACGCGAGAGCGATGTTTACTTGTTTTGGAGTTCTTCTTCTGCTTCTTCTTCGATCAGGGGATAGGTTCCAGGTCGGCAGCCTGGGCTAGCAGGGTGGATGTCGTTTGAGTTTCTGTTTGTGTTTCATCCGTAGTTCGGATGTTGATCTTATGTATGATGTATTGTTGTATTCGTGTGGCATTGTATGCCTTTTGTATGTACCCCCATCTATTATGTAATGTTTATGTAATGATAACCACCTTGCAAAAGAGTTTCAATATGTGGTTCTATCCTTGGTGGGACCTTCAAGTCTCTTTAGGATAGTATCGCATATTGGGCGTGACAAGTTGGTATCAGAGCCTCGACCGACCATAGGAGCCCCCTTGCTTGTTGGCCGTTGTTGAGTCTAGAAGAAAACTATTTCGGAGTCTAGTTATTTCGAAGAGTAGGATTCTTTTTACTCCTCGGCCCTCCATCGTCGCTCTGGTGAGGACTCCTGACGTAGATGTTTTGTCTTTCCTCTCCTCAAATTTCACTAAAAAAAATTTAGGATCACGCGGGTATCTTGGGATCGTTCCGATAGTCTTGTGATGAGAACATTGTTCTTGGTGCCTCCTGACATTTAGGGGCTGTGGCAGTGTCTCGGGGAGTTGAGCTCCGAGGTGTTGTCGTCATAATTTTATTGTTGCAGTTCTGGAATACCTGAGTTTTGCCGACATCGAAAAATCTCTTTTATGCAGTTGTTGGTGAGATAACCTCGACGTCACCCAGTACTGGAGAGTTTGGTAGTATTGCCATAGCTCATATAACGGATGCTTTTCAAAGGTTGAGGTACACGATTTCTGGAGTTTTCTTGGTTATGTGTTGACGGATGGATACAGCTGGATGTAGGGATTGTTAGTTTGGGTGAGATATATTGCTTCCCTGTATCCCCAAAGACAGATTGCATAACCGAGAAAGTTTCGGAGTTTATAGGTGGGAATTCAAGTAGCTCCTAGAATATCTTTTAAGATGATGCATGATATGGGATTGGGTAAATCTCTATCATATGTATTTGTTTCGGCTTATTCTGCAAGCCAAATCATTTGTTTTGTTTTATTTGTGGTATTCGAGTTGCTTCGAAGTCAAATGTTGAATCCATACCTTTCCTAAACGGTGTTCTCATATTGCTATGTGAATACTAATCCTTTTGATCATTGAGGTTGTCATGTTAATTCTTTTCCAACCGGTGCGCTTCTCTTCGAGATGATCCCATCATTCTCCCCATCCACAAGATCAATTCTACGTTTTCTCAACGGTGTTTGTTTCGTTCATCCCAAGTTGTCTTTGTTTTCCCCACCCTCCCACCCTTTTCTTCAACGACTCATTTGTTTTAATCAAGTATCCATTTATTCATGTGAAGTCACTTCACTCTTTCAATCAATGTTCTGATCCGGTGATTTTCCATGAAGATGCTCAACAGTTTCAAGTTCATCATCCTTCATTGTTGTTTCTTCTCCGGTGGTTCCAATTCAAGCTTTCGATATTCATCATATTCCATTCCTCGTTTCTAATGCTTTCTCATGCCGATGCACCTCTTAATCATTCACTTCTTCCTATTCATTTGTTCTGGAGTGCTGAAGATATCTCACAAGACTTGTGTTTCCATTCTCAATCCGTTCAAGATATTTCAAGGTTGTTATCTCATTCAAGCCATTTAATTCAACCGGTGCAACCTCTCTTTAAAATTGTTCAACGGTGTTTTATTTTGAGTGGGCCCTAACCCACAGGTCTTTTCCCAGGATCTTACCTGACTATTCTAATTCTCCCAGAGTTATTCTCAAATTCCTTTTAAGTGTGACGTAAGAATGGATCCCATCAGTCACATGCCTTCTCCAAGATCTCATTCAAATTCTTTTCATTGTTGGCTCAACCTTTTCGGGTTTTTTCATTCTCCCGGAGTATCTCAGCAATTTTGGTGTTGTATCTCCTCGTCATTCTCGGATTTTGAAGACCGAAGAAGAGTTCCTCTTAAATCCTTACCCGTTCTTCCAAAGATGCTTAGTTCAAGCTTGATGCCATCCTCTCATAATTGTTTTCGATTGTGAGAATTCTTTTCACCATCCGGAGCATTTCATGAGTTGTTTCCATTTCCTTCCTCCGAAGGCCATCATGTCATAATTCTTCATTCTCAGCTTTTAGCTCTCCTTCTCCATATTCTACCGGTGCATCATTCAAGTATTCTCTAATAAGCTCATGATCTCTTCATTCACTTGTATCTAAATCCCCTCAAGTATCTTCATTCGTTTTCCAATTCTTCCCGGTGAATTGTGCCTTTGCTACTCTCATTTTCAATTCTTACGTTGGTTCGTTCAAGACTCCTCTTCCTTTGCTACCGTATAAAATATTCGTTGTTTCCAAATCCCACCGGTGGTTCCATCAATACCTTCTCAAGTTTACGCTATATCTCTCTTAATCCTTTTTCAATGGAAATAAGTAGTATGACAAATCCGTTCCTTGTCATCAATTAAATTTGATGAAGGATAAGCATACAATAAATCTTATTCTTATTTCCTCGAGGTGACTCAATTCTTTTTATGGAGATTATTCATGACGAATAAATTCTTGTTTACAAGTGATTCATCTTTCTTTCCGGAGTTGGTCATCATATCACATTCTCGGTTCGAGATGCTTCATCTTTACTTTTCCGGAGTTCCAAGTTTTCCGCATTATCGTCGCGAAGCTCCATCTAAATCATTGCAAGGCTTCACCTTGTGTTTTCAACTTCTCCTTCTTTTATCATCCTTTTATTACCGGAGTTCTTCATTGAGGCTCTACATGGTGGTTCGTCAAGGATTCTTTTCATTCCTCAATTGTTCTTCAAGTTTTCTCTCGAAGTTATGACCCGCCAAGCTATACTCAAAATTAAACATGGTGTTCAACACATGTCTTGTTTTGAGGAGTTCGAGTATTCTTCATCTTGCATTCCAAAGTGCAATTCCTTCTACCTTATCTTTTGAGGTGGTGTTATGTCACTCTTGACAATTTCCTTCATGTTTCATGATTCATATTGTTGTCAAGAATGAGGTATTTTAAATCCATCAATCCCTTTGTTGGAGTTATCTTGTGTCATATTTCACCTAAAGCCTTCCCTAAGGAATGTTGCTATTTGTGGTGCGTATCTATGATCCAATTTTCTCCTTCTCATCTCGGTGAAGAAGTTTGTCATCTCTTTGGTGCTCTCAATCAAATCAATGGTTTCCATTAGTGAGACATTGTGATGTTGCTCTCTTCACCCATCACCTCGTTTTGTCAAGATCACGTTATTTTCTTGCTCATTCATTTAACCGGAGTGTTGTGTTCTCATTCAAGTTCTTTCATCTTATCAAGTCATGCGTTTCTTTCAACCGAAGTGCTGTCCGAATTTGATCTTGCCTTGTTCCTTGTTTATCTCGTTTCAACCAGAGTGGTTCCAATTCCTTCTTGTCCATTGTACTCGTCATTCATAACTTTGCAACCTCCAAGGTTCACATGGTGCTCCTTGTTCTATTTTCTACTACAGTGCTCTCAATTGTGTTCAACTCCGTTGTGTTCTTTCTTTCAACTTTTCAACCTCTCAAGGTTCTTTGGTTTCACTCTTTTGTCGAAGAAGCAACTTAGTTTACCTCTTATCTTCCTCTTCCTTTTCCCTTCGGTGCCATCCTAGATCTCAGGACGAGATCCTCTCGTAGTGGTGGAGTGTTGTAATGCCCCGGACACAAATTTCCATATTCGTAACTCCAACTCTTACCATTTCCGTCTATGTGTTGTGATATTTCCTTCGTGGTTGGGTTTTTTGTCTTCGTTTTGCTTTTTGTTCATGTGATGCATTCATCATTGCATCATTTGCACTGCATCATGTCATGCCATCATGTCATTTAATTTTTGCAACTCATCTAAATAAATTGTATGGATCCTCGGTCCATTTAAATCGAGGGATATTCACAATGGTGACTTCTCTTTATAACATATCATCCCAATATTAGGGAGCTATATTAAATATTTCTTTAATTTGGAAATCACCATAACACACTTGCAAATTATCCTAATGGCTTTGTTATCTTAATTCTTGGTCTCCAACCTTGCCATATATTCTTTCATCATATTTCGGAGCTCCACCAAAACTCCGAACATTTTCGGACCTTCCCAACCCGCACTTCCTATTCTAATCATTTGAATTTAAATCAAATGAGTTTGAATTTAAATCTTTCAATCATGGCCTTTTCTATTTTCTCGGAACAAGCACATTTTTGTGAGTCCGGGAAAACTACCGCATGCGCAAATTCTTTCCCTAACCTCTCTTTCCTTTCTTTCTCATCTCTATTTTGTTTTTATTTATTTATTTTAGAGTGAGAGAGAGCCCAGCAGCCAGGCCGGCCTGCTTCCCCGCAGTCCTTTTGGCCCAAAGCCCAGTTATCCCCATCTTAACCCTAGCCTCCTGCCGATCCCCTCGCTCTCTCCCTTGATGCCCCATCCAGCGCCGCCAGGAGCCTCGATCCCCATCTCCCTCCGCTTGATCTCCTCATTCACGCCCCGCGCCTCACCTCCTCGTCGCCGCTGCTTCCGCCATGGCGCCGCGCCCTGCTTCTCCTCCCGCGCCGACGCCCCCTTCGGCTGCTCGTGCCTGCAGCTCCGTCCGCGAGCTTGTGCAGCCATGGCACCACAGGAGCCCCGCACCTGACCCCCTCGCCGAGGCCATGGCCGCCGCTGCGCCTTCTTGCCTCTGCGCCTTGCTCCCTCCAGCCTCCAAGCATCGTCACGCCCCTGCTGTCCCCGCGCCTCTGTTCGTCGTTGTTGTCACCACGAGCTGGGTCACCGCTTCCTTCTGCTGACCACCACCATCGCCTCCTTACTGCTGGCCAAGCCCCAACTGCGTCGGCCTGCCTCCGCTTCGAACTGGCAGGAAGGGAACCCCGGCGACCTCCCATGACCGGTGTCGGCAAGTGCGACGCCTGCACCCATCTCTGTTGCATCTCCATCGGCCTCCTCCTCGTGCTGTGGAGCTCCTGCTTGAGCCGTCCCCTCCGGCCAACTCTGCCTCCACCGCTGCTGCTTTGACCTCCCCTGGTTCAACTCGTTTCCAATGAACAGCAGCCCGATGGCTTCTCTGTTCCAAGTGCCTCCAGCAGGCCAAGTCTGTGCACCTCCTCTGCATGTTGCCGTGGACGCCAAGTACCTTGACGAACACCTTTATTATCGCCTCGCAAGACGTTCCCTGTATACGCCAAGACCCGGACCAACAAGTACCACGACGTCCGTCGATCGCCAAGTACCCCTACACATGGATACGCCAAGTTCCTCTTCGACCCATGTACCACTACCATCGCCGAAGACCTGTGTAACGGAACCGTCAAGTTCGACTACCTTCGTGTGTACCACTACTTCCACGACGACCCGTGAATGACTACTTCCATCGATGATTTTGAACCACCCTAAAACGCACGCTTCAAAGGTATAACCCCGAGACGACGTTCGTGGACAAAATGCATGTGTTGTATGAGATGCACCCTATGTTTGGACCATGTCCCAAATTGATCCTTGCACGTCCCTCCTCGTTTGCCATGCCGCCGTCCCGTGGGAACCCGGAATCCGGGATCACCCCACCATCCTTGCATGACACGCTCACGCCCACTTCCTTTTCCACCGGTCTCTCCGTGAGCTATACCGGAACCGGAATGTTGCTGTGGCACCATTTCCGTTTCGTTGCCGTGGCACCCCTTTTGTTCCGCCATGGTGACCAAATGCTTCATAACATGCTCATGTCAACATTTTCATAAATATTGCCTAAAACTTGCATATGTCATCCGCATCATGATAACAACAATTAAAATGCTTAAAATTGTTGTTGCATTAAATTGCTAGATGACATGAGGATTTTCCGGAATTGTTGTTTGTTGTTTCCGGCCTCACTTAAACTTGCCTAGATATGTAGTTTAATTATGTTTCACCTCTTGCCATGTTTAATAACTTGTAATATTGTTGTGTTCCTAAACGAGATTAAACTAAATATGTCAATGTGGTGTTTTGTCAATATGCAACTCGTTGCATATTGAGCTCCACTTAACTTGTAGTATTGTTTGTTGCACTTTGCCATGCCATGCCTCATTTAACCGGACATGCATCATACTTGTTTGTGCATCATGCCATGTTTATGCTAGTGTGTTTACCATGATGTTTGCTTCTTTCCGGTTGCGCTTCTCCTTGATAGTTCCGGTTATGTTGCATTCGTGAGGATTCGCTCGACTAGGTTGGTTCGTCTACTTCATGGACTCGTTCTTCTTCCTAGAGGGATTTCAGGCAAGATGACCATCACCTTGGATCTCACTACTATCATTGCTATGCTAGTTGCTTCGTTCTATCGCTATGCTACATTTCCTATTCACTTGTTCTTCAAGCCTTCCAAATTGCCATGTCAGCCTCTAACCTTTTCACCCTTCCTAGCAAACCGTTGCTTGGCTATGTTACCGCTTTTGCTCAACCCCTCTTATAGCGTTGGTAGTCGCAGGTGAAGTTGAAGATTGCTCCATGGTGGACAGGATTATATTGGGATATCACAATATCTCTTATTTAATTAATGCATCTATATACTTGGTAAAGGGTGGAAGGCTCGGCGTTATGCCTGGTGTTTTGTTCCACTCTTGCCGCCCTAGTTTCCGTCATACCGGTGTTATGTTCCCAGATTTTGCGTTCCTTACGCGGTTGGGTGATTTGTGGGATCCCCTTGACAGTTCGCTTTGAATACTCCTCCAGCAAGGCTCAACCTTGGTTTTACCATTTGCCTCACCTAGCCCTTTTTCCCTTGGGTTTCCGGAGCCCGAGGGTCATCTTTATTTACCCCCCCCCCCGGGCCAGTGCTCGTCGGCAGTGTTGGTCCAACCTGTCAGCCACCGGTGGCCACCAGGGGCAACTCTGGGATGGCCTACCGGAAGTTTGGACAATCCGGTGTGCCCTGAGAACGAGATATGTGCAGCTCCTATCGGGATTTGTCGGCACATCGGGCGGCTTTGCTGGTCTTGTTTTACCAAAGGTCGAAATGTCTTGTAAACCGGATTCGAGATCGATCGGGTCTTCCCGGGAGAAGGAATATCCTTCCTTGATCGCGAGAGCTTATCATGGGCTAAGTTGGGACACCCTGCAGGTATAAACTTTCAAGAGCCATGCCCGCGGTTATGTGGCGATGGGAATTTTTAATGTCCAGTTGTAGATAACTTGACACTAGATCCGAATTAAAACGCATCAACCGCGTGTGTAGCCGTGATGGTCTCTTCTCGGCGGAGTCCGGGAAGTGAACACGGTTTCTGTGTTATGTTTGACGTAAGTAGGACTTCAGGATCACCTATTGATCATTGCTAGCTTCACGACCGTTCCTTTGGTTCTCTTCTCGCTCTTATTTGCGTATGTTAGCCACCATACTTGCTTAGCCGCTGCTGCAACCTCACCACTTTACCCCTTCCTTACCCATTAAGCTTTGCTAGTCTTGATACCCATGGTAATGGGATTGCTGAGTCCTCGTGGCTCACAGATTACTACAACAATAGTTGCAGGTACAAGTTTATGCGATGATCATGATGCGAGAGCGATGTTTACTTGTTTTGGAGTTCTTCTTCTGCTTCTTATTTGATCAGGGGATAGGTTCCAGGTCGGCAGCCTGGGCTAGCAGGGTGGATGTCGTTTGAGTTTCTGTTTGTGTTTCATCCGTAGTTTGGATGTTGATCTTTTGTATGATGTATTGTTGTATTCGTGTGGCATTGTATGCCTTTTGTATGTACCCCCATCTATTATGTAATGTTGATGTAATGATATCCACCTTGCAAAAGCGTTTCAATATGCGGTTCTATCCTTGGTGGTACCTTCAAGTCTCTTTAGGATAGTATCGCATATTGGGCGTGACATGTGCACTCATTGTTGATCCATTTGTTTCATAGTTTGTACTATGAGATAACGATACTTTTGAACATGCGTGATATACCTTGATGTACCAGAATTACAAACCTAAGATTGGAATTTTGGAATTCGACTCCATCATTAGCTTTTGTAATTCATTTAAATGCAGGTACATTTTTAAGCCGGGATTTCGTGATTTCAAATTCATATATCAAACCTAGAGATATACACATACGCGCATGTTCAAACTTTATAATCATCCACTTTATTCATACATACACATTTTTGCTTTTGTCATCATATTTAGGATAAACACATTTGCAATTTCATTTGAATTGGACCATATGATGGTATTTGCTTGTAGTAGCTCAATGATCCATATTTGAATTGAATGGACAATCTAAGTTTCGAGTTGGAGACATTGATTTTCAAAACTTGCACATTTTTTTGCATGCAAAACAAACAAATTGTCGGCCATGACATAATAGTCGACCGTACGAGAGCAGGATACTTATAATTTTAGGCGCTAGAAGCTTTCAAACTTCCCGCTCACATCGAAATATCACGCGCCCGAAAGTTTAGCCCTGTGATATTCCTGTTTTACCCCTGCCACATGAACGGAAAAGGGTTGCTTTGGTAACTCCATTGTTTTCCCCTCTTTGCCCCCAACATTCTTCCCCAGAGCCCCTCCCCTTCCCCTCCCCGACCCCCCAACCACGGCAAGCCGCCGAATCTAGTCCTCCGCCGCAGCTGTGGACCTCACACCCTGCCGGATCTACCTTCCGCACCTTGGAAACCCAACTGCCAACTCACCACTTCACCGGAACCGCTTCAGCGACTGGCTTGTCCACCGCTCCAGATCTCCTTGACCGCCATCATGGTCCACCGCACCGGATCTGCTTAACCGGCGCCCTCCACCACAGCGTAGGCCCATCACTGACTCCCTCATCCGCCCCTTCGCTGGCCCTTCATACAAGCCCTCGTCCGATGCAACAGATCCACCTCACCGAAAGCACTATACAACGCGCCCGCCGAAGCCTTCGTCCACTGCACCGGACCCGCTCCACGGACGCCATATTCAACTCCACCGGCCCTGCTTTACCGACGCTGCAGCCTCATTAGGTTATTTCGATTTGTACTACTTCGGTTTTTCTCTTTATCGTGCAACTATTCACTTACCACAGATGAGCTTTCTTGTATGTCGGCAGGCGCCGCAGCCGTAGCACCGAAGCAGCTTCAGCGACGGAGACAGCCGGCCCAAACTCAACCGCACCACGAGCACCATCGACGATCCTTAGCTATCAAGTATGACAATGATACCCATACGCCGCCAAGAATCAGGTACTATTATCCAACGGTCGGCGCTTACGTTCAGTTTCCTAGCATAAGCACCGCACCTTTGAATTTCTTCAGGGCATCATTCAGTTTTTCATGATACGCGTTATTCTGCTTGCACCTGTAGGGCCATACTTCTGGAAGTGAACATGTTACATATGTTAAATTACATACCAGTGCACATATAGTTAATATGCTTTAGTTTTGTTCTGATGCCACCTATTGGTTCCATCAGACTGCTTAATGTTCTCTATGCTTAATTACACATCAGCAAACTAGCATGTGGTTCCGCTGCTTTTTGTTTGTTTTACCCTACATTTTCTGATGCTAGCTATGACATCACTGCTCCGAGCCTCTGTTCATTACTTTTTTGTGTGTTCTTGATCTTCCCAAGTTGCATGACTAATTTGATGCTTCTATTAATTATGGAGCTGCCAACCCCATCAAGCAAAATATTTGTTCTTTTGGTGCCGCACCTCGAACAAGCATAAAAATAGAGGGAAGCAGATATATTGTCGGTATGCACACACCCTTCTTTCAATAGTTTAGATGAACCATTGATGATCAATTCGACCAGTGCATGCGATTAAAATTAATTTTACCTAAATAGATGGTGCGTAATAAACTACAACAACTATATTTGCAACCACGGGATGTCGATTTATATCTTCAAAGAACATTGCGACAAAGAGCTAGGCTTCACAACAACATATGGTAAGCCAAGATGTTTTAGTACATGTTAAATGTAATGCGAGTGGGCTGCTTTCTTGGCTTGTGCCCTCAACGTGTAACCCTACCGAATTACAAATAGTTCAGTTGTCTGCTTTGCTGTATTGCTTGATTCGAATGCTTATTTGTTGTTACGTTATACCTAAGTTGGCCAATATGTCAGTAGTGCCTGCTGTACTATCGTAAAGAAATGCATGCCTATTTAATTTGAGTCCTTAACTTTTCCTCTCAACTTCATCGCAAGACTATCTTCGTAGTTTATATGAGGCCACACTGTTAAGTGCTTTCTCAGATTATTTCAACTTCTTAGATGCCTTGGCAACTTAAATATAGCGGTTGTACACTCCCTTTCAACTTTCATCTTACCATTTTAATTTCTTTTCGGCCGATGCTGCTTCGAACCATTTAAATATAGTTTGCCATGCTCGGCAATAATTCGTCCGTCGTTTACATTGTAAGCTTACTGCCTGGATCATACGATAACTATCTCTTACTTATGTCCAAATGAAACCTTTCAGATGCCGCTCACACTAGGACACAATGTACAACCCCGTAATCTATTTGTGGAAGCGGTCGCCATCCATGTTGCCGGATGGTAGCAGTTCAGAGGCAACACCGCCGGAGAGCAGTCTGAGCACAGATATTATAGTGCTTGAGGCTCTACTAGAGGCAGAAAGAGATGGTGTGGCTGCCATGAATGAGGTAATATTTATCTAGAGGCTAGAAATTATGGAATTAGCGGCACGCATTATGTAAAAAACCCAAGAATTGGAGGAAGTAAGAATGTTGCATTCGAAGACGGAGGAGGTCCTGCTGTTTCTGCTATCTGAAGCCCAAGGTAATCCTGGTTCTTCTTTAGATACCAGTTGAAATTGTCATTAGGTTATTGTACTTGCATGTTGTGTCATGTCTCTGAATGGATTATGTTGCAAGACCCCCTATGTTGTTCGGAATTCCATGTTGTCCATGTGTTGTAATGATCCGGATTTTTTAGGCGAGGTAATCCTCAGTACTTGTATGATTGACATAAGGTGAACTGTTTTTCGTGTGAGCATATTGTATTGGATGAAATAACTGTTTGAATCAGAGTGTATCCAACCTACTGAATTCGAAGATCACGGCATTTATAAATCATAATCATATATAAAGGTGGAATAAATCTTTGTTGTGGTTTTGAAGAAATAAATAACCAAACGTATAACTATCTGTGGATATTCGTAATCGAATACAAACTGGATTTGAATTTAGTTTGCCAGGTCCCAGGGCAAACGTGAATGCTAATTCTCTCAAGTTTTGAACGAAGCAGCTAAACACACACTATAATTTGTGGGCTGCCCGAAGCAAGTGTTTGCGAGATGAAAATTACTGTCTACCCCTGACACTTGACATCCTTATCGATCGGATTTACACTGCTATCGATAGGGGTAGACTAGTAACTTCAGTCAGACGTGACACGACGGCCTCTGAGCCCATTCCAATATGGTGGGCGCCAAATGTGGGTGCAAAACACATTTGATTCAAGATCGTCCGAAAGACATGTGTCTCTTCCTCCATTTCCCCATTCATACACGTTGGGCGGCAAAACAAACTCTCCTCGTCCGAAATCGATGTAGGCTAATATTTTAAATAGGGGTAGATGTGTAACTTCCATCAGGCGTGACACAACCGCCCTACCTGTCAGCCCCGTTCATACACTGTGGGCGCCAACCGTGGGCGGCAAAACACCCTCTCCTCGCCCGAAATTGTTACCGGCAAATATTTGGGAGATGCGAGATTACCGTCCTATCCCCAACCGACGCGATGTTTGAAATTTTAAACGGGGGATAAGTTCATAACTTTCCCCCATTTCTGAGAAGCGCATCCCAAAGTTTGAGATCGCCCCCCTCCCATCCATTTCCCCATTCATACACCATCGGCGGCACAACAACCTCCGCACTGCGGCCAGCCTCCTCCGTCAGCTACCCCATCCTCCACCTTGCCAGAGCTGCTACCCCTACCCCGTCATCCACTGCAAGAGATGGACGTCTCTCATCCACGGCGCTGGACCAGGATCCTTTCATCGCCTCCTCTCACTTCATCGGCGCCGTCGTCCACCTTGTCGTTGCCGCTCCTACGACCGCCTCGTCCACGGCAACAGGATATATCCCCCGAGCCGGCCGTCTGCCGACTAAAGTCTTCTTCCCCGCCGCCGACAGCCATCGCACCCGCAGCACCCTCAACGTATCAGCATAGGCCTACACGGCGTCACAAGAGAGGTGGTACTCTTCCATATGTGCTTAAGTTATTGATCTCACTCGGAAAATAGATCGTAATTTGTTTACATTACTTTTCTTGTCCGTAGCAAATCATAGTAGCTAGTTGAAAGCAAACATTGGTTGCGAAGTAGCTTTGTCCGGTTTGCACCTTCAGATCCGCCATGGCACGGGCACTATACTCGTAAAGCTTATGGTTTCCCCCTTTATATTCACTACTATCATCGTAGGTGCTTCGTGTCGTGCTAGCACTGCTCCTCAAGACCTCAACCCAAAGCTTACGTGTTGAAATACGAATCTGATATGATGCTCATATCACTAAAACAGAGAACGTTTAATTGGTCACCTAATGTTCCTATATTCATTTCGAAAAGCATGTGTGCCACCCACTGGTCTAGCTAGTTCCACTTTCCTGATTTTTCTCTTGATGCTTAGGGTTTTCCCCTTTTATCTACACTACTATGATCTCCGTAGGTGCTTTCTGTCGTACTAGCATTACTCCACCCTTCAAGCTAAACAACACAACACTCAGAATTCGAAAGCTTAGTTGTTCAAATATGATTGTGATATGTTACTGATATTAGTTAACCGACACATTTAATTGGTTAGCTAAAGGTCCCACTTGAGTTCCCAAATGCATGTCGCGACATATAGAGAGACAACATAATTGCATTTCTTTGTCACTTGTTGACCGTACTTTCTTGTCCATACCAAATCTTAGTTGTTATTTCAAAGCAAACATCGGTTCCTAACTACCCTTTGCGTGGTTTAGCTTCAGATCTGCCATCCCACTGCCACGGTCAACACTGTACTGATCATGTTTATGTTTTCCCCATTTTATGATGACCACAATCAACCTACGTGGTTCGTGTCGTAATAGCACTGCTCCACCCATCGAGCTAAACAAGCTTAGTTGTACAAATTCATATATGATATTATTGCTGATATTAGTAAAACTGAGAGATGTTTAATTGGTTAGCTAAATGTTCCTACTTTAGCTTCGAAATGCATGTGAGCCACATATGGAGAGACCGGAAAGAATAGTATTTCTCTATGCGCTCTGGTTCATCATGGGTGGCCAATCGACATTTCATTGTAACACTTGTAATATCTTCAATCTGCTTGCTCTTCTACTCTTCTTTAAGATAATACTCTTCTCTTGCGGTTGACTGGTCAGGTCAGGTCGAGTTGTTCTCCCTTAGTATATGTTGAAGCTATCATCTGCGAAGTGTCATCACTTCTGGAGCTCTCATATTTTGAGTAGTAGGCCACATTATATTAATGCACACAACAAATTATAGCATGCATGGCATCTTTTAAAAGAATTGCAGAGATAGCACAAAGGGGTTTACAGGGAGGCAGTATTGGATTAGAATCACTTCTGCATTACAAAGAAAATCTCACTTGTTTTTATGTTTTCATGCATGTCAGATATTCAACATTATCAAAATGAACATGAGAATGGGCGCACGAGAGGAATATTGCGGAACGATCCACTAGCTAACATACTTGGCATGTTGGAGGATGGCCTATCTTATTCACCCATCAAGGTGCTTGCTCTAACTTTGCAAAGTTGTATTGGTAGCACATATTTTGCATCTGAACTCTTGCATTTCTTCTACTTTGTTACACCATCTGCTTAGTTTAAGCATCATATATGAGTATATGCCATAACTATCCATTTTCTGTACCTATTCCATGTGTCGTCACACTATGTTTTTCCAGTCAAATGTTGTTCTTTCGTGATAGATGTCCAAAAGGAGGAGGGAGAGTGCAGATCCTCAAGGAGTACAAACTAGGTATTTGGAAAAGGTAGTGGTACTTGTTAAATCAGATGGATCAGCAGCCACAAAAAACACAGGCCCAACTGTACCACACTTTACCCCTACTCCAGTGGCGAAACCCCTATTAGAACTGCTGGGAGCCCAAAGTCGTCATCGTCTATGATATCAATTCAAAATTTGAACTCCTAAATTTCTGCTTGTGCCTTACCTTCTCTCTTGTATGAAAACTAATTTCAGATGAATCTCCTTGCTCAAAGGATCATACGATCTCAAAACAATAATGGGCTCTGCATTGCTCTTGTCAAGACTCTCTCCCTTTTGCCTTGTAACGCTGTACTTAATTAATTGCTATTTGATTATGTATCATCAGTCTGCACCTGAGCTTCATTATCTTCTGTTTCTTCCAACATTATTTGATCTATATTTACTCTTTGCAAAATTTAGAATAATGGCAACGCTAATAAAGAATTTTCTTTGGGGAATTTATTGAATTATCCTTCCATCAACATGGAGAAGGGCTTTGTCCAGCCCGTGTTAACATGTAATGTAAGTTCATCCTTCTCAAGCCTTTAATCTTTGTTCTAGTATAGATTTGGATAAGCATCATTGCCTCCACTGCTGTTTGCTTTGCTGTTTACATCTGATTAGATGTTTGCCACAACTACCAGTTTCAAATTGTAGTTGTAAAAACATGTTCCTTATGCAGAACAGATCCATTTATTTTCTTATATAACTGTGAAACCTGTTACGTGTCTCCTTGTTTCTCTTTCAGAGACGTATCTCTTACACCAGGCAGAACTTTAGGGATGATAGTGAGCCAAACCATCTTGAGGACGGCGAGATGACCCCGAGGTCATGTCTTGATGAAGACAGTGAGTTGAAGCTACTCATCGGCAGGTGTGAGACAACCTCTGTGCAGTCGCTGCCTCAATCAGTTCGACTTCTTCAGTCTCAACTTAAAGCGGAAAGGCTTGCTTCAGCTCAGCTCCGACTTGAAGTCAAAGATGCAATGAAGATGTCATAGGACTGCCGTGCGCACCATGATGCCTTAAATCTAGTGTTGATGCATCTATCGTTGACAGAACTGAGGTCTACTTAGCTTCTTCAGCTGTTTGGGGGGCCTGACCTAGCCATTCCTAGTGCCTTCTGAAGTGCTCTCAGTTTTGTATATTCTTTTGTCGGCATGTTTATTTGCACTGGTGGCGAACTTTGATGCCCAGTGGATGTAATATGTGTGATAGCCGTGATAGCCTAGCGTAAGTTGCTTGCTTATTTATTTCCTTGTTGTCTTGTTTATTTGTTTGCTTGTAGTCATTGCAGTTCTTTTTCCGCGGTTTGCTAGTGGATGCAATAAACTATTTTTTAAAACTAGGCCACAATAACCATGGGCTAATATTTATTGTACTGACACTGGGCCTCCTACGGGCCGTAGAAACAGTGGGCCTTCTACGGGCCGTAGAAACAGTGGTCCTTCTACGGGCCATAGAAACAATGGGCCTTCTATGGGCCGTATCATCAATGGGCCTTATACGGGCAGTATGATCGATTGGCCAAACATGGGCCAATAACAGGTTGCATTATGGCCGTAAACGGGCTAGAGTTGGAATCGTCCGTTCATGGGCCGACCATAACGGGCCATCGTTAATAGGCCGTATTTCATGACGCTATGAAAACGGCCCAACGTGTTAACGGACCACAAACGGGCCGACTGTAACCATGGGCTGAATTTGCCCATAAGCAGAAAATGGACAGTAACGGGCCGTAAGTAAATGAATGCTGGAAATGAGCCCAAGAATAAATGGGCTCTGAGAAGGCCGAAACATAACATGGGCTGGAAACGGCCCAACGGAATAACGGGCCCTTAATGGGTATAAAGCGATACACTATTCATTACAGGCCAGTTTCACCACGGGCCGTTAATGGGTGTAAAGTAAAACACTGTTCATTACGGGCCAGTTTCACCACGGGCCGTTAATAGGCCAAGAGTTACATAGGGCCTCATATGGCCCGAAAGACGTCATGGGCCATACATGGGCCGGCGAAAACCGGCCGAATCATATTGGGTGGCCCAGATGACGCTACTGGGCCTAATTCGGGTAGGTCGTAACGGGCCTTGGGTTAGCGGGCTGTAAATGGGCTATATGCGAATAGGCCGTTAACAGGCTTTACATGGGCCGGCGCGCCACCTTTTGACCAAGTCAAATGGGCCGGCCTTTTCATAGGAATGGGCCTCTATTGGGACGTGCCACATGTCGACGTATCATAGGCGCCTTCTGTCCAATTAGTGGATGACATCTGTCCCAACGGTAAGCCGACACGTGTTTCCTCCAGCCAATGACGATTTTACACATGGAAAATCCCCATTGGTCGGGGCTGTTAATGGGTTACCGGATCCAAAACCCGACCCGATAGCTTAACGGCGTTCTGTTACGGTGATGCCACGTGTCGGTCACCCTTGACAAAAGCACTTTTGTGACGCGCGATTTATCGTCATGGAAGTGGACACTTCCGTGTTGATAAGTTTGGTAATGTCATGGAACACTTCTACGACAGCACAGGTATGACTATCTTGATTCTGTCATAAATTTGTCATGGATGTACATGCATGACAAAAATCGTGACCTACTGTGACAAACACGTATCATCACGGAAGTGTATTTTTTTTGTAGTGGTTGGAGACGTATCAGACGCTGGTGTTTAGATTGCTTCTCAAGGGGAATGTGCTCCATTGCCTCATCGCCGTTTCTTTCTTTGGGGGTGTCCACCATATATATATATCGTATGATGAGGTGGCTGTCGAGCGCCCTATGGGCGGTGGTTCCTGTTCTTCTTCTGCATCGTCGTCCATACCGTCGATGTCTTCAGAGTTGAAGTCAAGCACGTCGGTTAAGTCATCGACAGTGGCTATTAAGTGGGTGGTGGGTGGGGAATGAATTTCTTCGTCGTCCACTTCCCACTCCAGCCGAACATAGTTTGGCCAGGAGTCTCCTGACAAAGAGAGAGACATCAATGAATTTAGCACGTCGCCCAAAGGCGAGTGCTGAAAGATATCCATGGAGGTAAACTCCATGATCGGTGCCCAATCAGATTTGATAGCCATGGACCTACGCGGTTCGGAGCCTGTGGCTGGAGACGAGTCCGAGGGTCCGATGACACAGATTTCTTCGGATGTGAAGTCTGTGTCCGGCTCTAGCGCCGATGAGTGTGCGGCTTTCGTGGCGGGGTCTATCCACCCGTCCTCGGATGGCACGATCTGCTCCAGATTGAAGGCCGGGGCAGCCATAGGCGTGATCTCCCGAACACTGTTTGATGGCAGCTCTAAGTCACGCTCTCTGTGACTGTTCGGCACACCTGACATGGGCTCGAATCCGTCAAAGATCAAGTGTCTGCGGATGTCGACAGTATAGTTCAAGCTTCCAAACCTGACCTGTTGGCCAGGGGCGTAGCTATCGATCTGCTCCAGATGGCCTAGCGAGTTGGCCCGCATTGCGAAGCCGCCGAATACGAAGATCTGTTAGGGGAGGAAAACCTCCCCCTGGACCGCATCGTTGAAGATGATTGAAGGAGCCATCAAGCCTTATCGTGACAACACAGTGGAACTCTCAATGAAAGCACCAATGTCGGTGTCAAAACCGGCGGATCTTGGGTAGGGGGTCCCGAACTGTGCATCAAGGCTAATGGTAACAGGACGCAGGGGACACGATGTTTACCCAGGTTCGGGCCCTCTCGATGGAGGTAATACCCTACTTCCTGCTTGATTGATCTTGATGATATGAGTATTACAAGAGTTGATCTACCACGAGATCGTAGAGGCTAAACCCTAGAAGCTAGCCTATGATTATGATTGTTGTTGTCCTACGGACTAAACTCTCCGGTTTATATAGACGCGGATGGGGCTAGGGTTACATAGAGTCGGTTACAGAGAAGGAGATCTACATATCAAAATTGCCAAGCTTGCCTTCCACGCAAAGGAGAGTCCCACTCGGACACGGGACGAAGTCTTCAGTCTTGTATCTTCATAGCCCAACAGTCTGGCCAAAGTATATAGTCCAAATGTCCAAGGACACCCTAATCCAGGACTCCCTCAGCGGGTCCGGGGCAGGTCAATGGCCGAGGGACCGACAGGTGGGCTGCAGCGCGCGCGTGCTCTATCTCTCCTTGCTCCTTCTTCCTCGTACTACTCCCGCACGAGACAGAGAAGGCAGGGGAGGGCGCGTCACCGGCGAGGACGAAGCCACTGGTGGGCTTGGGAGGCCACGCCGCTTCCATTCAGAGAGGAGACAGGCGCCGGGGAGAGCTATGGCTGCCGCGACTGGAGGCAACGTAGAGCACAACCGACGGCGGTCATTCTATGGAGGCGCGGCCACAGGGCCTCCGGCGACGAACTGAGGGGTGGGTGATACTCGCGGGGCAGAGGTGAGTCGCCTGGCGGTGGAGAAGAGGAGAGGGGGGGCTGGGTTCGAGCTAATTTAGGCGTATGGTTGTGGCCGCCATGGCAGTCAACAGAGGCGAGGAGAGCCTTTCGAGCTCGTTTGAGAGGCTGGGGAAGGGTAGTGGAGCGAGGCAAGGCTGGTGACGAGCTCGGAGGGGGTCGGAGCTTCCTTATATAGGAGGGGCGAGGGGCACGAGCTCGGATGCCGCCGCTCGTGCTCGGCCAAGGCTCTGGCGATGCGCAGCGAGCACGAGCGAGCACACACTACAAAAAAAGACCCATCCGTGACATTTTGGGCGGAATGAATTTTTTTCTGTCATACATATGACACTTCTATGACGATAATTGTGACAAAACCCGGTATCATCGTAGATGTGGTGGGCTCCTACTTCTATGACAAAAGATCATGACAGACAATGAGCTTTTCGTCTTGGGCCGGCCGGAGACGCAGTTGCATGACATTCTTTACGCCGTCCATGATGGAAAAAACCGTGGTAGAAGCGAGGGGGAGGAAAATTTCGGGGAGTTGCCGGTTACGGTGGGAGGTCGGGGCCGAGCGATGCGCGTTTCTCTTATACACGTACGCGCGTGTGTGTGAGGCGTCGGCTCTAACTGAACCCGAGCGAGGCGTTGGGCTCTAACTAAACCCGCGCGATTGCACTGCAGGCTACACGTTACTGAACCCGAGAAATCGATCGATGGCTGTTAATTGAACCCGATCGAGCGATTCCTTCGCTACTGCTGCTAACTGAAGCCAATCAATTGGATGAACAGTGAGCATTGCGGGGGGAGGGGGGTTGGATGATCAGTGAGCGGTGGCGTTGCCTCTGGATGAAAAGGACCCCGTGGTGTGGAGGGCTGGATGAACAGTAGACGGTGGAGGGGTGGTTGAACAGGCCCCTGTGGTGTGGAGGGCTGGATGAACAGTAGATGGTGGAGGGGTGCCGGTGGAGGGGTGGTTGAACAGTAGCCGGTGGAGTAGCGCGCGGTGGAGGTTGGATGAATAGGAGCCCGTGGAGGCTGGAGGAGGTCGACGGTAGCCAGTGGAGGCTGGAGGAGGTCGACGGTGGAGATGAACAGTATCCCGTGGAGTCCCGTTTTGCGGTACGCTACACCCCTCCCGATGAACAGGACCCCTGTTTCGACCATAGTGCTCGAACACAAGTCCGTTTCATCTGTTTTGCGGTACGCCACACCCCTCCTGATCAACAGGACCCACGTTTCGACCGTAGGAGGTCTGTTTCCTCCATTTTGCGGTACGCCACACCCCTCTCGATCAACAGGACCCCCGTTTTGACCGTAGGAGGTCCGTTTCCTCCGTTGTGCGGTACGCCACACCCCTCCTGATCAACAGGGCCCCGTTCCGAACGTAGGAGGTCCATTTCCTCTGTTGTGCGGTACGCCAGGCCTCGTTTCCATCGCCTGTTCCGTCCAAGCCCTCCCGACGAACACGACCACGCATTCCGTTCCGACCCAGCCGGTTGGCTCCCCATGAACACGACGACGACGCTGTCTCTCCGTTCCGACCCAGCCATGTACGTATGCACGAGTAGGCATTTGAGACCCTGCTCGTATGTATGTACGTGGCCGTATTTTCTTTCTTGCACCCTCACCGCTGTATGTACGTGTACATGCTACGTGCGCGCCTCTACTACCACACGTGCGCGCCTCTACTACGACACGTCGCGCCTTACATCGACCAAGATGTACGCATACGTCATGACGAATGACAATGCTACATACGCTTCGACCAGGTGGGTCCCGACTGTCACGCATTTCCTTGCCTGCGAAGATGTAGCTGGTGGGTCCCAGCAGTCAGGGGGGCGAATCATTTAGTGTTTTTTTGCCCGGACGCACTTCCTTGCGTGCGAAGATGTAGCTGGTGGGTCCCAGAAGTCAGGGGCGAATCGTTTTTTTTTGCCTGGACGCACTTCCTTGCGTGTGAAGATGTAGCTGGTGGGTCCCAGCAGTCAGGGGGGCGAATCGTTTTTTCTTGCCCGGACACACTTCCTTGCATGCGAAGGTGTAGCTGGTGGGTCCCAGCAGTCAGGGGGGAAACATTTTTTCACGAAATACGGTGGCCCGTCTGGTGGGTCCCCGCTGTCAGGTGGAGGAATAATTAGTTTCCGCATAATAAGGAGGCACTTCCTTGCTGCAGCCGTGGACCCAGCTGTCAGCCTCTCCATATACAGTCCACGTCCGATGGAAGTCGTTCCTTGACCACGTTGAGCATGCTGCGTCAAGAGCACCAGGGCGGTGGACGACGGTGAGGCCTAGGAAGGGGACAACAGTGAGCCGAGGAAGACGCGGCAGTGGAAACCCGCGCGGAGAGGAGTACGAGGGTTCACTGGTTCGGCTGCAGTGTGAGGCTGCTGTTGTCGCAGGGCCTGGCCAGCGGTGGGAATAGTAGGGGGCGGTGAGGCCTCCGTGGCAGCACATCCAGCCACAGGAGGCTCGAGCATGCGGCACAACCGGCGCTGCTTTGGGCGACTGGAGCAAGAAGACCATAGGTTGAAGAAGCACTACGGCCGTTGGATGGTCATCGTACGGTCACTGGTGCTAGAATCGTTTATATTGACTAAGTTGACAAAGCCCTCCGTCCCCGTCAACTTAGTAGGCCCACAAGTCAGCCTCCCACCAAGGTGGGTCCCAGCTAGCAGGGGGTATTCATTTTTTTGTGCGTAATAAGGAGGCACTTCTGGTGGGTCCGAGCTAACAGCAGGGGGAATGTTTTTTTCGCGAAATACGGTGGCCCGTCGGGTGGGTCCCAGCAGTCAGGGGTAAATGTTTTTTCGCGAAATACTGGTGGCCCATCTGGTGGGTCCCTGCTGTCAGGTGGAGGAATAATTATTTTCCGCGTAATAAGGAGGCACTTCTTTGCGGCTGCCGTGGACCCAGCTGTCAGCCTCTCCACGTACAGTATTCTTCCGATGGAATTCGGTCGTTGACCACATTGACCATGCCGCGCCGAGAGCAGCACAGCGGTGGATGACGCGAGGCCTAGGAAGGGGATGACGCGGAGCCGGGGAAGACGCGGCAGTGGATGCCCACGCAGAGAGGAGTACGAGGGTTCACTGGTTTGGCTGCACTGCCGTCGCCGCAGAATAACAGGCGATGTGGGTGAGTGGAGTGGAGGGATGGCCTGGCCAGCGGTGGGAGTAGTATGGGGGCGATGAGGCCTCCGCGGCAACACAGCCGGCCACGGGAGGCAGGAGCAGGCGGCACGACCGGCGCTACTTTGGGCGGCTCGAGCAAGAAGACTAGAGGTTGAAGAAGCACTACGGCCGTTGGATGGACATCGTACGGTCAGTCGAGCTAGAATCGTGCATATTGACTAAGTTGACAAAGCCCTTCGTCCCCGTCAACTTAGTAGGCCCACTATACTGGGTCCCAGCTAGCAGGGGGAGTATTCTTTTTTTTTGGGCGTAATAAGGAGGCACTTCCTTGCGTGCGAAGATATAGCTGGTGGGTCCGAGCTGTCAGCGGCAGTAACATTTTTTTGTGAAATACAGAGGCCCTTTCGATGGGTCCTAGATGTCAGGTGGAGGAATCATTATTTTGCATGTAATAAGGAGGCATTTCCTTCCGTGCGGCCATGGACCCAGCTGTCAGCCTCTCCACGTATAGTCCACTTCAGATGCATGTCGGTCGTTGACCACGTTGACCACACCATGCCGAGAGCACCGGTCACGATGGACGGCGGCGAGGCCTAGGAAGGAACGACACGGAGGCGGGAAGACTCGGCGCTTGTTTCCCATGCGGAGGGAGTACGACCGTCGAGGGTTTATGGTTCCTCTGCCCTCACGGAGAATAACAAAGCAGTGTGGGGTGTGGGTGAGTAGAGGGATGGCTAGGCTAGCGATGGGAGTACGGTGGGGCGGTGAGGCCTGCGCGGCAGCACAGCCGGCCGCAGGGAGGAGGGAGCAGGCAGTCCCGCCGGCGCTTGTTTGAGCGGCGGGAGCAGGAAGAGCAGAGATTGAAGAAGTACGACGGCCATTGGATGGACATCCAACAGTATACAGGCCATCTTTGGAAAGCCTCAAATCTGTGGAAAACAGCATACATCCCATCTGCCATTATTTCAAATAGTTTACAGGCCATTTGCTAATTCTTACGAGTTTTTTTGGAGCCCATATTCTTTTTGTTAGCATTACAGCCCATATTGTGGCCACGGTTAAAAAATTATACGAAATTTTGCATTTGTCGGTGCGGTCTGAACTGTTTTTAATCCCGAAATTTCGAGTCACATTCAGAGTGATTTTAAAAATAAATGTATATCAACATAAAATTCAATAAATTGTCCACACATAAAAATCAATGCAATTTAAAATTTCGAAATGAAAAAAAAGATATTTGAAACTAATTCCCGGTTTGATGTGTTTTAAAAATGTACATCCCATTTCTCATTACTGATAGGCCATTTTCTCGGCCAGCCGAATGAAGCTCTCCTCGTCTTGAAAGATTTGCAGCCCAACAGGCCTGATAAAGAAACTTACTTGACAAATCACAAAAAATTGGCATAGCCATTTTCAGAAAGAAAAAAACTACTGGGCTGGTCTGTGGTAAACATAAAAGAAAAGGATGTCTAGACATGCCAGAGTGTCCCGCATAGCCCAGTTTTTTTTGAAGGAGGACTGCAGGGCTTACACCCCACAGCATTTTATTAAAACCAAGAACAGCAAGTACATAGAAAGGTTCCATGAGAAATGGAACAAAACAGAAGAAGATAAAAGAAAACTATGTACAATCTAACCTAGAAGAGAAAGAAAATGTAACTATACATGTCACCTCTCAAGGAGGAAGGAAATCAATCCATTTAAGCAGTGCCTCCCTGTGTTTTGACTTGATTCTATGAGCCCAAAGGGAAATGTCATGGACAAAACCATTTCTCCACTGCCTGAAGGTAGGTCTGATGAACCTGAAAGCTTTATCATTTCTGACTTTCCAGATGTTCCACCAAGTAAGAAAGACCACTTCAGAAAAGAAAGGTTTATTGAACTCCTTCCTAGCATGGCATGCAATCTGAACCATATCCTGGCTGTTGGGCCATGAAATCTGCAGGTAGTTCCAGACTCTCATGCTGAAGTTACACTGAAAGAATAGATGATTCCTGTCTTCAAGAGTTCCTGTAGGGCAAAGCACACTCTCAGGTAGATCATTGATCTTCCACTTCCTGCGCTGAATCATATCCTTGGTATTTACTCTGTCCATAATGACTAGCCAGGCAAACATTTTGATTGTCATAGTGCAGCATGACTTCCATATCCAACATATTAAGGGGTTAGTTGGTATAGGCTCATGGACCAGATCATAATATTTCTTAGCTGTGTATCCAGATTTCTTTCCATGTTTCCAAAACCAGCAATCCTTAGCATTAGCATCCAAGGAGATATGAGATAAAATTCCAGACAGTTGATTTAGCTCCCTATAAGCCATTTCAGATAATGGCAGAGAGAACATGCTATGTAACTCACCTGTTTCCATTACTTCCAGAACAGAAGAATACTTTTGTATGCAAAATGAGAACAGCCTGGGGAATCTATCCTGAAGTGGAATGCAAGAATTATCCACTTCCCAGGAATCTAACCAGAATAGTAAAGAGTCCCCTTTTCCAACACATACTGAAGACACAGCTCTGAATTTATCCATTAGCTTACATATGTCCCTCCACCAAAAAGACCCACACATAGCAGTGTCATGTGGAACTCTCTGATAATAGTAACTGTCCCAGATCAAATGAACCCATGGAACATCAACTTTGTTATAAAATTTATTTAGGAATTTCATTAACAAAGCTTCATTCTGTAGCCCCAGGTTGAGGATGCCAAGCCCACCCTTTAATTTAGGTCTACAAACTAGAGGCCATGCAGCCAAAGAGTTGCCCTTTTCCTGACCATATTTTCTCCAAAGACACTGTCTTTGTATTCTTTCCAGTTGTTTGAAAATCCCTTGTGGAATAGATAAGCTACAAAGGAAGAATATTGGGAATGAGGAAATGACAGAATTTACCAACTGTAGTCTGCTACCTTGTGGTAGAAACCAGGAGCTAGCAGTCAACCTTCTTTCCATGCAGTCCACAAGTGGCAACAGGTCCACAATTTTGGGCCTAGTGGTTCCAACTGGTAACCCTAGGTATGTGAAAGGCATCACCCCCAGTTGACATCCACACTGAGTAGCAAGAGCATTGGCATAACTGGTATCCACATTAATTGGGTACATTGATGATTTGTGGTAATTAATCTGCAAACCAGTTGCGAGAGAGAAGGAGTCAAGAACAGCTTTTAGCACCTTTAACTGAGCAGACTCAGCAGCCACAAACAACAAAGTGTCATCAGCATATTGAACCACTGGATAGTCAGGATCATGAGTTACTAGGGGTAAGGAGAGAACTCCTTTACTGAGTTGATCATTAGTCATAGTCTGCAGGAGGTCAGCAGCAAGCACAAACAGCAAAGGTGAGATATGATCACCTTGCTTTACCCCACATTTACACTTGAAATGGCTGCCTGGAACCCCATTAAGCAGGATTGATGAGGTTGCAGAGGACAACAATTGCTGAATCCAAGAAATCCATCTATTATCAAAACCCTTTGCTAGCATTATTTTTATAATTGCCTCATGCTGTATGGAATCAAAAGCTTTCTCAAAGTCCAACTTGAGCAGCATGATTGGCCTTTTTGGTTGATTGCACTGATGAATGTACTCAAAAGTCCATGCAATACAATCCTGAATGGATCTAGATTTGATAAACCCATACTGATTCTTGTGAACACATTTAGTGATTTCATCTTGAAATCTATTTGCAGCAAGTTTAGTAAGGAACTTCAACCCCACACTTGTCAATGTTATTGGCCTGAAATCACTGGTACTTTTAGGTGAGAGCTTTTTGGGGACCAGAGTAATATATGCCTCACTAAGATTCTCTAGTCTAACAGTTCCTGCATGAAACTCATTAACTAAAGAGATAAAGTCACCAGAAATAATTGGCCAGCATTTTTTCATGAAGAGCCCATTAAAACCATCAGGCCCTGGGGCCTTGTCAATTGGCAACTCCTTGATAACGTGTTCAATCTCCTTGACCTCAAAAGGCTTGGTGAGAACATCCAGTCCCTGTACCCTAGGGATTAAAGACAGAATTTCATTTCCCATGAAAATAGGTTTGACAGTACCCATTCTTCCTTTGAAAATCTCTAGAAATTCCTTGGCAATAGTGTTATGATCAGAAGACACTGATCCATCTGATAGCTGCAGAGTGGCAATTGAATTTTTCCTATATCTTTCAGTTGCCATTGCCTGGAAGAATTTTGAGTTTTCCTCACCCACCTTAATATATCTAATAGTGCATCTCTTCTTCCAATATAAGAATTGTAGGTGTAGCAGATGATCATGATGTGATTTCACCAATTTTCTGAAATTGAATTCAGGCAAAAATAAAGGCCTTGATTCTTCCAAATCATCCAGCCAAATATGAGATAAACCCTTCTGCCATTTCTTGAGAGCAAATCTCAAAGATTTCAGTTTATCCATAATAACTGCTGATATGTGAGACTTGTGAGACTGCCTCTGCCAGACTTGCTGAACACACTCCATAAAACCAGGTTGGTGTATCCAAAAAATTTCAAATCTGAAAAGATGAGCCTTCGGGATTCTGGTGCTTATGGAAACCACACAAGGTACATGATCCGAAGCAGTTTTGGCTAGAGGATTGACCTGTGTGTTTGGATATTGATCAATCCAACTTGCAGAGGTGAAAAACCAGTCCAACTATTCTAACAGTGGTAAATCTTGCATATTAGACCAGGTGAATCTTCTTCCTTTTAACGGTAGCTCCAGCAGCCCCAAATGCCCAATGATCTCATTAAAAATAAAAATATCATTGACATCACCCCCAGGAAGATTTCTATTAACCAGAGATCTTATGAAATTGAAATCTCCAAGCAAAAGCCATTTTTTCTTAGGTTCCACATTTAAATTATAAAGCCAGCTGACAAATTCATCTCTTAAGGTACCTTGGCAGGGTCCATAAACATTAACCAGGAACCAAAAATCACCATTATGCATGGACTTGAAATTAATAACAATCCCATAAGGTTTTACTTCCACTAGATCCCCAGCAAAAATGTCAGAGCGCCACACAACTAGAATGCCACCAGAAGCTCCCCTAGAAGGGGATTCAATAAACTGGTCAAAACCCACAGGGCAAATGCTCTTAATTAAAGCACGTGGGCACTCCGATAACTTTGTTTCTTGCAGACAAACAACTGCACATTGGCTCTCAAGAACTTTTTGTTGTACCGCACGTTGTCTTGCATCAGAATTAAGTCCACGTACATTCCAACAAAGTACCTTCCAGCTACGCGTAGGCATTTGATTCATATGGTAACACATGATAACACATTAAAAACAATGGGACACATAGTGCCGCACTACCCATAACACATAAGAGCAAAATAGCCAAACCATAACCAGAGTGCCAAGTTTCAGAGATAACAGAACAGTCAGCAAATTTGACAGGCTCGCTACACCTAGGAAACACATTAAACTTTAACATTTAAATGTTATTGGAGGGGGTATCATCCTTAGGATCAGCCATAAGCTTCTCCCTAGATAGCATGTTCGGGTCCATCTCCACCTCAGCTCCAATTGCCTGCAGCACAACGATTGGCGTCTGCGTGTGGACCTCCTCAGGCTTGTCATGACGCACCTCATCAGTGTTTTCCACTCCAGCAGCATCAGGTACCTGAATGGGCCTGGCCTTCTCCTCCATGGGCTTGGACCTTGGGCGGCGTTTAGCGAGTCAGTAAAAGCTGCTCAAAGACCATTGATTTGAAACCATCAAGTTTTGCCGCGCTCCTCGTACACCTTCTGACTGCAGTATAAACCAAAGGAGCAGAAGTCTTGCGCCTAACATGCTGGCCTTTCTGTCGTGGCGTCGCTTCATATGCAAAAACTACAGGCAAGGTCTCCTCTACCTGACCAACAGGACCCACTGGCTCCAAGGACAGCTGATTATTACTGAATCCCACAGGCTCATCAATATCAGAAGGTTCATCGCTTGCAATATCAGTAGGGGCTGGTAGAGGTGCAAACAGAGAGCGAGCAACAGGGCGCCGATTAACTGACGCAGAGCTTGACAAACGCGAGACCAACGAAGACACTTTGTGGGTATCATCAAAAGCAATCGACCACTTGTGCTTGGAGAAAGTTACTGTCCCAAACTGCTTGAAGAAAATTGACCTTGGCACTTCTTTCACAGAAAATTCAGACATCAAATTCTCGAATGATCGCTTCCAACGCAATTTAGGTGGTAGAGGGGGTCCAGCCACCACCCTTGCCATCCCAATGATGATCTGGTGGTGTTGAATCACCGGTGGTTGATAGGGGACAATAGCCAAAGGGTTCTCTTCCATAAACACCGGCTGTTCCTGAACTTCATCCACCAAATCAACTATCTGCTGTTGCTGGGGCACCTCATCATGGTGAGATTGTTCCACAGATTCAGATTGATCCGATTGATCAATGACCATTGAGACTTGATCTTGTTCTGGCATTGCTGGCAGATGTAGGTGATTGATATTGACATCATCGCCCCACTGAGCATTACCCCAATCAGCATCCACTGGATTCTCTGGGGGAGGAGCAGGTGCAAGAGGTGCTTCATTCCAGCCAATCATCGGGTAAGGCGGCAGAACAAACGGGATGTTGTCAGGAATGAGATGACCAGGCATTGGATGAGGGTTACCATCCAGAGGCATTGGGTCTTCATCATTAGGCATCTGATCGGCAAAATCTGCCCCAAGAACATAACATGCAGCAGTCCAGAAACTTGAGCACCACCCCACTCAAAGATAGTCCCCAAAACCACATCTCGTGGTACTAACGGCGATCGGAAAGCTGGCTTCCATAACTCGTGCGTGCAGTGCACGGGTCCTCACTATCCTGTGAATGAAATTTTCCAAAAGTACCAACTGCTTGAGAAATATATTCAGTCGTACGATAATCCAGGGGAATCCCAACAAACATTAACCAACCCTTACGAAAACCAGTACTCCCTTTGAAGTTTTCACCCTCATCATGCTTCATAAATCTAAGAAATCGATCATTACCCAAAGCAAATGGCGGATGCTGAATCAGGGTGTATCTGACAGTGGGATCTCGAACTTGGAACAGACCTACCCCATGAAACCAAGGCTGAGCAGAACGAACAAGAATACCTCTGTTCTGAAGAAACTCCACAACTTCCTCTCTGACCGGCCCTAGAGGTCCATCCGGCGCTGGCATAACTTCAGCAACCATGTAATCTTCATGGCGACGGGGAGGGCGGGCCGCCGGCGTGAAGAAAGTGCGAGGTAAGCGGCGATCACCACCATCAATGATGTGATTTCCCGGAGGCACCAGGCGATGTGGATCAAGCTCGAAGTTTGCCATGGATGGCAACGGCGGCGAACTGAGGTTTTCTTTGGATAGACAGGAGGAATCCTTGGCAGGTGGAAGAGGAGGGTGTGGCAATGCAGGCGACGATATGACAGGACTAGATATCCCAATATCACCGGCTCCCTTCCCCTGAACAGCTGATGTTTCCGAAATACTCGTGTTTTGTTGCAGAGTGCTCTGCCTCCAAGCCAATCCGTGCAAGCGCGCAACACCCTGCTTCCGTCTCAAAAACAAATTAGATAAATTCCACTCCAATTATGGCGATTCATAAAAATGCCACTACAATTTCCAAACTTTGAAAAATGCCACTGCAATTTTTGCGAACTTTGAAAAACGCCACTCCAGACTTTGAAAAATGCCACTAGAAATGGAATGAAATGGCATTTTGAATAGTTTGGAAATTGCAGTGGCATTTCTCGGAGGCATTTATCAAATTAACCCAAAACAAAAATAACTGGGCGAGCTGCTGGGTCCCTGGTGTCAGCCGCTCGTGGTGCAATTCTCTCGTTTATTGACTACGTTGACAATGGCATGGGACCCAGATGTCAGAAATCCACTAGGAGGAGCCATTTTTTTATTGGCTTGAAATAAGGAGGCACTTGCTTGTGTACTACCATGACCTTGGCGGGTCCCTGCTATCATCCTCTCCACGTACAATCATCTCCTAATTGTGTACGCGTCAACTTGCTAGGCCCACAAGTCAGCCTCTAAACCCGTGGAGGACAAATACAACCCATTTAAAAAAATAACAGCCCATTCCATACATTCAAACGGAACTTCAACATTCAGATCAAAGTAACAGGTCTGATCCACATATAGAGTACTGAACTTCCACGTTGACAACCATCATAGCCAAGTTAACTATCTAATCCCACTAGACAAGTACTAACTTACTCTTAGCTAACTAGACAATGCCGGCCGCCATCTGTGGTAGATGCTAAACGCCGGCACAGGCGTCCTGCGCCTCACCTCGGACTTGCCAGAGGTGCGATGGGCGCGTTGCTCGCGCACATTGGCCCTTTCCATACCGGCGTGGTCCACCGAAGCTTCGTCTTCCAAGCGGGAAACCAACTTGACGAGCTGGTAGTAAAAATCGGCGTCGCGAACGCGTGCGTGCCCGACAGCCTCGTGGCTATTGCCAGCGCCGCCTCCACGTAGTCGGCCAGGGCCAGGGCACTCTGCTCGCGACTCAGAGCGTTGGTGCGCTGCTGCTCCATGTCCCGCTGGCGATGCAAATCGGCGATACGCTGCTCCTCCGCCAGGCGGTCGCGCTCCAACAACTCCTGCTCCTCCGCCATGCAGTCGCACTCCAACAAATGCTCGATCTGCGCATTGCCATCTAAAGACAGATAGAATGCCTCCTCCCTCCATCTACCTTTCGGTGAAAAACCGAACACTAGTTCCGGCGGTGACCGCCTCCGGTGTTGCCTACTGCGGACGGGCGGGGGCATGGCGGATGTGGCGAGTGACGTCGGGCCGGTGGGGGCTTATGAGGATATGGCGAGTTGGGTCACGGTGGCACCGGAGAAGGCCGGGAAACAGTACTTATAGGGCGAAGGTAGCACGACGGTCATCGGAATTCAACGCATAATGGCTTAGCGCGCCGGCTTGCTGTGGAAAACTAGGGAAACTGAAATTATGAATGTGTCGTCCCGTCCCGTCTGGGTCGCACGCCGGCATGGCTTTCAAACAAGTGCACTCGAATCATCTCCATCCTTGTCAATAAAGATTTCACGGATTTAAAAAGCCCACAACAATTAAGGCGTATCTTTTTTTTCATTAGTTTGCTACCTTAATTACGGCCGGCTGCATGCAGGCACTCAGAATCGCTCACAGGCAGTACGCGAAGCGGCATGCAATGAGTCGCAGCCGAGGGCACGCATGCAGCCACTTAAATCGCTGGAATTAGTTAGGCTTAAACTTGTGCATGCCGTTAATTATTTCCATGCCTTGGTCTTGCTGCTTTGCTCACGGGACTAATAAACCCGGACAGAGGGAGTACCTTGGTTGGTGGGAGGTTTGAATTAAGCCCTGCAAACCGGAAAGGAGGTACTAGACGTGCGTGATCCACTATTTATACGTGTAGGATCGAGTAGGTCGTTTCTTGAATTGAGCCCTGCAAACCGGAAAGGAGGTAGTACGTGCATGATCCGCTATTTATCCGTGTAGGATGGATAGAGTAGCTTGTCAGTTTCTTCAGACGTAGGCATTTTTATCCGTGTAGGATCGATAGTGTAGCTTGTCAGTTTCTTCAGAGGTAGGCATTTTTATTCAAAAACTGCCACTTCGCATCTTCGTCCGCAAATAAAACTGCCAGAGCGCATTTGTAGGCTAGCTAGTGATCGATCAAGAACTTGTAAACACTAAGGAACGAAATAAGTAATCATAATGCATCTCAATGATTCACAGATCATATACAAATATGTAGCTCCAAAAGAAAGATCAGCCACTTCGGATCTTGCGTCCGCAACTAACACTAACTAGTACGATTCCCATACATAAGATCAACATGTTAATGCATCTCAATGATTCACGATCATATACAAATATGTATCTCCAAAAGCAAAGATCTCTCGGTTTACGTTTATTTTGCATTAGCGAGTGTTGGCCACACGATTTCAAATCTGGTTCTTTTCGTGCCCAATTTAATCTATTTTTCGTTAAGGTGGTTGTTTCTTTTGGTCCTACCTTGTCTAGATTCCGGCCCTATTCTTTTGTTATGTTTGGTGGGGAGTTTATGCCACTGGTGAATGTTGGGATTCCCAGTAGCTTTTTTGCCGTGCGTTTATTTATCCTGTGGATCTTGTGGGTTCATTGTAAATTGTTTAAATTAATTAAACGAATTGTTTACCCTTTGGTTTAGGGTGGTTTTGGGGGTCGGGTTTTAATTAAAATTTAAACTTTCCCAGGGCTTAATTTTGCTTTGGGGGCCCCTAGGGAGTTTTCCCCCCAAAAGGGTTCTAGGGGAATCCTTTTGGGCTTTTTGGCCCCGGGGCTTTCCATGGGGAAAAAAGGGGGTTGGGGTGTTAACAAAGGCCCGAAAACGGGGCCCTTTTTTTGGGGTTTGGGCCCCTAACAGCAAAAAAAAGTGGCAATAACAGCATGGGAGGCCCATTCTGGACAAAGGCTTAATAAAGACGATGTACCTCCACCAGACGCAGAGTGGTGAGGGAGGTATGGTTGCCCAAAGCAACAAATATCCAGGCAGCATATGTGGATTACGTCCCATTTTTGTTCTCTTTAGCCACCCTTTTCCTATGTGAGGACAACAAACCAATCGACCTGGTCATTCTCTATTGCGTTGTCATGCCTTTCTACCCTTCTTCAACCAAGAGACACGAGACTCATTCCTTAGCTACTGATTTTCCCCTTTTCAACCTAGATGCGGGTTCGATGCCTACTCTCTTGGACAAGACAATCTCCTTCCTTTCCTTATTCAGCCTGCATATGGATTAGTCTGCATGAAGTAGGGTTTTCTTTAATAGTGCAAATTATTGTTTTCGCTCATGCGGGCCAGCAGAAAGCAGAGGATAGCAAATTGGGAAGATGGTGGAGTGGAAAAAGATCCACATGCAACGACATGCCGATGGGGCAATAGAACAAGGGTATGGTTCGAAAAGAGGTAGCATACCTGAGGGTCGGCGGAAGTGGCTTCACTTGTGGTCGCTGCCCTCCGCACACACTATGGCAGCGAGCTTGGGGACGGAGGCCATCCTGCCAAGGGCGCTTAGGTCTCGAGAGGACGGCCTTGTCGCCGCAAGCGTGACTCGCCGCCGACGACGAAAAGGCCAAGATCGCTCCTTTTCTTCCCCGGTGGATCTGTGACCATCGGTGAGGAGGGAGAGAGGAGCCGTCTTTTTTAGATCTGGAGAGAGGGTAGTAGTGTGAGAAGCAAGTGGGCAGCCCTTGGCAAGAAAGCGCTGAATCTCCAGCCTATATATCTTTTTTATACTACTAGTACTGGAGGTGGAGTAGTGGTAGAGTAGTTTATATTTTCTCTCCGTACAATACTAGTTAGTCGTGCTTCAAAACTTAACGACACACCATTAAAAAATAAAGGTCGATAACTAATGCGGCACCCCGGGCCAACATAGCCAGATCGCATTTTGCACGAGAAATTACAGACCTTGTTTCGTTGACATGTGGTCCCGTTCCAACATATCAGTGAGACGACGACGAGTAGTAGGAGTATTCCGAACCGACGTGTGGGCTGGGGTGCCCCTTCATGAACCATGGCAAACTGGCAATCATCCACCGACTCTTCGTCTTTCCCTCTCGATTTGGAACTGCTGATGCATGCTCTTCCTCTCCCTCCTCCATTTTCCTTCAGCCCTTCACCCTTTCTTCTGCCATTGTTAGATTATCTTCTCCATGGAGGGAACAGGACTGAAACGACCCCGTTATTCTTGCCCCGATCTGAAAGATGACGTGGTGGAGGAACTCATTGATCGGTGCGACGTCATCACCTCGGCTAGCATGGCAGGTTCGTTCAAGCCCATTCTCGACTCAACTAATAACATCATTAAAAGGAACCCAAGAGTCAAGGAGCGGTTTGATCTCCCCTATCTTCTTCGCCGTGACCCTGATGACTGGCGCCGTCACGACGGAGACCTCGCCCTATGCAAGTTGATGCCGCTTGATAATGATATGTATGATGTTAAGATGCCATCGCTTGAGGGCAAGGCTTGGGCAGGCGCAAATGGAGATTGGGTTGTTTACATTGGGTCCAACTGCGAGTGGGAACTTGTGAATGTGTACACTCGTGACCGGGTTCCACTTCCAAAAATCTCAGCAAATTGCCCAGAGGTTGAGCACACCGGTATTGTACGCACGTTCAAATACAATCATGGCGACCGCTTCTACTAAGATAGCAATTTCTTGAGTTCCCAACCGCTCTTGGAATTACAACAACTATGAAGTTGTTGCTATCTTCGACAAGCTTGTTGCTGTCCTTGGTGGTTTGACTGGATGGATATTGCTCAAAAATAAGTTTCTGTACACAGATGAGTACTGTGATGCAATTCAGTACGAGGGCCTTGTGTTTGCTAGCACCACTCGCGGCACTGTTTTTGCATGGCATCCTCGTTGTTTCAGTACGTTCGCCTTCCACCGTAATCATAATTGTTTCATCCACATGCATGCGGGTTAGCAAGTTTCGCTTTACTAATTAACCTTCTTCTTGTGTTTCCAAGGTCCTGTGAACATTCCACCACCTATATTTGAAGATTTTTATAACCAAGGGGGAGATGACGATGGTGATGATCACGAGCATGAGGACGAGCAGCGCCCATATACTCTTTGGCGAATGTTAACTAATTCCGATGGATCACCTCTTCTTGTGTGTATACAGCCCACTGATGATGTTATTGCTAAGGAAGGAGGTGTAGTCTACCATGGTCGCACTCTCCGGACCTATTCCAACACTCGTTGCATGGTATTCGGGATGGATACTAGTGTGCTAGCGCCAACTCCTTCTCCCTGGTATAGAATTGATAGTCTTAGAGAAAAATCGCTCTTCCTTGGACAAAACTATCCAATGATGGTGAAAGGCGGTCCAACTGTTGTTGACACAACATTACTACCATTTATGAGAAGCAACTGTGTCTATACCTCGGACATTTGGGTGGTGCCCTACCCTGGTACTGATATAGTAGGCTGCTTCAGCCTGGATGATCAGTCCTGCGGTAGTCTCCAGATCGACAATGGATGGCCCGTCCCAGAGAACCACTTGTGGTTCAACGCAAGCGTTTCCAACGCCGAGGAATGGTTGAGTTGAAGTTCATTTCATTGCTTGTTATTTGTTGTGTGGTGAAAACTTTAGTATTTATAATGTATCCTCGTTGTCGATGTGGGTTGATGACCTGTTGTATGTAATAAAATGATATGCCTGTGATAAACTTACTAAATTTATGAATGGCTTTCGAGTCGCTTCTTTGAGTGAGTGGTGCGACGAGGCAAAAAATATTTTCCGAATACATAATTGTAATGCGCATTGCAACAAAGTATCTGGATGAGGCCAATCATTAATAGTAGTACACTATTTGTACTAGCTTCACATGCTTCGCGGCGTGCGGGTGTTTTTTGTCAGAAATATATTGTACTACGTAACCAGCACCTCGAATACTCGATACTAGAAGTACTATATAGTAAGTAGTAGGAGTAGTAGGGTGGCATGGGCCAGAACAAGCATTCACGTCCAGGAGTACGGCACATGCCACCAGCACGACTTCCATCTGACACCATATTTCTTGGAGTCCGTGCTAGAGCAATCTCTTCGACCTCATCGTTTCTCTAACTCATCCACCGCGTGGCGGGCGAGGTGGGGGTTTAGCGATAGTCGGTTTCCTCAACTGCGGTCCCACTTGTAAGGCCAACTCCAATGCTCTATCAATATATGGATGTACTCTTCTTACCAATACAAAAACTTGCATCCATTCTACTCCCTCCGTTGCACAATACATGCCTTCTAATTGTCAAAATATATATGTATCTAGACATGTACTAGTATATAGAGGTACATCCATTTTTGGACAAATGGAAGTCAAGTATTTTGGAATGGAGGGAGTATACAATAAAATTTTTAAGTTAGCACAACTAGTCTAATCCGAGAGCACAACCAAGATTTGGTCGGTTCTTCCTCCTTTGCCGACACGGGACATCCAAAGATCCGTGTCGTGTCATGAAAGAAAATAGAGTGGTAGTTGAAGCCACAAGATGTGCATCTTGGGTTAAACTATAAATAGAATCTTACTACTCTTGAGTAACTCCAAAAGCGCCACCAAGATCTTTATTGATTTGTTTTTCATCACCAAAGACGCCGAGGTGAAAGATGTGCGTGTTCAAGGTCCGCTTATGCTTATTGACATGTGGGACCGCATGTGAGCAAACAGACGATGGGCTCCGCACGTCCGCTGGCTGGCTGAGAAGAGAGATAGAGGACGGTTGAGCAAGGACTACAGGAAATTTGTTCTACGTACCTCGATATAGGCTAGATATAGTGGGGTGGCATGGGCCATAACTAGCATTCACGTCTAGCAGTACGGCACACGCCACCCACACGAGTCCCATCCCACACCAATTTTCTTGGAGTCCGTGCTACAACCATCTCTTCTCCCTCCTGTTTTCTCAGCCATCGCGCGGTGGGCGGGGTGGGGGTTTGTCGATAGTCGGTTTGCTCAACTGTGGTCCCACTTGTAAGTGAAAATGCAAGACCGCACGCATTCCCGCTTGAGCGGCGTGCCGGACCAACCGTGTGGGGGTGCAACGCGAACACGGCAGGCTTTTCCTTTTTAACTCGTAACTTGTAAAATTTGGTTCTGCTCCATGGCGCGATCGATAGATAGAAAATAACGATTTTGCCTAGAGTAATGAGAAGTTTGGTTCTGGCGCCGTTCATGCATGGAGTACGCATTTAAAATTATGAAGTTGATGCGAAAGGTAAGATAATTAATGTAGTATCATATACTACTACATGCATTTGACGGAAAGATAAAAATACATACGGATCCATCAACGACATCCTCACGCCCTGGTGCACCGGGTCACCAACTGACAAATGAGGAGCAACGGCATTGGCGGCGAGCTCAACATGCTTCTGAACAGTGCCGTCCAAAGTTGCCCTACGGTCCAAGAAGGCCAGCGTCCTATCGTCCTCCTCTTGCATGTAGAAGTCCTTGTGGACGATTTGCACATAGACTTGGGTGATTATGTCGATGGTGTCTTGCTGCACCAGGCGCTGTGCGGTGAGCGCGACCTCGAGGTGGACATTCTCCGGCATGACGGCGGGCAGTCACAGGGCCACCAGTGCATCGAAGAGGTTGTCACCATAGTGGCCGTTGAGGGTGGCGGGCATCGCAGAGCCTGGGCGCGTCGGCTGGAGGCTTACGTCAAAGTTGTCCGCGAGCTTCTTGACGATGGTGAACTTGTCGAGGAAACCAACAAGGACCTCGTCGAACAAGGAAACGAAGCTGTCGTCCAAGTGGCCCTCGCCCTGACAGCCTCAAGCAATACTACCTGGAGATGTTCCTCGTTGCCGGGCCGCAGGCCGGCGTCATGGACCATCTGGCGCAGTTGGCTGATGCTCGCGCTCATCGCCTCCATGGGTCTAGCTTAGCTTTTAGTCAACTGATCTTGCGATTAGAGTGATCACTCTTGCCCTTGGTTAGCGTATGAGGTGCGTAGGATTTCGTACTACTCCTCGGCCTTCATCGCACCGCCTTTGGCTGTATGATAGGTGGGCCAGCCACCCTCGGCCCACGTGTCATTCACCCAAAGGCGCTTGTCCGTAAGTCAATGAAGCTACGCCTCGTCCGTGCTTGTGCAAAGATAGTCATCTCACCGGATTCTAGTTGGCCAAATGAGAGAAGTTTGATGTTTATCGGTTTATTGGTCCCTTTGCATTTTGGCGCCAAGTTTTGACCTTTGATTTAACTAATAAAATGTTAATGCATGTAAACAAAAATGTTGTGTTAGTCACATTCCGAAAAACAAATAATCCCAAAACACTTAGGCACGGTGCATTAACCCCCTCCTTGTTTCTTATTTCGTGACGTATCAACCAATGAGAGATGTGGGCCGTGCATGCTTTCAATGACTTGAGACTACCAAACATGAAATGCGGTGTTTAGTTCATTGCATGTAATCCTATTAGTACTCTAGTTAGCAAAAAAACATTAAGTTCTCTCGCCGAAGGAATAAAACACCATGTATTTATTTACAGAGGGAGTAGTACATTTTTTGTGACATGCATTACTAGATATTGCTAGTCAAATACTAAAATCCAGATGGACGTGGTAGTACTCCTAAATCCAGATGGTGGTGCTACTAGTACTAGTAGTAGTATTACCAATGTAGTAATAGGAGTACTAGCACTGTACTACCCATTGGTCAAATTATTACGTGCTGCTCCTCACAGTGAAGTGACAAGACCCTGCGCTGGAGATGACACCTGAGTATAGGCATTGTGTTCGGCATACTATAGTCAGCCTCACCGTCTGCAATAACTATCATCATGGCTGTAGAGCTAGCCTACTTACAACTAGCCCTATTCGACATAATTTCCCGTGCGTAGATGCCCGTGCATTGCACGGAACACCAAGATTGGGGGTGGACGGCTCCGGCAGCGGCCATCGCACCAAATTTTTCCACGACCTTCTAGATGTGGTGGGAGGAGATAAGGCTGATTGTGAGCGACAAGGAGTTCTTTGTAAATAGGGAACAAGTGCGGGCATCTTTTTGCAAAAATGGAGAAGCTTGGTTTGTAAGCGTCAGATCTAGATCCGACGGCTATTGGTGAAAGATGGGAGGCACAACATCATCACCAACTAAGGACCTGTTTGATTCACAGGATTTTGAAAACGCAGGAATAGGACACGGCAATATTACAAGTTTCAAACTGATATTACAAATGTTAGGAGTAATGTTGCACCTACGAAGAGGGAATTACTAGGAAGTTTACGTAAGAACTTTCGTTACTTTAGGTGGATGCAGCATTATCGTACAAACTAAAATCCACCGCCCTGACAAGTCACTAATGGGCAAATAAGTTTTTGAGTCTTTGGCCACTTGATGTTTCAAAACAAATTCAGCTTCATGGAGACTTTGTCATTTAGGCTTAGACGCTATGTGATCAAGACGCCATTCATTGTTGCGCCAGAGAACACCAAAACTCATTACCTTGAGCACACTTGCCTCCGTAACAAAGAACTCGCCAATTTAATCTCAGATGTGCTGCCTCGGTAGTCGATCAAATCAATTTTTGTAAGATGGAGATCAAGGCATTCGATGAGATTGTTATAGTGCAGGACATTTTTCACTTTTGGGTCTTTTTTTTATCTACAAAAGAAGAGAACATATTAGAGCAACTAGCTGCATAAGATTGCCGTGTCATCAAGAGGTACCAATATCATTCGCTCATACGATAGGGTTGGCTGGCTAGTGATATTTTTTCACTCTCTGTCTCTCTCTTTCTGTTTCCTCTCATTTAACTAGGAGCACGTGAAGAGCTTGGGCATTTGTTGCCTTCCACTATGTGGTCGATGCCATAGTTCGCAAAAGTATGCTACATAATACACATCGATGTCAAATGAAAAGATTTTGGCACCACTCTCGCGATGTGAGAGAGTTGGCACCGCTGTGCACATAGACCCACATGTATAAACAAATCAATCAAACCAACTACACCAGCCTCTCACTCTCCCAAACAAGTGTTTTTATTTCCTCAGTCCTCTCTCTCTCCCACGCAGTGTTTTTTCATTGCGTGAGTTAATTTGGCACCGGAGCAAAGTACGTGATCCAGATTGGGGCACCAGGTGAGCAATGGAGGGGCATCGATGCCAAATGCATCACAAGTGAATTTGGCACATGTTTTGGCCTACATAGCCTACTTTTGTACTCCCTCCGTCCCAAAATTCTTTTCTTAAATTTGTCTAAATACGGATGTATCTAGTTACATTTTAGTGTTAGATACATTCATATCTAAACAAATGTAAGACAAGAATTTTGGGACGGAGGGAATACTACCTCGTATTTAGTATAAAATTTTGACCATAGATTTACCTAAGAAAATGCCAATGCATGTCACTAAAAATTACACCATCTGAAATTATGTTCAAATACGAATCGAACGATATAGTTCTTAGTGACATGCATTACATTTTGTCAGTGTAATATATGGTCAAATTTTGATACTACAAAATTGGAAGAGTAAACCAGGACGGAGGTAGTACTTGCTCTTAGGGTAACCATAGAGTTACTGGAGTAGTCTAATTACTTTCCACTATGACTAGCCTAGGCTACTATAGTAGTACAACATAAAAACGATGCAGGTGATCACATGAGAAAAAAACACTACAAACATTTCTTTCGGTGAAGTGCGTAGATGCGGTTTTGAACACTACACTTGTCATCGTAATTTGGGAAAATTACGAAAAAATTGAGCTACGTTGTGATTACCGTTTACTTATAGGAAAGAAGTTTCACCTCGATGAGTAGCTTCTCCATGCACAGAAAGCATGTAAGGAATCCAACAACTTGATCCAGATTGGGGTCGATAGATTTTAGTGCTAAGATCTTCACTATGCGCATGGACTGGGTCAAGCTTGTGGGAATCATTTTCTGGAAAACGTTCATAAATACATCAAGAAGAAATTTATAAATGTGAATTTCAAGAAGACGGAGAAGAATATGAGTGCTGTACCTGAACGATTACGGATCCAATAAAGAGTTCAGAGAATTTGGCAGACGAGGACACCAACGCTGTCAATTTCAGCGCGTCAATGACCCTGATTTTCGTTGGACCTTCTAGATCCGATACAAGCAATCTCTCAAGGAAAGGTGCATTCTCAATGACCATACCGTGGAACAGCTGGAGTGATCTCTTCCCAATTGATGTCTTATTGCTAGGCCAGCAAGACACATAAATCCATCGGAGATTCGTCGAGGTGATGTGGCGGCTAATGAACCTGTGGATCTGCTCAAGACGAAGGTACTCGAGTGCAGTACAGCTGTGGAGCAGGTGCTCCATAGCCTTCTTCGAGATGACAACGTCGAAGAGGTCGAGCTGCTTGAGTTGAGGGAGAAGAAGGGCGGGCGCGGCATTAATCTAGGGATGATAGCAGGAGCTGAAGCTGGCGCGGCGCGGCGTTGGCGTGAGGTGGAGCACGGACGGCGGTAGAGAGCGACATCGTTCAGCTTCAAAGCTGAGCTCCTCGAGCTGATGTAGGGCGGGGGATAAGAACCACTCATTGAACTTGGGTTGGACCTTGCAGTTGGTACTGAACATGCGGATGTCAAGGCGTCTGGCTGGACCGGGGTGCGATGAAAGGATCATGGAGACTGCGGCCATGCGTTTGCAATCCCCGTCACAGAGGCAGCAGTCGACGGTGAGGTTGAGGGGGATGCAGCACCAGAGGGGGCGCCACCGCTGGGAGAGCAGGGCGGTCCGCAAGGCAGATTTGGTGGGGAGGAGGCCGATGATGACGAGCAGCATGTCGTCGGGGAGGCTGCTGATGAAGTCCAGGATCGCCGGATGCAGTTTGGCTCGAGCCGCCTCCGCTTGCTGGCTGCCTCGCCGTCCATCTCAACCGGCGGCGACGCCGGTGTACACGTGTGCTGGTGTGTGTTGTGTGCTGGGTTTGCGCGAAAGTCGCCCTTCAGGTATGCCGCCACGCAGTGGTGAATTGTGCGCGAAAAGGCCCTTCGCAGCGCAAGAAGTTTGTCCTCACGCGCCTCAATTTATTAGCGCAGCGGGTGCTACCCGAGTGGTTTCAACTTTGTTTACATCACCGCTGGTCGATGGGCTTCTAGTTTACTTATTTTCACCCACTGCCACATGGGCCAGCACACCAAGATACAGAACATGAGCTGACAACGCAGCATGTGTATTGGTTGACTGGTCGACTAAACAATATACGGAGCTATACGCTGACACAGTGAGCGTATAATCCCTCGGTATAGAGAGTTCGAGTGAGAGGGGAGGCCCGTGAGAGATAGCAAAGAGAGAGAGAAAGAGCTACTCCCTCCGTTCGATAATGTAGTTCCAACATTTTTTTAAGTCAAACTTTTGAAACTTTGACCAAGTTTATAAAGAAATTACTTATATCTACAATACCAAAGATAAATGATAGTATGAAGTAAGTACATGTTGTGATGAATCTAATGATCGTTCCAGATGTAAATGTTTTTCTCCACATATACTTGGTCAAAGTTTTCTGAGGTTTCACTTTTCAAAACATCCATATGCTTATGGACATGACAGAGTCCCTAATGAGAGAGAGAGAGAGAGAGTGAAAAAAGTGTGTGCGCGTGTGTGAAAGAGACATGGACAACACATGATAAAAGTAGAGAAAAAGTGTGCGTGTCTTATGCAAACATATCACACATGCAACTTCGACAACAGAGGCAAGGTGAGGAGATAGTGTGTGGTTGTTTGGAACCGAGAGAGGAAGACCCCTAGCACGTGGCCAAGAGGGGTCTGACAAACAAGGGAGAGAGGTCGAGAGAGATGTACGGAGAGATCCCCTGGAGATCGTGATGGGACTACATGGGTGGGAGATCGAGTGACAAGGTGTGTGCGCGATAGAAGATGCCCGGAGAGATATCGAGATAGACGTATGGATGGACGGAGACAATACGTGTGTTCTTGATGGCTAGTAAGAGATAATCATACTTAGGAGGGGGGAGCGCTTGCGCCTATGGCCCTGTTTGGATACTCTAACCCAGTTAGAGGTTAGAGTTAGATTCTAACCCTGAACTAACCCTGAGCTAACTCTAAATAAAGAGGTGTTTGGATGGCAGGGTTAGATGGAGCGCGGATACGGCGAGGCACCTTCACGGGCGGTGCGAGAGGGAGAGAGGGAGAGGACGAGAAGCTTTGAGGAAGTGGGGAGGGATATGTTGCGGGGAGAGCGAGAGAAAAAAGTGTTTATTAATGGTCCCGAGAAGAACTAACCCAAATAAGCACCTCTTGGATGGGTTAGTTTTTTGTATGGATTAGATGCATCTATCCCAAACTAACCCTCCCGTTTGGATCTTTTTGGGTTAGTTAACTCCAAACTAACCTAAACAAACTCTAACCCATGGATCCAAACAGAGCCTATGATGGAGTGAGGGATTATGGTACTTAGGGGGGTGCGTGTCACATGGAGAGAGAACAAGGGCGGAGAGTGTTGGATGGGTCTATATGTATAGTGCGAGCGAGACATGTGTATGTGTGAACCAAGGAGATATAAGGCCAGTTTTGGCTTGTGTCCTGAGCATCTTCTGCATGGCCTGGGGTTGTGGCTGGATTTCATGCACGCTTGTTTGGTTGCTACCCTGTGAAAAAGAAAGCCCGCCTGGGCTGGGTTCCCTTGCACTTTAATTAGCCTAGCTGAACTCCAGACACTACAAGTAGGCTGGCCCAAGCGACCAATTTCGAATGCCTGGCCATGCTTGGTTGTGCGGCCACGAGGCTAACAGCAACATGGATGTATATTAACATTAAATAATTGATGCATGGATTGATTGATGGGACATTGATGCTTTGCCTGGTCCAGGCATGAACCAAGCGCTTCAGCACCACACAAGCCTGGCAAGGCAGAAATATTTTACATCTCACGTCCACACCAGGCAGTATCGCCCATCAAGGCATGAGGGTTAGGTCACGAACCAAACTGACCAATAAAGTTTGAGAGAGATTGAGGAGCCCCGATAAGGCTGAGGGGTGCGTCAGATAGCTGAGAGGGGGAAAGAGATATTCCATCCGCTCGATAATGCGGTGCATGTAAATTTTTTAGAAGTCAAACTTTGGGAACTTTGATCAGGTTTATGCAAATGTTATTTATATCTACAATACCAAAGATACATCATAAAAAACTACATCTCATGGTGAATCTAATGGTATATGTTTGTCGTACTAGATATAATTCTTCTTCTCCACGTACATGGTCAAACTTTGTGATGTTTGACTTTTCAATAAATCTATATGCAATGGACGGAGGAGAGTGCCTCAGTCGAGACAGATCAAGTGCGTGTGACGGAGAAAGAGTAAGTCTGCAAAAAGAGTATGTCTGTGAAAGAGAAAGTGACAACAAACGATAAATTAGAGAGAGTGTGTGTTTTTTCGTTTCTTATGCAAACATATCACGCATGGATCTCCGAGATGGAAAAGCAAGGCGAGGTGATACATGAAGATAGCTAGTGTGTGATTGTTTGCAACGGAGAGAGACACCCCTATAGCACATGTCCAATAGAGGTCTGGCCAACAAGGAAAATAGGTTGAGAGGGACAAATGGATGGCATGGACGCATGGGGAGGGAGAGAGGGTGTGTTTGTGATAGAGAGATCCCCTCGAGATCGTGAGGGGACTATATGGGTGGGAGATCGAGGGAGTGCGTGTGCGATAGAAAGATGCCCCGAGAGAAATCGAGATCGGCCATGCACATGTTTGTGATGGAGACTAAAATTAGCTAGTCATATACATATAGGGGGAGTGCGTGTGCCTACAATTGAGTGAGAGACCATCATACTTGGCTAGCTGGGCATGAGATTGTGTGTGTGTGTGTGCGTGTGAGATGGAGAGGGAACGAGGGAGAGAGATAGAGTTTTAGATGGGCCTATCGAGTGCAAGTGAGATATGCATGTGTATGTGTGACCCAGGTGGATGGAGAGTTTGAGAGAGGGGGGAAGATCTCCGAGATGACATAGTGGTGCGTGAGAGAGTTACGGGCAAAGAGCCAAGGAATTTGTGTGCGTATGATGAGTGCACCCAAGATATCTAGCTTGGACTAGCTAGAGTATCATACATAGTGTGCGGGAGAGACCTATAGATGGTGTGTATATATGAATGCGAACTAGAAAGACCCCCCCCCACACACACACACAAAGAGAGAGAGAGAGAGAGAGAGAGAGAGAGAGAGAGAGAGAGAGATAGAGAGAGAGAACGGGAGTCCGGGAGAGGGGGAGGTCGCATTTTATGCATCAAAGACTGATATAAACCATGTTTCGATATAAACTTGCATTCAAATATTTAAATTGGAGAACATGTTGTCTACAATCCACACATGAACGGATATACGCGTATATCAAAAAAGTTCATTAATTTGACTTTCAACATGTTCATGGAGTACTATAATACTGTACAACATGCTACTCGATTGAGGTGTTCAATTTTGGATTTAGTTCACTATTTTGACCTACTGAACGAGCTAGTTCATTGAATCGAGATATTTCATTTGTTCGATTCGCGTTTTTGAGTGGGTCAACTATTTGTCATATAGTAAATCGCTAGCAACGAGCATGTAAAAACACATTACTCCCAAGCATCATCTCTCCATCTAAAAAAGAAGTGGCAAGCTAATATTTCAAAATTTGATTCGAATTGACTTGGTAAGGTAGACGTGGATGCTCGTTCTCCCAAAATTTGAACGAACCGTTAAACATCCTCTCTGCTCGGTGGAATTTGCCCGAGCAAATAAATGGGAGACGCGAAATTACCGTCCTATGTGGGACACGCATCAATTGGCCCATTGTACATCGAGGGTAGGTTGGTAACTTCATCCAAGCACGCCTTCTCCTTGGCCGAAATGACATGTGCCTAATAATCCATAAACCACGGTCAGCAAAACACGCTCTCCTCGCCCGAAATAGCTCGCGCCCACTATTTCAAAACACACTCTCCTCGCCCGAAATCGCTCGCGCCCACTATAGTTCAAAACATGCCCTCCTCGCCCGAAATCGCTCCCGCCCACTATTTGGGGAGAAGCAAAGTTACTCTACTATCCCCGACCCTCAGTACACAGACCCAAGCCAAGAAGCCTATAGGCAAGGGTAGAACTGTAACTCCCCCTCACATTTCAGATAAATGCGCTCAGAAGACATGGTTCCACTCCTCCCGATTCCCCGCCCGCCCCCATTCATACCTCGTGGGTGCCAAATCACCTTCTCCCCGGGAAGCTCCCTTCTCCTGAGCCACGAAACCTCTACCCCACCTCCGTGGCGCCCCCACCACACCAATTTCACAGCCGCCCTCCTCCCTAATGCCGGAGACACTGTCCAATTGCCGTCGTGCATTGGGCCATGTGCCTCTTACTGCGGTTGCGGTGCTGCTCGACGACGGCCGCGGAACTGCATCGAGCGGATTCACCCCCGCCGTTGCTCACGGCGCCGGAGCGGCTCCAACTTCGGATTCGTCCTAAGTCCTGGCGCTACTTCCGCATAGCCGTCGACCGTTGCGACATTGTTTTTTCCTCGCCGTCGCCATCAAGAACCGCTACCGCCTCACCGACTCAAAGAATGGACCTGCCTACTTCACCATGCCGCCAGATAGGTCGCACCCTCATCTCAAATCACTTTATTTAGGCGTCAGTAGTCTGAGTTTTTATTCTGGGCCAATCGATTCCCAATGGGAACCAGCACCCCTCGAGGCGGCGGAGCTCCTAGGATTGCCGGTTGGCTGGTGTCTAACATAAGGGTGTGGGGCCGCAAGTTCGCCACGGAAGCAATGCTTAGATGGCTAACTTTTAGAGTTGCGTGGGTTGAAGGTACTACCGCCGCCGGATCTGGATGACGGGGAGTCTTTGTGGATTGTCCCGGGGGCGGCGCAACAACGGCAGTGCGGTGGGGCGGGGAGCGGGGTTTTGGCCGGGGCCACGGACGACGGAGGCAGGCTGCTCTGCCGTTGGTCGCTGGCTCTTCGGTGAAGATTCCGAACAGTGTCAGCCGGGAGGCACAAGACGGCCATCAAGCCATCCTGCGTAGATCGAACAGCACCAAAATAAAATAAAATCGTGTGACCCTAATTTAGTCTTCAGTCAACAGACGTGTGACCACTCTCGTACCTTGCTGTTGATCTCTTAGTGTATTTCTTCAGATCAAAGAGATATGTCGTTCTTAACATTATGCGTTATCCACATCTTCAGGCACACCATCTTCAGACTCACCGCAGCTGCTCCAACAAGGGAAGCATACACCATAAGGGAGCTACAGTCCCCACTCAACAGTTCCCTACATCGAATGCGCGTGCCCGACATGGATAGCCACAACAACTGCAGGGCCATCGACAAGTCAGCACATGATGCTCACTCCTATGGATGGCATCCTGATAGGTTGTACCCTCATCTTACTTGTGTGCAACATTTATGGCTTGGTTATTCATCTAAGCATGGAAAATAGATCATCACATTTCACTGTATATTCATGCTGATCTCTTACGGGTCTTGTTTAGGAGTTCAGGCTGTTCCATAGTTCAGCTAAGATACTTGTTCTTTAGGTAACGCTATTCCATAGTTATCAATCATCAGCCAATGCTATCCCACAGGCTGGTGATTATAGTATTATACCACTTCTAGTATTACCTATGTTGTTCTTTAATACTTTTGTGTGCCATCTAGTTAATCTCGAGTACAAACGATACATATTCTGTAGCTTTCATCTGTGTTCTCTCTTTAGTTTATGAGACCTGTTGCTGCTAGTTAACCCCGGTCCTACTATTTATGTTGTCTCCTACAGGCACTCATAACATAAATCTAACTACTAGTTGTCTTCCATGCATGTCAGATATAACTGCACACACACTGATATATCCACAAGAACCTCAGAGAGCAATGTAAAGGCCAATAAACTTGATGTCAATGATACCCAATATGATGGAACAAGTAAAGGCAGTTCTCCAGAAGACTTGCAGAAAGATGATGAATCCTCTTCACCCCACAAGGTCCTAGATCTAACTTGGCCTGTGATATGGGTACAACATGCATATAATGTCCTGGAGTGTATCTACTCTGTTGCAATGCCATGTGCTTAGCATGCTGATCATGCATGTAAATATGTCATGCCTTCCTGTTTTTAGTACCTATTCCATTCATGATAACATGTTTTCAAATTCAAGTACTATCATTCTACTCTATCGCAATGCCATCTGCTTAATTTGGACATCATGCTTCTGAATATCTTATGCATTGTTATTCATCAGTATGTACTTCATTTGTCTGTGATACCATGTTTTTTTTACATTGAAGTGCTGTTCTAGTGCTCTGTTGCAATGCCATCTTATTTTCCCAATGATACACGTGTATGTTGCTTCGTTATTTCTGTACATATTCCGCTAGCATATAGTTTTACATTCAACTAGTGTTTTTTTGGTGTGTTGTCCTGTCGTATCCCTAGCTCTTACACCATACTCCCTCCGTCCGGATTACATGTTGCCGAAATGGATAAAAAAGGATGTATCTAGAACTGAAATACACCTAGACCCATCCATTTTTTTCGGATGGAGGGAATACATGTCAATATGTCATGCCTTTCAATTCTTCAGTACCTATTTCATCTCTCTGCTGTCGCATGTTTTATAATTAAAGCATCATTCTTCTATGCAAGGCATGCAAGGGGAAGACGACAATGTTAGAATCTGAAGGGTTACAAACAAGGCCTTTGCAAAAGATCCAAACTCCAGGAGTTAATAAACCAACTCCAGTTTTTATAGATACTTGCCCAAAGACAGAGAAACCCAACTCCTACTAATAATAAGCAGATTCCAGTGGCCAAAGAACTAGTCCGCTCCAGTCCAGCAAAAATATGTCAACTCAATTCTAAGAAGCATGTGCATATCCTTGCATCATGAAATTTTATAGCATGCTGATCATATTTTCTACATGTTTCTTACCCATCTCTCTTTTATAAAGTAAGCTTAATAGATAGAAGAATTTCTACAATGGTATCGTTTATGAGGAAAGATTCTTGGAGGAATTCACTGTGCTCCAATGTAGATGTAAGTACATGTTGTATATCACTATATTTTTACATCAGCATGTATTTTGTTAATCGGCGTGAATCCAACCTTTATCTGATCTAAATTTAGTTGTAGAAACATGTATGATTAAAGGCCACAATGTTGATTTTTGTAAGGAAAACTGCCTGGTAGTTTTGCATCCTGAGATGCATGAGTGTACTATCTCATATCAGTGGGTTTGAATACTTTGGTTCTGCAGTGGGTTTTTTAGTGTTTTTTATACTGTGTTGTCCTGTCGTATCCCTAGCTCTTACATCATACTCCCTCCGTCTGGATTAAATGTCATAGAAATGGATAAAACTGGATGTATCTAGAACTGAAATACTCCTAGACCTATCCATTTATTTCTGGATGGAGGGAATACATGTCAATATGTCATGCCTTTATATTCTTCAGTACCTATTCCATCTTTGTTGTAGCATGTTTTATAACTGAATCACCATTCTTCTATATAAGGCATGCAAGGGGGAGACGGCTATGTTAGAATCTGAAGGGTTACAAACCAGGTCTTTGCAAAAGATCCAAACGCCAGGAGATAATAAACCAACTCCATTTTTCATAGACACTGCTACAGCACAGAGAAACCCAACTCCCACTGATAATAAGCAGATTCCACTGGCCAAAGAACTAGTCCACTCCAATCCAGCAAAAGAATGTCAACTCCATTCTAAGAAGCATGTGCGTATCCTCGCATCATGAAATTTTATAGCATTCTGATCATATTTTCTACATGTTTCTTACCCATCTCTATTTTAGAAAATAAGGTTAAACGATAGAAGACTTCTCCATTGGGATCAGATTCGATGAAAATATCTTATGGAATTCTCTGTGCTCCAATAATCGATGTAAGTACTGTTGTATATCACTATATTTTTACATCAACATGTATTTTGTTAATCCGCATGAATCTAACCTTTATCTGATCTAAAATTAGTTGTAGCAAAATGTTAAAGGCGCCAATGTTGATTTTTGTAAGGAAAACTGCCTGGTAGTTTTGCATACTGAGCTGCATGAATGTACTATCTCATATCACGCACATTATCGAATTGTAGTGCTTCTCCGTTGCCCATTCATTCATTATGTCAATGTTGCTTTCGTACTACCTTACCTGGCTGATGATAGTTGTGCCATATTGTGTTAATTTGGTGTAGGCAAGTTGCCCAAACGTTCGTTTCGCCAATGTTGCTTTCCTATTATCTGACTTGGCCAATGATAGCAATGCTAGTGTGTTAATTTTGTGCAGGCTGCTGAAGATAAGAAGACAAACTCTGAAAACAGCAAGGCAACCCCATTGTTTGTTTCCAGTAAATCTAGGCCAGGTAATTTGGAAATAACTCATGATTAATCTGTTTGGTTCCCGTCCTAATTTATGTTATGGTGCAGTGGTCGAGACACTCTCCACTATCAATAATAGAAGCCTGCCAAAATTGCCATCTGAATCTGTTTAGTATGCTCTGTCTCGAATGCAACGGAATAAATGTATGTTTGTGAACCAATTAATGGCTGAAGCAATGATGGAAATGGTGGATGAATCAAAGGTGCAGAGTCGTGCGACACAACAACTGATCAATGTTTTCAGAGATAGTGTAGCAAAGCAGCAAGAACTTGCCCACATGCTTATGGGCATCATCTCGGCCGAGGTTGCAGACAGACGCGTTGTAGATGGTTAGGTTCTCTTATTTATTTGCACCGCATCAATCTTTGATTGCCCAAAGGATGTAATTTCATGTAATATATGCCGGATGTGCAACGTTATTCCCTGTATGCCGTACCTTTGCTTGATCGGTTTTGGTCTTGTGCATAATTGCTCATCGTAATGGGCTCAAATTATCTAATTTGGCCTAAAGACATGTACGAACTTTAGTGGTCCCATTAATTTAATGGGCCGTTACTGTGGGCGCCCCGACTCATAAGTCGAGATCACCGAATGCACGTGTACAGTGATCCCAGAGATCAATGCTCACTGAACACAGAGAAGCTGAATAACAAGAGTCTTACATCCATACATACCGCCTTACACAAATTGTGACCATTATGGTCAAGTCTTACATCGATAAAGCCTTAAGGGCTGAACATCAAATGAAACATAAGCAGCGGAAATCGTCGCCGATAAGTAGAACCCATGCCATCAGCCTTAACCCTACAGCATTCTCGACCGAAACGCCCTAGTTCGCATGTTCGCTCTCCAAAGAACTCTTCTTCAACTCCGGTTCTTCCATGCCCGGTCAATTAAATAACCAAGGGCAAGCCAATGAGTACTTTGAATGTACTCAAGCAACCCATGTTTTGGTTCAAGGTACAACAATGCATGACATAGGTAAATTTTGCATAAAGCTAGTTTTGAGTGCAATGACATGTTCAACATCCTATAAAGCATGCATCAAGAGAGTTCATGTAACCATGAGAACTGGTCACAGATATCAACATAAATATAGTGGGCACCAACCCATTTATCATAAACAGAGTGGGCACTAACCCATCTCAATCGTGTCAAGTCCTTTGACTTGACCCAAGTCATTTCCATCATCACACACGCTGGATTTGAAAACAAGTGGACGTAGCCCAAGAGCGGTTACCCAACTGTCCATGACCGTGGACACGGCTATTCGAATAGTTTTACACTCTGCAGAGGTTGCACACTTTACCCACTAGATCCGGGAACTTCCGTGTCATCCACGACCAAGGTGCCTCAAGTACCTGTGGTAAGCACCCGATCACTACCTTTCCCTAGACGACACTAACATGGAGTCCACTTGATTGGTAGTAACCCCCGTGCCAAACATTTCACATCATAAAAATTGTGGAGCCTCGCTCCCATATTCATCACGTACCACAAGCACGAGTACCAACGGTGTGTCCGGTGCCCTGTGAAAACAGTCATGGCCGCCCTACCTGGCACGACCCCGTCCCGAGAGAGCGCACCAACAACTCTCCCGTCACTAGTAATGCGGGCCCCAAGCTAGTATCGGTCTAGGTACTCAACAATGCCCTTTCCCATATAAGGGTAGATTGGTTGCGCATGTAAGGTTGGAATAACGGTCGCAACTCCGACCAATCCGTTTTGAAAACAACACACACTTTCCTTGGCACACCACTTTGTCATCAAGTGGTCACCCATCTCATCATCTCCCTCAGGCATAAGTGGCACCCGACGGGGTTTTAAAAGTCTTTGGAAAAAGCTTTGTCTCCTTCACCATGCATAAACCCGTCCCTCTTCAAGAAAGCAACTACTTAGCATCCTATCTACTCCCACCGGCATAACCCTCATAAGAAGGTAGGGCCATGCACAATGCAAGTATCAATGAGAAAATAACGGAGGCAACCAACCCACGTGGTTCACCATCTCGCCATGATTCCGAAACAACAATAATAAAGAGCTATATATGACATGCATAAAAAGGGGTTTCATAGTCATGGTCAAAGGGCTGCTTGCCTTGGTTGGCTTGATCTTCAAAGTCTTCAGGCCCTGCTTCTCCTTCTTCCTCAGCTACCTCGTCAAATACGGGATCTAACGTCGCAAGAAAACAACGGGAAAATAAGACAATAATAAAAACAGAAAAGTCAAAGTGCTCAGAAAAATGTCAACTTATTTTTGTAAAATACTAGGAGGAAAGCTAGGAAGGGACAATTTTGGTTTTGGTTCGAGTAGCGTAATAGGAGATATGGATTTTCAAAGGCATATTTAAATGCTAAAAATCACATTTAAATATTTAGAGTGGAGAAAAGGTTGTTGGATTAGAATGAAAGTTGCACCATTAAATAGGTTGCAATATTCTAGGAATTTAGAAATTGGAATTAATTCATTTGGATAAATATTTGGCTCTGTGGAATATTTGGAAAAGAGACAGGAAAAGAAAAAGGAAAAGGCTCCTGTGCTACTGGGCCAGAGAGGCCACGGCAGCAGCAGACCCAGAGGGGAAACCAGCCCACGCGGCCGCCACGTCGAAGGCGTAAAGGCGAAAATACGCCTCCAGCCGACGGCGAACCGGTCTGCACAAGATGTTTTAAACTCGACGGTGGATCCCACCCGCCGTATGCGTGAGGTCGACGGGCGGCCCCACGGCCGCCGTCATCTACCTCCGGCCAGAGGCGACGGCGAGCTCGCCGGCGGTGATACAGGGCACGGGAAGGGACGTGGGTGCTACCATTGGATTCAGGGTGGAGTCGCCGTTCGGGTGGTGGTGGAGACGGTCGCGGAGTGGCCTGCTGGCCGGCGACGAGGTCACGCGGGCGGCGCGCCGGGCGCCGGGGGCTCGGCCGCTTCCGGCTGCAAAACAAGGGGAAAAGAGAGGGGAAATGGTGAGCGTGGCCGCACGGTTCCAGATCGAGAAGAAACGGAGGCGGAGGAGGCCTGTACCGCGCGAACGCCGATGAGCCGAGGCGGCGGAGCTCGAGCTCGATCTCGAGCTCGGGCGGCTCTGGAGAGGAAAGAGTGGTGCGGGAGGCCGATTGGGAGTGTGGAGGGGCGACAGGAGGAAGAGAGAGGCTCTGGTCGCTTTATAGGCTGGCTGAGGTCCACCGTGGCGTGGCCTCACGGTGCCCAAGGGATCGGCTCTGTCGCCGCTGGAGGAGGGTTGGAGCTGTCCACGGTGTTCATGGGGGTGGAGTAGGGCGTCGGGGAGAAGGAGAGAGAGGGAGAGGCTCTGGCGCCGCGCTGCAGGAGGCCGGCATTGGCCGAGCCGGGCGGCGCTGGGCACGCGGCGCAGGAGGTGAGAGAGGGAGAGACAAGGGGCCTACACGGTGGCGGTCGCGACGCCGAGGGTCATCGACCGGCGCGGGGGTAGCACGAGGTGGTCGGGGACGCGCGCCAACGGTCGGGAGCGCGATGACGTGCTCCAGAGCGACTTTGGCCGGCATCCGCGCTTTCCTGTCGAAGGCTGGCCCACTTGTGTCTGGAGCTACAGGGTGTGGGCAAACTAGGAGCGCCTAGGATGCTCTGGAGGGCCGAGGGGAGAGATAGGGGCTGTGAGAGAGAGGGAAACTGCTGTCCAGAGAAGACAATGAGGTTTCCTCCTTCCTCATTGCTTCCTGCAGAAAAGCATCCACGCTGAGAGGGAAACGAGGAGGGTTGTGGTAAAAGGATAGGCTCAAGTAGATTAGTGGAAGGGGCTGGAATTACCATTCTAAAATTCCTCCAGAAGGTGTTCGATGATGTTTTGGATAAGCTAATGACTTCCACTGGCCTTGGTAGTCCATAGGGTGAAATGTAACATATAATTAGGGCCTTCCACCCATTTTCAGCTTATTTGGACAAAGTTGCCAATGTAACTCTTGCAAACCCTAGAAATGGGCAGGAATGGATTTGTGTAGATCCAGTTGAGTAGATCACTTCTCCTGGATTCACTACTTGGTGTGGTGGCCTTATTTGGTCATGTGATCAGGCTCACCAAAGTTGGGGTCTTGGAGAAAAAGTTGGTAGTACAAAGTAGTTCAAATTTGATTCTGGTCAGAGAGGGTTTTGAGGCACTTTGACCAAGATTTCTTCTTCTCCAACCAGTTCCATTTGGTCTAGATGCATCATTAGACCATTGGAGCATGATCACCAAGTTTGAGAACATTTGGACATATTTGGCAATGTAAAGTTGCTCAAACTTCAGAATGGACAGAAATGGTTTTGAAGGGTTTTGATGAAGTTATCTTGTTCTCCAAGTCATGAGACTTAGCAAGATCATCTAATATGTCATATGTGACATGATAGAATTTTCTTGGAATTTTTGGAGAATATTTCCTTTGTAAATATTTCAAAAGCTTGAAATATCCAGGAAGGGTTTTGGGGGGATTTGACCAATATTTTGAACATGACCATGTGGTGGAACTCTTATATATGGAAAATATATGTCCACTGAGTTTCCCTAATTTTTGTCAAATATTTTAAAAACAATAAATTAATTTTTCCCTATTAAAGACCATTTCTGGCCTTAAGAAAAAGCTTTTAAATAAAATAGTAAAACAACTTTTAAAATTATATTTTTGTGGTTTCGGGTATCCTATATCTAATAGGAATCAAATATATTTTTGGAAAGATTTTTACTGCCCTTAATTAAGTACTTGCAGTGCAAACCTCAATTCAGGGGTTTTTGGAAAACTAAATTTAGAAAATACTTTCTGGCCAAATTATTTTTGTAAGAAAATTCTTTATTGCACTATACACATGGCATGGTCATTGGGCAGGAGTTTGGGGCAAGGAGATGAGATATAGATGTTGGAGTAGTTGACTTTAAAGAGCACTTGAAAAGAAGCACAGAGAAAAACCAACTCCAAATAAAAGCCAAATAATGCAAAAGTTTTTGTTGGTCCAAATTTTCAGGCTTTATTAATGAGAATGAAATGTTACAAAATGCAGGGTGTGACAGACCTACCCCCCTTACAAGAATCTCGTCCCCGAGATTCCTAAACTAGGCTTTAAAGAGATACGAAAACTCGGATCTAAGGTAGTCTTCACGCTCCCAAGTTGCTTCTGCTTCAGGGTGATTGCTCCATTGGACCTTGAAGTACTTGATGGTGCGGTTGAGTCCGCCGCTCAGCCTCATCCGTAATGCAGATGGGCCTCTCACGGAAGTCAAATCAGTCAAGGTCAATGGCTTGGTGATTGACGCCCTTGTAGAGATCAGCTTGTCTCGAACTTGGAGACACTTCGAGTTGTGACACGGAACACGCCAGTGCACATCGTAAAGTTCGTGGAAGTTCCAATCGGTAAGCCACTTCGCCGCCGCTCAAAGGATCTTGAAGGGGCCAATGTATCTCGGAGCGAGCTTTCCTTTGACATGGAAGCGCTAGGTTCCTTTGAGAGGGGTGACCAGGAGATAGACATGGTCCCCAACTCGGAAGTTTATGTCTCTACGACATGAGTCAGCGTAGCTCTTTTGTCTTGACTTGGCAGACTTCAGACGCTCTCTGACAAGCTGGACTTTCTCTTCGGCTTCACGAAGGATATCAGGCCCAAAGACAAGTCCTTCTCCGGTCTCTGACCAATTGAGGGGTGTACGGCACTTCCGCCCGTATAACACTTCAAATGGTGCCATCTGAAGGCTTGCCCGATAACTGCTTGTTGTAAGAGAACTCGCGAAAGGGAGGCAATCTTCCCACTTAGCTCCATAAGCTAAGACATGTGCTCGGAGCATGTCTTCGAGTATCTAATTTACTCGCTCTGTCGACCTCCGGCCTCAGGGGTGGAAAGCAAGGTCAAGGACAACTTGGTCCCCATGGCCTCCTCGGGATTTCTTCCAAAACCTTGAGGTGAACTGGGTTCCTCGATCCGACACAATCTCCTTGGGAACACCATGAAGGCTCACGATTTGGTTGATGTAGAGACTGGCTAACTGGTTCCCCTTGTAGGTCGCCTTGACAGAATGAAGTGGGCCACCTTGGTCAAATGGTCAACGATGACCCATATTGAGTCATGTCCCTTGCTTGACTGGGTAAACCGTGATGAAGTCCATCCCGACTTTGTCCCACTTCCATTCGTGCACCTTGAGGGGTTGCAACAATCCAGCGGGTCGCTGATGCTCAGCTTTGACTCTCTGGCATACATCGCATTTTGCAACATAGGTGGCTATCTCCCTTTTCATCCCATGCCACCAAAATCTTTCCTTCAGGTCTTGATACATCTTGGTTCCTCCAGGGTGGATGGAATATGGGGTGTCATGAGCTTCTTGCAAGATCAGGTTCTTGAGCTCAACCTTGTTGGGCACGCAGATGCGGTTCCCAAACCACATAATTCCTTCCTCATCTTCCGAGAATCCTGGGGCTTTGCCTGCCTTGATCTTCCTCTTGATGCCTTCAATACTCTCGTGTCCCTTCTGAGCTTCCTTAATATCATCCATCAAAGTAGGCTTAACTTCGAGGTTGGCCAAGAATCTCGTGCAGCCAGCCCAACCCAAGCTTTCAAGTTCCTCATACAAGGCGGGTAGCTTGTGCTTAAGCATAGCATTCAAGGAGCAAGCCTTCCTGCTCAATGCATCTGCTACCACATTAGCCTTTCCATGGTGGTATTGAACACTGAGGTCATAATCCGTTATCAACTCCAGCCATCTTCTCGCCTCATGTTCAATTCCTTTGAGTAAAAATATACTTCAGACTTTTGTGATCCGTGTATATCTCACATCGCTTCCCCAAGAGGTAATGTCGCCAAGTCTTCGTGGCATGAACCATCGCTGCTAGCTCAAGGTCATGAGTAGCATAGTTCTCTTCATGAGGTCGTAGTTGCCTTGAAAGGTAGGCTACGACTCGCCTTCTTGCATCGTAACACCTCCCATCCGGTTCTTGACGCATCACAATATATCACAAACTCCTTGTGTATATCCGCGTGGCAGAATCGGGCGGTGGTCAGCCTCTTCTTCAGCTCCCGAAGCTCTTCGCACTTCGGCCCATTCAACTTTTGTCCTTCTTCAAGAGCTGAGGCATGGGTCGGGAAATGCTTGAGAATCCTTCAACGAACTTGCGGTAATATCCCGCGAGTCCGAGGAAGCTTCGACTTCCTTCACATTGCTCGGGATTGCCATTCACCACGGCTTCAATCTTAGCAGGTCGATCGACAATCCTCTTCGGTTAAAACATGACCCAGAATCCAACTTCACGCAGCCGAATTCACACTTGCTGAACTTAGCATACAGTTGGTGCTCTCGAAGCTTGTCTAGGACCATCCTCAAGTGTTGCTCGTGCTCTTCTTCCGACTTCGAGAAGACAAGAATGTCATCAATGAAGACAACGACAAACTTGTCCAAATATTCCATGAAGACCTTATTCATGAGATACATGAAGTAAGCCGGGGCATTGGTCAATCCAAAGGAAATGACCGTGCATTCATACAGGCCATATCTGGTTACAAATGCCGTCTTCGGAATATCTTGGGGTCTGATTTTCAGTTGGTAGTACCCAGATATGAGGTCGATCTTGGAGAACACCTTGGTCCCATTGAGTTGATCAAACAGATCTTCAATCTTGGGAAGTGGGTACTTGTTCTTGATTGTAACTTCGTTGAGGGAGCGGTAGTCAATGCACAAGCGGATGGTACCGTCCTTCTTTGCCACAAATGTAATGTGATCCAAGGGGAGGTACTAGGGCGGATAAATCCTTCCTCACCGCTCTTCCATCTGCTTCTTCAATTCTGCTAACTCCTCCGATCCCATTCTATAAGGCTTCTTATAGATGGGTCCTGCTCCGGGTATGAGCTCGATGATGAACTCAATGTCTCGGTCAGGAGGCATTCCTGGTAGTTCATCAAGAAAAACATCGGGATATTCGCAGACCACCGGCACTTGTTCCAATCCAACATCAGTCAGACAGTTGACTTGGTTGGCTTGAGCAGAGGAGGAGTTGGAGGCAAATTTAACTTCGACTCCTTGGTCATTGGTCATAGTGACAGTCCGGTTGGCGCAATCAATCAAGCCTTGGTGCTTGCTGAGCCAATCCATTCCCAAGATCATGTCCAAGCCTTGTGATTTTAGGATGATGAGGTCTGCTAGGAAGTCTACCCCGTTAATGATAATCCCGACTCCTTTACATCCTATCTTGGCTCTCATCTCTGCTCCGGGGGTTTGTACCATCATAGGGTTATTCAGGGGTGTAGGGGTCATGCCACTTTTTAATGCAAAACTTTGGGTGACAAAAGAATGCGTGGCTCCAGAATCAAACAAAATAGTTGCGGGTGCCAAATTGACAAGGAACGCATTACCCGATGACGTCCGGTCTTCTGGGCTTCTTCGCAGCGACATGATTCACACGACCCTGCCATTGTTGGGCAGGTTGCGGGAGCTTGGTTCCTTGGTGGCATTCCACAGCCTTGTCCCGGTTCTCATGATTGGGGCGCGGGCGCCGGGCTTCTTGTTGGGGCAATACTTGAGTAGTGTCCTGGCTGTCCACATCCAAAGCAAGTGACTTGGTTGGGGACGATGCCCTTGCCAAGATTGTTATTGGGGTTGTAGTAAGCTGGCTCGGGTTGGCATACTTCTGAGGTGGATAGTTGGTGCGGGTGCAGGAGCTCTTGGTTGTCGGTAGGTTGGCTTGACCGAGCTGGCTGCCATGGACAAGGCTTCGTTGCCGGAGCTACCCTTGCCGATCATCTTGCGCTTACGAGTGTCATCCAAGGCACGCCGCTTGTCCTCAAGCATGAGTGCCTTGTTCACCGAATCAGAAAGGTTGGGCAGTCACACACAACAAGTGAGTACCGCAGAGTCCGTTAAGGCCTTCCGTGAAGCGCCCTTTGGCAAAGATCGGTCTTGACATCCTCGGGGCATACCTTGAGAGAACACCAACTTCGCATGTACTCCTTGACAAGCTACTACCTTGCTTTAGGGCTTGAACTCACGCTTGATGGCCATGATTCCGTAAGGAATGTGGGCCTTATGGAATTCTGTCTTGAAGGTATCCTAAGTGATGTCTTGCTCCGCATGCATGGCCTTAAATCCATCCCACCAAGCTCGCAGTTCCCGAGACAAGGGCAGATACGCCACCTTCTCGCGGTCCTCGGCATCCGACTAGTGCCAGCAGATCCTCAATGGTGCGGACCCGATGCCTGCATCCGTGGGTTCAGCGATCTCGATGAAGGTGGGTGGTGCATGCTTGAACTCCACTAGCGTGGAACATCCATGGTCGTGTCCCGCCGGGCCGGCGATTGACAGCTTGAGGAAACATTTGAGGGCTGCAGTGTTGGCTTGGCGCCCTCTCGGAAGGCTTGGAGAAGCCGAGCCATGTCTATGTTTGGAGGAGGTGGTGGTGGTGGAGTCTGTCCTGGGCTTGGTCTGGCTGGCCTCGCCTCAGAAGAACCTCCGCTTCTTCTTGGTGGCTAGAGGTACCAAGACGTGTTAAAACAGCATCCTCTTGGAGCGGTCAAGGTCTCCTGATTGGGAAAATAAAATGAGGGAAAGCAATATAGATGGGATGCCTAGTAAGGGGGTGGTGTGACACAAATTTAATTAAACAAGGGCCAAGGGCCAAACTCATGCATTAAAATCAAATGGGGATGTCGCCACACAAGTTCCCAAAGGAAAGTACGACTTCATCAAAGCAAGTTGAAAGCAATACAACACGACATGGTTTCATATGAACCATTACAAGGACTCGAGTTCGTGATAAGGGGTACACGACCTATCCTACCATAGGCTACGGGCTAGCCTATCCTAGTCCCGAACGGTGTCTAAGTGGTGGAATGCTCGGTCGGGTATTCTGCTCCTCCGGTCTTCCTCCTCATCTTCATCTGCCTTAGTCTCTTCGTCACTTGAGGGAGTGGGGAGTGGAGGAGCTGAACACGGCGCTGCTTTGCCGGGTGGCGCCGTGAAGAGGTTGCGTACTCCTTTGCCGCCATATGGCGTGGCTGAGGTGATCCTTGGCATGTGCGACTGTGGGGGTCGTCCCCTCGTAAGCTATCTGCGGGCTGTCCAGGTGCTCCATCCTTCTTGATCCTGTCCGCCTTCATCCGAAAGCTACGCGGAGGAGTTCCTTGGTCTCGTGGAGTTCCTTCCAAGCTCAAGCCGACTCGAGGCTGTGTGTGCTGCATCGCGCACACAAGCTGAAGTAGGTCCGAAGCGGAGAGAAAGTCCTTCGTCCAAGGGTGGTGCTGGTGTGTTGCTCTCGTCATCACCTTCCTTACGATAAGGCAGGTAACGAGTGGCTGGCTCACTTGCCATCTCCGGCAGAAGATCCCGGGCGAAGTCGGCGCCTTTGAGGGCAGCAGCCCACGGCGAGGAGCAAGGTCGCCATCCGGGGCCCCTCAAAGAACCAGCTCGTCGGGAGTCGTCGCCTCACGACTACCTCCACGTAATACTCCTTCTCGGTGTTGTTGATCCAGCGCTCGTGGTAGGAGAAGGTGGGGGCTCGAGTGAACTGGCACTTCCTGAGGCTATCGTCAAGGAGCACGGGAAATCCGGTGGTCAGGAAGTCCTTAGGTACGACGGCCATCTACAAAAAGTGGAGGGGGAAGGGTTAATAGAGGGAATGTGACCTAGGTTTGGGATACTATAATAAAACATAGGTATACGGGTAATCTTGTGGATGGTATCACTCTAACTAACGTCCATGCTAACTAAGGCTTCCTATAGTCAGGATGGCTCTGGTACCAGCTCTGTGGGCGCCCTGACTCATAAGTCGAGATCATCAATGCACGGTACAAAGGATCCCGAGATCAATGCTCACCGAACACACGTAAGCTGAATAACAAGAGTCTTACATCCATACATACCGCCTTACACAAATTGTGACCATTATGGTCAAGTCTTACATCGATAAAGCCTTAAGGGCTGAACATCAAATGAAACATAAGCAGCGGAAATCGTGCCGATAAGTAGAACCCATGCCATCAGCCTTAACCCTACAAATATTCTCGACCGAAACGCCCTAGTTCGCATGTTCGCTCCAAAGAACTCTTCTTCAACTCCGGTTCTTCCATGCCTGGTCAATTACATAACCAGTGGCAAGCCAATGAGTACTTTGAATGTACTCGCAAGCAACCCATGTTTTGGTTCAAGGTACAACAATGCATGACATAGGTAAATTTTGCATAGAGCTAGTTTTGAGTGCAATGACATGTTCAACATCCTATAAAGCATGCATCAAGAGAGTTCATGTAACCATGAGAACTGGTCACAGATATCAACATAAATATAGTGGGCACCAACCCATTTATCATAAACAGAGTGGGCACCAACCCATCTCAATCGTGTCAAGTCCTTTGACTTGACCCAAGTCATTTCCATCATCACACACACTGGATTTGAAAACAAGTGGATGTAGCCCAAGAGAGGTTACCCAACTGTCCATGACCGTGGACACGGCTATTCGAATAGTTTTACACTCTGCAGAGGTTGCACACTTTACCCACTAGATCCGGAGAACTTCCATGTCATCCACGACCCGCGGTACCTCAAGTACCCGGGGTAAGCACCCGATCACTACCTTTCCCTAGACGACACTAACATGGAGTCCACTCGATTAGTAGTAACCCCGTACAAACATTTCACATCATAAAATTGTGGAGCCTCGCCCCATATTCATCACGCACCACAAGCACGGGTACCAACGGTGTGTCCGGTGCCTGTGAAAACAGTCATGGCCGCCCTACCGCACGACCCGTCCCCAGAGAGCGCACCAACAACTCTCCCGCCACTAGTAATGCGGGCCCCAAGCTAGTATCGGTCTAGGTACTCAACAATGCCCTTTCCCATATAAGGGTAGGGTGGTTGCATGTAAGGTTGGAATAACGGTCGCAACTCCGACCAATCCGCTTTCAAAACAACACACACTTTCCTTGGCACACCACTTCGCCATCAAGTGGTCACCCATCTCATCATCTCCCTCGCATAAGTGGCACCCGACGGGTTTTCAAAAGTCTTTGAAAAAGCTTTGTCTCCTTCACCATGCATAAACCCGTCCCTCTTCGCGTAGCAACTACTTAGCATCCTATCTACTCCCACCGGCATAACCCTCATAAGAAGGTAGGGCCATGCACAATGCAAGTATCAATGAGAAAATAATGGAGGCAACCAACCCACGTGGGTCACCATCTCGCCATGATTCCGAAAAAACAATAATAAAGAGCTATATATGACATGCATAAAAAGGGGTTTCATAGTCATGGTCAAAGGGCTGCTTGCCTTGGTTGGCTTGATCTTCAAAGTCTTCAGCCCTCGCTTCTCCTTCTTCCTCGCCTACCTCACAACACGGGATCTAACGTCGCAAGAAAACAACGGAAAATAAGACAATAATAAAAACAGAAAAGTCAAAGTGCTCGGAAAAATGTCAACTTATTTTTGTAAAATACTAGGAGGAAAGCTAGAAGGGACAATTCTTGGTTTTGGTTCGAGTAGCGTAATAGGAGATATGGATTTTCAAAGGCATATTTAAATGCTAAAAATCACATTTAAATATTTACAGTGAAGAAAAGGTTGTTGGATTAGAATGAAAGTTGCACCATTAAATAGGTTGCAATATTCTAGGAATTTAGAAATTGGAATTAATTCATTTGGATAAATATTTGGCTCAGTGGAATATTTGGAAGAGAGACGTAAAAGAAAAGGAAAAGGCTCTCGTACATCGGGCCGAGAGGCCACGGCAGCAGCAGCAGCCCAGAGGGGAAACCAGCCCACGCGCCGCCACGTCAAGGCGTAAGGCGAAAATACGCCCACCGACGGCGAACCGGCGCTGCCACAAGACGCTTTAAACTCGACGGTGGATCCCACCCGTCATGGCGTGAGGCTAACGGGCCGGCCCCACGGCCGCCGTTGTCTACCTCCGGCCAGAGGCGACAGCGAGCTCGCCGGCGGCGATACAGGGCACGGGAAGGGACGTGGGTGCTACCGTTGGATTCAGGGTGGAGTCGCCATTCGGGTGGTGGTGGAGACGGTCGCCGGAGTGGCCTGCTTCGCCGGCGACGAGGTCACGCGGCGGAGGCGCTTCGGGCGTCGATGGCTTCGGCCGTTTCCGGCTGCAAAACAAGGGGAAAAGAGAGGGGAAATGGTCAGCGTGGCCGCGCGGTTCCGGATCAAGAAGAAACGGAGGCGGAGGAGGCCTGTACCGCGCGAACACCGACGAGCCGAGGCGGCGGAGCTCGAGCTCGATCTCGAGCTCGGGTGGCTCTGGAGAGGAAAGAGTGGTGCGGGAGGCCGATTGGGACTGTGGAGGAGCGACAGGGAGGAAGAGAGAGGCTCGGGGTCGCCTTATATAGGCTGGCCGAGGTCCACCGTAGGCATGGCCTACGGGTGCCCGCGGGATCGGCTCTGGTGGCCGTTGGAGGAGGGTTGGAGCTGTCCACGGTGTTCGTGGGGGTGGAGTAGGGCGCCAGGGAGAAGGAGAGAGAGCGGGGCGAGGCTCTGGCGCTCGCGCGTGTGAGGCCGGGCATTGGCCGAGCCGGGCGGCGCTGGGCACGCGTCGCAGGAGGTGAGAGAGAGGGAGAGACAAGGGGGCCTGCACGGTGGCGTGTCGCGGACGTCGAGGGTCATCGATCGCTGCTGCTGGGGTAGCACGAGGTGGTCGGGGGACGCGGCGTCAACGGTCGGGAGCGCGATGACGTTCTCCAGAGCGCAACTTTGGCTGGCATCCGCGGCTTTCCTGCCGAGCAAGGCCCACTTGTGTATGGGAGCTACAGGGTGTGGGCAAACTAGGAGAGCGCCTAGGATGCTCGGAGGGCCGAGGGAGAGAGAGGGCTGTGAGAGAGAGGGAAACTGCTGTCCAGAGAAGACAAATGAGGTTTCCCCCTCCTTCCTCATTGCTTCCTCGGGCAGAAAAGCATCCACGTTGCAGAGGGAAACGAGGAGGGGTTGTGGTAAAAGGATAGGCTCAAGTAGATTAGTGGAAGGGGCTGGAATTACCATTCTAAAATTCCTCCAAAAGGTGTTTGATGATGTTTTGGATAAGCTAATGACTTCCACTGGCCTTGGTAGTCCATAGTGTGAAATGTAACATATAATTAGGGCCTTCCACCCATTTTGAGCTTATTTGAACAAAGTTGCCAATGTAACTCTTGCAAACCCTAGAAATGGGCAGGAATGGATTTGTGTAGATCCAGTTGAGTAGATCACTTCTCCTGGATGCACCACTTGGTTTGGTGGCCTTATTTGGTCATGTGATCAGGCTCACAAAAGTTGGGGTCTTGGAGAAAATGTTGGTAGTACAAAGTAGTTCAAATTTGATTCTGGTCAGAGAGGGTTTTGAGGCACTTTGACCAAGATTTCTTCTTCTCCAACCTGTGCCATTTGGTCTAGATGCATCATTAGACCATTGGAGCATGATCACCAAGTTTGAGAACATTTGGACATATTTGGCAATGTAAAGTTGCTCAAACTTCAGAATGGACAGAAATGGTTTTGAATGGTTTTGATGAAGTTATCTTATTCTCCAAGTCATGAGACTTGGCAAGATCATCTAATATGTCATATGTGACATTATAGAATTTTCTTGGAATTTTTGGAGAATATATCCTTTGTAAATATTTCAAAAGCTTGAAATATCCAGGAAGGGTTTTTGGGGGTTTGACCAATATTTTGAACATGACCATGTGTTGAAACTCTTATATATGGAAAGTATATGTCCACTGAGTTTCCCTAATTTTTGTCAAATATTTTTAAAACAATAAAATAATTTTTCCCAATTAAAGACCATTTCTGGCCTTAAGAAAAAGCTTTTAAATAAAATAGTAAAACAACTTTTAAAATTATATTTTGTGGTTTCGGGTATCCTATATCTAATAGGAATCAAATATATTTTTGAAAGATTTTTACTGCCCTTAATTAAGTACTTGCAAAGGCAAACCTCAATTCGTGGGTTTTCGAAAACTAAATTTAGAAAATACTTTCTCGCCAAATTATTTTTGTAAGAAAATTCTTTATTGCACTATACACATGGCATGGTCATTGGGCAGGAGTTTGGGGCAAGGAGATGAGATATAGATGGTGGAGTAGTTGACTTTAAAGAGCACTTGAAAAGAAGCACAGAGAAAAACCAACTCCAAATAAAAGCCAAATAATGCAAAAGTTTTTGTTGGTCCAAATTTTCAGGCTTTATTAATGAGAATGAAATGTTACAAAATGCAGGGTGTGACAGTTACTAGGCCGAAAGTTAATGGTCGGCCCTCTTACCTCCCGGGTTGTTAACAGGCCGAAATCGAAGCGGGCAACAGGTGGCCCCAATTTATTTCACGGGCCGTTAACATGTCGTTACTAAGTTTGGGCTACATATGGCCCAACTATACTGTAGGCCTTTAGCAGGCCGAAAGAGACAGCGGGCTTGTACTGGACCATGAAGACCATGGGCCGCTAAGAGGTCAAAGGTCAGGTCGTATTGTAAATGGCCCAACTGTGTTGTGGGCCTTTAGCAACCTGAAAGAGAAATCGGGCTGGTATTGGACCATGAAGGGCATGGTCCATTAAAAGGCCAAAACTAAGGTCCGACTACAAATGGCCCAACTCATTTATGGTCCGTTAACAGGCCGAAAGGCACACAGGGCCAGGAATTGGCCCAACACTTAAATGGGTCGCTAAAAGGCCAAAACTTAGGTCCAACTACAAATGGCCCAACTGATTTATGGGTCGTCAACAGGCTGAAAATGACACCGGGCCAGAAATTGGCCCAACACTTAAATGGGCCGCTAAAAGGTCGAAACTCAGGTCCGACAACAAATGGCCCATCAGATTTATGGGTCATCAACTGGCTGAAAGACACACCGGGCCGGAAATTAGCCCAACATTTAAATGGGTCTCTAAAAGGCCGAAAGATGTATATCCTGCAAATTTGGCCCATCCATTAAATGGGCCATTAATAGGCCGAAATCTCATCGGGCCGATATAGAGCCCAAATATATAGCAGGTTGTTAACGGACTCGAACTGACGATGGGATGCATTGGTGTCAAATCTTTAACGGGCCGTTGACGGGAATAATTGGCACATCTCGTATGGGCCGTGGGCTTAAATGGACCTGACACAAGTAGGCCTTATATGGGCTGGCCTGCTAATTTTTATTGGGCCGGCCTTTTTCACCGGAATGGGACACTGTTGGGCCGTGCCACGTGTCGACCTATCATAGGCGCCTCCTGTCCAATGAGTGGATGACATCTGTCCCAACGGTGAGGCAACATGTGTTTTCTGTGGCCAATGATGATTTTACACGTGGAAAATCACCATTGGTCCGGGCTGTTAACGGGTTATCAGATCCAAAAACGGACCAGATAGCTTAACAGCATTCCTTTACGGTGGATGCCACGTGTCGGTCACCCTTGACGAAAGCACTTCTGTGACACGCGATTTATTGTCATGGAAGTGGACACTTCCGTGATGATAATTTTGGTAATGTCATGGAACACTTCTACGACATCACATGTATGACTATCTTGATTCTGTCATAAAATCGTCATGGATGTACATGCATGACAAAAAACGCGACCTACTGTGACAAACATGTATCATCACGGAAGTGTATTTTTTTGTAGTGATGGGAAGGCAACGAGGGAGGCACGGACGAGCTACAGAAGTCACGGAGTCGAGTGGAGCAGAGGAAGAGGTCGGGCGCCATTAATGCGCTATCGGCCACAGTGCTCCCCTGGGCGAGCGGCGACGAGCGCTGACGAGGAGGCCTTGGGAGAGGGAGATGAGTCCAGAGGGACGACGACGATGCGGGCCAGGTGCTGGACACGCTCACGCGTGCGAAGACGACGAGAGGGGGAGGGGCCCGAGCAAGAAACCATTCTGGACACGGCCATTGCATGACAAAGCGGTGGTCACCACGCGCACTGGTGCACACAGTGCCACAAGCGATGCCAAAACGATGTCTGGGGTGGAGTCCTTCTTGGGTAGGTTGCAACTCAGGTGGTAACCTGGTGAAAAGCTATGTGGTTAAATGGTAACTGATCTCTAAAGTTTACGGTAGTAAACTTGATCAGCTAAGTGTGATCAACAGGGAATTGCTTGAAGCGAAATAAGATGTCTGGGGTGTTTAGTTATGGAGGGACTACGATCCTGGAGGTTTTGAGGGGAAATGGGATAGTTTTACTGCAGTTGCTTCACAACTGACCAAAATGGTCCAGAAACTTGAGCATGATGATGCACTCACATGGAGTATCTAATTGAGCTCAAATTGGGCAAGGCTTTATTATTTGGACATATGAAGATGCTGGAAAGAGGTCATGCCAAATGGGCAAGCCAAAATGGCACTTGCTCCACAAACATCAGTTTTGTCCAGAAACTTGGAACAATATTGGTGATCAAATGGATCAATGAAATGATGCAAAAATTGGTGGAGACATATTTTATAGGTATAAGAATGATTTGGTAATTTACTAGGATTTTTGATGCAATATAAAATACACTTGCTTCACAACCTGAAAATATTGCCAGAATCAAAGATTTGCTCCTGTGCTCACATAGATGTTTGGATGGGGCTGCAAATAGGTGGAGGTGCTAATATGATCACATTAAGGAGTGTGCAAAAGTTCAACTCATTTGGATACTCCTAGCTAGTACTTCCTTCACAAAGCCTTTTATGTGGCAGACATTTTGAAAATTCAGTGAGGAAGATTTGCTAGACAAATAAAGTTGAACTTGTGCATGAGGCAATTATTTGGACATATAAACATGCCCAAAAAGGTTGGGAGCCACTAGGAAAAATATAAATGACACTTCCTTCACAAAGTGCCATTTAGGGCAGAATAGAAAAAGGAATACTGGGGAATTAATTTTGAACTGGCCAAGGAAATGTTTGGACATATTTGAGCTATATATGACCCAAAGGAATTATGAGAGTTATTTGGGGATTTTTAGATGGACAGAAATGTAGGTTGCTTCACAACCTAGGGCAGATAGGGTTATTCCTTTAATAGAAAAAGGAATATTCCCTAGAAAAGAATTTTAGGGTTTGGTCAAAGAGTGAAGTGACATGATCTTGGCAAGGTTTTGAGAATGATGAGCCACTTGGGAGGGGAAATGAGGATGATTTCCTAGGTGGCAAGGCCACAGAACATTCCAGAAAGAAAAACAGAGCAAAAACCAAATAAACCAAAAGAAAAAGGAAAGGGCCAAAAACCAGACTGTTACAAACCTCCCCCCTTAAAGAAATCTCGTCCTCCAGATTTGGTTGCTCAGGGAACAAGTATGACTTGAGGACACCGTTTCCAACTCAGGTATCCTTTTTCCTTTATTTATTGTTCCCACAGGAATTTTCAGATGATCAACTTACCTTGCTCTGGGGTGGTTTGCTTCATCTTTCCTAAATTATGACAGGTCTTTGCTCATTACCAAATCTTTTTATTGACGTGAATTTTCTCATATCTGCGGTGATATCCAATGGAAACATGTTTACTTCTGCCATGAAAACATGTTTACTTCTGCCATGATCCGAGTATAAATTTTCCTTTGGTCATGAAAACATGTTTACTTCTGCCATGGGGTTGCTTCAAATAAATGCAAGCCTTCTGGGTTCAATAAATGCTGAGAATTATCATGGCCATCTTCTGACGGGATCTGACTACTCATAAGTGGCACTGAGTTATCTTGATTTATTTCTTTGGCTCGAGCATGAGATATGTACCAATGATTTGACTGCCTTATGTCGTGAGCAATATAACAGTGTATGGAGTTATAGCTGTGTCATATCTCAATTATTTACATCTTGAGACTGGTCTGATAGTGGGCTGACGGACAAAAGCTTTTTCCTGATGGACTGACCGTGTACTTGATCTCGTCGGTGAGTATACTGGGTCTAAGCTGATTGTTCGGCTTTTGATTTTTCTCATGTGGTCGATATACCCATCTGTGGTAATAGACTGTGATTTGCTTTCACGCTTCCGCTGAAGTCAAACTGCTGAGGTTGCAAAGGAATCTTGGATCTGACAGAACAGACTCGGATATTCCACACTATCCATGTCAAGCGGGTCAGTGGGATATGAAAATCCTTGTAAAACATAGTAGGCCGCTGAGATTATGCCTTTGGGGATCCATATGGAGTAATGGCCTCCAACTAACATGAGGTATCTGGACCCTGATGGTCGTGCCAAAATCATCATACTTTGCTGTCAGTGTCGGTGTACTAAGGTAGGGGTACCTCAGTACCCCAACTTGCGCACGGGCAGTTGCAGCTTCCCGCGGCAGGGTTTACCATGTGCTTGCCGGAGACCATTCCTGCTCCATATCAAGCCACTCAAGAACAAAGTATACAAGACCGAAGATCGAGACCCCGGCAAGAGGAGCTTGCCGGAGGGCCATTCCAGCTCAAGGTTACATCACTCACGAAAGGCCCCGCAAGAGGAACTTGCCAGAAGACTAGAAGATCACATCATAGAAGACACGCCGGCGCTATGTGCGCCCGGCAAGGCCCGGGATCGACAAGTTATAGAGCCCGCAAGCTCCCGGTCCCAAGAAGATCAAGACCCGGCAAGGTACTTGCCGGAGAGCTGCGCTGTGTGCCCGCTGCCCAGCTCATCGCCCACGCCGCGCTCGGGCTTTTCCAGGACGCGTGGCGGTGGTTGCGCAGCTCGGGGACACGGTGGCATTTCACGGTGATGGATCCATCGCCGCGGCGACGGAGACGCAAGGGCGGAGCTGGGTCGACGGCGACGGGCATTAAATGCCTTTGTCCCCATCACAAAGTAGGTAGAAACCACTGCTCAAGCAATCGTAGCTCCACCGCTCCCGCACTGCTCCAACTACCACATCTTTTACATTTTTACCCCTTTCTCCCACGCTGACACCGCGGTGACCCTTGCACTATAAAAGGAGGCCCATGCACAACGAGAGGGGTTCAATCTTTGCAACTCCCACGCCGGTGTAGCTACCATCGTAGCTCTTCAAGCTCCGAGCACAATACAACACAAAGCAGCAGAGGGTTTTACGCGCCCATCGCGCCCGGCTGGGTAAAACTCCGCCTGCTGCATCGCCGATCCGCTCTCTGTGCTCCTCCGCCTCGCATCAAGACAGCATAAAGGGCCCCGCCCCATAGGTGTTCGTGGCGGCGATCTCTCCCCGACATCTTTGGCGCGCTGTAGGGGCGCCGAGGTTGTGCGGACTGATCCGCGTTGCGCTGGCGCGCTTCTTCATCAACCTCTCCGACTTCATCAAGAATTTCATCGACAATCGCGCCATGGCCCTGAAGACGAGGGCTTCGAGGGTTGCAGACCCGTCTACATCTCACCCGCCGCCACCGGAGCCCACGGTGGGCGGAGGAGACGCCAGCGGAAGGGTGGACACCGGCGAGGGCACTCGCGGTGCCACCAGATCCACGACACGCCAAGGCCCATCTCAAGACAACAACCCAAAGAACGCCGTACCACGGGAGGTGGTATCCGCATGCTGGGGCAAGAACACGCCGGAGGCTCGCGGGATGCCCCGGACCACTGTCCGTGCATAAGCAAAGCGAAAGTGCCGAGGCAGGACCCTGCTCCTCCTATCGCTATTAGGAGTCCGAGCATATCCCGTTCCTCGCGCCGTTCGCCCCCGCTCCCCCTCCACTTTGGCAAGCGCGTCTCCCTGGAACGCTACGCTGCCATCGAGGACGCGCCATCGAGCTCCAAGTCCGGCAAGGACAGCTCTGGTGCTCACTCCGGCGAGCGTAGCTCCTCAGAGCGCTCCAAGTCCGGCAAGGACAGCTCTGGTGCTCGTTCTGGCAAACGCACCTCCCCGGAGTGCTGCGCTGCCATCGAAGACGCGCCATCGAGCTCCACCGGCAAGTGCAAGGAAACAAGAAATGGAAAAGCTAAGTTGTTCGAGCTTTTGCGCAGAGCACTCTCTAGTTCCATGCCTTTTTATGTTATATCCCTCGTACGTTCATCCTTTGTACACAAAACCTGTGCGCGGAGGAGCCTGCCCGTGGATAGCCGCACCCTTACCTTGCTTCGAGCACACTCAACGAGTTAAAAGTGAGCTGCGACAAGCTTCGCGCCCTTGTTTCGTTTTCGAGTCTGCTCGGCAAGCTAAGTGCGTCGCGACTAGACGCGGCAAGGTTGCTTGCCGGAAGCAACACCAGCCAGCGGGCTGCTGATGTTCCGCACTCAGCAAGTGTGTTAAGCACCGGCAAGTTCCCTAGAAGCGAGGGTAAAGCGCACAAAGGATGTGAAGTAGAGGGTGTAACGTGGCAAGCCTTGCCGTAAGATGCCCTTCGATGAGAGACTTGTGCGCGAGAGGAGTTGTCGTCGTGGCCCGCTTGCATCCTTGGTTTGTTTCGAGTCCGCCAACAAACACAAGCGCTCAAGAATCGGCCCGCAAGGTGGCTTGCCGAAGCAACACCGCCAATGGCTGCTGATGTTCCGACTCAGCAAGTGTGTTCATACCGGCAAGCTCCCCGAGAGCATAGAGTATAAACATACGAAGAGCAAGGCACGACATCGTATTGCAAAGTCAAGATTTACATGCATATACATGTAAATAATGAAGTTGTTGCAGATCTATCTCAGCTGTTTTCATGGCTGAAATTGCAGCAACAAGGAGAAACCAGAAGAGCACACCAGCACCTGGGCACCGGCAAGCCAGAGTTGCCGGGGGCTGCGAGTGCCAAGATTCTTCCCCGGCAAGCCAGCGTTGCTGGGGGCTGCGAATACTAAGATTCGTCTCCGGCAAGCCAGAGTTGCTGGGGGCTGCGATATCAGATAAGTTTTTCATCCCTCGTCATGCATCCTCTTATGGACCGGGGAAAGCGGGGCTGCGTCTTTGAACGAGCGTGTCTTGTAAAACCCGTGCGCAGGAGGAGCCAAGTCGTGGTCCAGTTGCGCCCTTGGTTTGTTTTCGAGCACGCTCAAACGGTTTAAGTGAGCTGCGACAAGTTTCGCGCCCTTGTTACGTTTTCGAGTATGCTCAACAAACACAAGCGCGCTGCAACTGGCCGCGGCAAGGTTGCTTGCCGGAGGCAACACCAGCCAGCGGGCTGCTGATGTCCCAGACTCGAAGAAGCGTGTTCAAGACCGCAAGCTCCCGGGAGCGTAGGGTAGGAACATACAAGGCACGAAGTCAAGTAAAAGACTCAGTCCGGCAAGCTTTCCCCTCTTTTCATTAATAACATCTTAGCTTAATACAAGTTCATAGAGGATGAAAAACATGATAGAGAGGATTACAAGTTTTTAAGTGCAGCTAAGGCCCGAGGGCTTACAAATTGAAAGATAAGGTGCCCGTAATCCTTCTCCTGTTTCTCTGTTCAGGAGTTCAGGAGGTAGGTCAAGGAGCCCCCGGCAAGAGAAGCTTGCCGGGGAGGGCGAAAGGGGCGCCTAGGAGAGCTACGGGTGCGAAGACACCAAGAGAACTTCCTGGGCCGCCAGAGCTTGGCGAGACGAAGGCGTCGGAGGCAGAGCTTGAAGACGGGGTGGTGGGACGTCAGCACGCTGACGAGGGCACCTCGTCCTTGTACTCCGATTTGACGGCCTTGCCGCCACCCCCCCTCTTCCTCTTCCGCAGCCTCCCTACGCCAGCCGCCCAAGGAGACGGCCCCGGGGAGTTCGAGGCCCGCGACCTGGATGACGGGGTCGCCGGTGGCGCGCGGGGCGGCGTCCGACGCCTAGTCGGACCCGCCATCCTCCTCGTCGCCGCTGCCGCCCCCTCCTCGCCACTTTCGCCGAGGAGGACCTTCGCATCGGAGGAGCTGTCCACACAGATTCGCCCGGTCCCGGAGTCTCAAGACCTTGACGGCGAGAAGGTCGCCTCCATTAACTTAAAATGGAGGGTAAACCCCGCCGTCAAGCTGTGGATCCGGCGAACGCCTTCCACCCGCGGTCGAAGAACATCACGCCGGGCTGGGGATACGACACTCACCCGAAAAGCCGCTGATCCCACAGCCCTCATGCGCAACTCCATCACCTCGGGCGGATTCGTCCCATTGCGCCGCGAACGGGCCGGCAGCCGAGGCGGCGACGAGGCGCCGGCGAAGCTTGATGAAGAACTCCTGTGGATCGCTCTCGGTGTGGACCGCCGAGGACAGGAGCCGCGGAGGAGACGGGAGGCTCATCGCCACGACCGCCTCTTCCCGCCGCCGACCACGCCGCCTCGTCATGTTACGCCCTCTCCTCTCCCCTCGTGGCCGGCCCGACGCCACGGGTGCGGATAGGAGAAGTGCGCTGCCCGAGGCGACCCTCGCTGCCACCGTTGAAGAATCGATTTCCTCCTTCCATGGCGGAAAGAAGAACAGAAGATGAAGACGAAGGAGAAGATGAAGTGTGAGGCCATTGCGTTTCTTCCGCCTTTTAAAGGGGCGAGGTGGGGACTCAACCGCCTGCCCGCCGGTCGGGAAGCAAGGAGGGCAGAGGAGCGGGGCCGACTCGCCTTCTCCGCCCGTGACGGCTCGGTCTCCCACCTTCGCCGCCCACGACCCCCGTGCATGAGGGCCGCGTGGCGAAAAGGTGGAGCCGGAGCGACGGGTGAAGCGACTTCGCTCTGCACCACGATCACGGGGTGGATGCCTTAATGACTGCATGCGCCGCCCACGTCTCCCACGACGCCGCAATTGACGCGTGCCATTACGGGGGAGGCGGCAGATGCGGAAGTGGAGTCGGCACGCCATGGGCCTCCTATGCCCGTGCACTGTTTTGGGCCTGGCCCAACAACGCTCGGCACCGTGTGTGCCCAGTTCTCGGGGCTCTGTCGGTGTACTAAGGTAGGGTACCTCAAGACCCCAACTTGCGCGACGGGCGATTGCAGCTTCCAGCGGCAGGGTTTACTATGTGCTTGCGGAGACCTTTCCCGCCCATATCAAGCCACTCAAGAACAAAGTATACAAGACCGAAGATCAAGACCCGGCAAGAGGAGCTTGCCGAGGGCCGCTCTGTGCTCAAGGTTACATCACTCACGCAAGGCCCCGCAAGAGGAACTTGCCGTGAAGACTAGAAGATCACATCATAGAAGACACGCCTCGGCGCTATGTGCGCCCCGGCAAAGGCCCGGGGATCGACAAGTTATAGAGCCCGGCAAGCTCCCGGGTCCGGCAAGATCAAGACCCCGGCAAGGTACTTGCCGGGAGAGCTGCGCTGCAGTGCCCGCTGCCCAGCTCATCGCCCACGCCGCCTCGGGGCTTTTCCAGGGACGCGTGGCCGGTGGTTGCGCAGCCTGGGGGACACGGTGGCATTTCACGGTGATGGATCCATCGCCGTGGCAGACGGAGACGCAAGGGCGGGAGCTTTTGGGGTCGACGGCGACGGGCATTAAATGCCTTTGTCCCCATCACAAAGTAGGTAGAAACCACTGTTCAAGCACTATAGCTCCACTGTTCCCGCACTGTTCCAACTACCACATCTTTTACATTTTTACCCCTTTCTCCTACGTTGACACCTGTCGGTGACCCCATGCACTATAAAAGGAGGCCCATGCACAACGAGAGGAGTTCAATCATTTGCAACTCCCACGCCGGTGTAGCTACTCAGAGCTCTTCAAGCTCCCGAGCACAATACAACACAAAGCAGCAGAGGGTTTTCCGCGTCCATCGCGCCCGGCTGGGTAAAACTCCCGCCAGCGTGCATCGCCTCGATCCGCTCTCAGTGCTCCCTCCGCCTCGCATCAAGACAGACAAAGGGGCCCCGCCCCATAGGTGTTCGTGGCGGGCAGATCTCTCCCCCGACAGTCAGTCTCATCCTTTTTACGGTCATGATTTTCTTTGTCAGGATACCTTACTGAAATAACTTGGCCACACCTGTCCTTGATTCTTCTTATGAACATGGATGCGATTAGTGCAATATTTTTGACATTAGTCCTTATGCTTGTTTTCTGACCAAGGTCCGCACACATATGACATATACAAGGGGTTTGTAGCGGTACGGAGCTCATTACTGAGGCCAATCATACACGAAGGTGACAAGGTTTTATAATATCTCCTTGTCGGTTGCGGGAATAATGACCTTGATGACCATTGTCAAGACTGTGGATTCTATGATGTCACCTCCAAATATTGTCGATTCTTGTAATTCATGATATGTATTTCTGCTCATCTTTATTTTCCTTTGCCTGACTTGCGAGGTTGTGGGATTCTTACTTTTCTTAGGTATATCTGCTGGATCACTGTCACATCTCGTATGAGTTACTGATATGGCTAGGGATGCATGCTCTCCATATATAATAACAATATGCCACCAATCACTCGATCCTTGCAGTAGGCATATGTTTTGACTGAATTTTACTTCTGACAAAAGTATTGCAAGTCTGGTCCTTGAACTGTACTGCCATACCTTGGCAACTCATCATATAATCTCTGAGGATGGTGCATGGTGTGGTACTGACGCATACTTAATGGCTTACGAGAGAAGCCATCCGAGTAGCTTGCTGATGAAGACTTGTTAACTTATGCTCAAATATTATGTTTGAGTATCGTGCAGAAGAAGTCTTTATAGCTTACACACAAAGCTTGATCTGATTATTGTGCTGGAGAAGCCTGAGTTCCGTGCTTGAGAAGCTTCTCCTCGGGTTTGCTTGTTGAGAAAATTTCATTTCGGTTTGTCAGAAGCCTTTACTGAGGTATCTTGCTGAGAAAGACCGGGTATCATGGGCCGGGAATTGTTCACATATCCTGCTAAGGAAAATTGAGCAGCCTTGCATCATAAATTTATTCCAATAGCATGTGGAAGAAGACTGAGTTTCTTATATCCAAAACTTTATACTGATATGCAGACTTAAATCCATACACACGCCCATAATATTCTGAGGCTGATTATTTGCATGAGAAAAATAGTTTGACTGTCTTCCTTGAGCATCTCACATTCTGAATTTATTTCGGATGATAACATATTTCAAGCATCATGCATTGCTGAGCCAAAACTTTGTATATGATCCATACCTCTGTCTAGAAATATATCCTTGGTCTTGTACCTGACTTATCTTGTTGCTGGCTAGATCATAACTGATGTGAGGATTTTGCACTGATGTTGACCTGATGCTGATAGTCAATCCAATACACCATTGTTATTCTGACCAGATATTAATGCTATAATGCGGTTGACTGGGTAGACCATAATGTTTAGCTGAGATTCTTCCAAATATTTGAAATCCTTATTGCTTCTTTGAGTCCGGTGTTGGTGGATGAGAAATTCTTTATAGGGGAAAAATAATGTAACACCGGGGCCCAAAAAGAAAGAAGCAAAAGAAAACTCAACTAAACAAAAACACACAACAACAATCAATTCACACACAATCAATGTCACATATTACTGCTAGTCACACAATATGCATGCCTACTTAAGCACACAAATCTTGCGGGATCTCCGGTTCTACGATCTAGCATGCTGTGACGATGTGCACGAGGACGAATAACAGTGTGGAAGAATTGGTGTAAACGGTGCTACACCAAGTGCTAGCTTAGCCAGGTGGCAATCTTGACTAGCTCGGAGGCGAGGACACTCTCGGTAATCATTTAGTGGGACACGAAGGTCGCAACCACATTATTATCAAGCGGACGGAAAAAAGATCCGTACTCGTCCAAGAAATAGGATTGCGAGGAAAAATTGAGGCTGCTGACATTGCCCTTTCTTGATAACTAAGATCATTAAGGGTTGCCAACACGACAAAATAAAAGAACGATCTGGGATAGAAGCATGTCCATCACCGAAACGATAGGCGGGACTGAGGAAAGACATCGGCGCGATGCCTGAGCACCATTTTTGCAAACAGTGTCGGGATCACTTGGCATCAATCTGCTGGGACAGAAATGACACCAAACCTCGAAAGAAAAAGGAACTGGAGAAATGCAAAGGTTGAGCTGTAGTGGATCCGAACCGATGCCAGCTACACTCACCACATAAATCGTTGTCACAAATACTAAGGCTATATGCATGCTATGCAACAAACAAATGCAGCAACCAAATGCAATCATCAAGCCAGACTCTATACTACCGATTTCTACCGGTTTCTACCACTCGCGCTGGCTAGGGCTTCCTACAGCTGAACCTGCTCTGATACCAAGCCCTGTGGCACCCCAGCTCAGAGAAACTGGAACGCCCCGTATTCCAGCCCAGAGATCAAGGAGAAGTCTCTAGAATACGGCACTTCTTGACATGGAACAAATCAGCTCTTGTTACAAGAATAATAGTACACGGGTCTGATGTTACAAAGAATCACATCAGCATGGCGACACTATGCCTGCGATACTACACTTGCTCTATGCTAGCAGCGGAACAACTCGTAGCAGCAGAAATCTTGTAGCGGCGGAACAACGATGAAGGTGGTGAATTCCACTCCGCATGGACTCTAGCTGGGACACGGTCTAACTCGCACGAACGGAAACCACGACAAGCAATCAAGCAATCACGACAGCACCTGCAATCTGGCATGACACGCCAGGTCAGTACATTGAATGTACTTGCAAGCTCACAACAACCAAAAACGTCAAGGCAAGACAACAACATAGCATTGAGCAGGTTAATTAAATTAACAGCTACCATGATGCAATAGAAACTACTAAGCATGATATGAAACTACTACAATACTAATAAATCACCATATCAGATCTCCATAACCATATCTCTCTTGGCTAACCGGCCAAGCAATATACCATCTCGATCACCTCGTGATCAAAACCAAACGGTGATCTTTCCGGCGATCACTACCATGACCAACACTTGGTCTCAAACTATGATCTTTCCGGTGATCACTACCATGACCAACACTTGGTCTCAAATGGTGATCTTTCCGGCGATCACTACCACGACCAACACTTGGTCCCCAACGTCATCAACATCCTGCCAATCTATACTGCTCACAATATCCACATATAAATCACCTATAAGTCATTCCGTCATGTGAGTGTTGATCGAACGGTGTGACCTAGTACGAACCCATTCCCATGAACGAGGACGCGGCTATTGATAGTTTAAACAAACACACTCTGCAGAGTTAGCGCACTGTACCCACACCACGGAACCGATGGTCTCGCACTCCCATTCGGGTGGACCAACGGCGTTCCGACAAAACCGATCTACTGCCATGACAATCTCCCGGGCACTCCGACTCACTCCCAACTGGGCTAAGTCATGGGTGGCCCCATGTCTACCAAAGACACAATGACACCATCATGGCCAAAACAATAAACCATCCCAAACAGGGACAAAAGCGCGCAAAATCCAACTACGGGCACAGAAGGTCATGTCTGCTTACCGGGCCAAGGTACCGCATGCCCATAACCTTCCCTCATTGGAGGCACCGGCGAGAGGCACGACAATAGACCGCATTAGGGCCGTCCCATACCGACAAATGTGGTTGCACTAGAAAAGCCCGGTTCGGTGGCACCTGACCAACTTAATGACAAAATTTATCCGCAAAAATATATTTATGATAACTGATACTCCGATGTCAACTATCAAACTATAATCCAAGTCATAGCAATATCCAACAAATAATCCAAGCATACCATCACCATATTAAAATACTCCAAGGATAACATAATACTTCTATCATGATGAATCCTAAAACAATAGTCCTACTACTCCAATAACAAGAATAAAGTTATTCCACTAAGATCTACATGTAAACATCATCTCCGAAAATAATACTCCAAGTAACAGAATATCAACTAGCATCATGAAAATAATCATACTAACCACTAATAATCCAAAGGCAGCATGATATCCAAAGTAATACTCCAAAACATACTAACAAATATCATCATGCAACAACCATAATATCAACCACTAATACTCCAATGGCAACATGATACTCATCAAATTCAAGCATAACTCCTAGTAATCCAAACAATAGCATGGCATCAACAAGATCAAAATAATACTCCGAGAAAATGACATGCACAGATCACTAGTAGCTAAGACAATATTTTAAACTAGTTTACATAAATTAAACCATTTTCACTGCATTACAGTGATGGAAATGGAGGGTGTGGCTTGCCTGGGGTGGAAGAAATCACCGGGAGAAGGTGCAAGAAGCTCGCGGCAAGAATCGCCGGAAACGTTCTCTCTCAAAGGGGGCTGAATAAGGGCAAGGGCATATTGGTCATTTTTAGAATGTCAGAACATGTTGAAATGGTGTCCAACAGAACGAGCTCGACGAAACAAAGGAGTGGGCTTTGGAACCACCTGATTTGGAGCTATGGTTAAAAAGTTATGAGGTGTTTTCTGCCAAGGACCTATCCGCAAGAAAAATATTTTCAAACAGGGCCTGGACAGAAAAACAGAAAGCTTATTTTGGAAACTACATTTCCACTTATTCTGAGCTATTAAGGCGGGGCCGGGGCTGGTCAACGGCCGAGGGACTAACAGGTGGGCCCTGCAGCGCTCTCTCTCTCCTCGCTCCTTCTTCCTCGTCCTGATCCCGCACGGGACAGAGGAGGCAGGGGAGGGAGCATCACCGGCGACGGGCCGGCCGGCTCCGGCCATCTCCAGCGAGGATGAAGCCATCGGTGGGCTCAGGAGGCCATGCTGCTTCCATTCAGAGAGGAGACAGGCGCCGGGGAGGGCCAGTGCTGCCACTGCTGGAGGCAACATAGAGAACAGCCAACGGCGGCTGTTCTAGGGAGGCGTGGCCATAAGGCCTTCGAAGATGAACTTAGGGGTGGGGGAGACTCGCGGGGTAGAGGGGAGTCGCCTGGTGGTGGAGAAGAGGAGAGGGAGGCTGGGTTCGAGCTAATTTAGGCGGATGGCCATGGCGGCCATGGCGGTCAACAGAGGCGAGGAGAGCCTTTCGAGCTCGTTAGAGAGTCCGGGGAAGGGTAGTGGAGCGAGGCAAGGCTGGTGGCGAGCTTGGAGGGGGACAGGGCTTCCTTATATAGGCGGGGTGAGGGGCACGGGCTCGGGTGCCGCCGCTCGCACTAGGCCAAGGCTCTGGCAACGCGCAGCGAGCACGGGCGAGCACGGGAAGGCGACGAGGGAGGCACAGACGAGCTACAGAAGTCACGGAGTCGAGGGGAGCATTGGGACAGGCCAGGCGCCATTATTGCACTGTCGGCCATAGTGCTTCCGTGGGCGAGTGGCGACGAGCACCGACGAAGAGGCCTCGGGAGAGGGAGATGAGTCTAGAGGGACGGCGACGACGCGGGCCAGCTGCTGGACACGCTCACCCGCGCGAAGACGACGAGAGTGGGAGGGGCCCAAGCAAGAAACCATTCTGGAAGCGGCCATTGCATGCCAAAGCGGTGGTCACCACGCGCACTAGTGCACACAGTGCCACAAGCGATGCCAAATGATGTCTAGGGTGGAGTCCTTCCTGGGTAGGTTACAACTGAGGTGGTAACTTGGTGAAAAGCTCTATGGTTAAATGGTAACTAATCTCTGAAGTGTACTGCAATAAACTTGATCAGCTAAGTTTGATCAAGAGTGAATTGCTTGAAGCCAAATAAAATGCCTGGGGTGTTTAGTTATGGAGGGACTATGATCTTGGAGGTTTTGAGGGGAAATGGACCAAGTTTTACTGCAGTTGCTTCAAAACTAACCAAAATGGTCCAGAAACTTGAGCATGATGATGCACTCACTTGTAGTATCTACTTGAGCTCAAATTGGTCAAGGCTTTATTATTTGGATATATCAAGATGCTGGAAAGAGGTCATGCCAAATGGACAAGCCAAAATGGCACTTGCTTCACAAACATCAATTCTATCCAGAAACTTGGAATAATATTGGTGATCAAATGGATCAATGAAATAATGCCAAAATGGGTGGAGACATATTTTATAGGTATAAGAATGATTTGGTAATTTACCAGGATTTTTGATGCAATATAAAATACACTTGCTTCACAACCTGAAATATCGCCAGAATCAAAGATTTGCTCCTGTGCTCACATAGATGATTGGATTGGGCTGCAAATGGGTGGAGGGGGTTAATATGAGCACATTAAGGAGTGTGCAAAAGTTCAACTCATTTGGTTACTCCTAGATAGTACTTCCTTCACAAAGCCTTTTGTGTGGCAGAAACTTTGAAAATTTACTGAGGAAGATTTGCTAGGCAAATAAAGTTGAACTTGTGCATGAGGCAATTATTTGGACATATAAACATGCCCAGAAAGGTTGGGAGCCACAAGGAAAAATATAAATGGCACTTCCTTCACAAAGTGCCATTTAGGGCAGAATAGAAAAAGGAATATTGGGGAATTATTTTTGAACTGGCCAATGAAATGTTTGGACATATTTGAGCTATATATGACCCAAAGGAATTATGAGAATTATTTGGGTTTTTTAGATGGACAAAATATAGGTTACTTCACAACCTAGGGCAGATAGGGTTATTCCTTTAATAGAAAAAGGAATATTCCCTAGAAAAGAATTTTAGGGTTTGGTCAAGGACTGAAGTGACATGATCATGCAAGGTTTTGAGAATGATGATCCACTTGGGTGGGGAAATGAGGATGATTTCCCTGGTGGCCAGGCCACGGAACCACTCCAGAAAGAAAAACAGAGCAAAAACCAAATAAACCAAAAGAAAAAGGAAAGGGCCAAAAACCAGGCTGTTACACATATGAAGTGGAGAATCTTCGAGCAGAAGTTATCCAAGTCATGTCCATCTGTTAGACATACAAATTAGTTCTACAAGATATTATAGGAAAAACATATATGCTTTCTTATAAAGTCCAGAAAAAAATACCTATGTCGATGTCCAAAGCTATGGCAAGATATTTGGAAAAGCAGATCTAAGTAACGAAATATATGTAAAGCTAATTCAGCAAACATATTTGAGTGCTAGATTATGGCAGGCTATTTCAGCAGTCAATGAGGCTGAGCACACAACCATTGAAGGCCATCTCAGCAACAAAGATCGAGTATAAAACAGTGTAGAGCTATTTCACGTAACAGATTGGCTACTAAACCATGGAAATCTACGTCACAATAAATATATAGCAGGATATTTTAGCAACTAATCGGGCGTGGCATGCTGATGTCTACTACGCAACCTTCTTGTAGACGTTGTTGGGCCTCCAAGTGCAGAGGTTTGTAGGACAGTAGCAAATTTCCCTCAAATGGATGGCCTAAGGTTTATCAATCCATGGGAGGCGTAGGATGAAGATGGCCTCTCTCAAACAACCCTGCAACCAAATAACAAAGAGTCTCTTGTGTCCCCAACACACCCAATACAATGGTAAACTGTATAGGTGCACTAGTTTGGTGAAGAGATGGTGATACAAGTGCAATATGGATGGTAGATATAGGTTTTTGTAATCTGAAAATATAAAAACAGCAAGGTAGCAAGCGATTAAAGTGAGCGAAAACGGTATTGCAATGCTTGGAAATAAAGCCTAGGGTTCATACTTTCACTAGTGCAAGTTCTCTCAACAATGATAACATAATTAGATAATATAACAATCCCTCAACATGCAACAAAGAGTCACTCCAAAGTCACTAATAGCGGAGAAAAAACGAAGAGATTATTGTAGGGTACGAAACCACCTCAAAGTTATTCTTTTCGATCAATCCATTGGGCTATTCCTATAAGTATCACAAACAGCCCTAGAGTTCGTAGTAAAATAACACCTTAATACAAACATCAACAAAAACCCTAATGTCACCTAGATACTCCAATGTCATCTCAAGTATCCGCAGGTATGATTATATGATATGCATCACACAATCTCCGATTCATCTATTCAACCAACACAAAGAACCTCAAAGAGTGCCCCAAAGTTTCTACAGGAGAGTCAAGACGAAAACGTGTGTCAACCCCTATGCATAAGTTCACAAGGTCAATGAACCTACAAGCTGATCAACAAAACATACATCAAGTAGATCACGTCAATATCTCATTGTCACCATAGATAAGCACATGCAAGACATACATCAAGTGTTCTCAAATACTTAAAGAATCAATCCAATAAGATAAATTCAAAGGGAAAACTCAATCCATTACAAGAAGGTAGATGTGGAGAAACATCATAAGATCCAACTATAATAGCAAAGCTCGCGGTACATCAAGATCGTGCCATATCAAGAACACCAGAGAGAGATCAAACACATAGCTGTTGGTACATATCCTCAGCCCCGAGGGTGAACTACTCCCTCCTTGTCATGGAGAGCACCGGGATGATGAAGATGGCCACCGGTGATGGATCCCCCCTCCGACTAGGTGCCGGAACAGGGTCCCAATTAGTTTTTGGTGGCTACAGAGGCTTGCGGCGGCGGAACTCCCAATCTAGGTTCTGTTCTGGAAGTTTGGGGATATACAAGGTGTGTTGGCTTCGGGAACAAGTCAGGGGGGTCCACGAGGCAACCACGAGATAGGGGGCGCGCCCAGGGGGTAGGGCGCGTCCTCCACCCTCACGTTGGCCTCGCGACTCTTCTGGTTCATCTTTGATGCTCCGCGGGCTTCTTCTGGTCCAAAAGCAATCTCCGTAAATTTTCAGGTCCATTGGACTCCGTTTGATATTCCTTTTCTGCAATACTCAAAAACAAGGAAAACACAGAAACTGGCACTGTGCTCTAGGTTAATAGGTTAGTCCCAAAAAATCATATAAAATAGCATATAAATGCATACAAAACATCCAAGATAGATAATATAATAGCATGGAACAATCTAAAATTATAGATATGTTGGAGATGTATCAAGCATCCCCAAGCTTAATTCCTGCTCGCCCTCGAGTAGGTAAATGATAAAAACAGAATTTTTGATGTGGAATTCTACCTAACATATTTATCAATGTAATCTTATTTATTGTGGCAAGAATATTCAGATCCATAAGATTCAAAACAAAAGTTTAATATTGACATAAAAATAATAATACTTCAAGCATACTAATAAAGAAATCATGTCTTCTCAAAATAACATGGCCAAAGAAAGTTATCCCTACAAAATCATATAGTCTGGCTATGCTCCATCTTCATCACACAAAATATTCAAATCATGCACAACCCCGATGACAAGCCAATCAATTGTTTCATACTTTTGATGTTCTCAAACCTTTTAAAATTTCACGCAATACATGAGCGTGAGCCGTGGACATAGCACTATGGGGAAAGAGAATATGGTGGTTGTGGAGAAGACAAAAAGAGGACGATAGGCTCACATCAACTAGGTGTATCAATGGGCTATGGAGATGACCATCAATAGATATCAATGTGAGTGAGTAGGGATTGCCATGCAATGAATGCACTAGAGCTATAAGTTTATGAAAGCTCAAAAAGAATCTAAGTGGGTGTGCATCCAACTCGCTTGCTCACGAAGACCTAGGGCAATTTGAGGAAGCCCATCATTGGAATATAAAAGCCAAGTTTTATAATGAAAAATTCCCACTAGTATATGAAAGTGACAAGATATGAGACTCTCTGTCATGAAGATCATGTGCTACTTTGAAGCACAAGTATGGTAAAAGGATAGTAACATTGCCCTTCTCTCTTTTTCTCTCATTTTTTCTTTTTTTAATTTTTCCTTTTTTTTCTTTTTTTTCGTCCGGAGTCTCATCCCGACTTGTGGGGGAATCATAGCCTCCATCATCCTTTCCTCACATGGGATAATGCTATAATAATGGTGATTATCACACTTCTATTTACTTACAGCTCGAAAAATTACAACTCAATGCTTAGAACAAAATATGATTCTATATGAATGCCTCCGGCGGTGTATCGGGATGTGCAATGAATCAAGAGTGACATGTATGAAACAGTTATGAAAGGTGGATTTGCCACAAATACGATGTCAACTACATGATCATGCAAAGCAATATGACAATGATGAAGCGTGTCATAATAAATGGAACAGTGGAAAATTGCATGGCAATATATCTCGGAATGGCTATGGAAATGCCATAATAGGTAGGTTTGGAAGCTGTTTTGAGGAACGTATATGGTGGGTGTATGGTACTGGTGAAAGTTACGTGGTACTAGACAGGCCAGCAATGGTGGAAGGATGAGAGTGCGTATAATCCATGGACTCAACATTAATCATAAATAACTCACATCCTTATTGCAAAAATCTATTAGTCATTGAAACAAAGTATTACATGCATGCTCCTAGGGGGATAGATTGGTAGGAAAAGACCATCGCTCGTCCCCGACCGCCACTCATAAGGAAGTCAATCAATAAATAAATCATGTTCCGACTTCATCACATAACTGTTCACCATACGTGCAAGATACGGGAATCACAAACTTCAACACAAGTATTTCTACAATCCACAATTACTCACTAGCATGACTCTAATATCACCATCCTCATATCTCAAAACAATCATAAGGAATCAAACTTCTCATAGTATTCAATGCACTTTTATGAAAGTTTTTATTATATCCCTCTAGGAAGCCTATCATATCTATTTATATATAAAAAGTAATTGATGGGTTAACCAGAAAAAGATAAATATGCTAGAAATTAGCACAATAATCAAAAACATCCGATCATTGATATGGTGGACCCTCTATTAATCAACAAAACGTGACCTTTAGATCCTTATAAGTAAATTTGGACCCATACCATGTTTATAGGTCCATGGAACGTCTTGGACTAGATCTCTTAGTTAGGCTAATCAAAAGAGATCAACTAAATCTGCCCACGTCACAGAAAAAGAATAAGGGACAGGTAAAGTAAAAAAAATTAGCACCACGTATCAAAGGAGATCTCTTATCGAAAAAGGCTTTCGCCTTGCTTTATATTATAAGGCCAACCACACAACAAGCATCCAACAAGGTCCAACACAAAACCACGCACACACACACAGAAGTCCACAGGAACAAATAGTACATGAAAGGGTCAATACTGAGGGAACAGCACAACAAGCCCTAAACCCAAAACACACACGCCACAGAGCTGCCAGGCGGTCTAGTCAGGCTCAGGTGGGGGAGGCGGTAGCGGGGGAGCCACGCGAAGCGCCATCGAGCAGAGATCGGAGAGGAGGGTGGTGATGACGTCCCGGTCCTGGGGGCGGCTAAGCGACCGCCAAAGTTGCAGGTAGCCGCGCAATTTGAAGATTGCGTCAGTTGCACGTTGGAGAGGCACCTTCTGAATAACAAGCTTATTGCGAATATTCCAAAGCGTCCAGGCAAGAACCCGAACGCATAGCCATCTAATATGGCGGTAGCGAGTAGGGGAAGCGTTAAGCTCGGCAAGCAGGTCGGGGAAGTTGGTGCTACACCACTGTCCGCCAACCATTTCACGGAAGCAAGCCCAAAGGAACTGGGCAGAGTGGCACAAGAAAAAGGTGTGGTTAGCATCCTCAATCGTGCCACAGATGGGGCACATCCCATCACTCGGGCAATTAAGCTTGAGGACTTCAACCCCAGAGGGGAGGGGTCCACGGATACATTACCACAGGAAGATCCTGATTTTTAGCGGAAGTCGAATGTCCCAGATCAGGCTAAATGGTTCTGGGCCTGTCGAGGAGCAATGGCGCCATACAGGGACTTCGTGGAGAAACGGAAAGAGGGCTCGAGGCACCAGGAAAGAACATCCTGGTCCTCCTTGATGTTCATCGGCATAAGTGTGATGTCTTGGAGGAGGGAGTCCCAGGCGGCCACCTCGAGGGGGCCAAAGGGTTGCCAGAAGGCGAGACGCCCTAAGTTAATAAGGGTCGTCTCGATAGAGACCCGAGGGTCAGCCGCAATGGCAAATAATTCTGGGAATCGCGCAGCCAGGGGGTAGTCCCCTAGCCAGCGGTCAAACCAGAACAAGGTCGAGGCCCTGGATCCAACCGAGATGGATGTGCCGATGCGTAATACGGGCAGAAGCTGGATCACGGACTGCCAGAACTGGGATCCACCCGTACGTTGGCAAAAGGCAAGAGGTTGGCCACGGAGGTACTTATTACGGATGATGGTGAGCCACAGGCCTCCCTCCCCATTGGCAATACGCCACAGCCATCGGGTCAGGAGGGAATGTTCATGCGTCGGGATGACAGGATCCCAAGGCCACCCTGGTCCCTGGGTTTGCAGATGTCGGGCCAGCTCACCATATGGTACTTCTGCTTGTCGCCCTCGCCAGCCCAAAAGAACCTCGACTAGTATTTGGCCACCTCCTGATGGAGGGTCTCATGAAGGCCGTAGAAGCTCATGAGAAACCAGAGAAGGCTGGCAAGCCAGGAGTTGATTAGGATCACCCTGACAGCTTTTGACAGTCAGCGTCCCCTCCAGGGTTCAACCCTGTGCCGCATCCTAGTCACCGTCGGGCGGAGATCCGCGACGGTGAGTCTGGAGTCACTAATGGGCACCCCCAAGTAAGTCATGGGGAAGGAGCCCAGGGGGCAGTTCAGCCGGTCCGCAATGGATAAAGCATCCTCCGGGGGGTAGCAGAGGACCATCACTTTACTCTTGTCGAAGTTGATGGTGAGTCCCGACATTTGTTGGAAGCATAGGAGGAGGAACTTCAGGTTGGCGATGTCGGCCGCTGAGCCCTCCACCATGACTATGGTGTCGTCCGCGTATTGGAGGACGGAAACCCCTCCTCCGTCCACTATGTGGGGGACAACGCCTCGGATATGGCCGCAGGCTTTGGCCTTATCAAGGATGACCGCAAGGGTATCGACAACCATGTTGAAAAGGAACGGGGAGAACGGGTCACCCTGGCGCACCCCACATAAGGTGGGGAAGTAGGGACCGATCTCGCCGTTAATGTTGACCGCCGTCCGGCCGCAGGTGACAAGTTGCATGACGCGGGTCACCCAACAGTTATCGAAGCCCTTCCGAAGTAATACTTACCGAAGGAAGGGCCAATGGACCGTGTCGTAGGCCTTATGAAAGTCGAGCTTAAGGAACACAATGCGGTTGAGCTTGGATCGGACTTCATGGAGGACTTCATGAAAGACCAACACCCCATCCAAAATAAATCGGCCTTCGATGAAGGCGGATTGGTTAGGGTGGGTGACAGAGTCTGCAAGAAGGGTCACCCTATTGGCGTACCCTTTGGCCAGGATCCTGAAGATCACGTTAATCATGGTGATTGGGCGGAACTGGCGGATGTCCGAGGCCCCCGGGAACCTTTGGGATGAGGGTAATGATCCCATAGTTCAGGCGCCCAAGGTCCATGGTCCCAGAGAAGAACTCGCCGAACAGGGCCATGACCTCCGGTTTGATGGTTTGCCAGAATGTTTTATATCATTGAATTCATTCATGATGCTACTGAAAACTATTATGATTGAGGAATATATGCTTGTAGGAATTGCAATAATATGAAGTTTCCTCTCTATGTGTTCAAAATCTTGATGTTATGCATGTTTTTCTTTCCTATGCTAGTTGATTCTTGTTCCCATAAGTTGTTTGCTCACAAAATCACTATGCATAGGAAGTGGGTTAGAATTAAATGTGCTAGTCATATTCTTCATGATGCTCCCATTATGTTTCAGTTCTTATCTTTTATGTGAGCATCATTGACATCATCATGCCTAGCTAAAAAGGCATTAAATAAAAGCGCTTGTTGGGAGACATCCCAATATTTACCCTTACTGTTTTTGTTTGTTCACATGTTTATTCTACAGTAGTTATCATGTTTTATATCTTTTCTTTCAATAAAGTGCCAAGTAAAATCTTTGGGATGGCTTACGGTAATAGTTGATTTGATCTTGCTGAAAAAAGGAAACTTTTGTGCTCACGAAAACAATTTTTATAATTCACAAAAGCGTGATTTTAAGTTTATTATTTTTACAGAAGATTAATAAACAAATTTCTTAGTATTTCCTAATTTCTGATGATTTTTGGAGATATAGAAGTATGGAAAGTTTCCAGATTACTACAGACTGTTCTGTTTTTGACAGATTCTGTTTTCTATGTGTTGTTTGCTTATTTTGATGAATCTATGAGTAGTATCAGAGGGTATGAACCATGGAGAAGTTGGAATACAGTAGATATTATATACCAATATGAATTTAGAATGAGTTCACAATAGTACCTAAGTGGTGATTTATTTTCTTATACTAACGGAGCTTACCAGTTTTCTGTTGAGTTTTGTGTTGTGAAGTTTTCATGTTTTGGGTGAAGTTTTAATGGACTACGGAATAATGAGTGGCAAAAGCCTAAGCATGGGGATGCCCATGGCACCCCAAGGTAATATTCAAGGACAACCAAGAGCCTAAGCTTGGGGATGCCCCGGATGGCATCCCCTCTTTCGTCTTTGTTCATCGGTAACTTTACTTGGGGCTATATTTATTCACCACATGATATGTGTTTTGCTTGGAGCATCATTTTATTTTATTAGGATTTTCTTGATTCTTGAATAAAATATTAAGATCTGAAATTCTTAAATGTTAGAGAGTCTTCACATAGTTGCATAATTATTCAACTACTCATTGATCTTCACTTATATCTTTTAGAGTAGTTTGTCGTTTACTCTAGTGCTTCACTTATATCTTTTTAGAGCACAGTGGTGGTTTTATTTTAAAGAAATAGATGAACTCTCATGCTTCACTTATATTATTTTGAGAGTCTTAAGCAGCATGGTAATTTTCTTTGGTTATGAATTTAGTCCTAACTAGCAGAGTGGCCCGCTCGATGCACGGGCTAGAACTTTATAAAGTTAAACGGTGAAATTATATCACTTGATTTATCTAAAGGAAAAATTATATCCAAATGTGAGACATTTTTTAATATAAGACTTTGCAAACATAGTTTTTTCTTCTACATGTTTGGGTTTTTTAATATATAAATATACGTCATAGCCATTGGTCATTCACTTGTTAATTATACACGGACGCTTGGCCTCAGCCGAATGTGCTACTTAAAGCGGCAACGCCCAGGTAACTTTCACACCATCATCACCAACTCGGCCGGTGAAAATCTGTCATGTTTGCATTAGCCTCGGCCGGTCTATATGAACTTTCACAATAATATAGTATATTGTAGGAGTACTAGCAAGATGCCCATGCGTTGCCCGGAACATCAAGATCTTGTGGGAGAAAAGGATGAACGAAGGAAGGCCTTATCTGACAGTATGGAGAGGAGTGCGTGTAAATTGTCACAGTTTCCTTCCTATCCGTTAGATATAGATCGGACGGCCTATATTGCTGGATGACAGGCACACCATCATCACCAACTTTTCTTTTTATTGAATCGAGACAAATCTAACATGCAAAGTAAATAAACACATGGGTCTACATACACAATTTATCTTAAATCACTCCAATAGTACGTCCACTACACATTCACGCATTTCACATCTTTCTACATCTACAAGAACCTACAAAAGGGTTAATATAAATTGCCTCTCTCTCTGCTCCCTGATTTTCATGGTGGTGGGCCCCTCCCTCCCCCAATCTAAAATCAACAGCTCACATGTTTCACATTACGTTAATTACGTAACTTGTATTACGTAGGTGTAGCATTACTCGTCCTAAAAAAACCAAACTAAGCCAACCTCCCAGCATATCGCGCGGGAAAACACCCGGTCGCGCCGTTTTAGTCGGGATTACCGGACTACTAGTAGTAGCATCGACGGATCGCGCGAAGCACCAAGTTTTTTTTTGAGTGGGCGAAGCACCTAGTTTTAAAGGAAAAAAGGTGGTACACTCACAACACCCATGTCGTGGTCGAATTGCACCCCACACACGTTCGGTCCTGCACATGGCTCACGCAAATGGAATGCGCTTCGGCTTTCCTCTTCACTAACACGTGAGACTGTAGTTGGAGAAACCGACCATGCGCCAAACTCCCCCTGCCCACCGCGCGAAAATCCTCCCCCCCAAAAAAATTCCCCCCAAATCCGAAATTCAACCACCCTTCGGCCAACTAGCCAATAATATTGCCCAAACGCTCCTCCCCCCGTCCACCTCCACTCCATTCGCTCCACCAAAGCTGCTCTCCCCACCGCGCCGATACATCGGCGCCGTGGTTCGTCGAGGGGACGCACGGTGATCCTCTCGCTCCCACAGTACGCTCTCGTAGACTGCCATCCTCTAGCCGCGCCACCACCGCTGGTGACGTTCTTGTGGACGCGCATGGCGGTCAGCGCCTCCACCGCTGGCGACGTTCGTGTGGAGACGCACGGCAGTAAGCTTCTCCCACGGTTCATGCACTCTAGACTGAGGCCCCGTGCATGTCGGTGTAGTGCTAAATGTTAGCTGATAGACGCTGTTAATCTCACTGTTTGCCGAAGTAGTTTACAGTCAATATGCTCTGCTTAAGAAGCTTCCTTGACTTGTTCTGCACTAAATCTGCTTAGCTAAGATGGCATGCAAAGGCTGAGTAGTTGCTAAAATATCCTTCCATATATTTATTGTCACATAGATTGCCATTGTCTAGTAGCCAATCTGTTAGGTGAAATAGCTCTACACCATTTTATACTCGATCTTTGTTGCTGCGATGGCCTTCGATAGTTTGATGGCTGTGTGCTTGGCTTCATTGACTCCTAAAACAGTCTGCCATAATTTAGCACTCAAATCTGTTTGCTGAATTAGCTTTACGTATATTTCGTTACTTAGATCTGCTCGTCCAAATATCTTGCCATAGCTTTAGGCATCGACCTAGGTATTTTTTCTCGACTTCATAAAAAAGCATATATGTTTTTCTTGTAATATCTAGTAGAAGAACTAAATTGTATGTCTAACAAATGGATAGGACTTGGATAACTTCTCCTCAAAGATTCTACGATGCATATGTCGAGGGGGTTGAAAACTTCATGAACTTTATCAGAGCTGAGTACGGTGGTCCGAAATCAGATATGCTCTGCCCATGTAGCAGTTGTATGAATGTAGTTACAAGACCCCAGTCAACTGTGCAAAATCATCTACACTTCTATAGGATGTCGGTCACATATACTAGGTGGGTTCATCATGGTGAAGCTGTGAACGTCAATGTTATTGACTATGTGGAAGCAGCAGATCACCATCTTGATCTGCCTGATGCTCAGGTGGAAGAGGAGGAGGAGGTGGTGGTGGCGGAGCCAGTGAGTTTGACCAACATTGAAACAATGCTACGAAATGCTCGTGTATTTCGTGAACTTTCACCTGTAGAAGAAAAACGGTGGGCCCGCATGTTGGAACAATGCACCATGGTTGTCACCCCAGGAAATAAGCTGTCAGTATTCTCAGTTATGGCCACCTTTCTTCAGGTGAAGACATCTGAGCAGATGACCAAAAAATCATTCGATGCGATGTTGGCTGCTTTCCGCAAATCTTTCCCATATGCGTCTGAGCTGCCACACACCTACAGTAAAATGAAGAAGTTCCTTCGTGCAGTTGGAATTGGATATAATATGATCCATGTTTGTAAGAATAATTGTGTTCTGTTCCAGAGATTATGCCAACTTAAGTGAATGCCCGAAATGCAAATCATCAAGATGGAAAGATGGTGATGCTGTGAAGAGGATTCCTCATAATGTTCTGAGACTTTTTCCAATTATACCAAGATTGTAGAGGTTGTTTCATGATGCTGAAACAAGAGAGGATGTACTGTGGCATTCTAGGCAGCAGGAGTACAGAGATCAGAATGTAATGAGCCATCCATCTCATTGTAGTGAGTGGAAAAGCTTCAATCAGAAACACATAAAGTTTGCTGCTGACCGAGAAACATTAGACTTTGCTTAGCTTCAGATGGATCTAACCCATTTGGCCACCAGAGCGCCACATATATCATGTGGCCAGTGCTTGTTATCCCTTACAACATGCCTCCAAATGTCTGCACCAAAGAATTAAACTACATGATGGCCTTGCTCATCCCAGGGCAAAAAAGTCCTAGAAAGGATTTTGATTTATTCATGGAGCCTCTTGTGGAGGAACCTCCATAGCTATGGAGGGGCGTTCTCACTCGAGACCTATATAGCAACCCACCAGCTGATTTCTTTCTGCATGCTGTTATAATTTGGTGCATCCATGATTATTCGGCTTTGGGCACTATGTCAAGGCGAATGACACATGGTTACAATGCATGTGTTCGCTGTGACAGGAATCCGCTGTCATACGCAATACTTAGCAAGATTAGTTACATTGGACACCGCCATTTCCTTGACAAGGACAAGCTGCATCCTAGAAAATACCAAAGACATGTATTCAGTGCAAAGCATGAAAACAGTGATGCGCCAAAGAGGCTCACCGCTGATGAGTTGCAAGTGGAATTAGAGAAGGTCCGGCATATTACACCAGGAAACCATCCTGGTAATGGTAGCGGGAAAAGGAAGTGTGGCAGGGCAGAAGAGAGAATATTGTTTACAGGCAGGTCCACTTTGTGGGACTTGGAGTATTGGAAAGATTTGGATCTGCGGCATAATCTTTATGTTATGCACATCGAGAAAAATATATGTTATAGCATTATCGGCACACTTCTTAATATTGAAGGCAAGATGAAAGATACCTTAAAATCTAGGATTGATTTGACACACCTGGGTATCAGACAGGATTTGCAGGTGCAAGATGAAGGTAAACCACGGGATAAGGCACCAGCTGTGTACCTCTAGGACAAGGTAAAAAGAAAAGAATTCTGCGAGGTCCTGTCACGTGTAAGATTCCCACATGGATTTGCTTCCAACCCTGAAAGGAGAGTCAGTGCAGATGGAAACAAGGTACAAGGGTTGAAAACTCATGACTGCCATGTCCTACTTCAAAGGGTTTTACCTGTTATCCTTAGAGGATTGGGATGCCCTGACTTATACAGAGCAGTTGCAGAGTTGGGACAATTCTTCAAGGAACTCTGCAGTAGAAATATCAGGATAGATGCTTTGGAGCGTCTTAGAGACAAGATACCAAATATCCTATGTGACCTTGAGAAGATATATCCTCCAGCCTTCTTTGATGTGATGGTGCATTTGGCTGTTCATCTACCTGATGAGGCACTACTTAGAGTTCCAGTACAGTATGGCTGGATGTACCCTATTGGAAGGCGGCTAGGCACTTTCAAGGGCTATGTTAGGAACAGAGCTAGACCCGAGGGTTCCATTGCAGAGGCTAATGTCTACTACGCAACCTTCTTCTTATAGACGTTGTTGGGCCTCCAAGTGCAGAGGTTTGTAGGACAGTAGCAAATTTCCCTCAGGTGGATGACCTAAGGTTTATCAATCTATGGGCGGCGTAGGATGAAGATGGTCTCTCTCAAGCAACCCTGCAACCAAATAACAAAGAGTCTCTTGTGTCCCCAACACACCCAATACAATGGTAAATTGTATAGGTGCACTAGTTCGGCGAAGAGAGATAGTGATAAAATTGAAATATGGATGGTAGATATAGGTTTTTGTAATCTGGAAATATAAAAACAGCAAGGTAGCTAGCGATAAAAGTGAGCATAAACGGTATTGCAATGGTAGGAAACAAGGCCTAAGGTTCATACTTTCACTAGTGCAAGTTCTCTCAACAATAATAACATAATTGGATCATATAAGTATCCCTCAACAAGCAACAAAGAGTCACTCCAAAGTCACTAATAACGGAGAACAAACGAAGAGATTATTGTAGGGTATGAAACCACCTCAAAGTTAATCTTTCCGATCGATCTATTCAAGAGTCCGTAGTAAAATAACACGAAGCTATTCCTTCCGTTCGATCTATCCTAGAGTTCGTACTAGAATAACACCTTAAGCCACAAATCAACCAAAACCCTAATGTCACCTAGATATTCCAATGTCACCGCGAGTATCCGTCGGTATGATTATACGATATGCATCACACAATCTCAGATTCATCTATTCAACCAACACAAAGAACTTCAAAGAGTGCCCCAAAGTTTCTACCGGAGAGTCAAGACGAAAACGTGTGCCAACCCCTATGCATAAGTATACAAGGTCACTGAACCCGCAAGTTGATCACCAAAACGTACATCAAGTAAATCATGTGAATATCCTATTGTCACCACAGATAAGCACATGCAAGACATACATCAAGTGTTTCTTAAATCCTTAAAGACTCAATCCGATAAGATAACTTCAAAGGGGAAACTCAATCCATTACAAGAGAGTAGAGGGCGAGAAACATCATAAGATCTAACTATAATAGCAAAGCTCGCGATACATCAAGATCATGCCAAATCAAGAACACGAGAGAGAGAGAGAGAGCAAACACATAGCTACTGGTACATACCCTCAGCCCGAGGGTGAACTACTCCCTCCTCGTCATGGAGAGTACCGGGATGATGAAGATGGCCACCGATGATGGATCCCCCCTCCGGCAGGGTGCCAGAACAGGGTCTCGATTAGTTTTTGGTGGCTACAAAGGCTTGCGGCAGCGGAACTCCCGATCTATGGTGCTCCTGGATGTTTTCGTGGTATATGGGTATATATAGGAGGAAGAAGTAGGTCGGTGGAGCTGCGAGGGGCCCACGAGGGTGGGGGGTGCGCCCATGGGGCAGGCGCACCTCCCTGCCTCTTGGCCTCCTTGCTTCTTTCTTGACGTCCACTCCAAGTCCTATGGATCACGTTTGTTCCAAAAATCACTCTCACGAAGGTTTCATTCCGTTTGGACTCCGTTTGATATTCCTTTTCTGTGAAACATTGAAATAGGCAAAAAACAACAATCTGGAATGGGCCTCCAGTTAATTGTTTAGTCCCAAAAATAATATGCCCATTAAACATCCAAAACAGATAATATAATAGCATGGAACAATAAAAAATTATAGATATGTTGGAGACGTATCATGCATCCCCAAGCTTAATTCATGTTCGTCCTTGAGTAGGTAAATGATAAAAACAGAATTTTTGATGTGGAATGCTACCTAAGATAATTATCAATGTAATTTTCTTTATTGTGGCATGAATATACAGATCCATAAGATTCAGAACAAAAGTTTAATATTGACATGGAAAACAATAATACTTCAAGTATACTAACAAAGCAATCATGTCTTCTCAAAAAAACATGGCCAAAGAAAGCTATCCCTACAAAATCATATAGTCTGGCTATGCTCTATCTTCATCACACAAAATATTTAAATCATGCACAACCCTGGTTTCAGCCAAGAAATTGTTTCATAGTTTAGTATTCTCAAACTTCTTGATCTTTCACGCAATACATGAGTGTGAGCCATGGACATAGCATTATAGGTGGAATATAATATGGTGGTTGTGGAGAAGACAAAAAGGGGGAAGATAGTCTCACATCAACTAGGCGTATCAACGGGCTATGGAGATGCCCATCAATAGATATCAATGTGAGTGAGTAGGGATTGCCATGCAACGGATGCACTAGAGCTATAAGTGTATGAAAGCTCAAAAAGAAACTAAGTGGGTGTGCATCCAACTTGCTTGCTCATGAAGACCTAAGGCATTTTGAGGAAGCCCATCATTGGAATATAAAATCCAAGTTCTATGATGAAAAATACCCACTAGTATATGAAGGTGACAACATAGGAGACACTCTATCATGAAGATCATGGTGCTACTTTGAAGCACAAGTGTGGTAAAAGGATAGTAACATTGTCCCTTCTCTCTTTTTCTCTCATTCATTTTTTATTTGGGCCTTCTCTTTTTTTATGGCCTCTTTTTTTTCTCTTTTTTGTCGTTCGGAGTCTCATCCCGACTTGTGGGGGAATCATAGTCTCCACCATCCTTTCCTCACTGGGACAATGCTCTAATAATGAAGATCATCACACTTTTATTTACTTACAACTCATGAATTACAACTCGATCTTTAGAACAAAATATGACTCTATGTGAATGCCTCCGGCGGTGTACCGGGATGTGCAATGAATCGAGAGTGACATGTATGAAAGAATTATGAATGGTGGCTTTGTACGATGTCAACTACATGATCATACAAAGCAATATGACAATGGTGGAGCGTGTCATAATAAATGTAACGGTGGCAAGTTGCATGGCAATATATCTCGGAATGGCTACGGAAATGCCGTAATAGGTAGGTATGGTGGCTGTTTTTAGGAAGGTATATGGTGGGTGTATGATACCGGCGAAAGTTGCACAGCACAAGAGAGGCTAGCAATGGTGGAAGGGTGAGAGTGCGTCTAATCCATGGACTCAACATTAGTCATGAAGAACTCACATACTTATTGCAAAAATCTACAAGTTATCAAAACAAAGTAGGGTAAGGGTTGGTAGGAGTTAACCATCGCGCGATCCCGACCTCCACACATAAGGAAGACAATCAATAATAAATCATGCTCCAACTTCATCACATAATGGTTCACCATACGTGCATGCTACGAGAATCACAAACTTTAAAACAAGTATTTCTCAAATTCACAATTACTCCACTAGCATGACTCTAATATCACCATCCTCGTATCTCAAAACAATCATAAGGAATCAAACTTCTCTTAGTATTCAATGCACTTTATATGAAAGTTTTTATTATATCCCTCTTGGATGCCTATCATATTAGAACTAATTTTATAACCAAAGCAAATTACCATGCTGTTCTAAAATACTCTCAAAATAATATAAGTGAATCATGAGAGTTCATATATTTCTTCAAAATAAAACCACCGTTGTGCTCTAAAAAGATATAAGTGAAGCACTAGAGCAAATGACAAACGACTCCAAAAGATATAAGTGAACATCAATGAGTAGTCAAATAATTGTGCAACTATGTGAAGCCTCTCTAACATTTAAGAATTTCATATGTTGGTATTTTATTCAAACAGCAAGCCAAACAAAAGGAAATAAAATTACATTGCAAGGATAGCACAACTTATGTGAAGAAGCAAAAACTTGGGCTCAACCGATACTAACCGATAATTGTTGAAGAAGAAAGGTGGGATGCCAACCGGGGCATCCCCAAGCTTAGATGCTTGAGACTTCTTGAAATATTAACTAGGGATGCCTTGGACATCCCCAATCTTGAGCTTCTTTGTCTCCTTAATTCCTCTCATATCACGGTTTCCTAAATCTCGAAAGCTTCATCCACACCAAACTCAACAAGAACTCGTGAGATAAGTTAGTATAAACCAATGCAAAAACCTTATCATTCTCTACTGTAGCAAATCACAAAAATTATTATTCAACATTGCATACTAAATGCCTCTGCTCCTATCTTCAAATAGAATCATTAAACAAGCAAACATATGCAAACAATGCAAACATAACAGCAGTTTGCCAAAACAGTACAGTCTGTAAAGAATGCAAGATTCATCATACTTCCCTAACTCCAAAAACTATGAAAGTCTACCACACTATAGAAGATTTATCAGAGCTCAATATGCAAAAAGTTTCAACATTTTATCATTTTCTGACTTTTTAGGGAATTTTTGCAACAGCGGTAAACTTTCTGTTTTGAAACAGCAACATGTATAATTGCAAAATAAGCATACTAAAGGCTATCCTTGATATTTTTATTGAAAATATACATGCAAAACATTATTCTAAATAACATCAATCAAATACTAACAAAATAAAATGATGCTCCAAGCAAAACACATATCATGTGGTGAAAAAATAATAGCTCCAAGTAAATTTACCGATGAACGAAGACGAAAGAGGGGATGCAATCCGGGGCATCCCCAAGCTTAGGCTCTTGGTTGTCCTTGAATATTACCTTGGGGTGCATTGGGCATCCCCAAGCTTAGGCTCTTGACACTCCTTATTCCATAGTCCATCGAATCTTTACCCAAAACATGAAAACTTCACAACACAAAACTCAACAGAAAACTCGTAAGCTCCTTTAGTATAAGAAAATAACTCACCACTTTTGGTACTGTTGTGAACTCATTACAAATTCATATTGGTGTAATATCTACTGTATTCCAACTTATCTATGATTCATACCCTCTGATACTACTCAAAGGTTCATCAAAATAAGCAAACAACACATAGAAAACAGAATCTGTCAAAAACAGATCAGTCTGTAGTAATATGTAACTCTCGAATACTTCTGTAACTCAAAAAATTCTAACAAATTAGGAAAACCTGACCAATTTGTGTACCAATCCAGAGAAAACATAATCATATCAAACGCACGTTTCTGTGAATTATCAAAACTAATTTACTGGGCGAAAAAGTTTCTGATTTTCAGCAGGATCAACACAACTATCACCGTAAGCTATCCTAAAGGTCTTACTTGGCACTTTATTGAAAAAAAGCTATAAAACATGATTAATACAGTAGCATAATCATGTGAACACACAAAAAAAGTAAAGGTAAATATTGGGTTGTCTCCCAACAAGCGCTTTTCTTTAATGCCTTTTAGCTAGGCATAATGATTTCAATGATGCTCGCATAAAAGATAAGAATTGAAACATAAAGAGAGCATCATGAAGCATATGACTAGCAAATTTAAGTATAACCCACTTCCTACGAATAGGGATTTTGTGAGCAAACAACTTATGGCAAGAATCAACTAGCATAGGAAAGCAAAACAAGCATAGCTTCAAGATTTTCAACACATAGAGAGGAAACTTCATATTATTGCAATTCCTACAAGCATATGTTCCTCGCTCATAATAATTTTCAGTAGCATCATGAATGAATTCAACAATATAACCAGCACATAAAGCATTCTTTTCATGATCTACTTGCATAGAAATTTTACTACTCTCCACATAAGCAAGTTTATTCTCATCAATAGTATTGGGAGCAAACTCAACAGAATAACTATCATGTGAAGCATAATCCAATTGAAAATTAAAATCATGATGACAAGTTTCATGGTTATCTTTATTATATATACCATACATGTCATCACAATAATCATCATAAATAGGAGACATGCTTTCATCGTAATAAATTTTCTCATCAAAACTTAGGGGACAAAAAATATCATCTTTATCAAACATAGCTTCCCCAAGCTTGTAGCTTTGCATATCATTAGCATCATGGGTATTCAAAGAATTCATACTAACAATATTGCAATCATGCTCATCATTCAAAGATTTAGTGCCAAACATTTTAATGCATTCCTCCTCTAGCAATTGAGCACAATTATCGGAATCCTTATTTTCACGGAAGACATTGAAAAGATGAAGCATATGAGGCACCCTCAATTCCATTTTTTGTAGTTTTGTTTTATAGATTAAACTAGTGATAAAACAAGAAACTAAAAGATTCGATTGCAAGATCTAAAGATATACCTTCAAGCACTCACCTCCCCGGCAACGGCGCCATAAAAGAGCTTGATGTCTACTACGCAACCTTATTCTTGTATACGTTGTTGGGCCTCCAAGTGAAGAGGTTTGTAGGACAGTAGCAAATTTCCCTCAAGTGGATAACCTAAGGTTTATCAATCCATGGGAGGCATAGGATGAAGATGGTCTCTCTCAAGCAACCTTGCAACCAAATAACAAAGAGTCTCTTGTGTCCCCAACACACCCAATTCAATGTTAAATTGTATAGGTGCACTAGTTCGGCGAACAGATGGTGATACAAGTGCAATATGGATGGTAGATATAGGTTTTTGTAATCTGAAAATATAAAAACAGCAAGGTATCAAGCAAAAAAAGTGAGTGTAAATGGTATTGCAATGGTAGGAAACAAGGCCTAAGGTTCATACTTTCACTAGTGCAAGTTCTCTCAACAATAATAACATAACTGGATCATATAACTATCCCTCAACATGCAACAAAGAGTCACTCCAAGGTCACTAATAGCAGAGAACAAACGAAGAGATTATTGTAGGGTACGAAACCACCTCAAAGTTATTCTTTCCGATCAATCTATTCAAGAGTTCGTAGTAAAATAACATGAAGCTATTCTTTCCGTTCGATCTATCCTAGAGTTCGTACTAGAATAACACCTTAAGACACAAATCAACCAAAACCCTAATGTCACCTAGATACTCCAATGTCACCGCAAGTATCCGTGGGTATGATTATAAAATATGCATCACACAATCTCAGATTCATCTATTCAACCAACAGAAAGAAATTCAAAGAGTGCCCCAAAGTTTCTATCGGAGAGTCAAGACGAAAACTTGTGCCAACCCCTATGCATAAGTTCACAAGGTCACTGAACCTGCAAGTTGATCATGAAACGTACATCAAGTAAATCACGTGAATATCCCATTGTCACCACAGATAAGCACATGCAAGACATACATCAAGTGTTTCTCAAATCTTTAAAGACTCAATCCGATAAGATAACTTCAAAGGGAAAACTCAATCAATTACAAGAGAGTAGAGGGGGAGAAAGATCATAAGATCCAACTATAATAGCAAAGCTCGCGATACATCAAGATTATGCGAAATCAAGAACACAAGAGAGAGAGAGAGAGATCAAACATATAGCTACTGGTACATACCCTCAGCCCCGAGGGTGAACTACTCCCTCCTCATCATGGAGAGCGCCGGGATGATGAAGATGGCCGCCGGTGATGGATCCCCCCTCTGGCAGGGTGCCGGAACAGGGTCTCGATTGGTTTTTGGTGGCTACCACTACAAAAAAAAAGACACATCCACGACATTTTGGGCCGAACGAATTTTTTTTTGTCATACATATGACACTTCTATGACGATAATTGTGACAAAACCCGGTATCATCATAGATGTGGTGGGCTCCTACTTCTATGACAAAAGATCATGACAGACAATGAGCTTTTCGTCCTGGGCCGGCCGGAGACGCAGCTGCATGACATTCTTTAGGCCGCCCATGACGGAAAAACCATGGTAGAAGCGAGGGGAGGAAAATTTCGGGAGTTGCGGTTACGGTGGGAGGTCGGGGCCGAGCGATGCGCGCTTTCTTGTACACGTGACACGCAAAGTGCGGCGTTAGCTCTAATTGAACCCGAAGCGAGGCGTTGGGCTCTAATCAACCCGAGCGATTACGCTGCGCAGCTACGACATCAACTCGAGCGATCGATCGATGGCTGTTAATCGAACTCGATCCAGCGATTCTTTGCTACTGCGCTAATCAAGCCGATCGATTGGATGAATAGTTAGCGCCAGAGGGCGTTTGGATGAACAATGGAGCGGTGGCGTTGCCTCGGATGAACAGACCACGTGGTGTGGAGGGCTGGATGAACAGAGACGGTGGAGGGTGGCCGTGGAGGGTGGTTGAACAGACCCCGTGGTGTGGAGGGCTGGATGAACAATGAACGGTGGAGGGTGCCCGTGGAGGGTGGTTGAACAAGAGGCCGTGGACTAGCGCGGTGGAGGCCGGATGAACAGGAGCCCGTGGAGGCCGGAGGATGTCGGCAAGTGGAGATGAACAAGATCTGTGGAGTCCTGCTTTGCGGTACGCCACACCCTCCCGTGAACAGGACCCTGCTTGACCGTGGCGCCCAACACAAGTCCGTTTCATCCGTTTTGCGGTACGCCACACCCCTCCCGATCAACAGGACCCCCGTTTCGACCGTAGGAGGTCCGTTTCCTCTGTTTTGCGGTACGCCACACCCCTCCCAATCAACAGGACCCCCGTTTTGACCGTAGGAGGTCCGTTTCTTCCGTTTTGCGGTACGCCAGGCCCCTCCCGATCAAAAGGATCCTGTTTCGAACATGGCTGGTCGAACACAAGGCTGTTTCCTCCATTGTGCGGTACGCCAGGCCTCGTTTCCATCGCCTGTTCCGTCCAAGCCCTCCCGATGAACACGACCACGCATTCCCTTCTGACCTAGATGGTTGGCTCCCCGTGAACACGACGACGATACTGTTTCTCCATTCCGACCGACCCATGTACGTATGCGCGAGTAGGTGTTCGAGACACTGCCCATATGTACGTACGTGGCCGTATTTTCTTTCTTGCACCGTCGCTACTTTATGTACTTGTACATGCTATGTGCGTGCCACTACTACGACACGTGCGCGCCTCTACATCCACCAGTATATATGTACGTACACGTTCATGACCAGAATGACAACACTACGTACGCTTCGACCAGGTGGGTCGCGACTATCACGCACTTCCTTGCATGCGAAGATGTAGCTGGTGGGTCCCAGCAGTCAGGGGGCAAATCATTTTTTTTTGCCCGGACGCACTTCCTTGCGTGCGAAGATGTAGCTGGTGGGTCCCAGCAGTCAGGGGGGCGAATCGTTTTTTTGCCTGGATGCACTTCCTTGCGTGCGAAGGTGTCGCTGGTGGGTCCCAGCGGTCAGGGGGGCGAATCGTTTTGTTTTTTTTTGCCCGAACGCACTTCCTTGCATGCAAATATGTAGCTGGTGGGTCCCAGCAGTCAGGGGGAAATGTTTTTTTTTGCGAAATACAGTGGCCCGTTTGGTGGGTCCCAGCTGTCAGGTGGAGGAATCATTATTTTCCGCATAATAAGGAGGCACTTCCTTGCTGCGGCCATGGAGCCAGTTGTCAGCCTCTCCACGTACAGTCCACGTCCGATGGAAGTCGTTCCTTGACCACGTTGACCACGCCGCGCCGAGAGCACCAGGGCGGTGGACGACGGCAAGGCCTAGGAAGGGGATGACGGGGAGCCGGGGAAGACGCGGTAGTGGAAGACGGCGCGGAGAGCAGTACGAGGGTTCACTGGTTCGGCTGCGGTGTGAGGCTGCCGTCGTCGCAGGGCCTGGCCAGCGGTGGGAATAGTAGGGGACGGTGAGGCCTCTGCGGCAGCACAGCCGGCCACGGGAGGCAGGAGCATGCAGCACGACCGGTGCTACTTTGGGCGGCTGGAGCAAGAAGACCAGAGGTTGAAGAAGCACTACGGCCGTTGGATGGACATCGTACAGTCACTGGAGCTAGAATCGTTCATATTGACTAAAGTTGACAAAGGCCCCCGTCCCAGTCAACTTAGTAGGCCCACAACTCAGCCTCCCACCATGGTGGGTCCCAGCTAGCAGGGGAAGTATTCATTTTTTGTGCGTAATAAGGAGGCACTTTCGGTGGGTCCGAGCTGACAGCGGGGGGAACGTTTTTTCGCGTAATACGCTGGCCCGTCCGGTGGGTCCCAGCAGCCAGGTGGGAAACGTTTTTTCGTGAAATAAGGTGGCCCATCCGGTGGGTCCCTGTTGTCAGGTGGAGGAATAATTATTTTGCGTGTAATAAGGAGGCACTTCCTTGCGGCTGCCTGGACCCAGCTGTCAGCCTCTCCACGTACAGTATTCTTCCATTGGAAGTCAGTCGTTGACCACGTTGACCACGCCGCGCCGAGAGCACCAGGGCGGTGGTCTGGACGATGGCAAGGCCTAGGAAGGGGACGACGCGGAGCCGGGGAAGACGCGGCAGTGGAAGCCCACGCGGAGAGGAGTACGGAGGTTCACTGGTTCGGCTGCGGTGTGAGGCTGTCGTCGCCGCAGAATAACAGGGGATGTGGGTGAGTAGTGGGATGGCCTGGCCAGCGGTGGGAGTAGTATGGGGCGGTGAGGCCTCCGCGGCATCACAGCCTGCCACGGGAGGCAGGAGCACGCGACACGACGGCGCTGCTTTGGGCGGCTGGAGCAAAAAGACCAGAGGTTGAAGAGGCACTACGGCCGTTGGATGGACATCGTACGATCACCGCAGCTAGAATCGTTTATATTGACTAAGTTGACAAGCCCTTGGTACGCGTCAACTTAGTAGGCCCACAGCTCGGACTTGGCAGAGAACATGTAGTCCATTTGCGATTTGTAAGAATGTACATCCCATTTTTTATTCTAATGGAATTTACTACAGCCCATTACAGTTTGTTAAAAGTACATCCCAACTTCTAGCTAGGATAACGATTAATAATTTCAAACAACCGCTCAAAATAGAATTCAAAAAAATTCCCACAATTTGATGGGATCCAAAATTTCTAGTCACGTTAAATATAATTTCAAAATAAAGTTGTATTACGTTAAAATCCAACAAAATATTGCACACGCAACAAGTAATGAAATTAAAATTTCCAAATTCCAAAAATAATATATTTTTCAAACTAATTACGTGTTTGGTGCATAGTAATTGCCCAGTTCTTATAATTACATCCCATTTATTATTTCTTAAAGTCCATTTTCTTGTTAAGCCTAATGCATACCTGCGAGGAAACTTTGCAGCCAAATGAAGGATAACAAGTTGACCGGATATTGTGTACAACTATCGCCCAGCTTGCATTGCCGATGTTGAAAAAAGGCATGTGTAGTACAAGACAACCTAACATGGTTACTCAGCCCACATTCAATGACGCCAGAAAGGCCCAAACAAGGCTTCAGACAACTTTTGAAGTCATTGAGCTCAATTAATAACTTAAGAAAAGTTAGATTACAGTGGAACCTAATTAAAAGTTGTCACGAGCAAATAAATAATTCAACGGGTCCCACTTGTGCGTGTGCGTGTGTGTGTGTGTGTGCGTGCGTGCGTGTGTGTGTGTGTGTGAGTGAGAGAGAGAGAGATAGAGAGAGATAGATAGAGAGAGAGAGAGAGACCCATCGGTCGATGCTCGTAAATATACATCTTTCAGCCATATGCATTGCTGATGCTCAGTAAAAACTTATATAGTTGACACAATCATATAGAACATCATAGCACACTGAACTTGCATACAAAAATTTCACACAGACGGCACAATCAGGATGGAAGCAGTGGATTGCTACGGGAAGGGCTATGTTGAAACCAACAAAGTCGTACATAATGGTTCATCTTCTTTATAAATGACGGGGAAATATCTTGAATGTTGTGCAAAGGAAACAGACAGACAACACAATAAGTTCTGCTAGCACATTAAGTTGATGTACCGCCCTTTCTAAAAAAAGTTCAGGTACAAAATTAGAACAGGTCACAATCAAATGTACTGGCATATCAGTGCTTCAGACCCATAGCTCAGATTTAACTAGTACTATCTAACAAGATTCAGTTGTTACCTCAAATTAGAGCACATCCAGGCAGCCAGTCCTGCCTCTTCTCCCAAAGAAGTAGTGGCCTCTGCCGCGCGATGCAGTAGGCCCTGTGCCATCCATCGTTCCGAGCAACACGGGAAAGTCCGACGTTGACTCAGTAATGGACGCCGCCGACGGACCACGCACCAGCGGCGGCGGCAGGACTTCGATTGATGGATTGACCACTTCTTCGACATGCACGAACACTCGATACAGGTACATCCCTAACATGGTCTGCGGCGGCCTTGGTGGCGATGAATAGTACAACCCCGGTTCCTGCACCGGGCTCAACACCAATCACCTTCGGTATGGTGGACGGCTTCTTCATCCATGCCATAACCGTCAGAGCCCAGCTATCTGGAGGAACAAACATACTTACGAGATCACCTCCAAGGTCGTTGACAAGCTCGTTCATGGACTCGCTGCTCCAAGCACGTCAAGGCATGCCGTGGAAGGTAAGCTTTATTAAAAACTCAAGCTCAGAGGGCACCGAGCCCCATCCTGGGTGCCACCGATCAAAGCTCACTAGTGCGCCATCGCAGAACAAACGCCGGGAAGATTCGAACACACGACTGAAGTTGAAAGTTGTCCGGAACCTGACGAAGAAATTAGCCGGTGGCGGACAGACTTCAAAGAGCAAGCTACTTATTTGGATGCCGTGCACAATGCCAAGAGCTTTGACAAGGTCGTCCGGCGGGACGGCAGGCCGGTCACCGTTGATGGTTACCATCAGCACTTTGCCGGCAAACTGGTCGTCAAGCGCCGCCATGCCATCAGAGAGCGACAAAGACGCAGCGAATCAAGGTAGGATTTAACCTAAGGATCTCGGCTCGGAGATCCGCGTTGATCGGCGACATGATAGTGCGCTTGAGTACAGGGGAGTACAGAGGGGATTTTGGGAATCTGAGTAGGAATCGAGATTCCAGAGGTGGGGGTGGGGAGGAAGACTGGGGATGAAAAGGTAGCATGAATTTGAGCACGCGCTAATATGTTTCTCGGCGCATAAGCGCACGAAAACACCGGTGGCGCCCACATGTCGGCCTAAGAGTCCTTATTCTTTCTTTTTGGAGAGCCCGACCTTTTTTCGGATCTTTGAGAGCTGGTCCAAAGTTATAATTGACTGTTTGGCATTGCGTTACTACTCGCCCATATTCGATGACACCTCACCGCCCAAACAAGTGTACATCATCGAAAAGACAAGTGAGCTCAAATTATATAACTTGAAAAAGGAGAAATACTCAACAACGGAGAATGGTGATGCCTCATTTAGCCCACCAAGAGTTCGAGACAATAAATAGTTTGAAAAAACGATATATACAACATTCAAACACTAACTAGTGACTACTATCGACATAAACAAAGAAGACATGATAGTTCATAAGAAGTCTTGCTACACCACCAAAACGCACCCATCTCATAAGGCCAGACTCTCGTGATCCGCATTTAGAATGACATTCTAAATGTATAACTATTACCTAGAAAGAGTGACATAGACAAGGATGACCAAATGACAAGGAATATGCATAACAAAAGAAAGAACTACCCATCCAGAACCTGCAGCAAAGACAACAAAGTCAATCGAAGAGATGATCCAATACCATCATAATTTGCAGCCCCGCTTCAACGACCAGTGATCCGGAGACACCAGTACTCCGCCCTTTAGATGCAATAGCCCAATTACCTATCAACCTGAAGGCTTGAACCACATCACTGCCTGTCGTAATTCAGACATCCAAGGATCAAAGTTAATCCCGATGCCTTTGTCATTCTCACCTTCTTTTGGCTGCAGGTTGTATCATTGACAATCAGGGGAGTTTGCTCCCGAACTCCTAGGGCTCGCCGTGTAGACACAGCTTTCCATAGCAAACAGAGCCTCTCTGCCATCAAGGTCCTTGCCAACAGTGATCTCCTGGTTAATCGGATAATTGAGCCCGAGAAGCAAAGAGTGTGAACCAAGGCTATTTACCCGCCTCCAACTAAAAAATCCTAAAGGCCCCAACAAGCCGGTATCCTGCTCATAAACATAGCAGCCACTGTCTGGATACTCACGTATTACACGGTGCTTGTATACAGTGGGGTTTTTGCAATATAACTTTTCCGGCTCATGTGTCCGAATGATCATCAGTCTTTTGCCGTCGCCTGATCGAGCGAGGAACCAGTGTGCTTTCCTGTTTTGGCAAAGGTGGTGTGATTACAAAGGGCAGTAACTATAGGGACACTGCATCATATCAAAAAGGACAAACATTGTTAATGTAAGATCAGCATTGTTCAGAGTATGAGTAGGATAATGCAAGAAACAACACTGATATGTCCCTATTGGAACTGGGAGGAAAAGACAGGGAAATGTATACTGGGTTCGAAAATATAGAAGTGCCATGCATGGTTATACTCATGTTATCTCGCAACCAATTCTTCACAGGAAACTACCATGTCATGCATGTTATGTAATCATGTTCTGTCCTCACAAACAAATTCTTCAAGGTAACTAACAGATCATGCATTGTTATATACTCGTGTTCTGTGGGCAAAAATTTCATGAGGATATTATTCTAGCCATTGATTACTGAAGGGCGAATATATGTATGTACACATGGTAAGCATTGCAGGATTTCACTACTTCCAAATATAGAGTTCTCCAGATGCACATTTACTTCCCTAATATATGGTTAGATGAAACCAACTGTGTGGTGCATGTTTCTACATCATGAAAATGAGGAAACTAACATGGCCATTGATACACACTCATATTTAGTAGTAGTATGTAGATTACTGTAAAATAAGGATAATATCCATATATTCCTAACCATTTGATTATTCACTGCTTGATTATTCCTAACCGTTTGATTATTCAGGGTACAATCGCATGAATTAACTCATTCCAAATATAGCTGATTCACGGCGTCTCTAATATATTGCCATAGTTCTACTCAAATTCTGCTCAAACAGGGATATGCCAATCATCACAAAAAGTTCAAACAGTGTCATGGCGTCATCATTAACATGAGACGGAAACAACTTACACGCTACCGTCCCAAAGAATACGTGGTGCCATCTGCTTTGTCGATCGCGTAGATGATGCCGTTGTGTTCAATAGCATCACGTATGTGTATCGGCTTTGACGATGATCCACTGCAAGCCGAGTTGTCTCCAGCTAAAAAAGGCACCGGCGTAAAGATAGGCGAGTCCGCGGTCGAACAAGGCAATTAGCTTGAAGTCTGCGTAATTCGCATGTTGTGTGGGCACTTGGCAGATTACAATCTTCTGCAAAACAAGGTCCGTCCAACTGACGTAGTAATCTAGATGACTTGGACCACGATGGTAATACTCTATATAATCCAACGGAGGAAGGATAATCTCATGGGAGGTCTGGAAGTTCACGAGCACCAACTTTTTACCGTCTTCTCTGAAGGCAGCCATCCAGTGGGAGTTCATGCCGACCCAGTACATACCTGCCAAGAAGTTTCGGGCGATGGTGATGGGATCGATGTCGAGGGAAATGATGTACGGCGACACACTACATACCTGCAAAGAAGTTTCGGCTAATGGAGATCAGATTCAAGTCGAGGAGCATCATGCACGCCTCTGTATCATGGTGAGCCAATCTCGCAAGACTAGATAGCAGTAAGCAGGGTGTCTTGAAAAGCTTAGGCCTCGCTTCGACGATGGCCGTGTGCATGTCCCTCGAGCATGCAGCCAGCCGCAGGGCGGTCAACATATCCATACACGAACAACAGAGGTCGAGGATGTCACTGGGGAGATTGCTCCAATCGCGGCTCATATGGATGCTGCGCGGTTCGCGTTCGGCCATGGTGGAGTTTGGAAGGGGGCTTGATTTATGGGGGAGAAGGATGTCGGTGCTGGAGCGGCTAGCGAGGGAATAGTGGTACTGGGGGAGGCGAGTGAGGCGACGGTACACGGGGGCACAGTGAGATGGAGACGGAGACGGAGAAGGAGAAGGAGATGGAGATGGAGTGCTGCTATGGGAGCGGAGAGGGAGACGAGGCGAGGCGCCAATGTGTCAGACAACAAGCGGTGACAGATCGCGAAGGCATGTGGTGAGGCTGATTTTCGTAACCCGAACACGCCGCCTCGCTTGGACTAGTGTCCGGCGCAGGGTGTTGTCACTTCACTGTGAGGACCGGATGAATAGTATTTTGACCATCAAGTGTACCACAGTTGTACTACTACTACTACTACTAGTAGAAACATGAGTACTCCAGTATTGTATAGCGGAAATAGGTCTCCCATGCAAGCATGCGTGTTCACTTCATCGTTCAGGTATCATCCATATTGCAAGCAGAGCCAAATTCTCGTGCATGCCCAATCAACGCCCTACCGTGATGCATGCAGTGGTCATTCTGGTGCATCAAGGACGGCATGCAGATCGTTCCACACTTGAGAAGAGGAAAAATGGAAAGGAAGAATGCGGTAGCAGAAGAAGAGAACGCTGGCTAACGAGGTTGGGAGGGGATCGAGCAGGAAGTTAACGCTCCACGCCTAAAGGTTTTGGGAAAACCTGATTTTCATAAGGTGACTTATACTCACCTAAACGGAGGGAGTATTCCTTAACCAGAGAATGTTGTGTCTCCCACTCACGCGCTCAAAAAAAAGCTATGACACATTTTTTATCTGTTTGCATAGGTCCCACCTATCAGGCAGGATGGGCACGTACACGCACAGGTACGACTCCTCAGTCTACCCGCATAGCCTTTTCGTTTAGTCTACCTAGCCATCTAATCAACTGCCTGCACATCACCTCTCCCATTTACTTCTCCATCGGGTACCGATTCGCCTCGGCTTCTTCACCTCCCCTTCGTCTTCATTTGCATCCAAACCCCATTGCATTCACATTGTTTTAACCTCTTTAAATAATCATCTACTACTTCAGTTAGACTAGCCATTTAATCCTAATTATCCAAACCATAGCCATCCATTCCAGCGGTTCCAAATGGCGAAAGAGATCGAGATGCAGGTTTTCAGCGTCCAACATGTCCTCGTCGAAGGCTCGATGCGCATAGTTGTCACCGTCACCGTCAACCCAAGGGTTGTTCGGCAGTGGATCAACAATGTATCCAACTCCCTCGAAAAGGTAGAGACGAGGGTCATCGGTCTCAACGCAGAGTACACGGAGCGTGCCCCTGTGAAGATCCAGCGCGCCGCCGTCCTTTAGTTGTGCCTCGAAGATGATGTTTTGGTGTACCACATCATACACTCGCCCTCCATACCAGGTGAGCTTCACGATTTCTTGTCTCAGGAGGACGTATACTTCTGTGGGGCAGCCATCGAAGGGGACAAATAGAAGATGGAGCCATACAACCTTGATTTGAAAAGCATAGCTGACCTACAAACTAGAATCCAAATTCCTGTAGAAGTTTGTGCTAAACAGACACCATCCCTATTCGACATAGCAAATTTTGTGCTTGGTACAAATCTTCAGAAGGGTGACGAGACGGTGGCATTAAGGTCTTCTAGATGGGAGAATTATCCCTTGACGTACAAGCGGATAAAATATGCTGCCCTCGATGCCCGTGTGAGTTTCGAGATAGCTGCAAGGTCCAAAGAGCTTGTTGCGAAGCCGTCTCCCACAGGGAATGAGAACAAGAAGAAAAAGAAGAAGAAGAAGAAGAAGAATAAGAAGAAGAAGAAGAAGAAGAAGAAGAAGAAGAAGAAACATTGCACCAGCAGGAGGGCATTATGGATGGATGAACTATTTCCTCTCTTGTAAAAACAATTATTCCCTCTCGGTGTATATTGATATAGATGGACTATTTCGATGGTGTGCATGTCTTTGGAACAGAGTAGTAGCATGGGTCCGCTTGACTATAAGGAACTATTTATCCGCATATATAGCTTTCTCGCTACTCCTTCCAAAGGATCGGTATGCAAAGGCATGGGTCCGTAGACATGACAGCTTGTCCATGGAAGTTCAACTACGGCGACCATCACGTTTCATCTCGCGATTCCCACGATGCCTCTCCAACCCATGGCACCACGCCCCGACGCGTCTTGTTGTCGGTGTCAAAACCGCGGATCTCGGGTAGGGGTCCCGAATCTGTCGTCTAGGCGGATGGTAACAGAGACAAGGGACACGATGTTTTTACCTGGTTCGGGCCCTCTCGATGGAGGTAAAACCCTACTCATCCTTGATTAATATTGATGATATGGTAGTACAAGAGTGGATCTACCACGAGATCAAGGAGGCTAAACCCTAGAAGCTAGCCTATGGTATGATTGTTGTTGTGTCCTATGGACTAAAACCCTCCGGTTTATATAGACACCGGAGAGGGCTAGGGTTACACAGAGTCGGTTACAATGGTAGGAGATCGACATATCCGTATCGCCAAGCTTGCCTTCCACGCCAAGGAAAGTACCATCCGGACACGGGACGAAGTCTTCAGTCTTGTATATTCATAGTTTTGGAGTCCGGCCGATGATGATAGTTCGGCTATCCGGACACCCCCTAGTCCAGGACTCCCTCATGCGCCTCACCCCTCTTGGCCGCACCGCCCCTCTGCCTTTGTGTGCATGACATGTGGGCCACCTAAAATGCGGCGAGCATTAGGTATCTACCAAAGCCACCCGCGATTCCCACGACGCCGCTCGAACCCATGAAACCACACGTCCCCCGACCTGCGTCTCACCCCTCTTGGCCCCACTGCCCCTCTGCCTTCGGGAGCATTACATGTGGACCAGTCACCTATCGGGTCCACATGTTATTGACTCAAAGGTAGGTGTAGTAAATATCAAGCTCACCCGACGGCCCCGAGAGGGAATGTAACTCCCGCCAGGCTTGTGGTGCTCAGCAAGACGAACTCGTACAAACTCGAGATTTGTTTCTTTACTATACATGCACGCAACGACTTAATGGACATTGTAATCTCAACATGTGATGCGGAGCTCTAAATTTGAATTTGAAACTTATAAAACGAAAACATTCAAATCAAATAAACTGGGAGAGAGGGAGTATATCGTAGGATGTGTCCCATACAAAATAAGTCCCCTGGTTTGTCACAGCGAAGATGCACTTAGAAAGGAGCACAACGCCTTCCTACTCATATGGCAACAAATCGGTCACAGACAGCATGGTCCGTTGAGGGAGTCCTGGACTAGGGGGTGTCCGGATAGCCGAACTATCATCATCGGCCGGACTCCAAGACTATGAAGATACAAGATTAAAGACTTCATCCCGTGTCCGGATGGGACTTTCCTTGGCGTGGAAGGCAAGCTTGGCAATACAGATATGTGGATCTCCTACCATTGTAACCGACTCTGTGTAACCCTAGCCCTCTCCGGTGTCTATATAAACCGGAGGGTTTTAGTCCATAGGACAACAACAACAACAATAACAACAATCATACCATAGGCTAGCTTCTAGGGTTTAGCCTCCTTGATCTCGTGGTAGATCTACTCTTGTACTACCCATATCATCAATATCAATCAAGCAGAGTAGGGTTTTACCTCCATCGAGAGGGCCCAACTCGGGTAAAACATCGTATCCCTTGTCTCCGTTACCATCCGCCTAGACGCACAGCTCAGACCCCTACCGAGATCCGCCGGTTTTGACACCGACATTGGTGCTTTCATTGAGAGTTCCTTCCGCGTCGCATATAGGCCCGATGGCTCCTTCGATCATCACCAACGACGCAGTCCAGGGTGAGACTTTGCTCCCCGGATAGATCTTCGTATTCGGCGGCTTTGCACTGCGGGCCAATTCGCTTGGCCATATGGAGCAGATCGAAAGCTACGCCCCTGGCCGTCAGGTCAGATTTGGAAGTTTAAACTTCACGGCGGACATCCGCGGAGACTTGATCTTCGATGGATTCGAGCCACAGCCGAGCGCGCCACACTGTCACGATGGGCACGATTTAGCTCTGCTACCGGATAGTGTCTTGGAGGCCGCACATGAGTCCGCTCCGATCCCTAATTCAGAGCCGACTGCGCAGATCGAGGATGGGTGGCTAGACACCGCCTCGGGGGCTGCAACCTCTATGGCAATGGAGCCGAATACTGACCTTGTCCCTTGTAAAGCTCGTGACTCCGAGGTGCCGGACTCTCGCCGGACTCAACCTCCGCGCCTCCAATCGAATCCGATTGGGCCCGATCATGGATTTCACCGCCGCGGACATCTTTCAACACTCACCTTTCGGCGACATTCTGAATTCGCTAAAGTATCTCTCGCTATCAGGGGAGCCCTGGCCGGATCACGGTCAGGACGGTTGGGATGCGGACGACGAAGAAATTCAAAGCCCACCCACCACCCACTTTGTAGCCACTGTCGACGATCTAACCGACATACTAGACTACGACTCCGAAGACATCGATAGTATGGACGACGATGCCGGAGACGACCAAGAACTAGCGCCTACGGGGCACTGGAAGTCCACCTTGTCATACGACATATACATGGTGGACACCCCAAAGGATGGGAATGGCGATGGAACAGCGGAGGAGGATCCTTCCAAGAAACATCCTAAACGCCGGCGTCAGCGGCGCCGCTCTAAATCCCGCCACAGCAAGAATGGAGATTCCGGCACCGGAGACAACAACACCCCTGACAGTGCCGAAGACAACCCCCTCCAGCAAGATTCAGCACAGGAGGATGAAGAAGCGAGCCCTCCTGAGAGAGCGGAAGACAAAGAGGTAGGGGACGATAATTACGTGCCTCCCTCCGGAGACGAGGCAAGCCTCGACGACGACGAATTCGTCGTGCCTGAGGATCCCGTCGAACAAGAGCGTTTTAAACGCAGGCTTATGGCCACGGCGAACAGCCTCAAGAAAAAGCAGCAACAGCTTAGAGCTGATCAAGATCTGCTAGCCGACAGATGGACTGAAGTCCTTGCGGCCGAAGAGCATGAACTCGAACGCCCCTCCAAAAGATACCCCAAACGCAAGCTGCTCCCCCGATTAGAGGAGGAGGCATATAAACCTGCATCACCAGCGCACAATATGGCTGACCGACCACCTTGTGGCCGCGACAGAGAGGCCTCTAGGCCCTCCACTAGAACCGTACCCCGGCACCATTCAAAAAGTACGAAGCCACGGGGGAATGCACCGGACTTGCGAGACATATTGGAGGATAAGGCAAGAAAATCAAGATCGATCTACGGATCACGTGGGCGCCCCACGATGCGCAACGATGACCGTCGCATCGGATACAGCAACTCCGTCCGGGCCGAACACAGTAGACAAAGCTCGCTTGAGCTACTTCGTGATATACCCCAATATAGAGGCTCCGCACACCCACTATGCTTCACAGATGAAGTAATGGATCATCAAATCCCCGAAGGGTTTAAACCTGTGAATATTGAATCCTACGATGGCACAACAGACCCCGCGGTTTGGATCGAAGACTATCTCCTTCATATCCACATGGCCCGCGGCGATGATCTTCACGCCATAAAATACCTCCCACTCAAGCTTAAAGGACCAGCTCGGCATTGGCTTAACAGCTTGCTAGCAGAATCAATTGGGTGTTGGGAGGACCTGGAAGCCGCATTCCTTGACAACTTCCAGGGCACATATGTGCGACCACCAGACGCCGATGACCTAAGCCACATAATTCAGCAGCCAGACGAATCGGCCAGACAATTCTGGACACGGTTCTTAACAAAGAAAAATCAAATCGACGACCGTCCGGATGTAGAGGCCCTCGCAGCCTTCAAACATAACATCCGCTACGAGTGGCTGGCCCGGTACCTAGGACAGGAAAAGCCGAAATCCATGGCAGCCCTCACATCACTCATGACCCGCTTCATGGGAGAGGACAGTGGCTAGCCCGCAAAAATAACCTCAAAGAAAATTCGGCAGTCCGGATACCAAGGACCACAACGGCAGGTCACGTCGCAACAAGAACAAACGCCGCGTTAATGGCGATAACACTGAGGATACGGCAGTCAACGCCGGATTCATAGGCTCTAAACCCGGTCAACGGAAAAAGGCATTCAAAAGAACTACTCCGGGTCCGTCCAATTTGGACCGAATACTCGACGGCTCATGCCAGATACACGGCACCCCCGAAAAGCCAGCTAATCACACCAACAGGGATTGTTGGGACAAGTAGGCAGGCAAGTTAATTGCCGAAAACAATGACAAGGGGCTGCATAGCGATGACGAGGAAGAGACCCGACCGCCGAACAATAGAGGACAGAATGGTTTCCCCCCACATGTGCGGACGGTGAACATGATATACGCAACCCACATACCCAAGAGGGAGCGGCGCGCACTCGAGGACGATACGCGATGGAGCCACGCCTGGTTCAACCCATGGTCCCCAGCCCGATCACTTTTGATCAAGGACCACCCCACCATACCGCCACGGCGTATTCACCGCATTGGTTTTAGACCCAATCGTCGATGGATTTCACCTCACCGAGTCCCGATGGACGGCGGCAACTGAACCTGCTTTATCAGATACAAAGGCGCAAGATGGGCATAGACCCTCAAGGATTAAACCCACAAGGATGACCTTCAAAGGTGTCATACCAGCGTAGAGGCCAACCTGCATGTGCTCGGTCACACTTTAAGTGGTCTTGGATCCCGGATAACTTCCGGGCGAGGAGTTAATCTTTGACATAGTTCCGCTCTGCAGCGGCTATCATGCCTCGCCGGACGGACCGCGCTTCTAAAGTTCAACGCGGTGCCGCACTACGCATACCTCAAGCTCAAGATGCCAGGCCCTCGAGGAGTCATCACGGTCAACCGAAACACTGAACGCTCCCTCCGAACGGAGGAACACATAGCGGCTCTCGCGGCAGAAGTACAAAGCAGCCTCTTAAGGCAATTCTCGAGTCCGGCCGTTAAGCGACCGGACACGGCTAAACGCGCCCGGAGTAACATACAACAAGACCACCGCACGCCCGAGCATCGCCAGAGTAATGCGGCCCCAACCCCAGCCCTTGCAAAATTGTAAGAATGGTCCTTCGCGTACATCATTACGCCCGAGATACCATGGGCAAAGGGGAAGGGGCACGACCACGACAGGCCCAGAGTGCGGCTCAACCACACCAGGGGCTCCCAAGTGTGTCATCTTTTTTTCCTTTTTTTTTCTTATCAACAGGACTCCATTACCAGAGGCCCTGTCCGGCAGCAGACCTGCCGAACTCACGATGCAACAGCCAGGGAAGAAGAAAAGCTACGACGAGTATCCAGGTGGTCTCCATTTCGAGCATTATACCTGTTTTATACACCATTCCGCAGCCTACCCCTGGAGGGGGACATGTCTAATAGTCCCATCCCTTGCTTACCGCACTATTTGTATCGTTCTGCATTCATGGCAGTATTTCTTGAATAAACAATGCATCGCTTTTTTCTTATAATTGCATTCCTTTCTTATACATATGTTCATTTATGACATGTTGCATCCGTACACTCTGGTACGGCTAAATACACCAGGGCTTAAGTTCCCCACATTATGGTGTAATAAGTCCGAACACTTTCACAAGTGCGGCACCCCAAACTTATAACATTATATGCATCGGCTCCGAATCATGTCTTGGGTCAATAGTTGGGTTTGCCCGGCTCCCATGTTTTGGTACCTTACGCCCGTTGTATCGCTAAGGTAGCATCGGGAGAACCATCGCGATTGCGCCTCAGCTTGAGCTGGGCGAGCACCTCGATGGACAAAGCTAAAAGCCGACCGTCATGATAAGGCGAGAGTTGGTCGCTGTTCGAGAGGTTTTATCGAGTCCCTAAAGACTTATGCCGCTTAGAGCGAGGAACCGCTTTGTCCGCCCAGCGTGATAGCGCCTCAACTCGGTCTTCCGAACACTTGGGGCTTCACCAAATTTAAAGTTATAGAATTCTATGGCTAAGTGAGAGTGTTCAAGCATTATAAGTCTAGTTTCCTCGTTCGTTGTGTTGAGCGCCTCCCTAGATGGACCCAAAAATGGGAACAAGAGCGCTCAAGTTTATCCCAAACACCCCAAAGACTTTCGTTGCATGGGGGCTGAAGCCGACGACTTGCCATCTCTCGATTTGATAAACGGCCGCACAGAAGGTAATATTTTAAATTAATAAGCATTGCTTAGCGCATATGAACAAAGTTTTCAGCGCACAGGATAACACAATGCGAGTCTACTCAAATATTACATCTTTTGAGCACTCACCCACAATCATGCGGGCACCCTTCAGGACACTCTTATAATACATTTCGGGCATGCGATACTCCTTGCCCGCCGGTGGCGCGTCCGTCACAAGCTTCTCAGCGTCCATCATGCCCCAGTGCACCTTTGCATGGGCAAGGGCCCGACGGGCACCTTCAATGCAGGCGGAGTGCTTGACGACTTCAACCCAGGGACACGATCCACCAGCCGCGACCAGCCAAAGTAGCTCCTGTGCATGGCCTCCTTGGGCCACAAATTAACTATGAGGCCCTTCATGGCCTATTCGCCACCTTAGGAGCTCGACCACCGCTTCACCTGGTCGCTAAGGGGCACTGATGTCCGCCTCAAAGATACCGAGACCAAGACCTTCTCCGCCGAGCTCCCCTCCTCGGCCCGGTAGAAAGTGGCAGCATCGAACATGCTGCGAGGCAGATCTGCGAACGCTCCTGGAGAGCTCTGAATTCGAGTAAGTAATTGGTAATTCACATTCACATGCTTGCTTTGCATGAAAAATGCCTTACCCGCCGCTATTTTCTTCAATGCCTCGATTTCCTAGAGGGCCTTGTGGGCTTCGGCCTTAGCGGCTTTGGCACTCTCAAGAGCCGACGCAAGCTCGGACTCTCGAGTCTTCGAGTCATGCTCCAAACTCTCGTGCTTTTCCACGAGAGCCTGGAGCTCTTGTTGTACCGCCGCCACCCGCGCCTCCTGCTTCTCTCGCTCGGCTCGTTACGCGGCCACATTGTGTTCGGCCGCGGACACCGCCTCCTTTAGGGTCGCCACCTCGTTCGTGGCCCCTGTAGTACCCACGTTATCCTTGTTATTTCTCTTGCAACCAAATCCTTTTCTGTAAGGTACAACTTTAATACGGTGTTACTCACCTTCCTTGTCCTCGATCTGCTTCTTGGCACGACCGAGCTCGCTCTCGGACCGCCGAGGCTCGCTTCAAAGCATCGACCTCCGCAATCAAGGCGGCAGAGGTCAAGCGCAAGCACTGCAATCCCATATTGACATATTTCTTAGACTCCTGCGATATCTTTTAGATCCTCGGTCCGTCTTTTCTTTCCGAACACCGAACCGAGCATCAAAAGCTCTTGTCTATGCGGTATTATATTACACATCTTAAAATTCTTACCTCAAAGCTCGTTAGAAGGTTGCTGCAGTTTTCGTCAGCCCGCTTTGGCAAGCCGAACCTTCAATCACCGCACTCATGACAAGTGCGGTGTTCTTCTTCGATGGAAGCGCCGTTGAGCGCCCCAGAAGTTATCCGGCGCCCGGTTGGATGGAGGCCGCGTGTCATAGTCTTGCCCTTCTTACGAAGGGGCGCTTGCGACTCGGAACCACCGCAGTTCCGGTGCGAGTCCGTGCAAAGTTCGGGAGGTTGCCATGCGGCACCTCCGGGCCTCCTCCTCCGATGGATCCTTCCGGGATCCCACCTCGACGCCGTCGGCGCATTTGGGGTTGGAGGCGGTCGGAAGAGAATCCATATCCGACGTGTCCAATGACCCGCCGACAAAGCGGGAAGATCGCCCTGGGCGACTACATGTTGTATGCGGCATTAGAAAGACACCGTGGCAAAAGAAAAATTATAAATCATCTAGGAGTCCGGATACTTACGATCTCGCCAGGGCTTGGCCCTTGAGGGCCACTCCTCGCTGATGTTGCCAACGCTATGGAAAGTCCGGGAAGGGTCCTTCCTTCTTGACCCTTCGCCTCCCTCGTTGGGGAGGCCTTCCTCTTCTTCTCTCCCCCCGCTGAGGGAGAGGCCTCCTTCTTCTCCTCCTCGTCCTCGTGGGAGGAGTCCGCCTCGGAGTCGTTGTACGATGAGTCTGATACCACCTGATGCTGGGAACTCCTTCGGGTTCCCATGGCCTTCTTCTTGGCCTTCTTCTCTGGCACTATGTAAAGTGCCGGGACCAGCAGCCCTGTCAAACGGGCGTCCGCTGGGTCTTCTGGAAGGGGAGCCGGATAGTTAACCTGTCCGGACATCTTCTCGCCATCTGTTAAAGGTATTGGGAGTTTAGATCCCATAGAGTCAAACTATGAAAAGCGAAGTCCCCATAAAGGATAACGTAGCTCACCTCGCCACTCGGGCGCTGCATGCTGAATCCACGATCTTCGGTGGCGGATGCGGGAGCTTTGCCCTTGAACAGCACCCTCCGTGCAGCTTCAGACGTAGTGTCAAGAGCCCGCTCAAGGTCCTGTGGTTGCCGGATCAAACTCCCACAAATTGAGGTCCCGTTCTTTGGTAGGGGAGAATCCAATGGACGAGCATGACCGATCACGCTGACAAGCTTGAGCTTCTTGTTCACTGTGGTCTAGAGACAGATCGAGTCCGTCAGCCGCCTCCAAACTACCCCAAAGCAAGCCCTTCTTTCCAGAGGTGAGCTGCATGGGGATGCCAGATCTGAATTGGGGCCGCGCCCATTTAGGGTCACGCTGCTCGGTGATGTAGAACCACCCCGATTGCCACCCTTTGATGGATTCCACGAAGGCACCTCGAGCTAAGTGACGCGGGCATTTTTCCCACCATGGCGCCTCCGACTCCGCTTGGCTGCCCTTCACAACCTTCGCTTGACATTGAAGGTCTTTAGCCACAAGTCGAAGTGGGGCTGGATGCAGAGGAAGGTTTCACACACGACGATAAACGCCGAGATATTGAGGATGAAATTTGGGGCCGATCGTGGAAGTCCGTGCCGTAGTAGTACATGAGCCCCCGGACAAAGGGGTGGAGTGGGAAGCCCAGTCCGCGGAGGAAATGGGGAAGGAATACCACCCTCTCATGGGGCCTGGGGGTGGGGATGAGCTGCCCCTCGTCGGGAAGCCGATGCGCAATGTCACTGGACAGATATCCGGCGTTGCGCAGCTTCTCGATGTGCCCCTCCATAACGGAGGAGGCCATCCACTTGCCTCCCACTCCGGACATGGCTGGAGAAGGTCAAGGTGAGATGTGCGGACTTGGGCGCTGGAGCTCGAGTGCGCGGAGATGGATAAGCAAAGGAGGAAGAAGGCGTAGGTAGAAAAGTTGGATCCTTATCCCCTTATATATGGGCGGATGAAACTATGCGTCCCTACCGGCCTGGTAAAACTTGCTTATCTCCCAAGCACCGCAATCAATGGCGCGGTTGGGTTACCCACGTCCGTATTGATGGGAATCCCGGAATAAGGGGAACACGATCTCTGCTTCGACAAGACATGCCAAGGAAATCGCTTCGCTAAACGCACTGAGGTGGTATCATAAAAACGATTCGAGTAAAAGCTCGGTTGTGGTGTGACGTCACGCCACGAAATACGTCAGCAGATTGAATTTGTGTAAATATTATTCTCTCTACGGTGGTATGTGGAATTTATTTTGCAGAGCCGGACACTATCCTGATGTTCACAATCTTCCATGAATTATTCGGAGGAGGAACCGGCCTTCCAATGACGAAGACATTATGCACGCCGGACTCATCGTCATTGAAGCCTGGTTCAGGGGCTACTGAGGGAGTCCTGGACTAGGGGGTGTCAGGATAGCCGAACTATCATCATCGGCCGGACTCCAAGACTATGAAGATACAAGATTGAAGACTTCGTCCCGTGTCCGGATGGGACTTTCCTTGGCGTGGAAGTCAAGCTTGGAAATACGGATATGTGGATCTCCTACCATTGTAACCGACTCTGTGTAACCCTAGCCCTCTCCGGTGTCTATATAAACCGGAGGGTTTTAGTCCATAGGACAACAACAACAACAACAATAACAACAATCATACCATAGGCTAGCTTCTTGGGTTTAGCCTCCTTGATCTCGTGGTAGATCTACTCTTGTACTACCCATATCATCAATATCAATCAAGCAGGAGTAGGGTTTTACCTCCATCGAGAGGGCCCGAACCTGGGTAAAAACATCGTGTCCCTTGTCTCCTGTTACCATCCGCCTAGACACACAGTTCGGGACCCCCTACCCAAGATCCGCCGGTTTTGACACCGACATCCGCCTTTGACCGCCAGGTGCAAGTTTCGTGCTATCTTATTCAATCTCACTGTGGTTCCATCGTACCAATTCATGTGGTGGCCCGTTGAAAGGCTGATCCCAATGTTGGACAAAGGTTCTACGGGAACGGTCTCACCATTGTAAATGTTGTGCAAATTGATGTTGGTACCCTCCCGTACATATGCAAGCCAATCTCCACTCGCACCGAGCCTAGCCTGTGAAACAGTGGGCAGGAGGAGAATTAGGAAATGGACACGGAAGTAGTCTTTAGAATGCATTTACTACGTGATCAAACTCATCTTACCTGCTCATCGGAGGAAATCCGAGTGCCCCTCAACGTCGGCATCTCAAGGGGCGCCAACTTGCAACTACGACCACGCCACCCTGGAGAGACCCCCAAGGAAACATCCTCGTGCGTTCCACGGAACATAAAGATGCATTTGTATGAGTAGTTTATCTTGTGAGAGAAAAGGATGAATGAGGGAAGGCCTCTAGAGATAGAGATGGACACTACTACTACCAATGTGCTGGCCCATGCGTTGCAATGGACCCAAACTAGTAGAATAATACTTGTTCACGTGCTTGAAATATAAACACTCTAGTTTTGATATACATGTGTCAGCAGACACGACAGCTTGTCCATGGAAGTTGAACCATGGCGACCTCCACGTTTCTTGTTTCTACCACTTCCACACCCACACACGATTCCCACGACGCCGCTCCAACCCATGGCACGATGTCCCCCGACGTGGACATGGATCCTCTGACATGGCTATCACTGCCTTGCCATGCCTTTCCTTCACTGACAGGTGGGAGCCACGCTTATGGGTCCCACATGTCAATGTCAGAATGGTAGGATTTTTCATGCCCCTCATCCCTCTCGGCCCCACCGCTCCTCTGCCTTTGTGTGCATGACATGCGGGCCAGCTGTACTGCGGCGACCATCAACTTTGTACCGCAGACACACCTGATTGGACGCGGTTTGCCTGCCCCGCTGCTCTGCTCTGATCCATACTCCTGCACCATCAAATTTTCATCCAGCGGCTGTGACACATTTCGTCCCGAGCATCAATCCTCAGCTGGAGTACTTATGTACTACAGGTAGTACCCACCGGTGTGGCCATCTACGCCTTGTAACGCCCCGACACCCAGTTGTGGCACCCTCGCCACGGCCACGCCACCACCGGCCGGTTCATCTCGAACGAGTGAGTCGTGAACCACGCCACCACCATGAGAATGACATGTGGGCCAGCCGCATTTAAGGTCCGCATGTCATTGACTCATAGGCCAGGCACTAAGCCACTGAAGTTCGGTCCCATGGGCCCCGAGAGGGAAATGTAACTCCTGCGGCAGGCCTTGTGGTGCTCCCACAGTACGAGCTCGTGGCAAAACTGGAATTTGTTTCTTACTACTACCAACTAGTACTAGTAAGGTACACGTGCATTGCACGCATGAGATTCTGGTGGTTTGTGCATTATGCTTCTACATGTGGAGTTTTCTGGATTCTAACATGTGGCAAAATCTGGTGGAATGTAAGGTTAGGCAAGTTTGATTAACTTAGGTGAGTGTTTGGTTCAAGCCACACCTTAGGCAAGCCACACTAAGGCCCCACATGACATACACACAAAAAATGTGGCAAGATTCCCTTAGGCTTGCCAACTTGTGGCTCTCATTTCGAAGAACTAATAACCTTGCCAAAGCTTAGCTGTGGCAAAGTTAGTCATGAATTAAGTTCAACCATGGAGTCTTCTAGATTATACATGTGGCAGAATCTGGTGGATGATATCCAACGGCCAGTAGTGCTCGGATTTGCCATCTTTGTACCGTCGGATTGGCTTCATCCAACGACCAACTTTCAAAGTTTTTCACACACTATATAGGGGGTATAGATATAGATGTGTCGGTCTGTTGCAATGGATCCAAAGTATATCTATTTAGTAGAGTGCACTCTAAACACATTATCTATTTATTTTTCTCTAACCTTCCGTAGCCATGCAACCAAGCCACATAAGCTTCATGGGTGCCCCCCACATCATATTATTCATACTACGTTGATTGAAAAAAAGATAAATCACCCAAAACAAGATCTTCCCGTTTTTTGTTCCTACGATGTTGTGTCGTGTACGTATCTACTAGTTGTGTAGTGGTAGTACTAGTAATATAGTATTAGGAGTACAAACTTGGTAGTACTAGTAGGAGTAGTACTAGTACGGAATGCTCCTACTCTATCAATGAGCCCCGTCTGACACAAAATTTCTTGGCTTCCGTGCTATAGCTAGATCTTCCCCTTGTTTCTGTTTTCCAACCCGGCGGCGGGCGGGGTGTCGGTTTGCTCAACGGCGGTCCCACATGAAAGTGAAAATGCTAGGAACAGGGGCGGAGCTACTTGAGGGCCAACACGTGCCCTGGCCTGCCCAACCTAGCAGGATTTTCGTAGTTGTACATCCAGTTTTGAGGCACGGAACGTCAATGCAAGGGTACTTTCTATAGCCTGGCTAGATTGGCACGCCCAATGTTTTGCTTCAAGCTCCGCCACTGCTAGGCAACACACCTTCCATAAGCTATGTGTCGTGCCGGACGGGCCGTGTTGTACTCCCGATTCCCGGGCATGTGGGGGTGCGATGCGAACGCGGCAGGCCTTTTCCTTTTACTAGCAATGTGCCCGTGCATTGCGACGGATCCAAAGTAGAAGAATAGTAGTATTTGTTCACAAACTTGAAAGAAATCACTATTGGTTTGATATACTCCTAATATATTACTCCCTCCGTACCTAAATATTTGTCTTTTTTGAGATTTCAAATGGACTATCACATACGGATTAGACATATTCTAGGGTTTCTACAAGATGCCCACGTGTTGCACGAAGTTGATGGAAAAGGTATGCACAACTTATAAATTGATGGATGGAGAACTAGTTACAGTGATGCATATAATTAAGCAAAGGGATCACACATGTCGGTATTGACTGGAAGGAGAATGCAACATCACAATAAGAATGAAGGCCACGATGATGCGATCGCAGTGGTGGTTACAGAAGGCAAGAAGAAAGATGGATCCACGAACGTACGACCTCCTAATCCTCAACTTAGTGCGGCGGGCCACCGACCGACGGCTAAGGAGCGGCTACTTTTGTGGCGAGGTCGAGGTGCTTCTCAGCAAAGGCATCCAAGGCTTCAACCGGTTGAGGAAGGCCAACATCGTAGCATCCTCACTGGCCTTGTAGATACCTATGTACACGATATTCTCGTACATGTGGATGTGTAGGTCGACGAATTCTTGCAGGGCGAGGCGCCTCGCGGCGAGCACGACCTCCAGGTGGACATTCTTCGTGGCGTCGGCGGGCAGTCGCAGGGCCACCAGTGCTTGAAAGAGGTTCCGGCCATGGAGGCCGATTACGGTGGCAGGCAATGAGGAGCCCGGGCGCGCGGGCTGGAGGAGTACGGCGATGTCGTCCGCGAGCTTCTTGAGGACGGTGAACTTGTTGCTGGTGGCAACGATCATCTAGTCCAACTGAGAGTGGTAGTTGGCATCGACAGCGGCCATCCACCACCGGTCTCCAACACCATCCGGAGATGATCTCGCGCCATGCCGCAGCCGAGATCGTGGACCATCTCGGCGCAGCCATCGCCGCCACGCGCATCGCCGCCATGGGTCTGGAGTGAGCTCTTTTGCGCTTAGTGTAGGTGCTTAGGCAAATGCTTAGGTGCGTATGATGTGGTAGATGCATTGGAATGGAGGGGTGCCTTTATATGAGGGCAATGAGGGCAAACTGCGTTGCATTCACATCATGCAGCCTCTTTTCCCGGACCTCCTCCCATTACTTCCCTCATGCATTAATTGAAGGAGGATGCATTGACCGTTCAACATATCGGGAACCGCTACTCCCTCCCTTGTCTGCATTAAAGCCGTATCGGGAACTGCGCCGCCCGCTGTCAAATTGAATACTCCCTCCGTCTAGGTGAGTATTAGGTCATCTTACGAAACCAAATACTAGTAAACAAATAGGCGTGGTGCATTAAATCTCACGTTGTTTCTTATTTTTTGACATAAATAGAGGAATCAACCAAGAAGAGATGTGGGGCTTGTATGCTTTTAATGACTTGAGACTATCAAACATGACATGAAGTGGTCAGTTCGTTGCACAAGAACAAATACAACCCACGTCAGCACACACGCATCTTATAGCATCACATTCAATGGCTATAAAACATGAATGAGACCAAATTATATCTCATCTAGATGAGTTCTAGCAAAACTATATTAAAAATACTTAGTAATCCTGCGCCATGTATCATATATTAGTATCATGTAGTACTTTATTTATTGCCATGTATGACACATAGTTCACGAGCGCTCTCTATATGTACCACCTTTTTTTAAATTTCAAGTTTTGCTCCATGGTGCAATCCATTGATACTACTACTGTACAAAAGTGGAGTATATACATTTTTTAAAAGGCTAGAGGGCGGGGCAGTCTAGCTCGGTCGGTTTCACGAGAGGCGAGGGCCTTTGTGATTTGATGGCTCATTAAATGTTGTCAAATCAAATAGTACTGCACCGCCTGCTGCACGCCCAGCACCTCCATTAAACCCCTCCGTTAAACCCGCATGCAAACCGAGAATCCTACTCCGGCCACACGTCCGTTCCTGTCCGCCCTCAGTTTAAACGAGGCCAGACGCCGGCCAAGCTCCTACCGTCCGCCCTCTATTTACACGAGGCCAGACAGACAGCAGGCAAGAATTGCACCCCTCCGCCGCTCCCCCATCTCCTCCTTCACCATTTTCTCCACCCTTCCGATGGCTTCCGATGAGCCGTTCTCCGGCATATTACCCGGCTGGGTGGCCCACCGAGCCCTCCGGATACGAGCGAGGCCGCTCGGTGCTTCACCAACCTCGCTTGGCCCGACGGAGCTAGTTGCCGCCCCAAGCAGGCACGCGGTTCAGCAACTCGCCGCTCCAGTTTAGCTCGATGAGGAGTGGCGAGTTGCTCCACGCCGGCACGGCGGTGAGCACGCCGGTACGGGCACCATCGCTACTGCGTCGTACCGCGCCACCAGTGTCTGTGGTGGCCGCGCCTCCCGTGTCTGTGGGCGTGCCTCCCGTGCCTGCGGCAGCTCCATGCAGGCAGAGACAGAAGCCGGGTGCGTGGAGAGCGACGAGTCGGTGGCCAGCTTCTCCGTGTCCGCCACCATCATCGAGGAGAAGTAGAACACGGGAGGCCGCCACCACTTGGGACCCATGAAGGCCACCGCCGAGGCGACGACCGCGCATTCAGGTGGTTTCTTCGCGCTTCGTCTCTTTCGAGGACCTTCATCGACCCCGCAAGTGTCTGACGGACATGAGGAAGACAAAGGGTTCCGCGGGCAGCCATTTAGAACTAAAATAAGTCTAGATATATCCATTTCTAGGACAAGTATTTCCGGACGGAGGGAGTATTAATTATACAAGAGAGCCGGATTGGCACCTCTTAGTTCATGTAAATGTAATGAAATCCATCATGTTTATATGAAGAACTGGCTTTTTTATACGAAATCCTTCATGCTTATATGAAATCAGTCCGTGTTTGCATGAATTTCATCTGTTGGTTAGAGTTGTAAAATGTATGTCACCGGCATTTGATGTCGCCCTCCGCGAAGGAAGCGGAGGAAATTTGCCGCTGCCGTTGGAGATGCTCTTTATGTTTGAAATAATAGAGTGACATCCAATCCATTTGAGTTAATTGCATGTATGATTGTCCCTTTCTAAAAAGTTAACTACATGTACAGTGTACACGTGAGTTGCAGGGTGGCTACAGCTTCGTACAGAAAGTTAAAAAGAAACAAGTCCATCCTTAATATTCTAAGTACTCTGTGGGTTCCATCACAAGACAAAGAGCGAAAAGAAGTATATATTAAATAAGTAGAGTAATATATAATATAAAAATCTAAAGTTAAAAGACAGAATTTAAACTCATGTCATCGCGTTGCGAGCATCCAGCGCTAACCAGCCCAGCACATTTTTGTTGTAGACCATGCTGGAGATATATCTCCATGTCTACTCTTATATATACTCCATTCGTTCCTAAATATTTGTCTTTTTTAGATTCCAAATGGACTACCACATACGGATGTGTATGTAGACATATTTTAGAGTGTAGATTCACTCATTTTGCTACGTATGTCTTTTTAGGAAGGGGTCAGATTTGTCTTTGATTTATTTATGAGGTATCCAGATGGCACTGCACCACCAAGAAAAGAGGGTAACATCAAAATTATGGACTACTTTTTTGAGTATGTTGGTAAGGTCTGGTCATAGTCACTTGTTGAAATCTCTAAAGATAATATTCCTCCGTTCGAAATACTTGTCATCAAAATGGATAAAATAAAATGTATCTAGATGTATTTTAGTTTTAGATACATCTCTTTTTATCCATTTTGATCACAAGTATTTTCGGACGGAGGGAGTAGAAAACAGAGTTGGTGATAATGGTATGCGTGCCATCCTACAATATAGACCGTCAGATTTATATCTAACGCATAGGAAAGAAACTATGGCAATTTTGCAAAAATATACCCACACATCTCTCCACGTTCGCAAATAAGGCCTTCCCTCGTTCAGCCTTTTCTCTCACAAGATAACCTACTCATACAAATGCATCTTGATGTTCCGTGCAACGCACGGGTAGCTAGCTAATTTCTTTTAAAATAGTTGCTGCGATAATTGGGTTGAAGTGATATATTTATGTCTGCCCCGAATGATTTCAGATTCACGAGTAGTAACAAAGAAAAGGTTGCCTCGTTAATTAACAGAAAACAGGGTGAAAACTATCACATGAGGGCCGGTAAAAACAAGGCACATTGGGTTCAGCTTCATCGTCACTACAGCTGTGCGCGCGAGAGAAGTCTACATATCGAGGGGCTATCGAGCGAGGCACCAAGACACAATGTTTGAGAGAGAAACCAATTGACACATTATGATCAGATCGAGTTGTCACCCTTCTGATGCATTGTTGGGGGGGAGGGAGAGAAAGACGTATCAAGAGTGTGCGCGGTAGGCACAGAGGCACAACTAGCGAGGGTGTGTGTGTGTGTGTGTGTATGAAAGAGGAGTAGATAGATTATTATCAAGATCGATGTGCCACCCTACTCCTTCGGTGCCGGGTAGTGTGTGTGTGTATGTTTGAGAGAGAATCCAGTCGATAGATTAGTATCAAGATCGAGGTGTCACCCTACTCCTTCGGTGCCGGGTAGTGTGTGTGTGTGTGTGTATGTTTGAGAGAGAAGCCAGTCAGTTGATTAGTATCAAGATCGAGGTGTTACCCTACTCCTTCGGTGTTGGGAAGTGTGGGTGTGTGGGGGGGAGCAGTGACACTCACATATCTCTACTCTTATAAAAAACAGAGTTGGTGATGATGGTGTTCCTGCCATCCTGCAATATAGGCCATCCGATTTATATCCGACGGACAGGAAGGAAAATATGGCAATTTTGCAAAAAGATACCCACACCCCTCTCCGCATTTGCAAATAAGGCATTCCCTCGTTCATCCTTTTCTCCCACAAGATAAACTTCTCATACAAATGCATCTTGACGTTCCGTGCAACGCATGGGCATCTTGCTAGTAGGGAGAAGGAGTTTGTGTGACACATATCTAGCTATATTAAGGGATAGGTAGATAGCATATGTGTGAGAGACATTATTATACTTTGAGACATTAGTGGCTGTGGGTGGGCGGAATTAAAGAGGTGGGCGTGTTAGACATAGAGAGCGTGTGTGTTTCTGTGTGAGAGACTTGTAGGACGGGATAAAAAGACGAATTTAACCCTGATGGAGGGAGAGAAATACACGAAGTGCGCGTGTGTGATTCCGATGCCCACAGGGAAATGAGATATGTATGCGTGTTAGAGAGATTGCACAATTCATTCACGTATCACTATCTAGCGATCGTGGACGTGCATCGCTTGAACATAAGTCAATATCTACTTCGTATCATGGCCAAAGGTACAATATCGATTCAACGCTATAAAGATTGGACACTCACATATCACATTTTTTTCTATTTAAATAAACCTTTTCAGTTGTGCATGCCAAAGTTACAGTGATGTTTCTTCAAACAAAAAATGTAGGTATCATGCACATGCACCATTGTTACTCTTGCATTCAAATTCATTAGTCTTGGATGATTTAAGTTTCTATTTTGAAATGGAGGCTATGTAATGGAGGCTATGTAATGGAGGCTATTCATATATGATTTCAACGGGTACACAATTTATGAAATGGAGGCTATGTAATCATATGAGGTAACACTTTTAAGTAGCTAAGTACAATATCCATTTCTTTTTGTGCACCTCTACACTAACATGTCAATGCATTATGTTTAAAGTAAATAACCAATGGCACTAAATTATCTATTTACACAAGAAATACATAGGCTGAGCGCTTGATCCCTTTTTGTGAACGCCACTACACCCCTGCACGATTGGCGCTACCATGTGAATGTCCAAGTTATCGGCGATCATCCCGAAAGTTATTGTCTTTTGACTTCACACCGCTTATTAATCACGACGCTGCGTCTCTGTACATATTCTAGCATGACCTTCCTGCTAGCACTGTCCAAAATTAGTTGAAACTGGATACGAACGATCCTGCGGGCGGCAAAATCTCCCGCATCCTTCTAAAATTTCCGCCACCTTAGTCTTTAGCATGCGAAATCCCCCTTTTGTCCTTGGTGCACGGAGACCAACAGTTACAATACCGCCCTCATCTACATGATAGGTCCGGGATGCTTTGGTAACTTCCGGTTCCCCCCACTACACGGCACCCCATTTCCTCTCCCCTCCGCAAAATGACTAACTCCACAAAGACCAGAGCATCTTACATCACGTCCGTCCGTGATTTCATCGCCTCTTTCTACCCTCCCTCTCAAACCCTAGATCGCTCATCCACCGCGCATTATAGCCCATTCATCGCCAACAAGGCCCACCTCGCCGGATCTGCTCACTGGGCTGCATCTACCCCTCCCACCTCCCCTAGAAACAAGTAGACTGCTCATCCACCACTGTACCACAGCTCATTCAGCCGTCCTAGTCCACGGTGCCGGATCTGCTTCGCCGGTACTCTCGTCAACCGCCGCACATCTACAGCGGCTCATTCGTACTCCCCACCGGAGACGCTTCATGCACACCCCCCGGAGCCGCCCCACTTACGCCCCTGTCAACGGCCTCTGATCCTCTTCGCCGACTCCTTCCTCTACCCTATCGGAGCCGCTTCGCCGACACCTTCCTCAACCCTAACGGAGCCGCCCGACACCATCGTCAACCCTACCGCAGAGCTTCGCTTATACCATTCTCAACCCTACCGGTCGCTGCTAACTCACAAGTCCACGGCCTTAGATCCGCTTCCTCGCACCCTCATCCAACCTACCGGAGCAGCTTCTGACGCCCCGTCCACGGCCGCAGATCCGCATCATCGACACCACCCTTAACCCAACCATCGGAGCAGCTTCTGACGCACCGTCCATGGCCGCAGATCCGCATCGTCGACACCATCCTTAACCCAACCACCAGAGCAGCTTCTACGCCACGTCCACGGCCGCAGATCCGCGTCATCGACACCATCCTTAACCCAACCACCGGAGCAGGTTCACCTACGCCCTCGTCCACGGCCACAGATCCGCTTCGCCCACACCGTAATCCACCCTACCGGAGCCAATCCACAAACACCCTACTCGACGGTTCTAGATCTCCTTACCAGACCCCGACAGCCAGCGCAGTGTCATCACCCTCGACGTTTCTAACCTGATTCCCACCGTCTGGAGAGATGCCAAGCACCCGCCATGGCCTAGGTACTTGTCACCTTTAAACCCATCCAAAGATCACCGCCCGATGTACTTCAAATATACTAACCGGTCATTGTTACCCATTATGCACCGCAAAACTACAAGGACGATGTTTCTTCCGGATCTAACAGCTTGGCCAACCAAGATCCCGGATCGAGGCATTGCTATGATCTTGTAAGCGCGTCTCTCTCTTGTATTGTTCTCAGGCTCGCCAAAGATGCTTTGCTAGGATTTTCGACTAGTAATCCCTTTGTGCGCATAATGATTGCTACTCTCGGCTGCTAAATTAGATATGTAGATGTCATACATGATACTAACTCGCACTCACATTAAATATAAGTCTTTCTAGAGATTCCACTATAGGCTACATACGAGCAAAATGAGTGAATCTACACTCAAAATGCATCTATATACATCTCAGTATGTGGTCCATACCGAATCTCTACATAGACATATATTTAGGAACAGGCGTTACATTACACAAAATCATAGGTGGCATGTAGGAATTCCAAAGGCACTACATTAGGCTCCCTTAGAGTGCCTGCTAGTCCAAAGATACGAGTCATGGCTAGTTTATGGTACGCACACAATCGTTAATTGGTGGTTTAAATATGCGCAAGGGATATGCAATGTAGTATCATGTAGAGATGTCTGAAATTAGCCGTGTGAACTTGCAGATAGGGTTACACAATGAAAAAGTACAAGATGTACGTGGCAATTTCATGGAACATCGCAAAAAAAGGAGAGGCAGCGGTGAGCCTATACAATGTGCTATGGTACGTCACTCCTCCATTGCAATCATCATGACATGCTATTTGTATGCCAGTTCTATTAGCCAAGTTTCTTAGGGACAGTTATTACGAGTTATCCTAAGAAAATAAGCACCTGTGAATATAAGCTCCATGTAATAAGCCAACCAGTTCTTTTCATTGCATTTTCAGCTTATCTTTGGTATGATCAGTGGAAAATCTAGATTGCATTATATATTTTTCATTTTGCTGCCCATATGGAAAGTAATTTGACTTGCAAACATCACCAAATGAACCCAGTGCAGTAATTAATATGATAGGAAAATAGACCATCACTATTTGCTCAAAATGCAAATACAAAGATACCATCTACTTGGCACAATCTACTTTGGTCAATGTTTTACATAGAGACCCCATTGCCTAATTTAAACGAAGAACGCACGACCCACATTTAAATGAAGAACAATTATTTATTGAAATTCGATGGTACAAGTGGCTGGTTATTATCATATAGCAGCACCACCTGAAAGCATCATATAGCAGCAGTAGCTCATAGCAACTCATCATACAGCAGCAGCAGTCTGCAATTCATCATATACCAAAGAGCAGCTCATAGCAATTATCATATAGCAGCAAGCAGGAGCAGCTCATAGCAATGCATCATATAGCAGCAGCAGGCAGCTCATAGCAATTCATCGATAGTGGATCGTAATGAAAATTTGGCAAAAAATCGAGGAGATCCTCACCTTGTTGGATGAGCTCATCCTTCAACAAAGACCTCAAGGCCATGGCCTCGGAGGAGGGAGGGAATAAGGTGCCTTCGCGCAAAGGTGGCATCAACAGTAGTTGTGCAAATACCACGGAGTAGTGCATTGGACGAACCACAAGGAGCAAATTGCTAGAGACCATGAGAATGAGGGGCGGCGCTAGAGGAGGAGCAGCCAGGAGATTTTCCCCTACCCGCCGGCCATGTAGCCTAGCTGGACATAGCATCATCGAGGACCAGGCTAGATGGGACCAGTGGCGACGGCTCGCTAGAGGAACCCTAGTGCTGCAGTCAGGGGATCGAGGTAGAGGGAAAGGGGAGAGGAGATGCAAGCGGCGTGGCAATGAATGCTTGCGTTTTTTTACTTGAGGGTCGTGTGACACGGCGTCGCTAGCTTGCATTTTGAGTGTAATATAGGCGCATAATAGAGTCATTTCACTATTCCCTTCCTTCAATTTTAGTGACGTTCTACCCAAACACCCCCGCAGCGAAATTAGTTAAGCCCAAGCCCATAACTCAAAAATGACTTCTTTACATCTTTTATGGCTTATTTTGACAATATGCCCTAAAAGGCGGAATCGAATCGCCCTTAACCCGCAATTCAATTGTGCGGCAATGATTGTCGTGGTATTCTCACGGGGCTTATGAAGTCGACAGATGCCACAAGGGCTTAGTGTGAGGGTAAGATCGTCACGATAGGACCGGAGCGGTATGCGAGTAGCACGCTGGTGGTTTACCCAGCTTCGAGTTTCCAGAGATAACACTCCTACCGCCGCATGTCCGAGTGTATCCGTATATCTGCACAGAGTGCTCCTAGAGTCAGATCTCGGGATCGACTGGTATCTAACTTTGTATATGCCTATATGACGCATGCTAGTGGCCGGCCATGCTCATGGCCATGAGCATGTGTGTGCTCATTGCTCAAGCGTGAGTGCATGCGAGAGTGAGTCCATCTTGCCTGGATGAATGGATGTGTGCCCATAATATAGACATGGCTAGGTTAGAGAGTAAGCTATGTGGTGAAATGGGCAAGGCATGATGGAGTGTCATGCTTGTCCCCTGGGTCACTTCATGAATAGTGCCAGGGGACAAGTGACACCATACATGATGGCTGAGATGACACATGAATAGTGCTCGGGTACGATCGTCTCGTCGGTGTCTTGTCGGCGCTTGCTTGGTCAGCATGGCACCGACCGGCTCAAGACAATGGAGCCCATCGGTCATTGCAACAAGAATGGCAAATGGTCGGGCAGAGCAGTCGGACGGAGAGCCGACAGAAGCGGCCGGGCAGTCGGACTGAGGGGCTTTGCGAGCCCCGATGTCTTGAAATACCGTCTCACCGTCTTCGGGGTATCCGTGTCCAATTATCCGACAAGAGTTCTAAGCCTCCCGCAACTTGGCAAAGTTGGGCGGAGGTTTTTTTGGCGAGTGTTCATGGAAATGATCATGAAAAAAGACAAAGTTAGTCCATGCAGATATATCAAATGTTTGCTTTTAGCTTTGCAAGTTTTATGCGGAGGGTGCCGACTCGGTTTTGTCCGAGCCCCCTTAATCTTTTTCATGTTCCCTCCGCTTTTTGGCTTGTGCTCTCGCTCGCCGGACAGCCGCTCTGCGGTCTGTGACTATGAGTGGGCCGTGAAGTGGAGTGTACAGTACTCAGAGTCTGGGAGTAGATTTAACCGAGCAGATACTCATAAAGGAAACGGTCGGGTCGCCCGAAGCATTTTTCTTCCCGGATGTTTTTCACGTGGGTGGCCTCCAGCGTTCACTCTGCCACCGGACACCTCTCTCGCGGCTCAGGATCGGAGGGGCCTTTGGTACTGCGCACGCTACTAAGTCGCTCATGGGAACTAACGCCTCGAAGTTGCTGCCACCCGCCAACTCGGCCGGGCGCCGGGCGTAAAAGGATGCAACTATAATAAAATGCGGAGATAGCCCCCGAGCATCGCTCGAGGTTATCCGTGCTCTCGCGTGTGAAAAAATATGCGTGAGGAGCTCACATTGATTTTCCCAGAGCCGAGGCGGAGTTTGCCGAAGACGGCCGCGGCTTGGCGCTTGGCGCATGCTGGCGCGCACCATTGGTAGCCTTCGAGCCCCGGTGCTCGAAGGGGTCCCGCGGTCAGGCTCGACCGGCCAGGCGGCGAGGCGTCTTGCAATGCCCTTTTTCTTCTTTGTCTCTCCCACAATACCGGGCAATGGACAAAACTATTCATTTGTTCAGAACTTCGGCGCGCTAAGAAGACTCACTGGTAGCCTCGAGATTCGGCCGATCACGAAAAGCAACGGGCCGGATCTCCCGACGACTACTTTGTCTTTTTTTCATAGCACAACAAGACTCATTGGTGTAGCCCCGAGATTCGGCCGATCACAGCAATCGGGCGGATCTCCCAAGAACTACTTTGTCTTCTTCTCGGGCGCGTCAAGACTCCATCGGTGTAGCCCCGAGATTCGGGCGAGTCTTTGGCGATCGGGCGGATCTCCCAGAACTACTTTGTCTTCTTCTATTTTTCTCGTCAGCCGGCTATGCTCCAACGGACCGACTCGTCGGTCGGCCAGGCAGCAAAACGGGCAGACGAACCAGCCGGCTCAGCGGTAACGCGGGCTGTTTGACCGGAGCGGTTGGCTGGACTGCAATCTGCAAAGTCGGATCCTCCTCTTTTTTCTTTTTTCTGCCAGTCGGTCGTGGACACCCGGCCTTTTCTTCACCAGGGTCTGGGCAGCCGGTTGAACACACACATTTTTTTGCCTGCCGGCCGTAGGCAGTCGGCCCTTGGCTTTTTAGCCGGATCACGGGCAGCCGGCCCTTTCTTTTTCTTTTCCATCCGCCCTCTCAGTCGGCACCGCACCCTTTTCCTTCTCTCTCTCTCTCTTTTTTTTAGCAGCAGCAGCCGGCATCCACTTTGGACGGGATGGGGAGCCGGCTCCTTTGAATTTTCAGTCAGACTCCCCCTCCCTTTCTTCTTTGTGCAGCCTGCAGAAGAGCCCACTGGGAGCATCCGGCAGGCGCGAGGCAACGCGGGCGCGCTCGCAGGAGGGGCGGCGACGGCCGAGCCCAGGGAGGCGCCCGCGAAGGCCGGCCAGTGCAGGGGGTGGTTGGGAGCTAGCCCAGTCGGCCGGGGCGACGAGCCAGCAGCCGGACTTGGCAGCCGGACGGGTGCGGGGAGGAGGCGGACCCGACGTGCGAAGCCGGCCGCTGCCTGGAGCGGCAAGCCGGCGGGAGCAGAGGCCGGACGCGGCTGGAGCACGGTGGAGCCGGCAGGCGACGAAGCCGGCCGTCCGGGTCACGGCGGAGAAGGTGGGCGGCGAAGCCGCGAGCAGGCGCGGGAGGCACGGCGCGACCGGCACGGGGAAGCGGCCGGAGGCTCGGCGACGGACGCCGGCGCGGCCGGGGACGGAGCAGGCCGGGCGTGGGAGCCGGCGGCCGGGGCAACGGCGACGCGGCCGAGTGCGGGGCGGAGCCGGCGCAGGATGCGCGGCCCGGCGAGCGGCTCGGGAACCCGGTAGAGCTTCGCGGGAGGAGGCAAGGTGCGGACGGGGCCGGCAGGCCGGGTGGCGTCGGCGTGGAAGCCGTCGCGGACGAAGGCGGGGTGCGAGCCGGAAGGGGCTTTCGCGGAAGCCGGCCAGGGCACGCGGAGGCCGGCCAGCGTGGGGCGGGAAGCCGGCGCGGGGCTGCCGCGAAGCCAGCAAGAGGAGCGGGCGCGGAGCCGGCTGCCGCGCGTGGAGGACCGGCCGCGGGCCGAGTCGCGCGCAGCCGGCACGGGGCGCAGTGGCGAGGCGGAGCCGATGGCGGACGCGGAAGCCGGCGAGGAGCACCCGGCCGCGGGCCGGCGCACGGAGGAGCGAGGCCGGCACGGGAGCCCGCGGGCAAGGACGGAGACGACCTAACGTGGGGAGTGCTCTCCGCGGCCGCTGCTGCGAGGGTGGATGACGGCGTGTCGGCCGCGAGGGCGATGGGCCGGATGGCGGAGGACTCGCCGCGCGCGGGCCGGGCCAGATGGCGGAGCTGGACGCGGCAGCGGGCTGCTGGCGCACAGGGACGGCGCAAGCGTTGCGGCTGCGGGTGCTCGGCCGCAGCCGGTGCCTGGTCGAGTAGCGGAGAGAAACAGGAGCGAACTCTCTGTATTTTTGTTTTGCACTGCTGCGCAAGATGAAACTGAAACAGAGCAAGGGAGCGGGCGCCTGCGAGCCCGGCGATGGCATCGAGCTGCCGCGTTGCGGTTGTGTGGACGGCAGGGCGAGAAGCCACGGACGCTCGCGGAGAGCAGGCAAGGTGCGTGGTTCAGCGGCGTCGCAGGAGGAGGCAAAGGAGTAGCTAGTATCTGGCCCATATCTGACCAATGTCCGGCTGTTGTCAAACTTGCATCAGGTTGTTGTATGGGTTGTGGTTTGACCATTGTTGACTAGCATGTAGCTAGCTTGCAAAGATTTAGTATGGAGGAGCGAGCGCTTGTGTGTTGGCCAAAGCAAGGCGCAACGCGGGGGGAAGCAAATGCAAGCGGCGCGTGGATGGCCACGGTCGACCGAAACGAGGCCCGCGTGCGGTGCGCACGCGGACGGATAGCCGGCGTCGCAACGGTGGTAACGAAGAGGGCCGACTGCGAGGATGCGCCGCCCCTCGCGGCCGCTCCAGGTGCATGCCGATGTTGGGCCCCCGAGCGCTACCGGAGAGATGACGGCAACGCCGCGGTGATGATGGTGAAAATGGCGAGGCCGACGGCGGGACACGCCGTCCCGCTGCGGCCGCCCGGGCGGGTCAAGTCGAGCCCCGGCGCTACCGGCGAGATAGATAGCGACGCCATGGGCGGTGATGGCAAAGATGGTCCCGCCCGGACTGCGAATCCAGCAGCAGCGTGGTAGCATAGTAGTAGTACCACACCATGGTGGGCGCCAACCGCCGTGGTATTCTCACGGGGGCTTATGAAGTCGGCGGATGCCACAAGGGCTTAGTGTGAGGTAAGATCGCTGCCGATAGGAACGGGAGCGGCTATGCGAGTAGCACGCAGCAGGTACCCAACTTCGGAGCTCTCGAGAGATAATACTCCTACCGCCCTCACCGCCGCATGTCCGAGTGTATCCGTATATCTGCACAGAGTGCTCCTAGAGTCAGATTCGGGATCGATACCATGGGTATCTGACTTTGTATATGCCTATATGAGGCATGCTAGTGGCCGGCCATGCTCATGGCCATGAGCATGTGTGTGCTCATTGCTCAAGCATGAGTGCATGTGAGAGTGAGTCCATCCTGCCTGCATGGATGGATGTGTGCCCATATATATAGGCATGGCTAGCTTAGAGAGTAAGCTATGTGGTGGCATGGGCAAGGCATGGTGGAGTGTCATGCTTGTCCCCTCGGTCACTTCATGAATAGTGCCAGGAGACAAGAGACACTATACATGATGGCTGAGATGACACATGAATAGTGCTCTGCACAATCGCCTCGCTTGTGTCTTGTCGGTGTCGCCCGGTCGCAATGTCGGCAATTTGTCGGACAAATCGTCACCGGCCGGTCGTCGTTCTGCCAAGAAATGGCACAATGGCCGGGCAGAAAGGCCGGACGGAGAGCCGCAGACGCCAGCGATCGGACCGAGGGCTTTGCTAGCCCCGATGTCTTGAAATACCGTCTCACTGTCTTCGGGGTATCCGTGTCCAATAACTCCGACAATGATGAATCACTCCTGCGTGCTATCTGTACATTTAGGCATCATCATACATGGCATAACCTAATACATGTGCATTCCATTGTAGAATCTGGAATATGCAATGTTTATGTTAGTTCATACGCTGCACATGATGTTTAAATGCCCTTAAATCTGGTCACCAAGTGATGGTCTTTAAGCCTCCTTCTTTGCTTCTTTTCTTGATATGTAAGATTTGCTCACACATCTGTTCAATTGCTTGTTTGCATCAGCCAGCCATACTAGGACTGTTTGCTTTGATTACTTGTTGTTATTGACCTAACACTCTAACAGAGGTTGTCACCGATTTAAACACTAAGGGCTGCTGTAGTGGGGCCTTGTCTAACTCATAGGTGACATAAAGGTTTGGTTGTACACTACAGTAGGCTCTCCAAGAGTACCTGGAGATCCAATTCAAAGGTATGCCTAGTTTTTACACAATGCAGACATAGTAAATGCTCATTTCATTGTGTGTAAGTGCAAGAGATGCGGCATGTTTCATTATGTGGTGTTGTTTTGTTATAATCTCATCCTTTTGTGTTCACAGACTGGAAAGTATGCATATTTATCTTCCAAGGAGACGAGTAACTAGTTTGTGTCACCTTGCAGAGGGGGTGCAATGAAGATAAGATTGAGGATTTCCAAGTACAGATGTTAGGAAGGAGCCTTGCAAGAGAAGTAGGAGCTGCTACCGAGCCTCTTCAACCTGCTAAGGTAAGTCACTGTATGCAACTCAACAGTTCAATTCCTTGTTTGTTTCAGGCATAGTTAATTTTCTCTTTTCAATTGTTTTATTTGTCCTCACTTAATGAGATGCCCAAATAATTGTGCCTGATGTTCGGCACTTGTATCATTATTAGTTGACATAATTAAAGGCCTTACCATTTAATTACTCTGCTGAAAGTGTGCCTGAAGCTTTGAAGTCTATTAACCAACTATTATCGCATGAGGCTCACAATCTAGTTTATACTACGCTAATGATTGCATAGTTTTGCTTGCTGTAGTATGTTTATATGAAACCCTCTGCTGTTCATTATGCTCTCAAAGACTTTAATTGAGGTACAGAATGGCCAACTGCTTGCTTACTTATATGCAACGTGCTGTCTAAATTTGTAACTTGTCTGTGTTTTCAATTGGACCCCAACATCATGCTCCTCCGTGAGCTAAGAGGATTTCTGATGCAGGCTGCACATACTATCTTTTTATAATTTTTAAAATATCACCGCTTATGCTTCATGACGGTAACATTTTTTTGTGAAAGTGACGGTAACATTATTGTTAGTCCTGTTTTGCCATGTAGTACAAAATAGTGTCTTGCTCGCTTCATCGTTGTAACTATATTTTGCCCTAGTCATGTGTACTTACGTAAACATTTCAGATGAAGTGACATCAACACAAAAATCATGAGCTGTGGCATGGTCGTTATCGAATGATTATGGATTGAATTGGAATGTGCCGATGTTCTCGAGCATCAACTAAAGGTGGCAAGACAACGCTACATGATTGTCAACGATAATCAACATGTTGAGACCGGACATGCGGTATTAGATGCAGGAGTCAAAACAATAAAACAAGACACCGAGGTAACCATGAAGGAATTGGAGATTTTGCGATCGAAATTTGTGCTATCCGAATCGCCAATCCTATTTTCTCAAGAGATTATAGTTCAAATGGAGTTAAGTCGATGCGGCGTCCATGATGTATGAGCTGTATTTGCCAGCTTTATGTAATTTGCTGTTTGTGTATGCTTTATTATCACCGTGTTAACCATAATGCCCAATGGGTATAATCGGCTGTAATTTCTTTATTGTATAGTATAGGATGATTCTACCTTTCTATGCCTTGATCTCTTTGTTGTATAGTGTATGCTTTTTAGAGGTGATAGTATTGAGTAGGATAATTCTTTGAATATGCTATATCGTTCAAACGGGGGCCAACTCGCCCGACCATGGCCCTTCACGGGCCGTCGGATCCATGGGCCTTCTACGTCTCGTAGGATCCATGGGCCTTCTACGTCTCATAGGATCCATGGGCCTACTACGTCTTGTAGGATCCATGGGCCTTCTACGTCACGTAGGATCCATGGGCCGCCGACTCATTTATGGGTCTTGTACGGGCCTTTAATGGGCCATAGACGGGCCTATAATGGAAATCGTACGTTTTATGGGCTGACCATAATGGGCCGTTAATAGGCCGTATTTGGTGATGCTATAAAAATGGCCCAACAGACTAACGGACAACAAACGGGCCGATTGTAACGACGGGATGAATTTGGCCCACAAGTAGAAAATGACGAAGAACGTACCGTATGTAACCGAATCTTAAATGAGCCTAAGAATAAATGGGCCTCGTAAGGCGAAAGTTAACTTGGCTGAAACGCCCAACGGAATAACGGCCCGTTAATGGGTATAAAGTGTTACATCGTTCATTACGGGCCGCCACAGTAGGCCGTTAATGGGTGTAAAGTAATACACCGCTCACTACGGGCCGCCAAAGACGGGCCGCTAATGGGCCAAGAGTTACAAAGGGCCTCATATGGGCCGAAAGACATCATGACCATACATGGGCCGGCGAAAACGGCTAGAATCATATTGATGGCCCAGATGACGCCATCGGGCCTAATTCGCATAGGGCGTAACGGGCCTTGGGTTAGCGGGCTGTAAATGGGCTATATGCTAACAGGCCGTTAACCGGCTTTCCATGGGCCGGCCCGCCAGCTTTTGACCAAGTCAAATGGGCCATCCTTTTCATAGGAATGGGCCACTGATGGGCCGTGCCACGTGTCGACCTATCATAGGCGCCTTCTGTCCAGTGAGTGGATGACATCTGTCCCAATGATGAGCCGACACGTGTTCCCTCCAGCCAATGATGATTTTACACATGGAAAATCCCCATTGGTCGGGGCTTTTAACGGGTTATCGGATCCAAAACCCGACCCGATAGCTTAACAAATGTTCACATAAAGGATGCCACGTGTCGGTCACACTTGACGAAAGCACTTCTGTGACGCGCGATTTATCGTCATGGAAATGGACACTTTCGTGATGATAATTTTGGTAATGTCATGGAACACTTCTACGACAGCATAGGTATGACTATCTTGATTCTGTCATAAAATCTTCATGGATGTACATGCATGAAAAAAACGCGACCTACTGTGACAAACACATATCATCACGAAGTGTATTTTTTTTTGTAGTGTACATAGGCTTGCGGCGGCGGAACTCCCGATCTATGGTGCTCCTGGATGTTTTCGGGGTATATGGGTATATATAGGACGAAGAAGTAGGTTGGTGGATCTGCGAGGGGCCCACGAGGGTGGGCGCGCAAGGGGCAAAGGCGCCTCCTCGCCTCGTGGCCTCCTCGCTTCTTTTCTCGACGCCCACTCCAAGTTCTCGATCACATTTGTTCCAAAAATCACTCTCCGAAGGTTTCATTCCGCTTGGACTCCGTTTGATATTCCTTTTCGCGAAACACCAAATAGGCAAAAACAACAATTTGGACCGGGCCTCCTGTTAATAGGTTAGTCCCAAAAATAATATAAAAGTGTATAATAAAGCCCATTAAACATCCAAAAAAGATAATATAGTAGCATGGAACAATCAAAAATGATAGATACGTTGGAGATGTATCAAGCATCCCCAAGCTTAATTCCTATTCGTCCTCAAGTAAGTAAATGATAAAAGCAGAATTTTTTATGTGGAATGCTACCTAGCATAATTATCAATGTAATTTTCTTTATTGTGGCATGAATATTCAGATCCATAAGATTCAAAACAAAAGTTTAATATTGACATGAAAAACAATAATACTTCAAGTGTACTAACAAAGCAATCATGTCTTCTAAAAAAACATGTCCAAAGAAAGCTATCCCTACAAAATCATATAGTCTGGCTATGCTCTATCTTCATCACACAAAATATTTCAATCATGCACAACCCCGGTTTTGGCCAAGCAATTGTTTCATACTTTAGTATTCTCAAATTTTTTCAACTTTCACGCAATACATGAACGGGAGCCATGGGCATAGCACTATAGGTGGAATAGAATATGGTGGTTGTGGAGAAGACAAAAAGGAGGAAGATAGTCTCACATTACCTAGGCGTATCAACGGGCTATGGAGATGCCCATCAATAGATATCAACGTGAGTGAGTAGGGATTGCCATGCAACGGATGCACTAGAGCAATAAGTGTATGAAAGCTCAAAAGGAAACTAAGTGGGTGTGCATCCAACTTTCTTGCTCATGAAGACCTAAGGCATTTTTAGGAAGCCCATCATTGGAATATACAAGCCAAGTTCTAAAATGAAAAATACCCACTAGTATATGAAGGTGACAACATAGGAGACTCTCTATCATGAAGATCACGGTGCTACTTTGAAGCACAAGTGTGGTAAAAGGATAGTAACATTGACCCTTCTCTCTTTTCCTCTCATTCATTTTTTTATTTGGGCCTTCTCTTTTTTTTATGGCCTCTTTTTTTTCTCTTTTTTTTTCGTCCGGTGTCTCATCCCGACTTGTGGGGGAATCATAGTCTCCATCATCCTTTCCTCACTGGGACAATGCTCTAATAATGAAGATCATCACATTTTTATTTACTTACAACTCATGAATTACAACTCGATACTGAGAACAAAATATGACTCTATGTGAATGCCTCCGGCGGTGTACCGGGATGTGCAATGAATCAAGAGTGACATGTATGAAAGAATTATGAATGGTGGCTTTGCCACAAATACGATGTCAACTACATGATCATATAAAGCAATATGACAATGGTGGAGCTTGTCATAATAAATGTAACGGTGGAAAGTTGCATGGCAATATATCTCGGAATGGCTACAGAAATGCCATAATAGGTAGGTATGGTGGCTGTTTTGAGGAAGGTATATGGTGGGTGTATGATACCGCCGAAAGTTGCGTGGCAGAAGAGAGACTAGCAATGGTGGAAGGGTGAGAGTGCGTGTAATCCATGGACTTAACATTAGTCATGAAGAACTCACATACTTATTGCAAAAATCTACAAGTTATCAAAACAAAGTACTACAGGGATGCTCCTAGGGGAAGGGTTGGCAGGACTTAACCATCGCGCGATCCCGACCTCCACACATAAGGAAGACAATCAATAAATAAATCATGCTCCAACATCATCACATAACGGTTCACCATACGTGCATGCTACGGGAATCACAAACTTTAACACAAGTATTTCTCAAATTCACAATTACTCCACTAGCATGACTCTAATATCACCATCCTCATATCTCAAAACAATCATAAGGAATCAAACTTCTCTTAGTATTGAGTGCACTTTATATGAAAGTTTTTATTATATCCCTCTTAAATGCCTATCATATTAGGACTAATTTTATAACCAAAGAAATTACCATGTTGTTCTAAAAGACTCTCAAAATAATATAAGTGAAGCATGAGAGTTCATCTATTTCTTCAAAATAAAACCACCGCCGTGCTCTAAAAAGATATAAGTGAAGCACTAGAGCAAATGACAAACTACTCCAAAAGATATAAGTGAAAATCAATGAGTAGTCAAATAATTGTGCAACTATGTGAAGACTCTCTAACATTTAAGAATTTCAGATCTTGGTATTTTATTCAAACAGCAAGCAAAACAAAGTGAAAGATGGCCACCGTTACATACCCTCAGCCCTCAGCCCCGAGGGTGAACTACCCCCTCCTCGTCATGGAGAGTGCCGGGATGATGAAGATGGCCACCGGTGATGGATCCCCCCTCCAGCAGGGTGCCGGAACATGGTCTCGATTAGTTTTTGGTGGCTACAGAGGCTTGCGGCGGCGGAACTCCCGATCTATGGTGCTCCTGGATGTTTTCGGGGTATATGGGTATATATAGGAGGAAGAAGTAGGTCGTTGGAGCTGCAAGGAGCCCATGAGGGTGGGGGCGCGCCCAGGGGGCAGGCACACCTCCCTGCCTCATGGCCTCCTCGCTTCTTTCTTGACGTCCACTCCAAGTCCTCCAGATCACGTTTGTTCCAAAAATCACTCTCCCAAAGGTTTCATTCCGTTTGGACTCCGTTTGATATTCCTTTTCTGCGAAACACCGAAATAGGCAAAAAAAATAGCAATTTGGACTGGGCCTCCGGTTAATAGGTTAGTCCCAAAAATAATATAAAAGTGTATAATAAAGCCCATTAAACATCCAAAACAGATAATATAATAGCATGAAACAATCAAAAAATATAGATACATTGGAGACGTATCAGAGGCCTACATTGCTACAGAAGCGTTGACATTCTGCTCAAAATACATTGAAACGGTTGATCAGCTTAGCAAAGAGGTGGGTGAAGACAATCTTGGGCTCAATGTTTTTGATTATTCTGTTCGAATTACAGGGAAGAGTCGACAAGAGGACAAACCTAAATATTTGGACAAATGGTTTGGTATGTGTTGAATAACTGTCCTGAGATACTACCTTATATCAAGTAAGTGCTAAGTACTGCATCTTATACATCGTAATCAACTAAACTTGTAGCACATTCTTATATATTTAGATGTTTGACGCGATCACTATGTTGTGCAGCATCTACAAAAAGGAGTTACTGCCGCAAAATCCAAGAAACATTGACAAACTGGTTATGGCAGGATTTGTGAAATGGTTCAAGAGCCATGTAAGCTTTTGAATTGCACTGTCAGTTTTTTTAATATATTGAGTACATAAGATGATCAGCTTTTGCATTTTCTAACCATAGGTTAAGAAGATGCGGGAGGATGGGCATGCAGCTGATGATGCCCTTTACTCACTAGCAATGGGTCCTGATACTCGGGTAAGACATTATGAATCTTGCGTTGTTGGAGATGTGCGCTACAACACCCTTGCACGCGACGAAGGCAGGAAGACACAAAATAGTGCCATCATGAGCACGGATACGTATGACAAAGAGACAACTAAAATGTATGCTAACATAATAGACATTGTTCAGTTGTAGTATATCTCCAGTTTCGAGGATCATCGGTGTGTGGTTCTGTTGTGTTTTCGTCGGTATAACCTGTTTTCCAGGATCACAAAACCCAAAGCTGATGATTATTTCAAATCCATCAATGTCAAGGTGGCGTACCAGACCAACGAGCCTTTTATTTTGGCAAATCAAGCCACACAGATATTTTTCTTGGAAGACACATTTGCACGTAGCGATGACTGGAGAGTATTGCAAAGGTTTGAGCAGAGGAATTCGTTTAATGAAGTTGCACAACAAGATGATGCTTACACTTCTCTTGATGTACAAGATTCCACAGATGTTCCTAATATCTTTGAGAACCATCATGACAATGACGCTGGCAAAACGATTGCCTGTCGTGCTGTGGACATACAAGAGTTGACCAAGAAGAAGCCAACGTTCGAGGACATTGAGGATGAAGAAGAAGATGACACTATGGGGAATTACGATTCAGACTGATACACGTGGCCAAGATGTTGACATTGCTGCTGCTGATGATTTGATTGCTTTTGTCGTATTTTCCTGTCAGAAGACGTTTTTTATCTACTATGTGAAATTGTGTTTGCTATGACAACTGAAACTTGAAACGTGTTGTAGTATTTTGCTGTGAGAACATCACTTGTTATGTACGCTGATTGTATGACGACTAAAACATGATGACATTGTTGTTTAGTTGTACTCATATTTGGTTGAGAAACTTGAATTTAATGACATAGTTTGTTGTTGGACTGCAATTTGCTTGACGTCTTCGAATGGGAACAAAGCTGACCCGACAGGGCCTCTGCTAATTTATTTATTTATTACCAAAAGGGCCTCTACTAATTTTTTTATTTATGAGCAAAACGGGATACACCCCGATTTCCGTTAATATAAATTATTAGATGTTCACAACACTACGCCCAGCCTGCTACACAGGTTTCATTCATTACTAGTTTTAGCAAAGTGCTCATGTCATAGCCACTAAATACATCACGAGTGCTACATACACTGTAAATAAAGAGACAATCATCCTACAGAGCACATCGATCTTGCCCATTATCTTCACAAGATCTTTCATCTCCTCATTGCTGTCAAGGTCGTTCAGCAGCTATTGCTTGGCCATGATCAGAGGAACTGCATCTTTACCCTTCAGCTCTGCATCTTCCTCTTTTGTCATTCCTTCAGCTACTTGTCCAACACCCCAACCTACTGGTATTGGGATTCCTCGCTAACAAAATAATCAGATAGTTTCATTCCCCCACATCAGCATCTTCCCAGAAATACAAATCACACAAATCTTCCCTTTTCTGCACGAATCAAATTGGAAGATCATCAACCAAACTATTTAAAAAAGCAGCAACTGAAAGCAGTAGAACAACACTTAAACATATTATTACCTCATGATTCGGGCATTTGTAGAAGACTCGGCCAGGGTTGAGGATTGTGGTTGAGATGCAACGGATGACTCTGTGTGTTTTGCAGCAGTGGCACCACACCAACGGCAGCGGGTTGCGATGAGCAACCGACCACGGTGCGTGTGCCGGCGGGGGTGTGATGAGACCCACGGGCGATGGTACGGGTGGCAACTTGGCACATATCTGGTTGTTTCCTGCTGAAGAGCAGGTGGACGAGTAGCTAGCGGACATGGTTGCTGCGGCCAGAGCTTCTGATGCTAGGCAGAGTAAGTAGAGAAGAGAAGAAGCGAATGTTGGATATGTCAGTTTCATTACTTGCAGAGTAGCATAGCACCATATATAGTGATAGTCTAGGTTTGGATTCAAACCAGCTACAGGAGCACGTCTCTCTTTTTTCTAAAACTTGGCAACATCTCTTTACTGCTACACTAGCTTGTTTTGTACGCCTTCTCAAGTCTTTGATTTTCTTTCTATTTTTTTGCGAGGAAGGAAGGAGGACAAAATTGAGAGTTCCTGGGACTCGAACCCAAGACCTCTCCGTTGAAAACCAAGGGTGCTAATCACTTATGTGGCGAATGTTCCCTGGGAGGAGGATGGCAGATGAACGCATCTTCCTCGCAGTTTTAGTTGCGACGCGAGATCGAACGGTCACAGTTTCTGAAATGTTATCAGGCGAACGAGCCCAGTTTTTCTTTTCTTCCTATATAAAAAATATGCTACTTGGTGTCGGCTTAGTCAACAAACGATTGTGCCAACCTTGACCGTTGTATTGACATTCAACGTCTGTCGTGTTTCTAAAGTCTCTTCTTCCTCCAGCCGCCAAAGCCAAACCAGCGCCGGCGGAACCGCCTGCTCCCGCCTACCATGGCTGGCTGTGCTGCCGTGCACACATCGTGGCCACATCACACCCTAAAACTCTGCACATCTTCCCCGGCTCCTGTTCGTTCCCGTACGAGGCCTCACCATCGTCCATCGCCTTGGTTCGCTCGCCGCGGCACCGCCCTCCGGTGTTGTCAACATGGCCAACAACCCAGAGGAATAAGGAGATGACTGTACATGGTGAGGATGATAGTAGGGACCCAACAGCGCACGTAGTAATTTTGTTTTTTCGGGGCGGACAAGGGTATCAACTGGGTTGTGGGGAGCTGTGGCCTGTCTAGCCCAGGTTTTTATTTCATATGTTTAGCACGTGACCAGTCCAGTTTGTTTTTTTCCTTTCTGAAAATGGCTAGCTAGCTATTTTGTTTTTTGCAGAATAACCAACGTAGGCCTACTTGCTTTTCTACGCCCTGCGGGGCCGGAAATCTTTTAAGACGAGGAGGGATGCATTTTGCCCAGAAAATGGGCTATAAATAAGAAATGGGCTATAAGTAATACTAAATGGGCTGTAAAATGAAAAAAATACAGCAAACAGGCAATTAGTTCCAAAATACTTTTTCCTTTCGGTTTTTGATATTTTAAATTTCATTGTTTTAGTGCGGGTAAAATTTCATTGAATTTAAATTAAGGCATATTTAGTTTTAAAATTAATTTGAATATGGCTAGAAATTTCGGGCTGTATGCTGTTTGGGACAGATTTGGAGGCTGACTTGTGGGTCTACTAGGTTGACGTGTACCAAAGGCTTTGTCAACTTAGTCCACAAATGATTCTAGCACCAGTGACTGTTGGATGCTAATCCAACGGTCGTGTTGCTTCTTCAATATCTGATCCTCTTGCTCCAGCCGCCCAAACCAGCACCGGTGGGATTGCCTGCTCCCGCCTCCCATGGCCGGCTGTGCTGCCGCACAGGTCGCACCGCCCCACCCTACTCCATTGCTGGCCAGGCCATTGCTCTACTCACCCACACCTCCTGTTATTTTCTGGCGATGGCAGCCAGACCAGTAAACCCTCGTACTCCCCACCACGTGGGAAACCACTGCCGAGTCTTCCCCGGCTCCGTGTCTTTCCCTTCCTAGGCCTCACCGTCATCCACCGCCCTGGTGCTCTCGGCGCGGCCTGGTCAACATGGTCAACGAACGACATCCACCGAACGTGGACTATACGTGGAGAGGCCGAGAGCTGGGTCCATGGCCGCACACAAGGAAATGCCTCCTTATTACGCGCAAAATAATGATTCCTCCACCTGACATCTGGGACTCACCAAAGGGCCTCTGTATTTCGCGAAAAAACGTTCCCCCACTGACAAGCCGGACCCACCAGCTATATCTTCGCACGCAAGGAAGTGCCTCCTTATTACGGACAAAACAATGAATACGCCCCCTACTAGCTGGGACCCAGCATAGTGGGAGGCTGACATGTGGGCCTACTAAGTTGACAGGGACGGAGGGCTTTGTCAACTTAGTCAGTATGAATGATTCTAGCTCCAGTGACCATATGATGTCCATCCAACGGTCGTAGTGCTTCTTCAACCTCTAGTCTTCTTGCTCAAGCCACCCAAACCAGTGTCGGTCGAGCCGCGTGCTCCTACCTCCCGTGGCCGGTTGTGATGCCGCGGAGGCCTCACCGCCCCCTAGTACTCCCACTTTTGGCCATGCCATCCTTCTACTCAACCACACCCGCAGTTATTTTGCGGCAACGACAACCTCACTCCGCAGCCGAACCAGTGAACCCACGTACTCCTCTCCGCATGGTCTTCCACTGCCGCGTCTTCCCCGGCTCCGCATCGTCCCCTTCCTTGGCCTCGCCATCGTCCACCGCCCTGGTGCTCTCGGCACGGCGTGGTCAATGTGGTCAATGAATTACTTCCATCGGAAGAGTACTGTACTTGGAGAGGCTGACAGCTGGGTCCACGGCAACCACAAGGAAGTGCCTCCTTATTACGTGCAAAATAATTCTTCCTCCACTTGATAGCAGGGACCAACCAGACGGGCCACCGTATTTCACGAGAAAAATGTTTCCCTCCTGACTACTGGGACCCACCAGCTACATCTTCACACGCAAGGAAGTGCGTCCATATTACGGGCAAAAAAAATGATTCGCCCCCCTGAGTGCTGGGACCCACTAGCTACATCTTCCCACGAAAGGAAGTGCCTAACAGTTGGGACCCACCTGGTCGAAGCATACGTAGCGTTGTCATTGTGGTCGCTAATGTGTACGTACATACTGGCCGATGTAGAGGCACACACGTGTCGTAGTAGAGGTGCGCACGTAGCATGTACACGTAGAAAGTAAATACGGCCACGTACGTACATACGGGCGGGGTCTCGAACACCTACTCGCGCATATGTATGGCCAGGGCTCGTGTACATGGCTGGGTCGGAACGGAGAAACTATGTCGTCGTGGAATGCGTCGTGTTCATTGGGAGGCAACGGAATGCGTGCTGTTCACCGGGAACCAACCGGCTTGGACGGAACAGCCAATAGAAATGAGGCCTGGCGTGCCATAGAACGGAGGAAACGACCTTGTGTTCGACCGGCCATGGTCGAAACGGGATCATGTTTATCGGGATGGGTCTGGCGTACCGTAAACCTGAGGAAACAGACTTCTGCTGGACCTCCTACGATCAAAACCGGGTCCTGTCGATCGGGAGGGGTGCGGCATACTGCAAAATGGAGGAAACGGACTTGTGTTGGAGCGCTACGGTCGAAACGGGGTCTTGTTCATCGGGAGGGGTATGGTGTACCGCAAAACAGGACTCCACGGGATACTGTTCATCTCCACCGTCGACCTCCTCCAGCCTCCTGGGGCTACTGTCCATCCACCGTCCACCTTCTCCAGCCTCCACTTGCGATTGTTCATCCACAGGCTCCTGTTCATCCAGCTTCCACCGCGTGCTCCTCCACCGGCTACTGTTCAACCAGCCCTCTCCACGGGGTCCTGTTCAACCACCCCTCCACGGGCTACTGTTCATCCAGTCCTCCACCGGCTAATATTCAACCAGCCCTCCATCGGCTACTGTTCAACCTTCCCTCCACGGGGTCCTGTTCATCCAGCCCTCCACGGGGTCTTGTTCATCCATGCCCAATCGGCGGTATCGATCGGGGTCCTGTTCATCTAGTGGCAACACCATGGGGTCCTGTTCATCCAACCCCAACCGGGAACTGTTCATCTACCCCCCCCGACAACGCTCACTGTTCATCCAGAGGCAGCATCGATCAACTTTAGTTAGCAGCAGTAGCGAAGGAATCGCTTGATCGGGTTCAGTTAACAACCATCGATCGATCGCTTGGGTTCGGTAACGCGTAACCTACATTGCAATCGCTCGGGTTCAGTTAGGCGAATGCCTCGCCCGTGTTAAGTTAGAGCCCAACGCCTCACACCCACGCATGTAAATGTACGAGAGAAACGCGCAAACCTCCATGCATCACTCGGCCCCGACCACCAACCGTAACCGGGAACACCTCGATATTTTCCTCGCCCTCGTTTCTACCATGGTTTTTTCCGTCATGCATGGCCCAAAGAATGTCATGCAACTGCGTCTCTGGCCTGCCTAGGACGAAAAGCCCATTTTCTGTCATGCTTTTTGTCATAGAAGTAGGAGCCCACCACATCTAGGATGATACCGAGTTTTGTCACAATTGTCGTCATAGAAGTGTCATAAGTATGACAGAAAAAAAATTCGTTTGGCCCAAAATGTCACGGATGTGTCTTTTTTTTGTAGTGAGAAGATCCCAGATGAACCAGATAGTAGATAGATACTATTCGTTGCTGCCTCGATATGTGCCCCACATGCATTTTAAAACTCATGTTTGAACATTAGTTTGGACCTGACTCGGAGTCTAAGAGGTGAACAGGACACTAAATTAGCAGGTAATAATAATCGATGTATAACGTAAGCAGACATGAAGAGTGGGACCTCTCTTCCAAAACTGTGTAGCCCTCAGGTTCATCAGCTCAGTCGATGATGGTAATGCAGTTGGCGTGGCTGCCGGCAACGGGGAAGATGGTCTGGGGTGGCGAAAGGAAGTCTATAGGGGAATCTCTGCTGAAGTGAACGCTTCCGTCAATGGTGCACCTCGGGTGGGGTGGATGATGACACGACAGGAGCAGGACATAACACACATGGTTTTCTCTGACACATATTTGAAAATGAAGTAAATCTATAAGGGCTCCTTAGATTTGGAGGATTATATAAACGCAGGGACAGGGAAAACATAGGAATGGGATAGGAATGCACGTGCAAAACAGAGCATTTGCAAACATAGTATTTCTTTTAACCTGGGTGTTTGGTTCACATGAATTGGAAGAACACAGGAATGGAGAAACATGGTCAAATTAAAGTCAAACCACGTGAAAATGAATAAAATAAGAATCTTATTATGCCAGTAATGCAATTAGGCCCGTTATCCATGCATATTAATTTGAAAAGGACATCCAAGTGGATATTAAAATTCCTACGTTTTTTCTTTGAAAGAGACACCAAAGGAAAAAAATCCTCTAGTTTTGCTTTGGTCCATTCCTTCTAACCAAATGTACGAATAGTAGTACCATAGTAAAGTTTCCAATTCCTATGTTTTCCTTGACCTTTTCTTTGAACCAGTGGCGATTCTAGTAGGCAGTCTTCAATAGGCTGAAACCTGACCTCAAAATATTTTGTGAACTTACATTTGGTCTAGTATCATAAAATGGCTATCTTGCTAAACTGATTAAAATTGTGGTTCAAAAGATCATTTAGTTTTTCCCTGTTAACTTTGTGACCACGATTCATTTATTTCTAGATTTGCATCTGCTTTGAACCAAAGGATCCCTAAGGGATCGACATGAATGCAGACTAACAAAGTGATGCGATGAGTGTACAACCTCTTTGGCATAGCCTTGTCAACCTCAGCATCATTGGGTTGGACGTGGAGGATGGTGATGCTGGTGTGACTGTTGGAGCCGCGGAAGAAGATCTGAGGCCTCTAGATACGGCGCCAAGGGTACTGCTCCGCTATGATGGATGGTTTCGTCGTTGGACCAGCTCTGGTGAGGTGTACAACGGCGAGGCTGAAGCAGGACAAGACATACAATGTTAATCTGATGTGGGACTATAATATCATCAACAATAGATGATCTAAAATACATCAACAAAAAGTGCTAGATGTAAAATGCATCAGCCGCGCCACGGCCACTCCGATAGATGCTGTAAATACTATTCACTCTGAACTTAACAAAAGAAACGGAAGTTTACAGTCGTAACTGAATTTTACTATCAAAAATGATTGAAGTAGTAGCAGAGCATTCCACTAGATGCTTAGGGCGTTCGAGCACTAGTAGTAGAGAAGCAATAATCTAAATCAGCAGCCGCTTGAGCAGAGAACGCACTAGCAGAGAGCAACTCGTGCAGCAGCACCGCGAGCGAGTGCTAAAGCAGCAACTCATGTAGTTGTCAGAGGTCGTGCAGCAGCAGCAGCAGCGCGGGCGAGAGCAAGAGCAAAGCAGCATCATGAACAAGAGCAAGAGCGGAGCAGCAGCGCGACCGAAGGCAATAGCAGTGCAGAGCAGCAGCACGAACGAAAGCAAGAGCAGTGCAACAGCATGACCGACTGCAAGAACGGAGCTGTAGAACGAGCGAGAGCCGGAGCAGCAGCAGCAGCAGCACGAGCGAGAGCTGGAGCAGCAGCGGGTAGTGCCGGTGTGGAAGTCATCGCTGATGAAGCAAGATCGAATAAAAGATAAAATGCAGCGGTGAGTGCAGAACCTCATTGGTGGCGCCGAGTAGGCCTCGGCTTCATTGGAGGAATTGGTGAGGGTGCCGCGGTTTTGGTTGGCAGGTCAAGACCGCGCTGTGGGGAAGGAGGTGGCATGATAGACGAGGCGAACATCAGGGCAGCTCCTTGGAGGTGGAGGATGGGGCGGTTGATCCGGCGGGATGACGAGATCAACAACGAATCATCATCTGGTGCGGTGGATGAGGGATGACGTGCTGTTGCAGTGGACGAAGTCGTCCGGGAAGAGTCTCCGGCTAGGCGACGGTCGGGAGGCCGACAGAGGAGCGTGGGGTTTCACAGGTTTTGGCGGCCTCGGTGTACGAATGGGGGCGAAGGGGAAGGTAGGGGGAGCCATGGCTTAGGGACGCGCTTGTCCGAAATGTAGGGTAAGTTACGAACATACCTCCACCTGTTTTGACCACGCGATGTCAAGGCGGCATTTCCGGCTGAGGGGTAAAGGTGGATTTCGCATGTCTGGGCTGCGGGACCGATTTCGGATGAGGAGGGAATTTTTGCACGCATCTAAATTTCGGGATAACAAGGTGCGTTGCGGGTTGAAGAGGCATAAGTTTCACAGCAGAAGAGACAAAAGATACTCGAGCTTCAAATTTTGGGATAACAAGGCGCGGAACCCATGTTTGGCAGAACAAACATAACATGTACAAAAAACAATTCACAAGACACAAGAGAGTCAGTCCCTTTTACTATATTGCTATAAATGGCATTGGAAAAACTACAAGAAAAATGTAAAAAAATCGGGAGAACAAGATTACCCTGTACAGTACCAAATCAATTCGCACTTCCCTCAACAACAACAAAAAACAAATGAATTCCCACCGCAAGAAAAAGTCGTGTCCCTTTTTATATGATTACAAATGCTCCGGTGAACCAAAGGTCACATTTTCTTAAATTTTGGTATTATTCCGGGTTCGTTTGGCCTTTTTTATACATTAATTGAGTTTATGGACATTTAATGTGCATAATTCAAATTTGAACTACAAGCACATGCTCAAGTGCACCAAAGTTGCTTCAAAAATCACATGTGTGTCCTTGGGTGAATTTCTAGGTCCCATGCAAGAAATAGGAATGAAATTCAAACAACTGGGCGTCATGGCTCAGCTGGAAACATCGAGAAACTTGTTTTTTCAATTCCTGTAAATCCAAAATTCGCCTGGAAATCATGAAACTTGGCATGGTGTCATGTCCTGGCACAAACATGTTGTGGTAAAAAACTTGGCCGAATTGGACCAAATTTTGGTATAAGCTTGTTGCAAATCGGAGCTTCTCTCAAGAAGGCTCATGGTTCTGAGAGGGAATGTGTCACCTTTGTGTGCGTAACAATATACTCTACCCCCTGATTTTCTTTACAGAGGCAACTTAGAACTATGTGACTGTCATCTTAAATTTTGGGATTAGTCCGGGTTAATTTTGCCTTCACTACTGCAAGATGCTGCTAACGCGACACTACGATCAGAGACCCTTCGAGAAACTGTGTGTGATGCAATAATCGCAAACAGTGATGTCAGAGAACCGTAAAAAATGTCCAAAACATTTGCGATGACATATACATCAAACACGGATCAGATTTTGGTTCCATGTACGATGCAGGGCATACTGTTTAGTTCAATTAACTCTTTGCGATGAGGAGGAACAAAAGAAATTGGCAGCCAGATGAAGGCGTGTGCTATACACAGCATACGGTTCACTCAGATGAACTGTTTTTGATGAGGCAGAACAACAGAAATGGGTAGCCAGATGAAGGTGTGTGCGATATACGGCACACAGTTCACTCAGATGAACTGTTTGCGTTGAGCCAAGAGAACAGAAATGGTTCAACTTAACAAGATGTGCGTGATACACGGCAAACAGGTCTGTAATCAGAAATCTATGGGAAGACCGATGACAACACAGACGATTCCTGTTAACAAGCCATGTGTGTTGTGAGCAAACCATTGTTGGTATACAATCGTCAGTGATTGATGAAATCATCACCGACCGGTTCCCTAGTTTAGTCCGTGTGCGATGTGATTTGCTCTATCTACAGAGCATCAACAAATATACTTAAAAAGATAGCATTGCATAACCAAATTAAGCATACGATTAGACAAGTGACTACACAGATAACATTTTCACACACCAACGTAAGAAATTACATGCATACTATACTAGGAGAAACGAGGATCTAATCATCCACTTCTTGTTGCGATGACACTTGCCATTGCTCTGCTTCCGGTTGGATCCCTTGCCGTTTTGGGGAAGGAGGCACTTCCTCGTGTCAACGATCCGCCTGTACATGTCGTAGCACGTGTACACCTCCTTGGCCACGTACACGACGTGATCTTTGTCGAGTTTCTTCATCCAGGCCGAGTGCTAGGCATGCTTGTCGTTGTTGCAGGAATCCTTCATGTCTCTATAGTAGGGGTCGATGATGGCCTCGGTGAGGTGAACCAGTGAGTCCTTCTCATGCTCCTCGCTGCCCCAGATCTTGTACTGGCCCTGGATGTCATCAAGATTCTGGCAGGCGATGCCCGAATTCTTGAGCACCTTGACATCGTTGGTGATGTTGACCGTAGCGAACATGTAGTGGGGGCTGTTGACAAACTTGGCGAAAGGCTCGCAAGGCCTTGTGGCCAGGCAGTAGTGGTAAACAAGGACGTGGTAGCCCAGGCACATCCGGGCAACGACAACCTTGGGACGAGACCCGGCACGAGCGCGGGTGTGATCGATGTCGAACCCAACCACCTTGTACTTCTGTTCAGCAAGCAACAACTCCATGATGCGGATCGAGTGCTCCACCTAGACCGGGTGGTTGGTGTACACGACCAAGAGCTCCTCGAACCTTTGGTGGGTGTCCACCATGGCATGGATGGCATACTGCTGCTCATCGTCGGCAGCCGCTCGGAATGCCATTGGAGCCACGTAGGATACTCTCTAAGAATTTTTGTGGTGGGTGTGCTTCTTGCAATGGTGGGGCATGATCGAAATGTTGAAGAGACACAAGGGTTAAATAGCAGCTGTAACAAATGGGGGCTAACCGGCCTGATCGTCATGTCTTGTCACGGCGTTCATAGCGGAGGATTCCATTGCACGCTTGACAACACCGCACAGCAGTGAGGATTCCCGTGCACGCTTGACAACACCGCACCGCAGTTTGACCATGCGTGGGCTCAAACAAGACGAAATGTATCATCGGTGAGCCTGTTCCCGCGCTACCGTGCATGCTTCCCGCCCAGCTTAGTTTGCCACGCGTCGGCTAGAAGAGGGAAAAATCATGGGCGTTTATTTGCAAAATGCTTTGTAAAAACTAAGTGCGTGGAATGACTTCGGTCGTAAGTTTACCCATGGGTGATGAGGTCAAAGTTACACAGAAGGGTGATGATGGACAGTCGAGTGCGATAATTAATTTTGTGCTCTACAGGGCATATAGTGGAAGAAACCAACTGTGTGCAATAATGTCCAAGATCGCAGTCAAGTTAGCTTTACAGATCGTGTGCTGTGAGATCGACAAGGTAAACAGATTCGAGAATGGTTAATAAAATCAAATCTAAGACCATTGCATATTAAGTTCAAAATAGTGCTACCAATATACGAGTCTCATACGATGCCATTTCAACAATTGTAGCACAAAGGCTCGAAATATTACAAGGTTCAAATTCCAGAGTTATATGGCTCAAATTCGAAGATTACAAGGTTCAAACTGATATTAGAAATGAAATTCAGCTCATCAGCTGCAAACGCTCGCGCTAATCCGCTGAACATGGATATCAGAGAGGTTCGAACTAATATTACCACTTCTAAGTTTGGTTTCGAAACCTCACAACTTTTGCACAGCCACTGAGAAGTCATGTATGGGGTTGACACGATGAGTTCCGATTACTCTGTCATCTGAAGTTCCAAAATGAAATTCAGCATTTTTGGAGCCTATTCCATTCTACCGCAGGCGCTGGCGCTGATCAACAAACCATTCATTTTTCTGAAATAAATGTAGGGCAAACCTCATTACCTTCATCACCCTTTCTCTGACAACAAAGAACCTGGCGAATATAATCTCCGGTAAGGTCCCTCGGTAGGAGTTCAAACTAATTTCTGAGAGATGCAGATCTAGGCATTCGACGTGATTGTTATATTATATCACATTATCCACCACTGGGCCTAATCTCATCTGTAAAAGAAGAAAATGTGTTAGTGCCTAGATGCAGTTTTGAACACTACTACAGGCGTATTTCGTTTGCAGGATTTGTAAAATGCACTAACATGCCATCTTTGATCTGACATGATTAACATGGGCATTAACATGCCATCTTCCATTTTCACAAGATGTTGGAGTGGATGAAAAGTTTCCTAAGAAAACTAGTACAGATGAATCCAAAGGAGAAATGCATATGGATTGTAACCATATGGATCAAGCATTGTCATTGTAAACTTGGAAAAGGAGATATGTATGTACTGAAATCCTCCAAAAGAATCCTTCAGAAATCATAGTACATTCTCATTGTAAACTAGGAACAAGGTGTCACAAATTGAACTCCCTTATGGTTAAAATTTAGAAGGAAAGGAACATCACCTCGATATATAGCTTCTCCAGGCACGGAAAGCATCTCAGGAAAGTGACAACTTGCTCCAGGTTGGGGCTGATAGATTCTAGTGCCAAGACCTTCACTGTGCGCAGTTTCGCGGTCAGGCTTGTCGGAATCATTTTCTGAATGACAGATGAACAAACATCTCAAAATTAGAAATAATGTAAATTTGTAGAAGGAGAAGTAGAAGGCGGCTGTTGAACCTGAATGGGTGTTGATCCAATAACAAGTTCAGAGTATTGGTCAGACGAGTAGCCCAGCACTGTCAATTTCGGCACAGAAATGAAATTGATTCTTGTTGGACCTACTTGATCAAGTACAAGTAATCTCTCAAGTGCAGGTGTGTCCTCAGTGACCATACCGTGATACACATCTTGTGACGTCTTCTTGCCAAACCAGCAACACACATAAATAGTCCGAAGAGTCATGGAGGTGATGTGGAATGTACTCAAACCATTGATTGCCTGAAGACAAAGGTACTCGGGTGCAGTACAGCCACGGAGCAGGCGCTCCATGTCACTGTTTGAGAGGTAGATGGCGACGAGCTCGAGGTGCTTCAGTCGTGGAAGAATAAGAGCGGGAGCGTCATTAAGGGGGGGGGGCAGCAGTTCCTGAACTTGGCGACGCGCAGCGTGGGCGCGAGGCACGAGATGGAGCATGGACGTTGGCAGTGAGCGCATATGCCCATCATCAATAGTGAGCTCCTCGAGCTGATCTAGGGCGGGAGATCCGAACCAGTCATCAAGCTTGGCTTGGTCCCTGCTGTTGGAACGGAACTTGCCCATTCTAAGGCCTCTGGTTGGGCCAGGGTGACTGCCGAGGATCTTGGAGAATGCATTCAAGCTTTTGCTATAGCCATGGCAGAGCTCGTTGGTGTCGATGAGGTCGAGAGGGGTGAAGTTCCATAGGGGGCGACACCGTCGGGAAAGGATGGTTGTCTGCGCCCCACCTATGATTGGGAGGAGGGAGATGATGACTGTCAACATATCATCGGGGAGGCTGCTGATGAAGTCTATGCCTGCTGGAGTCGCTTGCGGTTCTAGATTGCCCCACCTCCGCTTGTTGGCAGGCCCATTCTCCACCTCTGGAGTCTCCTTGTCAGCGGCAATTTCTGATAGAAATGAGAGTACAGGGAATATTTAGTTAAAATAGGGCAAGAGAAAAGTGTATTGGTAACTTGAAGTTATTAGCTAAGAATATAGTAAGAAAAGGGAATAACAATTGGTTGCTTAAATACTACACAATTCTTTTAACATTGCTGGGTAAGTCAACATGCAGATAGTTGAAAAGATAACTTACTTCGAATAAACTCAGGACGGATGATTTTGTCAGGGAAGTTAGCATATATCTCTTGACCAGGCCCTTTTATGTGCAGTCCAATTTTAGTGCCAGCTTTCAGTACATAAAACTTAGAAAATTCTTTCCAAAAGCAAGCGCCAAAATAGGAGTCACCACTTTCATCAAGTAATACAGTAGCAATGATTGTAAATCCATGGTTTGTGTGCATTATGACATCCGTGCAGCCTTGATCTATGTAAAGAGAAAATTTATGCACTACATAATCTGTTGCATAGCAAGGGATGCGCTGCAGAAAATGGTAGGATTGTTAAAGAAAATATGGTAACATGCAAATATGGGCCCAAATTGAAAGAGTTGTACAGCAGTTGAAATCGAAGGACAAAAATCTATAATTAAATAGATAGGGTAAACATGATGTCATGGAAATATGAGAGTAATAGAAAGAAAAATACATCATTAATTTGCCTAATATAGAAAGAAGAGGCGAAAAATCCCCTTTGACGTATATGGTGCATGTGGCACCTTTTATCCAAATGTAACAATATTTAGAATATCTTCAGGAAAGTAGGCCATGCGAACCGATTTAGGGTGAGATTGAACATACCGCGCACATGCTCAAGTCATCTGGTACGGTGAGATGGAATCTTTGGCGGAGGTCGCAAGGTCCTGATGTGTCGATGCACTATACACTCTATGAACTAAAGAAAACCCTCAAATCAACACGAATAAAAATGAATTCACAGCGATTTCCACCTGGTGATTAAAGGAAGTAAATGAACTGGGATGAGAGATGAGATAATATCTCATTAAATTAGTTACCTTGTCGTCCATGAGAAAAAACCCTGAGTACGGCAGATTCCCCAACCGAGCGGAGCTGGGTCGACCACGCGCAGCATCGCGAAAGTTGATGGCATTAGGCGGCGGCAAGTGGAAGTGGCGAAATGCGGTGGGGTTTGCCGGCAGCCTGGCGGTGGCGTTAGGCGTCGAGCTAAGTGGTTACCGCCGCGATAGGCGGTGCCATGCATAGACGCGGAGGAGCGTGTGCAGGTGTGAATGGGGACTGGAGGCATGGGGTGGCGGGCGGGGCTGATGGTTTTGTGACGTGGGGATGGCGAGGTTTTCTTTTTTGTTTTTTCAATTGGGTGGTGAGGGTTTTCTGTCCTACAAAGAATTTCGGAGGCAACGGGTTTCAAGAGCCAACCGTGTGTGATTGTCGGAAGAAGCAAAACGAAAGCCATTGCACACGCTTCCAAATTTGGGAACCATGTGTGATTGAAGAAATAGGAAAAATGAAGGTCATTGCACACGGTTCCAATTTTGGGAACCGTGTCTGATTGACGTACTACCTCCGCCCTGGTTTATTGACCCCCTCTGTAATTTGTACCAAATTTCGACCAAATATTTGACTAAGAAATGTTTATGCATGTCACCAAAAATTATATGATTGAACACTATGTTCAAATACGCATCCAACAATATAATTTTTGCTGACCTGCACTAACATTTTGTTAGTTAAATCTTTGGTCAACATTTAACACAAATTACAAAGGGGACTAATAAAAGAGGATGGAGGTAGATTCCATCAACCAAACTGATTGCATCCGTATCCCACAGTTAGACATAAGTAAACATAGATTAAATATACTCAGACATAGATAATAAGCGTACACGTACACAAGCATAGTTCAACCGTCATTAAGCATGCTCAAGCGTACATATATAGTTCAATCCCACATCTCATCTCACAAGCCGACACGATCCCAAAGCTTCTCCAGGTACTCGGCGTACGCGCCGTGCTCCACCCTGCGAGCATACTTCTTTTTGAATGAGACAACGGCCCGTCCTCTTGCATGCGCCAGAACACTTTCATACGCGTCATCAAGCTTGTGGTTGCAGAATGGGCATCGATAGCCGCCGTTCCAGGTCCTAATACGCCTGTTATGCGTTCCCGCATAAAGCTCCCTCAGGATTTGCCTCTTGTACCTCCTCTGGACATCTTCATCCTCGCTGTCCCCATCGCAAGACAGCACCTACACAAATAGTTAAAAATGTGGCGTCAAATTAATGGTTACAAACTAATTTCTAGCGAACATTTGGCAGTTGCCAAAAATTGGCATCAAATCAATTATTACATACTGATGGATTCATGTACCTAGGGTAGGGTCATAGGCCTGACCTAGACGTCCTACCCAAGGGCACTCTTAGAAGAGATCATCTTCCAGTCGACCAAAGAGAAACCCACTCGACTGACTGGAAGGACTCGACCATGGAAGACTCACTCGACCATGAAGATACACTCGACCACCAGAAGGTCTGAAGGCACTCTGCAATGCAACGGCTTGTAATTGAATAGACTTAATGATAGTTAAGGCACTTTATGAGGGCGTTAAGAACGCCTGTGCTTAATGTACTTTAACCTCTCCATTATGTGGGCTGGCTGGGGTCTGGCGCCTCTATATAAGCCACCCCCTCCACGATAGAGGGGTTCGCACTCTTGTAATACCTACACCGATAATCCACTCGACCGCCTCCGGCTCCGAGACGAGGGATTTTACTTCCTCCAAGAAGGGCTGAACTCGTACATCGCTTGTGTTCACAACCTCTCCATAGCTAGGACCTTGCCTCTCCATACCTACCCCCCCACTCTCTCTTGTCGACTTAGAACCACGACGGTTGGGCGCCCACCGTGGGGCGTGTTTTAGCGATTTGTGGAGGAGTTACTGATTCTTCAGTACCTTCATCATGATGATCGCTGGAGTTTTGGTTGAGGGTGCGAGATCCATCTCGGTGCCCTCACCTTTGTCGCCGACGACTCCGCATGGCTCCGGGAGGCTCCACTTGACATCGAGGCTCCCGTCCGTGGGGCGGCGCACTTTCGCGCATGTGTTCGCGGGCGTTCTGCTGCGGCAACCGTCGACCCGTGACGGTCGACTCCTCTTCGATCGCTCACCCGGTCTCCCACCAGCGCAAGCGCTCTGGTCGGTCGAGGCTCCAGCGGTGGGTGAAACACGCTGATGGCTCGCCGGACAGCCATCGCCAGTCACGGCAATTGAGCCCGACGAGTCCCTCTACTACTGTTCGATCTGTGGCTCCATAGAGATCATCCGAATGCGATAGCGATGATCCAACGGAAATCCTCATGGTCGACAGCCCTCGCAGATCCCCGGCCGCCGGTGGGTGGCGGAGCGGCTGGTGGAGGCGACCCGCACAAGAGCACGGAGAGTACCAGCTCGAGACACTCGACTCTCTACAGAGAGAAGAGCTTCGCCCTTGAGAACATGGATGCCTGCATACTCCCATCGCGGAGAAACCCCGAGGCTCGCGCTTTGGAGGAGGCACGCTTGGCCAATGTGGCTGAACGCGCCGCTTGGAGAATCTTCAACGAGCACTCGACGAACGCAGCGCAACGAATTCTGAAGCGATCAACGTCGTCTCTTCCCGCCGACTCGGTATACCGCCGCGATTCAGAATTTAGCAGCCGCAACCCGCGATAGCGAGTCCATCCAACCTTCTCGCCGAGGCTGGGAGAGGCTTGAGGCAGATCCGAGATTTACTCCGAGCAGCAGGAGATCGAGAACTCAGCCGTGTCGCGATCGCGAACGAATTCACATCGATCCGTCGCTCATTTAATACTGTCGATCGGCTCTGATCCCGATCACCTCAGCGGCGAGAAGGGCGCGACAACCGCGAGATCAAGATGGAGACCGGGATGACAGCGCCGAGTGCCCTTCCCCTCGGAGGGAAGGGTCGACGCTCCTCGGCGGCAGGATGACAGAGCGTCGATTCAAGATAGGGCGAAGAGTTCCAATGACCCGTGGAACCAGCTTTTGACGCACGATCCATTATCGTGCAAGGCTTGGTCGACCGAACAGAGCCCATCGAGGCGGACCGAGAGATGCACCCACCAGCAATCGAGTGCATGTTTCGGTCCGGAGTGTTTTAGCAGCTATCGAGCCGCATAATCCCCCAATTTCAGATTAGCAACAGAGTCGACAAGTTCATCGGGAATCCAAGCACGAAACTTGGCTTGAAGATTACCGAGTGGCTGTTCAGATTGGTGGTGGGAATGATGAGGTGGCCATGAAGCATTTGCCCCTCATGTTGGAAGGTTCTGCCAGAGCATGGCTGAATCAGTTACCTCCTAGCAGTATATATACTTGGGAAGATTTGTCCCGAGTGTTCATCAGGACTTTTGAAGGGACTTGCAAACGACCGGCTGGCTTGACAGAGCTGCAAGTTTGTGTGCAGAAGACCAATGAGACTCTCCGAGAGTACATTCCGAGGTGGATCACTCTGCACCATACTGTGGAAAATGTGTCGGACCATCAGGCAGTTTGCGCCTTCAAAGATGGCGTCAAGAACAGAGAATTGAGTCTGAAGTTTGGTCGAACCGGCGACATGACCTTGAGTTGAATGATGGAGATTGCTACCAAGTACGCCAATGGCAAGGAAGAAGACCGACTCCGAAGTGGCAAGTACAAGCCAAGTCAGTCGGAGAAGGGAAATTCCAGTCGGAAACAGAAGCGGAAAGCCGAGCCAGCAGCTCCAGGAGAGGCCCTGGCCGTGACTCAGGGGAAGTTCAAGGGGAAGCCAAAAGGATCCTGGAATCCTAAGAAAGTAAAGGATAAAGAAGGCAATGACGTGATGGATATGCCATGCCATATTCACACGAAGAAAGATGAAGAGGGCAACATCATTTACCCAAAGCACACCACTCGCCAGTGTCGACTCCTGATCTAGTAGTTTCAGGGAAAATAGTCTAAGGACAAGGAGAAGGAGCCAGACAAGGCCGGAGACAAAGAAGACAGTGAGGAAGAATATCCGCATGTCAACTCCACTCTGATGATCTTCGCGGATGTGGAAAGCAAGAGTCGACTGAAAGTCATTAACCGTGAGGTAAACATGGTTGCCCCAGTAAAGCCAAGTTACGTGAAGTGGTCCCAAACACCCATCACATTCGACCAATCTGATCATCCGACTCATATTGCCACCCCTGGGCGGCAAGCGTTGGTGGTCGACCCAATTGTCGAAGGCACTCGACTAACAAAAGTGCTGATGGATGGTGGTAGTGGGCTGAACTTGTTATATGCAGATACATTGAAAGGAATGGGCATTCCGATGTCCCGATTGAGCACCAGCAACATGAGTTTCCACGGAGTCATACCAGGGAAGAAGGCCAATTCACTCGGCCAAATAGCTCGACGGGCGTGGTTTTTGGTGATTCCAAGCACTTTCGCAAGGAAAAGTTGACCTTTGAGGTTGTGGATTTTCAGAGTGCATACCACGCCATTTTGGGGAGGCCAGCCTACGCACGATTCATGGCTCGACCATGTTACGTGTACCTCAAACTGAAAATGCCAGCCCCAAGGAGTGATCACCGCCACCGTGATCGGAAAAAGCGTAAGAGTGCTTTCGAAGGGCTCAAGATTGCCGACTCCCAAGTGACAATGGTCGAATTCAAGAATACAAGCAAAACGCAGATCCGAGTGATTTGTTACGATCAAAGAAGCCGCCACAGAATCGCATTTCGATCGTCTGGTGAGACGGCCATCCATATTCACCCGACCGATCCCAATGCAGCCCGACCCACATCTCCACGACACTCCACCGAAATAGGAAGAAGCGCCATCCGGTTCCTCCGTGAGAATCGGGACATTTCGCATGGAAGCCACCGACATGCGGTGTTCCTGTGGGACCGACCGAGCATCGCCTCCGAGTCGACAAGTCAAGAAAACTAGTCAAAGAGCATCTTGGCGGTCCGCCGTCCAGAAGAGAAAAGCTATTGGTGAAGAAGTGGCTCGACTGTTGGCGGCAGGATTTATCCGAGAGATATACCACTCCGAGTGGCTCGCTAATGTTGTCATGGTTCCCAAGAAAGACAACTCGCTCCGCATGTGCATTGATTTCAAGCACATCAATCGGGCCTGCCCGAAGGATCATTTTCCTCTCCCCCGCATAGATCAAATTGTTGACTCGACCGCGGGATGTGAGAGATTGTCCTTTCTAGATGCATATTCCGGGTATCATTAGATCCGTCTGTATGGGCCCGATGAAATAAAAACAGCTTTCATCACTCCATTCGGGTGCTTCTGCTATATCACCATGCCATTCGGCCTCAAGAATGCCAGGGCCACATTTATGCGAATGATTCAGAAGTGTCTTCTCCTCAAATCACCGGAATGTGGAAGCGATATGGATGATATCGCCGTTAAGTCGCGAAAAGGTTCCAACCTGCTTGCTGACCTAGCCGAAACATTTGCCAACCTCAGAAGGTACGATATCAAGCTCAATCCGTCAAAGTGCACATTCGGAGTACCTGGTGGAAAATTACTCGGTTTTCTCATTTCCGAACAAGGGATCGATGCTAATCCTGAGAAGATCGGCACTATTCTCTGAATGAAACGCCTACGGCGCGAGTGCACGACGCCCGAAGCTTCTTCGGATGCTTGGCGCGTTAAGTCGATTCATCTCACGACTCGGTGAAAAGGCATTGCCTCTTTACCGACTGATGAAGAAGGCTGACATGTTCGAGTGGACTCCAGAAGCTGATGCAGCGTTTGCCGAGCTAAAAGCTCTGCTCTCCACCCAGCCGGTGCTTGCTGCTCCAATCAACAAAGAGCCTCTGTTGCTTTATATTGCAGCCGCTGGACAAGTCGTCAGTACAGTGCTTACGGTCGAGCAGGAAGAGGAAGGAAAGGCCTTCAAAGTTCAGCGCCCGGTGTATTATTTGTCGAAGTCTTGACTCCATCCAAGCGAGATATCCTCATTATCGAAGCTTGTGTATGGCATATACATGACCACGAAGAAGGTTGCTCATTATTTCTCGATCATTCTATCACGATCGTCGACGCCTTTATCGAGATTCTGCTGTGACAGAGACGCAACCGGTCGTGGTGGCGAAATGGGCGATTGAACTTCTTCCCTTGATATCAAATTTGAGGCAAAGAAAGCCATTAAGTCCCAGTGCTATAGCGGATTTCCTCGCCGAGTGGATTGAACAACAGCAATTGATCAAGTTCACTTTCGAGCATTGGACCATGTTCTTCGATGGCTCTAAGATCTTTGAATGGTTCGTGCTTTGGGTGGTTCTGGTTTCCCCGGAGGAGATAAGCTTAGGTATGTGCTCCAGATTCACTTTGATTCCTCCAACAATGAGGCAGAGTCGAGGCCCTCTTATATGGATTGCGATGGCCATCTCACTCGGCGTCCGTCACTTTGATGGTCTATGGCGACTCAAATTTAGTGGTCAACCAGTGATGAAGGAGTGGGGCGTGGACGCCCAGCCATGAGTGGATCTTGCAATGCAAAGGAGGAAGCTGGAAAAGAAGTTCGAGGGGTTGGAGCTCCATCACATCCCCCGACTGAAAAATCAAGCAGCAGATGATCTGGCGAAGATAGGTTCCAAAAGAGAAGCCATTCCGAGTGGTGTGTTTTTGGAGCATATACACACTCCGTCAGTTAAAGAAGATCCCTTCACAGAGGAAACTCCACAGCCCAAGAGTGCCACAGACCCGACTGAGGTTGAGGTCCCAGCGGTGGTCGACTTGGTCATGGAAGTTTTAGTGATCACTCCAGACTGGACAATTCCATACATCGCATATATTCTGAGAAAAGAGCTCCCAGAAGATGAGGAAGAGGTTCGACAGATCGTCCGTCGATCCAAAGCCTTTACCATTATTAAAGGACAGCTGTATAGAGAAAGCCCGACTGGAGTTGGTTAGAAATGCATAACGCCGGAAGAAGGTCGAGTCATACTCAATGACATCCACTCGGGGACCTGTGGTCACCATGCGTCCTCTCGGACCATTGTAGCCAAAGCATACCGAGCCGGATTTTACTGGCCTAGAGCGAATGAGATGGCGAAAGAAATAGTAGACAAGTCTGAAGGATGTCGGTTCTATTCAATATGTCACACAAGCCGCCGCCACTCAAGACCATTCCACTCATCTGGCCTTTCGCAGTATGGGGGCTGGACATGGTCGGTCCCTTGCGAATAGGTCGGAGCGGTTTCACGCATGTACTGGTAGCAGTCGACAAGTTCACCAAATGGATTGAAGCTAAACCAATCAAGAGTCTTGACGCCGGTACTGCTGTTTGCTTCATCAGAGAGCTGACGTTCAGATATGGGGTCCCGCACAGCATTATCACGGATAATGGGTCGAATTTTGACTCAGAAGAATTCAAAGATTTCTGCAACGCTCAAGGCACGCGAGTCGACTACGCTTCAGTCGCCCATCCACAGTCGAACGGACAGGCAGAACGGGCCAACGGATTAATCCTCAAGGGTCCAAGCCCCGATCGATGCGAGATCTCAAGCATGCGGTGGAGCTTGGGTCGATTTAACTCCCTTGATGCTTTGGGGTTTGCGGACCACGCTTAATCGGTCGACCGGAAGAACTCCATTCTTCTTGGTCTATGGGGCTGAAGCAGTCCTACCGAGTAATCTTCTTCACAATGCTCCCGAATTGAACTTTACAATGAAGAGGAAGCTGAGCAAAGCGCGTCAAGATGCAAATCGACCTCCTAGAAGAGGAAAGGAGATGGCTCGATCCGCCGACTATCTACCAAAGAAGACTTGCGTCGCCTTTACGCCGAAATGTGAGAGGTCGAGCCTTCCGGAAGGGATCTGGTCCTTCGAGTGGATCGCCAAACAACATAAGCTCGCTCCCTCCCAGGAAGGGCCCTTCATCGTCACAAAGGTTCTCCACAACGGGGCATATCGTCTCTACAACGTCGAACACAATATCGAAGAGCCCCGAGCTTGGAATGCGGATCTGCTCCGCCCGTTTTACACTTCAAGTTTTTCACTCGGATGAGATGTAATAAAATACTTCTGTAGTTCATGGGCTTCGAAATAATAGTGTCATAGTTCCTTCATACTTTTTGTCACTCTTTATTTTTGTCCAGTAAAATTTTCCCCCAGTGGGTGGCTTAGTCGCGAATCCGTTTCGCCTAAGTTTGTACAAATCCTACCGAGTAGCAAGCCAGACTTCCACTCGGGGGCTTAGCTGCAGCCCAGTGCTCGCCTAAGTAACTAAAAATCCTACCGAGTGGCAAGCCAGACTTCCACTCAGAGGCTTAGCTGCAGCCCAGTGCTCGCCTAAGTTATAAAAATCCTACCGAGTGGCAAGCCAGACTTCCACTCGGAGGCTTAGTTGCAGCCCAGTGCTCGCCTAAGTTATAAAAATCCTACCGAGTGGCAAGCCAGACTTCCACTCGGGGGTTTAGCTGCAGCCCAGTGCTCGCCTAAGTAACTAAAAATCCTACCGAGTGGCGAGCCAGACTTCCACTCGGAGGCTTAGCTGCAGTCCAAGTACTCGCCTAAGTACAATGTACGCTCGCAAGGAGGGCGAGGTGCAGGTCGACTGCGACCCTCTCCTCCGAGCTACACCATAAATAACATGTGTGCTCGCAAGGAGGACAAGGTGCAGGTCGACTGCGACCCTCTCCTCCGAGCTACACCATAAGTATGATGTGCGCTCGCAAGGAAGATGAGGTGCAGGTCGACTGCGACCCTCTCCTCCGAGCTTGACACAAATACAACGGAATCCTACCGAGTGAAGAGCAAACCTCTCACTCGGGGCTTAGCTGCAGCCAGTGCTCGCCTAAGATGTGAGAAATCCTACCGAGTGAAGAGCAAACCTCTCACTCGGGGCTTAGCTGCAGCCAGTGCTGCGCCTAAGTTATAAGAAATCCTACCGAGTGAAGAGCAAATCTCTCACTCGGGGCTTAGCTGCAGCCAGTGCTCGCCTAATTTATAAGAAATCCTACCGAGTGAAGAGCAAACCTCTCACTCGGGGCTTAGCTGCAGCCAGTGCTGCGCCTAAGGTATAAGAAATCCTACCGAGTGAAGAGCAAACCTCTCACTCGAGAGCTTAGCTGCAGCTCGGTGCTCGCCTAAGGTATAAGAAATCCTACCGAGTGAAGAGCAAACCTCTCACTCGGGGGCTTAGCTGCAGCCCAGTGCTCGCCTAAGGAATAAGTCGACTGCGGTAGGCATCTTGCTGTGGACCTGCAAAAAGCAGTTCGAGCCAAAAGCAATCATACCCAAACATCGAATCCAAATTTAGGTCGATACCTAAAGGAACCGAGAGTGCTCAGGCACTAAGCCTGTTAAGGTTTTATCGGTTACAATTCCACTCGGCATACCGAGGCAAATTTAAAGTGTAAGACTCAAGGAACGTTTTTTACCCCTCCTGTGGAGGGCTGGAAGGAGCAACGAACTCGTCGAGGTCAATCCCATCTGCGATCCGTGTAGCAGCAGCGATGAAAGTCTCCATGAAGGACCCGAAGTCGTGTTTCTTGGTGTTGGCCACTCGAGAGCCGCCACTTATCTTCTCGTGCATCCTTGCAATGGACTCGCGCCCGGACCGAGGCGACATCTGCGCCACACCGAGCGAAGACTTCTTCCACTCCTGCACTCGGTCGGGGGCGGCGTTGGTCGAGCCATCAACGACTCGAGGTCATTTTGGAGTGTCGCCCCGGGCCAGAGCGTCGAGTCGATGCGAGACGTAGCAACCTTCAGCCTCGCGAGGTAATCCACGACAGCGGCAACACGGGACTCCAGTCGGAAGACGTTCATAGCAACTTCATCATTCACCGGAGAATTGACAGGGTCAAGGTTCGTCTCCAGCTGGCTGGTTTCTTCTTCAAAGTTGCGACAGAACTCTGCAAAGACAAAACCCCGAATCAAGAAAATAGTCGAATGGGAACATAACAGTTGGAAGAATTGGTCGAGTGGAAAAGACTACCTTCGAGCATAAGGAACAATTTTTTAGCAAGACCACCCAGAAGCCTTCGGGTCATTCTTCTTCCCACAACTGGTTGATCTTCTCGGTCGAGTGGTCTTGTCGACTTTCATCGGTCAACATCCTTGGTGGCAATGGCCGAGCAGCCTTCAGATTGGTGTTGTCTGTTCGAGCTTGGTGGTGAGGCTAGCTTTTACGTCGGCAAGCTTGATCTTCTCGGACAGCTCAAGCTCCTTCTTCCTCTGGGCCTCCTTCACGTTGCACAAATTACAGCAAAGTCAGGTTTGAAGCAAATGAGGGGAGAAAAGAGTCGTCAAGTCTCACCAAACATACCTTTGGTCTCCTCCTTTGCCTTCGCTTGATTCTCCTGCACTAGCTTCAAGTCCAACTCGAGCTGAATATGCTACGCTCCGATTCAGATATAAGCGCTACGCAGAAGATCACAGGATTTCTACGAAGAATCAATCGACAAAATGTCAAAGATGATTCACTTCGAGTGAATAGAGAAAATGATGCGTTTCTAAGACTACGATCGAATGCAAGCATTCGACCGTAGTCTCGAGGACTACACCGATGGGTGCACTCAGCGTGCCCCCTTCGGTCTTATTCAAGACAGAGTCGACCAGTTGACCAAAAAAAAGAGTCGACCAGTCGACCAAAGCTTCTTCAGACTGTAATCAACTGCCAGCAGCCGACCATAGTCTCGGGGACTACACCCAGTGGGTGAACTCAGCGTGCCCCCACTGGTTTCAGAAACCCAGTCGTTTCAATCGAGTGATGATCAATATTTACTTATAAAGCCTAAGGCCGACTGCCAGCAGTCGACCTTAGCCTTGGGGACTACACCCAGCGGGTGCACTCAGCGTGCCCCCGCTAACACGGAGTTTTTATCAACACACCTAGTGGGTGACTACTATGAATTCCAGAAAGAAAAGTTTTGATAGCATATCCTAACAGTAATGTGGTGGTCGATCGACCAACGTTGCTTTAAAGGGCGGTCTTTGGCGTCAGAAGCCGCTTGGCTCGCATCCCAATGATCTTCACCGCTCCATCATGATCCACGCTTGACGGATTGCCTCCTTAGCAGCACTAGCTTGGTCCTCCGGGGCGTGGTGCGTGGCGAAGAGCGAAGGCTGCCCAGCACTCGGCGAAGTGGGTCGAGCACTCGTCAGCGGCACCGCGAAGGACCAAGATATGTCGAGTCTGGCCTCCCCCGTCGTCATAGCAGTCTCGGCGCCATCACATCTTGGGCTGCTTTGCCAGTAGATGCCTTCCTGCTCCTCCTATACCTCAATGGTTCCTCATACTCATCATCGTCATCGGGAAGGGTGATAATGTCATTGGTTGGAGCTTCAGAGCAGAGTCAAAGTTAGAAACTATGAGTCAGTCGACTAAGAACAGAATTAAGGATAAAATACCAGGATTTGAGGTCGCTGCATCCTCCATCTCATGGTCCTCGGCCTTGCCTGAAGTTTCGGAAGTCGTAGCACTGAAGTTCCAAAGAATCAGTCGACCAATTCAAGTATCAACCAGAGACAAAACTTATATAGAACAGGAAGACTTAAGTGATATGTTTACCCTGAGATGGTGGGGATGGACACCTTCATTTTTGGCAAAGGCTTGGTTGTTCTCGACGGGGCTACCTTCGACTGCTTCGGCGCCTTCTCAGTCGGCACCGGAGAAGCGGTCCGAGGGCGTTTGGTCGACTGCGAGGCAGTCGCAACTCCCTTGCCACGTTCAGTCGAAGGGTCGTGCACAAGTTTCGACCGCCTTTCCGAGCGCTATGGTGCAACTTCCTCCTCTTCCTCCTCTTCTTCATCCTCATCATCGTCGTCGTCGTCATCGTCATCCTCAGCAGCGTCTGAATCCCACTCTTCCTGGCTCTCGCCCCCGCTAGCTTCTCCCTCTTCAGTTGGAGCCTGAGCTCCGTTGGGTATTGAGTACAGCTCGGTAAGGGCACAGAAAAGCGTCAAGACAGTTCAATCGACCAAATTGCAAGACATACGAAACACATTAAGCGGACATACAACGGAAGACGAGTAAATGTACCTTATCCGAATCTTTGTGATGGTCGAGTGGAGAAATCCTCCGGGATCCACGAGGATTGTCCTTGTTTCGATGATCGCAGCCATCCATCTTTCCACTATGGCGTCATCGACGCTTAGGGTGGACTCGAGTCTCGTCTTGGTTCCATGATACAACCACATGCGATGGCTCCGGGCTGAAGGGCTGGATTCGCCTCGAAGAAAACCTCCGAAGGTCCATGCCGATCCACGCCGTCCCAACCAACCGCACCACGCGGTCCATCAACATCTTCACATCAGCTCTCTCCTCCGGAACCACCTTGAGGAAGAAGGTTTGTTCACTCGGCTCATGGTGAAGGAGGAGTCCACTCGACCGACCAAGGCGTCGGCTCATTACAGCGATAAAACCAGGTCGATTGCCAGCCTGACCGACTCAGAAAAGACATAGCTGGAAGGTGCTCTTATTCCTCACTTGGATTCCTAGGCCCCGCGCACATCTGGACTACTTGGGTTTTCTCATCTCCTGGACTCGCCTTCTTCACAGTCTGAGAATGACTGAACAGCCCCCAGTGCGGTCGACAACCCAGGAAGTTTTCGCACATAGAGACAAACGCAGCAAGATACGCGATGGAGTTTGGAGTAAAATGGTGGAGCTGGGCTCCAAAGAAGTTCAAAAAGCCGCGAAAAAAACACTCGGCGGCGGGAAAATCCTCGATCAACATGGGTGGCGAGAGCACGACTCACCCTCCCTACCGAGAGCTGCCACTCTTTGCCGGGAAGCCTTGCGGCGCCGGGGGATCAGCCGTCGTCGGCCATATCGAGAGATCCTTCTCCTCGATGGTCGATCGGATCAATCTCCTGGACCCAGCCCTTCGCAAGCGGGATCTCGACGAGGAACCGCTGCGGCTGGTGGATCTCCTTCGCCTTCTCGATGCGCCGACGCCTTCTCCGCCCAAGCGCCTTCTTCAAGGCGCGCTCGGCACCGCCGTCTTCTCTTTGCCCATAGCCGCCGTGAGTCGCGAGAGAGGGAGTAGCAGGAGCGGCAGCGATTCGGTGGGCGGAGACGAAGAGAGCAGAGGAGGAAGAACGAAGTATCTGTCGTAAACCCTCACGAGTTGCATTTATAACATCCCTTCAGTGGATGACATGTGGACCCGAGCAATCCAATCATATCCCGAAACAGTTGCCTTTGCCACGATCGTGGCGGAAAAAGCGGCACGGTGATCGAGCGTCCTGTCATGTCCCATCCGGCGCGCCATGTCCGTTCAACCAGCGCTTCCCCAAATTTCGTATCCCGCGGAATCCGCAAGCGGCAGATCGACCTGCCAAGTGCGAAATTTCTTACGATCCGTCGTTCTGGAACAGCGAAGTATAAAAGATCACTCAACTAAAGAACAAGAATGGATCGAGTCGACTGAAGAAAAGTTGCTTGTTATCAACAAAGAAGATATTGATCCAGAAGAACACATAGCCAGTATGCAAAAGACAATCGGAAACAGCGTCAACTCCTTCCTCACTCAAGCCTCAATCCATTCGGGGGCTAATGATGGATTCATGTACCTAGGGTAGGGTCATAGGCCTGACCTAGACGTCCTACCCAAGGGCACTCTTAGAAGAGATCATTTTCCAGTCGACCAAAGATAAACCCACTCGACTGACTGGAAGGACTCGACCATGGAAGACTCACTCGACCATGAAGATACACTCGACCACCAGAAGGTCTGAAGGCACTCTGCAACGCAACGGCTTGTAATTGAATAGACTTAATGATAGTTAAGGCACTTTATGAGGCGTTACGATGCGCCTGTGCTTAATGTACTTTAACCTCTCCATTATGTGGGCTGGCTGGGGTCCTGGCGCACTCTATATAAGCCACCCCCCTCCACAGATAGAGGGGTTCGCACTCTTGTAATACCTACACTGATAATCCACTCGACCGCCTCCGGGCTCCGAGACGTAGGGCTTTTACTTCCTCCGAGAAGGGCCTGAACTCGTACATCGCTTGTGTTCACAACCTCTCCATAGCTAGGACCTTGCCTCTCCATACCTACCCCCACTCTACTGTCAGACTTAGAACCACGACACATACCGTGAAGTAGGATTAGGAATTTATGGCTATTTATTTCTACATATCCAGAGATTACGGTTCAATTTTAAGCACATTCGTCTATGTACAGACCAATCTTGAAGAAAATAATGGCACAAACATATGTAGGTCATTCAAAATCAATTGTCAAGTCCTCGCTAGGAATTATTAGCATGAACACTAAACCTACTTGGATTACTAACAGAAATCATTTCCACAGATGAAACAACTAATCACTTATCACTTGTACCATTCAAAAAATCAATACACTACACGGATCTAATGAAACTTACTCAGATTTCATGGATTGGGAAAACATAACCATAGGATTTCTATTCCAAAAAGGGGGAGGCAGGAGTAACAAGAGAAACCCTGGGATCCATTTGACACATAAATGGGTATAGATGTGGTCGTCGGAGTCGCCGCTCGAGTCTTCACTAGAGTTGGTGTGGAACTCCGCCTCCGGCTGTGGAAGCTCGACGTCGTCTACGACGGCAACCTCTGTCTCCATCTCCACGCCGTGCTCCAGTGCTTTAGCAGCCCCGGCGTTGCCACTCCCTTCGATGGTGCGCTTCGGTGGCATCCGCATGCACTGACGGCTTTGATGACTGAGAGCGGCATCGAGGATGCAAGTGGAGAGAGGGGATTGTGTGTGTGGCAAGGATGGGGGTGGGGCCGCTTGGGCGCACCATTAATATGGAGTAGTGGAAGAGAGGCGGGCCGTGGTCAAACCGCTGGCACGCCTCCCGGTGAGCCTGCGCACCAGACTGCTGGCATGCCTACCGTCGTTTCACACAGCTACTCGCACGCCTCCCGATGACACTGTGCAGCGAGCATGCCTTCATCAATTCACACACCTGCACGCATGCCTCTTGGTCTGCCTGCATGGCGGACTGCTCGCATGCGTCCCATGAACTCACGCCTGCTCGCATGGTACACGGGTCGCCTGGCGGCACGTATATTGTTTTTCTATTTGGATGATTAATGATGCCCCTTTATTTTTGGCTTAACCGAAGCATGACACGTGTCCATTGTTGGTCCAAAGTCACAGTTCGAATAAATAGTCCATTTCGGATATTGGTTCCCAATTATTAATAACCTCACGTTTGTAATTAGATAAAGATTACATCAAAACTGGTCTCAAATTTGACCCAAAAAAGTACAATGGAACTTTGTATTGGTGTCCATATGACAACAAGATTAGTTTCATGAACTTCAAATAAGTTTTGGATGTACTAGAATTTAAAAATCAAGATTCTCATTGTTTGAAATTTGTTGCACGGGGAGTAAACATGCACCCAGTGAGACACTTGTGTTTTTGCAATCCATTTAGGTGCAATATCACATGCGCATGTAGCTCGAATTGGATTGTTGCACATTATACCCGTAGAAAATCAATCAATTAGGGTACTAAAACGTCTTAATGATCTCTGATTTTTTTCGAAATTAAAACGTTCCTCCTTTGCTAACATATATATGTCCATCGCGGGATAATTAATTTAACACGCACCGTAGTTGCGTTGGATTCGCGGTGTGTGTATGTGTGTGTGTGTGTGTGTCTAGGGGTGGCGAGTGGCTTGCAGTACACTACAAGTTGTGAGCCACCGTGTGGGTTGGCCGTTTTGTTAGGCAGGCCGGTGCCACATCAGAGTCATGAATCTGTAACTTAAAACTTTACACAACCCTTTCATACATACATGTTTTGGCCACATGTAGTCGATGGTTGTCCTACATGACACTCGATATTCACGTATGACACTTTCTGTGGGCCCGTGAGGTCGTCGTCCATCACTTTGACGAACAGCCGGTAGTGAGGTTAATTTGACCAGCAATGTAGAATATATGGTGGTACATAGTACGCGTCGAAGAGGTGGGAGGGGACTAGCGCACACACACACACACACACACACACACATATATATATATATATATATATATATATATATATATATATATATATATATATATATATATATATATATATATATAAACACTATTCTGATCACGGGATCAGAATAACATTTTGATCACAACATGAACTTCCCGAGTAACGCGCTTGACCTTTCCCGAGTATTAGGTTGAACTTCAGTTAAAAAGTCTCCAAATGGGGCTTGTGATATACCGTTCGAAAGCTATCGACACCAATATCATGATCGAAGTTAAATTTTTGGCAAAATGTAAGCGGTTTAAGAGCAGTTTTGAAAACCGTTTTTTCTTCATACAAAAAACGTGAAACATATTTTCGATCGCATTTCTAAACTATTTCTCGGAATGAGGTAAATAATATAGCGTTGGAAAGCTGCCGCAAAACCGCTCCTTTGACATGTTGAAAGTTTTCTCTAATTCCCTATGGATAAAGAGTAATTTTGAAAATCGTAAAATTTCACAAACCGAACAGCCGAGTTTGTATTTTCAATGTAATTTCTAAACGGCTAATCCACTTGAGGCAAATGATATGGCATTGGAAATCTTGTGAAAATGCGCTACTTTTTCATGTTAAAAGTTTTTCCTAATTTAGAACGGTTTAAAAGTAATTCAAAAAATGGTACAAGTTCCATCCAGTTCGTATTTTCGAGCTAACTTTTTAACCGTACATCTGAATGCAACAAATGATACGGATTTGGAAAGATTGAGTAAATGCGAAACTTTTTTGTATATATTGTTTCTCCTAATCCCTTACAGTTTTAAGTCAATTTGGAAAATGGCTAAAAATGTATTTTTTGCATAATTTCTACATACTTTATTGGAATGGGGCAAATAATATACCGCTGAAAAGCTACGGAAAATGCGAAACTTTATAATGTTGACGGTTTTCTCTGATTCCTAGCTGTTTTCAAGTAATTGTGAAAATGGCAAGATCATTCGTTCTGCCTTTATCGCGAAACTGATTCTTCGAAAATGCACCGCGTGAAGAACCCGAACTTCTCGGCACGTGTACTTGAACTTCACTCTGTTTTTCACGTGCTTTTTTTGCTCGTATATCTCTATCCGCTGCTCCTATGTCTCCATCCACTCACCGGAATTGAGCAAGTGATATACCGACGGAAAGCTGCTATAATCACGCAACTTTCCCGTGTTGATTATTTTTTCATACTCGCAACGATTTTAAATGTTTTTCATCTGAAATTCATTCAACATAGTAGTTGAACTTCATGCTGTTTTCACGTTGAACTTCTGTGACGTATTTTTGTTTGTACACGCGCATGAACTTTCCGCTTTACGAACCCGACCTTGGGGCTATCTTTGCGACCGTGGCTTCCCCGCCGAATTATTCTGGTTAGTAGTGTTCTATATGATGTTAGTGTAATCCAGAAACGGGTTTTAGCAACTAAATACCGGTTTTAAATAGAACTCACGCTCGCTGGTGGATTTTGCTCTCGGGTCGTGATGAAATTGCGTTTTTTGCAATTTTGCTGCCTGATTTGTTCGACCTGAACTTCCCCTATTGCTAGGTCGAACTTCTGTCAACATTACCCAAATGGGGCTTGTGATATACCATTGTAAAGCTATGGACACTAGTATCATGACCCAACTTAAAATTTTGGCAAAATGTAAGTGTTTTAAGAGCAGTTTTGAAAACCGTTTTTTCTTCATACAAAAAACGTGAATCGTATTTTTGATCGCATTTCTAAACCGTTTATGCTGAAAGATTTTTCTAATTCCCTATGGTTAAAGAGTAATGTGGAAAATCATAAAATTTCGCAAACCGAACAACCGAGTTCGTATTTTTGATGCCATTTCTGAATGCCTAATCCAATTGAGACAAATGATATGGCGTTGGAAATCTTATGAAAATGCGCTTTTTTCTCATGTTCAAAGTTTTTCTAATTTTGAATGGTTTAAAAGTAATTTAGAAAACGGTAGAAGTTCTACCAAGTTTGTATTTTGGATTTATTTTTTAATCATACGTCCGAATGTAGCAAATTATATGGCATTGGAAAGCCTGAACAAATGCGAAACTTTTGTTATATATTGTTTCTCCAAATTCATTACGGTTTTACGTTGATTTTGAAAATGTCTAAAAACGTATTTTCGCCGTAATTTCTACAAACTTCATCGGAACGGGGCAAATATACTGTTGAAAAGATATGAAAAATGCGAAACTTTTTCATGTTGATGGTTTTCTCTGAATGCCAGCCATTTTCATGTAATTTCAGAAACGGGGAGATCACTCGTTCTGCCTTTATCGCGAAACAGATTCGTCGAAAATGCATCGCGTGAAGTACTTGAACTTCTGTGGCAGTTCTGCTTGAACTTCACTGCGTTTTTCATGTGCTTTTTTTTGCTCGTAGATCTTCATTCACTCACCGGAATTAAGCAAGTGATATACCGATGGAAAGTTGCTACAAACACGCAACTTTTCCGTGTTGATCATTTTTTCATACTCGCGACAGTTTTAAAAGTTTTTCTTGTGAAATTCATTCAGTGTAGTAGTTGAACTTCCTGCTGTTTTCATGTTGGACTTCTGTGACATATTTTTGTTTGTAATTTTCCCATCCATTTTCGTTAGTGTTACACAAATGATATTCTTTTTGTACAAACCTCTCTCACAATATTTTTTTAACTTTCTCCTACCGAGGACTTGAACTTACACAAATGATATTCCTGTCATTTTGAAGTAAATTAGAAAAGGACGAGATCATGATTTCTGCCTTCATCGTGAATGGAAATGCATTGCGTGAAGTAGTTGAACTTCTCGCGCATGTCTATTTGAACTTCACTCTAATTTTTGACGTGTTGTTTTTTGACGTACTATTTTTTCCACTGCGTGAAGGAGTTGAACTTGTTGGGCATCTCTGTTTGAACTTCACTTTCTTTCACTTTATTGTATTTTTTATATGAAATACACACCATGTAGTACATGAACTTCCGGTTGTTATCACTTTGAACTTCTCTCTGGTTTAAGATAGTTGTTTTAAAACACAAAAAACAACATATTTTTTATGTATTTTGGACATCTAAATACACGGTGAACTTCTCTCACAAGAATTTTTTAACTTCCCCTCGCCGAGCACTTGAACTTCTAGCAACCATTTTTACGTATATGAGATTGTTTTCAAAAGTGCAAAAAATGGCATTGTCTTTTTTATTTTTTGAAAAGGTAAATCCTAGGTTTTAATAAACTCCGAACTTCTGTGTTATTTCAATTTTAACTCCACCTTTTTATATTTTTAGTAAAGAATTGTATTCGATTTTTAGACAGAAAAATCGAACATGGAAATACAAGATGAGCCTCTCTCGTAAGAATTTTTGAAGTTCCCTGGACAGAGCACTTGAACTTCTTTCAACAAACCTTTTAAGCTTTTAATTTTCTATACTTTTATTCTCATTTGAAATGCATTCCTTGCAGTAGTTGAACTTCTCATTATTTTCACCTTGAACTTCTGTCACGTATTTTTTTTCAACCTCTCCCACACAAGAATTTTTGAATTTTCTCCAGTCGAGCACTTGAACTTCCAGCAACAAAACATTATGCTTTGCATTTTCATTCTTTTTTAATACAAAATGCACACCGTGTAGTATGTGAACTTCTAGGAGTTATCAATCTGAACTTCTCTCAGTTACGTGAAAATATCTGAGTTTTTTAAGAATATTGATATGAATTTCTTAATCCTTTTTTTATGAATTCTAAAGCAGTCTATTTTTAAAAGTTGAACTTCTTGTTATTTTATTTTTGAACTTCTTGTTATTTTATTTTTGAACTTGTTTTCATTCTTTAATAACGAGGGAAATCTGAGTTCTCTATAATCATCGAACTTCTCCATCTTTTAAATATGGACTTCCTGGGTTTTTCTTAATCTTTTTATGAAATTTTGAAGCGCTTTATTTTTAAAAGTTGAACTTCTTGTTTTTTAATTTTTGAACTTCTAATTTTCATTCTTTAATAACGAGAAAAATCTGAGTTTTCTATAATCATCGAACTTCTCCATCTATTTAATATGGAATTTTTGGTTTTATTTCTTGATCTTTTTTATGAAATTTTGAAGCACTCTATTTTTAAAATTTAAACTTCTTGTTATTTTATTCTTGAACTTCTTGTTTCTATTCTTTAATAATGAGGAAAATCACCAAACTTCTCCATTTGTTTAATATGGACTTCCTGGTTTTATTTCTTATTCTTTTTTATGAAATTTTGAAGCGCTCTATTTTTAAAATTTGAACTTCTTGTTATTTTATTTTTGAACTTCTTGTTTCCATTCTTTAATAACGAGGAAAATCACCGAACTTCTCCATTTATTTAATATGGACTTCCTATTTTTATTTCTTATTCTTTTTTATGAAATTTTGAAGCGCTCTATTTTTAAAATTTGAACTTCTTGTTATTTTATTTTTGAACTTAATGTTTCCATTCTTTATGACGACGAAAATCATCGAACTTCTCCATCTATTTAATAAACATCGACTCGTTCCGTATATTCAAATTTGAACTTCTAGGGTCTTTTTTAAAGGACAAAATCCCTTTTTTATATAAAATTGTTTGGGATGCTTTTTTTTACATTCTTTCGGTTTCTAATAAACATTGAACTTCTTCCTCTTTTAAATTTGAACCTCTAGGCTTTTTGTAGAAATGGGGTAATCCAATTTTTTTATAATTTTTAAAATGATTATTTTTTGTAAACATCGAACTGATCCATTTTTTCAATTCGAACTTAATAGTTTTATTACAAAAAATTGGAACGTGAATTCCCTCAGGGTTTTTTGTCAAAAAAATCGACAAAATAACATCGAACCACTCCATTTTTGTAATTTGGACTTCATGGCTTATTTCTTTTAGTAACAGAAAATACCAAGTTTTGTCATAAATATTGAACTAGCCCGTTATTTAAATTTCAATTATTTTTATTGTTTGTAAATGAACATCAAACTACTCTCTTTTTTAATTTGAACTTCTGAGTTTTTATAAACATGAAATTGCTCTTTTAATAAACATTGAACTTTTGTATTATTTTATTTTGGACTTCATATGAAAGTTTTGTGATTTTAAACCATGAAAATTTCAAGATCAAACAGTCACATGCTTTAACTATAGACACACACACAAACTCATGTATTGTTGGACAGGAGCGAGTACTGCAAGTAGTGGCAGAAGGAGTACTTCTTAGTAGTACTGGTCAACAATAGTACTTAACACAAGAAGATTATTACTTATAGCCAGCTAATTCATTATGTTGGATAATACTTAGTACTCCACCAGATCTTGCCTAATTAATTTAGTGGTGCATAGTAGTTGATAGAAACAATAGTACCAAGTCAGAATGCCACCATATCCTTGCCTAATTAACAAACAATAGTAGTACTGAGTAGTAGGGTCTGGTGAATTGTGTGCATACAACACTACAATTTCTGCAAGATTCATGGAAACTCGGGACAATATTTTTGACTGAAACCAACAATCTAAACTGGTGCACCCCTGCAACAATCCCAAACACAACATCTGCCATACTATTGTTTTTCTTCTTTCTTCTCTAATATACATTGAACTGCCGCAAAAAATAGAAGAATTGTACACTGCTAGGCATCGGCGCATTGGTTGCTGAAGCGCGGGAGCAGGTGGTCCAGACTGGCGGCACCGTGTAAGGCATGGACCAGGCAGGCGACACAGGACGGCAAGATGCAGTGGCAAGGTTCAGAATAATGAAGCTCTTTCATTTCACAACAAAGTGAGAGAAGATGGCTAACCATTTTTTGATCTGCCTCTCGAACCATTTCTTGGATGTCTTTAGAGAGTGTAATTCTGAATATCAACATCTAAAATCTTTCCCTGCAAGAGTCACGAGATAAATTAGAGTTCACAAAAATGTTCTTTTTACTTGGATGGTGCCTGCACCCCAATGTGGACTTCAGCCGGCCGCATGGAGCACTCTGGATTTTTGACTGCAGGTTGCACCAGCATGACAACTACGGAGATAGATTACGGACGCGACGAAAGAGGGCTAGTGGATGGCAGATGAGGCGGACGAGGATGGAGATGTCTCTGGATCAGGGAGTCATCGGCGAGAGGCCATGTCGAGTGTGGTGCAAAGGCTCGCCGTCATTGTCGGCGACGAGTAGCGGGAGGGACGACCTTCGACGGGAGTAGTTGAGCTCGCCGGAGTGAGGGGCAACGATTTTTTCAATCTCGCCAAGTGCTCCCCGAACTGCTCTTCGTACAGCCTGAAGTCTAAAGCCACCTCGCCATGAAGGAGGGGGTGGCGGCATGCTAGGAGACGGTTGGATCGGTGGCCTCGAGCCGGTAGTAGTTGTAGGCGGCGGCAGGCCAGGAGGAGGCAGGGCACGGCCTCGCGCCGGAAGGAGGCAGGCACGGCGGTGCACCAGGACGAGGCGAGGGCGGCGGTGGCGGTGAGACGGAAGGAGGCGGGGATGGCGATGAGCTGGAAGGACGTTGCGGCGGTGGCGATTCAGAAGGAGGCGGGGACGGGAGGCGCGCAGGAGCCGGGTGGGCGGCGGCGGTGGGGGGCTGGAGGGTTGTTCGGCAGGATCCGGGAGCTGGCGTCATTGAGTCGGGGGCCGTCGCAAGAGAAGAGTAGGTAGCCGGGCTACTGCAGGTGGCCGGCAAAGGGGTCGCGAGAGGAGACCAGTAGAGAGGCCACGGGAGGTGGAGGCGCGTCGGCGCTGAGATCCCCGGCGGCGGGCGGGGGAGGGAGGTCGTCGCTGCGGCTGAATCAGGGGTGAACGGGGACGCCACCGCGGTTAAAGCAGTAGAAGGATGGCGGTGGCACGCGGGCAAGGAGGGGTGGGGGAGCGGCGGCGCGCCGGGGAGGCGAGGTGGGTGGCTGGGGCGGCTGGATCGGGGGAGGTTGAGGGGAACGTGGGGAGGGAGGGAGGTTGCGGGTGGGAGAAGATAGGATTTTCTTGTTTTTTCCTCAGGAGTTCGGGAATGACTCGTCGCTGCTATATAGGGCGCACCGTGATCCAAATAGTTATTCTAATCCTAGGATTAGAATAGTGCTATATATATATATATATATATATATCAATTACGCTTCAAGTGCGTACTTGTTAGTTAAACCTATGGTTAAAATGTGACACTAAATACGACTAGTAGTAGTATAGTAGCAATACTAATATACGTCGGTCAAATTATTCATCATGTCCACACATGAATTGACGTGACAACACGCTGCGCGTGAGGTGACACAAGAATCCCGGCGGCGTGTTCGGGTATTCTGGACTTTAGATTTGGAGTACCACTTATCTGTCAAAATCTTTCATCATTCACTTAAAACAGTCGATTGATCATACATTGAGTACCATATAACTGGAATTACCGATGCAAGTCGAAGAAGGATTGGCCGGTGCTGCCGGCTGGCGTCAAGTTCAATCCCACGGACAAGGAGCTGATCGAGCACCTTGAGGCCAAAGTGAGTGCTGATAGCGTGAGATCTCACCCTCTCATCGATTTGTTCATACCAATCATCGACTGCGAGCACGGCATATGCTACACCCAACCTGAGAAACTTCCAGGTAAGACACCGATCGACCGTCTACTTGCACAAACATATTCCGTTGTTTATAGCTCTATTGTTCTTTTTAGACGCATACCTGGTGAAGAAATTACAATTTGACAGTTAATAAAAAGTGAAACAAGTGACTGCAGCATGCCAAAGATGTTATGAAATGCCAACTACGTACACTAAAACATGTATTTGACAATACTTCAGGTATCACACTGAGTGGCCTAACGAAGCATTTCTTCTAGCATAATTCTAGGGCGTTCAAAAGGGGCACGTGGACGCGTTGCAAGATACAGTCGGAGTGCGGCATGCACGCGATGTGGCACAAGACTGGCAATACCTTGCCGGTGATGGTCAACGGCCGGCAGACAGGCAGCAAAAAGGTTCTGGTGTTGCACACCAACAAGAACTTCAACGAGTAGAGGACCAACTGGGTGATGCACTAGTACCACCTCGGGGACCTGGAGCAAGAGAAGGAGCGGGAGCTAGCCCTCTGCACGATTTTCTACCAGACGAACACTAGGGCCAGGAGTAAAAAGATTATAAGCTAGTTTGGTATTGGTACTTGTACTACCTTGTCGTCTGCAAGTTGGTATTGTTGTTAACGATCTTTTGGTATGAACTTGTATTTGCTGCCAACCATCATGCCGAGGGTCGACGTGGATATAAAGCTGAATCATTTGTTTCGAAATGAATTTTCAGGCACCTGAGTTTTATTTGATGGGTAGCATAAGCACCCGCCGTTCGAATTCCAGTTCTCCAATTTTTTCGAAACAAGTGCATGCACTTATTATCATGATGAAAAAACAATATCCCTGCTGCATCCCAGTTATTAGTCTGTACTTGCAGAATTCTCTCGTTTATTGAGCACGTATATTGTTTTTTCAGGTCAAGCAAGTTTCAACTGGGTTGTAGACTGCCCAGGCTTGGTTTTGTTTTTAGCAGGCCCAGCCCATGACGATTAACGGGCGTAAAGGTCCAGCGGTATCTCTCGCCTCTCGCCCGCCAAATGATTAGTTATATTTTGTCTTACAACATCCGCTGGCAGTTTTTTTACTGAATCAAACACACAGCCCAGTTCTATTTTCCTCTTGAAATGCATGTCCTACATCCGTTTTCTAATCTCTACCTATAGGTTTACTAGTTCATATACACGTATCATTATATTGAAAATACATAAAATTCCCTTTTCATATTTACATCCTTATTTTTGTTGTTTTTTTCCCTCCGAGCGCTGACTTTTTTACCACTGGTTTTCCCTTAAACCAACTCAATTGTCCCACGTCTTATTTGCTTACAAAAACAAAATGATTTTTTGGCAAATCAATAAGTTCTTAAAAAAATATTTATCATTTCGGGATTACAACAGTTCGGACTCCACCGAAATATGCAAAATAAGGTTGAACTTTTTGACGGTAGTCCTGGGCCAAAAAAGGGCTGTAATAAATTACTTAAGAATTAGCAAATGGGCTGTAAATTATTAAAAAATAGCAAATGGGTTCTATGTTGTCTGCCACAGATTTGGAGGCTGACTTGTGGGCCTACTAAGTTAATGCGTACTCAAGGTTTCTAAAAAAAGAAACTTCGTCAACAATCGACTCTACCACCGTCAGACCGTTAGATGTCAATCTAACGGCAATCATGCTTCTTTAGTCTCTGATCTTCCTGCCCCAGTCGCCCAAACCAGCGCCGTCGAAACTGCCTACTCCCGCCTCCCGTGACCGGCTATGCTTCCAGGCAGGCCTCACGGCCCCATCATAATCGCGTCCCTGGCCTGTCTATCCCTCTACTCACCCACACCTCCTGTTATTTTCCGGCGACGGCAGCTGAACCAGTCAACCCTCATACTCTCCACCGCATGGGCAGCCACCGCCGTGTGTTCCCCGGCTCCATGTCGTTCCCTTCGTAGGCCTCGATGTCGTCCATCGCCCTGGTGCTCTCGGCGCGGCGTGGTCAACTTGGTCAACTAATGACATCCATCGGAAGTGGACTGTACATGGAGAGGCTGACAGCTAGGTCCACGGCCGCACACAAGGAAATGCCTCCTTATTACGCGCAAAATAATAATTCCTCCACCTGACATCTGTGTCCCGCCGGAAGGGCCTCTGTATTTCACGAAAAAAAGTTCCCTCAGCTGACAGGTCAGACCCACCAACTATATCTTTGCACGCAAGGAAGTGCCTTCTTATTGCGCACAAAAAATGAATACCCCCTTGCCAACTAGGACCCACCATAGTGGGAGGCTCACTTGTGGGCCTACTAAGTTGACGGGGACGGAGGGCTTTGTTAACTTAGTGAATATATGAACGATTCTAGCTCCAGTGACCATACATATCCATCCAACGGCCGTAGTGCTTCTTCAACCTCTGGTCTTCTTGCTCCAGCCGCGCAAAGCAGCGCCGGTCGTGCCGCATGCTCCTACCTCCCATGGCGGCTGTCTTTGCCATGAGGCCTCACCGCCCCCATACTACTCCCACCGCTGGCCAGGCCATCCCTCCACTCACCCACACCCCCTGTTATTCTGCTACGACGGCAGCCTCACACCGCAGCCGAACCAGTGAACCCTCGTACACCTCTCCGCGTGGGCATCCACTCCCGCGTCTTCCCCGGTTCCACGTCATCCCCTTCCTAGGCCTTGCCGTCGTCCACCGCCATGGTGCTCTCGGCGCGGCGTGATCAATGTGGTCAACGACCAAATTCCATAGGAAGAGTACTGTATGTGGTGAGGCTGACAGCTGGGTCCACGACAGCCGCAAGGAAGTGCCTCCTTATTACGCGCAAAATAATTATTCCTCCACCTGAAGCAGGAACCCACCGAACGGGCCACTGTATTTCGCGAAAAATCATTTCCCCCTTGAATGCTTGGACCCACCGGACGGGCCACCGTATTTCGCGAAAAAAACGTTCCCCCCGCTGTCAGCTCGGACCCACCGGAAGTGCCTCCTTATTAGGCACAAAAAAATGAATACTCCCCCTGCTAGCTGGGACCCACCTTGGTGGGAGGCTGACTTGTGGGCTTACTAAGTTGACGGGGACGGAGGGCTATGTCAACTTAGTCAATATGAACGATTCTAGCTCCAGTGACCGTACGATGTCCATCGAACGGCAGTAGTGCTTCTTCAACCTCTGGTCTTCTTGCTCCAGCCTCCCAAAGTAGCGCCGGTCGTGCCGCATGCTCCTGCCTCCCGTGGTCGGCTGTGCTACCGTGGAGGCCTCACCGCCCCTACTATTCTCATCGCTGGCAATGCCCTGCGGCGACGGCAGCCTCACACCGCAGCCGAACTAGTGAACCCTCGTACTCCTCTCCTCGCGTGCTTCCACTGCCGCGTCTTCCCCGGCTCCGCATCATCCCCTTCCTAGGCCTCGTCGTCGTCCACCGCCCTGGTGCTCTCGGCAAGGCATGGTCAACAAGGTCAAGGAACGACTTCCATCGGACATGGACTGTACGTGGAGAGGCTGACAGCTAGGTCCACAGCCGCAGCAAGGAAGTGCCTCCTTATTACGCGGAAAATAATGATTCCTCCACCTGACAGCAGGGACCCACTGGACGGGCCACCGTATTTCGCGAAAAAATGTTTCCCCCCTGACTGCTGGGACCCACCGGCTACATCTTCGCACGCAAGTAAGTGCGTCCATATTCCGGGCAAAAAAATGATTCGCCCCCTGACTTCTGGGACCCACCAGCTACATCTTCGCACGCCAGGAAGTGCGTCCGGGCAAAAAAAATGATTCGCCCCCTGACTGCTGGGACCCACCAGCTACATCTTCGCACACAAGGAAGTGCCTCACAGTCGGGACCCACCTGGTCGAAGCGTACGTAGCGTTGTCATTCTAGTGGCCAACGTGTACGTACATACTGGTCGATGTAGAGGCACGCACGTGTCGTAGTAGAGGCACGCACGTGTCATAGTAGAGGCGCACACGTAGCATGTACACGTATGTACAACGGCCAGGGTGCAAGAAAGTAAATACGGCCACATACGTACATACGGGCGGGGTCTCGAACGCCTACTCGCGCATACGTATGGCCAGGGCTCGTGTACATGGCTGGGTCAGAACGGAGAAACAACGTTGTCGTGATGTTCATAGGGAGCCAACCAGCTGGATCGGAACGAAATGCGTCGTCGTGTTCATCGGGAGGGCTTGGACCGAACAGGCGGAAACGAGGCCTGGCATACCGCTGAACGGAGGAAACGGCCTTGTGTTCGACCGACCACGTTCGAAACGGGATTCTGTTCATTTGAAGGGGTCTGGCGTACCGCAAAACGGAGGAAACAGACTTTTGTTGGACCTCCTACGGTCAAAATGGGTCCTGTTGATCGGGAGGGGTGTGGCATACCATAAAATGAAGAAAACGGACTTGTGTTGGAGCGCTACGGTCGAAATGGGGGTCCTGTTCATTGGGAGGGGTGTGGCGTACCGCAAAACGGGACTCCACGGGGATACTGTTCATCTCCACCATCAACCTCCTCCAGCCTCCACAGGCTACTGTTCATCCACCGTCGACCTCCTCCAGCCTCCACCTGCGACTGTTCATCCACGGGCTCCTGTTCATCCAGCCTCCATCGCTACTCCACCGGCTACTGTTCAACCACCCTCCCCATGGACTCCTATTGAACCACCCCTCCATGGGCTACTGTTCATCCACCCCTCCACTGTCTACTGTTCATCCAGCCCTCCATGGGGTCGTCCTGTTCATTCAGCTCTCCACGGGTCCTGTTCATCTAGCCCCAACCGGCTCGATCGATCAGGGTCCTGTTCATCCAAAGGCAACATCACGGGGTCCTGTTCATCCACCCCAACCGCTCACTGTTCATCCAAACCCTGCAACGCTCACTGTTCATCTAGAGGCAGCATCGATTGGTTCAGTTAGCAGCAGTAGCAAAGGAATCGCTCGATCGGGTTCAGTTAATAGCCATCGACCGATCGCTCGGGTTCAGTAACGCGTAGCCTGCAGTGGAATTGCTCGGGTTCAGTTAGAGCACAATGCCTTGCTCGGGTTCAGTTACAACACAACGCTTCGCACACATGCGCATACGTGTACGAGAGAAACGCGCATCGCTTGGCCCCGACCACCCACCGTAACCGGGAACACCCCGATATTTTCCTCGCCCTCGCTTCTACCACAGTTTTTTCCGTCATCAACAGCCCAAAGAATGTCATGCAGCTGCGTCTCCGGCCTGCCCAGGATGAAAAGCCCATTTGCTGTCATGATTCTTTGTCATAGAAGTAGGAGCCCACCACATCTATGATGATACCGGGTTTTGTCACAATTATCATCATAGAAGTGTCATAAGTATGACAGAAAATTTTTTTGTTCGGCCCAAAATGTCACGCATGTGTCTTTTTTTGTAGTGATACTCTATACATGTGTACCGCCGTTTTGCTGAGGCTTTGCTCCATGGCGCAATCCATGGATATAAAATTAGTATACTATACTATTTAAAAGTCGAGGGCGGGGCTTTTCCCGCGCAGTAGGCGGGGCAGTTCTGCCAAGTCCATTCGACAAAGACGCGAGATGAGGGAGTAGGCTGCTGCAAACGTAGCGTTGTGTGATTTGACAGCGAGTTACTGCTAGACAGGTGGGGCCCCATGATTTGACTCGCCATTATCATTTTAATTGTGGCGCTACAACCGGCGTGAGTCTCCCGATTCTTGACCACCTTCATGGTATATAGGTGCCTCTCCCAATGCTCCACCATGTAGAGGCTGGCTCTTGCATGAGAGCCCACTCCTCCACTTTTTCCTTGCCTCTTTCCTCCACATATGCAAAAATGCCATGTAAGCGGGCTTATAGGGCTATTGTACTTGCTCGTACAGGTGCTAAGCCTGCCACATAGGCATAAAGTCTGATGTGGCAAGTTAATTAAGAAGAGAGAGACTAGTTTGGTGACGCTAGGAAGAAATGGTGCTAAGCGCATGTACCTAGGTGAAAAGACAATTTTGAGTCTATAGCTAATTAAATGAAGCAAACTTAGCAACAAAAAACTAAGCACCTATGCATTGGGGACTTGAGTTCCTAAGACATTTAATGCCCTTAACACCTCATCAAAGCACCATTTCATTGGAAGAGGTCACTCCTTGGCAAATGTAATAAATACTACGAAGAAAGAGATAGAGAGAACTAAAAAAATACTCTTATAGCCAAGCTTATAGCTAACCTGGTTGTATGAGTGACTAAGTGATGAATATGTATGACATGCTAACATCAGATAGCCTAACGCACCCTGATAAATCTCCAAGGGCGCAACCGCGCGAGCGAGGCGACGGCCATGGTAGCCGCGACCATGATACGGGCTGCTGGCAGCCCTTGGATCTGAGATCGAATGGTCGCATGCTAATTTGCTGAAACTTTGCAGAATAACCCTCTAGGATAGGATATTCACCCATAGGTCTAGAATCACGCCATGCAACCATTCGATCTCAGATCCAAGGGCTATCGGAAGCCCGTATCATGGGGGAATGGAAATCATCGTATCACATGTAATTTTCCCGACGCTTGACATGACATTGAAATCCATTTAATTGGGCATCGAGTAGACATGACATCTAATTTGGCCCCCATAGTACTGTGCATGAATACATTTATCCACCAGGCAAGCCACTACCCTGCCGTTCGCACGCCCCACTCAGCATTTTTACAATCGGAAAACCGCTGGCAGTTCGCTTCTACTCGTGCCCAGACGTCCTTTAACATTACGGCAGTTCGCTTCTAGTTGTCCCGTCCTTTCCCATTACGGCAGTTCCACTAATCCTAACCCTCCTCCCAAATCCATGGCTTCCCAAATCTACATGATCGGCGGTGAGTACAAGGTTAGAACCATCACCGGCGATGAGTTCAACGTCATCTACACCCGTTCTTCCGCGACGGTGAAAGGATGCCTTGCTCGCTTTAGATGCATGTTCGAAAACTCGAAAGATGAGTTGGTCGCTAGGCTAGATGTTGAGTACACCACAACCCTGGACAAAGAAAAGAATCTAAAGAAGGAAGAGAAGATGAAGCCCGCCGTGATCCAGGTTTGCGTGCATGACTTATGCTTGGTCTACCACATATGCCATGCCGACATTGAGTGTGAGGAATTTAAGAACTTTCTCAAGGGCAGCCTAGTCCAATTGGTTACTGTAGACTTTAGGAATGATAGAACAGTCCTGGGTCGGATAGGCCTCGTTGTAGGCAGCCCCTTCGACCTCCAGAAGAATGGGTTGGTGCCCTCCCATGATCAGCCTGCAATGCTGACCCTGGCAGGAGCCATGGTTCATCCTTCGTACGGAAAACTGAAGAAACCTCTGCCCACGTTTCATCGTGCATGGCAGTGGAATGTACTAGATATAGACCACATCCACTACACTGCAATGGATGCCTACCTTTGTTTCAGTATCTACAAGGGTTGGATGAAGAGCAAGAGCCAAGTGTGCGGTTCAAGCAAAGAAGTATCGGTGAAAGCACAAGTCCTCCGTGGGTGATTTTGGTAATTAATGTCAACATATCTCTTGTTGGATTAATACTTTTATCTAGTATTTCAGATAAGTTCAACAGTGGAGTGGCCTGGACAAGAGGATGTGGAACCCCTTCAAAATGCTAAGGAGAAAGGATTGGCTCAAGCTCAAAGCTCAGGACTCTACATTTTCTATTTCAGTGATCCAAGATCACATTTAGCCCATAGGAAAAGCCAATACTATTAAAAGGGGATTAGGTGTTGCTTAATGGCTTGCTTGCTCAAAGTGCTTAGTGATATACTCCAAAGCCCTCAGCTACCTTCTCATATCCATATATGTCCCAAACCAAAAGTCAAACTTGGCCCCAGCAATTTGATCCATCCGGCGCCACCGAGTTCTTTTGATATAGCCACTGCCAGAAACCCTAATCAATTCAGTCTCACTGATGGGATCTCGGTGTCACCAAGATGGGCTTGCAATCTCTCTGTTGTCCATTGCAATAATTTCGGTCTCATTGAAATTATGCAATCGGTCCCACCGAGTTTGCTTTACCAACTCTCTGTTTTGCTTATTACCAAAATCGGTCCCACCGAGTTTGTGTAATCGGTCAAGTCGAGATGGGGTTTTACCATAACCCTTGCACATCGGTCCCACCGAGTTGATCATATCGGTCCAACCGAAATGCCTAACAGTCACATTATGAACTAAATCGGTCAGACCGAGTTTTACGATTCGGTCCCACTGAGTTTTGTAAATTGTGTGTAACGGCTAGATTTTGTGTGTAGGCTATATATACCCCTCCACTCTCTCCTCATTTGTGGGGAAAGCCATTAGAACATGCCTATACTTCTAGCATTCATTTTCTGAGAGCGAACCACCTACTCATGTGTTGAGGCCAAGATATTCCAATCCAACCATATGAATCTTGATCTCTAGACTTCCCCAAGTTGCTTTCCACTCAAATCATCTTTCCACCAAATCCAATCCCATGAAAGAGAGTTGAGTGTTGGGGACTATCATTTGAAGCACAAGGGCAGGGAGTTCATCATCAACACACCATCTATTACCTTTTGGAGAGTGGTGTCTCCTAGATTGATTTGGTGTCACTTGGGAGCCTCCGTCAAGATTGTGGAGTTGAACCAAGGAGTTTGTAAGGTCAAGGAGATCGCCTACTTCGTGAAGATATACCCTAGTGAGGCAAGTCCTTCGTGGGCGATGGCCATGGTAGGATAGACAAGGTTGCTTCTTCGTGGACCCTTCGTGTGTGGAGCCCTCCATGGACTACGCAACCGTTACCCTTCGTGGGTTGAAGTCTCCATCAACGTGGATGTACGATAGCACCACCTATCGGAACCATGCCAAAAATCTCCATGTCTCCAATTGCGTTTGCACACTCCAATCCCATCCCTTTACTTTCTTGCAAGTTGCATGCTTTACTTTCCACTGCTCATATACTCTTTGCATGCTTGCTTGATATGTATTGTGAATGGTTAAACTTGTGCTTAAATTCCACCTCAACTTGAAAAACTTAAAAACTACCAACTTTGTGTGTTGAGAGTCTATTCACCCCCTTCTAGACACCTCTTCTCGAGCCTTTCAATTGGTATCAGAGCTTTGGTCTTCATTGCTTTGGTTTAATCACCATTGGAGGAACATGGATGAGTCTACGTTGGAGAGTCTTACACATAGAGTGCCTATACTTGACGGAGAGTACTTTCATGAGTGAAAAAATGAGATGCTTGAGATTTTCAATGAATATCATTTGAGCAAGTACATTACCAACCCTTGTGCGCCCATTGTTGATCCCTTGCATCCCACTCCCGATGAGGATCTTGACATGATTCACAATCTTAGAACTATAAATCTTATCATTAGAGGATTGCCTAGAAATTTGATTGGTCACTTGACAACTCTTGATTGTGCTTATAATATATGGAGATTTCTTGAGGAAAGATTTCCAAACTATTCCTTGCAAAATCTAGATGAGATTCTTAATAAATCAATTGCCTTGAATAAAATGAGTACTAGTGGTCCTAAGTTTGATGTTTGTCTATTTGAGCTTCATGAACTTATGCGTGCCCAAAGAGATGTTAGAATCATTAGCAATATTATCTCCGAAGCCATTAGATTTCATAAAGATGATTATTGTTATGATCATGTATCTAATGAATCACCCTCTCTAGGAATTGATCCATCACATGATGATGTTGAACATGGATACTATGACGAAGATGATGATAGTGACTATGATCTTAATGATGCAGTGAGACACTTTGGTCTTATGCCAAATCTTCGCGGCTACATGGCAGGAGGAAAGGAATGGGTTCTTGATAGTGGATGTACCGATCACATGACCAGAGATAAAGATAGGTTTTGTGAGCTTGCTGAAAATGATGGCCCTCGAAAGTATGTCACTTTTGGTGATAACTCAAAGGGTAAGGTGGTTGGTGTCGGTAAGGTGGTAATCTCACATGACAGCTCCATACAAAATGTTATGCTCGTTGAATCTCTTGGCTATAATCTGCTTTCTGTATCTAGACTAGCTGACTTTGATTTCAATGTCCTATTTACTAAAGTAGATTGCCAGGTGTTTCGTAGAGATAATCAGAAAATGGTCTTTACCGGCATATGTAGAGGTGATCTATACATTGTTTATTTCACTAAAAAGGCTCAACCTAGAACTTGCTTAATTGCTAAGTCTTCCAAAGGCTGGTTGTGGCATAGACGGTTAGGTCATGTGGGCATGCGAAACCTTGACAAGCTTATTAAAGGTGATCATATCCTTGGTGTTAAAGATGTCATATTTGATAAGGATAGACTTTCCAGCGCTTGCCAAGTAGGAAAACAGGTTGGAGGAAGCGACCCCATGAAGAACATCATGACCACAAGAAGACCGCTTGAGCTACTTCACATGGATCTCTTTGGTCCCAACGCCCACAAAAGTCTCGGTGGAAACTCATTTGGTCTAGTTATAGTTGATGATTTTTCAAGATTTACGTTGGTGTTCTTTCTCGATGATTAATCGAGGACCAAAAGATCTTCAAGAACCTCGCTAGGAAGGCCCAAAATCAATTTGAAGTGAAGATCAAGAAGGTTCACAGCGACAACGGAATGGAGTTCAAGAATGCCAATGTGGACACATTCCTTGACGAAGAAGGTATCTCACATCAATTCTCAGCTACGTACACACCTCAACAAAATGGAGTTGTTGAGAGGAAGAACCGGACGCTCATCGAAATTGCGACAACGATGCTTTATGAACACAAGACGCCAAAACACTTTTGGGCGGAAGCGGTTGAGACAGCTTGTCATGCAACAAATCGCTTGTATCTGCACAAGCTACACGGCAAGACGGCATACGAGCTCCTCATCTGTGACAATCCCAAGTTGGATACTTTCGAGTATTCGGCTCAAAGTGCTACATTCTTGATAAGCATCGTCGTTCTAAATTTGCTCCCAAATCTCATGAAGGTTTCCTACTTGGTTATGGCTCAAACTCTCACACTTACCGTGTCTACAACAATTTCACCCGAAAGGTTGAAGAGACGGTAGATGTGAAGTTTGATGAATCTAACGGCTCGCAATTACAGCAATTGCCAATTGATGTAGGAGATAAATACCCTTTAGAAGCAATCCAAGACTTGTCTATTGGCAAGATCCGTCCAATGGAGGTGAAGGAGAGTACCTCGTCCATCCAGGTGGAAGCTTCTACCTCACGACAAGGTGAACCAAGAGTTGATATGGAAGCATCCACAAGTGGGACACACCAAGATGAAGAAAACGAGGAAGTACACATAGATTAACCTCATTAACCTCCTTCTCCACCACGACAAGAGAACGACAACGTCAACAATGAAGAAGGCCAAGAAGAAGAACGAGATGATGAAGAAGATGGTCCACCTCGACCAAAACAAAAGCTCTCACGAGTTCGAGCAAGAGTCGCTAGAGACCATCCCGTCGAACAAATCTACAATGATATACAAATCGGGAGAATCACTCGCTCTAAATCTCGTTTGGCTAATTTTTGTGAACATTATTCATTCATCTCTAGCATTGAACCCATGAAGGTTGAAGAAGCATTGGCAGATCCGGATTGGATAAATGCCATGCACGAAGAGCTACACAACTTTGAGAGAAACCAAGTGTGGACATTGGTCGAGAAGCCCGACAACAACCACAACATTATTGGTGCCAAATGGGTGTTTTGCAACAAGCAAGATGAAGATGGACAAGTAGTTCACAACAAAGCACGTCTTGTCGCCCAAGGCTACACTCAAGTCGAAGGTATGGACTATGGTGAGACATATGCCCCCGTTGCTAGACTTGAGTCCGTCCGCATATTGCTTGCCTATGCTAATCACCATGATATCACCTTGTACCAAATGGACATTAAAATTCCTTTTCTAAATGGTTAAATTGAGGAGGAAGTTTATGTCAAACAACCTCCCGGCTTTGTTAATCCTAAGAAACCCAATCATGTTTACAAACTTCATAAAGCTCTTTACGGTCTTAAACAAGCTCCTAGAGCATGGTATAAATACTTGACCAAGTTCCTTATTGAAAAAGGCTTTGAGATTGGAAAAATTGATTCTACTCTTTTCACTAAAAGGGTTAATGGAGAATTATTTGTGTGACAAATTTATGTTGATGATATTATATTTGGTCTGACTAACTTTGTCGACGCTTAAGGAACGGGGTCCCTAGAGTGCTCGTCATGCTGCCATGGCGTGGCTCCACCAAAGGGCCCAAGACGCCTGCCTTCATCAACCCAACACTCAAGACCCTTGCGAGGGGCCAAGCCTCGTGGGGCGGACGACGTAAGGCCTCTTCGGGGGTCGCCTCACCAGGCAGGCTCGCGAGGAGGTGGAGAAATCAAGGCAAGGTGTACCTCGCGAGGTTCCCGTGACGCAAGCCATGTTGACCACGGCTAGGCAGGCTCCAGGCGGGCGCTAGCACGCATAGTGTCCTCGTTTTCCCTTTAGTGCTAAGGGGGCAGGCGTAGGCGCGGAGTACCGAGGTATCTGGCAAAGGTTTCCATATCGGTGCAACAAGACCAAGACTAGCAGGACGGCAGGACGGATGTCACCATGGAACCCAAGACGGTGTCATCACCAGCGCCTTTGACAGGTGAAGACCACCTTTAGTCAGGATAGCTTGTACTAGCTGTCGCCTTTCAAAATGGCCGTTGTTGGATCCCTTCCCGCTCAATATTTGGGGAGATGACCAGGGCCTCTATAAATAGGGCTAGCCACCACAATAGAAGGGGGATTCAGATGATCCTCACCCACACAAGCTCGCTAGCTTAAGAACACCTCTCCTCGCGAGGCTATTCTTCCCTTGTACTGTCCATCATCAGCCCAAGAGGCAATCCACCACCACCACACAGGAGTAGGGTATTACACCACAACGGTGGCCCAAACCTGTATAAATCTCGTGTCTCTTATGTTCTGAGTTCATCGTGCTAGCCTAGAGATCACGACGAGGCTGATGCCGTGTTTCGGTAGGGGGAAATACGCACCCTGTAGGATCGAAAGTATGTCTAGAGGGGGGGGGTACTTAGGCATTCTTGTCCATCCATTTGGTCAGAAAAATCAAAACGACCAAAACAACAAATGGATGTCCTCGAATGGATAAAATCATGCATCCAACATGCTCACACAATAAGATAGCAAATGAAATATGTGTCAAACATGCACAATCAAAAACTCTAGCAACTAACACACAATTTGTCGATGACTAGGTCATCTATATATGAGTATATTGACTTAGGAGCCAAATGAGAACATTTGATCATAGGTCATACTCATCGTTTAAGCACAAGTGGGGTTACCACTTTTACATAAAGCATTGATGTGTTCACATCATTTGAAGATGCTTTAGCTCAATTTTTAGAGCAAAGCTTCCCTAGATGTGAGAACCCCTTTAAAGGGTCAAACTAACCTTGGGTTGTCGAGAAGACTTCATGTAGATGTTGAAGATGTGGATGCTCAATGTTGATGAAGATCATCAAGAGTTGGGAGCTATCCTTTGATTCGGCACTTTCAATACCTGCATGGGTTAGTCCCACAAGGAACAAACAAGGATATCCATGGACATAGATTGAAGTTCACAATAGATGATGTCCATGAAAGCAATGATTACCTTGTCCCTTGACTTACCAACAAGAGGGTTTGTGACTCCATGAACTAGTGCACAATGTGGAAGTTGATTGCACAAGTTTTTGCCAAAATGAATGTGAGTGAAGTATGTTGGCGGAGTCACCCTCAAGAACTTTCTAGTTCTTCTTCTTCGATCCACATCATCTTGATGGGAATCCTTGGGGTTGTAGTTGAGCTTGACGAAGTAGAACTTGACTTTTCCTTGGGAACCCACTTGACCATGGCTTGAGGTGCTTCAACAAATGCATCAATCTCCTCTTGAAGCTTGTCCTTGCCTTTTAGCTTGTGGTCTTGTGGTGGAAGGTCATCTTGAGCTTATTCCACATTGGAAGAAGTAGGATCATACTTCTCCTTTTGAGAAACAAACTGTGGAGTAGGATATTGACCTTCTTCCCATTCAACACCTTCGGCGTTGAACTTTCGCTCAAAACCAATTCCTTGATTCTTCCGTGCCTTCCTTGCTTAAGTAACAATTTCTCAAAGTTCTTGCTTCCGCAAGGCTCTTGTAGACACCTTTCTATAATCCCTTTCAATAAACTATTTTCTTGCTCAAGTGTAACTTGGCTTGAAACATTGTTAGTGGAATCAAGAGAACTACTAGAAGCAACAATATTGGATTTAGCATGGTTATTGTTACTACTAGAGAGAGAATTTTTCTTATGCTTGTCATGCTTAGTCTTAATGGTTGGCAAGAAATTAGACAAGAGAAGTCGTTTGGCAAGATATGAAGAACTCTTCTTTCGAAGATCGTCATTGATTGCTTTTAGAAACTCATGTTCTTGCTCTAGAGTGAGCTTCTCGAAGCGTAGCTTCTCATGAGATCTTAGGAGCTCTCTATGATCTTCTTGAGTTGTTTCATGAGCTAACTTAAGAGTGTTTAGTTCTTTAGTTAGACGCTGAATCTCCTTCATAGCATTGTCATTTGACTCTTCTCGACTATAAAGACTACTAGCATGTTCATCATTACTAGGTTCATTGGATTTATCAAGCAAGAGCTCATCTTCACCAAGCAAGTCATCCTCATCACTATCAAAGTCAATGAATTCAGGGTGTGATACCTTGGGGCCTTTAGCCATGAAGCATCTTCCAATTCCCTCATTTGGTGAATCAAATATGTCGAGGAGTTGGAGTTGGAGGATACGAGAGCAAGACCGCAACACCTTCATCTTGATCTGTAGTCGGAGTTGGAGTGATAGCTTCCTTCGGATTGATTGTCGGAGTCGGAGCCGAGACCCATTCACCTACATGAGCTTGACGCTTTCTTCTTGTGTAGCTCCTTGATGACTTGTCTTTCCTCTCCGAATCCTTGCTTCTCCGAGAGGATCTTCGCTCATAACGATCATCTCTGCCCTTCTCTCTTTCCGAGGTGACTCATCTCTTGAGCTTCTTCTTCTTGGAGATTCTTCTCTTCTCTTGTGGGGAGCCAGACACTCATTTGAGTAGTGTCCGGTCTTCCACAATTGTAGCAGCTTCGATCACGACTAGAAGATCTCTTTTCATCATATGATCTAGACTTTGAGCTTCTCTCTTTGCTTCTATTCTTGTAGAATTTGTTGAAGTTCTTGACCATTAGGCTTATCTCTTCATTGGAAACTAACTTGTCACTTGAGGTTGTGGGAGCATCACTTGTAGCTTTGTAAGCACCACTTGACTTGTTGTGAAGCTCTTCCTTATCCTTAAGTGTCATCTCATGAGCAACAATTCTTCCAATGACTTCGGTTGGCTTGAGATTCTTGTAGTTTGGCATCATTTGGATCAAAGTGCACACGGTGTCATACTTTCCATCCAAAGCTCTGAGAATCTTCTTGATGATGAATCGGTCGGTCATTTCTTCGCTTCCTAAGCCGGCAATCTCATTTGTGACGAGAGCAAGCCTAGAGTACATTTCAAATAATTCCCTTCACCATCCTTCATCTTGAACTTGTCAAGTCGACCTTGAAGAATGTCTAGCTTTGATTCCTTCACGGACTTGGTACCTTCGTGCATTTCAACCAAAGTATCCCAAATCTCTCGTTGCATTCTCAAGACGGCTGATTTTGTTGAACTCCTCGACACAAGGCATTGAAGAGAATGTCACAAGCTTGAGCATTGTTTTGCAACATCCGCAATTCTTCCGCTAGAAGCCATGATCCGAACTTTTCCTTCCTCAAGAATTCACCTTGCATACCAACACAAATAATGCCACATGCGGCTGGGTTATGGCCAAGAATATGCATTTTCATTTTATGCTTCCAACTAGCAAAATTTGTACCATCAAAGTAAGGACCTCTACGAAAATTACCCTCACTAGACGCCATACTCTCCTAGGTTGTGAAACCAAGCTTATGGAGTCCAATGCAATGGAAACCAATACAATGGAGACCAAAGCTCTGATACCACTTGTAGGATCGAAAGTATGTCTAGAGGGGGGGTGATTAGACTACTTGACAATATAAAAATTCTGCATTTTGACAAAGAACAGTTTTTGACAGATTCACAATTATGATCAAGTCAAGCATCACCCTACACATGCAATTCTAGAGTATAGGTAGCGGAAAGTAAATTGCACATGTAGTAAAGAGAGGTGGAGAAGAGCAAACGCAATTTTGGAGACGCGTGATTTTTCTCGTGGTTCCGATAGGTGGTGCTATCGCATTTCCACGCTGATGGAGACTTCAACCCACGGAGGGTAACGGCTGCGAGAGTCCACGGAGGGCTCCACCCACGAAGGGTCCACGAAGAAGCAACCTTGTCTATTCCATCATGGCCTACGCCCACGGAGGTCTAGCCTTACTCGGGGTAGATCTTCACGAAGTAGGCGATCTCCTTGCCCTTACAAACTTCTTGGTTCAACTCCACATCTCGACGGAGGCTCCCAAGCGACACCTAACCAATCTAGGAGGCACCACCCTCCAAAAGGTAATAGATGGTGTTGATGATGATGAACTCCTTGCTCTTGTGCTTCAAATGATAATCTCCCCAACAGGACCCCGATCAGCTCCGGTTCCCACAGGACCCCGATCAGCTGCTATTCCAGTGACTGACACCAGGACTACAACCTCAGCACCTCCCACAGTTCCAGCTCCAGTTGCTCCTACTCCAGCTCCAGCTCCAAAGTGACCACTCCTCCAAAGACAGACATCACCAAGTCTTCGCCGATGTCTGTCATATCCACTCCGACATCAACCCATACGGAGCCGCCAAAGAGAGTCCCCAAAGGACGTTTAGCTCTATGCCTTTACGAACTTTTTGGTAACTTGTTGCCAAAGGGGGAGAAATTGTATAGATCATAGGACTTCGAGAGAGAGAGTGCTGTTGTCTTTGCACTTTTTGCTCTTTCGTTCTTCTACGGTTTCTTTGAGATACTTTTGGTTTTCGAGACATTCAGTGTGTTTGATACTACGTTTGATTCTACCTTAATGAGTGCTTGGTCGTACTATGCTTTAATGTGTGCTTAATGCTTATCATATGCCATTCCTATCTTGTATGACCATTTGCTCATGTCTTGGTGATTGGGTGCATGCTGTTCATTCTTATCATTTGTGCGCTCCACCAAGATGTATGTGACATGGAAGAGTGACCCATGATCCTAATCGATTGTGCATTTGCATTCAAACGCAAATCTTAAATAATGCACAAATTTAGGGGGAGCTCTTGCTTATCACATACTTCTCAAAGCTTATTTATATTATTCATTGATTATATCCTTTGTCGAAGTTTGATCTATATGTTGTCATCAATTACCAAAAAGGGGAGATTGAAAGTGCAACTAATCCCGGGTGGTTTTGGTAATTAATAACAACATATATATCATTGAACTAATAGTTACTTGAGAATCATTTCAGAAAGTTTAGTGATATGGGTATGGCAAGGACTGAAGAAGTGGACCCCTCAAAATGCTAAGGCGCATTGGCAAAAGCTCAAGACTCTATTTTTGGTTTAGTGATCCAAGATCACATTGAGTCCATAGGAAAGCCAATACTATTAAAAGGGGATGAGGTTATGATGATGATCTGGTTGCTCAAGTGCTTAGTGATACCTCTCCTAAACTATCAGCAACTTTCACTGCCATATACACTCATAAGTAGTCTCGGTCCCACCGATTTTCCAAACTCAGTCACACCGAGGTGAACCACCTCAGCCATAAAGCCAACCCTAGAAAACTCGGATTTTCCGATTCTGAACTCGGTCTCACCGAAACTTGAGTTGCCAAGCTTCTGTAACCTTCTGTCATCATATCGGTGTCACCGAGATGATAAAGTCGGTCCCACCGAAATTGGCAAGCTCTTGTCTTTGCACGAATCGGACTAACCGAGATTGTATTTTTGGTCCCACCGAAAATCCCAACGTTCACATTATTTGAACTTTCGGTCTCACCGAGTTGTCAACTTCGGTCCCACCGAGATTGGTCAAATGTGTGTAACGGTTGGATTTTGTGTGGAGGCTATAAATACCCCTCCACCCCTCTTCATTCGTGGAGAGAGCCATCGAAAGAACTACCACTCCTATCTTACATTTCGAGAAGAGAACTACCTACCCTTGTGTTGAGATCAAGTTGCTCCACTCCCACCATATGAAGCTTGATCTCTAGCCTTCCCAAGTTGCTTTCCACTCAATCCTTTCTTCCACCACAGCCAAATCAGCGAGGAGAGTTGAGTGTTGGGGAGATTATCATTTGAAGCACAAGAGCAAGGAGTTCATCATCATCAACACCATCTATTACCTTTTGGAGGGTGGTGCCTCCTAGATTGGTTAGGTGTCGCTTGGGAGCCTCCACGAGATGTGGAGTTGAACCAAGAAGTTTGTAAGGGCAAGGAGATCGCCTACTTCGTGAAGATCTACCTCGAGTAAGGCTAGCCCTCCGTGGGCGTAGGCCATGATGGAATAGACAAGGTTGCTTCTTCGTGGACCCTTCGTGGGTGGAGCCCTCCGTGGACTCTCGCAGCCGTTACCCTCCGTGGGTTGAAGTCTCCATCAACGTGGAAGTACGATAGCACCACCTATCGGAACCACGAGAAAAATCACCGCGTCTCCAAAATTGCGTTTGCTCTTCTCCACCTCTCTTTACTACATGTGCAATTTACTTTCCGCTGCCTATACTCTAGAATTGCATGTGTAGGGTGATGTTTGACTTGATCATAATTGTGAATCTGTCAAAAACTGTTCTTTGTCAAAAGGCAGAATTTTTATATTGTCAAGTAGTCTAATCACCCCCCCTCTAGACATACTTTCGATCCTACACACCCCAGTGTTCGAACCTTAAGGGTTTTACCGGAACCCGATATCCGACATTTGGCGCGCCAGGTAGGGGTGTGCCGAAGTCTTCCCTCTGCTGGTCCGCGTCCCACTACTTCGTCACATCCATTTCCGGTGACCCGATCACCAACGCCGACCGCTGGGCGGCCTGGCCAGCTCAGGCCATGCCGCTTGCCCAAGAAGACGTCAACCCCGCGCCCCAGGTAGCCTGCGCACCGCAGAACGCTGCGGGGCGCGGGCGGCGTGGTCACGCACTGCCCGCCCTTACTCCTCGGCAGGTGCGGCAGCCGCAAGGGCCTCAAGCCACGATGTGGCCACAGTGCCGCACACCCAATGGGAACAAGCAAACATGAGAGCCACGCTCACTGTGGCTCGGAAGCTGCTACGATGCAGGTTGATGGAGAGTGGACGGGACGCGTTGCTGGAGCGTGTTGCCGAGCTCCTTGATGTCGTGGCCTCGAGGGCACCGCCCTTCTGCTTCCAGCGTCCACCCTGGGCCCCTGTCGGATCACGCGACGGGCCTCTCCGTGCCCGCGTGCCCCCAGGCCCACCCCAAGGCTTCGTCGACACCAGCTCAACCATCGGCGCCAGACGCCATGCTGCACCAGCACCAACTCCGGTGAACGAGGGCATGCGCATCACTGCCTACGGCCCGGGCGGGCCGCTGCCCTACCATCCTCATGACGGCGCGCTAGGCCAGGCAACATGGAGCGTGGGACACTATGGCGAAGTCTTCGAGGCGGCGGTCTCGGAGGCTTACGTGCCCCGCATGGTGGATCAAGGGCATGCGCTGGAAGACAACCCTCGCTCGTTCCTCGGGCCAGGCTGGGAGGAAGAGACGCCAGAAGCCGAGCCTTTCCAGGAGCCTCAAGAAAGCCTCACCAACCGCACTGGTGGCAGCAGCTACCAGGTACCGCTAATTCCTCAGGAGCAAGCTTATGCTAACCATGGGTCGTAGGAGGTTCAGGTCATAGCGGCGGACGACGGCCCCAGCTCGGCAGCCTCCCTTCCACTAGGAGGAGCGCACTGGGGGCTGTCGCGAAGGGGCCGGGAGCCAGGCCCACCCCACGGCGCACGGAACAAGGCGTCCCCCGGAGGTAGGCCCTATGCCGGGGAGGTGCTACAAAGCCTACCCCCGGAAGAGGACCCGTGGTTGCCGAGGGCGCCGCTGGCGTCCCCTTTACCCCTTTGGCATCGTCCTGGTATCCAGTCGCCGCCAATGGTGGCCGAGGGTGGTGCAAGGCAGGGCCCTCATCTGGCAATATCAAGCAAGGCCAGGTGCCTGTGAAGAAGGCCCAGTGCCTGTGAAGCTCGCCGCCTGTGACACTCTCATGTAATAATGAGTGGGGCTGTACACGCCTCGGAGTCTCCGGAGTGCCGCCCTTAGGCCTCAGGGGCTCCCTCCCATGCCCAGTGGCAGCACTTAGCTCCGCGCTGGTGAGAAGACGTCGAAGACTAGACTAGGCGCCAGACGCGGCCTTTTGCTTTTTGCCTCCCTTTCTATGGTCGTGCTTCCTTGCTTCGGATTTAAGTTGAAATTGAATTTGCATTTGTGTGTGCGGGGGAGGGGGGGGGGGTTTGCTCGTTCATGTGATTTCTTGCGTTCTGGTTTCCGCCTTAATTTGGAGTTCGCACCAGCTGCCTCTCTCTCGTGATCCCCTTGCGGGCGGGGCTGGGTGATGTGCACGTGCGCTGTGCACCTGCCACACTCCGGACGGTCCTTGCTCTCGAGAGGCCCTCTCGACCAGGTCGGCAGGTTCCTCAAGGGATCCTCGAAGCTCACGACTTCACGAGCCGATTCAGGACTTGTCCTGGCTAAAGGTAAACCACAACAACAAGCTCGCCGCAAGGCCCGCAGGATCATGGAGGCACATATTCAACATCAGTCCTAAAAGCATAAGGATGACAATCTTTTTACATGAGGGGCATCCCCTCCCAAAATGCTCTTACAACCTTTGGGGCCGCGCCCGAGCTTCTGTATGCAGGATAAACAGCAGAGAAGCATGGGATCAGTCAGACATATCACTCACCGCATCCTCCTGGTCGCCTCTAGACGCATCGCTGGTGCCGCTGTCGCTATCACTGGCATCACCATCACCATCACCGGCGCCATCGTCCCTGCCATTGACCATGTCGCCTTCATCTGCCGCGACTACCACCCCGTCGCCGTCGGAAGCAAAAGGCCCTAACAAGCGCATCCACGTTATCCACCACCCACCACGCCAGGTCGCCCCGGATGGCCTCAGGCACCGGTGCGATGATGACGTCAAATTCAAACTTAGGATTGGTGCTCTGAAGATGTCTGAAAACGCGGGAAAACGCGTGCCCAAGTAGGCTGCGGCTCCTCTCCTCAACAAGCTGGTGAGCTCTCTCAAAGCGGTTCTCCTGGCACGTCACCATGTCAGTGAAGAAGCGGAGGTGACTGGCATAGTTAGTCATGTGGGGATGCGGGGCATTCTCATTACAGATGTTGCCCAGGGCCGCGTTGGCCCTATTCCTGAGGTCTTGGAGCATGGGGCTGTGCACGTGCTCCAGCGTCTGCCATTGAAGCACTTCCTCTCTATTCTGCCGTGCGATGGATTTGGCGTCGGCAACCCGCTGCTGAAGAGGAAGCAACTCGGTGCGGGCGGAGCCAGCTCAGCCTACACCGAGACCAGGGCGGCCGCGGTGGCCTCTGCGCGCCGTTCCGCTTTGGTTAGCCTGGACCTGAGGGCGGCAGCCCTACCCGCAGCCTCGGCTTCAACCAGCTTCAGCTTCAGGTCATACCCGCTTGCAAGATCTGCGCGGGCCTCGGCCACGCGGTGGTCGACCTCTTCCTGGACCCGGGCCTCATGCGCGCCAACATCGTCCTCCGCTTGGGCAACCTGGTGCTCCCTCGTCTCCAACCGCTCAAGATCAAGACTGCGCTCGGCGGCCTCCAGTGTCAGCTTACTCACGCTTCCAGAGCTCCTCCTCGACAGGCGTCCCCCTCAGCGGTGCAAGTGCGGCTTGGCGCAACTCCACTTGCTGCTCCAGGGAGGCGCTCCAGGCATGGACCTCCTACGTGCGCTTCTCCGCGACCTCGCGACGATGATCTGCTTCCCAGGCCTCCTCCAAAGCTCGTGAGCAGGCCTCTCGTGAGGTCGCAAGGGATGCTTCGGCCTTCGCATTGTCAAGCTTGCGCTGGTGGCGCGCGAGGTTGATGGCCACCTTCAGTTTACATCATTCCTCGATCAGCTGCAGGCCCTCGGCATCAAGCCGCGCGTCTACGTCCGCAATCTCTCCACCAAGCTAGCCCATCGCGTCCATCGCCTTTTGGAAGAACTCGTGGCGGACGACGCTTCGTTCGTGCGCGAGCTTGAGCACGCTACTGATGTCGTCCCCCGTCTTGGGTGCCGTCAGCGGGATCCGAAGCGGTTCGCCCCCTCTCGGCAGGGGGCTGGGGGCTGGCGCCCCCACAATCATTGGCGCAGGCCCGCCACTTGAAGAGGAGCCTAGGATGGATGCCAACTAGCTGCTGTCCACAACCAGAGGAGGAACTCTGGGTAAGCCGGCCGCGCTTCGGGCAAGGCTGCGGAGGAAAGGCGGCAATGGCACGAGCTGAAGGCACCTTGCAGGCAGTCTTGCTTCTCCGGCCGACCCCGCGCCAGGGGCAGCATACAAGCTTGGGATGCTCAAGGCAAGCGATGAAGGCAAGGCCAGAGGAGGCTGCTTCTCGGGATACTCTGCGGGCTTGGCAGGAGGGGCCCTGAAGATAGTCAGGAGAGGAAGCAGCGATCGTAGAATCACAAGGATAAGGTACTTAGTCGTCAATGGCGATGTACTTTCTATGCTTCAACGGTCGGTTTGTGCCACCACTGCAGCTCAAAGACACGTTCCTCTTGCGGAGCGTGGTGATATGTCTCCAACGTATCTATAATTTATGAAGCATTCATGCTATTTTATTATCTGTTTTGAATGATTATGGGCTTTATTATACACTTTTATATTACTTTTGGGACTAACCTATTAACCGGAGGCCCAGCCCATATTGATGTTTTATTGTCTGTTTCAGTATTTTGAAGAAAATGAATATCAAATGGAGTCCAACGGAATGAAACCTTCGGGAGCGTGATTTTTAGGAAGAATATGATCCGGGAGACTTGGAGTGCAAGCCAGGGGATCATCGAGGAGGCCACGAGACAGGGGGGCACGCCCACCCCCTGGGCGCGCCCTACCCTCTTATGGGCCCCTCGAGGCTCCCCCGGCCTACTTCTTTCGCCTATATAAACCTACGTACCCTAAAAACATCAATACAGAAGATAGATCGGGAGTTCCGCTACCGCAAGCCTCTGTAGCCACCAAAAACCTCTCAGGAGCCCGTTCCGGCACCCTGCCAGAGGGGGAACCCATCACCGGTGGCCATCTTCATCATCTCGGTGCCATCCATGACGAGGAGGGAGTAGTTCACCCTCGGGGCTGAGGGTATGTACCAGTAGCTATGTGTTTGATCTCTCTCTCTCTCTCTCTCTCTCTCTCTCGTGTTCTCTCTATGGCACGATCTTGATGTATCGTGAGCTTTGCTATTGTAGTTGGATCTTATGATGTTTCTCCCCCTCTACTCTCTTTTGATGAATTGAGTTTTCCTCTTGAAGTTATCTTATCGGATTGAGTCTTTAATGATTTGAGAACACTTGATGTATGTCTTGCCGTGTTTATCTATGGTGACAGTGGGATATCACGTGCCACTTGATGTATGTTTTGGTGATCAACTTGCGGGTTCCTCCCATGAACCTATGCATAGGGGTTGGCACACGTTTTCGTCTTGACTCTCCGGTAGAAACTTTGGGGCACTCTTTGAAGTACTTTGTGTTGGATGAATAGATGAATCTGAGATTGTGTGATGCATATCGTATAATCATGCCCACGGATACTTGAGGTGACAATGGAGTATCTAGGTGACATTAGGGTTTTGGTTGATTTGTGTCTTAAGCTGTTATTCTAGTATGAACTCTTGAATAGATTGATCCGAAAGAATAACTTTGAGGTGGTTTCGTACTCTACCATAATCTCTTCGTTTGTTCTCCGCTATTAGTGGCTTTGGAGTGACTCTTTGTTGCATGTTGAGGGATTCTTATATGATCTATCTATGTTATTATTTTTGAGAGAACTTGCACTAGTGAAAGTATGAACCCTATGCCTTGTTTCCTACCATTGCAACACCGTTTACACCCACTTTTATTATTAGTTACCTTGCTGTTTTTATAATTTCAGATTACAAAAACCTATATCTGCTATCCATATTGCACTTGTATCAGCATCTCTTCGCCGAACTAGTTCACCTATACAATTTACCATTGTCTTGGGTGTGTTGGGGACACAAGAGACTCTTTGTTATTTGGTTGCAGGGTTGCTTGCGAGAGACCATCTTCATCCTACACCTCCTACGGATTGATAAACCTTAGGTCATCCACTTGGGGACACAAGAGACTCTTTGCTACTGTTCTACAAACCTCTGCACTTGGAGGCCCAACAACGTCTACAAGAAGAAGGTTGTGTAGTAGACATCAAGCTCTTTTCTGGCGCCGTTGCCGGGGAGGCTAGGTAAGCGGCACTCACACCCCGTCAATCAAGCTCTTTTCTGGCGCCGCTGCCGGGGAGGTGAGTGCTTGAAGGTATATCTTTAGATCTTGCAATCGAATCTTTTTGTTTCTTGTTTTAATCACTAGTTTAGTTTATAAAATAAAACTACAAAAAATGGAGTTAAGTTTGTCTCTTACACTTCATCTTTTTAAAATCTTTCGTGAGTATGATGAAAAGGAAAATTGTGCTCAAGTGCTAGAAGAAGAAATCTATAGAATGTTGGGCACTAAGTCTTTGTATGATGAGCATGATTGCAATGTTGTTAGTATGAATTCCTTGAATATCCATGATGCTAATGATATTCAAAGCCACAAGCTTGGGGAAGCTATGTTTGATGAATATGATATTTTTTGTGCCCCAAGTTTTGATGAGCAAATTTATTATGATGAAAGCATACCTCCTATTTATGATGATTATATTGATTAAAGTGGGTTTGGAAGAGTGTCAACTTTAGGAAGTAGTGATCCCACTATTTTGGAGGATGTTGAATCTTATTGCGATGAATATGAAAGTGGATTTGGAAGAGTGTCAACTTTATTTAGTGATGATTCCACTATTTCCGAAGAGGTTCCAATTGATTATGAGAACAAAGTTGCTATCTATGATGATTATTGTGATGACTTGTACGCTATTTGGAATAATGATAACCATGAAACTTGTCATCATGATTTTTGTTTTCAATTGGATTATGCCTCAGATGATAATTATTTTGTTGAGTTTGCTTCCACTACTATTCATGAGAAGAATTTTGCTTATGTGGAGAGTAGTAAATTTTCTATGCTTATAGACCATGAAAAGAATGCTTTAGGTGCTGGTTATATTGTTGAATTCATTCCTGATGCTACTGAAAATTATTATGAGGGAGGAATATATGCTTTTAGGAATTGCAATAATGTCAAGTTTCCTCTCCATGTGTTGAAAATCTTGAAGCTATGCTTGTTTTACCTTCCTATGCTAGTTGATTATTGTTCCCATAAGTTGTTTGCTCACAAAATCCCTATGCATGGGAAGTGGGTTAGGCTTAAATGTGCTAGTCATATGCTTCATGATGCTCCCGTTATGTTTCAATTCTTATCTTTTATGTGAGCATCATTGTCATCATTATGCCTAGCTAGAAAGGCATTAAAAGAAAAGCGCTTGTTGGGAGACAACCCAATATTTACCCTTACTGTTTTTGTGTGTCCACATGTTTATGCTACTGTAGTAATCATGTTTTATAGCTTTTGTTTCAATAAAGTGCCAAGTTAAGACCTTTAGGATAGCTTACGATGATAGTTGTGTTGATCCTGCTCAGAATCAGAAACTTTTGCACCCAGTAAATTAGTTTTGTTAATTCACTAGTTGAAGCTGGAAGTGAGCGCGACGCACACCTTCCCCACGGCCTCCAGGTTGAGCACCAGCGACCGGCCGATGGCGGGCTCGATTGTCGAGGGAGGATAGGCTGAGGACAGAGGCTTCTTCCCCTTCTCCGCGCTGGTTGGTGCCATGGCAATGGAGGAGGCAGAGCTCGAGTCAGATTGGGATCAGAAGCAGGAGCTCGAGGAAGAAGGGAGAATAGGAAGCATGCTGCCTGCGAGGAGGAAATAACTATGTAGAGCACCGTGGCTGCATAGCCAGGCGGATATTGGGGCAGCGTGGGGAAGCGGAGGCACCCACGTCCAATCAGTCGCCACGCGTCAACCAAGGCCGCAGGCAATTGGGGCCCGCAGCGCTCCGCACTTGCCCTTTGGCTTCGCAGCTAAGCCAAGTCCGAGCGCGCCTTGGGCCCGGGGGCTACTGTCAGCGTCCTGGGAATGGGGGTCCCAAGACTTGCCTACCTACGGCCCGCGGTGTGGCTCCACCAATGGCCCAGCATGGCCCGTCTTCATCAACCCAACACTGAAGTCCCTCGCGAGGGGCCAAGCCTCGCGGGGCGGACGATGTAAGGCCTCCTTAGGGGCGGCCTTGCCAGGAAGGCTCGCGAGGAGGCGGAGAGATCAAGGCAAGGAGTACCTCACGAGGTTACTGTGACGCAAGCCATGATGACCAAGGCCAAGAGGGCGCCAGGCGGGCGCCAGCGCACATAGTGTCCTTGTTTCCCCTGTAGTGCTAAGGGGGCAAGCGCACGTGCGGAGTACCGAGGCATCAGGCAAAGGTTTCCATATCGGTGCAACAAGACCAAGACCAGCAGGACGGCAGGACGGAGGTCACCATGGAGGCGAAGACGGTGTCATCACCAGCGCCTTTGACACGCGAATACCACCATTAGTCAGGATAGCTTGTACTAGCTGTCCCCTTTCAAAATGGTCGTTTTTGGATCCCTTCCCGCTCAATATTTGGGGAGAGGGCCAGGGCCTCTATAAATAGGGCTAGCCACCATAGTAGAAGGGGGTTTCAGATGATCCTCACCCACACAAGCTCGCCAACTTAAGAACACCTCTCCTCGCGACGCTGTTCTTCCCTTGTACTGTTCATCATCAGCCCAAGAGGCAATCCACCACCACCACATAGGAGTAGGGTATTACACCACAACAGTGGCCCGAACCTGTATAAATCTCGTGTCTCTTGTGTTGTGAGTTCATCATGCTTGTCTAGAGATCGTGGCGAGGCTGAGCGTGTGTTTCGGTAGGGGGAAATCTTCGTGCGCACCCCAGTGTTCGAAACTTAAGGGTTTTGCCGGAACCCGATATTCGACATAACCCTCATTTTAGTGAGAAGTTTGGAAAGCTTATGTCGAAAAAGTTTGAGATGTCTATGATGAGTGAACTAAAGTTCTTTCTTGGTTTGCAAATCAAGCAAACTAAGGAAGGTACCTTTGTATCCCAAACAAAGTACACCAAGGACTTATTCAAGAAGTTCAATATGCAAGAATGCAAAGGTATGAGAACATCCATGCCTACTGGTGGACATCTTGACTTGACTAAAGATGGTGAACCCGTTGATCAAAAAGTTTACCGCTCTATGATTGGTTCATTGTTATATCTATGTGCCTCTCGTCCCGATATTATGCTAAGTGTGTGCATGTGTGCACGATATCAAGCAGCCCCCAAAGAATGTCATCTTAAGGCTGTGAAAAGGATAGTGAGATACTTAATACATACACCAAATTTTGGCATTTGGTATCCTATAAGAGGTCTTCTTTTGATCTTGTTGGCTACTCTGATTCGGACTATGCCGGTGACAAGGTTGATAGAAAGTCCACTTCGGGTACTTGTCAATTTCTTGGTAGATCTCTAGTGTCTTGGTCCTCCAAGAAACAAAACACGGTATCCTTATCCACCGCCAAAGCGGAATACATCGCCACCGGTTCATGTTGTGCTCAATTACTTTGGATGACCCAAACTCTTCAAGATTATGGGATATATGTGAAACATGTTCCATTGCTTTGTGACAATGAAAGTGCTATTAAGATTGCTCACAATCCCGTGCAACATTCTCGAACTAAGCATATTGAAGTTCGTCATCATTTCATTTGAGATCATGTTGCTAAGGGTGATATCAACCTTAAGCATGTTCGTACTGACAAGCAATTGGCGGATATATTCACTAAACCACTTGATGAGAAAGTGTTTTGCAGGTTGAGAGGTGAATTGAACATCATTGATGCTTTAAACTTGGAGTAAGAACTCCATATGGATACATGCAAGACATGAGCCTATGACTAATCCATGATATTTCTCTTATGATGATAATCATATGTCTTGGATATACTTGCACCCCCGCATGTCATCTAACCATTGTAGGTACTTGTATGAATCTAAATCTATGAGATTGCAACTATGGCACCCCGGCTCAGGGGAACCGCTTTACCTTGCATTGCCAGCCCAGAGACCATGTCTTCTGGCAACACACAACATCTTGGTATAGAATACAACCGCTTTATTGATACTCGCGGAACATAGTTCATATTACAACAAGTTAGGAGGCCAAGCGGCACACATGGTGTGGCTAAACAATATGTACATTAATCAATGAACATAAGGAGGGCCTCGATCATGACATTACGCGGCAACGGAACAACGACGAAGCGGGACTCCATAGCACAGGGACACCGATGTGAACACAATCTAGACTCGATTAGCACTCCGTTCCAATGAACCTTTCCTGAAATCTGGCATGACACGCCAGGTCAGTACATTGAATGTACTTGCAAGCTCACAACAAGCATAATCATAATGAAAAACAATATCATGATATTAACCAATTTAATCATCAATGCAGGATCATGCAATGAATGTAGTGAATCAAAATCTCTTGCCTCAAGTCCCATGGACTTGCTTACCAACGGACGTAACCAAACGATGAACATTCTCGGATCACAAACGGACCAACAACTTGGTCATCAACACCAACATGGTTCTTGAACCATCATCTTTTCAATAGTGCCATGTTATTTTAGTGTGCAAGATTTATTTAAAATGTTTACCATGTTGTGACCTACTTTCGAGCGTGTCCGTAATCGTGGACTCAGCTATCGATAGATTTAATACACTCTGCAGAGGTAGCGCACTGTACCCACACCAAGGAACCCATAGCCTCGCACTCCCATTCGGGTGGACCAATAGCATTCCAACAAAATCCCTCCATTGCCATGACACGCTCCCGGCCACTCCGACTAACTCCCCACTTGGCTAAGTCATGGATGGACCTGTGTCTAGCCCAGACACCAACGGCCACACAAAGGTTATGTCTGCTTACTGGGCCAGGGTACCGCACGCCCATAACCATCCCTCGTTGGAGGTACCGACCAGAGGCATGACAACGGACCGAATAAAGGCCTTCCCATAAAGGCAAATGTGGTTGCGCTGGGAAATACTCGATTGAGTGGCACCATGACCCGATCAACGATATGTTCAAGTTGCTTTATTATCAGGTTCAACTTAAGATTAAAAAAATGACCAGTGTCATGACATGCCATGCAAATGCACTTATATAACATGCTTCACTAATCATCAGAATCATACGGGTCAACTTGTATCAAGCACTAAACAAATAATTCAGAACCTCGTGGCACTTTTCTGGTTAGGTTTAAGCAGCAACTAATCATGGAAATAACTTAGCATAATCATTTCTTACTCATGAAAATATTATTCAAACTAGTCCATTTCCAATAGCAAATTATTTCTCCAAGGCCTATCATCAGTTATAATAACTTAATTCTAACTTAGTTAACTCTTAACTTTCTGCCAATCAACATATTCACTTGAATAAGCTTGCAACAGAATAAAAATAATTATTTAACTAGGTGACTTAAATGCATGAACTAATTAACTATTCAAGTTGAAATAAATCACAAATATTGCAATGGCACCATGAAGATGTTGGTGTGGCTTGCCTTAGTGCAGATGAGGGTCACACTCTCCTTGGTGATCCTCAAGACAAGCTCCACCTTCTGAAAACAATTATAAACACAAAAAGAAAACATCAAGAACCCTTCTGAAATTTACTAGAAAATCTAGGCAGAAGGGAAAAATCCCATCGTTGGTGTGCTGCTAGAGATTTTCATACAGAATCCAATGCAAAAAGAATCAATTCATTTGGACTTATGGTTAAAAAGTTGTGGCCGTTTGAAGTGTTCTGTAATTGTTTAAATTTTGAATTTCAATAAACAGAACCGGGGGGGGTGACGTCGATGGCGTAAACCCGCGGGGCGCCTCCACTGTACCGCTTCAGGCGCATACAGGGTGGCTGACTAGCAGGCCCCGCTGGTCAGGTGAGGGGGAGGGGAGAGAGAGACAGAGGGCGGCGGAAGGGTCGCTTGAGCTTGGGAGGGGCTGGAGTGGTGTGGACGGACAAAGGGGATCGCCGGTGAGCTCGAGCTCAGGGATGGAAGCCCGAGGCCTGCCCGACCGGGCCACGGCTTTCTATTGGTTTGTGTAGTGTGTGTGATGAGTGGATGAGGCTCGAGGAGGCCGGGCAGTGCTCTATTTATAGCCAAGCGACGCGAGGTGCTCGAGCTCCGCTGGAGGACACCTGGATGCTGCGCCCGGCGACGAGCAGCGCCAGTGAGAGATGGGGAAGGCGATGCAGCTCATGCGGGAACTGTGGGCGCGCGGAGACGAGCACATGAGCGAGGAGAAGGCGACGAACACAGTGCACGGCGCACTGTTGGGTTGGCCGGACCGCGCCCATGCTCACTGCGGTGAGCTCTGGCATCGGCGAGCACCAAGGTGAAGTAAATGGTGTCGGGACGGTGATGGTGGCAGGGTTTGGCAAGGTTTGGTAGGTGGGGAAGCGATCACGTGAGCAACAGAGGCTCGGGCGCGACGCAGAGCGCACCGTCTGCATGCCAGCACGCTTGGTCGAACGTGGTCACCACGTGAACTCTGACCTCAGGCCAACCTAAGCCTAAACTTCATGTCTGGCATGTTGCTCATGGTAGATTTAGATGTTACCACTTTGATTTGAGCTCAGGCGCAGTGAACAAGATTTTTACTTCACTTCAAGTTACTGGACAGTAACTTTGAGAGCTTGGTATGGTTAAATGGCTGGGAGTTGGGAGTTGTGCTTTGGTGTGTAGCAATGAGTTAGGAGGGTAGGGATGCACAAGAAAATGCAGCACCACTGGAGCAAGTAAAATGGTAGTTGTTGTAGAAACCACAATTTCTGTCCAGAACAGAAAATAATTTGTGTAGCAAAAATATTTCAAAAAGTGGTGTGATATTTTTGCTCGGGGAGGTGCCCTAGGGTTCAAAGGATTTTTGTGAATTTTCTCAGATTTTTGTGGGCAAGAAAAATAGAGGTGGCTTCGGAGCACAAGTTTCTGTTTAGGGTTTTTGAGAGGAAAATGAATATTTTTCATTAAAGAAAAATATCCATGACATTATTTTGAGGTATAACAGAGGGTAAATGATGGTTTGGAGGAGTGAGTCACTTGGGTGAATCCCAAGGTGATGCCCAAGTGTTATAAGTCCAACTGAAATGATTCAAATTAAAAAAATTCAAATCAAAACCCAACTGAAAACCAAAAGAGAAAAGAGGGCAAAAACCATGCTGTCACAAACCTCCCCCACTTAGGATGAATCTCGTCCTCGAGATTCGGTTGCTCGGGAAACAATTCTGGATGATTTGCCTTTAGAAATTCTTCGTGCTCCCAGGTTGCTTCTGCCTCTGTATGATGCTCCCACTGGACCTTGTAAAATTTTCTCGTCTTGCTCCGAGTGACCCTTTCCATCTCATCCAAAATTCTTAATGGTCTCTTTTCATATGTTAAATCTTTAGCCAATTCTATTTCTGTCATATCAGTCCTTTTCTCGGGCGGCGATATGCATCGTCTTAACTGGGAGACATGAAACACGTTGTGCACTTCTGACAATTCTGGCGGCAGCTCTAACTGATATGCAATAGTACCCACTCTGGACATAACCGGGAATGGACCAATAAACCTGGGTGCTAATTTTTCGCGAGCCTGAAACCTTTTTACTCCCTTCATAGGAGTGACTCCGAGGTATACTTGTTCTCCGGTCTCTAAACTGGCCTGTCGGTGCTTTGCATCATAATAGCTCTTTTTTCGGGATTTTGCCAGTCGCAGACGGTCTCTGATTTCTTGTACTTGTCTTTCAGCTTCCATCATGAGGTCTGTTCCGAAGAGACGGCTATCCCGGTTTGATACTAATTCAGTGGGGTGCGGCACTTATGGCCATACAAAGCCTCATATGGTGACATTTTTAAACTGGCCTGGAAACTGTTGTTGTAGGAGAATTCAGCATATGGCAGACAGTCTTCCCACTTAGGCCCTTGGGCCAAGGAACAGGCTCGTAACATATCTTCAAGTATTTGGTTTACCCGTTTAGTCTGCCCATCGGTCTAAGGATGGTAGGTGGTACTATATTTCATTGCTGTTCCCAAAGCTTGATGGAGACGGGACCAGAAAGCGGAGGTACATAGGCACCCCCGGTCAGAAGTGATCGTTCGAGGAACGCCATGTAAACTGACTATTCTGGGCACATATAATTGTGCGAGTTGATCAGCACGGTATGTGGTTCTGATGGGAATGAAATGTGCTACCTTGGTTAACATATCCACTATGACCCATACTGCGTCATTGCCTCGCTGAGTTTTTGGTAGCCCGGTGATAAAATCCATGCACATGTCATCCCACTTCCATTGTGGAACGGGCAATGGTTGGACGAGTCCAGCTGGTTTCTGGTGCTCTGCCTTTACTTTATTGCATATGTCGCAGTAAGCCACAAAATATTCTATGTCTTTCTTCATCCCATGCCACCAGAATATTTGGTGAAGGTCTTCGTACATTTTAGTACTTCTGGGGTGGATAGAATACGAGGATTCATGTGCTTTGGATAGTATTTTATTCCTTAAACCTTCTTGACTTGGTACACAAATCCTCTCGCGGAACCGCAGTGTACCTAGATGGTCCTTGGAAAAATCCGAGGTCTATCCGGCTAGTATCACTACAAAAAAAATACACATCCGTGATGATACGTGTTTGTCACTGTAGGTCACGTTTTCTGTCATGCATGTACATCCAAGACGATTTTATGATAGAATCAAGATAGTCATACTTGTGCTGTCGTAGAAGTGTTCCATGACATTACCAAAATTATCATCACGGAAGTGTCCACTTCCATGATGATAAATTGCGCGTCACAGAAGTTCTTTCGTCAAGGGTGACCGACACGTGGCATCCACCGTAACAGAACGCTGTTAAGCTATCGGGTCGGGTTTTGGATCAGATAACCCGTTAACAGCCCCGACCAATGGGAAATTTCCACGTGTAAAATTCTTATTGGCCGGACGAAACAAGTGTCAGCCCGTCAGTGGGTTAGATAGGCACCTATGATATGTCGACACGTGCCACGGCCCACCACTGGCCTGTTTAGCTTACAAATCCAGCCCGTTTGACTTGGTCAAAAGTTAACGGGCTGGCCCATGCAAAGCCTGTTAATGGTCTCTTCGCAAATAGCGCATTCTATGGCCCATTAACTCACGGCCCGTTAGGCACTAAAGGAAATCGGCCCAACAATGTCATGTGGGCCGTCGAATATAACACCAACCCATTTCACTTTCGGCCCATGTATGGCCCACGACGTCTTTCGGCCCATATGAGGCCTTTCAGATCTTCGCCCTTTACAGCCCACGGTGACTCTAGCCCATAATGAACAGTAATTTTCTTTGTACCCGTTAATGGCCCGCGATTTACATGGGCCATTTCCAGCCCGTGTTAGCTTTTTTCCTATTGACTGCCCATACGTTCTTGGGCTCCTTTTCGGCTCTCAATTACTTCCAAGACGCATCGCATGTTCCCCAATGGGCCAAATTCGCACATGACAAAAGTCGTCCCGTTCATCGGCATAGCCCCAAATGGGCCAAATTCGCCCATGGAAAGAGTCGGCCCACATCGGCTCGTTTCCCTAATGGGCCAAATTCGGCCCATGTCAAGAGTCAGCCCATTTCTGGCCAGCCCGTCCTATATTCTGGCCCATTAACGACCCATTATGCCTGTGATAGAATTAAGCTTTTGCAGTCCTACGGCCTGTTAACGGCCCGTTACCGTGCTGGGCCGATACCAATTACGCCCGATTATGGCCCATGTAGACCCATTTATCCAATAGCCCGAGGCCCACCGATTACAGGCCCATTTATCGACGGCCCGAGGCCCACCGATTACAGGCCCATTTATCAACGGCCCGAGGCCCACCGATTACAGGCCCATTTATCGACGGCCCGTAGGAGACCCATGGATCCTACGACCCGTATATGGTCCATGGTAGTTGCGGCCGCTAGCAAACTAGGGAAAAAGAAGACTAGGAAATAAATAAGGCCGAAACTAACGCTAGGCTATTAAGGCGATTGCACAGATTACATCCACTCGGCATCAAAGATCGCCACCAGTGCAAATATAGGGAACACCCTACACTATACTAAAATGGCTTGCTATTTTCTTCAGTTGGTGGCTGCACGTTAAGAATAAATTTTGTATCGCACCAAAACAAATTACAACCATATAACAAAAGGAAGGTTGGCATAAAACTTAATAGTCTAGTAGATAAATGCACCACCAGAAGTTCAGAAGCTCGGTTCATTTGACCTGACTATTATGTTTTCATGCTGTATTGTCCAATGGAGCACCATAACCCTCGCGTTCATTTCCCCTAGGCTCCTGAACAACATAGCAAATGTCTGATAGTCTGGTTTCAAAACCATGCATATCTTGACGACATTGAGCAATGTTTCTCCTTGTTTCATAAAGGGCCTCTATTAGGGAATGGACTTGTGTCTGGAGCGCAGATACAACATTGCTTTGAGCTTACATATCTTGATCATGAGGCAGTTTGGACGATATTGCCTTAACAACCAACCCAATATTACGCAGGAACGTGCTTTTGGCACTGTTAGTGGACAGGTAATGACCCACTGCAGCAAAAGCTGACATTGCGGTTATAGTTGCCTCGCCACCTTCAGAAGGTGGCGGTTCCACCATTTTTTCCATAGCTCATTGGAAAGTTGAGGTTTTACATTAGTAGTACCGTAACGTAAGATATTAAGGAGGCAGCAAACCAAACAAAATAGCTTTGGTCTATATACAGAACTAATTCTGGTGAACCCATGTAAAATATTAGTTGTATTTTATTGCAAAGTACATAATAAAACCAGGTTCCAAACATATGACCATGTACCATCGCTAATTTATTGTCTGTTTCTTCACATTGTATTGAGGGTTAAGGATAAAGAGACGAAGTTTATAATACGGTAAGCATAGTATGACATCATTCATATCACAAAACAACTGAGAACAGACAAACATGCAATTGTAATGTTGTGTGGGCAAGTCCAGCACAAAACTAGATTACGGGTCATGATCAACGGAACATCACTCCTCTCTTTTAAACCTTGTAAGGTGCAATGATATGCTAAGACAATTGTGTATAAAATTGAAAAGAGTAATAGACATTGGCTGCAAACCATGCAATTCAAGGCACAAGTCAGAGTAAGTAGTAGTTAAAAGGCATGAGGATTAAGGACTTACAACAGCGGCTTTGACTGGTGTAGTCATGCCCTTCTTCTTGCTGGTGTGACAGTCCTTGAAGATTTCCACCACATTTGGTTCAGGTACTTTTTGGTCTTTGCGGGCTTTCCTCTGCATTTTGAACAAGTCAATATAGATATGATAATATGGTATAGCAAAAAGAATGAAACAGCAGCTAGTTACAAGAGCCTCGAAGTGTGCAATATAGCTACGAGATCTTGTCGTCTGTTGGAATTTCACTTTCGTACGGTTGGCCTTGTTCTTTGAACAGTTCACCTACAAGAAGATAGATTTGTGTGGCACATGCGTAAATAGGACTTCAACATGTGATCTGATCACATATATATAATGTACCTGATACTTCGGATGAGACCAGTGTTTAACAAGGCCCCTCCAGTCTTCATCCGATATATTTTCCACTGGAGATGTTTGGGAAAGTTCACTGTTAGCCTTGCCTTCAAAGTGAGTTTTCCTCAAGTTATACCGACATCGTCAGCAGAAAGCGACTTGAAAACATGGGTGCAAGCTTGTCCGTTGCATCATCTTGGCTATCCAACTTGAACCTCATCTATTGAAAATTATGGGAGTCTCATTATCAGCAACCTAGAAAGTATGGGACAGAGCAAGATGATATTACTAGTTTCCATACATAACCATACTTACAGATAAATGGTCGAGGAAGGTGTTTAATCGGGTTTCGCTTTTGTCATTCCTGCATCAATCCATGTTGGGAGGATACGTACATGACACCTAACGGCAACCGCTGCCTTTGATACTAACTTGGCTGACTCTGTAGCATCATGTGACCTTTTTAAACCTGCCTCAAAATGGATCTCCATTCTTCCTCCTCTAGATTTAGTTAACCTATTGAGCATTATCCCTGATGTTTGTTTCCTCTTGCACGTAGGTACTAGTCCAACAACAAACATAGGAAGTGTTAGTGTACATCAAACTGTGAGACTACATATAAAGAAGCATGCAATCAGAATTAGACTCCAAAGAACTACCTTCTTGCTGTTGAAGTTCACAAGGTTCATCTGATATTGCCAACTCGTCTTGTGTCAAGAGTGCTTGGGAAGTAGTGTCAGGTGGCAAGAGAGCTTGGGAACGTCTTGCTAGTTTCTGGACGACGAGTAAGTCGTGCAGCTGGTAGTACTGTGGTGGGTGTTGCAAGAACTAGGGCTGTCTCTGCTTGTTTGGTGGCAGCTATTTGTTTTTGTTTGGCTTTTTTTGCAGCTCATGTAGCATGGGATGCTGTGTTTGTAGAATTTTCCGCTGGACTTTCACCTTCTATTGCACCATTAGTACCAGCAGAATCTGCAGGATTCATCCGCTTCTCATTCCTTGCCATTTTGTGTTTCTTCCTATTTCTCTGTGCCATGTTAAGTCAAGCCGACAAGAAAAACGAATAACAATTTAGTTCTTCAGAACAAATTGATGCGTGATGCAGACGAACTGAACTTTGATGTTAGACAACCACATGATAGGAGGATATAATATGTATGAAAAATAGGACAGAAGAGATAACCAGAACTATGATGTGTAAACTAAGAAGCAGACATTTCACCAAATTAGAATCAATGCAATGGAAGGTAGACACCATATGAAAGATGCTACAAATATTGCTCTGCCAAGTTAACAATGTCTCAGCATATATGGCGTTATAACAAATGTGAAGCAGTACAAGAAATAAATCATATGCAAGATGCAAACAACATCACACTACCATGTTAGAGGTCTCTCATCATTAGTGCCATTGCATATTCACAGCATTGCATATTCATAGCTTATGATGTGTAAACTAAGGAGAAGGCATTTCAACAAATTAGAAGCAATGAAAGCTAGACACCATATGAAAGATGCAACGAATATCACTCTACCAAGTTAAAACTGTCTCGTCATAAGTGCCATTTCAAAAAATTAGTAGTACAAGCTAGAAAAGAATGTGAGATGTAACCTATATCACACTCCAAAGTCAAACGTGGCTTATGATAAGTGATTGTTGCAGGTTACGGAATAGTAGTAATTTGATGTAAGAACATGGTGTGATAGACAGATATTGTATGTTCTAGAAACGGGAACACGTGTCTTATTCAAGTATAATGTGTAAAGTAAGCAGATGGAATTCAACAAAATTAGAAGCAATACAAGCTAGACATCACACATAACATGCAACCACATATAACCGTGCCAAGTTAGAGGGAGCACTATTGATGCTGCACTAGGAGACGTGCTCATCATAAACACAGCTTTGTTGAGTGTCTATGCATGTGTTGTCTTGGAAATCATCTTGGGGGTGTGGAGGAGTAGAAATCAGAGGCCCTCCGCTCGAAGGAGCACCTTTATCCTCTGCCTTGCTAACTTCCTTCCGCTTTATTGATTTTGAATTGTCAAGTAAAACCGACAAGAAAAAGCAATAAAATTCTCTCTTCAGAACTCATTCATGCATGATACTGACAATCACAACTTTGATGTAAGGCAAACACATGATACCAGGATGGAATATGTACGAAAAACAGGATGGCATGGCATGTTCACAACTGTTTGTGTAAACTGTCAAGTTAATAGCGTCCCGTCATAAATGGAATTTCAACAAATTAGACGCAGTGCATGCTATAAATCATATGAAAGATGCAACTAATACCGCACTGCATATACTAAAGGTGTCTTGTCATATTGATTGATGCGGGATACAAAAAAACAATAGTTTTATGTAAGGACATGCTTAATAGAAAGATGTACTATGTACTAAATACAGTAAGGCATGTCACATTAACAGGTATAATGTCACATTTACAGGAGTATAAGCTAAGCAGACTAGCACATGCAGTTTAACCAGATTGGAAGAATTACAATCTAGACACCATATGCAACATGCAACCACATATCACGCTGCCAAGTTAGAGAAAGCACCTGTGATGCTAGTGTAGGGCAAATGCTGCAATCAACTACAGAGCTACATTCACTATCTTCATCTAGCATTTCTGTTTCTTGAGAATCATGTCGGGAGGCTGACGCTGCATTCTTTAAATGAGGAGTAGTCCCCTTGCCTGCCTGCCTCGTCATAAGTGATTGATGAGGGATACACAAGAGCATTAGTTTGATGTAAGAACATGGTTAATACACAGATGTACTAGTATGTACCAAAAATAGAAAGGCATGTCGTATTCAAAGGTATAATGTGTAAGCTAAGCAGATGCAATTTAACCAAATTAGAAGCAATACAAGCTAGACATCCGGCTGGAGTGGTGAACATGATCATCTAGGACGTGAGAGCCTGGTGGGAGGCGGGCTGCTTCGCCACCATCGCGGCTTTTTAGTTGGCTTCCAGGTGATGCCTGTCTTTGCAGGGCTTTTTACTGGCTCGGCCATTGTCCTAACTGGCTATTTGTCTTCTGGTGCTCATGGGATGGTGGTTCACGTAAAAAATATCTTTCCTTATCTTAATAAAGACCGACTTCGGCCTTTTGAATACAAGCTAGACACCATATGGAACATGCAACCACATATGACACAGCGAAGTTAAAGCAAGCACCTGGGATGGTGGTTCATTGCGAGCGAGGTCATCAACTCTAGAGCAACGTTTACCGTCTCCATCTGCTGACACTGCACCCTTTAAAGCGATTTAACGTGCCGCGTCTTGCCGCGTAGAAAGCTGGCACAACTTGTCTCTTTTCTTTTTTGCTTCGCTTTCGGCAGACTCTGAAATACCCTTGCATAAAAACACAATAGTGAGAGTATGGGTGAAGTGTGCGCAGAACTAGTGCACTATAAAAGTAGCAGATAGGAGGTGGCTGAAAAATAAATGACAGGAGACATATGATAGCTCTATAACATTGCATGGCAAACAAAATTAGATTCTACTCCGTATGATTTTGTAATATATGAGCACAGAAATGCAGTACTCCTCCAAAGACACCACCACATGTGGTCATATCTAAGATAACGGTCGATCGAAAATAAATAGGTCACGATTTTTTAATGAACCGTCCGATCTATAAGGAACGGGCAGATGGCCTTCGCTACCTCCCGCCACCATTGTTGACGATCTTTCTCGAACCGCCAACGACCACCGCCCAGCACTGCCTCTGCCGCCCGCCTCCCATCGACCTCACACCACCGTCGTGCTTGGCAGCGCCCAAGCCATCCTTTAATCCCGGCCGACCTACAGATCGGGCGACAGAGTTCTAGGCCGCACACGCCCTAAGATAAACACTATAGCGCTGCTTCCCGCGTAATAGTCATACTAGCGATCATTACGCCGGGAATGCTTCCGATAATTGGGATCAATCGCCGAAATTGAAATTGTGGGGCGACGGACCTCTAGCTAAGGTGAAATAGTATATGAGGAGAAACCTTGTGCATCGCGAGTTACTAGGAATATCTAGTATCAAGAAGAAGCGGTCAACTAGTGTCTTCTGTGGGATGAATACCGTGCAAGCAGAGACGTAAGATTTGCATGAATAAGGGAAGAGGAGTACCTTCTTCGGTTGCCGGTGTGGTCACCTCCACATGTTGCGCCGATCTTCTTATTTTTACCAGGGAAACCAATGTTCTGGAGGGTGCAGGCTTGGACGAACCCATGGCCAAATTGTTGACTGTGCTGCCGTGGCCGTATGTTGGTGAAGGGGAAGCAGATCTGAGGCGGCGAAGGACGGCGTAGCAGGAACAGCTTCGGTGCGGTGGAGGGTAGCGAAGTTGGAGCGGCAGCGGTGAGGCGCAGGACGACGTGGTTGAACTGGCTCGGGTACGGACGGTTCGGCCTCGGCTTCAACTACTAGCCGTGGAGGGCGTTGCTCTTGAGGTTGCGGTGGACGACAACGTCGGGGTATCACCTCCGGCGTGATGGAGGAGGGCGGCGGTTCATGGGTGGGATGGGGTGGCGGACGGAGGACACCGGGGTTTCGCGGCTAGTGGAGAGGTTGCTTTCGCGCCCACGCAGTACGAATGGGGAATCGGACGGGTGGGGGGAACCATGTTTCGGTCTGGGACGCGCTTGTTTTTGGCTTTTTAAACAGAAGATGGGACGCGCTTGTTTGAAATTTGGGGAAAGTACAAACTTCGCCTCTTAAATTTCGGACCTCATCATGGGTCGGGGTAGGATGGTAATCCCAGGTGTCCCAAATAGTGGGCGGGAGCGATTTCGGCCGCGCACATGTGTGCTTAGGTGTCCATTGTGTATGAATGTTTTTCGGAGGCGGTTGTGTGGTGTCTAGATGAAGCTACAAACCTACCCCGGTTTAGACCTTTGGACGTCGGGCCGGTAGGTTTCACGGGTCGGAGTTATTAGAAAAGTAATTTCCATGTACTACCAAACATTGGTTTCACGCAGTTTTGGGCGAGTGGAGGCTCTTTTGGCGCTTCGTTCGAAATTTTGAAACACAATCATTCACGTTTAGAGTACTCTTGAACTATGAGGATTGACCTAAATAGATAACGTTATATTTGACCTTGTATGTTTGAAAACCTCATTAAATTATCTGCTTCTTTTTGAAATTTTGACACTTGAAAATCCTATAACTACGATTATTTTGGAATGGAGGAGCTAAATTTGAATCTATTTTGTACACGACTACATATGCTATTATGTACAAAATCAGAGCAAAGATTGGTGCCCCCATAATTTAGCCATGATATCAAATTCAAATAATTGAACGGAATTCATATTGAATTCAATTTTTTTAAACCACCTTAAGTTGAATTCAAATGTATGCTAGTTCATAGGTAGCTATTTATAAATGTCCATTATGTAACTTTCGTATGTATAATGTGCTTTACACACACAACATGAATTATACTCACGTTTATATTCGTTTGCTAAAGCGATGCATTGTCTGGAGTTCAAAATACTAACTATGTGGATCAATTGTGTCAAATAATAACATAGACATGCTCAAATTCGATAGAATCTAGATGTCTGATGGATCAATGACCGCTCCTTATGCGAATTGCAAATATCATGATCCCATCCTAATATTTGGATACAATTTATATCTTTAATCAATGTGTAGAGCAGTCTTTTACGTGTAGTTTCACTCTCCATCGGTGGTCTCTCACACATGCTCACACACTCTCTCCCGAGGTGTCTTTCTCGCTCACATGCTTTAGATATAACACTCCCTCCCTCTGGTAACCATTTACAACTGTTTTCACTAACCTTTATCACAAGCACTCTTCCTCTCGCAAACATACACACCCACAATCCTCATCTACGCTTTCTATATACATGGTCATGCCTACGTGTCTCATGTACGCACATTATCTTTACGCCTGTCTCTCACGCATTATCTCACACCTCTCATCCTAATCGACGAGTATGATTCTAGCAGAGCATTCTGTAGGATGCCCCTTAAAGTTAGGTTGGATGAATAGTAATATCAGAGATAAAGGGGTTACCTTAGTCCGAGAACCTAGGGTTACAAATCATAGCCGGCTTTGTCAGTGGACACCGAGTCCTTCACAATTCTGCTATCTTTGTCTTGTATGACTAGACATCCATGGGTCTTCCTAAATGTGTCATGGGCCGACCAATGTGGTGCAGGACGGAACCGAACGAAGGGCCTCACCTCGACCCACCGGACCTCAGGCGGTGACACACCCTCTGCCCCACGGCTCATTATCTTCTCACACCGACACATACCAACACAAACACCACGCACACAGAAAATTTCTCCTGGTGCCTCTATTCCCTCCCCCCTTGCATATACACACTCAAGGGAATGGAATCTCTTGTCATGATGTCATATTCATCTCTATCTCTAGACCACTCTCATTTCTCGTGCTATCTCTCCCACGCCCCCCCCGTCGGCCCCTCTATCCATGCCTCTCTCGAATACGTAATATACACACATACCTCTCTAGGCCTCGCCAAATGCATCAACTACACATTCACACATGTTACATCACGTACCCCATTGATCTAAAAGGCCCTCTCTTCACGTTTATTTCGCATACAACATTCCTTTTGAATAAAGTGTGGCCAAAAAATTATTTTAGAGTTTCTACATATATACAACATTACAAAGTTATATGGAGGAGTATGAACGCTAATTTGCATTGCATGGTGCCCACAATGATATTTATTCCGCACTGTGAATTTGTATATTTTTATACTATATACAAAGTTAGTCATAATTTAGAGAAACGAAGAGCATCTCTCTCTCCATCGCATACCCCCCCACGCCCCTTTCACGTATGCACACAAAACAATCTCTAGGTCCTCTAAAAGTAAGCCCCCAGAAAATTCACGCGTCTTTTATCTTTCTCTCGCGATATATGCAATGACGATCATTGTATTTGAAGCGAAAGCATGATACATACATTGGACTTCATAATCCACTCATTACGGTCACCATTTACATTTAGTGGTTTTTATACAGTCACGGGCTCACCGTACAACTTTGTATTTGCTCTTGACATGACTAGTTGACTAGTTAAACGCTCCATGTGGCACCTCTAGTGTTGCATCACATTATCTCACTACCCTCGTGCCCACCGGTCGACTCGTATCTACTCTACATCTACACTATTATAAAATACATAAGATACACTCTTATAAAAAACAGATTTGGTAATGATGGTGTTCCTGCCATCCTGCAATATAGGCCGTCCGATTTACATCTGACGAATAGGAAAGAAACTATGGCAACTTTGCAAAAAGGTACCCACACACCTCTCCACATTTGCAAATAAGGCCTTCCCTCATTCATCCTTTTCTTTGACAAGATAAACAAGTCATACAAATGCATCTTGATGTTACGTGCAACGCACGGGCATCTTGCTAGTAAGAATGAAAACAAACGACAAAAAAATATTTTGACGGTGGTTCAAAGTCATGACCGCGGGCACAGCGGACAAGGTGGCCTTGTATTGGGATGCTGACCCGTCTATTTTAACACACAGGAGCTGGTGTGGTGATTATACACACACGAACGCATGCACACGAACTACATCCATGCAACACTCACACAAACACATGCACCCACGCACGCACGCAACACTCACACGTACACACGCAGCCACGCACGCACGCAACACTCGCACGCACACACGCACGCATGCATCCAGACACTAGTACACCACACGACCAACACACACGCTCATGCTCAAGTGCTCAACCTACACGTGCATGCACACACATCAGGCCCTGACAGACACATACACAACTAGGTGATTCCCGCGAACGGGTTGGAGCCTTGTCGCGCCTGCGTAAATTTGTGTTTATCTGACCTTTTCCCTATCGAACTGACAGGTGGGACCCACAAGGAACGTGGTCAGTTTAACTAGTCAACATGGCTCCACGCAGACTATTTGGCCGGTCAACAGAGTGCAATCTGATGCCGAACTGTGAGCAAGTGACCGGATAATCACCGCAAAACGTATATAGTGACCGTAATCAGCTTATTCTCAAGTTCGTGACCGATTACACTTTTCTCTCTCAGAGGCCCTCCAAAACTATATCTCTACACGTTCTCCCATGTTACATCTAACAACTATGCAATACAAAGACTACTACTACACTCTAACACAATAAATCATATGTGTTTTTAGTTTTACTAGATCTCATATTGTTACTTATAATTATTCAGTTTGCATACATTAAAATTGCCTTTGAAATGTATGGCCAAGATTATCTACCGCTGGGAAAATCCCGCCTTTCCTGCTTAATCGGGTTTGTATCGATGGATCGTGCGAAACAGCAAAACTATAGTACTATACAAGACAAGTGATGATCATCGGGCCGTCAGGTCGCCTACTCCTCCGTCGTAAGAGTGGAGCGCTCACTTTCATAAATCTTCTAGTCCCTTTTGCCGACATGTGGGACATCAAGCTACCGGGTCCACATGCCATACCAGAATACAGTGTAGAGCAGCCGGGGTGAAGCACCCCAGTCATGGCGCCGACGTAGTAATGAGCAATGAGGCGTCAAATCACAAAGCTGCACCTTTCCCGCAGTTAAGTTGGAGGGACGAAGTAATAATGCTAAAAAAAGAAGTTGGAGGGACGAAGCAACCATCATTTCACTCGTTGCTAAATCCACATCTCCCTCATCTTCTTCAAGTTAACCACGTGTTGCTTCTGTCGTTGTTCTGCCTCATGTGGGATGCGGATCAGCTTGGTAAAGCACTGACACGTGGGACCGCATGTTAGCAAACCGCTAGGACAACGTCCTCCGAAAATAAGAAACCTCCCCCGCCATCCGCGCGTCAAAATCACCTCCTTTTTACTAATCTTTGATTCTATAATTTTTTTTAGATCAGTATAATTGAGATTTGTATAGATAGCACACAGGAGCAAAACCAAGTGGTACGGTTAAGGGCATCCACAATGTGTAGCCAAATGTGAAAATAGCTTTTGGCATCGTTGGAACCATTATGGACGGTGTTGCCAAAGCCAAAAAGATGGAACCAAGCTCCTGATTGATTGATTGAAGGAATAGAAAATGCAACGCTCTCCTCTTTCTCCCATGCTTGGATGCATGTAGTACAAGATAGAGCACGAGTCTACTCCCCGTCCCTTCTATCACAAATCACAAAGCAAAGAGGCATCAAATCACAAAGCACGGACGAAGCAACCATCATTTCACTCTTCACTGACTCCGCTTCTCCATCGTCTTCTTCGAGAAACCATCTCACCGCACTAGTACTCCTAGTAGTAGTACTAGTAAAGGACTTCCTGGATGCAAATAAGGCGGTTGTCTCGGCTTGCAGGCAGCACTTGCGAACGACTTACTGTGGTCTCCCTCAATGGTGTTATCCGTCGAACGCACTTCGCCAAACCACAAAAAAAATCGTCGACATCACCGCAATGTGCAACGAATTCAAATATAGTACTACCTCCATTTTTTTGTACACAAGGCCAGTATATCAAAATTTAAATTTGCAAAGGGCCACTAACACTAATCGAGGCAAAATTGATGGGGTTAGCAACCAAGGACATTAATATCCCGTGCATGCATGCGGAAGTGAGAAGGTTCGTTTGCATGGCGCTGCATTAATCAAGCGATGAGGAGTGAGATGGTTAGCTCTTTTGTCTTTCGAGAAAAAAATACGCATTAATTGACACGTGAAACGAGGATTTGTATCGATTAAATCCCGCGAAAGGAAAACCCCGCCTTTCTTTTTTAACACTAGTACTCCTAGTACGTACGTACTTATCCTGTTTGGGTCTAGGCCTTGCATTGCCAAACTTCGCCACACATTTTTGCCTAGCTTGACTAAAGTTTTCAAAATGAGAAGGAGGTACACTTGCGCACGGCTGTCGCGGTCGCACCGCACCCTCACGCGGTCGCTCCTGCACGCCGCGGTCGCACCGCACCCTCACACAGTCGCTCCTACACGCCGCAAACCCAACAAGGGGAACGCACACTCACTGACACGTGCTGTCGCATGTGAACAAACCAAACTCAGCCATCCTATCGCTGATACATAATTTTCGTTCATAGAGTATGTTTATCCAACCGCATGTTGGGGAGTATCCGTACGGCCCGTGCGGTGGTCTGTTGGGGAAGAAGAAGAGGTGAGAAAGAAGGAAAAAAGGGTTAGGAGACGTAGGATATTCATCCAACCGCCTGAAATGGTAGACTGGCCCAAGTCAGGCGACTTGCATAACAAATAGTATGTTTTTATACAGCAAAAGATCCATAAAAACAACAACATAAAGAAAAACTATCACTGCTCGCAGAAAGAGACAGCCTCGTCGTCTTTGGCTGCCGGCGCGAACCAGCCGTCGCTGCCGACGTGTGTCTCCGCACCGTGGTTGTCGTCGGCCTCCAGCTACTCGTTCAAGCGGAGCGTGCGGGTGCTCTGCACGGGCGAGAGCACATCCCGGTTCAAGTCAAGGACGTCTGGTTCCGCCTGCAGGAGGGCCTCGATGGCAGCGGCATCCACGCGCTCCGCGTCGAGTTGAGCCTCCGCCGCCCGGTTTAAGTCCAGGACTTCCGGTTCCGCCTGCAGGAGGGCGTCGATGAGAGCGGCATCCGCGCGCTCTGCGTTGAGTCGAGCCTCTGCCGCCCGGTTCATGTCAAGGACGTCTGGTTCCGCCTGCAGGAGGGCCTCAATGGCAGCGGCATCCGCGCGCTCCGCATCAAGTTGAGCCTCCGCCGCCCGGCTCACATCCACGACATCCGGTTCCGCCTGCAGGAGAGCCTCGATGGCGGCGGAATGCGCGCTCTCCGCGTCGAGTTGAGCCTCTGCCTCCGGGTCCTCCTTTAGTATCACCATGTTGAACCGCTGGTCCGCCTGCACCATGGGGGACTCGGACGCCGGCACGAAGTCAACGTCCATCATCTCATACCCATCGGGGGCCTTCTGCGCCGCGACCTCTGCAGTGAACATTGGATCGGCTTCCTACCCCTCGTAGCTTGGCTCTAGAGAACTCGGGGATTGGCCCGTCGCAAAGCGAGCTTGGGAACGGAGGTCTGTGGCGCCGACCGCCGCCGCGATTTCTGCGGCGCCCGGGTCGAGATCTTGTAGTAAGTGATCTTGCGGTGCACCGTGGCTTTCCGGCGAACTAGGGGATGCTTGATGCGGGCTAGGGGATCGAAAGGTGGGGGAATGGGCTGGAGATTTTGTGTGGTTTTAGGGCAGTGGCTAGCGTAGGCCGAGCAGCGAAGGTTCTGGTTTCAATAGTGGTTCCGTGACGACCACCAATCGGTTTTGATCAGACATCGCTTGTCGCGTTTGCGTTGCAGCCCGCACGCTGGACCACGCCGCCATCGAATGGAACGCGCTTGCCTTTATGCTGCTTGCTTGTGGGAGCAAACCGACGCCCCTCCCTCCCCGCCCGCGCCATTTATTATACCACCACTCCCTCCGCTTTTATGCGGAGTAAATAAAAACAGAGGGAGTATACTACGGATGAGGATCCCCTGACGTGGCCGAACCCATTGAGTAACTGACATGCGGGGCTAGCAAGCATGGGGTCCGCCAGTAAGTGACCGAAAGGGAGGGTAAGGCAGGGATACCTACGTTAGAGGATCCACTTCCACTATACTACTTTGACCAAATGTTAGAGTAATAATATATGACATGCAACTTACACAAATGTTAGAGTAATAATATATGACATGCAACTTACACAAAGCATATAGGGTTTAATGCGTTTTTCGAGGCTAACTTTGACCAAATGTTAGAGTAATAATATATGACATGCAACTTACACAAAGCATACAGGGTCTAATGCGTTTTCGAGGCTAACTTTGACCAAATGTTAGAGTAATAATATATGACATGCAACTTACACAAAGCATACGGTCAATTTCGTATGTGAAAGGAGTTTCCAATGATATAATTTTCACATTATACATCTCATGTACTCCCTCCATCTAGGTGTGTAAGTCATCTTACGAAAACAAAACAATCCCAAAACACGAGGCGCAGTGCATTAACTTCTACCTCGTTTCTTGTTTCTTGACATATCAACCAATAAGAGATGAGGGTGTGCATGCTTTTAATGACCTGAGACTATCAAACATGACATGCAGTGGTTAGTTCAATGCATGCAATACTATTAATTAGCAAATAAACATTAATGCCTCTCATTTTCCCCTCCTCCTTGGTCACGGTGCACAGCCTAAGGCTGGTCATAGTGGGGAGTAACTTAGACTAGTAACATGCATATGTTACTAGTCTATGTTACTACCTCTATAGTGCATAGTATCATAAATTAGTATCATACGTGGTCTTATTTATTGCCATGCATGACACATAGTAGCATCACATTTATTATGTTACGGTATCTACCTATGTTACTCTAACCATCTCTCTCTTCTTTAATTGTCTGCCACATAAGCATGTTTGCGAGTCCCAAGTGCATGATAGTACTTATGTTACCCCCACTATGGCCAGCCTAAGATAACTTACTCACCTAGATGGAGGGAGTACTATTAATCTTGTCAATAGTCAAATTGGAAACCATCTCGAGTACAAATCTAGGAGTACGTACGAATCTAACAATATTGATTGGGCGTTGTTGAATGTTGATACCTTTTTTTTATCATAGTAGAGATACTTTGACTACACTTAAAACTTATATGTAAAGTAGAAAGGATAGGAGGGAGTATAATGCACGTTCAAAAAAGAAACAAACATTGAATACCCTTTATATATGATTTGGAGATGCTATGATCACCGGTTCAAAATTTTGAATCTATCTTAGGTATCACGTGCCCCCACTCGTTCCCTCTTGATTTCATCTCGGGGTCCGGAGATCTATTGAAAGAGGACTAGGGTGGGTACATGTGAATGATACTCGGCAGAATGTTCAAATGAGGCATGCGGGGGGGTGGACTCGACTGGAGAGTGACATGATCGATGGAGAAGAGGGTTGGAGAGGAATGAGAAATAAGCAAACGCCACATGATTACACTTGAACGGCTCAAATAAACAATAAGTTGTCTCGCTTGGCCTACATAGTGAAAGGTCTAATGCGCAACACGGAGCACTGACGCTCGAATATGGCCGGGAAAACAGGGAAACCGACACGTGGGGCACACCCGTCGGGACGATGTAGCGCAGACTAGTCCAATGGAGGAGCTGGCCCACGACCTCCTCGCCACCGACAACCGTTCATGTGGGTTGTTGGGGCCAACAACGGGGCGCAGCTCTAGCACCGCCTCTAGACACGGTGACCGCGGTGAGTGACACACTCATATCGTCAATAGACACGGTCAGTTTCAGTGTGCCAAGGGTGGCGTTAGTGCTGTGGCACGACCAACGGTATGTTTGGTTTGTGCCCAAGGTTGCCCCATCAAAGCATTGGGTAGCCAAAAGTTTGGTTGAGGTATTGGTTGCCCATGATTTGGCCGACATTGGCAAGAAAAATGAACTAGAGTTGGCTAGAGTTCATTGGCATGCCAAAAAAATGGCAACCATCCAAACAAAGACCAATCTTTGGGTCATGACCAAAATTTTGGTAAGGTGCACTTTGGCCACAATCCAAACACACCCCAACACCCAGCTCGTCGAGGATGCATGGGGCGCCGCGACGCGTCCGCAGAGTGGTTGTAGCACGGCCAACTGCATCCTCTGGACCTGAGACCATGCCGGGTAGTCTTGCTTTTTCAATGACATGCGGGAATCGCATTTGAGCACAGGGCATCTCCAACGTTGACCCGACCGCAACTGACTACCCTGGCACACCAAAGCCCTCGTCCCTCGTGCAGTCGTGCGGTGCGTTCCCAACCGGCGCCAGCTGCCCGAATTCATGCCGTCCGTTCGTATGTCGTCATTAAGAGGCTCGGTGCCCGAGGAACCAACTCCGGGGACTTAATGACGCACCCAGATGCTTGGCCTCACCGGAATGCGCTACTTAAAGCGGCAACGCCCAGCTAACCTCCACACCATAGCGCATCGTGCTACTACCTGGCACCACATCCGCCATGACCGCAAGTGCGAACGCTCTGCGGGACAGCTTGTCTTCGGGGATGAAGCTCGAGGTCGCCGCCCTCGCTCAAGTCGCCTCTCGCGATGCAATAACGGCATAGCCGGACGCGGACGCGACCGCACAAGCGGTGGCCACGCTGGCGGCCGACGACGGGAGCACCGTCAGCCATGCGTCCTACTTGTCGCCGTCCAACGTCCGGCACCGCCGAGGTCGGGGACTCCTCCGAGGATGAGTAGGGCATGGAAGGCGGCAGGGCATCGTGTGCCAATTGGCCGGTCCGTATCCCGTGTTCTACTCTTCCTCGTCGGAGCCCGCACCTTCACTTCACGGGTATTGAACCCCGCCCCCGTACATAGAGATCACAGATGGAGGACGTCAGTCACCACCGTAGAATAGGTTTAGGGTCGGGTTTCTTTTATTTTTCTGTGCTATAAAAGTTCAAAATGTAATGAAAAACTGTCGTGTTTGCATTAATCTCGGCCGGTGTATATGAACTTTCACAATAATATACATATTGTAGGAGTACTAGCAAGATGCCCGTGCGTTGCATGGAAGATCAAGATCTTGTGGGAGAAAAGGATGAACGAGGGAAAGCCTTATCTGCTAATGTGGAGAGGAGTGCGGGTAAATTGTCATAGTTTCCTTCCTATCCATTAGATATAGATCGGACAGCATATATTGCAGGATGACAGGCACACCATCATCACCAACTTTGCTTTTTATTGAACCGAGACAAATCTAAAAAACCCAACTAAGCCAACCTCCCAAAGATATCGCTGGAAAAGACCGCCGCTACCGCTTTAGTTGGGATTACTTGATTACTAGTAGTAGTACCGATGGATCGCGCGAAGCAACATTTTTTTTGAGGGGGTGAAGCACCTAGTTTAAAAGGAAAAAAGGCGGTACACTCACAGCACTCCTGCCGCGGTCGCATTGCACCCCACACACATTCGGTCCTGCACACGGCTAATGCAAACGAAACGCGCTTCGGCTTGCCTCTTCACTGACACGTGGGACTGCACTTGGAGAAACCGACCATGCGCCAAACTCCCCCCGCCCACCCCGTGAAAATCCTCCCCCACACACAAATTCCCCCCAAATCCGATTCAACCACCCTTCGGCCAAATATTCCCCAAACCCCCCTTCCCCCACCGTCCCCCTACACTCCATTTGCTCCGCCAAAGCCGCCCTCCCCGCCGCGCCGATACGTCGGCGCCGCGGTCTGTCAAGGGGACGCACGGCGATCCTCTCGCTCCCACAGTACGCTCTCGTAGACTGCCATCCTCTAGCCGCGCCGCCACCTCTGGCTACGTTCTTGTGGAGGCGCACGACGGTCAGCGCCGCCACCGCTGGCGACGTTTGTGTGGAGATGCATGGCGGTCAGCTTCTCCCACGGTATGCGCATTCTAGACTGAGGCCCCGTTCATGTCGGTGTAGCGCTGAATGTTAGATGATAGACGCTGTTAATCTCACTGTTTGCCGAAGTAGTTTACTGTCAATATGCTCTGCTTAAGAAGCTTCCTTTCCCTGTTCTGCACTCAATCTGCTTAGCTGAGATGGCATGCCAAGGCCGATTAGTTGCTAAAATATCCTGTCATATATTTATTGTGACGTAGATTGCCATGGTCTAGTAGCCAATCTGTTAGGTGAAATAGCTCTACACCATTTTATACTCGATCTTTGTTGTTGCGATGGCCTTCGATAGTTTGATGGCTGTGTGCTCGGCCTCATTGACTGCAGAAACAGCCTGCCATAATTTAGCACTCAAATTTGTTTGCTGAATTAGCTTTACATATATTTTGTTACTTAGATCTGCTCGTCCAAATATCTTGCCGTAACTTTAGACATAGTCCTAGGTATTTTTTTCTGGACTTCATAAAAAAGCATATATGTTTTTCGTGTAATATCTAGTAGAAGAACTAATTTGTATGTCTAACAGATGGACGGGACTTGGATAACTTTTGCTCGAAGATTCTCCACTGCATATGTCAAGGGGGTTGAAAACTTCATGAATTTTGTCAGAGCTGAGTACGGTGGTCCGAAATCAGATGTGCTCTGCCCGTGTAGCAGTTGTATGAATTCAGTTACAAGACCCAAGTCAACTGTGCAAAATCATCTACACTTGTATGGGATGTCGGTCACATATACTAGGTGGGTTCATCATGGTGAAGCTGTGAACGTCAATGTTATTGACTACGTGGAAGCAGCAGATCACCATCTTGATCTCCATGATGCTCAGGTGTAAGAGGAGGAGGAGGTGGTGGTGGTGGAGCCAGTGAGTTTCACCAACATTGAAACAATGCTACGAAATGCTCGTGCATTCCGTGAACTTTCACCTGCAGAAGAAAAACGGTGGGCCCGCATGTTGGAACAATGCAACGTTGTTGTCACCCCAGGAAATAAGCTGTCAGTATTCTCAGCTATGGTCACCTTTCTTCAGGTGAAGACATTTGAGCAGATGACCAACAAATCATTCGATGCAATGTTGGCTGCTTTCCGCAAATCTTTCCCAAATGCATCTGAGCTGCCACACACCTACAGTAAAATGAAGAATTTCCTTCGTGCAGTTGGAATTGGATATGATATGATCCATGTTTGTAAGAATAATTGTGTTCTGTTCCGGAAGGATTATGCCAACTTAAGTGAATGCCCGAAATGCAAATCATCAAATGGAAATATGGCGATGCTGTGAAGAGGGTTCCTCATAATGTTCTGAGACATTTTGCAATTACACCAAGATTGCAGAGGTTGTTTCATGATGCTGAAACAAGAGAGGATGTACTGTGGCATTCTAGGAACGAGGAGTACAGAGATCAGAATGTAATGAGCCATCCATCTCATGGTAGTGAGTGGAAAAGCTTCAATGATAAACACAAAGAGTTTGTCAACCGAGAAACATTAGACTTGGCTTAGATTCGATGGATTTAACCCATTCGCCACTGGCGCCACATATAACATGTGGCCAATGCTTGTTATCCTTACAACATGCCTCCAAATGTCGCACCAAAGAATCATACTACATGATGGCCTTGCTCATCCCAGTCCAAAAAGTCCCGGAAAGGATTTTGATTTGTTCATGGAGCCTCTTGTGGAGGAACTTCAACAGCTATGGAAGGGTGTTCTCACTGAGACCTATATAGCAGCCCACCAGCTGATTTCTTTCTGCGTGCTGTTGTAATTTGGTGCATCCATGATTATCCAGCTTTGGGCACTATGTCAGGGCGAACGACACATGGTTACAATGCATGTATTCGCTGTGACAGGAAACCGCTGTCATACACAATATTTAGCAAGATTTGTTACATTGGACACCGCCGTTTCCTTGCCAAGGACAAGCCTCATCCTAGAAAATACCGAAGACATGTGTTCAATGCAAAGCATGAAAACTGTGATGCGCCAAAGAGGCTCACTGCCAATGAGTTGCAAGTGGAATTAGAGAAGGTCAGGCATATTACACCAGGAAAACATCCTGGTAATGGTAGCAGGAAAAGGAAGAGTGGCACGGTAGAAGAGAGATTATTGTTTACCCGCAGGTCCACTTTGTGGGACTTGGAGTGTTGGAAAGATTTGGATCTGCGGCATAATATTGATGTGATGTACATCGAGAAAAATATATGCGACAGCATTATCAGCACACTTCTTAACATTGAAGGCAAGACGAAAGATACCTTAAAATCTAGGAATGACTTGACACACTGGTATCGTAAAGGATTTGCGGTGCAAGATGAAGGTAAACCACGGGATATGGCACCGCCAGTACGCCTTGGACAAGGTAAAAGAAAAGAATTCATGAGGTCCTATAACGTGTGAGATTCCCACATGGATTTGCTTCCAAGCCCGAAAGGAGAGTCAGCAGATGGAAACAAGGTACAAGGGTTGAAAACTCATGACTGCCATGTCCTACTTCAAAGGGTTTTACCATTATCCTTAGAGGATTGGGCTGCCCGACTTATACAGAGCAGCTTGCAAGAGTTGGGACAATTCTTCGTGGAACTCAAGTAGAAATATCGGATAGATGCTTTGGAGCGCCTTAGAGACAAGATACCAACTATCCTATGTGACCTTGAGAAGATATATCCTCCAAATTTTCTTTGATGTGATGGTGCATTTGGCTGTTCATCTACCTGATGAGGCACTACTTAGAGGTCCAGTACAGTATGGTTGGATGTACCCTATTGAAAGGCGGCTAGGCACTTTCGAGGGCTATGTTAGGAACCGAGCTAGACCCAAGGGTTCCATTGCAGAGGCCTACATTGCTACAGAAGCGTTGACATTCTGCTCAAAATACATTGAAACAGTTGATCAGCTTAGCAAAGAGGTGGGTGAAGACAATCCCGGGCTCAATGTTTTCGATTATTCTGTTCGAGTTACAGGGAAGAGTCGACAAGAGGACAAACCTAAAGATTTGGACAGAATGGTTTGGTATGTGTTGAATAACTGTCCTGAGATACTACCTTATATCAAGTAAGTGCAGTACTGCAGCTTATACATCATAATCTACTAAACTTGCAGCACATTCTTATATATTTAGATGTTTGACGCGATCACTATGTTGTGCAACATCTACAAAGAGGAGTTACTGCCGCAAAATCCAAGAAACATTGACAAACTGGTTATGGCAGGATTTGCGAAATGGTTCAAGAACCATGTAAGCTTTTGAAGTGCACTGTTAGTTTTTTAATATATTGAGTACATAAGATGATCAGCTTGTCTATTTTCTAACCATAGGTTAAGAAGATGCGGGAGGATGGGCAGGCAGTTGATGATGCCCTTTACTCACTAGCAATGGGTCCTGATACTCGGTAAGACATTATGAATCTTATGTTGTTGGAGATGTGCACTACAACACCCTTGCACGAGAGGAAGGCAGAAGACACAAAACAGTGCCATCATGAGCACGGATACGATGACAAAGAGACAATCTGAAATGTATGCTAACATAATGTATATTGTTCAGCTTGCAGATATCTCCGCCGAGGATCATTTGTGTGTGGTTCGTTGTACTGTCATTGGTATAACCTGTTTTCCAGATCGCAAAACCCAGAGCTGATGATTATTTCAAATCCATCAATGTCAAGGCGGCGTACTGCACCAACGAGCCTTTTATTTTGGCAAATCAAGCAACACAGATATTTTTCTTGGAAGACACATTTGCACGAAGCGATGATCGGAGAGTATTGCAAAGGTTTGAGCAGAGGAATTCGCTTAATGAAGTTGCACAACAAGATGATGCTTACATCGCCCCGATGTACAAGATAACACAGATGTTCCTAATATCTTTGAGAACCATCATGTCAATGACGCCGGCGAAAAGATTGCCTGTCGTGCTATGGACATACAAGAGTTGATCAAGAAGAAGCCAACGTTCAAGGACGTTGAGGACGAAGAAGAAGATGACACCGTGGGGAATTACGATTCAGATTGATACACATGGCGAAGATGTTGACGCTGCTGCTGCGGATGATGATTACATTGCTTTTGTCGTATTTGCCTGTCAGAAGACATTTTTTTATCTACTATGTGAAATTGTGTTTGCTATGACAACTGAAACCTGATGAACATGTTCTTTAGTATTTTGCTGTGAGAACATCACTTGTTATGTATGCCTATTTGTGTTTGGTGATTGTATGACAACTAAAACATGATGACATTGTTGTTTAGTTGTACTCATATTTGGTTGTGAAACTTGAATATGATGACATGGTTTGCTGTTGGACTGCATTTTGCTCGACGTCTTCGAATGAGAACAAAGCTGAGCCGACAGGGCCTCTGCTATTTATTTATTTATATGAGCAAAAGGGGATACCCCCAGATTTCCATTAATAGAAATCATTAGATGTTCACAAAACTACGCCCAACCTACTACACAGGTTTCATTCATTACTAGTTTCAGCAAAGTGCTCATGTCGTAGCCACTAAATACATCATGAGTGCTACGTACACTGCAAATAAAGAGACAATCATCCTATAGAGCACAACGATTTTGCCCATTATCTTCACAAGCTCTTTCATCTCCTCATTGCTGTCAAGGCCGTTCAGCAGCTGTGCTTGGCCATGATCAGAGGAACTGCATCTTTAACCTTCTGCTCTGCATCTTCCTCTTCTGCTGTTCCTTCAGTTACTTGTCCAACACCCCAACCTGCTGGTATTGGGATTCCTCGGCTAACCAAATAATCAGCGTAGTTGCATTCCCCCACATTGGCAACTTCCCAGAAATACAAATCACACGAATCTTCCCTTTTCTGCATGAATCAAATTGGAAGATCATCAACCAAACAATTAAAAAAATCAGCAACTGAAAGGAGCAGAACAACACTTAAACATATTATTACCCCATGATTCGGGCATTTGTAGAAGACTCGGCCAGGGTTGCGGATTGTGGTTGACACGTGACGGATGACTCTGCGTGATTTGCAGCAGTGGCACCACATGAACGGCAGCGTGTTGCAATGAGCAATTGGCTTCGATGCGCGTGCCGGCGGGGGTGTGATGAGACCCACAGGCAATGGTACAGGTGGCGACTTGGCGCATATCTGGTTGTTGCCTGCTGAAGAGCAGGTGGACGAGCAGCCAGCGGACATGGTTGCTGCGGCCAGAGCTTCTGATGCTAGGCAGAGTAAGTAGGAGAAGAGTAGAAGCGAACGTTGGATATGTCAGTTTCGTTACTTGCAGAGTAGCATAGCACCATATATAGTCATAGTCTAGGTTTGGATTCGAACCAGCTACAGGAGCACGCCTTTCTTTTTTCTAAAACTCGCAACGCCTCTTTACTTGGTACACTAGCTTGTTCATGACGCCTTCCCAAGTCTTTGATTTTCTTTCCTTTTTGAGAGGAAGGAAGGAGGACAAAATTGAGAGTTCCTCGATTCGAACCCAAGACCTCTCGGTTGAAAACCAAGGAGCCACCACTTATGTGGCAAACCTTCCTGTGAGGAGGACAGCAGACAAACGATTTTCCTCGCAGCTTTCTTCCTCAGATATAAAAAGTATGCTACTTGGTGTCCGCTTAGTCAAAAACGACAGCCAACCTTGACCGTTGGATTGACATTCAACTTCGTCGCTTTCTTCGCCTCTTCTTCCTCGAGCCGCCAAACCCAAACCAGCGCCGGCGGGGCCGCCTGCTCCCGCCTCCCACTGCTGGCTGTGATCTTCCCCAGCTCCTGTTCGTTCCCGTCCGAGGCCTCACCATCGTCCTCCGCCTTGGTTCGCTCGCCGCAGCGCCGCCCTTCGGTGTTGTCAACATGGTCAACAACCGAGAGGAATAAGGAGATGACTATACATGGTGAGGATGCCAGTAGGGACCCAGCAGCGCGCGCAGTAATTTTGTTTTTTCGAGACGGAGAAGGGTACCAACTGGTTGAAGGGACCGTGGTCTGCCTAGCCTGTGCTTTTATTTCATATGTTTCGCACATGACCAGTCCAGTTTGTTTTTTTCCTTTCTGAAAAATGGCTAGCCAACTATTTTGTTTTTTTGCAGAATAACCAACATAGGCCAAGACGAGGAGGGATGCATTTTGCCCAGAAAATGGGCTATAAGTAATAAGAAATGGGATATAAGTAATAAGAAATGGGCTATAAGTAATAAGAAATGGGCTATAAATAATAATAAATGGGCAGTAAAATGAAAAAATATAGCAAACAGGCAATTAGTTCCCAAATACTGTTTTCTTTCGGATTTTGATATTTTGAATTTCATTGTTTTTGTGCGGGTAAAATTTCATTGAATTTAAATTAAGGTATATTTAGATTTAAAATTAATTTGAATCTGGCTAGAAATTTCGGGTTGTATGCTGTTTGGGACGGATTTGGAGGCTGACTTGTGGGTCTACTAGGTTGACGTGTACTTTGGCTTTGTCAACTTAGTCCATAAACGATTCTAGCAGCAGTGACCGTTGGATGTTACTCCAACAGTCGTGTTGCTTCTTCAATATCTGATCTTCTTGCTCCAGCCGCCCAAACCAGCTCCAGTGGGACTGCCTACTCCCGCCTCCCGTGGCCGGCAGTGCTGCCGCACAGGCCGCACCGCCCCACCATACTTCATTGCTCGCCAGGCCATTCCTCTACTCACCAACACCTCCTGTTATTTTCCGGCGACGGCAGCCGGACCAGTAAATCCTCGTACTCCCCATCGCGTGGGCAACCATTGCCGAGTATTCCCCGGCTCCGCGTCATTCCCTTCCTAGGCCGACCCGTCGTCCACCGCCATGGTGCTCTCAGCGTGGCCTGGTCAACGTGGTTAACGAACGACATCCATCACCGTGGATCAGACGCAAAAATAATGATTCCTCCACCGACACCGGGACCCACCGGAAGGGCCTCAGATTTTGTGAAAAAATGTTCGCCTACCGACATGTCGGACCCACCAGCTATATCTTCTCACGCAAGGAAGTGCCTCCTTATTACGCACAAAAAAATGAATACCCACCCTGCTAGATGGGACCCACCATAATGGGAGGATGACTTGTGGGCCAACTAAGTTGACGGGGATGGAGGGCTTTGTCAACTTAGTCAATATGAACGATTCTAGCTCCAATGACTGTATGATGTCCATCCAACGGCCGTAGTGCTTCTTCAACCTCTGGTCTTCTTGCTCCAAATTACCCAGCAAAGGTCCGGTCGTGCTGCATGCTCCTGCCTCCCGTGGTCGGCTGTGCTACCGCGGATGCCTCACCGCCCCCTACTATTCCCACCGCCGCCAGTGCCTCGCCATGATGGCAGCCTCACACCGCAGCCAAACAAGTGAACCTCAGATTCCTCTCCGCTGGCTTCACGCTGCTTTTTCCCAGCTCCCGCCGTCCGCTTCCCAGGCCTCGCCGTCGTCCACCGCCCTGGTGCTCTCGGCGCGGCGTGGTCAACGTGGTCAAGGAACGACTTCCATTAGACGTGGACTGTACGTCGAGAGGCTGACAGCTGGGTCCACGGCCGCAGCAAGGAAGTGCCTCCGTATTAAGCGGAAAATAATGATTCCTCCACCTGACAGCTAGGACCCACCGGACGGGCCACTGTATTTCGTGAAAAAAATGTTTCCCCCTGACTGCTGGGACCCACCAGCTACATCTTCGCACGCAAGGAAGTGCGTTCGGGCAAAAAAAAACGATTTGCCCCCCTGACCGCTGGGACCCACCAGCGACAACTTCGCACGTAAGGAAGTGCGTCCGGGCAAAAAAAATGATTAGCCCCCCTGACTACTGGGACCCACCAGCTACATCTTCGCACGCAAGGAAGTGTGTCCGGGCAAAATAACGATTCGCCCCCCTGACTGCTGGGACCCACCAGCTAAATCTTCGTAGGCAATGAAGTGCCTGATAGTCAGGACCCACCTGGTCGAAGCGTACGTAGCGTTGTCATTCTGGTCGCGAACGTGTACATACATACTGGTCGATGTAGAGGCGCGCCCGTAGCATGTACACGTACGTACAGCGGCGAGGGTGCAAGAAAGAAAATACGGCCACGTACGTACATACGGGCAGGGTCTCGAACGCCTACTCGCGCATACGTACATGGCTGGGTCGGAACGGAGAAACAGCGTCGTCGTCGTGTTCATGGGGAGCCAACCGGCTGGGTCAGAACGGAATGCATGGTCGTGTTCATCGAGAGGGCTTGGACAGAACAAGGGATGGAAACAAGGCCTGGCGTACAGCACAACAGAGGAAATGGACCTCCTACGTTCGGAACGGGGTCCTATTGATCGGGAGGGGTGTGGCATACCGCAAAACGGAGGAAACGGACCTCCTACAGTCGAAACGGGGGTCCTGTTGATCGGGAGGGGTGTGGCGTACCGCAAAACGGACGAAACGGACCTCCTACGGTCGAAACAGGGGTCCTGTTGATCGGGAGGGGTGTAGCATACCGCAAAACGAACGAAACGGACCTCCTACGGTCGAAACGGGGGTCCTGTTGATTGGGAGGGGTGTGGCGTACCGCAAACCGGATGAAACGGGCTTGTGTTGGAGCGCTAAAGTCAAAACGGGGGTCCTGTTCACCGGGAGGGGTGTGTCATACTGCAAAACGGGACTCCACGGGATACTGTTCATCTCCACCATCGACCTCTTCCAGCCTCCACGAGCTACCGTCGACCTCCTCCAGCCTCCACGGGCTCCTATTCATCTAGCCTCCACCGCGCGCTACTCGACCAGCTACTCTTCAACCACCCCTCCATCGTCTACTGTTCATCCAGCCCTCCACCGTCTACTGTTCATCCAGCTCTCCACACCATGGGGTCCTGTTCAACCACCCCTCCATGGCCAACCCTCCACCGTCTACTGTTCATCCAGCCCTCCACACCACGGGGTCCTGTTCATCCAGAGGCAATGCCACCGCTCACTGTTCATCCACCCCCCCGCAACACTCACTGTTCATCCCAGAGGCAGCCTCGATCGGCTTCAGTTAGCGGCAGAGCGGCGAATCGCCCATCGGGTTCGCCAACACCATCGATTGATCGCCGGGTCCAAAGAACGCGTAGCCTAAAGTGCAATCACTGGGTTCGATTAGAGCCCAACGCCGCACGCGTACGAGAGAAATGCGATCGCTTCAGCCCCCCTCCTCCCATCAGAACCGCAACTCCCGAAATTTTCCACCCCCTTGCTTCTACCACGGTTTTTTCCGTCATGGACGGCCCAAAGAATGTCATGCAGCTGCGTCTCCGGCCCGCCAGGATGAAAAGCCCATTTTCTGTCATGATTTTTTGTCATAGAAGTAGGATCCCACCACATCTATGATGATACTGGGTTTTGTCACAATTATCGTCATAGAAGTGTCATATGTATGACAGAAAAAAATTCGTTCAGCGCAAAATTTCACGGATGTGTCTTTTTTTTGTAGTGTATGTGCTTGACATATTTTTGTAAGACTGGATCATCTGGCTAGGCCTTGCGAATCTCATCCTCGAGGGTAGGAGTAATTTCCATAATATTAGCAAGACCAGCTTCAACAATGACCAGGTTGAGCTGAGCAATTTCTTCTTGGAGTTCGGAAGGCATGTTTGTCAGCATGGCATTTAAACTAACGGGCTTTCTGCTGAGTGCGTCGGCCACCATGTTGGCCTTACCCGGGTGGTAATTTATTCCAATGTCATAGTCCTTGACTAACTCCAGCCATCTGCCTTGGCGGAGATTCAAATCTGGCTGAGTGAATATATACTTGACGCTTTTGTGATCGGTAAATATTTGGCACCTTTTTCCAATGAGATAGTCCCTCCAGATTTTTAGAGCATGTACCACCGCGGCCAATTCCAGATCATGAGTAGGATAGTTCCCTTCGTGGGGTCGCAGCTGACGAGAGACATAAGCTACTACCTTGCCATTTGCATAAGTACGCATCCAAGACCCTGTCTAGAAGCATCACAGTATACTTCAAAGCTGTGGCAGATGTTTGGAAGTGTCAAGACATGGGCTGAGGTCAATCTGATTTTCAACTCATTGAAACTTTTCTCACATTCCTCAGTCCATTCAAATTTCTTATCCTTTTTGCAAAGCTCTATCATTATCTTGGCAATTTTAGAGAAACCTTCAATGAACCGGCAATAGTATCCGGCTAACCCAAGGAAACTCCGGATTTGAGACACGGTTGTGGGTGCCAACCAATCAAGAACATCTTTTACTTTGCTAGGATCCACGGCTATACCTTTCGCGGATAGTATGTGCCCAAGAAATCCAACTTGCTTGAGCCAAAACTCACACTTACTGAACTTGGCGTACAGTTGATGGTCACGGAGTCTTTGTAAGACCGCTCACAGGTGTCCTTTGTTTTCCTCTTCACTTGTTGAGTATATGAGAATATCATCAATAAAAACCACCACAAATTTATCGAGGAAATCCATGAATACTTTATTCATCATGTGCATGAAGAAAGCAGGGGCATTGGTGAGGCCGAAAGACAGAACAATACATTCATAAAGACCATACCGAGTAGTGAATATGGTCTTAGGAATATCTTCCTTTTTAATCTTGAGTTGGTGGTATCTGATCCTCAAATCAATTTTGGAGAATACTTTGGCCCCATTTAGTTGATCAAATAAGTCATCAATCCTGGGCAGTGGATATTTGTTTTTGATGGTGACATCATTTAGCTGACGGTAATCTACACACATACGGAGACTTCCATCTTTCTTATCCACGAATATAGCAGGTGATCCCCATGGTGAGGAACTGGGATGGATATAACCTTTTTGGAGCATCTCATCATGTTGTTTCTTTAGCTTCACTAATTCTGATGACGCCATTCGATAATACTTCTTGAATAACGGTGCGGTTCCGGGCACAAGATCGATTGCAAACTCGAGCTCGCGGTCTGGTGGCATGCCTGGTAGCTCTTCTGGGAATACATCGGGAAATTCACTGACTACCAGAATTAATTCCAACACAGCCATAGAGGCAAAAACCATTTCTTTCTGTGGTATGCTCCTACGGGCATGGAATTTTGTAGCTTGCCCTTCTGGACTGGTCAAGGTGACTCCTCGGGTTGCACAGTTAATACAGACTTGGTATTGTGTCAAACAATTCATTCCCAAAATGATGTCCAGCTAAACAGAGTCAATGACTATCAAGGAAGCAGGAAAGTGAACTCCATTGATATTTATTTCCAAATCACGGCAGACCAGATTGCTTCTGAGCAAAGATCCCAGGGATTGTACCAGCATATTCTTGCTCAAAATCGAACAAGGAAAATTGTTTTCGGCAGCAATACTCCACGAAATAAAAGAGTGGGAAGCCCCAGAGTCAAATAAGATTATGGCGGGTATGCTATTAACTGAAAACATACCAATGACGACTTCGGGGTTCTCTTGGGCTTCGTCGGTGGAGAGGGCGTGGATGTGGCCGGTGATGTTTTCCTAGACAGGATATGCCCCAATATAATTGACTTGCGGCCTGAATGGAGGATTATTCCTGCCGCCCTTGGGACACTGTCTAGCATAATGTCCGGTTTGCCCAGAACTGAAACAGGAATTGTTGCGCTGGAATTCTTCTCGCACCGGGTTGGTTACGATATTCTTGACTTGTGTAGGGGCCTTGTTGATATTCTGCTGCCAATTGGGCTTGTACTCTACTTGCGGTTGCTGCCAGGTACGAGCCTTTTGCATAGGCTGAACCTCCTTCCTTGGTTCAAACTTGCGCTTATGATCATTATTTGAAGTCTTGTTGTCGTGTATCATTTTGTGCTCCCTCTCAGCAATGAGGTCCTTGTTTACCAGAGTTTGGAAATCGGTGAAATCAAACATGCTGAGGGTGCATCGGCGATGTTGATTTAGTCCTCCAAGAAAACGGTCAATCTTCCTTTCTTCGGTGCACATCATAAAGAGAATAGCAGGCCAAATGATTGAACTTATTCCAATATTCACTCACAGACTGACTCCCTTGGAGGAGCGTGAGGAATTCATGCTGTTTGACCTTCATAACTCCAGCAGGAATATGATATTTACGTAAACGATCCTTGAATTTTACCCATGTGATTTCTTCATCGGCAGGCCACATAGCTTTTTCATTTTCCCACCATATTGCAGCAACACCCTCTAGATAATGAGTTGCAAATGGGACTTTGTCATTTGTATCAGTACGGGCAATTTCAAGTTTCTTCTCAATCGTTCTCAACCAGTCGTCTGCATCCAATGGATCAATAACCTGACTGAAACTGGGAGGGTTGGTTCTCTGAAAGTCTGACAGTTTGGAGGGATGACCGTTCTGATTTCCATTATGTCCAACCATAGCTTGCACACTTCCAACCATAGTCTGAGCTCCGGCGTCGACGAGCGCTAGGGTGAAGTAAATGGCGTCGGGACGGTGATGGTGGCAGGGTTTGGCAAGGTTTGGCAGGCCGGGAAGCGATCACGCGTGCAACAGATGCTCGGGCGCGACACAGAGCGCGCTGTCTGCATGCCAGCATGCTTGGTCGAACGCGGTCACCATGTGAACTCTAAACTCAGTCCGACATAAGCCTAAACTTCATGTCTGGCGTGTTTTTCATGGTGGATTTAGATGTTACCACACTTTGGTTTGAGCTCAGGCGCAGTGAACAAGATTTTTACTTCACTTCAAGTTACTGGATAGTAACTTTGAGAGCTTGCTGTGGTTAAATGGCTGGGAGTTGGGAGTTGTGCTTTGGTGTGTAGCAATGAGTTAGGAGGGTAGTGATGCACAACAAAATGCAGCACCAATGGAGCAAGTAAAATTGTAGTTGCTGTAGAAGCCACCATTTCTGTCCAGAAAAGAAAATAATTTCTGTAGCAAAAATAATCCAAAAAGTGGTGTGATATTTTTGCTCAGGGAGGTGCCCTAGGGTTCAAAGGATTTTCGTGAATTTTCTCATATCTTTGTGGGTAAGAAAAATAGAGGTGGCTTTGGAGCACAAGTTTCTGTTTAGGGTTTTTGAGAGGAAAATGAATACTTTTCATTAAAGAAAAATATCCATGACATTATTTTTAGGTATAACAGAGGGGAAATGATGGTTTGGAGGAGTGAGTCACTTGGGTGAAGGCCAAGGTGATGCCCAAGTGTTATAAGTCCAACTGAAATGATTCAAATTCAAAAAATTCAAATCAAAACCCAACTGAAAACCAGAAGAGAAAAGAGGGTAAAAACCAGGCTGTCATAGCAACTCACTCACATCTTAAGCAATCTCTACATCACCAAGTCTCTACATTACGGTGGTTGAAGACAAGGAAGCATGAAACCCTTCAAATATATCCTTTGACAAATTCCTATATCAAATTTCATGATTGTCACTTTGGATACACAAGTGCTATTCCTTACAAAACTAATTCATGTAGGTAGATGAACTCCAATTCCAAGTGGTGCTCCCAATGAACTACATCAACCTTGAGCATCCCACACAAGTTCAACTAAATGATCAAGATCAACACCACCACCCAAGGTATGTTATTCCATCTTAGAGAAGCTTTACCCCGAGTCATGGGTCAAAGCAGCTCAACAAGATGTGAATACATCAAAATGCTTAAACGAAAAATGGCAACCCCATTTTGAGCTTAAACGATGAGTATGACCTATGATCAAGTGTCTTCACTTGACTCCTAAGTCAATATACTCTAACATAGGTGACTTTGTGGCCGACCAATTCTAGGTGAAGTTCTCTAGTGTTTCTTCTTGTTCTTGCATTTGTCTCATGCATATTTGTTTCCCCTTTCAAAAAAACTTCATCTAGATTTCTTTTCTTTTATTTTTGTTCTGCATTCCCTGCATCCAATTTATTGCAAATCCTTTAGTTAATTCCTTGCAAATCCTTGTGAGATTTTATTTGCTTAGTGAGCTGAGGTGACAAGTGCTTTTTTTCTGTGCTGAACTCAGACACACCGGTTTGTCACTTTTGGTCTAACCGAATTATCTTGGTGCCACCGAAGATATCAACTCGGTGTTACCGATTTCAGATGCTGAGGAGACACTTTGTCGTTTGCATCCTGCACATTTTGTTCCACCTCCACTCGATATTTCTTATCCTCTACCGGCACCTTGTTTTTCCCTGCTACTTTGCTATGTGACTCAAGGACCAAACCTATTTTGACTCACACTCCAGAAGACCCTTCTTGAAATTTGATGTCAAAGGGGGAGAGAGAGCTCACATCAAAGCTTAATCATATCAAAAGGGGGTAAGAGAGATAAATAATCACATCAAAGAGAGACCCTAGATGCTTGGTATTCAAAGAGGAGAGAAGTTACATGTCATTAGAGGGGAAAGAAATGTTCATGTTGTTTGTGTGTTTGCTTTGCTCTAGTTTTCTATTTCGTACCTTCTCCCAGTATCCCATATAAGGTTCAGGGGGAGAAAGACATCTAAGGGAGGGAAATCTTCGAATTCATTGCATATAATTTCCTTTGGGGACATGTCACACTCAAATAGAGTACCTAGTACTCACCCTCTACATGTCATCCCAATCTTGGTACTCTTGTGGTTTGCTGCTCTTTCTCTGTTTAGTAGATGTTTCTGTGTTGTCTAACCTTGTTTACTCAGGTTCATCTCTTCCAAAGCTAGCTCAAGACCACAAGGTAAGTATGTGCATCACACTCATGAGCATGAGGATCTCTTGCTGATGTACATATTGTTTGCAAGAAGGACTAATGAGCATGAAGGTACATTTAATATATTCACATCATTTGCCCTGATGCATATAGCCAAGATACATGTAACTCCTTGCTTTCTCTATCATGATTATGCACTCACATGATCTTATGTTACATATTTACATGATTGCATACATGTAGGGGGATCCAATGCATGCTACATGTCCTTCCAAAGCTTTACCTGCCTTTCTCTATATCTTTATCTAAAGCTTTGATGTATGTTGTCATCAATTACCAAAAAGGGGGAGATTTAAAGCACAAGTGCTCCCTAGGTGATTTTGGTAATTAATGTCAACATATCTCTTGTTGGACAAATACTTTTAACTAGTATATTTCAGGTAAGTTCAACAGTGGAATGGCATGGACAAGAGGATGTGGAACCCCTTCAAAATGCTAAGGACAAAGGATTGGCTCGAGCTCAAAGCTCAGGACTCTACATTTTCTATTTCAGTGATCCAAGATCACATTGAGTCCATAGGAAAAGTCAATACTATTAAAAGGGGATGAGGTGTTGCTTAATGGCTTGCTTGCTCAAAGTGCTTAGTGATATACTCCAAATCCCTCAGCTACCTTCTCATATCCACAAATGTCCCAAACCAAAAGTCAAACTCGGCCCCACCGATTTGATCCATATGGCGCCACCGAGTTCTTTTGACATAGCCACTGTGTCAGGACCCCGACTCAATGCCACATCGATCTAGCATGTAACACCTCATATCACTTTGTGGCCTCACGCACGATATTCCCACGGGTGTCGCCTTACCTTTGCCCGGGACCGTTTGTGCCTTTTGGCACACGTATATGATAGTGTCGCTAGCATCAATATGATAAGGAGCCTGGGCTGACATGGCTAGTCGTAAACCCAAAGTGGCACAAACTTACAGGACAGCATCCATGACCCAAAGATCGAACGTGTCGGTCATCGGCGAGTGAATCCAGTGCTGTAGCACTGGGCTAGCAGACTCGTGAACCGGCTATAGCGGCTAACAGACTCCGTATTCATCGCGTGACATTTCCCAAGTGATGTACACAGAACGAAGAAGGACACATGCCGCCAGCCTAAGTGTTCCGGAGCAGAGCAAGCTACCATGGCTCAAAGGAGACACTAGGAGACATTTCCGTAAGAGAGGCTACTAAAGATAAACAACTAGATAGTCGATCCCACACATACCAAGCATTTCAATAACATACACACAATATGCTCGATATGTGCAAATACAACATGGCATCACAACATGACTCTACGACTCAAGTATTTATTCAATAGGCTCCGAGGAGCGAGATATTACAAACATAGGTCTCATGACCCAACATTCAGAGCATACAAATCAACGCACAAGCGGAAACTTAACATGTCTAAGTACAGACAACTATAAATGAAAAAGGCTGAGAAGCCTGACTATCTACTAGATCCTGCCGAGGGCACAAGATCGTAGCTGAGGTAACAAGCTAAACGTCGAAGTCCACGTGGAACTACTAGCGAGACTGAAGTCTCTCTGCAAAAACATAAAATAGGCAAACGTGAGTACAAATGTACCCAAAGAAGACTTACATCGTAACTAACTACATATGCATCATTATCAACAAAGGGTAGTGGGGTTTAACTGCAGCAAGCCAGCTTTGACTCGGTGGCTATCCCGAACTACGCATCGCAAGTAACTCTTTTGAGGTGGCGCACGCGAGTCCACATATTCACCATATCAATACTCCACTATGGATCCGCCTCGCCTCCCTACGAGAACGCCATCCATAGCACTCACGCTTATCTTGTGCATTTTAGAGTATCCACTTTCACTTGTCTATGAACTATGCAAGGGTCCAAGTTTCCATATCCGAGGAATCCGCTATTCAATAGATAATGATAACCCCGCAGGGTGTACTTCTTCACACACGCCTCGCCACTTATCGCCTCAGACATGTCATGTACCTCGGCAACCTTCAAGCGGAAGCCGGGCGAGGGAGTCGGCCACGACCTACCCAAACACTCAAGTCTCTCGTCCAGGTTTATCGCCTATTCGGGTTAAATCCGCAAGAAGATCCGGTCGGGGTGTCGCTCATGGCCCCAAACGATGTGAGCAGGGTTCCCAAGCCCACCTCGACGGGTGGATCTACGCTTGGTACACCGTGCCATGGTGCCTAGTTTGTCCCAAGCCCACCTGTACCGGGTGCCACTTGGTAGACTACTAACACTACCTACAAACACCAGAAACTAGTTGCAAATCCTGGACAGAGAACAAGGGTGATTAAGAAGCCGAGAGGGCTTGGAGCGCCCGGAGCCCAATGTGTGGTAGTAACTGTTCATGGATCACAAACACAGAACTCAGTTCCTGAGGACGGCTGTAATGAGACAACCCACCATGTAATCCTACATGGCCTCTCACCGCTACCTTTACCAAATCGTGTTCACACAGTTAGCTCTCAACAATAGGACATGTTTACACACCTCCGATTCATTCCCGATGAATCAGACCTGACTCAACTCTAAGCAATAGCAGGCATGACAAACAAGCATGAATGAGTAGGCACATCAGGGCTCAAACAACTCCTACTCATGCTAGTGGGTTTCATCTATTTACTGTGGCAATGACAGGTCATGCAGAGGATAAAGGGGTTCAACTACCGCAGCAAGTAACATTGAATCGTTGTTGTCCTATTGCAGTAAAAGAGAGCAGGAGCGAAAGAGTGGGATTGTATCGGAATGAACAAGGGGGTTTTGCTTGCCTGGCACTTCTGAAGATTATATAGTTCTCCATCGGTGTCATCGAATAATCGTCGGAACCACGTTTACTGAGAGGGGACAAACACCGGCAAACAAGGAAGAACACAATCAATGCAATGCAACAATATGATGCATGATCATGACATGGCAATATGCTATGATTTGAGCCGATGCAACTAAAACCAGATTAAATGAAGTTGGTTTGAATCAAAGATTCAAATTCAAACTCCATATGTGGATATTTAAATGCCATTATATGATTTGTGCTAAACAGCAGCTATAAGTTGTTCTAACATGCATGAAAATGGTACAGATTGATAGATTGCATTTTTGTGATAATTTTTCATATATAATTTGTTTGATTTGGAGCTATGGTTGAATTACTATGAATTTTAGAAGTTTTGACTATTTTCCGAATTTCCGTATAAGAATAATTCCAAAGAATGATTATTATCAAGATGACGTCTGTGGTGACGTCATCAAGTCAATCGGGCTGGTCCGGTCAAACCTCGACCATTGGGGTTCATCGTCGGTGACACGAGTGCTGGTTTGTGTGGCTGACGGGTGGGACCAGGTCAACGGCCACATCAGCGGGTCAATGCTGACGCGTGGGTCCATAGATTTTATTAATTAATCTAACTATTTTGGTTAGCCGGTAACCTAATTAAGTGGGTCCCACTGTCAGTGGCTCTAGGGGTTAATTAGTTGGATCATTAACACTAATTAAGCGTGCCACGTCGGCGTCACCGGAGTTCAGCCGGCGGCGACCAAAACCGTGGCGGCAACATGCCGGAGTTGCTCGGTTTTCGCGTACAGGCAGCGGTTTGAGCCGCGGTTGGTCTCTACGGGTAGCTGGCGTTGTAGCGCGTCGTATGGTGGCAGTAGCCGGGCCGGGGGTGGCCGGAGTGGATGACCACGAGCTCAAAGGCGGTGGCCGGAGTTCGGTTGTGCACGGGATCGCGTTGTGGTGCACGGGGAGGACGGTGGTGGGGTGATATGTGCTACTGGGAGCGTGCAGAGCACGATGGAGTGCTCGGACACGAGCTCCAGTGACTAGCGCGGCGGCGGCGACATCGCCGGCGGCGGTAAGCTCGCGGCTCCGGCGGATTCGATAGCTACGCGTGCGATAGAGGGAGTGGAGAGGGGGGGCAGGGACAGGAGCTCACGGCGGTTGCGGCGAGGCGAACGGCGAGCTCGGGGAAGCATCGGAGCGAGCGGGGCGGCGAGGCGGATCTCCGGCGGCCGAGGAGGAGAAAAGCATCGGGGCGGCGCTTCGGAGCCCTTCCGGTCGCGTGGCTCGGTGAGGAGGTAGGGATGGCCGTGGCCGCGGTGGTGCACGTCGGCGGCGGCGGCGCGTTCGGGTGGTGCGAGAGGGAGAGGCGAAGGAGAGACGAAGGGGACGAGTGAGGGGGTCCAGGGGTTCGGGGCGGCGCCGAAGAGAAGGCCCGAGGTGTCGCGGTGGCGAGGGACGCAGGCAGGCAGGGAGGTGGCGTGTCGCCATGGCGCGCGCGTGCGCTGTCTCCCTCCTCTGCCTACTGGCAGAGGTAGAGGATGACTGGCATGGGCCTGGTGGGCTAGGCCACCAGCTGGGCCAGCCAGGTGGGCAGCCAGGTAGGTCCAGGTGAGCATCCCTTCTCCTTTCTGTTTTTCCTATTTAGTTTCTGTTACTGTTTTGCAAATAAAACACTAACCAAAACACTTTGGTTAATTCTGTAAATTTTTGTGAGGAATATTTGAATTATTTTCAAACCACACAATAAATTTCAGAATATTTGGAGCAACCAATATTTAATGGTAACTTTTAAACTCCAACTCAAATACCATAATGATTTAATTCAGTGACCAAAATGTCCTAGAAAAATATGCATTATCTCTGGTAGAGGCTTTCACCTTTTTCCATAAATCATGAACATTTTAGAAGGATATTTTGAGGTCATTTAAACTATTTTGGTTGAACCTATTTGAATTGCATTGATGCTAGGGTTTGATCAATCCCCATTTCAAATTCAAAAGAATTTAAACATGATACAACAGATGACTAGCTAGCCTAGAGCAAACCAGAACTAGGGATGTGACAACTCACCCCCACTAAACAAGAATCTCGCCCCGAGATTCAAGACATGAGGTAAGAAGAAAGGGGGGTCACAAAACTATCACAATCTTCATGTTACATTTGCCCTTCTTGAAGATGTTGACTCATTGCTTCAAATCGATCTTGACGTCTTTGCTTTCGAGATATTCATTCAACATGATGACAAGAAGAAAGGGGAAAACTCTAGAAGGATCGATCTCCTCGAAGATCGAACAACTTAGGATCAACTCATGGATTGGGACATGGAAACATCTCTCAAGCTGAGACACGGAGCATAAAACTAGAGTGATGGTATAAGACAGATGATGAAGGTTCAGCAGGTAGGCAACAATTCCACACTTAAGAAGGTGGTGAACCGTTGTCGACGTAGCGAGGAGTTGGGTTGCCATGATACCATAACAGGGCACCTTAGGAAAGGTGACTCGTAGAATTATTCCTTAAGTGGCAAAAAGAATTACTTTTGATTCAGAGATCAATAAAATTCTCTATACCAGCCTAAGGAAAATCTCGAGCGATCGTTTGAAGGAATTCAAAGAAATGGCATACTCAGACTAGAATGGGTGATGTGGACTACCTTGTTGATGACAACGTAACGGATGATTTGCTTATCATCGAAAATGGATGGGAGCCATGGTAAGACCACTTCTGAAGATGATCCTAAACAACAATTACTAAGAGGGCAGCCCATGGGAATTGGTACAATGGCGGTGCAAACTGGGAACAAAATGTAGATGTTGGGAATGTTTCAACCATCATATCTGCCTGAGATTCAGATCTGGTTGGAAACAGGATATTTCAGACTCACATGTCTGAAAAGAAAAGTTGCAACACAAATCGACGAGATGGAGTTGCGAGATTCTTGGGGAATGAACCACGATAGCAAGCTCCAAAACATGAGCTAGTTCTGCTACATACAAGCGAACACGCTGTCCCAGACAAGCATGACCACGTAGTAGTCTTATAATAAAACACTACCGAGTTCAAGTGGGAAACCATCATCTAGGGTAACGAAGTCTTGTGCATGACCTAGGATTTGCACAACAACTCATTTTCCTTGAACAAATCAATCAGTGGCTTGGTGTGCTAGGAACACATATGGAGTGGAGGTAATTAATCTACCAAACCATAGAATACTTCGCACGTATGCATGACTGATTTGGGATGATTCCAAGGGAAGTAGAACAAACTTTTCTCAAATTCGTGGCGGCAACTTACACCAAATGCACACGAATTTGAGCAAGTCACTTCTTCCATCCAAGCATAGGCTTCATGAATGGAACACGAAGGTATTGCTTACAAAGTTTCCAACACTAGGTTGATGTCCAACATGAATCATGGGGGAGACAAAATGCTGCTGATGGGCTCAACAACAACTCATCGGAATTTCCATATAACCGGACTTCCACCATCATGTGAACACGGGGATAGCATTGGTCAGACCAAACGATGTAATGGTGTATGCTCGAGCGATCAACCACGAGTAAGACAACATTATGAACATCGTTGGTTCTGATTTGACTTGACGATAGCCCATACTCAAATCAAAGATGGGGTAATACAATAGGGCCAACAACTGATCACAAGGACCAATTGATGAAGATATCATCTTTCTTCAGC